>CM073604.1:32461500-34861500 GCA_037074985.1 Solanum bulbocastanum
TATGCGGAAGCTAAAACAATGGTAACTGAAAGTGGGGAATACACAAAACTGATCTGATTATATATAATGTACTATGAGTTTAGTGATACTAAACAATCACTCAAAAGCTAAAGATTAATCTAATACTATGTCTGGAATGCCTCTACTAACTAGAGTTGTTGGGACATGCCCCAGCTAGCTCTAGCAAAACTGAAAACTAAAATAAAAGAGTGAATGTGAAAGACATGTCTATTGTCCTCAAAGTATGAGCACTCATCACTGAAGCTGTAGAATATGGATCGGGTATCGATCTATTCGTGATTTGGATGCTGAACAACTGAACCTATATCATGAAAGGATGTAGCACAGAGTATGCATCAGTACTTGGAATGTACTGAGCATGTAAGATATAGACAATATCTAAACAAAGTATAAAAGCTGAACAAACATAACTGAGCAATGATATAATCTGAACAAAAACATAGATACTGAAATATAACTGAAAACTAAGCTAAATGGAATGACCAAGTACTAATCATAAATTTAACGTACTGAGACCGAATACTGAAGTATAACTGAAAACCAAGTCAAATGCACTAGAGTCTGACAGTGGGAGCTACTATTAACCGACATAAAATCATGTGCGCTAAACTCGGAGTCCGATATATACGCCCTATCAAGAGGACCTAATGCGGTATAAACGTATGACTGGGGTGATCAATTAATCTGATGCCCAACAGAGGAGACTTAAACTCCTATGGGGGAACGTAGTTCTAGGACAATGAGGATATGTTGAACCCTAGTCTAACTTAGTGCTCAGCCTACTCTCCACTAGAAATGTGTATGACATAACATAACTAAAATACTGGATAACTCAATATTCTGACAGGCAAATCTGAGAATATAACATTTAGATACTGATAATGAAACATTCTAAACTGGAGCATCTATATCTGCTTAACTGACCTAGCAAGTGTAATTCATGAACTAAGAGAATCTACACAACTAGGGTTCTGAGATTCATGCAAGGAACTAAACAATGAATTCATGAAAACATGATAATCTAATTAGGAACACTATAACAGCTAATTCACAACAATTATCCAAGGTTTGAGAAACCTAGGTTTAAACATGATATAGAGAATCAAGAATCTGACTGAATTCTAGGGACCTAGTCAATGAGAGGAACCCACTATAGAAATCCCATATACATGCTGACAAATCTATAGAGAAATCCTTTAATTTTGAGGCTGAAACTAAACAAAACCTGTTGCATATTTTTGAGGGGTTGGTCGACTTTTTCTCCTTTTTTTGGCTCTAAGTTCTGGTGAATTTTGGAGAATGAGGGTTCTGGGTAAGTCTGACTAAGTTGTTAGGCTTAGATTGAGTAAAACGATGTAGTTTAAGGGCCCAAATGCATAGGAAAAAGACCTCAACGACCATAACTTAAAAGCTGACGAAGGCCATTGACGGAGGGACCTATGGACCATAGGTAGAGGCCGTCGGTCAAGTCTGCCCGATAGGGCTTCACTAAAATAAACATAACTTTTTACTCGGAGAAGGGATTTTTGCAAAGTTGGTGGCGTTGGAAAGAGGATTAAATTATCTACCATTTTGTAGGTCATGGGTCACCTAATTCATTTTTTGCTAAAAGTTATGATCGTTTCAAGTTGACCCAATAACAATTTCCCCCTAACATGCTGCTACCCCTCACCTATGGTCAGACCTATGGTTCGTAGGTCCAACCACGGACCATCTTTGTTACGACCCAAGGGTTCCTCCTAGACGTAACTTGGAACATGGAACCTCGGAATGCCCTAAGTAAGCCACTTAGCTTATCATCATCACATAAGTATAGAATAATAGATAATTAAAAAAAACATAATTTCAAGTATTTAAGGAAGTCTTTATAAAAGTAAAGCGGAAGTCTAGGCATAGTCTCATTTAATCCATCTACTACAATCGAAATCTCAACACAATAGGGTCACAACCCTTACAATAGAGAATATGAAACTATCTAGTACAACAAAAGAAATGGAAAAAACAATAAATGCTCTTGTCCTCGGATCCATGACGACATACCACAAGCTTGAAAAGTAGTCAACCCAAGCTTGAACTAGAAGGTACAATCACCTCACATGCCGAAACCTATGCTTGTTAGAAAAATAAAAGAAATATGGGTTAGCACATTTAATGTTCTAAGTATGATAAGCATGCACAAAATCATGAAAATATACAAAAAAGGACAATTTAGTTGAACAGTATGCATTTTATAAAGTTTGAGAATCATCATGTAAATTGGTACAAGACAAAAGTCATAAGCATAATCAATGTATAAGTCATCATATCATAATAGGAACCCACCATGAATAATCTCAAAGTATACTTGTGCCATGCATAAGTAAGATCCCGTAATCCTACCTATGAGAAGTAAACTCCTTAAGCAAACATAGTTAATACTTTACCTTCATTATTACTTTGGTAATAAACCTTAATCGATATAGACCATGTGAGCTAAACATGGAATCCAGTGTCATGCCCCACACCTAAAAGAGGTGTCCTACTTGTCTAAGGTAAAACAAAATGTATATCTTGTAGGTGGATCCACTAGCTAAAGACCTATGAGGGCACATAATTATGGGATACAAAGATTGTTACTAGAAACCCATCCTTTCTAGTGGGGAGCTTCCATTTCATGAGATTCATTATAGAAATCCATCCTCTCTTGCGGGGGTATTTCCATTTGATATTAAATATCCACTCGGTACTAAGCATTACTTCCCACAATTACATATTAAGTCTTTGAATCGATTTTACAAGCATGAAGGAGTAGCTTACCCTCCATCCCACACAATTCTTAATAATCGTTCATAAGTTCATTAGGTGAGAATAGATTTTCAACCTTAGAACCATAACATAGTGAGCAGAACTTTTACATCATCATCATTGTGTATTTATGAAAATGAACTTTCAATTAACACAATAATAAGGTTATAATCATATTCATATAGTGCATATACATGTAAATCATAATTTGGTATAAATCTCATGTCTTGCCCATCTTGGATCAAGGATGCCTTTCCCCCAATCAATCTAGGGTTATTGCATTCAACATGAGTAATAATATGATATAGAAACCACATTACAATAAGAACAATCCAATACTATTGACCTTACTACAAATTCACCCACATTGCATTCATAAAATTAGGGTTAGAGGGGATTTCAATGATTCATGGTGAATTTATCATAAAAACATCTTAAAAACAATAATTAATCCATAATCTATGACAATTAAACATTTGAAAACCATTTGACAAAGAATCCATGACTGGAAGAAAACCCTAAGTCTTTGAAGGTTTTTCCTAGTTTGAAATTGGAGAGTTTAAGGGCTCCATGGAGGAAAACACTCCATGGATCAAGATTACCATACCTTAGTTGATGTTTTCCTCACGAAATTTGAGTGAAAAGGTTGACCTTGAACCCTAAACTTGACCTTATTCTTGCTGTTCAATGGAGTCTTAGAGAGATAATATTATGGGTGGGAAATAATTTTGTGTTGGGGTCTTGAATGAATGAACTAAATGAATAAGTTTAGGGGTCTATTAGATATTTATAGTTAGTTTTAATTAGTACTAACCGACCCTAGTTTGTTAATTAATTAACCCTAAGCCCCTCCCTTAACTCTAACTAAAAATAATTAGCTAAACTACAGGTGTCACTCACAATACCCTACCCACAGACCGTGGGTAGGTTCACGCTCCATTCTGCATGCTGTGGAATGGTTCAGAGAGGTGGAAAATGCAGGGGAGGATCAACCTCGACCCATGACCCCACCTACGGAGTGTGGGACCACCCACGGTTCGTGGGTGCCCATCCGTGGGTGAGGCTTCATTTTGATAGCCTTTTGGCAACCCCCTTGGTCCTCCTCAAGGACCTTTGGGGGAGGGGGTCATGCCTTGACATTTATACCCAAAAACACGTACTAAGTAACAGAGGTTATTTTACGACTCTACTCTTTACGTTAGACTCCATCTAGGTTACTAGTTTATGATTTAGGCTCTAGTTTAGTTTTCTAGATTTAGGGGGTGTAACAATATCTGCCCTTTGGGGACATTCATCCTCGAATGACACTTTAGACATCTTAACGAATTATAAACTCAAGACTAGCAGCCCATTATGCAGGAAATATCAAAATATCCAAAATTTACAAATGCACTATTCACAACAAGCAATATTTAAGGGAGACAAATTCAACTCCATCTCAAACATGATCCATGCATAATAAGGGAGTAGGAACTATATCTACCAACCCAATATGCACAAACTTCAATATTTCTCATCTTCAAAGAAGGATATCACTTATCCAACTAAAATAATGCCCAACATAACATCATGGATCAAAATATGCAATTTCTCTCAAAAGTATACTAAAACATGTTCACCAACACATCTCATGAAGTCAAATAGGTAACTCATACTAAATGCACAACAACATGAGGAACATAAATCATGAAAACTCATTATTCACATTAAATATGAATCTCATCAAGAACATGCATCATTTTAAGGAAATCATGGAAAACACATAATTCACGCATAACTCCCTAACAATGAAATTCTAGAGGAACTACTTACCTCAAGCTAGAGTAGGAGTAGGAGGAAATATGTGAGGGTATTGGGACCTCATATCGGCCTCGTCCTCCCAAGTAGCACCCTCAACTCGATGATTTCTCCACAAAACCTTAACGGAAGCTACTTCCTTGTTTCTCAATTTCTTGAGTTGCCGGTCAAGAATCTCTACCGGAACTTCTTCATAAGAGAGACTTTCATCAATATCCAACCCTTCCATGGGAGTAATAGACTCTGGGTCCCCTACATACTTTTTAAGCATAGAAACATGAAACACCGAGTGAACTGGAGCCAACTCATTTGGCAAGTCCAATTCATATGCAACTTCCCCAATATGCTTCACAATTTGGTAAGGACCCATATATCAGGGACTAAGTTTCCCATTTTTGCCAAACCTCATCATACTTTTTATGGGTAAGATTTTCAAATAGACCCAATCACCTACCTCAAATTCTAGGTCCCTTCTTCTCACATCGGAATAGGACTTTTGCCTACTTTGAGCCGTTTTCAATCTATCCCTAATGAGTCAAACCTTCTCAATGACCTCATAAACTGAATCGGGACCAATTAGAGCAACATCACCTACTTCAAACCAACTCACCGGAGACCTAGACCTTCTACCATATAAGGCTTCAAAGGGAGCCATACCAATAGTTGAGTGGTGACTATTATTGTAGGCAAACTCTATTAATGGAAAGTGGTTGTCCCAATTACCCTTGAAATCTATAACACACGCCCTCAACATATCCTCTGAAGTTAGAATGATGCGCTCCGCTTGACCATTAGTTTGAGAGTGAAAAATGGTGTTAAGCTTTACCTTGGTACCAAGCCTTTTTTGGAATGACTTCCAAAAATGTGAAGTAAATTGAGTACCCCGATCCAAAATGATGGATAAAGGAATCCCAAGTAACATCACTATCTCCCTTATATACAAATTTGCATAGTCTTCCGCCAAAAGGGAAAGCTTGATGGGAATAAAGTGGGTTGATTTTGTCATCCTATCAATAATGACCCAAATAGAATCATGTTTCCTTCTAGTATAAGGCAAACCCACAACAAAGTCCATATTCACCTCTTCCCACTTCCAAGAGGGAATTGGGATATCTTGCAACATACCTCCTAGCCTTTGGTGTTCAGCCTTAACTTGTTGAAAATTTGGACATTTGGCTACAAATCCCGCAATATCCTTTTTCATACCATTCTACTAATAGTCTTCCCGTAGATCATGGTACATCTTGGTGGCTCTCGGATGAATGGAATATCTAGAACCACGAGCCTCTACTAAAATTTGCTCCCTTAACCCATCCACATCTGAAACACATAAGTGACCTTCGAACCTAAGTACCCCATCTCCTCCTTGGGATAAAGCCTCAACAGATTTCCCAAGTACTGATTCTTTCAACTCTACCAAAATAGGATCAAGGTGTTTCTTAGACTTTACATCTACAACAAAAGACGATTTGTATCTCTTATGAACTGTGAAACCACCTTTAGGAGAATCTACTAGTTGGACACCTAGCCTGGCCAACCTATGCACATCACGGACCTCCTTCTTTTCATCCTCCATGTGACGCACTACTCATGGATAGTCTACTAAGGGCATTCGCCACCACATTATCTTTGCCGGGGTGGTAGAGGACACTCATTTCATAATCTTTTAAAAGCTCTAACCACCTTCTTTGTCGGAGATTCAAGTATTTTTGGCTAAACACATATTGGAGACTCTTGTGATCGGTGAACACATCCATATGCACCTTATATAGATAATGTCTCTATATTTTCAAAGAAAACACTACCACCGCTTATTCAAGATCATGAGTCAAATAATTCTTTTCATGGATCTTGAGTTCCCTTGAAGCATAGGGAATCACCTTACCATATTGCATAAGCACACATCCTAAACCCACTCTAGAGGTGTCACAATAAAGAACAAAACCATCGGTACCCTCCGATAAGGTCAACACCGGAGAGAAAGTAAGTCTATCTTTCAACTCTTGGAAGATTTTCTCATAGGCCTCAGACTACACAAACTTAGCCTTCTTTTGAGTCAAAGCCATCAACTTAGAAGCAATGGAGGAAAAACCCTCAACAAACCTCCTATAACAACCGGCCAAACCCAAAAAGCTTCTAATATTGATACGAGTTCGAGGTCTAGCCAACCCTTGACTGCATCCATCTTCTTAGGATATACCTCAATACCCTTGCTCGACACAACATGACCAAGGAAGGCTACAGACCTTAGCCAAAACTCACACTTACTAAACTTTGCATACAATTGGTGGTATTTAAGGACTTGCAATACTATTCTCAAATGGTTCATATGTTCATTTTCACTCTTTGAATAGATCAAAATGTCATCAATAAACACTATAAAAAAACATATCAAGATAGTGCCTAAATACTCTATTCATTAGGTCCATGAATGCCGCCGGGGCATTTCTTAGACCAAAGGACATTACTAGGAACTCATTAGTGACCATATCTTGTTCGGAAAGCCATCTTAGTAATGTAACCTCTCTCACCCTTAGTTGATGATAGCCCGAATGAAGATCTATTTTGGAGAAATAGTTAGCCCCTTGAAAATCATTTTTCTAACTTTGAGTCATGCCATGATGGAGTATTTCCATACGACATTCTTCTTCAACCAAACTGGAAAATCCTATCACAAACTTATTCGTTCTAGCCTCAAATTTTCCACTAAGGTTGGAGCATACTTGGATAGTTGGGTGAACTTGAGAGAATACTCCTTGACACTTATACCCACTTGATGAAGGTTCATGAATTCTACCAACTTCTGCTCCCTCAATTCTAGGGGAAAAAACCTATCAAGGAATACTTCTTTGAACACCTCCCAACTTATGGGAGTCACTCCTCTTGGCCTCTCATCTTTCCATTAATCATACGAAATTTGAGCTACATCCTTTAGTTGGTAGGCGTCTAGCTCCGCCTTCTTCTCCGAAGACACCCCCATGGCACTAAATATCTTGCAAACCTCATCAACAAACCTTTGGGGATCCTCTTCCACCTTGGAACCAAGGAACTCGAGGGGGGGGGGAGGGGTCATTATAGAAAAATCCCTCAATCTCCAAGACATAGAGCCCACATTAGTATTCACTCAAGGCACAACATCCCTATTTGCTCGAGCCATTATAGATTAGGCTTGAGTTGTCATGGCTTGAGCTTGAGCCGTCATGACTTGGGTCAAGATTAGAAAAGCCGACCTTATCTTTACATCTGTCATAACCGGAGGATCATTCGGAACTTGCTCATCTTGAGGAGCTTAATTGTCTTAAGGAGCTTGATTTTCTTGAGGAGCTCCATCATTCACATTCTCCTCTTCCACCTGCATTCATATTTCGTGTATTTATTTCCTGAAGACACAAGAGAAGGGTTAGATGGAAGACTTTATAGAGTTAAACTCTATGGTACGACTTAAGAGTAATGAAAGAAGTATAAGTTCCTAACATCTTATTGCCTCTCACTCATAAATGTGGCGCGCTTCACACTATGAAAGACTCTACTAGACGTGGCTTACGAGACATCATCCTAGAATCATTCTAAACATTTTGCTCTAATTACCAAGTTTGTTACGACCCAAGGGTACCCCCTAGACGTAACATGGCATATGGAACCCTGGAAGGCCCCAAGTAAGCCACTTAGCTTATCATCATCACATAAGTAAAGACTAATAGAGAATACCAAAAACACAATTTCAAGTCTTGAAGGAAGTCTTTATAAAAGTAAAGCGGAAGTCTAGACATAGTCTTATTTAATCCATCCACTACAATCGGAATCTCAAGACAATAGGGTCACAACCCTTAAAGTAGAGAATATGAAACTGTTTAGTACAACATAAGAAATGGAAACAACAATAAAAACTCTTTTCCTCGAATCTATGAGGACATACCATAAACTTGAAGAGTAGTTAACCCAAGCTTGAACTAGAAGGGACAATCACCTCACACACCGGATCCTATACTTAATAGAAAAATAGAAGAAATATGGATTAGCAGAATTAATGTACTAAGTATGATAATCATGCACAAAATCATGAAAATATGCAAAAAGGGACAATTTAGTTGAACAGTATAAATTTTATAAAGTTTGAGAATCATCATGTAAATTGTTACAAGACAAAAGTCATAAGCATACTCAATGTATAAGTCATCATATCATAATAGGAACCCACCATGAATACTCTCAAAGTCTACTTGTGTCATTCATAAGTAAGATCCCATAATCCTACCCATGCGAAGTAAACTCCTTAAGCAAACAGAGTTAATACTTTACCTTCATTATTACTTTGGGAATAAGCCTTAATCGACATATACTATGTGAGCTAAACATGGAATCCAGTGTCATGCCCCACACCGAAAAGAGATGTCCTACTTGCCTAAGGTAGAACTAAATGTGTAGCTTTTAGGTCAATACACTAGCTAAGGACCTATGAGGGCACATAATTATGAGATACAAAGATTGTTACTAGACACTCGTCCTTTCAAACGGGGAGCATCCATCTCATATGATAAATTATAGAAATTTGACCTCTCTAGTGGGGGTACTTCCATTTCATATTCAATATCCACTCGGTGCTAAGCATTACTTCAAACAATAACATTTTAAGTCTTTGTATTGAATTTACAAGCATGAAGGACTATCTTACCCTCCATCCTACACAATTCATATTAATAGCTTATTAGTTCATTAGGTGAGAATAGACTTTCAACCTTAGAACCATAACGTAGTGAGAAGAACTTTCACATCATGATCATTGTGTATTTACGAGAATGAACTTTCAATTAACACAATAATAAGGTTATAATCATATTCATATAGTGCGTATACATGTAACTCATAATTTGGCAAAAATCTCATGTCTTACCCATCTTGGATCAAGGAAGCCTTTCCCCCAATCAATATAGGGTTATTGCTTTCAAAATCAGTAATAATATGATAAAGAACCCACATTACAATAAGAACAATCCAATACAATTGACCTTACTACAAATTCACCCACATTGCATTCATAAAAATAGGGTTAGATGGGATTTCATGGATTCATGCTCAATTTATCATAAAAACATCCTTAAACAGTAATTAATCCATAATATATGACAATTAAAGGTTTGAAAACCATTTGAGAAAGAATCCATGATTGGAAGAAACTAGGTCTTTGAAGGTTTTTCCCAATTTGAAATTGGAGAGTTTAAGGGCTCCATGGAGGAAAGCACTCCATGGATCAAAATTACCATACCTTAGTTGATGTTTTCCTCATGAAATTGGAGTGAAAAGTTTGGACCTTGAACCCTAATCTTGACCTTGTTGTTGCTCTTTAATGGAGTTTTAGAGAGAGAATATTTTGGGAGGGAAATAGTTTTGTGTTGAGGTCTTGGATAAATTAACTAAATTAATTAGTTTAGGGGTCTATTAGATATTTAAAGTTAGTTTTAATTAGTATTAACCGATCCTAGTTAGTTAATTAATTAACCCTAAGCCCCTCTCTTAACTCTAACTAAAAATAATTAGCTAAACTACAGGTGTCACTCACGAAACCCCACCCATGGACCGTGGGTTGGTTCACGCTCCGTTCTGCATGTTCGTGGAATGGTTCAGAGAGGTAGAGAATGCAAGGGAGGCTCATCCTCGACCCACGACCCCCACTTACGGGGTGTGGGTCTACCCACGGTTCGTGGGTGCCCATCCGTGTGTGAGGCTACATTTTGATAGCTTTTGGCCAACCCCCTTAGTCCTACATAAGGACCCTTAAGGTGGGGGGGGGGGGTCCTTGGTGGTTGCCTTGACATTTATACCCAAAAACACTAGTACTAAGTAACGGAGGTTATTTTACGACTCTACTCTTTACGTTAGACTCCATCTAGGATACTAGTTTATGATTTAGGCTCTAATTTAGTCTTCTAGATTTAGGGGGCATAACAGTCCTGGTCGACCACGGGTGGGGTCAAAGACCATAAACGTTTGGTGCCCAATGAAACCGTCATTGGCTTTCCTGGTTCTTATACTAGGTCCTGGAAAGTTGTATTTTTCTATTTTTTTCAAATCTGAGGTGTTACTATATCTCCCTTGGGAACATTTGTCCTCGAATGAAGTCTAAAGAAGTTGAGTATGGAGGGAGGGAGCTTCAATCCCTACCACTAAGTGCTAAAAATTTATAACTAACTATACTGAGTTCCAAGAGCACTCAAATATGCTGAAATGCAAGAACAACTGAAGGAACAAGATACTAAGACTGAATTTTACGCACGAGCAAATTAAGAGATCAGAGAGGAACTATTACCTCACGCTGAAATTAAATCGGAAGGAAAGAGATGAAAATACTTGGCCTTCATAACTGCTTCTACTTCCCAAGTAGCTCCCTTTATGGACTGACTTCCTTTAGTATGAGTTACCTATTTCTACTTCCTCCACAAAACCTTTACTGAAGCGACTTCCTTATTCCTCAACCTATGAACCTGACTGTCAAGACTTTTCAATGGCACTTCTTCATAAGTGAGAATATCCTTCATAGCCACACTTTGTGATGGTACTATTGATTTCAGATCATCCACACACTTTTTCAACAAGGAAATGTGAAAGACTTGATGAACCGCTGCTAGTTTTGCTGACTCATAAGACACTTACCAACCCTTTTCAAGATTTTGTAGGGACCGACATATCTCAGACTGAGCTTCTCTTTCATACTAAATCTCATCACCCCTTTTATAACCCAATCATTGATATCAACTCTAAGTCCCTTCTCCTTACATCTACGTAGGACTTCTGACGATTCTGAGCTGTCTTAATTCTATCTCTGATGAGCTAAACTTTTTCCATAGCTTCATGAATTGAATCTAGCCCAATCAATGCTGCTTCACCTACTTTAAACTAGCCAATCAGATATCTGCATCTACACCCATATAATGCCTCATAAAGAGCCATCTAAATACTATAATGGAAGCTATTATTATAGGCAAACTCTATGAGAGGTAGGTGATCATCCAAACTTCCCTTGAAATCAATATCGCAAGCTCTAAACATGCATTCTAAGGTTTGAATGGTACACTTTTCCTGGTCATCCGTTTGTGGATGAAATGATGTACTGAGAATTTCCTGAGTACCAAAACCTTTCTGAAATAATTTCCAGAAATGAGTTAAACTGAGGACCTCTATCTAAGATGAAAGACAAGGGAACCCCATGCAACTTGACTATCTCATTGATGTAGAGTTTGGCGCATTCCTCCGCTGAATCTCTAGTCTTGACAACCAATAAGTGAGCGGACTTAGTAACTCTGTCCACTATCACCCAAAAGGAGCCATGCTATCTACGAGTACGAGGTAAACCTATATAGAAGTCCACATTTATCTCTTCCTACTTCCATGTAGGAATGTTAATCTCTTGAGTCATACCTCCTGATTTCTGATGTTCTACCTCAACCTATTGACAATTGGGACACTTAGCCAAAAAATCTGTTATGTCTCTGTTCATACCGTTCCACAAAAAGACTTCCCGCAGATCATAGTACATTTTACTGGCACCTAGATGAATAGAATATCTAGAATTATGGGCTTCTATAAGTATTTGGTTCCTCAACTCACCCATATTAGGAACACATAAGTTACCTTTATAATGAAGCACACCATCTCCCCCTTGGGAGAAAACCTCTTCTTTCTATTGAAGAACTGCACCTTTCAACTAAAGTATTATAGGATCACTATCCTATTTTTCCTTAACCTCCGCTACCAATGAAGATTTAAATCTATTCTGAACTATCACACCACTATCTGACATATCCAAAAGAAAAACTCCTCAGCGAGCAAGCCGGTAAACATATTTGGCTAACTCTTTTCTTTCCTCCTCAACATGTGCTACTGTAAAACCTCGGATCTCATAATAGAGAAAATCCTAGTTTTCAAAAAAATGGTGCCAGTACTGACGGAATCACCCATGCATCGTAGGTAGGACCACAGACCGTAGGTAGGGTTCCATCGTTAAGGCCTAAATCTTTATAGTCTCTGATCCCATCTACGATCGACAAGTACGGTCTGTGGTTGGACTTACAGACTATAGGTCTGACCGAAGGTGAGGGTCAGCAACTAGTTAGAGGGAAATTATTGTTAGGTCAACTTCAAATGGTCATCACTCTTAGTATAATAGGAATAAGGTAGAACATGACCCACCAAATGATAGTTATGGAATCCCTTTTCAAACGCCACCAAGTTTGCTAAACTCTCATCTCCGAGTAAAAAGTTATGCTTGCTTTAGTGAATCCTTGTAGAGCAGCCTTGACCGACAAACCGAAACAATGGACCGTCATTCCCTCCGTGGATGAGCTTCGTCAAAATTAATTTAGGGTCATTTTTTTCCTTTCCCCTATGTGTTACACACTCAAACTACGTTGTTTGATGTCTATACTAGGTCGTTTTACTCAGAATAAGCCTCATAACATAGTAAGACTTACCCAAAACCTTTATTATCCAAAAGTCAGCGAAACTTAGAGCAAAAAGAAGAGGAAAAGTCAACCAAACCTCCCAAGAACAAGCATCAGTTTTCTTTAAAGTTCTGCCCCAAAATCCAAAGGATTTCTCTGCCAATTTCGTCACCAGGTATGTGGGATTTCACTAGTGGGTTCCTTTCATCCACTAGGTCCCTAGAATTCAATTAGATTCTTGATTATCTATATCATTCTTACACCTAGGATTTGTAAAATCCAAGAAGATTCTTATGATGTTTGTTGTTATAGTATCCATAAACAAAATGACATGTTTCTTGGATGGTTTGTTCAGTTCCTTTTATGAAACTCAGAACCCTAGTTGTGTAGATTATCTTAGTTCATAAATTTAACTTGCTAGGTCAGTTAAATAGATAATCATGCTCCAGTTTTGAAGGTTACATTATTAGTATATACATGTTACATTCTCAGATTTGCATGTCAGTATTTGAGCTATTCAGTATGTCAATATTTCAGTTATATTTCAGTCATACATATATTCAGTTGGGAGTATATTTAACATCGAGTTGGACTAAGGTTCAGCGTACCCTTATAGTCATAGAACTACGTGCCCCCGTGGGAGTATAAGTCCCCTCTGTTGGGCATCAGATTTATTAATCATGACCGTCATGCCTCTATACCCTTGGTAAGGTATATTAGGTCCTTTCTATGAGGCGTATACATCGGACTCCATGTTTAGCTCATGTGGCTTTATGTTAGTTAATTGTAGCCCCACAGTCAGACTGTTTGTGCATTTGACTAGGTTTTTAATATTTCGTTAGCATTCAATTTAGCATGTTATTTTCATGATTAGTACTTGGTTATCCATTCACTTCAAATTTTCAGTTATATTTTCAGTATTTACAGTATTGCTCAGTTATGCCTTGTTTCAACTTATATATGTTTGTTTAGCTTGGTATATATATCCTTCATGCTTAGTACATTAAAACAACTGACATATACTCTGTGCTACATCCTTCATGATGTAGGTTCAGTACTTAGCATCCAGATCACGTGTAGATTAGTTCCCGATCTTTACTGCAACAGATTCAGTGGTGAGTCCTCATACTTCGAGGACAATAGATATGTTTTTCTAGATTCAGTCTTTTCTTTACATTTCAATTTTTGCTAAAGTTAGCTGGGGGCATGTCCCAGCAACTCTAGTCACTTAGAGGATTTTTCAAACATATTATTAGATTGATCTTTAGATTTGAGTTTGATCTTTCAGTTGTTATTGAACTCTTAGTACATTTCATATATTCAAAATAGTTGGGTATTTCCCATTTTAGTTATCTACTATTTTAAGCTTCTGTATAATTTGTTTTATTTAATTATATTTTAGTATGCTTATGATATGCCAGCTTCAGGGTTAGCTAATGGTCACTCGTGATCCTAGGTCCCGTGTTTACGTCAAGGGGGTAGCCTCGGGAAGTGCCAAACTTGGTATCAGCACATTAGGTTCAAGATTCCTAGGTTATGTGAAAGTCGCACTAGGTAGAGTCCTTTTCATGAATGTGAAGTGCACCACATCTAATGAGAGGGATTCTACGAAGTGTTTTAGGAAAAACTTCACTTTCTTGTTAATCTTATCGTGTGTAGGTACGATCTTCTTTCTAATTTGCCTTTATGCCTTTCAAATCATGCCTCATTGTAGAACTTATGCACGGAATGCCAATGCATGCTATGCTAACGTAGTTCCTCTAGTCCCAGACCATGAGGTTACGAATGCAGAATTCTAGAATGCAATCCAACTTTTGGCTAAGAGTGTAGCCAACCAGAACCAATTAACAGGTCCCAGTTCCTACTAATTCTAATGGTGGGTCAGTGGCAATTATAATTTGAGATTTTATTTGGATGAATCCACTTGAGCTTTTAGGGTCGCAGATTGGTGAAGACCCACATAACTTCATTGATGAGGTTAAGAAAATCTTTGGAGTAATGAAAGTGACTGGTAATGATAGGGTAGATTTGGCATCCTACTACTTAAGGATGTGGCTCACATTTGGTTCATGCAGTGGAAAGAAAATAGGGGTGCAGATGCAGCTCCTGTGACTTGGGATTGTTTTACTAGAGCTTTTCTGCATAGGTTTTCCCCAAAGGGATTGAGAGAGGCTAAAGCTCAGGAGTTTGTGAATTTGAGACAAGGTACCATATCAGTCAAAGAGTACAAACTTAAGTTCACCGAACTCTCTAGCTATGCTCTCCACATGGTTTCCAATCCAAGGGCGCAGATAAGTAAATTTCTATTTGGAGTGTCCAACTTAGTAAAGACAGAGTGCAGAAGTACTGTGTTGTCAGAGGATATGAATATCTCTAGGCTCATGACTCATGCTCACCAGGTCAAGGGAGATAAGCTTAAGGAAATATTTAAGGATAATAAGAAAGTTAGAACAGAAAACAATAAGTACTCTCAGTAGAAATCGGGTGGTGGAAATCACTCAATAATTTTGACAGGATCAGAATAGTAGGGCACTAGGCTCTAAGTCTCAGAATAGTGTTTTAGGAAATAGGACCAACCCAATTTGTCCAAAGTGTGGTAAAAACCATCTGGGCGAGTGTCTTGCAGGCAAGGAAGTATGTTTTGGGTATAGTCAATCTGGTCATAGGGTGAAGAATTGCCCATCTTCTAGGGAGGGGCAAGGAGGTAACGATAGTTTGGCTTAGTCTACAGTCCTAAAGCACCAGCAGGTCACCCAACTTAGAAGGGTGTGTAATCTGGTCCATGTGGTGGTCAGTGCAAAGGTTGGTTCTACACTCTTCAGGCTCACTAGGATCAGGAAGATTCTCCTGATGTGGTCAATGGTACGTTATAATTCTTTTATTTAGATGTTTATACATTGTTAGATCTAAGGGCTACTCATACCTTTGTAACTCTCTTTATAACAGTAATCTTGAGTGTCAGTCCAGAAACTCTTTTAGAACCCTTCTCGGTCTCTTTTCACGTTGGGGACCCAGTTATAGCTAGACGAGTAAACAAAAATTGCCTTGTCAAAGTATCTTAGAAAGTCACCTTAGTAGATCTTGTAGAGTTAAAAATGGTATATTCAATATTATCTTAGGCATGGATTGGCTAAATTCCTGCTCTGCATTAGTCGATGGTAAAACTAGGATCGTTTGGTTACAGTTTCCAATGATCCATTCTTAGAGTAAAAGTGTAGTAGCTCTGTGCCTATGGGTCGATTTATCTATTACCTTAAGGCTAGAAATAAGATCTCTAGAGGTTGGTGTAGCACATGTTGAGAAAAAAAGAAAAGAATTAGCAAAAGATGGTCATCGGCTTGTTCTCTTAGGAGTTTGTCTTACGGACACATCAGATGGTGGTGTGATAGTCCATAATATATCAGAACTTCATTGGCAGTGGAGGTTAAGGAAAAATAGATAGTGATCCTGCATCATTCTAGTTGGAAGGTGCAGTTTATCAGCAGAAAGTAGAGGTTTTCTCCAAAGAGGGAAATGGTTGCTTATGTGTTCCTAAGGTGGATGAGTAGGTGAAGCAGCTTTCATTGGGCTAGATTAGGTTTATTAAACTATGGGAAAAAGTTTAGCTTATTAGAAATACACTTAAGACAAAATTCCTATGAAGATGTAGGGAAAAGGAACTTAGAGTTTGAGATAGATAATTGGGCTTTCCTGAAAGTATCACCAATGAAAGGGGTGATGAGATTTGACAATTTTGGAGGAGGCAGTCCGTAGAAGGAGCTACTTGGGAAGCAGAAACAGCCATGAAGGCTAAGTATCCTCATCTCTATCCTTCCTCTTTCATTTTAGCTTAAGATAATAGTTTTCTCTCCAGTCTCTCAATTTACTCGTGCATAAATTCAGTCTTAATACCATGTTCCTTCAATTGTTCTTGCACTTTCAACATAGTTGCATGCTCTTGGAACCCAGTTCAGTTAGAAATAAGGTTGTAGTACTTAGTGGTAGGGATTGCAACTCCTTCCGTCTATACTAAGCTAGTTTAGAATTCATTCGAGGACGAATGTTCCCAAAGGGGAGATAATGTAACACCTCAGATCTCAAAATCGACAAAAATCCTGGTTTTCTGAAAACTAGTGCCATTACCAAAGGAACAACCCACAAACCGTGGGGTTCTATCATTGCAGCCCAAATCTTTATTGTCTGTGTTCCTACCCATGATAGACTAGTACGGTCTGACGTAAGGGTTAGCAACTTGTTATAGGTAAACTGTTGTTGGGTTAACTTCAAATAATCATCACTCTTAGCACAAAAGGTATTAGGTGACCCATAACCCACCAAATGATAGATAATTGAATCATGTTTCCAACTCCACCAAGCTTGCTAAACTCCCATCTCTGAGTAAAAAGTTATGCTTGTTTTAGTGAAGGCCTATCAGGCATACTTTACCAACGAACCCAAACGACGGCCGGTAGGTCAGACAACAGACTGTCATTCCCACTGTGAATAGACTTCATCAAAATTAAGTTAGGGTCATTTTGGTACTTTCCCCTATGCGTTGGGCACTTAAACTACGTTGTTTGATGCCTAAACTGCATCGTTTTACTCAAAATAAGCCTAATAACTTAGTTAGACTTAGCTAGAACCCTCATTCTCCAAAAATCAACCAAACTTAGAGTAAAAAAAAGAGGAAGAGTCGACCAAACCTCCCAAGACCAAGCATCAATGTTCTTCATACTTCAGCCCCGAAATCCAAAGGATTTCTCCGTCGAATTTTCACCAAGTATATGGGATTTCACTAGTGAGTTCCTTTCATCCACTAGGTTCCTAGAATTTAGTCAGATCCTTGATTCTCGATATCTTGTTTATACCTAGGATTTTAAAAATCCAAGAAGATTCTTATGATGTCAGTTGTTATAGTATCCATAATCAAAATAACATGTTTCTTGGATGGGTTTATTCAGTTCATTGTATGAAACTCAGAACCCTAGTCGTGTCAATTCTCTTAGTTCACAAATTGCACTTGCTAGGTTAGTTAAATAGAAAATTATGCTCCAGTTTTGAATGTTACATTATCAGTATATAGATGTTACATTCTCATATTTACATGTCATTATCTAAGCTATTTAGCATGTCAACATTTCAGTTACATTTCAGTCATACATATATTCAATTGGGAGTAGACTTAACACCGAGTTAGACTAGGGTTCAGTGTACCCTTATAGTCCTAGAACTACGTGCCCCCATAGGAGTATAAGTCCCCTCTGTTGGGCATCAGATTTAGTGATCATGCCAATCATGCCTTTATAACTGTGGCAAGATATATTGGGTCCTCTCGATGGGGCGTATACATCGGACTCCACGTTTAGCTCACGTGGTTGTATATTGGTTAATAGTAGCACCCACAGTCAAGCTCTCAGTGCATTTGACCAGGTTTTTAGAGTATACTTCAATAATTAGTTCACCATGTTATTTTCATGATTAGTACTTCGTCATTGCATTCAAATTAGCATGTTACTTTCTTGATTAGTACTTCATCATTGCATTCAGTTCAACTTTCCAGCTATCTTTTCAGTATTTACAGTATTGCTTAGTTATGCCTTGTTTTAGCTTAGATATTTTGTTTAGCTTAGTATCTATATTCTGCATGCTCAGTACATTCAAAGTACTGATGCATACTCTACGTTACATCATTTCATGATGTACATTCAGGTACGCAACATCTAGATCATGCGTAGATCGGTTCCTGATTGTTACTTCAGCAGCTTCAGTGGTGAGTCCTCATACTTTGAGGATAATAGACATGCTTTTCTAGATTCAGTCTTTTCTTTCAGTTTTAGTTTGTGCTAGAGTTAGCTGGGGGTATGTCCCAACAACTCTAGTAAGTTAGAGGCCTTTTCAAACATAGTATTAGATTCAGCTTTAGATTTGATTTTGATCTTTCATTTGTTATTGAACTCTTAGTAAATTTCTTGTATTCAAACTGGTTGGGTATTCCCCATTTTACTGTTTTAAGCTTCCGTATAGTATGTTTTATTTAGTTATCTTTAAGTATGCTTATGATATGTCAGCTTTTGGGGTAGCTTAGTGTCACTCGTGATTCTAGGTCTCATGCTTACATAAAGAGGGTAGCCTCAAAGCGTAACAAACTTGGTATTAGAGCATTAGGTCCAAGAGTCCTAGGATGTTTGAAAGCTGCCTAAGTAGAGTATTTTTCATGGGTGTGAAGTGCACCACATCTAATGTGAGTAAGGATATGAAGTGTTTTAGGAAATATATCAGTTTCTTGCTATTCTTATCATGAGTAGGTATGATCTCCTTTCTAATTCATCGTTATGTGTTTCAAATCATGCCTTTCCGTAAAGCTTATACACAGAATGCTAATACACACAATTTTAATACAGTTCCTCTAGTCCCCGACCATGATGTTACGAATGTAGAAATTACAGAATGTGTTCCAACTTTTGGCTCAAAGTGTAGCCAACCAGAACAATCAATAGGTCCGAGTTTCTACAAATACCAATATTTTGTTCGAATAAATATGCCTGAGTTTCTAGGGTCATAGATAGGTAAGGACCCACGTAACTTAATTGATGAGGTTAATAAAATCCTTGGAGTGATGCAAGTGACTAGTAATGATAGGGTACAGTTGGCAGCCTACCAGCTTAAAGATGTGGTTCATATCTAGTTCTCGCAATGCAAGGAAAATAAGGGTGCGGATGCAGCTCTTGTGACTTGGGATTGTTTTATCAGATCTTTTTTGGACAGGTTTTTACCGAGGGATTTGAGAGATGCTAAAGCTCAGGAGTTTATGAATTTGAGACAAGGTACCATGTTAGTCCAATATTACAAACTTAAGTTCACACAACTCTCTCTAAGTATTCTCCACATATGGTTAACGATCCAAGGGCATAGATGAGTAAATTTCTATTTGGGATGTCCGACTTAGTGACGACAGAGTGCAGAAGTTCTATGTCGTTAGAGGATATAAATATCTCTAGGTTTATGACTCATGCTCAATAGGTTGAGGTAGATAAACTTAAGGAAACAGCTAAGGACAAAAAGAAAGCTAGAACAGAGAACGTTGAGTACTGTCAGCATAAATCCGGTGGTGGAAATCACTCATAGTATCAGAATAGTAGGGCACCAGGCTCTAAGTGTCACGGGAGTGTTTCATGAAATAGGATCTACCCAACGTGTCTAAAGTGTGGTAAGAACCATCTGGGCGAGTGTTTTGCAGGCAAGGAAGGATGATTTAGGTGTGGTGTGTCTGGTCATAGGGTTAAGAATTGCCCTTCTGCTAGGTAGGGGCAAGGAGGTAATGATAGTAGGGCTTAGTCTACAATCACAACAGCACCAGCAGGCCACCCAACTCAGCAGGGTGTGTCATCTGGTACATATGGCGGTCAACGCCAAGGCCGATTCTACACTCTCCAGGCTCGCCAGGATCAAGAAGATTCTCCAAATGTGGTCAATGATACATTATGAGTCTTTCATTTAGATGTTCATGCAATGTTAGATCCAGATGCTACTCTTACCTTTGTAACTCTCTTTATAGCAGTAATTTTAGGTGTCTGTCCAGAAACTCTTGCAGAACCCTTCTCAGTATCTACTCCAGTTGGTGAACCAGTTATAGCTAGACGAGTATATAAAAAATTACCATGTCTGTCTTTTATAAAGTCAGCCCAGTAGATCTTTTAGAGCTAGAAATGGTAGATTTTGATATCATTCTAGGAATGGATTGGTTAAATTTTTGTTATGCCTCAGTCGATGGTAGAACTAGGATCATTCAGTTTTAATTTCCAACTAGCTAGTCTTAGAATGGAAGCGTAGTAGCTCAGTGCCTATGGATCTATTTATCTCTTACCTTAAGGCCAGAAAGATGATCTCTAGAGGGTGGTGTAGCACATATTGAGGAAAAAATGGAGGAATTAGCAAAAGATGTACATCAACTTGCTCTCTTAGGAGTTAATCTTACGAACATATCAGATGGTGGACGAGTAGGTGAAGCATCCCTAATTGGCCCAGATACTATTTATGAAACTATGGGAAAAAGTTTGGCTCATCAGAAATAGACTTCAGATATAAGTCATATGCAGATGTAGGGAGAAGGAACCAAGAGTTTGAGATAGATGATTGGGCTTTCCTGAAAGTATCACCTATGAAGGGGGTGATTAGATTTAACAATCTTGGAAGATTCAGTCTGTAGAGGGATCCACTTGGGAAGCAGAAGCACCAATGAAGGCCAAGTATCCTTATCTTGTTCCTTCCGATTTTGTTTCAGCTTGAGATAATAGTTTCCCCTCCAGTCTCCTAGTTTACTCGTACGTAAATTCAGTTTTAGTACCATGTTCATTCAATTGTTCTCTCGCTTTCAGCATAGTTGCATGTTCTTAGAACCCACTTTAGTGAGAAATCACATTCTAGTACTTACTAGTAGGGATTGCAGCTCCTTCCCTCCATGCTCAGCTAGTATAGACTTCATTCGAGGATGAGTATTCCCAACGGGATGATAATGTAACACCTCGGATCTCAAAATGGAGAAAAATTCTAGGTGGGGTATCGTCATTAAGTTCCAAATCTGTATAGTCTCTGATCCCATTGACGATCGACCAATACGGTCCGTGGTTGGATTTACGGATCGTAGGTAAGGGTCAACATCTAGTTAGAGGGAAATAACTGGTAAGTCAACTTCAAATGGTCATCACTCTTAGCACAAAAGAAATTAGGTGTCCTATGATCCACCAAATAATATATAATTGAATCCTTTTTCCAACACCACCGAGTTTGCTAAAATCCCATCTCCTAGTAAAAGGTTGTGCTCATTTTAGTAAAGCCCTATCAAGCAGACTTGACCGACGAACCCAAACAATGGCTTGTAGGTCATATGACGGACCGTCGTTCCCTCTGTGGATGGTCTTCATCAGAATTAAGTTAGGGTTGTTTTGTTCCTTTCCCCTATATGTTGGGAACTAAAACTACATCGTTTGATGCCTAAACTATGTCATTTTACTCAAAATAAGCCTAATAACTTAGTTAGACTTACCTAGAAACCTCATTCTCCAAAAATCAGCCAAATTTAGAGCAAAAAGAAGAGTAAAAGTCGACCAAACCTCCCAAGAACAAACAACAGTGTTCTTCAAAGTTCAGCCCCAAAATCCAAAGGATTTCTCTGTAGATTTCGTCGCCAGGTATATGGATTTCACTACTGGGTTCCTTTCATCTACTAGGTCTCTAGAATTCAGTCAAATTGTTGATCTCTATATCTTGTTTAGACCTAGTATTTGTAAAATCCTAGAAGATTATTATGATGTCAGTTGTTATTGTATCCATAATCAAAATAACATGTTTTTGGATGGTTTGTTCAGTTCATTGTATGGAACTCAGAACCCTAATTGTGTAGATTCTCTTAGTTTATGAATTACACTTGCTAAGTCAGTTAAGCAGATAATCATGCTCCAATTTTAAATGTTACCTTATCAGTATATATATGTTAGATTCTCAGATTTTGCATATCAGTATTTGAGCTATTTAATATGTTAATATTTCAGTTACATTTCAATCATACATATAGAGTTAGGAGTAGACTTAACATCGAGTTGGACTAGGGTTCAGCATATCTTTATAGTCTCAGAACTACGTGCCCTCGTAGTAGTATAAGTCCCCTCTATTGGGCATCAGATTTAGTGATCACGCTAGTCATGCCTTTAGACCCCTGGCAAGGTATATTGGGTCCTCTTGATGGGGCATATACATCAGACTCCACGTTTAGCTCACGTGGTTTATGTTGGTTAATAGTAGCTCCAACAGTTAGACTCTCATTGCATTTGACTAGGTTTTCAGTTACTGTCACGACCCACAGGTACCTCCTAGATGTAACAAGGTGTATAAGACCCCAAGAGGCCTCATACAAGCCACATAGCTTATCATAACATATAACAATAGAAATGATGCGGAAATTTAAAACATTTTTCCATACAATCAAAGTACTTTATAAAAACGAACGAAAGTCAATAACACTTGTCTCAAACCATCTAAAACCATAAATTTATTTTGGACGCAGCCTATAAAAAATTTCTAAAGATAAAATGAAAGACAACATAGGAACATGGTGACTATCTCCTTGGTTACTACAAGGACTCACCAAAGCTTCAATCATTGCTCTACGATGATCCTAGCCACGGGGATGGAACTTAGTATCGCCGGAGCCTACATTTGATAAAAATGTAGGCAAGAGTATGCGTTAGTACAGTAAAGTACTAAATATGATAGCTAACATAACATAATAAAGAGCATAACAACATAGTCATAGGCCTAATCACCAACATAGACATAATATTAGCATTAGTCAACATAAGGTATAATCCATAAACATAAGAGATGCATCATATTCATAAGCATAGTCAATAATTAAATATTCATAGCATAAGAGAAACACTTCATAAATAAAATGGAAAAGACCCAATAAATCCTACCCATGCTAAGTAAACCACTTTGGGCCATCATTCAGGTCCATCATCTTTTAGTCTCATATTTAGCTTATCTTTCATGAAGTAGGGTAGTCACCTCTAGTCATACATATCATGGAAGGTCTTTCAAGCTACAATCCACACAATTAATTTTTCATGACATAATTCATACTATTCTTGCTTTGTTTTTAAGACAAAAGGGATTCACCTCTATGCCCACTATAAAGGCTTAGGTATTCACCTCTTGCCTTATTATAGAATCATAGGTATTCGCCTCCATGTTCTAATATGGTGTAATGTAGGTATTCACCTCCACATCACTTTATAAGGATCATAGGTATTTTCCTTCATGCCCTTCATAATATGATATAGGTATTGTTCTTCATATGACTTTAAAGGCTAATGGGTGTTCACCTCTTGCCTTGCTTTAGAAGTTATATATTAAAGGTAGTCACCTCAAACTTCTCATATCATGAGATTGGTAATCACCTCATGTTTATCTATTTAGGACTAAGGGAAATCACCTTATATTCCTCTTATATAAGGGCCTTTGGGGAATCACCTCAAGCCTCATCACATCTCATAGTCCTTGGACTTAGATTCATTTTAGGTGACTAAGCCTTCCAACCTAGAATCATTCTATGTGAGAAAACTTTTCACATCATATCATATTCATGCATAAGTGTGTATATGAGAACATCTTTTCAATAACACAACAACTACATCATAATCATAGACACTTCACTCTCAAAGTGTTCTTAAAGCGTGTACATAAAACATGCATAACTCTCATACTTTTCCTCTTTGAGGTTTAAATCTTCCTTTCAATCATCACATCTAGAATTATAGTATTAGACATGGATATCATCATAACTTATGTGATTCTATAACATCATACATTCAATCATTCATAATGTAGATTAAGTGGGTCATGCCCTTCCACAACAACTCTATCTAGTAGCCTACCATTATCATGCAAGCTTCACTCTTATAGCCTTAACATTCATAATTCATCACATTGTCTTTATACTCAAGCCCTAGTAATAAAAATTTATAGCTACATGCTCTACTCTCACACAATATCTCTCATAAGCATCTCATAGGCTAAGTCTCAAGGCATTCTACTCACATGCTTCATTCTTAAACAATTCCAATCATATATCATCTTATAGACATAAACTCAAGCATTACTAATCATGATTCAACATTCATACTATAGCCTCATTCAATCCATATCTATATGCCCTAATCTCAAACAATATACTATGCATATCATCAATACTACAAGACTATCTCTAAATCCTCAATTACCCCTACAAGGTTCAAAAACCCACTTACTTCAATTTCTTCAACTACACAAGGTTTAGGCATGGAAAACATGTAATTTCATCATAAAACATGATTCACTACTAATTCAATCATAAACAATCAATATCAACTCAATTGGATCCATAATCAATAGAACCCACAATATTATAACCCTAACTTGAATTTGGGATTTCATCTTCTCAATTGTGGAAATATAGGGAACTCCATAGACGAAAGAAGTCCATGGATGAATACCTATCATACCTTAGTCACAATTCCCTCAAAAGCTTGAAGATTGGAGGACTTAACCTAGCTTGAACCTCCTCCTCCTCCTCCTTCTTCTTTTTCTTGTTCTTGTTCTTCTTGTTCTTGTTCTTGTTCTTGTTCTTGTTCTTGTTCTTTCTAGTGAGAGAATATTTGGGAGAGAATTGGGTTTCTTTTTGGTGAGTTGAGAGAATGACTTAAATCACTTAACTTAGGGGTCTAGTATTTATATAGGTGGTCTAGACTAGGGTAAAACGACACCACTTAATCCTAATTAAAACCAGAAAGCCCTAAAGTTCCCCTAAACTAAACCGCCCAACTGCCCCATTTTGCCCTAACCATGAAACCATGCTGATGGGTTGTGGGTGTACCCACAGTCTGTACTGGTCAACCATGGTTGGGGTTTTGGGGATCGACAGCAAAGGGCTTGGACCATGACCCCTAACCATGAGGTGTGGACCCATCCACGAGGTGTGGGTCCTGCCCGTAGTCACTGCCTTAGGCAGATTTGAAGGGTGTTCACCCACGCTACCCACCTATGGGTTGTGGCTCCAACCACGGGGTGTGGGTGGCCTCGTGGGTGAAACTTGGAACTCTAAAACCTTCTAAACTTCCCTCTCAAGGCTACTAAGTGTTACAATTTCTCCCCCTTGGAATCATTCATCGTCGAATAACGTTCTAGGCATGTATTAAGGTCACAACTTTAGACTAGCAACCCATCATGCATTCAACTCATCTAAATGCAAAAAACTAAAGGAGGAACTTCATATCCAAGAAAAACATGTCTCATGTAACATGAGGAAGTAGGAACTTCATCTAACAACCCATTATGCATGAAATCCAACATCTACTCATGTTCAAGGAGGAACTACCATATCCGGGCTAAATCATGCTCAACACAATCTCATGCAGCTCATATGCAATTCAATCTTAGAAGGAATATCTAAGCATGTCCATCAACTCATCTCAAGAAGTCTATAGGCAACTCTACTCAATGTACTACAACACAAGGAAAGAATTCACATAAGCCATTTTTTTCAAGACTTAAGCTATTTCATGAACATGCAAATAATGAAATCATGGTAACATATAAAACAGATATGACTTCCTAAACAAGGAGCTAACCATAAGGAACTCTCCCTTATAGGAAACTTTCGTCTACTCCCAAGCCTTCTAAGGGAACTAGGGGTGTTGGATCTCGAAAAAACTCTTTTCTACCTAGAGATATGGAAAATTGGATGCACTGATGCTGACTCACTAGGAAAAGCTAACCACATATCTCAAGGTTTCTCATAGGCCTACAAAATGGGGACTAAGCTTCCGTTTTAAACTAAACTCACTACACCCTTCATGGGTGGGATATTTCAAGTAATCCCAAGTGACAAACATTTTTTTTTATTCTACAAAGTCTTTGCTATCTAAGAACACCATCTCCCCCTTAAAAGGAATCCTCAACGAACTCTCTAAGCAACATTTATTTCAATCCTACTAAGGTTGGATCAATACATTGCTTAAATTTCACATCTAGCACAAAAGATGATCCGAAACTATCTTATACCATAACAATCTTGGTAGAGTCTACTAACCGAACAACATTACCACTGACTCATGTGACCATGTCGAGTCCTAAAAGCCATTTTTGGAACATCGTCATCTTTCACCCTCATTTGGTGCTAGTCTGACCTAAGGTCAATCTTAACAAAGTAACTAACTATTTAAAGTTGGTCAACACTTGAACCTTTCTCCCCTTACCTTAACTACGTGGAACCTGCCACCCTCAAAGTCAATCTTTAAGACTAGGCATAATCCAAACTTAGGGTATATACCTCCCCTCCCCCCTTCAACTATCGGATAGGCTCATTAGTGAACTAACAATTGACTATACGGGTTCTACAATCACATAAGAGCGTGATAGGAGTGCAACGAACACATCACAAAAATGACATCAAAATCTAACAAAGCATAAGCAATCAATTAAGAAGCTATCAACATACCGGGTTCCACATCGGTGTAACGACCCGAGCCTATGGCTTGTAAATTACACAACGTACTTGACCCCGAAGGGGTCTCGTACATGCCTCTTAGCATTCATAACATTTGATACATAGAAATAGTGTGGAATTTAAAAGTTTCTTTAAATCCATACAATCCAAAACTTTATAAAAATATTTGAAACAACGGAAGTCTATTATCTCACATGGCCATCTAAAAAACATATCTTGGACAAAAGTAGGGACACGACCCTTTACAATCGAAAATCTAACATATGTCTATTACATGAAAGAAAAGAAATTTCTAAACACTCGTCCTTGATCTATGAGGACATACCACTTAGTCTTGGAGGAATCTCAATCTAAGCTTCAACTAAAGGCAAAGCAACTCACTTGCCAGAACCTACACTTGTAGTAAAATAAGAGAAATATGGGTAGAACACAAAATAGTACT
Source organism: Solanum bulbocastanum (assembly GCA_037074985.1). Classification (NCBI taxonomy): domain Eukaryota; kingdom Viridiplantae; phylum Streptophyta; class Magnoliopsida; order Solanales; family Solanaceae; genus Solanum; species Solanum bulbocastanum. The sequence goes on from CM073604.1 coordinate 32,489,000, forward strand.
AAGTATGATGACAAATGCAAAAACATGCTTTTAAATGGGCATTTTTGTTGGAAACCATGCGTTATGCCACTTTTTAGAAATATCATGTACATTTGTATAAGAGACATAAAATAGAGTATAATCATCATCCAAGTCATAATCATCACATTTAAACAATCACCTTAAGTAACCCTAAGCTACACTTGTGCAATATAAAAATAGCATCCCATGCTACTATCCCTACTAAGTGCCACTTTGAGGCCACCTTAGATGAACTTACCAATGCAGACTTAACTTCAAACAATACTCATGCATAAGGAATACATTCATTTCATAAGTCATGACAAGGGAACTCATAATACAACCCAAGTATAGCATCCATCAGTACATTAGACATTTAAGTCAACATTCTTCATTAGCTTCATTAACAGTACTTTCATTCATTAGTCATTAAGGCATTAGAGAACTCACTATAGCCCTATCAAAGCCTACTCATGCAATGCATTGATAGCATCCCATATTACCACCCACACATCATAGAACTTCTCAAGAAACCACAATGTACATCTCACAAGAGAGGAATAGGCATTAACTGAGATAGATCATGAGAGCTAACTATGGAATTCAATATCATATAGCTCTACACCATATAGAGGTGATCTACATGCCTAAGGTAGGACTGGTAACATTTTAACATAGGTCGAAACAACTAGCTAATATCCTATGTGTGCACATAGTTTTGGGATAGGAAAATGTTCATTAGAACCCTAGCCTAACATTGAGAGAGTTTCCATCTTACCCTATCCACTCGGTGCTTAGCCTTTATTCCCATAGAGTATTTCATTTTCATTTACATTATTGTACTTGAGAGGGCTACCAACATTAGGTCTACCGACCCAAGTACATTGCATAAGAAAGGGCCACCATCATTAGGTCTACTGATTCAAGGTGCATTAAGGATAGCTCATTGACTTTCATAGAAGACTGCCCTCAACATTGGGCCTACCGATACAAGGTTCATCATTTCATACATGAAAGGGCTATCAACATTAGGTCTTCCGATTCAAGGTTTATCATCACATTAGTTTCTAGACTCGTCATGAAGGGCTACCTACACTAGGTCTACCGGTTTAAGACATAGCCTGGAATACTTCATCATTCATTTATGAAAGGGATGCCATTGGCCTATCGATTCATATTTATCAAGTCAAGACATATTCATTAGTCATTTATGAAAGGAATGCCATAAGCCTATCGATTCATGACATGATATTGCATTCAAGGTCACATTCATCAATACAAGAAATGGATGCCTTAAGCCTACCAATTCAAGATACATCAATCCACATTACTTTCATTAGATATAAGAAAAGGATGCATAAGCCTACCAATTCAAGATATAGCTTCACATTATAGAAACCTTAACATTCTATCATCATATTCATGAGTGTCAAATTCAGAAATAGCCTTTCAATAATAACACAATTACATACAATTCATGATCGTATTGCCTTCATTAGATTCACCGTCATATACAAGACGTCATGATAATACTCAATTCCTCATACTATGCCCTTCAAAGCCATGAATCTAAAATCATCAACACACCAACACTTTCCTACAAATAAGGCATGGATAGTGAAATAATTCAATAACCTAAAGAAATTTAGACAAATTCCATTCACATGCTTTCATAATTAACAAACCCACTTCATAAAGGCACAATTTAGGTATTGAGGAAATTCATGGGTTCATAGAGTATTTTCATCATAAATCATCAATAAACACTAATACATTCATAATTTGTCATTAATAACCATTTGAAAACATTTGAAGAAGGAACCCATGAGTTAGAGTAAAACCCTAAGTTTTTGACAAACTTGAAAACTTTGAAAACTAACTTTGATTGGACTCTAGGTGGTGAAAGATACCCCTAGATGAAGGATCACCATTCCTTGCTTGTAAATCCCCAAGAAATTTGAAGAACACCTTCAATATACAAACCCTAGTTCCCATTTCTTCTTCTTCTTCTTTAGGAACTTCTAAAGAGAGAATTTTTGAAAGGAGAAACTCTTTTGTTTTGATTTGGGTTTTGGAGAAATAAGGAGTAAATAACTTGTTTTAAGACTTAAACCTATATATACTAGTCTTATAAAACAATTAAAAACAACAGTACATATTAATTAATTAAAACAAAATTACTTAAACACCCTCAACTAAGGTGGCCCCGTTAGGGACCATGCCCACTTTGACGAGTTGTGAGGGGCACCACGACTCGTGGTGGTGCCTGTGGTCCCTTGACCAGTGTGCCTCTCCACCTTTCGAAGCCCTCAAGGGCCTAAGGGAAGACCACGATAACTCTCACTAGTCGTGGTCATAGAGGCAATTGCTTGGCCAAGTTGCCTTGCTTCCCATGCAACCAAATGATCTTCACGATCACTTATACGGACCGTCTAGGGTACCACGGCTCGTGGTGGTGCCCATTTTCTTTGAGACAGTAGCCTCTTCAACTTTGCACAACTTCTTCAAGGCTAAGGGGTCTTCATGGACCCCTTCACGGACTGTGGTCAAGACCACTGGTCGTGAACTCTGGCATTGCTTGGTTAAGGGTTGGGTAGCCTTGGCTTTTTGCTAGGCTTTGCCCCCCTTGCCTTGGCACTTGCCCTTGCAACCCCATACCAAACCTAAAAAGGGTCCTTCAATTACGGAGGTTAACAGGTACCTTGACATTGACCCTCACGATTAGGTTCTAGTTCAACCTATCATTTTTTGAGTCGTTACATTATCCCCCTTTAGGAACATTCGTCCTTGAATGACACTTTAAACACATTAAGGGATAACGAATCAAGACTAGCAGCCCATCATGTATGCAACATCATAAATAATGCACAAAATCATAAGAGGAAACATCAACCTCACCTCAATAAGCTCAATACAACATAAGAAAGTAGGAACTACATCTACGACTCATTATGCACCAAAACATCAGCATTTCTCATTTCATTGGAGGAATTTCTTTATCGAACTCACATTATGCTCATTACATTATCATAAGGCAATTATGCAACTTTTCTCAACAACATATTTAAGCAACTCATTATAGATGCTCATCAACATTAGGAACACCTAAATCAAAAAGCTCATTTTCTCATTCAACATATATTTCATCAAAACATGCATGACATAAGGAGATCATGGAAAAACATTTTCACACATGACTCCAAAACATGAACAAGCTACAAGGAACTCTTGGTGTCAAGCTTGAATTCTTGGTGTCAAGCTTGAATAAGAATAGAAGAAAGAGATAAAGATATTGAAACTTTTACTATTCAACACAACATCTCCCCTCCTAAAGGTAAACTCATTCTAAGGCAAAAATGGAAATAACATAGGAACCTCAATACAACATTCACAACTATAAGAAATTATCACTTACCGGTGACTTCATTCGGAAGAGCTTCTTTGTCATCTCTTGCCCAAAGTTCATAGAAATGACTATTCTTTGTGACATAAGGATCTGGGCCACTAAGAGAAGCTTGTTTGACCTCCCTTTCTTTTGCCGCAAGAGTAGGACAATTTCTCACTTGGTGATCATTCTTCCTACAATCATAGCACCCAATAGTACCGGCTATGCACTTCCCAAAATGCTTCTTTCCACAAATAGTGCATGTAGGTTTAGAAAATGTAGACCCACCATTTTTCTCTTGGTTAAAATTAGGAGTGTTTGAAGAATCTTGGTTTGGAGATCTCTTTTTGAACCTTGGTTGACCTTGCTCATTGGGCCTAGACCTCTTCAACTCCCTATTATTCCTCTTAAGTTTGGATTCCTCAATAGATTGAGCATACACCATGAGTCTAGAAATGTTCATATCATCATGGAGCATTGTCGTACGACACTCCTCATCAACTAGGTCAGATACTCCAGTAACAAAGTGACTCATCTCATCCCTAGTTTGACACCAAAGATGGGCATACTTAGACAATTGGGTAAATTTCGAAGAGTACTCTTGCACATTCATGTTACCTTGCCTAAGATTGATAAACTCTTCCATCTTAACCTCTCTCTTCTCATGGGGAAAGAACCTACCAAGGAATGCCTCTTTGAACAATTTCCAATCTATAGACCTTGCTCCCACCAGCCTATTGCTCTTCTATTGAAAGAACCAAATTTGGGCCACGTCCTTCAATTGATAGGCGGCAAGTTCTTCTTTCTCAATAGAAGTCACCCCCATAGCATTAACTACCTTATACACCTCATCAGAAAACTTTTAGGGAACCTCTCCCACCTTGGAACCAAGAAATACCGGAGGATTCATCCTCACAAAGTTTGTCAACCTAGAAGCCATAGTACTTATATTGGGATTCACATTAGCCTCATCACCCCTAGTAGATTGAGCCGCCATGGCTTGTGCTTGAGTAGTTACGGCTTGAGCCATCATCAAAAGACCTGACCTAACTTTCTGATTGGTCATGGATGGGGGATCCACCGGAACTTGATTTCCATGATTGCTTAGAGGAACTTTGTCACCTTGAGGAACTTGGGGAGGAACTCCCTCATTCACAATCTCCTCTTCCATCCTTTTTGGGTTCGGCCTTGTATTCATATCCTATAAACACAAGAGAAAGGTTAGGAAAAGGACTCTTATAGAGCTAACTCTAAGGCACGACTTCAAGAATAATGAAAGAAGTGTAACTTTCTAACGTCCTATGGCCTCTCACTCATAGATGTGTCGTGACTCAAACCTATGAACAAGACTCTACTAGACTTGGCTAGTGAGACATCAATCCTAAAAACCATTTCCAAAATCTTATGCTCTGATACCAAGTTTGTAATGAATCAAGCCTATGCCCTGGAAGTTACATGGCGTACTTCACCCTGAAGGGGTCTCGTACAAGCCTCTTGGCATTTATAATATTCAATACAAAGAAATAGTGCATAATTTAAAACTTTCTTTAAATACATACAATCCAAAACTTTATAAAAACATTTGAAACAACGAAAGTCTGTCATCTCACATGGCCATCTAAAAACAATATCTTGGACAAAAGTAGGAACCAATCAAAATTCTAACATATGTATATTACATGAAAGAAAAGAAACATCTAAACACCTATCCTCGATCTATAAGGACATACCACTTAGTCTTGGAGGAATCTCAATCCAAGCTTCAACTAAAGAGAAAGCAACTCAATTGCCGGAACCTACACTTGTAGTAAAATAAGAGAAATATGGGTTAGCATACAAAAATGTAATCAGTATGATGACCATGCAAAGACATGCTTTTAAATGGACATTTTGGTTGGAAACCATGCATTATGCCACTTTTTAGAAATATCATGTACATTTGCATAAGATAAAATACAAGTATAATCATCATAAAAGTCATAATCATCACATTTAAACATTTACCTTAAGTAATCCTAAGCTACACTTCTGCAATGTAAGGATAGCATCCCATACTAGTATCCCTACTAAGTGCTACTTTGAGGCCACCTTAGATGAACTTTCTAATTCACACTTAAATTCAAACAATACTCATGCATAAGGAACACATTCATTACATAAGTCATGACAAGGGAAAATAACTCATAATACAACCCAAGTATAGCATGTATCAACATTAAACATTTAAGTCAACATTCTTCATTATCTTCATTAAGAGTACTTTCATTCATTAGTCATTAAAACATTTAAGAACTCATTATAGCCCTATCAAAGCCTACTTGTGCAATGCATGGATAACATCCAATACTACCACCCATACTTTATAAAACTTCTCAATAAACCATAATGCACATCTCACATGATGGGAATAGGCATTAACCGACTTAGACCATGAGAGCTTATCATGGAATCTGGTGTCATATAGCCCCGCATTGTAAAAAGGTGGTCTACTTGCCTAAGTTAGGATCGGTAACATTTTAGCGTAGGTCGAAACCACTAGCTAATATCCTATGTGGGCACATAGTTATGGGATAGGAAGATGTTCATTAGAACCCTATCCTAACATTGGGAGAGTTTTCATATTACCCTATCCACTATTTCTTAGCCTCCATACCCATAGAGTATTTCATTTTCATTTACATTATTGTACTTAAGAGGGCTACCAACATTAGTTCTACCCATTCAAGTACATTACAAAAGCAAGGGCCACCACCATTAGGTCTATCGCTTCAAGGTACATTAAGGTTAGCTCATTGACTATCCAAGAATGGTGCCATCAACATTGGGCCTATCGATACAAGGTTCATCATTTCACACATGAAAGGGCTACGAACATTGGGTCTACCGATTCAAGGTTTATCATCACATTAGTTTCTAGACTCATCATGAAGGTCTACCAACACTAGGTCTACTGGTTCAAGACATACCCTAGAGTACTTCATCATCCATATATGAAAGAAATGCCATTGGCCTATTGATTCATATTCATCAAGTCAAGACACATTCATTAGTCATTTATGAAAGGAATGACATCAGCCTATCGATACATGATATTGCATTCAAGGTCACATTCATCAATACAAGAAATGGATGCCTTAAGCCTACCAATTCAAGATACATCAATCCACATTACTTTCATTATATACAAGAAAAGGATGTATAAGCCTACCAATTCATGATATAGCTTAACATTATAGAAACCCTTCACATTCTATCATCACATTCATGAGTGTCAAATTGATAAATAGCCTTTCAATAATAACACAATTACATTCAAGTCATGATTGTATTACCTTCATTAGATTCATCTTCATATACAAGACATCATGGTAATACTCAATTCCTCACACTATGCCCTTCAAGGCCATGAATCTCAAATCATCAACACACCAATAATTTACTACAATTAAGGCATGGATAGTGTTACAATTCAATAATCTAAATCACATGCTTTCATAATCAACAATTCCATCCACATGCTTTCATAATCAACAAACCCACTTCATAAAGACACAATTTAGGAATTGAGGAAATTCATGGGTTCATAGAGTATTTTCATCATAAATCATCAATTAAACACTAATACATTCATAATTTGCCATAATTAACCATTTGAAAGTGTTTGAAGAAGGAACCCCTGAGTTAGACTAAAACCCTAGGTTTTTGAGAAACTTGAAAACTTTGAAAACAAACTTTGAATGGACTCTAGGGGTGAAAGCTACCCCTAGATGAAGGATCTCCATACCTTACTTATGAATCCCTAAGAAATTTGAGGAAGAACACCTTGAATCCACAAACCCTAGCTCCCACTTCTTCTTCTTCGTCTTTGGGAACTTCTAGAGAGAGACTTTTTGAATGGAGAAACTCTTTTATTTTGATTTGGGTTTTAGAGAAATAAGGAGTAAATGACTTGTTTTAAGACTTAAAACTATATATACTAGTGATATAAAAAAATTAAAAACAACCCCATATATTAATTTATTAAAACGAAATTTCTTAAACACCCTCAACTAAGGCAACCCCGTCAAGGACCACACCCTTTTTGACGGGTCGTGAGGGGCACCACAGCTCGTGGTCCCTTGGTTAGTGAGCCTCTCCACCTCTCCAAGCCCTCAAGGGCCTAAGGGAAGACCAAGAGACCTGCCACAATCTGTGGTCAAGACCACAAGTCGTGGGGATGGTCGTGGTCATGGAGTCCGTAGCTTGGCAAAGTTGCCTTGCTTCCCATGCAACCAAGTAATCTTCATGACCACTTATACGGACCATCCAGGGGACCACGACTAGTGGTGGTGCCCATGGTCTTTGAGGCAATAGCCTCCTCAACTTTGCACAACTCCCTCAAGGCCAAGGGGTCTTCACAGACACCTTTATGAACCGTGTTCAAGACCAGTGGTCGTGAAGGTGGTCATGAACCCTGGCAGTGGTTGGTCAAGGGTTGGGCAGCCTTGGCTTTTGGCTAGGCTTTAACCCCTTGCCTTGGCACGTGCCCTTGCAACCCCATACCAAACCTTAAAAGGGTCCTTCAATTACGAACTCTAACACGTACCTTGACGTTGACCCTCATGATTAGGCTCTAGTTCAACGTATCAATTTTCGAATCGTTACAATCGGGAGCACACCCATATTCACCTATATATTGAAGTGCATAAAAACTATTCTGCTTTTGGGCATTCGCATACCAATTAGATCAGATGAAGGGTAGGGTTGAGATATATAACGACTATCTCCTTCATTTCTAGCAACTGTAGTACAATACCTTATCTTGTGTCCTAGCTTGCCACACCCAAAACAAACATTGGAACCCGCTAAGAATTCACCATCATCCCTTTTATCGCACTTACTACACCCTGGTAATAGAACCCCACTACCATCTCCCCGAGGCTTAGGATTAGACACCTTGTCTTGGTTGAACATACGAGTACTTGAGTGCCCTTGCCCGGGAAACTTTTGTGTAAACCTAGGGCGACCTTGTCCATCGAACCTTGTGTTGGAGAAGTTTCCATCTCCTGTTCTAGCCCTCTCTACATCCCTATTCTTCTCCTTGAGTTTTGATTCTTCAATTTGTTAGGCATGCACCATAAGAAGTGAGATATCCATGGCATGGATAAGCTTTGCCGTACCTCATTCCTTTTATACCATGTCGGATACCCCCATCACAAATTTATTCATCTTAGTCCTTGAATCCACCACCACAGTTTGAGTGTACTTGGATAGTTGGGTGAACTTTAGAGCATACTCCGTCACACTTATACTTCCTTGACAGAGGTTAATGAACTCTTGCACCTTATCTTCCTTAACTCAAGGGAAAAGAACCTATCAAGAAAATCGAACTTAAACACTTCCCACTCTTTGGAACCCGCTCCTACCGGTCTGTTTTCTTTCCGTTGATTGTATCACACTTGAGCAACATCTTTGAATTGATAAGCGGATATTCTGCCTTCTCTATCGGGGTTACTCCCATAATAGCAAGTACCTTATATATCTAATCTATAAACCCATTAGGATCCTCCTCCACTTTGGAGCCATAAAATTCTAGAGGGTTCATCCTAAAAAAGTCCCTCAGTCTTGCAGCCGTGGAATTCATATTAGGGTCCAGTGGAGCAATCAACTCTATTGGCTTGAGTCTTCATGGCTTGAGCTAAAACTTGAAAAGTTGCCTTAAACTTTGCATGAGTAACATTCTCAACTAGAGGATCAATCGAAGGTTGTGGAGGAACTTCTTGATCCACCATGCCTTCCTCATTCCTTCTAGTATTTGCCCTTCTAGTATTCATATCCTGTAGACCATCGGATAAGGATTAGGAGAAAGACCTTATAGAGTTAAAATCTATGAAACGACTTAGAGAAGTGAAAAAGTGAGATTTTCTAATTATCTAATAGGTTCCCATGCATAAGTGTGGCACGCTTCACACTTACAAATAAGACTCTACTAGACGTGGTTTTGAGACATCCTAGAATCATTCTAAACCTTGTGCTCTGATACCAAATTTGTCATGAATCAGGGGTACTCCCTAGATGTAACAAGGCGTATATGACTCCGAGAGGCCTCACACAAGCCACTTAACACATCATAACATAAAGCAATAGAAATGATATGGAAATTTTAAACACTTTTCCATAATATCAAAGTCCTTAATAAAAACAAGCGAAAGTCTATAACGCTTGTCTCAAACCATCAAAAACCATAAATGTCTTTGGGATGCAGCCCATACAAAATTTCTAAAGATAAAATGAAAGACAACATAGGAACATAGTGACTATCTCCTCGGTTACTATGAGGACTCACCAAAGCTTTAATCCTGCTCTATTATGATCCTAGACATGGGGATGGAACTCAATATCGCCGGACCCTACATTTTATAAGAATGTAGGCAAGAGTATGTGTTAGTACAATCAAGTACTAAATATGATAGCTAACATAATATCATAAAGAGCATAACAACATAGTCATAGGCATAATCACAAACATAAACATAATATGAGAATTAGTCAACATAAGGCATAATCCATAAACATAAGAGATACATCATATTCATAAGCATAGTCAATACTTAAATCTTCGTAGCATAAGAGAAACACTTCATAAGTAACCCCAAAGCATACTTGTGCAAGGCATGGATAAGACCTCATAAATCCCACATATGCTAAGTAAACAACTTTGGTCTATCATTCATGTTCATCATCTTTTAGTCTTATAGTTAGCTTATCTTTCATGGACTAGGGTAATCACCTCTAGTTATACATATCATGGAAGTCCTTTCAAGCTATGATCCACACAATTCATTTTTCACGACCTAATTCATTCTATTCTTGCTTTCTTTTTAAGACAAAGAGGATTCACCTCTATTCCCACTATGAAAGCTATTGGGTATTCACCTCTTGCCTTATTAGAGAATCATAGGTATTTCCCTCCATGTTCTAAAATGGTGTAATGTAGGTATCCACCTCCACATCACTTTATAAGGATCATAGGTATTTGCCTCCATGTCCTTCATAATATGATATAGGTATTCACCACCATATCACTTTAATGGTTAATGGGTATTCACCTCTTGCCTTGCTTTAGAAGTTATATATTAAGGGTAGTCACCTCACACTTCTCATATCATGGCATGGGTAATCACCTCATGTTTATCTATTTACGACTAAGGGAAATCACCTCACATTCCTCTCATAAGGGCCTTTGGGGAATCACCTCAAGCCTCATCACATCTCACAGTCCTTGGACTTAGATTCATTTTAGGTGAGCAAGCCTTTCAACATAGAATCATTCTATGTGAGAAAACCTTTAACATCAAATCATATTCATTCATTAGTGTGTATATGAAAATATCCTTTCAACAACAAAGCAACTACATCATAATCATAGACACTTCCCTCTCAAGGTGTTCTTAAAGCGTTTACATAGATTTCATAAAACATGCATAACTCTCATACTTTACCTCCTTGAGTTCAAATCTTCCTTTCAATAATCACATCTAGAATTCTAGCATTAGATATAGATATCATCATAACTCATGTGATTCTTGATGTTTGCGTAATCAAGACACAACTTCAAATTCAAGTGTCTACGATCGTTCAATAGTAATATAACCCAACCAAGGGTTGGGGTCGAGTCCCAAGGTAGTGGTTGTGAGAATTAAGAGTCAAGAGCAAATTTTCTCTAGTCAATAATAGCTATAAACATTATTGAGTAAAAACATGATAAATCAAGGGGTTGACACAAGTGTCAATTATCAAAGGAGAGGGGTTTGTTGTCAGTTAACTATTAAAAGCAACAAAAAGTATGAAAGTGCAAATATGAAGACAGGATTCTTGGGATATGAATGGATTATAGGCTAAGACAAACAATTGGGTAATTATAATTAATAGTAAACAACTGAATATTGGTGATTAAGCTAGAATTTAGTGGGGGTTAATTTTCTCTCGAATAACTTACCCCGAATCAAATTGGTTTCTCTCGAACACCAATAAGCCGCAATGAAGCACAGCCTCCGCTTTAGTCCATTCACTCTCTTGAGCTAAATATGTGGAAAAGAATGTAGGATTCACTCTCTCGAGCTGAATCCACGACAACCCAATACCCACAGACCATCGATTCAGTGGTTTTTGTTTTAAAACCTCTCTCTCGAGTAATCCAGAAACACGAAGTTGAAGTTGTATTTGCAACTACAACCCCATTAAATTCTAACACAACCACTGAACGAAATCACCTCTAAACAGTAAATAGACTATCAATTAGCAATACCCAAAAGTTAACTCAAACCATAATCATAATATCACACCCCATGAATTGGGGTTTTGGCTAGACATAGTAAAAGGGAAGAAAATGATACCAAATCGAAATAACATCAACTGGGTATGATTTATATTCACTTCAAACGAGTCTAGAATGAAGAATCTTCAATACCCACTTCCAATTTCTTGGAATTGGAAGTCTTCAAATCTTCAACCTAAAGAAAAGTGTCTCCAAAAACCAGGTTCTAAAATTGAAATGTAAAAATTGTTTCTCAAAATAAAACTTGATACTCAAACTTCTTTTTTCAAACTAAAAATTTAAACAAGTATTTATAAGTGTCAAAAAGTGTGCTGCTTAGGGTCACTCGGCGCAGTAAGTTGGGATAATCGATCCACTCGACGATCCTTTGGTCATTTCTATCACCTTTTAATTTGGCTTTCAACACTTCAATCTTTGTAACTTTAGGTTATATGGCACTGCCTCGCGGAACCGTTTGGCGACTCACCGACTATTCCTTTCTATTGCCTATTTGATTATCTCCTTTAGGGCTTGGTACACTGGAACATTGGGCAAGATGAAGGCCATTCGGCGACTCACCCAATGGTTTGGGCGATCCTCATGTCTTCTTTTCTTCGTTCTTTCAAGTGTGTTATTCCTATTTGCTCTATAGTGTCTATGATTTGTCTCTAAGTTCAAATATCTGAAATTCAAGGATTTATATCAGTTATTGAGATAAAATATGCATTTGAGGACACTAAATCTATTAAAATCAAGCCCTAAATGAGTCCAAATTGTGGACTCATCAATTCTATCACTTTATACATTCAATCAGTCATAAAGTAGATTAGGTGGGTAAAGTCCTTTCACAATAACTCTATCTAGTAGCCTACCATTATCATACAAGCTTCACTCTTAAGGCCTTAACATTCATAATTCATCACATTAGCTTTTTACTAAAGCCCAAGTAATGAACATTTATAGCTACAAGCTTTACTGTCAAGTAATACCTCTCATAAGTAATACAAGCTTACTCAATGCATTGTACTCATATGCTTCATTCTTAAACAATTCCAATCATATATTATCATATAGGCATAAACTCAAGCATTACTAATCATGATTCAACATGTATACTATAGCCTCAATCAATTCATATATATATATATATATATATATACCCTAATCTCAAGCTATCTACTATACATATCATCAATCCTAGAAGATTATCTATAAATCCTCAATTTCCCCTACAAGGCACAAAAACCCACTTACTTCAATTTCTTCAACTAGACAAGGGTTAGGCACAAAAAACATGTAAGTTCCTCATAAAAACATGATTCACTACTAATTCAATCATAAAGAGCCAATATCCACTCAATTGGATCCATAATCAACATAACCCATTATATTAGAAGGAACCCTAACTTGAATTGGGAATTTCATCTTCTCAATTTGGGAAAACAAGGGAACTCTATGGATGAATAGCTATCATACCTATGTCACAATGCCTTAGAAAGCTTGAAAATTGGAGGACTAAACCTAGCTTGACCCTTCTTCTTCTTCTTCTCCAACTTAACCTAACTACTACTACTACTACTACTACTACTACTATTATTATTATTATTACTACTATTATTATTATTCTCCTTCTTCACCTAGCTTGACCCTTCTTCTTCTTCTTCTCCAACTTAACCTAACTACTACTACTACTACTACTACTACTACTACTACTACTATTACTACTACTACTACTACTACTACTGCTGCTACTACTACTACTACTACTACTACTACTACTACTACTATTACTATTAGTATTACTATTATTATTATTATTATTCTCCTTCTTCTTCTTCTTCTTCTTTCTAGAGAGAGAATATTTGGGAGAGAATTGGGTTCTTTTTGGTGAGTTGAGAGAATGAATTAAATTACTTAACTTAGGGGTCTAAAGTCTTTTTATAGGTGGTCTAGACTAGGGTAAAACTACACCACTTAATACTAATTAAAATGGAAAACCCTAAAGTGTCCCTAAACATAACCACCTAACTGCCCCATTTTTCCCCAACCCCGAGACCATGCTGACAGGTCGTGGGTGGACTCACGGTCTGTTCTGGTCAACCGTGGTATGGGTTTTGGGATCAGCAGCAAGGGTCTTGGACCACGACCCCTAAACATGAGGTGTGGACCTATCCACGGGGTGTGGGTCCTACCCGTGGTCACTGCCTTATGCAGATTTTAAGGGTGTTCATCTATGCTTCCCATTTATGGGGCATGGGTCCAACCACCGGGCGTGGGTGGCCTTGTGGGTGACACTTGGAACTCTAAAACATGCTAAACTTCCCTCTCAAGGCTATGGGGAGTTAGAATATCTCCCCTGTGGAATCATTCATCCTCGAATGACATTCTAGGCACGTCTTAAGATCACGACTTTAGACTAGCAACCCATCATAGATGCAACTCATCTAAATGCACACAACCAAAAGAGGAACTTCATCTTCAACCTAAACATGTCTCATGCAATATAAGGAAGTAGATATTCATCTAACAACCCATTATTCATGAAATCCAACATTTACTCATGTTCACAAAGGAACTAACATCTCCGGGCTAAATCATGCTCAACACAATATCATGGAACTCACATGCAATTCAATCTCAAAATGCATTTCTAAGCATGTCCATCAACTCATCTCAAGAAGCCTATAGGCAACTCTACTCAATGCACTACAACATGAGGAAACAATTCACATAATCCATTTCTTTCAAGACTTAAGCTATTTCATAAACATGCATATAAAGAAATCATTGTAACATATAAAACATACATGACTTCCTAAACAAGGAGCTAACAATATGGAACTCTCCATCATAGGAAACTTTCATCTACTCCTAATGTTTCAGTAATCAACAACAAAACTTCCAATGCAAGTGTCTACGATCGTGCAATAGTATAATAACCCAACAAAGGGTTAGGGTCGAGTCCCAAGGGAGTGGGCGTGAAAATTAGTGGTCAAGCGTGAATGTGCTAAGGCTAATCGTAGCTTAAGACTTTAGCAAATAAAAACATAACAAGTTAAATAGGGCGACACAAGCGTCAATTATCTAATAGGGGTTTGTAAGCAAGAAACAACTGAAATAGTGAAATTAAGGAAAAAATACAAGTATGGAAATGGGATTCTTGGGATATGACAGAAATACGGGATAGACTAAATCATTGGGTACAAGCTTTTGATAGTAAATTCATGGAGTATTTGTGACTAGGCTAGACTTTAAAGGGGATAAGCTCGCTCTTGAGCAACTACCCCGTTTTAAGTGGGTTCCTCTAGGACACCCACTTGCCACATGAAGAACAACCTCCGCCTTAACCCACTCACTCTCTCGAGCTGAGTGTGTAGACATGGGACTAGGGTTCACTCTCTTGAGTTGAACCTTATGTCGAGCCACTCGCACTGGCCATCAATTTAGTGGTCTTAGTTTTAATACCTCTCTCTCGATCAAGCCGAAAACACATATATGAGATTATATTTGCAACTATAACTTCATTAAGTTCATCCACAACCACTAAATGAAATCACATTTAAATTATGAATAGACTATATACAAGCAAGACCTAACAACTAATCTAACCCATATCCATAAAATCACACCCCAAGAATTAGGGTTTTTGCCACGCATGTAAAAGAGACCAATCTCTGTTTCCATCAATGTGTATGAAAGATTAAGTCTTAAAATAGGCAAAAAGTGAAGAATTCAAGAGACCGAAGTCCAATTTCTTGAAGATGAAATCCTTGAAAGCTCCAAGTTCTTCAAAACACTCTCCAAAACTTAAAATGAATATCTCCAAAACTCTGTCTAAAATTTAATAATCTAAAACTAGATAAGAACAAGCTAAAACTCCCCTATGAATAAAAACTGAACTAGTATTTAAAGTTTTTAGAAAATGTGCTCCGAAGGATCTTTTGGCGACGTTAGTGAGAATCGCCGATGCATTCAGCTATCCACCCTTTGGTCTACTTCGTCACCTTTCATTAGTTACCTTTAGCGTCTTTGTATCCTGGATAATTGGATGATGTAGCACTGCTTTACGGAGTCGTTCAGGGATACGTCGACTACTTCTTTTCACTGTCGATTTTCTTCTTTCCTTTAGGGCTCAGCACACTGGAACATAAGGCGAATATGGGATTTGTTGCCGATTCATCGAATGTGTTCGGCAATTCGTAAATCTTCATTTCTTCATTCTTTTGGCTTCTTTTTGCTCCTTTTTGCTAAGTAGTGTCCATGTTTTGCCTCAAACTTCAAATACATGAAACTTAAAGGTTTTCATCTAATATCAGGATAAAACATGCATTTAAGGACACAATTTCTATTAAAATATAGCCTTAAATAAGTCCAAATCGTGGACTCATCAACACCCTCAACTTAAACTTTTGCTTTTCCTCAAGCAAACTCAAGTTAACGGAGACTTCCCTTACACTTCTTGACCTTCCCTTTTCTTTTAACCACACCCCAAAGTTAGGCTTTTGGCCTAAGTTAGCTATTTATTAAACAACAAATCAAGAGGATTAACTGTAATGGATTAAGAAAGGTCTATTTTTCATCAAGTTTCTTCCAAATTAGGTAAAGGTTCAAGAGGTGCTCAAGAGAGGTTCACACACTCCCAAGGTAGGCTACAAAGCAGTATATGTCAAATTGGTTTACACTCTTCAAAGTTGCCTAAGATTATGTCAAGAGAAAGCTTTACTTAGTCTCCCGAACTAATGGGGAAAATTATAGGTGTATTCATGCATGTTTCAAAGTAAGCATAGCACACTAGGCATCGACACTAATAGTCAAACAAGACTTCACACTTTTACTAGTGTGCAACGGTCATTACAAGAGACTCAATTCGATACTAGGCTAGTCAAAACGAGATGCAAAGATTTCACATATTGTCTATGCAAATTTATTTAGTTTCATCATAGCCGCACATTCATGTTTGTTTGATTGAGAGCACTATTCAAGTCATCGGTATTGATCGGGACCAAGACTTAAATTTTGCACAAGAACAGCCACATTCACACACACGAGGTGGCAAAAAAATTTTGGATGGGTCAAAAATCATTTTGTAAGCAAGAAACAACTCAAATAGTGAAATTAAGGAAAAAATACAAGTATGGAGACGGGATTCATGGGATGTGATAAGAATACAGGATAGACAACATCATTGGGTACACGCTTTTGATAAAAAATTCATGGAGTATTTGTGACTAGGCTAGACTTTAAAGGGGATAAGCTCTCTCTTGAGCAACTTACCCCGTTCCAAGCGGGTTCCTCTCGGATACCCACTTGCCGCATGAAGAACAGCCTCCGCCTTAACCCACTAACTCTCTCGAGCTGAGTGTGTGGACATGGGACTAGGGTTCAGTCTTTCGAGCTAAACCTGATGTCGACCCACTCGCACTGGCCATCAATTTAGTGGTCTTAGTTTTACGATTTCTCTCTCGAGCAAGCCAAAAACACATATATGAAATTATATTTGCAACTACAACCTCATTAAGTTCATCCACAACCACTAAATGAAATCACATTTAAATTATAAATAGACTATCAGCAAGAACCCAACAACTAATCTAACCCATATTCACAAAATCGCACCCCAAGAACTGGGTTTTAGCCACACATGCAAAAGAGATAAAGAGATATACCAATATCAGTTTCCATCAATGGGTAAGCAAGCTTAAGTGTTAAAATAGGCAAAAAGTGAAGATTTCAAGAGACCCAAGTCCAATTTCTTAAAGGTGAAACCCTTGAAAGCTCCAAGTTCTTCAAAACCTTCTCCAAAACATTAAGAGAATATCTCCAAAACTCTGTCTAAAACTTGATAATCTAAAACTAGATAAAAAAAAGGTAAAACTCCCCTAAGAATAAAAACGGAACTAGTAGTTATAGTTTTCATAAGATGTACTCCGAAGGATCTTTCGACGACGTTAGTGAGAATCGTCGATGCATTCGACCATCCGCCCTTTGGCTACTTCGTCACCTTTCATTAGTTGCCTTCAGCGTATTTGTATCCTGGATAGTTGGGCGATGTAACACTGCTTTGCGGAGTCATTCGGCGATATGCCGACTGCTTTTTTTCACCGTCGATTTCTCCTTTACTTCAGGGCTTAGCACACTGAAGCAAAAGGCTAATCTGCGATCGGTTGGCGATTCGCCAAATGTGTTAGGTGATTTACGGATCTTCGTTTTTTCATTCTTTTGGCTTCTTTTTGATCCTTCTTGCTAAGTAGTATCCATGCTTTGCCTCAAAATTCAAATACATGAAACTTAAATATTTTCATCAGATATTCGGATAAAGCATGCATTTGAGGACACAATTTCTATTAAAATATACCCCTAAATGAGTCCAAAGGGTGGACTCATCAACACCCATGAGTTAAACTTTTGCTTGTCCTCAAGCAAACTCGAGTTCAGTTGTTGAAAAAGGCTGTCTCAAATAGTGCTAAAAAAGACTCAATCATGAATGCACACAGCAAGACTCAATCTACTTATGCAAAGATCAAATGTGCACTTAATGATTCAAGTTGTGACTCACAAATATCAAAGAATCTCATGCTCACAATACTTTCCTCAATTGCAAGTTCAAGGTCAACTAAAGTGTTTGAATGACCTCACAGAAGGAATGATTCTATGATCGCTCACAATGGCTTAATCATCTAAAGTTCAAGAATCAGACGCAATGCTCACACTCACAAAGATGAAAACAATGCATGTTTTCACCCATAGGTTTTCCCATATTTTTCTATTGACACTTTTTTCAACTTTCTCAAGATCCAAAAGGTCCTTTTAAGGCTTATAATGGGGTCGAGTGCAAAGGTATGATCATTTAGGCTTAGTGGCTTTCATCGTCATGAATTGTGGTGCTCAAAACACTTCCTTCCCTTTTCCTTCATCATTTTCTTTAGTGCTTATAAGTCATCACATAATTCACTTTTCGTTTCTTTTTCTCTTTATCTTTTTTTTATATGGAGGGGTTCCATTTCTTTCAACACCAAAGGTTAACGGCGACTTCCTTTGCACTTGTTGACTTTCCCTTTTCTTCTCACCACACCACCAACTTAGGCTTTTGGCACAACATCCAATGCAAGTGGCTACGACCGTGAAATAGTATAATAGCCCGACCAAGGGTTGGGATCGAGTCCCAAGGGAGTGGGCGTGAAAATTAGTGGTCAAGCGTGAACATGCTAAGGCTAATCATAGCTAAAAGACTTTAGCAAATAAAAACATAACAAGTTAAATAGGGTGATGCAAACGTCAATTATCTAATGCGGGTTTGTAAGCAAGAAAGAACTGAAATAGTGAAATTAAGGAAAAAATACAAGTATGCAGATGGGATTCTTAGGATGTGATAGGAATAGGGGATAGACTAAATCATTAGGTACAAGCTTTAAAGGGGATAAGCTCTCTCTCGAGCAACTTACCCTCTTTCAAGGGGGTTCCTCTCGGACACCCACTTGCTACATGAAGAACAGCCTCCGCCTTAACCCACTCACTCTCTTGAGCTGAGTGTGTGAACATAGGACTAAGGTTCACTCTCTCGAGCTGAACCTCATGTTGACCCACTTGCACTGGCCATCAATTTAGTGGTCTTAGATTTACGACCTCTCTTTCGAGCAAGCCGAAAACACATATATGAGATTATATTTGCAACTATAACCTGATTCAGTTCATCCACAACCACTGAACAAAATCACATTTAAACTACAAATAGACTATCACCAAGCAAGACCCAACAACTAATCTAATCCATATTCATAAAATCACATCCCATGAACTGTGGTTTTTGCCACGCATGTAAATGAGATAAAGAAGTATACCAATCTCAGTTTCCATCAAAGGGTATGCAATATTAAGTCTTAAACCAGGCAAAAAGTGAAGAATTCAAGAGACCTAAGTCCAGTTTCTTGAAGATGAAACCCTTGAAAGCTCCAAGTTCTTCAAAACCCTCTCCAAAACTTAAAGAGAATATTTCCAAAACTCTGTCTAAAACTTAATAATCTAAAACTAGATAAAAACAATGTAAAACTCCCTTAAGAATAAAAATTGAACTAGTATTTATAGTTTTCAAAAAATGTGCTTCGAAGGATCTTTTGACAAAGTTAGTAAGAATCGCTAATGCATTCGGCGATCCGCCCTTTGGTCTACTTCATCGCCTTTCATCATTTGCCTTCAGAATCTTTGTACCCTAGATAATTGGGCGATGTAGCACTGCTTCGCGGAGTCATTCGGAGATACACCGACTGCTTTTTTTCACCATCGATTTTCTCCTTTCCTTCAGGTTTTAGCAAACTAGAACAAAAGGCGAACATGCAATTTGTTGGCAATTCGCCGAATGTGTTCGGTGATTCGCAGATATTCGTTTCTTTGTTCTTTTTGCTCCTCTTTGCTAACTAGTGTTAATGCTTTGCCTCAAACTTCAAATACTGGAAACTTAAAGGTCTTTATTAGATATCGAGATAAAATATGCATTTGAGGACACAATTTCTATTAAAATATAGCCCTAAATTAGTCCAAATAGTGGACTCATCAAATCCCAAACTTCGAAGGTAACTAGGGGTGTCGGATGTCGAACACACTCTTTTCTACCTAGAGATTTGGAAAACCAAATGCACCGATGCCGACTCAGTAGGCAAAGCTAACTTGTAAGCACCCTAACATCATATCTCAAGGTTTCTCATAGGCCTATAAAATAGGGACTAAGCTTCCTTTTCGTACTAAATTCACTACACCCTTCATGGGTGGGATATTTCAAGTAAGCCTAAGTCACAACCTTTTTTTTAATTCTAAAAAGACCTTGCTATCTTAGCACACCATCTCCCCCTTTGGAGGAAGCCTCAACGAACTCTCTAATCACCGTCTCTTTCAAGCCTACTAAGTTTGGATCAATAGATTTCTTAACTTTCACATCTAGCACAAAAGATGATCCGAAACCATCTTATACCATAACACTACTCTTGGTAGAGTCTACTAACCGAACAACATTTCCACTCACTCATAATGACCATGTCGGGTCCTAAAAGCCATTTTTGGGACATCATCATCTTTCACCCTCATTTAATTCTAATCTGACCTAAGGTCAATCTTAACAAAGTAACTAACTCTTTAAAGTTGGTCAACACTTGCATCTTTCTCCCTCACCTTAACTAGGTGGTACATGCAACCCTCAAAGACAATCTTTAAGACTAGGCATAATGCAAACTTAGGGCATAGACCTCCCCTTCCCCTCCCCCCCCCCCCCCAATCCACTCTTGGATAGGCTCATTAGGGAACTAACAATTGACTATATGGGTTCTAAAATCATATAGGAGCATGATAAGGGTGCAACCAACACATCAGAAAATTGACATCAAAATCTAACAAAGCATAAGCAATCAATTAAGAAGATATCAACATATCGGGATCCACATCGCGAGCACACCCTTTTTATTTCTAGCTAACATATCGGGATCCACATCGCGAGCACACCCTTCTTTATCTCTAGCTTGAAGTGCATAAAACATGTTCTACTTTAGGGCATTCACACCCGAACCAATTGGACCAAATGAAGGTTAGGGTTGAGATCTACAACGAATATCTCTTTCATTTCTAGCAATTGTAGGACAATGCCTTATCTTGTGGCCTCGCTTTCCATACCTAAAGCAAACAGTGGAACCCGCTAAGTATTCACCATCATGCCTTCTATCACACTTACTACACCCTGGTATATAAGAATATCCTTTCAACAACACAACAACTACATCATAATTATAGACATTTTACTCTAAAAGTGTTCTTAAAACACTTACATAGATTTCATAAAACATGTATAACTCTCATACTTTACTCCCTTGAGGTTCAAATCTTTCTTTCAATCATCA
Organism: Solanum bulbocastanum; assembly: GCA_037074985.1. Taxonomy (NCBI): domain Eukaryota; kingdom Viridiplantae; phylum Streptophyta; class Magnoliopsida; order Solanales; family Solanaceae; genus Solanum; species Solanum bulbocastanum. The sequence continues at coordinate 32,510,559 of CM073604.1, forward strand.
CATCTAGAATTATAGTGTTAGACATGGATATCATCATAAATCATGTGGTTCTATCACTTTATACATTCAATCATTCATAAGGTAGATTTGGTGGGTAAGGTCCTTTCACAACAACTCTATCTAGTAGCCTACCATTAGCATACAAGCTACACTCCTAAGGCCTTAACATTCATAATTTATGACATTATCTTTATACTCAATCCCTAGTAATGAACAGTTATAGCTACAAGCTTTACTCTCAAGCAATAACCCTCATAAGCATCTCATAGGTCTAAGTCTCAAGGCATTCTACTCACATGCTTCATTCTTAAACAATTCCAATCATATATCGACATATAGGCATAAAATCAAGCATTACTAATCATGATTATACACGTATACTATAGCCTCATTCAATTCATATCAATATGTCCTAATCTCAAGGAACAAAAACCCACTTATTTAAATTTCTTCAACTAGACAAGGTTTAGGCATGGAAAACATGCAATTTCATCATAAAAAAATGATTCAGTACTATTTCAATAATAAACAATCAATATCCGCTTAATTAGATTCATAATCAACATAACCCACAATATTAGAAGGAACCCTAACTTGAATTGGGGATTTCATCTTCTCAATCGGGAAAATTAGGGAAATCCATGGATGAAAGAAGTCCATGGATCAATAGCTATCATACATTAGTCACAATGCCCTCAAAATCATGAAGATTGGAGGACTTAACCTAGCTTGATCTTCTTCTTCTTCTTCTTCTTCTTCTTCTTCTTATTCTTCTTCTTCTTCTCCTTCTTCTTCTTCTAGAGAGAGAATATTTAGGAGAGAATTGGGCTTCTTTTTGGTGAGTTGAGAGAATGACTTAAATCACTTAACTTAGGGGTCTAAAGTCTTTATATAAGTGGTCTATATTAGGGCAAAATGACACCACTTAATCCTAATTAAAACCAGAAAACCCCAAAGAGCCCCTAAACTTAACGGCCTAACTACCCCATTTTTCCCTAACCACGAGACCACATTGATGGGCCATGGGTGGACCCAAGGTCTGTGATGCTCAACCGTTGTTTGGGTTCTAGGGTTGGCGGGCTTGGACTAGGACCCCTAACCACGAGGTGTGGGTCCTACCCGTTTTCACTACCTTAGGCAGATTTGAAGGGTGTTCACTCACACAGCCCACCTACAGGACGTGGGTGGCCTCGTGGGTGAAATATGGAACTCTAAAGCATACTTAAGTTCCCTCTTAAGGCTACGGGCTGTTAGAGTTATCTTTTCAATTATTTACAGTATTGCTCAGTTATGCCTTTTTTAAACTTATATATGTTTGTTCAACTTAGCATCTATATCATGCATGCTCAGTACATTCAAAGTACTGACGTATACTCTGCGTTACATCCTTTCATGATGTAGGTTCAGGTACTCGGCATCCAGAGCATGCGTAGATCGGTTCCTTATCTTCACTTTAGCAGCTTCAGTGGTGAGTCCTCATACTTCAAGGACAATAGACATGTTTTTCTAGATTCAATATTTTCTTTCAGTTTCAATTTTTGGTAAAGTTAGCTGGGGGCATGTCCCAGCAACTCTAGTCAGTTAGAGGCTTTTTTAGACATAGTATTAGATTCAGCTTTAAATTTTAGTTTGATCTTTCAATTGTTATTTAACTCTTAGTGCATTTCATATATTTAGACTAGTTAGGTATTCCCCATTTCAGTTATCTACTGTTTTAAGCTTCCGCATAGTATGTTTTATTCAGTTATATTTAAGTATGCTTATGATATGCTAGCTTCAGGGTTAACTTGGGGTCTCTAGTGATCCTAGTCTCATCTTTACATTAAGGAGGTAGCCTCGGGGCGTGACAACTACACTACCCATACACAACCTACTAAGAACATCAGCCACTACATTGGCCTTACCAGGATGGCAAAGCACATTCATGTCATAATCCTTGAGGAATTCCAAACCATCTCCTCTGAAGAAGATTCAACTCTTTCTGGGTGAACACATACTGGAGGCTCTTATGATCTGTGAATACATCAACATGAACACCATAAAAGTAGTGTCTCCAAATCTTTAGGGCAAATATTATGGTTGCAAGCTCGAGGTCATGAGTTAGGTAGTTCTTCTCATAGACCTTAAGTTTTCTAGAAGCATATGTTATGACCTTACCTCACTGCATTAACACATAACCTAGGCCAACCCTAGATGCATCACAATAAATCACATAACCATCTGAACCATCTAGTAGAGTTAAGACAGGATTTGTAGTCAACCTAGCCTCCAGTTCTGAGAAAATTTTCTCACACTTATCTGACCACTGAAATTTGACTTTCTTCTAAGTTAACTTGGTCAATGGTGAAGCTATGGATGAAAATCATTCAAAGAATCTCCTGTAATAAGCAACAAAACCTAAGAAACTGCTAATATCTGTTGGAGAGATGGATCTGGTCCATTGTTTCACTACCTCTATTTTTTGAGAATCCACTCGGATTCCTTTGCCAGATACCACATAACCAAGGAAAGTGACTGATTGTAACCAAAACTCACATTTGCTGAACTTAGCGAATAACTAGCAATCTTTGAGAGTTTGCAGAACAACTCTCAGATGAGTCACATGCTTCTCCTTACAACAAGAATAAATGAGGATATCATCGATAAATACTATAACGAACAAGTCGATAATGAACAAGTCCAAATACTATTTGAACACTATGTTCATTAAGTCCATGAAAGCTGCAGGAGCATTTGTTAGTCCAAAAGACATAACTACAAATTCATAGTAACCATACCGAGTCTTGAAGGTTTTATTTAGAATGCCACTATCACTGACACTAAGCTGATGATAAACAGATTTGTGGTCTATCTTAGAAAAGCAACTAGTACCCTGAAGTTGGTCGAACATGTCATCAATCCTGGGGATGGGATACTTATTCTTGATGGTGACCTTTTTCAACTAATGATAGTCAATGTACATTTTGAGAGAACCATCTTTCTTTTACATGAACAACACTAGAGCACCCCATGGAAAGATACTAGGTCTGATGAAGCCCTTATCTAGAAGCTCTTTCAACTATTCTTTCCATTCCTTCAGCCCACTGGAGCCATTATGTAAGGAGGAATTGAAATGGGCTGGATATCTAGAAGGATATCAATCATAAAGTCAATTTCCCTTTGAGGAGAAACTCCGAGACGATCTTCTGGAAACTCATTTACTACTAGAACTGATTAAAGAGTTGGGGTTTCAGAGTTTCAATCCTTAAATCGAACATGATGATAGACATACCCTTTAGAAATCATCTTTCTAGTGTAAAGGTAAGAGATACATCAACCTACAGGCAATGAGATATTACCCTTCCTTTCTAAGACTAGCTCATTTGGAAACTGAAACCGAATGATCCTAGTTCTAAAATCGACTAAGCCATAATAGGAATGTAACCAATTCATGTCTAGAATGATATCAAATTCTACCATTTATAACTCTACAAGATCTGCTGAGGTGACTTTCTGAGAGACTATGATAGGGCAATTTTTGTATACCCATCTAGCTATAACTGGGTCACCAACTGGAGTAGAAACTGAGAAGGGTTCTGAAAGAATATCTAGACTGACACCGAAGTTTACTGCTATATAGGGAGTTACAAAGGAAAGAGTAGCCTCTGGATCTAAATATGCATAAATATCTAAATGAAAGACTCATAATGTACCAGTGACCACATCAGGATCTTTCTAGTCCTCGTGAGCCTAGAGAGCATACAACCTGTTTTGGAGGTGACTGCCACCTATACCAGTGAAGCACCCTGTTGAGTTGGGCAACCTGCTAATGCTGCTGGAACTGTAGACTGAGCCCTATTGTTATTACCTACTTGCCCCTACCTAGCAGAAGGGTCATTCTTGAATCAATGGCAAGACTGACCACTCCCAAAGTACCCTTCCTTGCCCGTAAGACACTCACCCGGATGGTTCTTACCACACTTTGGATAAGTTGGGAAAGTCATGTTACCTGAATTACTCCCCTGAGACTTAGTGCCTGATGCCCTACCTTTCTAATCCTGTCAAAACCTGGGAGATGGAGCACTAGATGAAGAAGGTGTTGGGGTTGTATTCCTTTGCTAAAACTGTGAGCAATTTCCACCGCCTGATTTATACTGAGAGTACTCATAGTTGCTTGTTCTAGGCCTTTTGTTGTCCTTAGCCATTTCCTTGAGCTTATCTCCCTCAACCTGCTGAGCAAGAGTCAAGAGTAGAGAGATATTCATCTCCTTTAACAGCATAGTATTTCTGCATTTTGTCTTCACCAAGTCGGATACCTTAAATAGAAACTTACTCATTTGTGACTTTGGATCAGCAACCATATGTGGAGAATACCTGGAAAGCTGGGTGAACTTAAGTTCATATTCTTGGACTGACATTGTACCGTGCCTCAAATTCATGACCTCCTAAGCTTTAGCCTTCCTCAACTCTCTCGGGAAGAACCTGTCCAAAAAGGCTCTAGTAAAGCATTCCCAAGTCACAGGAGTTGCATCCGCACTCCTATATTCTTTCCACTGAGTGAACCAGATGTGAGCCATATCCTTAAGCTGGTAGGATGCCAACTCTACCTTATCATTACTAGTTACTTGGATCACTGCAATTATTTTCTTAACCTCATTAATGAAGTTATATGGGTCTTCACTAATCTTCGACCTTAGAAACTCAAGCAAATTCATCCGAAAAAAATCTCAAACTCTAGTTTCCACTGATCCACCATTAGTATTAGTAGGAACTAGGACTTGCTGATGGTTCTTGTTAGTTACACTTTAAGCCAAGAGCCAAATCGTATTCCAAAATTCTGCATTCATAACCTAATTGTTTAGGATTGGAGGAACTGCATTAGCATTGCGTGCATTAGCTTCCGTGCGTTAACTCTATGAGGAGGCATGATCTTAAACGCATAACGATGGATTAGAAAAGAGATCATTCCCATGCACGATAAGAATACTAAAAAAGTGAAGTTTTTCCTTAAACACTTCGTAGCTTCCCTATCATTAGATGTAGTGCACTTCACACACACGGAAGAGACTCTACTTAGTGCACCTTTCAGACATCTTAGGACTCTTGAACCTAATGATTTGATACCAATTTTGTCATGCCCCGAGGCTACCTCTTGACGTAAACACGGGAACTAGGATCACGAGTGACCCTAAGCTAACTCTGAAGCTAACATATCATAAGCATACTAAAACAATCTGAATTTGAAGATACTATGTGGAAGGTAAAACAGTGATAACTAAAAGTGGGGAATACCCAAAACTGATCTATATAATGTAATATAAGTTTAGTAATATTGAAAAATCACTCAAAAGCTAAAGCTGAATTTAATATTATGCCTGGAAAGCCTCTACTAACTAGAGTTGCTGGGACATGCCCCCAGCTAACTCTAGCAAAAATGAAAACTGAATGTGAAATACATGTCTATTATCCTCGAAGTATAAGGACTCACCACTGAAGCTGCTCAATACGGATCATGAACCCATCTATGCGTGATCTGAATGCTGAACACCTGAACCTATATCATGAAACGATATAGCACAAAGTATGTATCAGTACTTGGAATGTACTAAGCATGCAGGATATAGATAATAGTTGAACAATGTATAAAAGCTGAACAAACATAAATGAGCAATGACATAATTTGAAAAGAAACATAGATACTGAAATATAACTGAAAACTGAGCTAAATGCAATGACCAAGTACTAATCATCAATTTAACACGCTGAGACCGAATACTAAAGTATAACTGAAAACCTAGTCAAATACACTCGAGTCTGACTGTAGGAGCTACTCTAACCGACATATAACCACGTAAGCTAAATGCGGAGTCCGATGTATACGCTTCATTGAGAGGACCCAATATACCTTGTCAGGGGTATAAAGGGATGACTGGCGTGATCACTAAATCTGATGCCCAACAGAGGGGACTTATAATCCTACGGGGGCATGTAGTTTTGGAACTATGAGGGTATGCTGAACCCTAGTCCAACTCGGTGCTAAGACTACTCCTAACTGGAAATGTGTATGACACAACATAACTGAAATACTAGATAGCTCAATATTCTGACAGGCAAATCTGAGAATGCAACATTTAGGTACTGATAATGAAACATTCTAAACTGGAGCATCTATATATGTTTAACTAACCTAGCAAGTGTAATTCATGAATTAAGAGAATCTACACAACTAGGGTTCTGAATTTAATGCAAGGATCTAAATAACGAATTCACGAAAACATGATAATCTAATTAGGAACACTATAACAACTAGTTCACAATAATTCTCTAAGGTTTGAGAAACCCTAGGTCTAAACAAGATATAGAGCATCAAGAGTCTGACTGAATTCTAGGGACCTAGTGGATGAAACTTGGTGACGAAATCTACAAAGAAATTCTTTGATTTTGGGTCGTAAAACTGAAGAAAACCTATTCCGTGTTCTTGAGGGTTAGTTTACTTTTCTCCTTTTTTTTGCTCTAAGTTCTGGTGAATTTTTGAGAATGAGGGTTATAGGTCAGTCTGCCTAAGTTATTAGGCTTAGACTGAGTAAAATGACATAGTATAAGGGCCCCAACGCATAGGAAAAAGACCTAAATTACCCTAACATAAAAGTTGAGGAAGGTCATCCACGGAGGGACCTACGAACCATTTTTTGACCTACTAACTATAGGTAGGGAACGTCGGTCAAGTATTCCTGACAAGGCTTTACTAAAATGAGCATAACTTTTTACTCAAAGATGGGATTTTAGGAAACTTGGTGGCGTTGAAAATAGCATTCAATTAACTACCATTTGGTTGGTTATGTGCCACCTAATTCCTTTTGTACTAAAAGTTATGATCGTTTGAAGTTGACCCAACAACAATTTTCCCCTAATTGGCTATTGCCACTCACCTACGGTCCGAAGGTCCAACCACGGACCATTCTATTCGATCGTGGATGGGTTCAGAGACCATAAAATTTTGATGCCTAACAACAAACCCTACCTACGGACTATGTGTCAAACCACGAACCGTCGGTGGCTTCCATGGTTCTCGCACCAGGTCCTGGAAAGCTGCATTTTTCTATTTTTTCAAATCTGAGGTGTTACAATGTAGCCTAAACCTCGAACATACATTGGACTCTAAAAGAACCAAAGAGTGGGAAGCCCATCCCACGACCCATGGATAGGCTTCTAAAAGTAAGAAATATTATCAAGCCGATAGGTATCAACTACGTAGAGGTGATAAAGCCCGAATCATGGAATGTGGCGGTAGATCAAGGACTAGACCTTGAATCTATTATTGTAATAGGGTTTTGAAAAATACCCTGCCTAATCATCATCACGACACTATTGTGGAATAACCTCCATACCAAGGTAAATAATACCATAATCCCAACACAAACTGAATCGAATTCCAAACCATTGAACAAAGCCTGATGTCTTAACCGTGTATCACTAGGGCAGTAGAAAAGGGAGTTATGGATCAAAGGACATTGGAGCTGAATTATACCCTAATCTAAAGTTCACTCTACCACAACCAAGTCTGGTACATCAATCTAAAAGGAGACAGGTTATCCAAAATGACGTCAGAGCAAAACAAAGGCCTATCAAATATAAAATCAGCAAGTCTAAGACAAGCACTAGTCAATACCTAGACTAAGGACAAACATGTTTTCAACAATATCCAAAACAAGCTGAACATATAGCACAAGATAAGAATGATCAAAAGAAAGGAAAACAACTTGCCAAGAAGTCCTGAAATAAACTTGAAACATGATTTCTAAGTAATTAATCATGATCCACTAAGTACCCAACCCTGTCACACAAATCAACATGTATTTATATTCTCAGGCTCAATTTAAAAATCAAAAAGTCATAGCCTTTCTCAAAGTAAACTATGCACTCTTCTAATTTACATTTTCAGAGTTTTTCCCTTCCATATGGCCTTTGAACGCTGCCACACTATGAAAAATAGGAACAAAACATCAACACGATCATTTAGACACCTAAAAAAAATTAATAGGAGAAGAACCAAAATTCAAGTCAAAATAGAAATGTAGGATCCACACTGAAATTCTCAGATTTAACTCTGTTGGATGGTCCATTTAAACTCCTCGAACTTGTGTCTGAAAATTGAACATAATTTGGGGGTAAGAAAGTAGTGAATCAACCAAATGCATGTAAATCTAAAATTAAGTTTAAAAGAAAAGGTTGGGAAGCCCCTTCGGGACATAATTACCTCAAATGAGAGGTACCCAACAATCCCCAATCACCCCAACGCGTACCCATGAGATTTTTGGACATTCACAATTTAAAATCTCCCGATATGTAGATTTGTAGTTCAAGATATGAAATTCTATCTTTGAAGAACAAGATTATCTCAAGTTAGACTTTTAATGGACAGACATGTTACTTCTTCACGAATATGAGGTCTAGGGTCTTAGTCGTAGACCACTGGTCAAATTATCTACGTGATCACAAAGGTCGACTCCCGCAACCGCAATGACCAAACACGTTCAACACATGTCAAATACTTTTTGTGATCACGGAGAGGTCCATGAATGACATGACATGGTGTAGTAACCTTTTGTAAATGAAAAATCAGGTCCCACACTCAAGCTTCATTTGAAGTCAAATACCACAAGAAGGCTCAAAAATAGCCTAAAAACATCGTCATCCGCACAAAAGGTACTTCTAAATCAAACTCGACATTCCAAAGCTAATGATACCCTCAAAATTGCATTTGGATCATCTTTCTATACTTTTGACTGAAGTCAACCGTTCAAATTTCAAAAGCTCCAAAATATGGAAACTTACATAGAATTTATACAAACAACCAAGTGACCAAACTGTCATTCTCAAAAATTCCTTAGTTATTTAGTATCACTATAAGAATGCTATAAACAATGAAAAATAGGCAATAACACATAAATAACCTGAAGGATCATTATATCATCTCCTCTCGTCCATCTTTTTTGAGAGGGAAAGATTCCAAATGAACCACCACCTCATATATCCCTCTCCTCTACTCGGCCACCGTCTCCAGCAAAGGAATTACCATGCTTATCCCTTCTATTTCATCTCTCTCTTATCCCAACCTATCTCTTATCAAACCACCAAGAACGGAGGTTCTCTCTCTTAAAATGAGTTTCAACGTCTGCCCTATCCATCTCTCTCCCATCTTCTTTCTCTATTTTATTCCTCTCATATAAAACCATCAGTAATGACACTTCACATTCATACTATTAACAAAGATTGAGAATTCATGATGAAAATTAGAAACAACCATAAAACGAGGATGAAGTAACCAGAAGTTGCGATGATCTTTGAGTTTCGATGTGAATACAGTGAGTGGGTTAGTGTGGGTGCCACTCACGTTTGGTCAAGGTATAGAGATATTTGTAATTTTCTTCAAGATTTTACAACACTTTATGAAACTTCTATTCTTTATTCTTCATGTTATAACTTTATTCTAATGGAATGTGGTGACCTAAATTTGTATCTAACATTCTTGTAACACCTCAGTTTAGAGAAAGGCTAGAAATTGGTTAAGTGGGTTGATCAAGAGCCCAAAATTGGACCATGGAACCCTCCACGGAGCCCTAAAGTGTCTGTAAAGGGGACCAAGATCCATTAATGGGCTCGTGAGGTCTTCCAGAACCTTCCCCAAGTAGGCTTCACCTTGAAGGATGCCCAGATTGCCTGTGGTGATGTTGATGGGTCAACAAAGGGGTCGTTAGGTGGGTCAAATCAGAAGGGGTTCTCCCTTAGTCACTTGTCAAGGACCACGAATGTCTAAACGGTGTGTGAAGCTTCACACGGACCATGAAGTCATCTATGAAGGGATTTTATGAGACTTAGAGTTTAGGGTCAACTTTAAATGATCAAATGGTTCAGCACAAAATAAATTTGGTGGACCATGACCTATCAAATTAAAGATAATTGTGTCTTCACTCCAATGCCACCTAGTATGCCTTATTCCAACCTTAGAGTAAAAATTTATGCCCAAAATAGTGAAGCCTTGTTAGGCAGAGTTTCTTCACGACCCATTAGACGGTCTATTTAGGCTCTTTTACGTTAGGGGCTTTTGGCTCTTTTCATAATTATTTTAACTCAATAATATGTCATTTTTCCTTCTATTATATGCCCTATATAATGATTTTTACCCCCAAAATCACCCAAATGAATTCATTCTCTCAAATTCTTAAAAAAATTATGTCATCTGCTTAAATATTTCTCTCTCTAAAGTATGAAGAAGAAGGCTAGGGTTCCAAGTTAAGCCTCCCTCCAATTTCACCAATGATTTCAAGCTTTTGGCATCAAGGTATAATTGTATTCATGTATAAAGTCCTTTCCTCCATAGGGTTCCTAAATTCTCCAATTTTGTAAAGTAAGATTCCCCAACTAAGTTAGGGTTTTATTCAATTGACATGTGTTCCTTTCAATGTTTATCCAATTGATTGTTTTATGCCTTTTTATACATGAATTGAAGAAATTGCATGTTTCTAAGTTGAATTCCCATGAATCTATGAGAAATCAATATTTTCTACAATTGATCATATGTTAAGGCTTTTGAATCATGAAAGATAAGTTTATGAAGATATACACGTTCTTTATGAAAAATTATATAAGTTTCTTTAAGAGTAAAGCATCCATGTTGTTTTTGTAGTTGTTGTTGTTGTTGTTGTAAAAGGATTTCTCAAATACACTTGAAATCATGATTGTGAAAGGTGTCTCTCACATAAACTATTTTTAGAGTTGAAAGGATTTCTCAACTAAACTTTGAATCAAGATTTAAGAGCTATTCTAATGATGTCTCTAGCTTGGATTGGTTGTGTAATTGTACCTTTCCAACTATGATAATATGAATTTAACTTAGATTGGCTATTTGATGTTCCATTCAATGGATAATGATACAAGTTAAGATAAAGACTGTTACGTGGGATTTACGCTTAGCATAGAGAGGATACTGAGATGGAAGCTCTCTTGTAGCTTGAGGTTGGGTTACTAGTAGCAATCTCCTTATCACATACCTATTTGACCCCATAGGATGATTGTCTTATATAGACATTAGCTTTTGGATCCACATGAACTAGAAGTTCATGGTTTTACCTTGGCAAGAAGGACACCCCTTTTTGGTGTGCGGAAGACACCAGATTCTATTTTAATATCTCAGATTGTCTTAATGTCATTTAAAGGTAAATCTCCCACAAGAATGAACTAAGGTTACTTCTAGAAGTATCTCACGAATGTTCTAAAGATGTTAGATTGCATTGACTATGTTTTATGTCTTATGTTTTCTAACCCTTTTCCCTCATGATTGTAACGACCTGATCCCATCATTAGGGAAAAGCCAATGGGGAAATAATTGGACCAGAAAAACTTTTGGGTAGTAACTTGGAAATTCCTAGCCTAGTCCAGATTTGGACAAAATCTGAGTCATATGAGCTCTAGGGAAATCTAGTAATGAATTATAGATCTAATTATGATTTTGATCATGTGAGTAGATAGCTAAGACGTAAAGGAAACCTTACTACTTTACAAAATCAAATTAAGGCGAGTAGAACTCCCAAAACTAATCTTAGCGTGAATACGTAGTTTTTGAATGTCATGGGTTGAAGGTGTATAGTGAAGTGGGAGTTTGGAACTCAAATTACGACTCTCTATTTTTGTGCAAGCTGCCAGGGTGGCCGTTGTAGCGGGATGGGATCTGTTGTAGTAGGCCAGTCGGGCCTTAAGTCTAGGAAAAACCCCAATTTTGTTATTTTTCTACAAACTTCATTAATAGTTGGGAAACGACCCCAGGCGATTTATTGATAGTTTTCCATGACTTTTGGTGCTAAAGGTAAGACTTTTACTCTCCTAATCCATTTTTCATTTCGTAGAACGTAAATTTATAGGTAATTATAGTTAGGGGAGGCCTGAATTTAATGGTGGGAAAAAGCCCTAGCTTCACCTTAGGATCATGGGTTTGGTCTAGGGTTATTGGGTTTGATATAATCCGTATAAATTAGACCTTAATTATTGATCCTTGCATTAAATTATTTGTTTTTAGACCAAGAACAAGCGAAAATAATCCGAAAAGGGAAGAATTAAGTATCTTAAGAGGATTCAAGCTTGGTTTTGAGGTAGGTGATGATTTGACTTCCTATTTGTATAATGTATGTCAATTAATTTCCATATTGTATGCATGAGTCTATGCAAGTAGTGAAACATGTAAATGAACCTAATGAAATGACTGTGAACAATGCATGCCATGAACTTTTGTACTTGACTATATTATGTGAGTATTGTACGTTATGGATACGATTGTGCTTGTGGTTGTGTTGATTGGATCAGGTGTCACGTTTTGACACACTAATTAGGATCGGGTGTCACGTATCGACACATGCATTGGATCGGGTTTCACATTCTAACATACTAACATCTTGGGTATGGATTCCATGAAAGGACCATTGTGTTGTTAAATCTATTGCTATTGAGAATGTGGAATTTACATTTCTCTTAAAATGATAAGTGAATTATGTTCCATATATCTATGCTTATTATATTGTGATGCTCTTCGTATATTGTGATTATGTGAGTAGCTGGGTGATCCTACCAGTACACTGTGGTTGTGTACTGATACTGCACTTGCTCTTTCTTTGTTGAGCACAAGGTATCTTCAGACGGTTACTAACAGACCTCATCTAGGAGTTAGTGATCGAGACCTAATTCAAGGGTGAGCCATTTCTTTCAAGCTACCATAGGTCCTCTATTGTTTAGTCCACTCTTTTTGGACTCAGACTTTCTAGTTAGATTTACTCGTATGTTTAGTTTGGGTTGTACCCATTTTCTTAGACTTATTGTTAGTAGAGCTTTGGTACATTGACTTTCAGATTCTAGGGGTGTTTTCCGCAATATTTGGTAACGATTTTGTTAAACTTTCAGAGTTTATGGGAACTCCACTTTGTTTCTGGATTTAAATCTACTTTTGTATCTTTGAATGTTTAGTTTTGGGGTTAGTTGGTTAGTAGTAATGGTTCTCCCATCGAAGGGTTAATGTGGGTGTCAATCACGATAGTTTGGGTCGTGACAAAGTTGCTATCAGAGCCTTAGGTTCGTTGATCTTGATCTACCAAAACGAGTCTAGTAAAGTCATGCAGAATAGTACAGAGATGTCTATACTTTTCTTCGAGAGGCTATAAGACTTTAGGAAATCTCTCTGTTTTCTCTTATTTTTTTGCATGCCATAACTACATTCCAATTGGTATTTGGCAATCCAAATTGGTATCTAATATCATTCACTCTTCTATCCGCAGATGGTTAAAACTAAATTGAACGGCACCAGGCCAGTAGCTCTCATTAGTAAGCCAGCTGAGGAATTTCCAGCAAGACGTCACGGTCAAGACAGGGGTAGAGGAAAAGTGAGAGGTAGAGGCCGAGGATGTGTAGCACCTACTAGGGATAGAGAACCAATTGAAAATGCTCCCAAAGATAAGGCTCCTCCCGCATATCATGAAGTTGTAGAAGAGAATGTAGGGATTGAGGACGAGGGGAATGTTGGACTAGAAGAGGATGCACTAGTTAGGAATATCGGCGTTCCTCTCCTAGATCAAGTGTTAGCTCAATAAATCATGTCTTTTCTGAAAGGATTGGTTGGTCCTGGTATCCTCCCAGCAGCGCAAGCTACTCAACCCCCAACTAACCGCCCTACTATTGTTACTAGTCCCAGGGGAGATGCAACATTAGGTACTAACACCTTTTTCCATCCTTTGTTGGGTCCTGTAATGACTGGTAATGAGCAAGAGATGTTGACTAAATTTATAAAGTTAAAGCCACATGTGTTTCATGGTTCTGAGAGTGAGGACGATTACGAATTCATCTTTGATTATTATGAGAGACTACATAAGTTAGGTATCGTACACCAGCATGGGGTAGAGTATCTGACTTTCCAGATTCAGTGCGACGCTAAGAAGTGGTGGAGAGCATATGTGGAATGCAGATCGTTAGTTCTACCCTACTTGGACCAAGTTTCATGCTCTATTTCTGAAAAAGTATATGTCCCGGACCTTAAGAGATCATAAGAAGGATAACTTAGTGGATTTGGAGCAAGGTGGTATGTGTGTGGCTACTTATGAGGCTAAGTTCCACACTTTGTCTAGATATGCTACGCAATTGGTGACTAATGAGAAAGAGAGGATTCGTTTATTCATCAAGGGACTGAGCTTCGAGTTATAAGTATTGTCTATTCATATGACTTCTGCGGGGAAAAGTTTTTGTAAGGTAACGGATTTTGTGAAGAAAGTGGAAAGAGTTAGGTGTGATGGGACGGATAAGACGTTGTCTAAGAAAGCGAAGAGCACAGGTAACTTTCAAAGTTCCTACTCCAAAGGTTCAGAGAGGCCACCAGTTGCATCCTGGCCAATTCAGTCCACTATGCCCACTTCTACAGGTAATTACTTGGGAACTCCACATCAAAATTTGATTCAGGATAGCCAGGGAGTGGAACATTCAGCGAGCAGCAAACTATCTTTTGATCGCACTTGTTATAATTATGGAGAACCTTGACATATGAGGAGAGATTTTCTCCACCCACGCACATTGGACCCCACGCAGCAGCAGACTAGAGCAGTGGTACCCGCGGGTAATGGTAATAATGGTAGAGGACATTCACAAGGTGGGCAAGGAGGAAATTGGCGAGGCCGTAGAGGTTGAGAAAATGGTAATGCAGCCAGAGGTATACCGCTACCAGGCAAGAAAGTCGCCTGTCAAGATGACAAGGCTTAGTGTTATGGCTTTTCGAGCAAAAGCGACACAGAGTCTTCTGACGCAGTGATCATAGGTACTATTCTTGTCTGTGACCGAATGGTTAATTTGTTATTTAATCTGGGTTCTACTTATTCTTATTTTTTAATGCGATTTGCTTCGGATTTTGATATGATTTGTGATGTACTCGATGCCCCATCCATGTTTCTACCCTAGTAGGAGAGTATGTCATAGTCACCCATCTCTATCATGCTTGTCCTATCTTGTTTATGGGCTTTCAGACTTAGGCTGATTTGGTTCTTTTGGATATGACTGACTTCGATATCATCTTAGGCATGACTTGATTGTCCCCCTATTATGTTGTGCTTAACTGTAATACTAAGTTTGTGACTCTGGAGATCCCAGGTAGGGAAAAGTTAGAGTGGGAAGGGGTGTATAAGCCTAAGTCAGTTAAGATCATATCCTCAATTCGGGCTAGGAAACTAGTGGGGCAGGGTTGTTTGGCTTATTTGGCTCATATTCGAGATGTTGAGGTTGAGTTTCCCTCTATTGAGTTTATTCCTGTGGTGTTAGAATTTAGAGAAGTGTTTCCTACTTATTTTCCTTGTATGCCTCTTGATAGAGATATAGATTTATGTATTAACTTGGAACCTAGTACTCGCCCCATTTCTATTCGAGTTAAGAGAGCTTAAAGCCCAAATTCAGGAACTTCTTGATAAATGTTTCATTCATCCTAGTGCTCATGGAATGTTGTTGTCTTGTTTGTTAAGAAAAAAGATGGTAGTATAAGAATGTGCATAGATTATCGCCAATTGAATAGGGTCACCATTCAGAATAAGTATCCACTGCCTCGAATTGATGACCTTTATACTAGTTGCAGGGGGCATCCATTTTCTCTAGGATTGATCTAAGGTCAAGTTACCATCAATTAAAGATTAGGCCTGAGGATATACCAAAAAGGGCATTTAGGACCCGCTATGGGCATTATGAGTTTCTAGTTATACCGTTTGGGTTGACGAATGCGCATGCAACTTTTATAAGTTTGATGAATGGTGTATTCAAACTAATTTTGGATTCATTTGTTATTATTATTATTGATGACATTCTAGTTTATTCAAAGAGTAAGAAAGAGCATACAAACCATCTTCGTATAGTTCTGGGTGTTCTTGGGAGACGAAAGTTGTATGCTAAATTTTCTAAGTGTGAGTTTTAGTTGACTTCAGTTGCCTTTTTGGGGCATGTAGTGTCAAGGGTAGGGGTAGTGAAATATACATAAAGATTGAAGCAGTCATGAATTGGGTTTGGCTTAGCTCAGTAACTGAAATTAGGAGTTTTGTGGGGCTCGCTAGCTACTATCGATAGTTTGTGAAAAACTTCGCTTCTATTGCCACCCATCTGATAAGGTTGACCAAAAAGGAGGTACCTTTCAAATGGACTAGAAAATGTGAAGAGAGCTTTTAAAAGCTCAAGACTTTTCTGACCATAACACATATTCTAGCACTACCAGTTGAAGGTACAGATTTTATTGTTTATTGTGACGCTTCACATTCGGGTTTGAGTGGGGTGTTGATGTAGGATAAGAATGTCATAGTTTATGTATCGTGACAGTTGAAAGTACATGAACAAAATTACCCAACACATGATTTGGAGTTAGGCGCGGTAGTGTTTGCTCTCAAGATTTGACAGCATTATCTTTATGGTGTCAAGTGCGAGGTATTTACTGATCACCGTTGCCTACAACATGTATTCACTCAAAGGGATTTAAATCTGAGACAGCTAAGGTGGATGGAGTTACTCAAGGATTATGATATGACCATCCCGTACCAACTAGGTAAGGCTAACGTGGTGGCAGACGCATTAAGCTGAAAGGTGGTGAGTATGGGTAGTCTGGCTTGCTTGGGTGTGACCAAGGGACCTTTGGCTAAAGAAATTCAATATTTGGAGTCTAAGTTCATGCATTTGGGCATCACAGAAAAAGGTGGGGTGTTAGCTAGCATTGAAATTAGGGCCACCTTCATTGAAGAGATTAAGGCTAAACAGTTTGAGGATTAGAATTTGAATGAGCTTAGAAAGGAGACAGTGTCTGGTAAGGCACAAGATATGTTTCTTGATGCGGGGGGTGTGCTTAGTTTTAAAGGAAGAATTTGTGTTCCTCAAGTGGATAACTTGATCCAGAAATTGTTGACAGAATCCCATGGTTCAAGGTATTCCATTCATCCAGGTGTGACCAAGATGTACCGAGATTTAAAGTGACTATATTGGTGGCCTGGCATGAAGAAAGATATAGCAGAGTTTGTGGCTAATTACCAAAACTGTCAAGAATTAAAATATGAACATCAAAGGCCTGCAGGTTTGCTTCAGAGAATGCCAATTTTGGAATGGAAGTAGGAAAGGATAGCTATGGATTTCGTGGTTGGTCTCCCCAAGACCTTGGGAAAGTTTGATTCTATATGGGTAGTGGTTGACAGGTTGACTAAGTCATCCCACTTTATTCCAGTCAGAGTAGACAATAATGCGTAGCAATTGCCTAAGGTGTATATGAAGGAGATAGTAAGGTTGTACGGAGTGCCCCTTTCTATCATTTCAGACCGTGGTACGCAGTTCACATCCAAGTTCTACGGAAAATTACATAAGGAGTTGGGCACTCAACTCTCTTTTAGCACCAACCTTCCATTCGGAGATGGACGGGCAATCAGAGAGATCTATTCAAATATTAGAGGACATGTTGAGGGCATATGTGATTGACTTTGGGGGATATTGGGATAAGTTCATATTATTGTGTGAGTTCTCCTATAATAGCAGTTACCACTCCATCATTGATATGGTACCATTTGAGGCACTTTATAGAAGAGGTTGTAGATCACCCATAGGATGGTTTGAGGTAGGAGATGTGAAAATTTAGAGGGTTGACTTGGTGAAGGATGCTCAGGATAAGGTAAGAAGCATCCAATCTAAGCTTCTAGCAGCCCAAAGTCAACAAAAAAATATGCAGACCATAAGGTAAGAGACATGGCATTTTAGACTGGGATAAAGTTCTTCTTAAGGTGTCACACTTGAAAGGGGTAATGAGATTTGGCAAGAAGGGCAAGCTTAGTCCTCGATACATCAGACCATTCAAAATTCTTGACTGTGTGGCCTAGTGGCTTATAGGTTGGCATTACCTCCAAACTTACTTGGAGTTCATCTAGTATCTCATGTGTCCATGTTGAAGAAGTATCATGGGGCCGGGGATTACATCATAAAATGGGACTCAGTCTTATTAGACAAGGACCTTCAGTATGAGGAGGAACCAATTACAATTCTTGATCGCGATATCTGGAAGATTAGGACCAAGGAGATAAAGTCTGTGAAAGTTCAATGGAAGCATCGTTATGTTGAGAAAGCTAATTGGGAGACCGATAAGGACATGTGAGACATTTATCCCTAGTTCAACGATTCAGGTACTACTCTACCCTTACTTTAGCCAGTCTTTCCTAGTTGATCGCTCGGGAACGAGTGATGGGTAACTTGGTATCTATTGTAACAACCTTATCCCGTCTTTAGGGAAAAGCCAATGGAGAAAGAATTGGACCAGAAAAACTTTTGGGTAGTAAATTGGAAATTCCTTGCCTAGTCCAGATTTGGATGAAATCTAAGTCATGTGAGGTCTAGGGAAATTTGGTAATGAATGAGAGATCTAACTATGATTTTTATCACATGAGTAGATAGATAAGACGTAAAGGAAACTGTACCACTTCACGAAATCAAATTCAGGTAAGTAGAACTCGTGAAACTGATTTTAGCATGAATGGGTAGTTTTTGAATGTCATGGGTTAAAGATGTATTGTGAAATGGGAGTTTGGAACTAAAATTCCAACTCTCTATTTCTGTGGAAGACGCCAGGGTAGGAATTATCCCTCCAGGGCGAGGCTGTTATAGTGGGATGAGGTCTGATATAGCAGGCCAATCGCGACTTAAGTCAAGGAAAAACCCCAATTTCATTATTTTTCTGTAAACTTCATTCTTAAGAGTTAGGAAATGAGCCTAGGTGATTTCATGACAGTTTTCCATGACTTTTGTAGCTAAAGGTAAGGATCTTACTCCCCTAATCCATTTTTTGATCCGTAGAACATAAATTTATGGGTAACTATCATTGGGGGAGGGTTTTGGCCTAAAGTTAATGGAGGGAAAAAGCCCTAGCTACACCTTAGGATCATGGGCTTTGTCTTGGGTTATTGGGTTTGATATTATCTAGGTAAATTCAACCTTAATTCTTGATCCTTGCATTAAATTATTTGTTTGTAGACCAAGAACAAGCAGAAAGAATCCGCAAAAGGAAGAATCAAGTGTCTTAGGAGGATTCAAGCTTGGTTTCGAGGTAGGTGTTTGATTTCCTATTTGTATAATGTATGTCAATTGATTGCCATATTGTATGCATATGTGTATAGAAATAGTGAAACGTGGAAACGAAACTAATGAAAAGTCTATGAACAATGCATGTCATAAACTTGTGTATTTGACTATATGATGTGATTATTGTACGTTATGGATGTGATTGTGCTTTTGGTTGTGTTCATTGGATCAGGTATCACGTACCGACACATGCATTGGATCGGGTGTCACATTTTGATACACAAATTGGATCGGGTGTCATGTACCGACACATGCATTGGATCGGGTGTCACGTTCCGACATACTAACACTTTGGGTATGGGTTCCATGAGAGGGCCATTGTGTTGTTAAATATATTTTTATTGAGAATGTGGAATTGTACATTACTCTTGAAATGATAATTGAATTATGTTCCATATATGTATGCTTATTATATTGTGAGGATCTTCGTATATTGTGCTTATGGGAGTAGCCGCGTGATCCTACCAATACACTATGGTTGTGTATTGATACTGCACTTGCTCTTTTTTGGTTAAGTATAGGGCATCTTCAGGTTGTTACGGATAGACCTCATCTAGGAAATCAGTGATCGAGACTGGATTCAAGGGTGAGCCAGTTCTTTCAGGTTGCCATGGGTCCTCTATTATTTAGTCCACTCTTTTCGGACTTAGACTTTCTAGTTAGATTTACTCAGATGTTTAGTTTTGGATGTACCCATTTTCTTTGACTTTTTGTTAGTAGAGCTTTGGTACATTGACTTTCAGATTCTAGGGGTGTTTTCCACAATATTTGGTAACGATTTTGTTAAACTTTTGAAGTTTATGGGAACTCCACTTTATTTCTGCATTTAAACCTGCTTTCATATCTTTAAATGTTTAGTTTTAGGGTTAGTTTGTTAGTCGTACTGGTTCTCCCACCGTAGGGTTAGATTGGGTGCCAATCACAACGGTCTAGGTCATGATAAAGATTTATCTTGGTCATTGCATGTCACGAAAAGGTCCTTTTGGCATGATTTCATACTTTTATGCATTGTTATATTACGTGGTACATTTGTGTACTAACATTTACTCTTGCCTACATTCTTATAAAAATATAGGGTTCGATGCTCTAGGTTTGTATCCCTGTGGCTAGATTTCATTATAGGAGAGTTGAAGATTGGTGAGTCCTCATGTTCCGATGATTGAGCTTCATTGCTTATTGTCTTTACTTCTTTTTAGTATTGTATCTTATGTACAGGTTACGTCGCGATCACTCTTGATGTACTAGATGGCTTTGAGACTATGTTATGCTTCTGCTACGTTTTATAAACTCTTATGCTTTGAAATTATCTTTTAAAATCTCTTGATTTGCTATTATCTTGTATGATGTATACTAGGTGGCTTGTGTAGGGCCTCTCGGAGTCTTTTACGCCGTGGCACGTCTAGGGTATACTTTGGGTCATGACAGTCCTTCACTCTAATGATTGTTACTAGGTGAAACAGGGCTAGACTACCAATTCTAGTGGCAGAACTAGTGGTCAAAGGCAAAGAAAAAGGCAAAGCTAGAGGCAGAGGGAGGGCGACACCCATCAAGGGTGGACCTCGAGCCGTCTTGCACCCTTTCTGAGTTTATATTCTGATCTAAAGGAATCTAGGAGACCATGTATTTAGCATGTCATGACCTAGGGGTACCCCCTAGATATAACACAGCGCATAGAATCTCGAAGGGCTCCACACAAGCCTCTTAGTCCTCATAGTGTAAGCAATAGAACAATAAGAGTAAAACACATTTCAAGTCTAAAAAGTTTCTCACAAATGAAAGCGGTAGTCTAGACACTTTGTCTCATCATAGCCATCTATTATAATATTGAATGAAATAGGGCCTAGCCAGTTCAAAGGAAATGTACATAAAAGAAACTAAAACATAAAGAGTTCGTCCTCAGGACTCACCAAGCTCGAGAACACAATCAAATCCAAGCTCTAGCCACGAGAATTACCACCTTGAGAACCGAACCCTACACTTGAGAAAAAATGTAGGTAAAAGTAGGCGTTAGTTCAAAAATGCACTAAGTATGGTAGTCATGCATAAAAACACTTAAAACATGCAAAAAGGGTCATTTCATTTCAAAGCATACACTTTACCTAGTTTAAATTTCATCATGGAGGTAGTTGGAAAACCTAACTTAAAACATCATCTTCAATGCAAGCTAGCATCATATTTAAAACCTTTTAACACTTACGGGATACTTCTTTAAGCATGCCTTAGTTCATGATTACTTTGAACACTACGAGATGCCTCTTTAAGCATGTCTTAGTTCAATATTAAACTTCTTGTTATTGTGGGAAATAAGCCTTAATTGACATGAGACCATGTGAGCTTAACATGGAATGCGGTGACTCCCTCACCGAAAAAGGTTGGTCTACTTTTGTAAGGTAGAACCAGTAAACCTTAGCTTAGGTGGATCCACTAGCTAAGTAACCAATAAGGGCACATAGTTTATGGGATAAGGAGATTGTTACTAGAAACCCAGCCTTACCACGGGAGTGCTTCCATCTCAAGAGATTGTTTCTAGAAACCCGACCTTACTATGGGAGAGCTTCCATCTCATACAATATCCACTCGGTGCTAATAATTAAATTCCCATGGAGTATCTTAACTCCATTACTCATGAAAGGTGCCCTTGGCCTACCAATTCAAGATAAATCACTAGAATAGATCTTTTAGTTACTCATGAAAGGGTGCCCTTGGCCTGTTGATTCAAGGTAGATCATTAGGATAGCTCTTTAAATCATGTGTGAGAAAACCTTTTACCATCCATGATTAATTCCTTTTAGATTCAATTAGGTGAGAAAGCCTTTCAACCTTAGAACCTTCATTACTCAGGTGTGTATATGAGAATGTCCGTTCAACAACACAACAACAACAACAACAACATGAATAAGCATCATCAAGACAATTGCATATATTTCATAGAAAATGTATTATCTCATACTTTACCTCCATGAGGTTCAAAACTTTCTTTCAATCATCACATCTATAATTGAAGCATTAGACATGGATATCATTATAATTCAATTAATTCTCTCACCTCATACTTTAATTCATATAATTCTTCTTTCATCAACAAAGACCCACATCATATCATCAACTTGGAGAAATATGGGATTTACATGGGTTCTTGAGGATATATCATAAAAACCATAGGTAGTCATCAATTCATGCATAATATAACATAATTCAACCATTAGAGTCAAGTTTTAAAGAAACCCACGAGTTTTGAATCAAACCCTAACTTTTGGGGATTTCTATCTTTTGAAATTGAAGGTTCTGAGAGGACTCCATGGATTAAAGCTATCCATGGATAAACACTACCATACCTTAACATCAAAGCCCAAATAAATTGATGTACAAAAGCTTGTTCTTGAACCCTAACTTGAATCTCCTTCTTTTTCTTCTTCTTCAACTTTATAGAGAGAAATATTTTGGAGAGAATGAACTTTGGGATTTATTTGTTGGAAAATATGATTTAATTGGGTGTGTTTTAGAGTAAAAATGACTTATATAAGTGACCCTAGGCTTAGGAAAAACGACCTCACTTAAGTTGGATTAAAATCAGAAAAGACCACTTAGCCCTCAACTTTTAGTGAGCTGCCTAGGAACCACGTGGGGTCCCACGAGCCATTGTCTTGAACACGAGACGTGGTCCCCTTTGCGGACCTTGAGGCAATGGCTAGGAAAATGTGCCCTTATCCCCACAAGACTAAGGCATCTTCACGGAGGGCTCCACGAGCAGTGGTCCCTCTCGTGGGCCTTGAGGCAGCGACTAGGCCACCTCCTCCTCAACCCTACACACTAAATCCCCAACATGAGCCTTCCCCCAAGCCATGGTCTTCACCATGAGCCGTGAAGTGGCTCATGAAGAGGGGCTGATTTTTGGCAGTTTTCGGGAGGCTACCGCCTAGCCCACCACGAGGCACACCAAGGGCCGTAGTTTTGACCACAAGTCGTGGTGGTGGGAGTGGTAGGTGGGAAAGTATCTACACCAAGATAGGAGGCCCTAGCCCACTCCCTTGGTCCTTTCCCTCCTTCCTTGACTCTAACGCTCATGTTAAGACCTACTTTAGCCTACTAGTTTCCGGGGTGTTACATAGCATCACTACTTTAAATTCTGAAAGAGAGCTACTTCTATTCAGGCATCCACAAATCTTCTTCATTCTTATATCTTTCTTTCTGGAACATTAATACTATTACTTATTCTATAGTTATTTTTACTCTTAAACTTTTTAGTTAGATGGTTTAGTATGATGCCTTTCGGATTCTGAAGATGTAATAGTTTAGACTTCCACTATTTTATGATTTATTTTGTGACTTAGAATTAGTTTCATTTTGCCTATATATTTTGGCTAGAATTGTTAGATGTCGCATGAGTTATGATGTTAAGCATTGGTTTGATCATAGATGTATAAATGTGGGTGTTATTCATGGTGGTTTGGATTGTGATATCATCAGTTTAGCCCATTATTATTATTTATATTAGCTTTCACATTATTTAGTGTTCAGTTTTATAGTATGTTAGACCAAGGGATTCTTGAATCATAATTGATTTTGATTGTCGTTCAAACCTAGGATGTAGATCAAAGGCACGACACTTTTAGTATATTAAGATTTGTAACACAAATTTAGAGGCAACCCTAGAAATATAAAGTTTTTGATTCCCATTGATATGCAAATATAATTATTCATGATAATAGTTGTATTCTTAGCCAAATAAAATATTCAAAAATAATTAGTGGATTTCTTAAATTCACATATGCTCATAACTATCACAATAGATTTATCCTAGTATGAATTGGAGGAACGAAGTGAAAATATCAAATTGGCATACTATTCTTCTAATAAAATAAGATAAAATATTCTCTAAGTTTTCATTATAATAAGATATGTATTCTCTTAACCTAAGACATGTCTTAATTTTTGCTTTCAACAACAAGGACATGTGCAAAATCCTAGGACACAGTGTGGTTTACATCCACAAGAACATTTACCCAAATAAATATTGTCTTTCTTAAAAGAAACATTCCTTCTTATTCCCTCAATACATCCACAAATTCTGTCAGAACAAGTCGGAATTCCAAGTTGACAAAAAGGAGCACAATCTTGGGCTATTTGACATTTTTGATCTTTTCTGAATACTACACATGATTGTGAACCTATATCAAAAATATAAATAAATGTTAATATCATTAGTTCAATTAAATTCATTGACAATACATAGAAATCAAACATATATAATTTCTTCAAGTTGCTACCACTATTTTAATAATGAAGGAAAATCAATTAATATTGATATGATCTCTTGATCATAGTTTATTTTTGCAAACTTCAAATGAATAGCAAATGAAGAAATATATATTTCCTATATTATGCTTTGTACTTTAGAATTTAGGTAGGAACTAAGTTTAATGAAAAAGATGTTTTAAAATATTTCATAATATGTGTATGATTATACTATGTTTGGCCTTATACTATCAAATTATTATTTATGTATCCTCTATAATAATTTGATGCATATCCTATTGAGGAATTAAATAGATCTAAATATACCCTTAGATAATTAATAAACATCCAAAAATATTCTTACTTGAGTTCCACCAAATCAATCAAATCAGACTCATTCTTCTATAATAAAAATTTGTTATTGAGATAAAATATCTTTGAAACAGACGATAATAATATGGGTCAATAGGTAAACATATAAAAATCTAATACACATCTGAAATGCTAACCTATATATATATATATATATATATTGTGTGTGTGTGTTTGTGATAGAGTGTGTGTGTGTATAAAGAAGAAAATTTATTGACATACCATATAAGAAGAGATAATGAGAGGGATAGAGGGAGAGGAGAAGGAGAGAGAAGAGGAGGGGAAAAGGAGAAGAACCTTTACCGAGAAAAATGAACACCCAAAGATGAGTGAATACAATGGTTGATTCCTTCTTCATCTTTTATACAAAGTCACTATATCTCAAATCTCAATGATGATCTTTTTATTATTGTATATTGATTCAAAGTAAAAAATTTCATATTTATAAGACATAAGTGGTATATCGACTTACCAAGTGAATTCAATCATTAAATTTTAAATCTAAAAGAAGTGAGTAAATTAAAATTTCAATGCAACTAGTCAACTATTCTTTGAAAGTTGGAAAAGAATATTAATTAGTTTTTGCACTTATATTTAGAGTTTAAATAAAAAATAGATTTATGTAGTCCATATTATTGACACTCAATTTTGACAGACTTATATCTCATTTTGATAACTATTTGGTTAAATAAATATTTTTAAAATTAATTTCTTTTATTTATATACCTAAACTATAGTATAATTTTTTTTTAAAATTATTATTATTTGTCACAACCCCGACTATTACGAGTGGAACTAACACTAAACAAATTGGTGGGAGAACAAGCTAAACCTGAAACCAACCCAGCACCATTTAATCAAAACCAAGTATATTATATAAAATAAGAGAATAGTTTCAATATAAATGAATTGAGTCCCCATAAACGCAACTCAATCGTCTAAAAACAACCAATGCGGAAATACCCCTAAGAACTAAAAGTCACCATACAAAAACTCTAAAACAATCCAACTGAGATACACCACTAAAGATAAACATAATTAAAGTCATTAGTCCATCTCCAAACAAATGGACAAGAAAATGTAGATAAATCCATGGAAGTCTGAAAGACAAAGCTCACCCTTAAACTCGAAATCAGATGTCTCTCAACTGAGGCCTCAGATCGGCCGCTAGAAGATTTGTTGCACTCAACAATAAAAGAAACAAGTGCAATATCAGTACACAACCACCATGTACATGTAGGATCACGCATCCGATCTAAAAAATGTGTATAAGTAGTTAACTACAAAATCATAATCACAAGAAATACACTATATTGAAACAATTACCAACCACACTTAGATTATCAATCACATGACATGAAACAACAATACAAGAACAAACCAATGGATAAAAATGTCCCACATGATCATAATGCAAATATCAATCCTTTCATGGAACCTCAATCTCATACATGTTCCTCTCACAAATTAAAACTTAAACACAACTCTAGTATCATACAAGTCGTAGTATCCGGGCCAACCATATATAATTATATCAGGCGTGGTATCCAAGACAATCAACATCTTCTACCAGCGTGGTACCTGAGCCAACCAGCAAGCATATCAAGAATGTATAATCACATAACACAACAAGCATGCATAATCAAATAGACAATGAACAAAGCCACTTAAACTCACAAATTACAATAACAAGTTCATTTCATTTGCTTGGCTATAATACATTGGACAATGTGACACTACAAGCAATAAACATTCATATATACATAATCCGAGAGCATACAACTGTAACACCCTAGAAAATTTTTTAACTAATATTTCTTAAGTAGGATTTTACCAAAATTTAAAATTTCTTAAGTATTAAGGCAAATTCACTAGATATAGCACCTTGAATTCCAAAAGTAATTAAAGAGAATTCATTCAAGTCATTTCTAGGTTCTTCTAAGTTTTAGGTCAACTTAAAATGACCATAACTTTCCATACAGGATGACTTAGGAGACCCATAAGATATCCAATGAAAAATCTCTGAGTCCTCTTTCCAACACCATAGAGTTTGCTAATTTTTGAGGTCATATGAGGGAGATATTCCCTTTTGAAGTCAGGTTGTCCATTTAAGGGTCAAAACTGATTAAAATCGGTTTCATTCATCCTTGAAAGAGTTTAGGATTTTAGAGAGAAGATTCAAGAGGAGAAAAAGTTCAAAGTTTCAAGCGTTCGTTCAAGAAATTAAAGATTTCGCCAAGAACCTAATTCTTTGGGGTATGTAAGCTTCCATAGTGTTGGGTTTGTTCACCCACATGCCAACCATGAGTTTCTTTTGTGAATCTATCCATAAATATTACGCAATTTAATTTCTTGATGAGTTCTTGATAAGTGTTCTTGAGGTTTCCTTATCGATTAAGTTTTGATGTAAGATTCTACTTGGGTCAACTTCAAATGGCCATATCTCTTAGAATATAAAGATTTACGTGGGCCATAACCATTAAATTAAATATATTGAATCTACTTTCCAACGCCACCAATTTTGCATCAATCCAATTTCTATGTAAAAAGTTATAACTATTTTAGTAACCTAATACAGTGTTGTTACGAATTAGCCGATGGAAAAACATTAAGAAGGGTCATCTTTAATCCATCATCCTTTTCTCTCTCAAACACTAGGGCAAAACCCTTAGGTAAAATCATAGTAGAAGACTCCATTCAAGATTCTTTCAATATTTTTCACGATTCTTCTTCAATGTAAGTCTTTCTCCAAGAATTTCATTCTTTTCAACTCAAATTCCTAGATACAATTATGAATCACTAGTGAAAATTATAATTCTTTGCCATAGAGATTTCAAGAAACTAATTTAAGAATCTCAAGAAAGGTTTTCTGGATCGTTTACCTTCAAGCTAGGGTTTCAAGGCTTCTAATCAAGTTCTTCTTCAAGATTCTTAAAAAACCTTTTTCTTCCAGTTATGTAAGGCTATCATAGTATTTTACTAGTTCGTCCACACACCCTACATATTTTTTCAAATCAGTAAAAGAGAAATAGGATTCTACCCCTAGATTTGAGTATTCTTGAGATAAGTTGATTTGAGTTCTTGAATTCATGGTTCTTTTAAAAATTATATTCCTAATTATTGAGTTTTTATATTTTAATTGAGATCCTTGAGTTGATTTGTTCATGTCTATAATTCACCATGAACCTTATTTTGAGTTATAAATCTTGAGAAGTTTTTCAAAGCCAATACTTAGATTTAAACTAAGTATTGATGAAGTAAGTATGAGAATGAGAAGAGTCATATTCATGAAGTCCATATTGTTATTTAGACCCTTGAGTCGAGTTGTTCATGCCCATAAATTCCGCATTAACTCCATCAATTGAGTATCTTTAAGAAGAGTAGTATCTTCAAGTTCTAAGTCTTGAGTGTTGAGTTCCTAATCATTTTTGGGATTATATTCCTAATCATGGGGCTATTACATGTTACCCATGAAGGTCCTTGATTTGATTAGTTCATGCCCATAATTCCGCATAAACCCTATGAGTCGAGCAGTCTTGAGATGAGAGGTATCATTGAGTCTTTGATTTAAGTAGTTCATGCGCATAAGTCCGGATGAACCCTCCGAGTCGAGCATTTTTTAGATGAGTAATATCATTGACTCCTTGAGTTCTAGAGTTGTTGAGTTCTAAGTATTGAGTTCTATTCATGGGTATTGAAAACCTTGAATTGAGTCGTTCACGTCCATAATTTGACATGAATCCTATTTTAAGAAGTCTTTTTACAAATTGTTTTAAAACTTGTTTTAAACACTTGAGCACTGAGTTGAGGAAGAATAGACTTGAATTCATTTTCTTTACAATGATATATGGGAACTAAGTATTCCCAAGAATAAATGTTTTTACATTAAAGATGAGAGGAAACTGAGATTTCCAAAAGAGTTTAAGCAGTTTGAGTATCATCTCTTTAAGAGAAAGATTTTGAGTAATAATCTCAAACCACATAAAGAGTTACGTTTTTAAACATATGAGCTGAGTATATTTTTGGGAGCAGTATTGAGCACAGATGTGGGGATGAGTTTAGATAACTCAAATCTCCATAAATTATGTAGCCAACGTGGGTAGAAAGGGTCATACTTTTTAGATAATTCCTCAATGCTTTTTAGCATAGACTAGTAGATCCACTTAGTTGAGAGGTTCTATACCCTGGAAAAGTATAGGATAGTTCTAGAAGCATGGGCGACATGTTGTATCATCACTTAGAACATAATGATAGTTATCAGTTAGAGAAACTCTGACAAAGTTATATTGTATTTTTATACATACAAACTGAGTCATTATTGTATTCTTCAATACATTGAGTTGTTATATACTGTTTTAAAAGCTTTCCATATATATTGTATCTTTTATTGTTGCTTTATCCTTGAGTATCATGAGTTGAGTGCCTTTGAGTTGAGTATCATATCTTTGAGTGGAGTATCTTATTCTTGAGTTGAGTTGAGTGAGTTGAGAAGATGAAAGTATGTTTTATTTTTATCAAGTTCAAGCCTATGTTTATGCTTTATAATTCCTCTTACATGCTCGTACGTTCCACGTTCTGAGCCATTGGCCTGCATTATTTCATGATGCAGATACAGGTATTCAGGATTATCAACAGGTATTTCATTGAGGTCATGTAATATTCCAGTCAGCTTTGGTGAGCCTTCTTATATTCTGAAGGACTTTACCTTTACCTTACAGTTAGTAGTTTTGAGATGTCATAGGTCTTGTCCCAATATCTTTCTGTAATAGTAAAGGCTTTATAGATAGACAAAGATGAAGAGTTTTCTGTATTTACTTTCTTTTAGTATTGTTCAAACTTTCTTAAATTTCATTGTTGGAGTTCAATGAATTTAATTCAGTTTTAAGCTTTTGTATGCTTGAGTTAGTCTTCCACTTCTAGTCAGCCAAGATGAGGGTTCCCTTAGGGACTAGCAATGATTCTCGAGTGCCGGCCACGTTGATGTGTAGGCTCAGGTCGTGAAAAACTTGGTATTAGAGCACAGAGTTCAAGGGTTCTAGGATGTCTTTAAAGTCATGTCTGTAGAGTCCTAGTTATCGATCTAAAGCACGCCACATCGATAATTAGGATGCTGCAACATTTAGGAACTATCTCACTTCTTTCATAATCTTCATCGTGCAATAGAGCTATGTCATAGAGATTTATTCATACTCGTATGTTTCTCAGATGCATTTGAATACCCATCATACTAGTGGTGGTTGAAAAGAAAAGTTAGTCTTTTACCGATGAGTTGCTCTTAGCAAGAGTCTTGAGGAAGTCATGAGACTCCAAAGGGGCTAGAGAGATGACCATGAGTGATTTAACTGTTGAGTTTCAGAGGATGCACTCATGTACATATGAATCATATGTTTGAGCTAAAATCGAGTTGTACATTTTTCCCTAAACCTAATTCAGCTGAGACCTTTAAGAGGATGGTATATTTAGCTTGGGTAGTATTTTCGCCCTAAAAGATAATATGAATTATGAGATTATGAGTAGTAGTAGTGAAAGTACCCAGAATTAGAGGAAAGTATGCAGAGGTTCAGTAATCTAAGGAAAGGAGATAGTGATGGGGTAGATTATGTGATTGAAATCATGCACCCAGTCAGTTATAAGTGATAAGTTTCCCTTATGAGTTAAATAAGCAATAATAACGTTGTAGAGAGTTCTAGATAGAAGGAAGAGGAATAGTTACTAGTCATGATGAGATAGAGTATATTTTTTTAACCAGAAAAGAGTTGATGTCAATGTGCCATCGTGTTAGATAAGTCTAAATTCATATGTTGAATAATTGAGCAAAGTATTCATAAGGTGGTAGACCCAAGCTAGGCTTATGGATTTTGAAGGGGGAAACCTCATGGTATTCATAGGATGATAGAACTATTTGTAAGATAATGCGTAGTAAGTGAGTAAGTAGTACCTAAATTGCAAAGTCGAATTTGATGGTAATTTGTGAGTATGGAGACTAAGAAGTAAGGATTGACTACTTGTCATACGGTCCTAGTGGACGAGTGTTTCTAAATTTGCATCCAGTAGTTGCAAGTTAGCATAGTAAACGAGCAATTATATTGATATCTGGGATGAGAGCGGTGGTCAAAAAGAATGGAAACATGAGGGTGATGATGTTGTTTGGAGATTTGAACTAGAAGACCTGACATAGAGTAGAAGAGGAATCGAGGTGCTTAGCTACAATAAATATGAGTGGTACAAGTGAGATACCATAAACCTCTTGATAAGGGCAGTGAAGTGTGGCTAACTCACAAGAGTAAAAAGAGCATTACAAGGTGTACCAAGGGGGTATGTAATCAAAAATGGTTAATAGAAACACCTTAGAAAGAAGTCTTTGTACCTGCTTATTGAGAGTTTGGTAGTCATGAGATAAGTTTCTCCCGAGTGTTAGAGTAAAAGAGGATGTAGACCAGTTAGCCTTTAAGTGCCAGCTTTAGACCTAAAGGGGCTATGATAAGATTGGAAATCAAGTCAGGTGTTGAGAATAAGATAGTAATGAGTTCAAAAGAGTATGGGAGATATAATTTTAGAGGTCCTTTTAATAACGGAGTAATTTTAACAAGAGAATGTTAATGATCCTATCGTGATAATGATGGTATGATAATTTTGTGTAAGGTTATAAATGAGGAGCAAGAAAAGAATAAGCTTTTACTATGAGAAATAGCTAAATGAGAGCATTTAGTTAGTTCTAAATAGTAATGCAGGCAAATACTAGTTGGTATGGTAGAGATATTAAGAGTAACCCCGTTCCATACCCAGTCCAACCATCATTCGAGCACGAATGATCCCAAGGGAGAGATATTGTAACACCCCAGAAAATTTTTGAACTAAGACTCAAACCATCCTTCGTGGTGAGTAGGATTTTACCAAGGAATTTAAAGTTTCTTAAGTAATAAGGTCAGCTCACTAGATATAACACCTTGAGTTCCAAAAAGAATTAAAGAGAATTCATTCAAATCATTCCTAGGTTCTTCTAAGTTTTAGGACAATTTAAAATGACCATAAATTTCAGTACAGAATGATCTAGGAGACCCACAAGATATCCAATGAAAGATCTCTGATTCCTCTTTCCAATGCCACTGAGTTTGATAATTTTTGAGTTCGTATGAGGGAGATATGCCCCTTTGAAGTAAGGTTGTCCATTTAAGGAAAGCTACTCAAAAATAGGAGGGGCATTTTAGTCTTTTCCTTACCTCAACTTATTCTAAATGTGATTTCACCCAATTAAGGGTAAAAACTTATTGGAATTAGTTCCATTCATCCCCAAAAGCGTTTAGGGTTTTAGAGAGCAGATTCAAGAGGAGAAAAAGTTCCAAGTTTCAAACATTCGTTCAAGAAATTCAAGATTTCACCAAGAACCTAGTTCTTTGAGGTATGTAAGTTCCATAGTGTTGGTTTTGTTCACCCACATGTCAATCATAAGTTTCTTTTGCGAATCTATCCATTTTTTTTTTACCTCCAAGAAAACCCTAAACGAATTTCTTAACTAATAAAAGGCTCAAAACAATCAGTTTTTCATCTTTTAACCCATCATTCTCTTCTCTCTCAAACCCTAGTGCAAAATCCTAAGGAAAAATCAAAGTAGAAGACCCCATTCAAGATTCTTTCAATCTTTTTAAAGATTCTTCTTCAAGGTAAGTCTTTCTCCAAGAATTTTATTCTTTTCAACTAAAATTCCTAGATACAATTATGAATCACTAATGAAAATTATAATTTCTGGCCATAGAGATTTCAAGAAACTAATTAAAAAATCTCAAGAAAGGTCTTCTTGATTGTTTACCTTCAACCTAGGTTTCCAGGCTTCTAATCAAGTTCTTCTCCAATTTTCTTCAAGAAACTTTTTCTTCCAAGTATGTAAGGTTATCATAGTGTTTGAATAGTTCGTCCTCATGCCCTACATCTTCTTTCAAATCAATAAAAGAGAAATCTAGGATTCTACCCCTAGATTTGAGTATTCTTGATATAAGTTGATTTGAGTTCTTGAGTTCATGAATCTTTTAAAAATTATATTCCTAATTATTGAGTTTCTATATTTTTATTGATATCCTTGAGTTGATTTGTTCATGTCTATAATTCAGCATGAACCTTATTTTGAGTTATAAATCTTAAGAAGTTTTTAAAAACCAACACTTGAATTTTAAACTGAGTTTTGATGAAGTAAGTATAAGAATGAGAAGAATCGTATGCATGAGTTACATATTTTTATTTAGACCCTTGAGTCGAGTCGTTCATACCCATAAATTCTGCATGAACTCTATCAGTTGAGTATCTTTTAAAGGAGTAGTATCTTCAAGTTCTAAGTCTTGAGTATTGAGTTTCTAATCATTTTAGGATTATCTTCCTAATCATGGGGATACTACATGTTACCCATGAAGGTCCTTGAGTTGAGTAGTTCATGCCAATAATTTTGCATGAACCCTATGAGTTAAGCAGTCTTGAGATGATAGGTATCATTGAGTCCTTGAGTAAAGTAGTTCATGCCCATAATTCCGCATGAACCCTCCGAATCAAGCATTCTTAAGATTAGTAGTATCACTGACTCCTTGAGTTTTGAAGTTGTTAAGTTCCAAGTATTAAGTTCTATGCATGGTTATTTAAAACCTTAAATTGATTCGCTCACGTCCATAATTCGGCATGAACCCTATTTTAAGAATTCTTTTTACAAATTATTTTAAAACTTGTTTTAAAGACTTGAGCACTGAGTTGAGGAAGAGTAGAGTTGAGTTCATTTTCTTTAAAATGATATATGGGAACTAAGTATTCCCAAGAGTAAGTGTTTTTTGGTTTAAGATGAAAGGAAACTGAGATTTTCAAAAGAGTTTGAGCAGTTTGAGTACCATCTCTTTTAAGAGAAAGTTTTGAGTAATAATCTCAAACCACTTAAAGAGATGTTTTTAAACACATGAGCTAAGTATATTTTTGGGATTATTATTGAGCATCGATATAGGGACGAGTTCAGATAACTGAAGTCTCCATAAATCGTGTAGCCAACGTAGGTAGAAAGGGTCATACTTTTTAGATGATTCCTTAATGCTTTCTAGCATAGACTAGTGGATCTACTTAGTTGAGAGGTTCTATACCTCAGGAAAGTATAGGACAATTCTGGCAGCGTGGGTGAGACGTATATCATCACATAACTCATAGTGATGGTTGTCGATTAAAGAAACTCCGACAGAGTTATACTATATTTTTATGTATACAAACTGAGTTATTATTGTATTCTTCAATACATTGAGTTGCTATCTACTATTTTAAAATATTTCCATAGATATTGCATCTTTTACTGTTGCTTTATCCTTGAGTATCATGAGTTGAGTACATTTGAGTTGAGTATCATATCATTGAGTTGAATATCTTATTATTGAGTTGAGTTCAGTAGAGTGAGTTGAGAAGAGGTAAGTATGTTTCCTTTTTATCAAGTTCAAGTCTATATTTATGCTTTAGAATTCCCCTTACATGCTCATACATTCCACGTTCTGAGTCATTTTGCCTGCATCATTTCATGATGCAGATACAGGTTTTCAGGATCATCAACAGGTGTTTCGTTGAGGTCATGTGATATTCCAGACAGCTTTGGTGAGCCTTCTTATATTCCGAAGGACTTTACCTTTACCTTACAGTTAGTAGTTTTTAAAGGTTATGGGTCTTATCACAATATCATTCTGTAATAGTAAAGGCTTCATAGATAGACAGAGTTGAAGAGTTTTTTGTATTTACTGTCTTTTGAGTCCTGTTCAGACTTTCTTAAAGTTCACTATTGGAGTTCAATGAATTTAATTCAGTTTTAAGCTTTTGTATGCTTGAGTTAGTCTTCCGCTTGTAGTCATCTGGGATGAGGGTTTTCTTTGGGACCAGCAATGGTTCTCGAGTGTCGGCCACGTCCATGGTATAGGCTCGGGTCATGACAACAACCATCATTTACCTTGAATCAAGCCCCTTGAAAACTGGTGAGTTGAGAATAGGTATCAATTTCAAGCCTATGTTTATGCTTTAGAATTCTCCTTACATCTCATACATTCCACGTACTGAGCCATTTGGCCTGCATTGTTTCATGATGCAGATACAAGTATTCAGGATCATCAACAGGCATTTCTTTGAGGTCATATGATATTCCAGACAGCTTTGGTGATCCTTCTTATATTCTGAAGGAGTTTACCTTTACCTTACAGTTAGTAGTTTTGAAATGTCATGGGTCTTGTCCCGATATTATTCTCTAATAGTAGAGGCTTCATATATAGATAGAGTTGAAGATGTTTTTGTATTTACTTTCTTTTGAGTACTGTTCAAACTTTCTTAAAGTTCACTATTGGAGTTCAATGAATTTAATTCAGTTTTAAGCTTTTGTATGCTTGAGTTAGTCTTTTACTTATAGTCAGTCGAGATGAGGGTTCGCTTGGGGACCAATAATGGTTCTCAAGTGTCGGCCACGTCCAGGGTGTAGGCTCGAGTAGTGACAACAACCATCACTTACCTCGAATCAAGCCCCTTGAAAACTGTAAATAGCCCAAGTTTTCCCCTTGGGAAGCGCCTTGGCTTGTTCTTGGTCTAGAATAAACAATGAATCGGAAATGGCCTATTAATTACCTAGATTACTAACGAATCCCAACTTCGACCAACATGTGATCACCTTTCCCAACTTAAGTTCTTTCCCACCATAAAATCATGCTCAAAACCTTTCCCCAATATTAACAACCCAGTTTTTAATGCTTAAGAAATAATTAGCAAGATTGAGGAGTTAAATTGTAACCTTTACCTGTGATTTTTGTGGGAAAACTGATGCAAGTTGCCTAAAATTACACTTATTTGTGTCTCAAGAACACAAATATAGAAATTAGAAATTATGGGTATTTTTTTGTGTAAACTATGAATTCCCTTACTATAGATACGTCAACCTCGCTATAGCGACGATGCTATAGTGAAAACTTACCTTGTTGTAGAGGTCTGAGAACTGCTATAGCGAAGGGCCATCCACTCTAACGAGATCAAGGAAAGTTCAGCAGCTCAACATTCAAAATAGGCCATTTTTACAACACAAATTATTTTCTTAATGTCATGGATATAAGTATACATCAGTTATGTCTCCGTAAAATACCTCACCCTTTACCATATGGACCTAGACCTAACATATCCCAGATCCTATAGGGTGTATTTGTAGTTTCAAGGGACAAACTGATTCTTTTTTCATAAAATCACGTGATGTTGCTTAGTACAGTTGTCTTCCCAATACTTAACACTTTCCCACCTTCTCCATATCACAATTTAGACTATTCTTTATGAAGTTGTCTAATGAAGCTCTTGAAATTGTAGAGAAACTACCATCAAAACTGTGTTTTGTCATTCTTAATTTGAGTCTCTTCTTAATTTCCTTGGTGTTTTCTTTATTTATTGAAAATTCATAAATTTACTCTTTGTCATTGTTTCAATTTTCCACCATAATTTAAAATTTTACAATACGGAGTGAGAGTAAATACAATTCAAGTAACAATCTCTTTTTGAAGTTCAAATTTTAGTTGTATCATGTATGTGTGATTATTTCTTTGTTTTAACTTTTCCTTGGGTTGTATCATACATGTGTTATTGTGTGTTGTTTGAAAAACGCACCTTCTGAATTTCAAAAAATAATGAATGATATTTTTAATCCATATTTGGATTTCATTATTGTTTACATTGATGATATTTTGGTTTATTCAAAGACTCTTGAAATGCATATTAAACATTTAGACATTTTCAAGAAAATAATTATACAAAATGGTTTGGTAACTTCTAAACCAAAAATGAGCCTATTCCAAACGGAGGTAAGATTTTTAGGACATCTTACTTGTCAGGGTAGAGTTACCCCTATTCAACAATCGATTGAGTTTGCTTCTAAATTTCCTGATGTTATTACAGATCGGACACAATTACAAAGATTTTTGGGAAGTCTCAATTAGATATCTCCTTTTTATAAAAATCTATCTAGAGAATTGGCTCCATTATATGAGAGATTAAAAAAGGATTATAAATTACCTTGGACTGATAGCCACACCACTTTGGTAAAGAATATTAAGCTGCGAGTTCAATCTTTACCTTGTTTAACTCTTGCTAACCCTGCCTGGCAAAAGATTGTTGAAACAAATGCGTCTAACACTGGGTGTGGAGGAATTCTAAAACAAATTAATCCTCATGATAAAACTGAATATTTAATCAGATTTCATTCAGGAGAATGGAGCGATGCTCAAAAAAAATATGCTACTGTTGCTCATGAAATGTTAACCATTGTTAAATGTGTATTAAAATTTCAGGATGATTTATATAATTAAAAGTTCTTCATAAAAATGGATGCTCAATCTGTAAAATACATGGTTGATAAAGATTTTAAACATGATGCTTCAAAATTAATGTTTGCTAGGTGGCAGGCCCAATTAGCTCCTTTTGATTTTGATATTCATTATAAAAAGGGGAGTGATAACTCTCTTCCGGATTTCTTATCCATAGAATATTTGTCATAAACATGACTTTCTTATATCCATATTTTACTAATAAAACCTTGGTTACCATCTTAAAGATTCTTTCTCTTAATCGAGACATTAAAGAAGAAATATTATGGAAAATTATAGATGAAATGTTAAGGGATGTTTTTGCCGTCCAATTGATTGAACAAATCATCAATTTTGATGATGAGTTATATTATTATAATGAATATTTTGCATTCGAATAAAACTATATGTTTTGTTTGCAGAATGGATCCTTCTTAGGTGACCAAGGTTAGAGGAAAATCAAGTTATAACTGAGGAAGGGGAAGATCTTCCCCAGGAGCGTCAGGATCATCATATGGATCTTCTTCGTCCAACTCTCCTATTATACAAAGAGGAGGGATGAGTCTGGTAAACTTGAAAAGTTCATCTAAAGAAGCCTCTTCTATTCATCTGGAAGATATTCCAGAAAATAATCCTCTATATGCTCAGTTACAAGAATATTTGTCTCAAAAGAAAACTGAGAAAAATGAAACATTTGCTTCTATAGCAAAAGAAGACATTGATGATATCAAGTCTTATGAGAAAGTGGCAAAGAAAGAAATTATATTTCTTTTAGAAAATGATGAGATTAAGCGAAAAGAAGAACCATGGAAGATATTCCAGTGTTATTTAATCAATGGATTATATTTTCCAGGTGAGTCATACAAAACCCGTTCATATTACGAAAATATCTTGATAACCACAGGCAGTGTGGATTTTCAACACTTTTTAGGATATTATACCAGTGAGAACGTTTTTAATTTCTCTAAAATGATTATAAAACAAATTATATCAATCAACGATTGGGGAATTTCATCAATGAAAGAGAGGCAAGTCAGTCTCAACAAAGTCCCTACCAATTTCACTTAATGGGATTATATCAATGCTTTTAGCAAAATTCTCTATTATGATAATGAGAGACATAAACACACGTGGTTTATTAAAGTTTGTGGAAAGATATATTCTTAGTCAATCCCTAATTAGTTCCTTAACTGGTGGTCATATCACGGACCTACGGTAAAGATTTTACCAGAACCATTTTTAAGTTATACAAAGAATGGGTGAAGGTCTCGCCAAACCTCAATAAATTGTACCATGCAGATCATATGAACAAATTGAACAAATTCATTATTTTATAGAATTCTCAATTTCGTGGATTCACAAACGGACTCCAGAAGTCGGATTCACAGCAGAACAAATTCCCTGCTTATACCGAGTCTACTATAATAATTTTTGGGACAAAATGATGAAAAGGAATCCCAAAACAAAAATTCTATATGGACAAGAACTGTTAGATGTTATATCCCAAACTATTGTGGATTATAATTCTTCTCCTGATAAAGGAATTATAGCAGACAAAGAAGAATTAATAAATAATTATTTGGAAGAAGTTAGGAGGAATTTACTCCTAAATGTTAATCAATATGCCAAATCAGACGCGTCCATGAGAAGTGAAACCAGTGATGACACTCGAGAAGATATTCACGAAGCCCAAATGTATGAATCAACGGTAGAAGAAATGAAGAAAAGGGATCAAGAATTCCTTCAAGAATTAGCCAGTAAAGCCAAAGAACATTAAAAAGTCTTTGTCAACAGTAGAAAGACTGTTGATCAATAGTGGATGTACTGTTATAGGGGCCCATTTGATAAGGACCCATTGTACTGTAGTAGATGCTTTTCTTTCTATAAATAAGGTCATTTGTAGAAGATAGAGGCAGGTTTTGAGAAACCCCCTCTCTCTCTCTTCTTTTGTAATCTCTCTCTTTCTCTCTCTCGCTCTTATTTGTAAGTTTGCCGGAATACTTGCCGGAGCTATAAATAAAAGCTTTCAGTTTTTATAGGCCTTGGTGTTGGCCCTTGCTACAAAGGTATTTACTTATTCTTTTCTTTTTACTTTATTCTCCAATCTAGAGCCGTGACTATGTCTGACTAAAAACTTCATATCTATGTCACATATCTAACTTCACTT
The DNA here is from genome assembly GCA_037074985.1 of Solanum bulbocastanum. Taxonomy (NCBI): domain Eukaryota; kingdom Viridiplantae; phylum Streptophyta; class Magnoliopsida; order Solanales; family Solanaceae; genus Solanum; species Solanum bulbocastanum. The sequence continues at coordinate 32,549,793 of CM073604.1, forward strand.
TATATCTACTATGAAAGATATAGACTTTATCTAAATATGAATAAATTTCTATATGGTTTCTTCACTTGGTTTCGAGATGGCTGGTACAGTCAGATTTGATGCAATACGTTATTGGCTCCGCTTGGCCAGTCGTGGTTTTAGCCTGAAAAATGAGTTTGATAAGTAATAAACTACATAAAAATTTGCATGTATTTCAATTCAGATTACTACTACTATTATTATTATTATTATTGTTAGTTGTTGTTGTGGTTGTTGTTGTGGTTGTTGTTGTGGTTGTTGTTTATGATCATCATCATCGTCATCATTACTATTATTATTAGCTTTCACATTATTTAGTGTTCAGTTTTATAGTATGTTAAACCAAGGGTTTCTTGGAACATAAGTGATTTTGATTTTCGGCCACACCTACGGTGTAGATCAAAGGCATGACACTTTTAGTATATTAAGATTTGTAACACGAATTTAGAGGAAAACCTAGAAATATAAATTTTATGATTCCCATTGTTATGCTAATATAATTCTTCGTTATAATAATTGTATTCATAGCCAAATAAAATATTCACAAATAATTAGTTAATTCTTAAATTCACATATGCTCATAGCTATCACAATAAATTTATTCTAGTATGAATTGGAGGAAGAATGTGAAAATATCAAATTGGCAGGCTATGCTTTTATTAAAATAAGATAATTATTCTCTAAGTTTTCATTATGATAAGCTAAGTATTCTCTTAATCTCAAACGTGTCTTACTTTTTGCTTTCAACAACAAGGACATGTGCAAAATCCTAGAACACATTATGGTTTACATCCATAAGAACATTTACCTAAATTAATATTGTCTTTCTTAAAAGAAACACTTCTTCTTATTCCCTCAATACATCCACAAATTCCGTCAGAACAAGTCGAAATTCCAAGTTGACAAGAAGGAGCACAATCTTGTGCTCTTTGACACTTTTGATCTTTTCCGAGTACTACACATGATTGTGAACCTATATCAAAAATAAAAATAAAGTTAATGTCATTATTTCAAGTAAATTTATTGACAATACATAGAAATCAAACATATATAATTTCTTTAAGTTACTACCACTATTTTAATAGTGAAGGACAATCAATTAGTTTTGATATGATCTCTTGATCATTGTTTATTTTGCAAACTTCAAATGAATAGCAAATGAAGAAATGTATATTTCCTATATTATGCTTTGCATGTTAGAATTTAGTAAGGACCTAAGTTTAATGAAAAAAAAGTTTTAAAATATTTCATAATATTTGTATGATTATACTATGTTTGGCTATGATAATTGCCTCAGTGAAGCCATATAGTCAATTAAAATATGTAAGTTTACCTTAAACTATCAAATTATTATTTATGTATTCTCTGTAATAATTTGATGCATACCCTATTGAGGAATTGAATAGATCTAAATATACCCTTAGATAATTAATAAATATCCAAAAATACTCTTTCTTGGGTTCCACCAAATCAATCAAATCAGACTCATTCTTCTATTATAAAAAAAATTGTTGTTGGGAGAAAATATATTTGAAACAGACGAAAATAATATGGGTCAATAGGTAATCATATAAAAAATCTAATACAAATCCCAAATGTTAACCTTTATATATATATATATATATATATATATATATATATATATATATATATATATATATATATATATATATATAAGAAGAGATAATGAGAGGGGTAGAGAGAGGGAGAAGGAGAGAGAAGGGGGTGGGGGCGGGGCGAGGAAGGAGAAGAAATTTTACCGAGCAAAATGAACACACAAAGAAGAGTGAATACAATAGTTGATTCCTTCTTCATCTTTTATACAAAGTCACTATATCTCAAATCTCAATGATGATATTTTTACTTTTATATATTGATTCAAAGTAAAAGTCTTCATATTTATAAGACATAAGTGGTATACCAACTTGCCAAGTGAATTCAATCATTAAATTTTAAATCTAAAAGAAGTGGGTAAATTAAAAATTCAATGCAACTAGTCAAATATTCTTTGAAAGTTGGAAAAGAATATTAATTAGATTTTGCACTTATATTTATAGTTTAAATGAACATTAGATTTATGCAATCCATATTGTTGACACTCAATTTTGACCGACTTATATCTCATTTTGATAACTATTAGGTTAAATAAATATTTTTAAATTAATTTCTTTTATTTATATATGTAAATTATTATATATTTTTTGTCTAAATTATTAGTACTTGTCACAATCTCGAGTGTTATGAGTGGCACTTGCACTAAACAAATTGGTGGGAGAACCATCAAAATTGTGTTTTGTCGTTCTTAATTTGAGTCTCTTCTTAATTTCCTTGGTGTTTTATTTATTTTGTTTCTTTATTTATAGAAAATTGATAAATTTACTCTTTAACATTGTTTCAATTTCCCGCCATAATTTAAAATTTTACAACACGGAGAAAGAGTATATACAATTCACTTAACAATCTCTTTTTGAAGTTCAAATTTTAGTTGTATCATGTATGTGTGATTATTTCTCTATTTTATCTTTTCCTTGGGTTGTATCATACATGTGTGATTGCTTGTTGTTTTCTTCTTTTTTTTCTTAAATTCTTTCTTATTTGTTTTACCCATTCTTAGTTATCATCTTATTTTTAGTATTTTGGTTCACAAAAGATTTATAATTTGCTAAATCGGATGAAATTTATTAGAAGCTCTTTGATATGATTAAGCAATTAAGTATCTTTTGTAATTAATATGTTTTGGTTAAAATACAATATAAAATGAAAGTTCATGAAATTGGCTATCTAGCTTATCAACTTATGTGATTGTGACAGACATGAATAGTGAAATTGGTTATCTCCATTATGATTGTGATAGACATGAATAGAAAAATATTTAAAAATTATTCACATATAACTGGTCCTTTTCCACAAATTGAATGATATGGCATTTCCATCATCATAATTTGGTATGTGCACAGACATCAACATTGTGTGCAGAATGATTTCTTGATTGTCCTATGTTGAATCATCTATAAATTGAATAAGTAATCCTACAGTGAACAACTATTACCTTCTAATTTTATCCATTATCCGATGCTTCAAATACTTAGGGGTCGTTTGGTGTGTGAGATAGAAATAAATGGTCTTGAGATTAAAAAAGAGTAGTTTAGGGATAAACTTAATTTATCCCACCATGTATACTATAGTGATAGGCTAAATCATCCCTTATATATGGAGGGATAACTAATCCCAGGATAATTTATCCCGACATAATTTGTTCTCAATCAAATGGCCCCTTATTGTATGCATTGATATAGGATACGAAGACATTTTACAGTAGTAGTAATCATTCTTTAAGAAGTAAGGCAGGTAGTCATGTCGATTTTGGATGTTTTTGATCGCCTCAATATTATAGATTCACAAGTAATAAATCAATGTGTCATTTTTTCTTTTCAATTGTTTCAAATAATTTTTTTAGTTTTACCATCAATTATTCAGTATGACACAACTCTAGAGATCAATGCAGAAAAAAATACTATCTAAAAGTAACTATGAAAACAATTCATTAAAACTCAACATGTTGGGCCCGTGCTTAAGCACGGACCATCACCCCTCTAGTATATATATATATACACACTAGTTGTATAACACAAACTTTGTACATATTTCTCAAATTAATTATTATTAATGTTTTCAAATTATATAAATAATATTAAAGTATTTATGTGATGAAAATCATAAAAGGTAAATACAACTGTGAATTGATGAGTGATCACTCAATTGGATTGATATTATTATCAACACAAAGCACTATCAATTAAAAATGAATTTCAAATTATGAATGTTAAAATTATTTCCAAATATAAATTTGGGGAGGAGAAGGATTTCGTTTTGTACCTTGTTCTAATATTGTTGGATCAAGATAGTGAGTTGATAAATAAGCATAAACCACAGTTTGAGTTTAACTCATGAATGGTTCAAAAAAAATTAAATCAAAATATTACAAGGATAGCAATAAATAAAGAAGATAAAACAAATAAAATTAACTTACGTGAAAAATATAGTTAGGGAAAAATCATTAGCATTCTCTTGAAAATATACTGAAATTACAGACAAAATTAACTAAACTAGGATTTGCAATTTTTGAGTACATGAAAATATATAAAACCTCATCATCTTCACATTTGATAATCTTTTAACCATGCTTGCAGCCTAGTGTTCTTAGAGAAAAAAAAATGATTGCTATAATTTGTTCACTAACCCTTGGTTGTGTGATACCAATGGTTGTAAATCACACTTGAGGTTCTTTACGAAGAAAAAGGGTAGAAATATTAAATTATTCGTAGTTTAAAAATGAAAGAAATTCTCTCTACTTATATTCAACAAATGTTAACGAATAGGTGCTAATTGTGGCATATTAAAAAAGTCACAACCATTCGAAAAAATCACAACTCTTCAGAAAAGTCAAAACTCTTTGAAAAGGTGGAAAAGTCACAACTCATCAAAAATGTAACAACTCTTCAGAAAATTAACAACTCATTAGAAAAGTCACTACCTTTCAATATGAAAATGTGTCTACTTTTAATATAATATAAAAAATATACTAAATTGAGTGATTTTAGTTGGGGTATTATAGTAATTTAATATAGGGAGTTCATGTTGTTAATGTATGTGTGTGTGTATGTATGTGTGTGTGTGTGTATATATATATATATATATATATATATATACACACAAATAAATAATATACTAATTTTGATACATCTGTCTTGCACGTGAATATCAAATCATGTACTACACTATTTTTAAAAATATTTTCAATATTATTAAACCAAAAATTTAAGTAAAGGATTATAAATTAAATAATAAAGTATAAGTTTGTATTAATAATTAATGTAAACATTCTTACGATTACTAAACTATGTGCATATTGAAAGTTGTGAAATTAATATTCCACAACATTTATATTTATTTGTAATATAAAGCTTAGATATTTATTTTCATTCAGTCATTTTGTGTCAGCTGTATTATATACTCGTACATTCAATGTACTAATGTTATTCTACTTGCATCTTTTTATGATGAAGATATAGGTGTTTAGGATCATCAACAGGCACTTCGTTGAGATCACTTTGCACTTCCCATTTGAGATTCTTAGTGATTCCTCCTTGCATGTCAGTGGGCTCCATTTTTCATTTTAGTATTTACTTTGGGGCTTCAAGGGTCTTATCCAATGTCCATGTTGAACTTAGAGGCTTCATAGATAGCTAGAGTTGAATTGTTTCAGAAATTCGTTCTTTAAATTCTTAGCGAATATTATATTTTGCTAAAATGAGCATTTGAGACAGTTGAGTTGTATTTTTTTCTTTCAAGCTTTTAATTTGATTGAGTCAAATCTCTCTCTTAGTAGTCAGTCAAATCGATGATTCTCTTGAGAGCCAGTAATAGGTCTCAAATTTTGGACACATCTAGGGTCTAGTCTCGGTACATGACAGTAACACTTGATCCACTAGTACAAACTCCCCCACAATGGTTGAACACACAATGGCACCGCTAAGGGCTCCTAACTCATACACAACCGAGAAGCAGAATACACATATACAGCTAAAAAAAATAGAGCCTAGATCAAATAAAGTCTAGGCGAGTTAATGGCATAAAATAATCATACCTATTATGTAACACCCCAGATTCGAGAAAGACCAAAATGCAGAATTTATTTCCAGAACTTGTCGGTGCCACCGACGGAGGCCAAACCATGGCCCATGGTTTGGGCCATGGACCGTAAGTATTGTAAAATCTCTATATTTGAAAGAATTGGAAAGAGTCATTTTAGGAAAGAATGAAAAATCTGGAAATTTGTCAAGTTAAGCTAAGTTGAGTTTTTGGGTCAACTTCAAACGACCATAACTCCTAGCTCAAGATGTGTTAGGTGTGCTTCTAGATACCGTAGGAAATATCTTGGAATTATCTTTCCAACGCCGCCGAGTTTGCGCGATTTCAAGTTTGTATGAGTGAGAAATTCCCATTTGAAGTTGGATTGTTCAAATAAGGAAAGCCTAATCCAGATTATTAAGGGGTATTTTGGTCTTTTCCATACCTACTTGACTTAATTTGTTTTTAGTGAATTATTTAGGGTCAAAACTGAATTGGTTCAATTTGCACAATTGGAAATTCACGCTAGGGTTTTAGAGAGAAGAACTCAAGAGAGAAGAGAAGAGGAAAATCAAGATTCGTCGTCTTCGTAAGGAATTTAGCATAGACTAGTGGATCCACTTAGTTGAGGCGTTCTATATGACGGCAAAGTATAGGACAGTTTTGGCAGGGTGGGCAAGACGTTGTAACATCACTTATAGTGATGGTTGTCGGTTAGAGAAACTCCCATAATATTATATTATTTTATTATATGAGTAAAATGAGTCACATTTGTATTTCTTTAATACATTGATTTATCACCTATTGTTTTAAATGCTTTGTATAAACTGCACCATTATTGTTGTTTTTACTTTGCATTTGAGTTGAGTTATTCATGAGTTGAGTAAAGCCAAGGTAAGTGTTCTTTTCAGATTCCTTTCAAACTTATGGCTTGTTTAGTTTTCCCCTCGCATACTCGTACATTCAATGTATTGATGCCATTTGGCCTGTATCATTTTATGATGCAGACACAAGTAACTAAAATCAGCATCTAGCGCCTCGTTGATCCAGTTGAGCACTCAGAGTCAATTGGTGAGCCTACTTGCTTTCCGGAGGACTCCTTTTACATTACTTTAGTATTGCAGTTGTTAGGATGATCGGGGGTCTTGTCCCGACATCCCTCTTTGTTTTAGAGGCTTCACAGACGAGTAGTCATAGTTCGTTAGTCTTGTATTTCAGATGTTTTTCTATAAGACTTGAGGTGCCATCTATGGCTAGCTTGAATGTTTTATCCTTAAACATTCTGAGTTTAATTTGAGACAGTTGTTTTATAAATGTATTTGATCCTTGTAATATTGCTTAAAGTCTTCCGCTGAGAGTCTAGCTAGGCCAAGGGTTTGCTTGGGGCTAGAAATGGTTCCCGAGTGCCAGTCCCACCTAGGGTGTAGGCTCAGGGCATGACAGGTATGGTCCATGGTTGGCCACCTAGAACCCCAAGAAAAATCATGACCCACGACAGGACCTACGGATCATAGGTGGGACCACGATCTATGAATTGTGATCCCCATCACCAAGTCTCAAACACCAATCGACGCTCTGCCAGGACGGACCGTCAATCAGTCCATGGATCATAGGTCGTCGATGGTCTTGCCAACTGTTAAGTTGGGGTCATTTTTTTTCCCTTACGCATTGGATATTTAAACTACATCATTTTACACCTAAACTACGTCGTTTTACTCAGTTTAAGTTTAATAATCTAGTCTAAACCTAAACCAAAACCTTTATTAAGCTAAATTCATTGAAATTAGTGCCAAAAAGAAGAGGAAAGTTGACCAGCCTCTTAAGAACAAGCAAAAGATTTTCTTCAAGTTTCAGCCCCGAAATCGAAGGATTTCTCCATAGATTTCGTCACCAGGTATGTGGGATTTCAATTATGGGTTCCTTTCATCCACTAGGTCCCTAGAATTCAGTTAGTTCCTTGATTCTCCATATGTTGTTTAGACCTAGGATTTCTAAATGCTTAGATATTTGTTGTGATTTAACTGTTGTAGTATCCTAAATCGAAATAGTATGTTTTCTTGGGACTTTATATAATTTCTTGTATAAAACTCAGAACCCTAGTTTGTGTAGATTCTCTTGGTTCATGAATTACACTTGCTAGGTCTATAAAACAGATAATCATGCTTCAGATTTCGAATGTTACATTATCAGTATATAAATGTTACATTCGCAGTTAGCATGTTAGTATTTTGAGCTACTCAGTATTTCTGTTACATTTAAGTCATATACATATTTAGCTGGGAGTAGATTTAGAATCGAGTTGGACCAAGGTTCAATATACCCTCATAGTCCCAAAACTACGTGCCCCCATAGGATTATAAGTCCCCTATGTTGGGCATTAGATTTAGTGATCACGCCAGTCATGCCTTTATACCTTTGGCAAGGTATATTAGGTCCTCTCGATGGGGCATATACATCGGACTCCACGTTTAGCTCACGTGGTTTTATGTCAGTTAATAGTAGATCCCACAATCAGACTCTTAGTGCATTTGACCAGATTTTCAGTACATACTTCAGTATTAAGTTCAGCATGTTATTTTTATAATTAGCATTTGGTCATTGCATTCAGTTTAGCTTTTTAGTTATGTTTCAATAGTTACATTATTACTCAATTATGTCATTTCTTAATTATGCTTTGTTCGGCTTTTGTACATAGATTTGTTCAGCTTAGTATATATGTCATGCATGCTCAGTACATTCCATGTACTGACGCATACTTTGTGCTAAATCCTTTCATGATGTAGGTTTAGGTACACAACATTCAAATCGTGCGCAGTGGTGAGTCCTCATATTCCGAGGACAAGAGACATGATTTCATTTTTGTCTTTACATTTCAGTTCAGTTTTGTGAGAGTTAGTTGGGGGCTTGTCTGATTAAGAAAAATGTGCTATCAAAGATACTTCATCTAATACTAAGCATCAGCGATTGTTCAATAGTAATATAACCCAACCAAGGGTTGGGGTCGAGTCCCAAGGGAGTGGTTTTGAGAATTAAGAGTTAAGCATGAATACGCTAGAGTTAATTAAAGCTAACAAACATTATCGAGTAAAAACATAATAAAGTAAGGGTTGACACAAATGTCAATTATCAAATGAGGGGGGTTTGTAATCAATTACCAACTAAAAACAGTAAAAATTACGAAAGCGCAAACATGGAGACGGGATTCTTGGGATGTGAATTGATTATGGACAAAGATAAACAATTGGGTAATTGTAATTAATAGTAAACAACCGAATATAGGTGATTAATCTAGACTTTAGTGGGGGTAAAATTTCTCTCAAACAATATACCCCGAATCGAATTGGTTTCTCTCGAACACCGATAAGCCGCAATGAAGCACAGCCTCCACTTTAGTCCATTCACTCTCTCGAGCTGAATGTGTGGAAAAGGGTTTAGGATTCACTCTCTCGAGCTGAATCCACAACAACCCAATACCCACAGACCATCGATTCAATAATCTTGGTTTTCAAACCTCTCTCTCGTGCAAACCAAAAACACAAAGCTAAGATTGTATTTGCAACTACAACCTATTAAATTCAACCACGATTACTGAATGAAATCACCTTAAACAGTAAATAGACTACCAATTAGCAACACCCAACAGTTAACTCAACCCATAATCACAATATCACACCCCAAGAATTGGGGTTTTAGCTAGACATAGTAAAAGGGAAGAAAATGATACCAGATCAAAATAACATCAACTGGGTATGATTTATATTTACTTCAAACGAGTCTAAGATGAAGAATCTTCAACACCCACTTCCAATTTCTTGGAATTGGAAGTCTTCAAATCTTCAAAAGCTAAGGAAAAATATCTCCAAAAACCAAGCGCTAAAGTTGACTTGTAAAAATTGTTTTTGAAATGTAAAACTTGATAATAAACTAAAAATTTAAACAAGTATTTATAGTTGACAAAAAGTGTGCTACGAAGGATCACTTGGCGCAGTCAGTCGGGATCATCGATCCACTCGGCGATCTGCCCTTTGGTCACTTCTATCGCCGTTTTGCTTTGGCCTTCACCACTTCAAGCTCTCTAACTTTGGGCCATAAAGCACTGCATCGTAGAATCATTTGGCGACTCGCCGACTACTTCTTTCGATCACCTACTTGATTTTGTGCATCAGGGTTTTGCACACTGGAACATTGGGCGAGACCAAGGCCATTCGGTGACTCGCCCAATGGTTTAGGTGATCCTCGGGTCTTCTTTACTTCACTCTTTCGGCTGCCTTGTTCCATTTTGCTCTATAGTGTCCATGTTTTGTCCCTAAGTTCAAATACCTGAAATTCAAGTATTTACATTAGTTATTGAAACAAAATATGCATTTGAGGACACTATTTCTATTAAAATCAAGCCCAATGAGTCAAACTCGTGGACTCATCAACACCCCTAACTTAAACATTTGCTTATCCTCAAGTAAAACTCAAGTTCGATAGTTCAAAGAGGATGTCTCAAACAGTGCTCACAAGACTCAATTATGAATGCATATAAAAAGACTCAATTTACTCATGCGAAGATCAAATGTGCACTTAAAGTTTCAAGTTGTGCCTCACCATTACCAAAGAGTACCAAGCTCACAATACTTGCTTCAAATGCAAGTTCAAGCTCAACCAAAGTGCTCAAATGCCCTCACAAAAAGAATGATTCCATGTTCACACACATGGTTCACAATTTAAAAGCTTTGAAACCAAATGCAACGCTAGCACTCACAAAGATGAACACAATGCATGATGTCACCCATAGATTTGCCCGTATTTTCCAGTCAATCACTTGCTTCAGGTCACTCAAGATCAAAAAGGTCTTTTCAGGCTTGTAATGGGGCTGAGTGCAAAGGTATGGTCATTTAGGCTTAATGGCTATAGTCCTCATGAAATGTGGTGTGAACAACACTTCCTTTCCTTTTCTTTATCATTTTCATTCATGCTCACAAGTAGTCCCATTATTCACTTTCCAATGATAGTTGGAAACTCCCATTTTTCTTTTCACTTTCACAACTTTATTTCAAAACTTTTTTATTTTTTTTCCTTTTTCTTTCTTTTCTTTTTTTTTTTTTTTTTATATATGGAGGGATTCCATTATTTCATCAAAACCATAGGTAGAAGGGACTTTCTTGCACTCCTTGATTTACCAAATCTTTTCACCACACCCTCAACTTAGGGTTTTGGCCTAAGTTGGCTATTCAAACAAACCACAAATTATGAGGATTATGGGTAATGGGTTAAGAAAGGTCATGTTTTCATCAAGTTTCTTCCAAGAAAAGGTTAGGGCTCAGAGGGTGTTAAAAAGAGGTTCACACACTCACAAGTTAGGCCACAAAAGAGGTATATGTCAAATTAGATCACACTCTTCAAAGTTGCCTAAGATCATCTCAAAAGATCACATCACTTAGTCAACTGGACCAACTGGGCAAATTCTAGGTTTCATCATGCATGATTCACGATAAGCTCATCACACAAGGCATTGACACCAAAGTTAAACGAGATTCCACACTTTCGCTAGTGTGCAATGTTCATCACAAGAGACTCGATTCGATAATTGGTTAGTCACAACGAGATGCAAAGAGTTAACATATTGTCTATGCAACTTCATCTGGCCTCATCGTAGCCGCACATTCATGTTTGTTTGATTATGAGCACTATTTAAGTCATTGGTATTGATCAAAACTGATACTCAAATTTGCAGAAGAATAGCCACATTCAACACAACAAGAGGTGGCAAAAAACTCTTGGACAATGGGTCAAAATCATTTTGCAATTGAAAATACGGAGCCACTCCACAAGATGCAATATCAACACAATTATATATGTCAACCCAAATATATAAACAAAACTAATATGCACAAAGGTGGGCCTCACCCCACCACAAACAAAAATCATTTGTCCTCAAATGCAAACAATAATATCCAAAAGTAAAACAAAGTAAGACAGAGAGGGAGGTAAAGAGGGGATCATGTCTACGCAGTCACTCCATTTGTCTGGGCACAGTGCCCAATGCATCAGTGCCCAGTGCATCAGTCTGGACTTGGGCATCAGTACCCGGGGTCATCTCAAAAAGAACAGCAATACCAAACTAACTAGGAGCTCCCAAAGGAGTATTTGCTAAAGAAGCATGCACAACAGCATCTACCATGGCCTCTTCAGTCTCAGTAAGGCCCTCATATGAAGTTTCCTCTGCCACCTCGAGCATCTTCTCATCAGTTTCCGCCTCAGACTCAGGATCAGCTATTTCCTCAACTCTACCCTCATCTTCAGTGGTAGCCGGAGGCATATCTGGTACATCTGAAATCTCCACCGTCCTGAAGATCATGGACATGTTGGTGGACTTCAACTAATCCACACCACTCCTCAAAACAGCAATAGCAGCCTTTAAGGTGGTCACCTCTTCAGTGGCCCCTTGGCCACATTCACACACTGTTATCCTAGCCACAAGAGTGTTAATGATAGTGCTCAAGGGTGTCACAGCATCAGCCAGGGCAGTCTAAATCATGCCTGGAATATAGGCCTCGAGTCTGGCAGCCCGACAATCCACAGCCCATCGAAATAATGAAGCCTAAGTGATCGGGGGCCGGGAGATAAGAGCAGTAGTAGGTCTAGGAGGTAGTGTAGCAACAGAAGAACTAGGAGCATCAGAAGGGACAACACAAGAGGTACCTGAAGACCTATGGGTCTGAGTAGGTAACAATGCCTCTATAGGTAGTGAATATGTATCCATAAATAGGGATGAATCCACTGGGGCTGCCTTCTTCTTCTTTTCAACCTGGTCCTTTATATATTCAGCCTCAATTCTCCGAATATCAGTGGAGGATGTGGGAATCACTTTCACATCCTTTTTTGAATCTCTCGGAACTCGACGGCGATGGGAAAGGCCTTTCGGTGAATTGTCGATAGCTTTCGGTAAGCAAGGGTTAACTAGTCGAAAGTTGCTGAGAAAAAAGGGTATAGGTGTGCAGATAAAAGGCGATCAAGAAGTCTTTCGGCGAGTCACTGAGGGCCTTCGGCGACCTCAGGCTTTTCGCCAAAAGTTACAGAGCCCAACAACACATTAAGCATGAAATTAAAGGTGATTGGAACCTTCGGCGAACCGCTGAGTTGTTCGGCGAGCTCGACCCGACTCGCAAAATGACCCAACGTGCCTACTTTCAACCCAACTTCTCGAATTCAACCCCGCTACCCCCAAAAAGAAAATCAAGACATGCAATACTCAAATTAAGGGAAGACCCATAACACCCATCACCCCAGGGTACTCAAACTTCTCCCGATTTTGCCAAATTTGGCCAATTGACAACTTTTGCCCTTAAGAAGAACATCACCTGCTCTATCATTGGGCAAATTACGTCATTTGATAAAAATACGGGCTACTCAGACTTCACCCAACAAAACTAAATAACATGCAAGCACAACCCCATAAAATTTAAATCATTTCAAAGCACAAGAATACGGGATTTCAACAATCAAACCAATACGATCAATATTATCAAATTAAAATAGGCATTCAAACAATCTAATCCTATTAGTGAGGCCCAGCACATGACAACAAGATAAGATCATTTGCATAAGAGTACGAAATTTCCAAAAGTAAACTCGAGGTTCGAAAAACCAACCTTTAATGCCGAATAATTTTGATATTGAAATGCTAGGCGGCAATGTAATCCCAATCGAGCACAAATCAATAACTAAAATACTTCTCAAAATGCGAAAATATATAAACTAAGGTGCAGGTGCCATAAGGTTCTCGAGCAACTGGATAGATCTAGATTGAGAAGCAATCATCTAATTCATCACTTCGATGTTCTCTTTCATCTCTTCCAGCACTCTATCATGCTCATTTACCTTGTGGAGAGTTATTGAGAGCATTCCTTTGATACATTTAAGCTCATTGTCCTTAGTCCTTCTTCGCTTATGAGGAGGGATGCATCTATCCTTCCTTTTGCATTGGACTTCAATCTCCACTATCTTTTTGGCCAACTCTTCCAACTGAGTCATTAGTGCGACCAACATGAAGTACTTCTCTACTCTTGGTTTGTTTCAGCCATGTGATCAAGCAGTTGGATTGCTATCACATATGGTTGTTTCACAATGTCACAATACCACCCAGAATGAATTGATCAGCCAACACCTTCTTTCCAGGACCAAGACTTTTGTAGAAAAGTCAAGGAGGACTATATTGGGAATTTCATGAGTTGGGTATTGAATAAGCAGTTCTTTAAACCTTGCCCATGATTCATGGATTCGTTCACCTTCCAATTGAAGGTTAGGATGTGATCCCTGAACATCATCACCTCTAATGGAGGAAACTCCATTTGCTCACGAGTACTGCTCGACATACTTACCTCCTCTTGCTTTAAAGCAAAAACAAGCAAAACAGAACTAAAAATTAAGTGAGCAAACTATCACTAACAAAAGAAAAAATCAACTTAACTAAAAATTCTCTCAAGTAACACCACTCCCTAGTAGCAGCGCCATTTTGATTAAGAAATACACGCTATCAAAGATACTTCATCCAATACTAAGCATCAGTGATCGTTCAATAGTAATATACCCCAACCAAGGGTTGGGGTCGAGTCCCAAGTGAGCGGTTTTGAGAATTAAGAGATAAGCATGAATACACTAGAGTTAATTACAACTAACAAACATTATCGAGTAAAAACATAATAAATTAAGGGCTAACACAAGTGTCAATTATCAAAGGAGGGGGTTTGTAATCAATTACCAACTAAAAACAGTAAAATTTATGAAAGAGCAAATATGGAGACAGGATTCTTGGAATATGAATGGATTAAAGGCTAAGGTAAACAATCGGGTAATTGTAATTAATAGTAAACAATTAAATATTGGTGATTAAGCTAGACTTTAGTGGGGATAAATTTTCTTTCGAACAATTTACATCGAATTGAATTGGTTTCTCTCAAACACCAATAAGCTGCAATGAAGCACAGCCTCTAGTTTAGTCCATTCACTTTCTCGAGCTAAATGTATGGAAAAGGATTTAGGATTCACTCTCTCGAGCTGACTCCACGACAACCCAATACCCACAGACTATCGATTCAATAATCTTAGTTTTCAACTATCTCAAGCAAGCGAAAAACACAAAGCTAAGATTGTATTTGCAACTACAACCCATTAAATTCAACCACGATTACTAAACGAAATAACCTTTAAACAGTAAATAGACTACCAATTAGCAACATCCAATAGTTAACTCAACCCATAATCACAATATCACAACCCAAGAATTGGGGTTTTACCTAGACATAATAAAAGGGAAGAAAATGATACCAAATCAAAATAACATCAACTGGGTATGATTTATATTTACTTCAAACGAGTCTAAGATGAAGAATATTCAACACCCACTTCCAATTCCTTGGAATTGGAAGTCTTCAAATCTTCAAAAGCTAAGGAAAAATGTCTCCAAAAACCAAGCGCTAAAATTGACTTGTAAAAACTGTTTCTGAAATGTAAAACTTGATACTAAACTAAAAATTTAAACAAGTATTTATAGTTGTCAAAAAGTGTGCTCCGAAGGATCACTTGGCGCAGTCAGTCGGGATCGTCGATCCACTCGGCGATCCACCCTTTGGTCACTTCTATCGCTGTTTCGTTTTGGCCTTCATCACTTCAAGCTCTCTAACTTTGGGCGATAAAGCACTACATCGCAGAATCGTTCGGTGGCTCACCAACTGCTACTTTCTATTGGCTATTTGATTTTGTGCTTCAGGGCTTTGTACACTAGAACATTGGGCGAGACCAAGGCCATTTGGTGACTTTTCCAATGGTTTAGGTGATCCTCAGGCCTTCTTTTCTTCGTTCTTTCGGCTACCTTGATCCTTTTTGCTCCATAGTGTCCATGCTTTGTCCCTAAGATCAAATACCTGAAATTCAAGTATTTACATCAGTTATTAAAACAAAATATACATTTGAGGACACTAATTCTATTAAAATCAAGCCCTAAATGAGTCCAAATCGTTTGTATGAAGATTTAAGTCTCAAAACAAGCCAAGAGTGAAGAATCCACAAGATCCAAGTCCAAATTCTTGGATTTAAAACCCTTTGAATCTTCAAGTTCTTCAGAACCCTCTCCAGACTTAGAACTCAAAAGTCTATGTTAAAAATTATATATTAAAAATCTGATATTAAGCTACAACTCTCAACAAGTATTAATAATTTTCCAAAATATGTGTTGTAGTGGATTATTCGCATCGGATTATTCGGCGTCGTTAGTCGATATCACCAATCAACTCGGCGATCCACTCTTTGGTAGGTTTCATCGCCGTCTTGCGCTATCCTTCAGTATCGTCGTGTTTTGGATCATTGGATGGCATAGTACTGCTTCGCGAAACTGCTCGACGACACACCAACTGCTTCTTTTCACCACTGATTTGATCCTTTACTTCAGGGTTCAGCACACTGGAACAAAAGACGAGGATAAGACCTTTTGGCAATTTGCCTAACGGGTTCGGTAATTCTTAGATCTTCATTTCTTTGTTCTTTCAACTGCCTTTGTTCCTTTTTGCTAAACGGTGTCCATGTTTTCCCTCAAACTCCAAATACCTAAAACTTAAGGGTTTTCATCAAATATTGAGACAAAATATGCATTTGAGGACACTAATTCTATCAAAACATAGCCCTAAATGTGTCCAATTTGTGAACTCATCAGTGAACGAACCCATCACTATGAAAACTTAGATACATCGTTAGGATCAAACTATTGGTGAAATCCCTCGATGATTGCAAGAAAATTCTGAAAGCTTGAATTTTTTCTCCCTTTTTCTCTTCTAGAACTTCTCTCCAAAACTCTATGCGTGTTTTAGAATTGAGAAAACTGATCTAAGTTAGTTTGGACCCTTAAAAATATTAATAAAAATGAGTTAAGCTAGTGGGGTAAGGATAAAACCAAAATACCCCTCCTTAATTAGGATGAATTTCCTTAATCAAACAAGCTAAACTCAAATGGGAATATCTCCCTCATCCGAACTCAAAACTTAGCAAACTCGGTAGCATTGGAAAGAGAATTCTACGATCTTTCATTTCATACCTTATGGGCCACCTAACGCATCTTGTACTGAAAGTCATAATCATTTGAAGTTGACCTAAAACTCTAATTAAAGTCTAACTTGCAGAAATTTCAAATTAGCTCTTTCCAATTTAGTCCTTTCTAAAATTAGCTCTTTCTAAGATCGAGGTGGTACACTGCCTCTGATGGGGTTGCTGCCACTAACCTAGCTAGATGTGGATCAGGTGCAATCATCCCACGTCAGGGACAATCTCCAGACCAATGATAAAGCTCACCAGAGCCATACCCTATGACTTAGAACGTCAAATAATGGGTATAAGGGTAGAAACGAAATAAGAATAAGCAATTTAACAGAATTAACAAGAGAAATAAGAAAAACCAAAACATAAATATACATAAATCCAAAAGATCCCTCCAAGAACTTGGAAGTCACGAGTACAAAGCTACTAAATAAAAAGATTACAAGTCCCAAAAAGTGAATAAAAAAAATAGAATTATCTCAAAATACAAAAGACTAGTTAAAAAATACATATGGAGACAATTAAGATATAGAATTCCATGTGGTCACCCTCGCCTCCGAATACAGCAATTGCTGGCTCAAACTCAAGGTTGATAGCTGGTGTCTAGACATGCATTACGAAATAGATGAGTAGTGTAACATGAATACCAAGTTAGGCTAGTGGGGTAAGGAAAAAGCCAAAATACCCCTCCTTAATTCAGATGAATTTCTTTAATCAGACAGGTTGAACTCAAATGGGCATATCTCCCTTATTCGAACTCGAAATTTAGAAAACTCGGTGGCGTTTGAAAAAGGATTCTACGATCTTTCATTTTATACCTTCTGGTCCACCTAACTCATCATGTACTAAAAGTTATAATTATCTGAAGTTGATCTAAAACTCACAAATGAAGTCTAACTTGTAGAAATTTCAAATTATCTCTTTCCAATTTAGTCCTTTCTAAAATTAGCTTTTTCTAAGACTAGAGAGTTACACCGCCTCTAGCTAGGGTTGCTGCCACTAGTCTAGCTAGGTGTGGATTAGGTGCAATCATCCCACGTCGGGGACAATCTCTAGACCAATGATAAAGCTCACTAGATCTATAGTAACCATGTGACTCAGAACGTCAAATAATGGGTATAAGGGTAGAAACGAAATAAGAATAAGCAATTTAACAAAATTAACATGAGAAATAAGAGGAACCAAAACATAAATATACATAAATCTAAAAGATCCCTCCAAGAACTTAGAAGTCACGAGTACAAAGCTACTAAATAAAAAGATTACATGTCCCAAAAGTGGACAAAAACGAATAAACTTATCTCAAAATGCAAAAGAATAGTTAAAAAATACACATGGAGACAAGTAAGATTCAGAATTCCATGTGGTCTCCCTCACCTCTGAATACAACAATTTTTGGCTCAAACTCAAGGTTGATAGTTTGTGTCCAGACCTGCATCACGAAATAGATGCATAGTGTAATATGAGTACCAAATTAGGCTAGTAGAGTATGGAAAAAATAAAAATACCCCTTCTTAAATCGGATGAATTTCCTTAATCAGACAGGTTGAACTCAAATGGGAATATCTCCCTCATCCAAACTCAAAATTTAGCAAACACAGTGGCATTAGAAAGAGGATTCAACGATCTTTCATTTGATACTTTATGGGACACCTAACTCATCCTGTAATGAAAGTTGTAATCATTTGAAGTTGACTCACAATTAAAGTCTACCTTGCAAAAATTTAAAATTAGCTCTTTCCAATTTAGTCCTATCAAAATTAGCTCTTGCTAAGACCGAGGTGTTACACCGCCTCAAGTTGGGGTTGCTGCCACTAGCCTAGCTAGGTGTGGATCAGGTGCAATCATCCCACGTCGGGGACAATCTCTAAACCAATGTAAAAGCCCACCAGAGCCATAGCAACCCTGTGACTCAGAACGTCAAATAATGGGTATAAGGGTAGAAACGAAATAAGAATAAGTAATTTAACAGAATTAACAAGAGAAATAAGAGGAACCAAAACATAAATATACATAAATCTAAAAGATCTCTCCAAGAACTTGGAAGTCACGAGTACAAAGCTACTAAATAAAATATTACAAGTCCCAAAAGTGGATGAAAACTATAGACTTATCTCAAAATACAAAAGACTAGTTAAAAAATACATATGGAGACAAGTAAGATTCAGAATTCCATGTGCTCACCCTCGCCTCCAAATACAGTAACTGCTGGCTCAAACTCAAGGTTGATAGTTGGTGTCCAGACTTACATCACGAAATAGATGCATAGTGTAACATAAGTACCAAAACAATATATAATCAGTAAGCATCATAGCCCAACTAAGCAAGAAAAGTAAAGACAATATGAAAAGCAGTAATCAAAACACAAAAGAGGTCAAAAATTGGAAATCTAATACAAATGCACATGAGTGTAGAAATGAAAGTATATGAAGTAAGTAATTAGAGAACTAAAACCTTACTAGACCCATAAGCCTAGAAGACACACTTATGTGCAAGTTTAATGAAGAATCTAAATGGACCCCAAAAAGCCTGATGGGTACATAGAATAGCTATATAAAACTAAGAATTGAACGCACTAAGTCAAGAGCCAGAGAGTGTGTAGCCCAAACCTTGAACCACAGATAGCCTCTGAAAGTAACCAATAAGATCATCAAAACCCAAAGGGTACGTATCCCAAACCTTGAACCATAGATAGGACTCCAAAAGAACCAAAGAGTGGGTAGCCCACCCAATGACCCATGATAGGCTTCTAAAAGTAACAAATAATATCAAGCCAATAGGTATCAACTACCTAGAGGTGAAAGAGCCTGAATCATGGACTGCGGCAGAAGATTAAGGACTAGACCTTGAATCTATGACTATAATAGGGTATTGAAAAATACCATGCCTAATTATCATCACGGCACTACTGTGGAACGACATCCATACCAAGGTAACCAATACCATACTCCCAGCTCAAATTGAATCGAATCCTAAACCATCAAACAAAGCCTGATGTGCAACTGTATATCACTAGGGCAGTAGAAAAGGGACTTATGGATCAAGGTACATTGGAGCTGAGTTATCACCTAATCTAAGGTTCATTTTACCAAACCCAAGTTTGCTACATCAATGCGAAAGGAGATAAGTTATCCAAAATGACGTCAAAGCAAAACAAAGGCCTATAAAATCTAAAATCAGCAAGTCTAAGGCAAGCACTAGTCAATACCAAGACTAAGGCCAAACATATTTCCAACAATCTCCAAAACAAACTCAACACATACCATAAGGAAAGGATGATCAAAATAAAGGAAAACAACGTGCCAACAAGTCCTGAAATAAACTTGAAACGTGATTTCTAAGTTATTAAGCATGATCCACTTTGTACCCAACACAGTCACACAAATCAACATGTATTTATATTCTCAAGCTCAATCTAAAAATCAAAAAGTCGTAGCCTTTCTCAAAGTAGACTATGCACGCTTCTAATTCATATTTTTAGATTTTTTTTTCTCTTCTATATGGACTCCAAGTGTTGCCACACTATTGAAAATAAGATCAAAACATCAACACGGTCATTTAGACTCCAAAAACACATTAATCGAAGATGAACCAAAATTCAAGTCAAAATAGGAATATAGGACTTGCACTGAAATTCTCAGATTTGACTTTGTCAAATGGTTTGATTAAGCTCCTCAAACTTGTGTCTGAAAATTGAACATAATTTGGGGCAAAGAAAGTAGTGAATCAAACACATGCATGTAAATAGAAAATTAAGCTTAAAAGAAAAGGTTGGGAAGCCCATTTGGGATATAATTTACCTCAAATGAGAGGTCCTCAACAATCCCCAATCACTCCAACGCAAACCCACGAGCTTTTTGGACACTCATGATTTGAATTCACTAGATGTGGAGATTTGTAGTTCAAGATATGAAATTTTGAACTTTGAAGAAGAAGATGATCGAAGGTTATCCTTTTAAAGGCCAAACATGCTACTTCTTCGTGAATGCGAGGTCCAGGGCATTAATCATCGACCACTACTCAAATGACCTACGTGATTACAAAGGTCAACTCCCGCGACTGCAAAGACCAAACACGTTCAACACATGTCAACTAATTTTTGCGATCACGGAGAGGTCCACACGAATGACATGACCAAGTGCAGTAACCCTTTGTAAATGAAAAACTAGGTCTCACACTCAAGCTTCATTTTAAGTCAAATTCCACAAGAAAGCTCAGAATTAGCCTAAAAACCCCACGATTGCACAAAAAGTACTTAAAAATCAAACTCGATGGTTCAAAGCTAATGAAACCCTCAAAATTGAATTTGGAATCTTTCTGAACTTTTGACCGAAGTCAAAACCGTTCAAGTTTCAAAAGCTCCAAAACATGGAAAGTTACATAGAATTTATACAAAAAACCAAGTGACCAAACTATCGATCTCAGGAAGTCAAAAGTTACTTGGTGACCATCTCCAATAAAGAAATTACCATGCTTAGCCCTTCTCTTCCATCTCTCTCTTATCCCAACCTATCTCCTATAAAACCACCAAAAATGGAGGTTTTCTCTCCTAAAAAAGAATTTCCATGTCTCCCTTTTCCATCTCTCTTCCATCTTCTCTCGTATGAAACCATCGGCAATGACACTTCACATTCATACTATTTACAAAGATTGAGAAGTGACGATAAAAATTAGCAACAATAACAAAACGAGGATGAAGTAACCAGAAGCTGCGATGATCTTCAAGATTCTATGTGAATATTGTAACACCTCAAAAATTAGACTTAGAAATTACAGCAGAAAAACACCACAAAACAGTGAACCACGGCAGGGTTCACAGATCGTGAAAGGAACCATGGTCTGTCGACTTGCCCATGGTTTACACCCTCCCAGTAGTGGTGGACCACGGGACCCTTCAGGGGCTGTGGACCGCCACACAAAATATAAGAAGGCCCGTGGGAGTCAGGCAGAACCCACCAAGCTCAGTCGTCAGACAACGGAGCCCTCCACGGGACGTGCTCTTGACGATGGATCGTGGTGGGGATTGTGGTTGGACCACCCAGAAACCAGTAATCACTGGCCCAAGAACCACGACACGTACGACGAAACGTGGTCCTAGTGATGGACTGTAGTTGCGTCTGTAGTTAGGCTAGGTCATATTTTTAGTGGGGTCATTTTGGTTTTTTCCCCTATGTGTTGGACCCATAAACTACGTCGTTTAACTCCTAAATTACGTCGTTTAACCCCTAAACTACGTAGTTATGGTCAATTTAATCCTAGTAACTTAATCAAACCTTTCCCTTATCGAACATTCTCCAAAAAAATACCAAACCTAGAGCAAAAAGAAAAGAGACAGTCGACCAAGCTCTCTCTAAGAACACATAAGGTTTTCTTCAATTTCGGCCCCAAAATCAAAAGATTTCTCAGTGAATTTCATCACCAGGTATATGGGATTTCACTAGTGGATTCCTTTCTTCCACTAGGTCCTTAGAATTCAGTCATATTCTTGATTTTCTATATCATGTTTAGACCTAGGGTTTTTATGACCTTGCAGAATTATTGTGAATTAGCTGTTATAGAATTATTAATCAGATTATCATGTTTTTGTGAAATTGTTGTTTAGTTCTTTGCATGAAATTCAGAACCCTAGTTGTGTTGATTCTCTTAGTTCACGAATTACACTTGTTAGGTTAGTTAAATAGATATACATGCCTCAGATTTTGAAAGTATCATTATCAGTACTTAAATGTTGTACTCTCAGTTAGCATTGAGCTATCCAGTAAATTTCAGTTATGTTGTATTGTACACATTCCTAGTGGAAGTTAACACCGAGTTGGACTAGGTTCAACTTACTCGTATAGTCCTAGAACTATGTGCCCCCGTAGGAGTATAAGTCCCCTCTATTGGGCATCAAATTTAGTGATCACGCCAGTCATGCCTTTATACCCCTGGCAAGGTATATTGGGTCCTCTCGATGAGGCATATACACGTTTACCTCATGTGGTGTTATGTCGGTTATTAGTAGCTCCCACAGTCAGACTTTAGTGCATTTGACCAGGTTTTCAGGTTGTACTTTGGTATTTAGTCAGCATGTCCTATTCATGATTCAGTACTTGGTCATTGCATTCAGTTTAGCTTTTCAGCATAATGCAGTATTTACCTTCATATTTAGTTATGTCATTGCTCAATTACGCTTTGTTTAGTTTATATGTTTGTTCGGCTATATTATATATCTTATATGCTCAGCACATTATATGTATTGACACATACTCTGCGCTACATCCTTTCATGATGTAGGCTTAGGTACTCAGCATCCAGATCACACATAGATCAGTTCTCGATCTCCACTTCAACAGCTTTAGTGTTGAATCGTCATACTTCGAGGACAAATATGGTGGGTGGGTTAGTGCGGGTGCTGCTCACACTGGGTTAGGGTATAGAGATGTTTGTACTTTTCTTTAAAAATCTATAAGACTTTACGAAACTTCTCATATTTCTTTCTTCTTCATGTTATGACTTTATTCTAATGGAATGTGGCGATCCAAATTTGTATCTAACGCCCTTGTAACACCTCATATTAGAGAAAGGCTGGAAAAGGGTTAAGTGGGCAAGTCAAGAGAACAAAAGTGGACCATAGAACCCTTTACGAAGCCCTAGACGATCCGTAGATATGCACATTCTTTATGAAAAATGATTTAAGTTGCTTTGAGAATAAAGCATCCATATTGTTGTTGTTGTGAAAGGATTTCTCACATACACATGAAATCATGATTATGAAAGCGGCTCTCAAATAAAGGATTCTTGTACTATAATACTTGGTACATTTTTGTACTAACACATACTCTTTCCTGCATTCTTATAAGAATGTAGGGTTCGACACCCCAGGATCGCATCCCCGTGGTAGAGTTCACTATAATAGAGTTGGAGATTGGTGAGTCATCATGTTTCGAGGACCGAGCATTATTGCTTATTGTATTTACTTCTTTTTAGTATTGTATCTAATCTATAGGTTACGTCCCGATCACTCTTGATGTACTAGATGGCTTTGAGACTATGTTATACTTCCACTACATTTCATAAACTCTTATTTTTAAATTATCTTTTAAAATCTCTTGATTTTATATTATCTTATATGATGTATGCTAAGTGGCTTGTGTATGGCCTCTCGGGGTCCTTTATGCCATGTCACGTCTAGGGTATACTTTGGGTCATGACAGTCCTTCACTCTAATGATTGATACTAGGTGAAACAGAGCCAGAGTACCAATTCTAGTGGCAGAACCAGTGGTCAAATATAGAGGTAAAGGCGGAGGGAGGCTCCATCTTGCACCTTTTTTGAGTTCATATTCTGATCTAAAGGAATCTAGGAGACCTTGTATTTAGCATCACTACTTCCAAATCTGAGAGTGAGCTATTTCTATTCAGGCGTCCAAAAATCTTCTTCATTCTTATGTCATTCTTTTTAGAACATTAATTCTATTGCTTATTCTATACTTATTTTTACTCTTAAACTTTTTAGTTAGATGGTTTAGTACGATGACTTCCGAATTTTAAAGATGTAATAGTTTAGACTTCCACTATTTTATGATTTATTTTGTGACTTATAATTATTTTCTTTTTGCCTATATATTTTGGCTAGAATTGTTAGATGTTGCAAGAGTTAGGATGTTATGCATTGGTTCGTTCATAGATGTATTAATGTGGGTGGTATTCATGGTAGTTTGGATTGTGACATCATCAATTGAGCCCATTATTAGTATTATTAGCTTCCACATTATTCAGTGTTCAGCTTTATAGTATGTTAGATCAGCAGTTTCTTGGATCATAACTAATTTTGAATGTCGGTCACACCTACGGTGTAGATCAAAGGCACGACACTTTTAGTATATTAAGATTTTTAACACGAATTTAGAGGCAACCCTAGAAATATAAAGTTTATGATTCTCATTGATGTGCTAATATAATTATTCATGGTAATAATTGTATTCATAGTCAAATAAAATATTCACAAATAATTAATGAATTTCTTAAATTCACATATGCTCATAACTATCACAACAGATTTATCCTAGTATGAATTGGTGGATGGAAGTGAAAATATCAAATTGGCCGACTATATTTTTATTACAATAAGATTAAATATTCTCTAAGTTTTCATTATAACAAGATAAGTAATCTCTTAACCTCAAACATGTCTTAATTTTTGCTTTCAACAACGAGGACATGTACAAAATCCTAGGACACAATGTGGTTTACATCCACAAGAACATATTGTCTTTCTTAAAAGAAACATTCCTTCTTATTCCCTCAATACATCCATAAATTTCGTCAGAACAAGTCGGAATTCCAAGTTGACAAGAACGAGAACAATCTTTTGTTGTTTGACACTTTTGATCTTTTCCGAATACTATACATGATTGTGAACCTATATCAAAAATAAAAATAAATGTTAATGTCATTACTTCAAGTAAATTCATTGCCAATACATAGAAATCAAACATACATAATTTCTTCAAGTTACTACCACTATTTTAATAATGAAGGAGAATCAGTTAATATCGATATGATCTACTGATCATAGTTTATTTTGCAAACTTTAAATGAATAGAAAATGAAGAAATATATATTTCCTATATTGTTCTTTGTACATTAGAATTTAGTTAGGAACTAAGTTTAACGAAAAAAGTTTTAAAATATTTCATAATATTTGTATGATTATACTATGTTTGGCTATGATAATTGCCTCAGTGAATCCATATAGAATAGTTCACCAGAGTTTGGCCCGCCCTTTGCCAGAGTATACATCTCCAGAGCTGCTAAGCAACTTCACTTTCCCTTTCTATTGTTTTATTCTTTCCTCTTTTTGATTTTGTTTTAATTAGCTTTTTTAAGTTGTTTTCTTTAAATGGGCTAAGCACTTTTGGCTTGCCTATTTGTGTAAATAATTGCTTCATTTATAAATCTGACCCAATGGGTCTGGTTGAATTTAAAAAAAAAATAGTCAATTAAAATATCTAAATTTACCTTAAACTATCAAATTATTATTTATGTATTCTCTATAATAATTTGATGCATTCCCTATTGAGGAATAAAATAGATCTAAATATACCCTTAGATAATTAATAAATATCCAAAATACTCTTACTTGGGTTCCACCTAATCAATCAAATCAGACTCATTCTTCTATGATAAAAAAATTGTTATTGGGAGAAAATATATTTGAAACAGAAGATAATAATATGGATAAATAAGTAAACATAAAAAAAATCAAATACAAATCCCAAATGTTATGAGAGGGATAGAGGGAGAGGGAAATGGAGAGAGAAGATGAGGGGAAAAGTAGAAGAAACTTTACCGAGCAAAATGAACACCTAAAGAAGAGTGAATACAATGGTTGATTCCTTCTTCATCTTTTATACGAAGTCACTATCTCTCAAATCTCAATGATGATCTTTTTTATTTTTGTATATTGATTCAAAGTAAAAGTCATCATATTTATAAGACATAAGTTCTATACCAACTTCCCAAGTGAATTCAATCATTAAATTTTAAATCTAAAAGAAGTGGGTAAATTAAAAATTCAATGCAACTAGTCAACTACTCTTTGAAAGTTGGAAAAGAATATTAATTAGTTTTTGCACTTATATTTAGAGTTTAAATAAAAAATAGATTTATGCAATCCATATTGTTGACACTCAATTTTGACCGACTTATATCACATTTTGATAACTATTTTGTTAAATAAATATTTTTAAAAATACTTTCCTTTATTATAAATATGTAAACTATTATTTAGTTTTTGTCACAACTCCGATGATAATGAGAGGCACTAACACTGAAAAAACTAGTGGGAGAACCAGCTAAACCTGAAACCAACCCAACACAATTTAATCAAAACCAAGTATATTATATAAAATAAGAGAATCGTTTAGACATAAATGAATTGAGTCTCCATAAACGCAACTCAATCTTCTAAAAACAACCAATGCGGAAATACCCCTAAGAACTGAAAGTCACCATACAAAAACTGTAAAACAATCCAACTAGGATACACCCCCAAAGCTAAACATAAATAAACTCAATAGTCCATGTCTGAATAAATAGACAAGAAAATGTAGATAAATCCATGGAAGCCTGAAAGACAAAGCTCACCCATAGACTCGAAATTAGATGTCTCTCAAATGAGGTCTCGAACCAGCCGCTAGAAGATTTTTTGCACTCAACAATAAAAGAAACAAGTGCACTATCAGTACACAATCACCGTGTACATGTAGGATCACGCGACCTGTCCAACATATATATTTAAGCAGGTAACTACCAAATAGTAATCACAGGCTACCAACCACACTTAGACTATCAATCACATGACATGAAACAACAATACAAGAACAAACCAACGCATAAACATGTTCCACATGATCATAATACAAATATCAGTCATCTCATAGAACCTCAAACTCATACTTAGTCCTCTCACAAAACTTAAACCCAACTCTAGTATCACATCAGTCGTAGTATCTGAGCCAAACGTATATAATCATACTAGGTATAATATCCAAGACAATCAACAATATCTTCTTCCAGTGTGGTACATAAGACAACCAACAAGCACATCAAGCATGTATAATCAGATAACACAACAAGTATGCATAATCAAATAGTATAATGAACCAGGCCACTTAAACTCACAAATTACAACAATAAGTTAATTTCATATGTTTGATATCATACATTGGACAATATGACACTAAAATCCATAAATATTCATATATACATAATCTGGGAGCATATTATCACTCCTCGAGCCTACACCCTGAGTGCGGTTGGCACTCGAGAACCATTGTTGGCCCCAAGCAAACCCTTGGCCTGGCTCAACATTCAGCGAAAGACTTACTCAACATAAGATGAACTCAAAAGAAAGCTTTAACTTAAAAGTCTCAAATACTTAAACTCGGAATATTTAGAAATAAACATTCAACTGGCCAAAGAGGCAACTCAAGTCTCAACATAAATAATGGAAATGAAAAAGACTCATGAACTACTGTCTGTCTATCTATCTATGAAGCATCTACTACTATGAGGGATGTCGGGACAAGGCCCCAATCATCCTAACAAACTGAATAATAGAAAATAAATGAGGGATCCTTCGAAAGTAAAAAGGCTTACCAAAAAACTCTAGAACTCGACTAGATCAATGAAGTATCGATTGATGATCCTGATTCCCTATATCTACATCATAAAAGATACAGGCCAGATGGCGTCAGTACATGAAATGTACGAGCATGCAAGAGGAAATCTAAAACATGACATAAGCTTGAACTGGAACTGAAGAAACAACTTACTTCGTCTCAACTCAACTCAACCTCAACTCAATTCAATATAAAGCAATAACAATAGCGCAATATAAAGAAAAGCTTTTGAAAATAGTAGATAACAACTCAACATATTGGAAAATACAATATAACTCAATTTATATGAAAAAATACAAAAAATAAACTTTGTTTGGGTGATTCTCTAACCGACAACCATCACCATGAGCTATGTAATGATACAACGTCTCACCCACACTACTAGAATTGTCCTATACCTTGCCGGGGTATAGAACTCCTCAACTAAGTAGATCCAATAATCTATGCTAAAAAGAAATAAGGAATCATCTAAAAAGTATGACCCTTTCTACCCATGTTGGCTACATGATTTATGGGCGCTGTGAGTTGTTAGAACTCTCACCCATATCGGTGCTCAATACTACTCCAAAAATATAACTTAGCTCATATGTTTTAAAGCAAACATTTCCTCTTTCTCAACTTTGAGATTATTACTAAAAAGGTTTCTCTTAAAAGAGATAATACTCAAAACTGCTCATGAACTCTTTTGGAAATCGGTGTTTCCTCTTTCTTAAATGTAAAAACATTTCTCTTGGGAATACTTAGTTCCCATATATCATTTTAAAGAAAATGAACTCAACTCTACTCTTCCTCAAACTCAAATGCTCAAGTCTTAAAACAAGTTTAAAAGTTTGTAAAAAGACTTCTTAAAATGACTCGAAGAACTCTCAAGACTTAACTCTTAACTCTTCCTTGAATTTGAATTATGAATTCAAGGTTATGATTCATGTTATGAATGATTTCTAGAAGTTTAGAAGTATCTTATAGTAGATAGAATCAAAGGGGAGTAAATGTACCCTTTGAAAGAACTCATACGGGCTAAATGACGGAGAACAGGTGGAGGCAGGCGACCATGGCACACTGAGGGGTGAAGGGCACTAGCCCCTATCCTACAGAGCATCTTTGCTTGTGTTTTGGTGGGGTGGCACGCCAGCCCTTGCCCAAAAGACCCCGACGAATTTCTTTATCAATTTCTGATCCTAACTCACCTAGAATCGAATGATTTCTTCCCCACTCACTTAGATTCGAATACCCAACATAAGTAAACGATAATCTACTCAAAAAAAACCCCTCAAATCACTAAGTTATCTCAAGAACTCATCAAAATCCCAACAATCAAGATTACGAATGGAATTTCAAGAAAACTCATCAAGAACTCAAATCCTTCAACTTTAAGAACGAAATTGCATTAAAATAGCATGATTGGCATGTGGGTGAATGAAACCAACACTATGAGAACTAAAATACCTCTTAGGGATCAAACCCTTGGTAAAATAATCCTTGATTCGCAAGAAAACTTGATGAACGCCTTGAATCTTCCCTCCTTTCTCCTCTTTTCTCTTCTTGAACTCTTTTTCTAAGACCCTAGCGTAAATTAGGATTGTGAAAACTTAACCAAATCAGTTTAGACCCCTACATATTACCATAATTAGTTTTAAGCTGATGAGGTAAGGAAAAGACCAAAATACCCCTCTTATTTTCGGGTAACTTTCCTTTAACTAGACATGCTAACTTTAGATGGGCATTTCTCCCTCATACAAGCTCAAAATTTAGCAAACTCAGTGGCGTTGGAAAGAAGATTACAAGACCTTTCATTTGATATCTTATGAGCCACTTAACTCATCATGTACTGAAAGTTATAGCTATTTGAAGTTGAACAAAAACTCACAACTTAAGCATAACTTGAAAATTTTCAAATTAGCTTCTTTCAAAATTAGTTCTTTCTAATTTTAAATCTTTCTAAGGTGGGATGTTACACATACAACCATCACTTACCTCAAATCAAGCCCCTTGAAAACTGTAAAAAACCTGAGTTTTCCCCTTGCGAATGGCCTTGGCTTTTTCTTGGTCTAGAATAAACAATGAATCAGAAATGGCTTAATTTACCCAGATTACTAACAAATCCCAACTTCAGCCAACATGTGATCTCTTTCCCCAACTTAAGGTCGTTCCCACCATGAAATCATGCTCAAAACCTTCTCCCAATATTAACCACCTAGTTTTTAAGGCTTAAGAAATAATTAACAAGATCGAGGAGTTGAATTGTGACCTTTGCCTGTGATTTTCGTGGGAAAACTAATGCAAGCTCCTCAAAATCACACTTATTTGTGTCTCAAGAACACAATTAAAAGAAAAGAAATTTTGGGCAGTTTTTTGTGTAAAATTTTGATTCCCTTATTATAGTGACGCCAACCTCTCTATAGTGATGATGCTATAGTGACAACTTGCCGTGCTATAGAGGTCTGAGAACTGCTTGAGTGAGAGGCCATCCGTTATAGCAAGATCGATGAATGTTCTGCAGCTCAACTTACAAAAATAGGTCATTGATCTATCAATGGGGTGCTCCGGTGTTATTTGATAGAAAAAAGGATGGTTCTCTTTGAATGTGTATTGATTATCGGCAATTGAATAAGGTTACCATTAAGAGTAAGTATCATGTTCCAAGGATAGATGATTTATTTGATCAACTCCAAGGAGCAAGCTACTTCTCTAAGATTGATTTATGCTTGGGTTATCACCAATTAAGTGTGCGAGAGAATGACATTCTGAAGACAACTTTTCATACTCGGTATGGTCATTATGAGTTTTTACTAATTTCTTTTGGTTTGAAAAATGCCCCAGTGGCATTTATGAATTTGATGAATAGGGTGCTTAAGAAATATATTGATATGTTTGTGATTGTGTTTATCAATGATATCTTGATTTACTCACAGAGTGAGAATGATCTTGTTAAGCACTTGAGGATT
Source organism: Solanum bulbocastanum (assembly GCA_037074985.1). Taxonomy (NCBI): domain Eukaryota; kingdom Viridiplantae; phylum Streptophyta; class Magnoliopsida; order Solanales; family Solanaceae; genus Solanum; species Solanum bulbocastanum. The sequence goes on from CM073604.1 coordinate 32,580,627, forward strand.
GTGTTGCAAATTCTCAAGGACCGTGAATTGTATGGGTATTGTATGATGGTGGAAGCTCTAAGTCGGTTATGGATGGGTAGTGTTGCTCATGTTGAGGATGATAGGAAGGAGTTAGTTCACGGTGTTCACATATTGGCCCGATTGGGTGTTTGGTTGGTTGATTTCTACTAAAGGTCGTGTTGTTGTTCATAATGGTTCAAAACCATCTTTTGTATCGGATATGAAGGCTAAGAAAGGTCTTGATCCAGTATTATATGACTTGAAGAATTCGATTTTTGGAAAAGCCATTGAGGCTTTCTCCCAAAGGATTGATGGTGTCCTTTGATACCAAAACTGATTATATATTCTGAACGTTGATAAGTTGAGAAATCAAATTCTGATAAAAACTCATAGTCCTCGGTATTCTATTCACTCGAGAGCCACCAAGATGTACCATGATTTGTGAAAAATCTATTGGTGGAATGAGATGAAGAAGGATATTGCAGAATTTGTGGATAAATATCTGAATTATCAACAAGTGAAAGTTGAGCATCAGAAATTTGGTGGTTTGGTTCAACACATTAGTATCCCTACATGTAAGTGGAAAGATTTGAATATATACTTCATTGCGGTCTTACCCCTCACTCGTTGATAGTTTGAGTCGATTTGGGTCGTAGTGGACCGAATGACAAAATTGGTTCACTTTCTTCTCGTTAAGATTTATTCTCATTGGAATATTATGCCAAGATTTATATTCATGAAATGGTATGGTTGCATGGAGTGCCTTTTTCCATTATCTCTGATCAATGTACTTAATTTACATCTCAGTTTTGGAAGTCATTTATAAAGGGCCTTGGTACTCAAGTGAAGTTAGCACGTCCTTTCATCCTCAAACTGATGGACAAGCCGAGTGTATCATTCAAACCTTTAGAAGATACGTTAAGAGTGTGTGTGATTTATTTCAAAGGAAGTTAGGATGATCATTTGACTTTGATTGGGTTTTCTTATAATAATAGCTATCATTCTAGCATTGGGATGGCACCATTTGAGGCTCTCTATGCCAGGAGGTGTAGGTCTCGTAAGGGGTGGTTTGAACTTGGTGAGGTTTCTTTAATAGGGCCCGATTTAGTGCAAGAGGCTATGGAGAAGGTTTGAATTATTCATAAGAGGTTGAAAACGGCTCAAAGTCGACAAAAGTATTATTCTGATGTTAAGAGAAGGAACTAGAATTTGATATTAATGATTGGGTCTACTTGAAAATCTCACCCATGAAGAGTGTCAAGAGGTTTGGAAAGAAAGGGAAGCTTAGTCTCCGTTATGTGGGCCCATATCAAATTTTGAGGCGTATTGGCTAAGTTACTTATGAACTTGAGTTTCCCAATGATTTAGCATCGGTACATTCGATATTTCATGTCTCTTTTTTAAGAAGTGTGTGGGAGATCCGACGTCCATAGTACCACTGGAAGGATTAGGAGTTAAAGAGAATATTTCTTATGAAGAGGTTCCGGTTGAGATTTTAGACAGGAAAGTACGAAAGTGGAGAAATAAGGAAGTTTCTTCCGTGAAGATTCTTTGGAGGGATCAATTATTTGAGGGTGCTACTTGGGAGGTCGAAGCTGATATGATGTCCCGGTATTCTCATCTCTTTCCTTCCACTCCTATTCTAGCTTGAGGTATTAGCTCCTCATGGTTCATTCCTTCGGATTCATGCGTTTTAGCTATTCTCATAGTTATATATGCATGCATGTTCATGAAAACTTGATTTTCAATGTTATGATTTAACTTGGAGTGATTCTCCATGTTTATATGCATTTTGATGAAAATTTACATTCATGTTGGGTTGTTCTCCTACTCTCTTCATGCTAGCTTAAGTCCCATCGAGGACGAATGTTCCCAAGGGGAAGATATTGCAACATCTCAGAAGTTGAAAATCGAATTAAGGAGAAAGTTGCAGAATAATAGCTGACAAGTGGTCTACGAGTCTGACCTACGAATCACTAGATATTAATGTTTTAATTATTATTGATAAATTATAGGAAACATTACAAGAATATACTATTTAAGACCTTAATTAACAATATATGTATATACTCTTTTTTATTTATAAAACTAAGTTTTTAATTACAAACATGACAGAATATTTAATTTTTGATTTTTTAAAAAAAAATATTTTAATATTTAATTTATTTCCTTTTTTTGGGGGGTAGGAGGGGTGGGGGGGGGGGTTATGTGCTAAATTTATGGGATTGATAATTATTGTTTACTTTTTGATTTTTCAATCATAATTTTACTCTTTTATATATTTTTTTCTCATATCTTGAATTTTTGGTTTTTATTATGTATATTTAGTATATGATTAATTTCTATTTTTGGGGATTATGTGCTAAATTTATGGTATTGATAATTATTGTTTACTTTTTGGTTTTCCAACATAATTATATTGTTATATTTGTTCTTTTTTACCCATATATTGAATTTTTTATATTATTTTTTTATATATATTTTTTAGTATCTGATTTATTTCCTATTTTTGGGGGTTATGTTTAAATTTATGGAATTGATCATTATTATTTACTTTTTAATTTTCCAACCATAACTATACTCTTTATTAATTCACCTCTTTAACATTGTGTTTATAAAAATATTTTTTTCTTTTATTGTGACAATTCTACCTTACTTTTTTTGAAAAAATACTTATTTTTTATGGCATGAATTAAATAACTATTTAAATATAGAAAGTTTAATAAAGTAATTAAAAACTTAGCATATTATATAGATTTTCATACAACTTTGGTGTTAAGTCTTATAAATTACACCTCAATATATACCATATAATATATCAAAATTGTGTAAAAGAAATATATGAATCATATAATTTATCAATATTGTATCATCTAAAACACCAAGTTATACCAATATTTAATCATCTTAAATATCAAAATTATATTGACATTCTATCATCTAAAAAATCAAAATTATATCGATACTGTATTATGTGAAATACAAATATTATAGCAACATCTGCACTACTTAACAAATTTAACTTGTTATTTTTTTTTTCTCAAAATTTCAGTTTATAAAATAACGAAAAATATTATTTTGATAATATTATCTTTTAAAATTAACACTAGCACAAACTTGAGAACTTAAATAATTATACTAGAACTATATGACACCATTTATGAATATCATCAAAAATTTCTAATATCAAAATTGTACCATATAATAATACTAACATTGTAATATATAATATACCAATAATTATTGCTACCCCATATAATATACCAATTTAGTTGATATTTCGTGTCATTTTATTTTTTCAAATGACATTTTATACTACAAGGGAAACCAATATAAATAATATAAATAATTACATCATATGATTAAATATGATTTTGGAAAAAAAAAATGTTTAATAAACAATGAATAAAATTCAAACCCGCTAATATCATTCAGTTAGATTCTTAACTCAACAATGTTAATCCTCATATGGATATTTGATACAAGTTTTCTTGTTGTGATCCTCTGTAGGCTATAACACATTTTCTACAATTTACTTTAGATCTCAATTGGTATATGCGACACATATCACTCCTTTAATCTTGAAATCCACCTACCATCATGCAATACATTTCAAAAAAAAATTAAAGAATCTACTAAACAACAGTTATAACAATCAAATTTGAAATATACAATCATCTATTTTTATATCACCAAAAAAAGGTTATATACAAATTGGTGTATAATATGATTAAAAACTTTATCGTTTATGCACACTATCAATTCCACCTATTAATCTATCAAATTTTTTGTATAAACATTATTGTCTATGCACCAATTCAAAAAGACCATCATTTTCACCAATTAACTCACTAAAGCATATTCACGATATATGAATCTTATAATAAATCACACACCCTACAAATTAAATCAAAGAATAACTATCAAAAAAAACACGGAATTGGTGATTAATAACAACTTAAATTACACTATCAATTACACCAATCAATATAGCCAAATTCAAACGCCTTAATTCATATTGTAACACAAAAAACCATATACCCTACAGTATAGATTACAAGATAACGATCATGAAAAAAACCAAATATAATTAATAAAATCATTAAAAAATCACTTCAAAACACACCAATTCAATCGTGATTTATCAAAATTGCCTGATGCATCCCATCATCCGTTGTGTTGAATTAGGATTGAAAAATTATTGGTTTTCATAATTGAACAGTCGACCAAAATGAGTAGAATGAGTGTTTTATTTTTGTTAAAAAACCTTTTTAAGATAGGAGAAAATATATAACTAATTTGAGTAAATCGTGGAAGGTAAAAGAAATGGAGGAAATTAGGAAATCTGAGTAAATCGTGGCAAATTATTTCTATAATATTTTTCCTATTTCAACGATTTTTTCCTATATCTACGTTTTCTTTATATATTAAATCCTATTTTTGAAAGGAAAAAAACTATTGCTATGTAGACGAAAAAAAACTATTGCTATATACTAGTAATTAAGGTACTTAATTTGTATACTTAAGTTTTTTTCCTAAAATATATATTTCTTATTCTACTTATTTATTTTACTGATAGGATCAAAAATATCCTTAAACTATCCGAAATAGATCATATTTACCCTTAAACTATATTTCCGCTCAAAACTACCCTTCCCGTCAAATTATTGGGTCAAAAACGCCCTTCTTATTAACGAAAGTTGTTAAACGCCATGTGGATGCCACATTGCATGCCAATAGGGTTCCACTGCTACATAGACTAAACGGAAAAGGGTAAAAAATACCCTTAAACCATCCGAAATAGCTCATGTTTACCCTTAAACTATATTTCGGCTCAAAACTACTCTTTCCGTCAAACTATTGGGTCAAAAGTACCATTCTTATTAACGGAAGTTGTTAAATGCCATGTGGATACCACATTGCATGCCAATAGGGTTCCACTGCCACATAGACTAAATCCCTAAATCCTAAATGCTCTTTTTTCCCCCTCATTTCATTATTTTCCAAAAATAATTTCACCCCTTCTCCCTCATTTCGCGGCTAGGGTTTCACAGTTTTCTTCGTGGCTGGGTTTCAAAGTGGATATTTGTGGTTGTAGGTTTGTAAATCTTTTTTCTTATTTTATTATGTTTACGATTTCAAATCAGAATAGTTAGGATTTCACAAACTTTCCCCTCATTTTGCAGCTAGGGTTTCATAGCTTTCTTCAGGGCTGGGTTTCAAAGTGGATATTCGTGGTTGTAGGTTAGTAAATCTTTTTTCTTAATTTATTATGTTTACAATTTCAAAGCATGATAGTTAGGATTTTACAACTTTTCCCTCATTTCGCAGCTAGGGTTTCATAGCTTTCTTCGGGGATGGGTTTCAAAGTGGATATTTGTGGTTGTAAACATAATAAAATACGAAAAAAGATTTACTAACCTACAACCACGAATATCCACTTTGAAACCCAGTGACGAAGAGAACTGTGAAACCCTAGCCGCGAAATGAGGGAGAAGGGGTGAAATCATTTTTGAAAAATAATGAAATGAGGGAAACAAAAGAGTAATTAAGATTTAGGGATTTAGTCTATGTGGGAGTGGAACCCTATTGGCGTGCAATGTGGCATCCATGTGGCATTTAACAACTTCCGTTAATAAAAAGGGCACTATTGACCCAATAGTTTGACAGAAAGGGTGGTTTTGAGCCAAAATATAGTTTAAGAGTAAATATGAGCTTTTTCGGATAGTTTAAGGGTATTTTTTTACCCTTTTCTTTTTAGTCTATGTGGCAGTGGAACCCTATTGGCGTGCAATGTGGCATCCACATGGGATTTAACCACTTCTGTTAATAAGAAGGGTACTTTTGACCCAATAGTTTGACGGGAAGGGTAGTTTTGAACCGAAATATAGTTTAAGGGTAAGTATGAGCTATTTCGAATAGTTTAAGGATATTTTTGTCCCTTATTTTATAATAAAACATCACTAACACATATAACCAATTATTATTTTTTACTTTGTTTTAGCTCTTATTAAAGATATATCATGATTTTAAAAAAGATTTTCAAAAAAAAAAAAAAGATAAAGATGGACAATGTAACGATAAAATAGAAATTTAAAACTATCATTTGACATATCTATTATGCAAAGTTGGGGGTTTAAAGGACCTTGATCCTTTATTTAACTGAACAGAAAGTGACTCATTATACGTACTCCATATCGTTAGATTAGTGCAAGTCATGTTCACTTGAAACGACTTGTTAATAATTATTCAAGTAATTAAACAAGATTAAAGTAATAGTTAAAACAAACTGATATCCTCGATGTCTAACAAGAATGTATTTGGTTTTCAGACATTTAATGTACTGTTAAACATTTTGCTTCTAAACTGTTAATATAATATTTGTGTATTGGAATAAGAAATTTATACACATGAAGAACTCAGAACGAGCACGTGCCATATAACATCACAAAAAAGTATATGTGATGATTTTGTTAAAGAGCGCTCGAATTCAAGACTAATTGGTTAACTTGACCTCGACTCACTACTGAGATAACTATACGATCCTTATTAAAGAAAAGGCAGAAACTCGCGGCCCAAAATTAGTAAAAAGCTCATGTTTCAAAGATAGAACAAATGGACAGATTCACGAGATATATCTATACGAGATTATGCAAAATACATAAGAAAATTAGTTGACATGCATAATGATATTCCTATATGGAATAAGGAGGCTGCATATAAATTACAACTTGTAGAGGTGTGTATTCGGTATGTGAAAAAGTCAATTTCCAATTAAATGCCTAGACCCAGTTACTCACGCAAGGCAAAAGAAAAGAACACTATGGTGATCTTACCAAAAGGGTTAAAGACAAACTTCAAGCTTATAAAAGTAATATGTTATCTTTTGGAGGCAAAGAGGGTGTTGTTTTACACTGTATTACCAAACATTCACATTCATGTGCTTTCTGCCATAGTCCCTCCTAAATGTGTAATAAAGGAGCTGGACAGAATTTTCGTTAAGTTCTTCTAGGGTAAAAATATTTCATACAGAAGTAAACATTGGGCATCTCACGAGAGGGTTTGTCGTCCTAAACATAAAGGAGGGTTAGATTTCAGATCTTTATTTTAAGTTTTTAAAGCTATGTACGCTAAATTGTGGTGGAGATTTAGATCAGTAAGGATTTTGTGGTCTAACTAATTCTGGAATAAATATTACAAAAAGCAAATTCTAACCATGGTGCAATGGCAAGGAAGTCCACAAGTATATTATGCTGGAGAGTAGAATAATTGTGCAACAGAATTTATAGTGGGAACTAAAAGAGGTACCTCCAGCATTTGGTATGATAACTGGACAATGCTGATCCTTCATATCTTCTCCAATCAGATATCCAAACTTGTCATCCTTTATCTGATATTGAGATGTTTATAAATAGAGGATGAATTTATGATATTATGGAGTCCATCATTCCACCTCAGGTGAATTAAAACTTGGATCATGCATGTTTTTTAGTCAATTAGTAAAGGAAAGTTGACAGTGAAGAACGCACGAGTAATTATTAGGAAAGAGGTTGCGACTACAAAGGCTTATTAGTCATGGATAAAAAGGCTTGGCTTTAATCTTCTCCTTTGGATGGAAACGCTAGAACTGGCAAGGTCCCAATGGCAGCTATCGTGGCCAACTGGAATCTCAATATTTCCCAGTAATGTTGTCCATTACCTTCAAGGGAAACTGTTGACCACCTTTTCTTGAGAGGAGATCTGGCTATGAGTGCAGAATTATCATACCAAAACAGCAGAAATTACTTCACCTTTTGATTCAACTAGGACAATCTTTGAAAGAATGGTGTGGGACTTTGACGGTAATGATAGGCTAAAGGTAGTATATCAAGCCATCCCAAATACAACCCATTGAAGAAGAGATCTGATAAAGGTTTAGCTAGAAGCTTAGGAGACATACATAAGGTGTCGGTGATAGTCACGATTGAAAACAAGCACAACCACTAACTTTCACGAAGAGATGCAACTTAAGATGGAAAAGAGCAATCCACCCAATATTTTTGTCCAATCAGTGAAGAAGAAGAAAACGTACCAAGCAAGCAAGGAGTTGGAGCAATAACCGTAGACCCACAATGGTTTTTGCACTCACACAAAGCACCACTTGTATACACATTTATCACTTCAACCATAGACAAGTGATTATGTATTCACCCATTTTTTTACGTGTTAAAATTTATCGCTGTGATGCAGACAAAGTGCAGGTTATTAAGGTTTGGGGTAGAAAGGGCAAAGGTACCCAGTATGCAAGCACCAGCCAAGACAAAAGTCCATAAGCATTTCACTGTGGCACTCACAGGAGATGGTTTTCTACAAGTGCAGCAGAGACGGTACCAGACCTTCAACAAGCTGCCAAAGATTATTTTGCACAGGCACAACTTATGAGAAAAATAGCTCTAATCTGGCTATATAACATTAGCTAAGCACAAGTACAAGAAACTAATGCAGAATAATTCTAGAGGGTATTAGCTACAACTCTTCATACTCGATATAATAACAATGAGAAATTGAAATTTGCATGCTAATGCAAGAACAGCACAGAAATCATTAAGGGTACAGCAAATCCAGAAAGTGCCAAAGCAGACAAGTCTCCACAATCCTTCAAATTTAATCAGCTCAATATTCAGAACCACGTTGACACACAAAGCAGAAACCTTACTGCCACTTCATGTCTTCAAGCTAGACAACTGGCACATTTGCAGGGAAGACCTCATTCTCATTAAGATGGCACTGCATTACAAAGATGCACTAGATTAAGCTCCCAAACACAAATGAACAAATAGGCAACAACTACATAACCCACAGAAGACTACTACACCTATGCTCAGAAAATACACCAAAGGCAACAAAAAAAAAAAATTGAAGATGAATTATGACCACCTTTTGTGCCACATCACAAAGAACTACTCCCTCACTTTTCAGATTTCCAGATTCACACAAGTCTAACTTTGACCGCAAATTTTACATAGATCTTTTAGACATTTTGAATTATCAATTGTTGTGACTTGTAGTACTTTTTACGTAGTTTACAAATATATAAATTTCATTTCAAAAAATTGAAGATTCCATGCGCAAATTCCCGGTCAAACTTAAATTGTTCGACTCTTGAAAAAAGAAAAGTGCCACATAAATTGAGACACGGAGGGAGTATTTTTTATCAGCAAGGTAAACACTATTTGTACCATATCACAAACCTAACTTACTACTCAAGGAATAATAAGAGGCAGTTAATCTAGAATTTGGAGTACAAATATACAAATTTATTTCATTTTCTATGACAATCGCTATTTCCACTTCTGAATTTCAGTAAATGCCACACATCCACTCCCCTCTACAAAAACACCAATGAGGATTCTAACTAGTGACATGTACCAATCACAAATCCCACATTGTAGTACCCTCTCTGTCTAACCAAAGCCATGGGAATTATCCCATCAACTGTTATTTTCTTCTCATAGCCATTGTGGTTATGTTCACAATCAGATTAGTCAAAGAAAAACCAAACATTCAACTAGCCAACAAAGCTTCAGAACTAAGCATCAAGAAAGACGTACTGTATGTAGAAGTATCAATCTGCTCAGGAAGTTCTTTAATATCCACTTCAAACCTCTCCTGAACCTACAGTCGTATAAAGCACAAGAAAATGCTATCAATGAGGATGGCATTATTAAGCATAACAGAGTGAAAATAGGAAGGTCCGGACTCTCAACCTGATTAAGAACTTCAGAATCTGATGCAGATGACACAAAAGTTATGGCAAGCCCTTTAGTTCCAAATCTACCAGCTCTTCCCACCTACCAATATTATTCAAGATTAAATAATAAGACTCCTTGGATGAAATCAGAACCTAAAACAATGAGTGCAAGACAGGCAGCACATACTCTGTGAAGATAAGTATCTGCAGAATCTGGCATGTCATAGTTAATAACAATGTTTACCCTTTCAATGTCTATGCCTCTACCAACCAAATCAGTTGCCACAAGAATTCTCTTGTGCCCTTCCTTGAAACCCTTGTAGCGTGTCAGTCTACCAAGCAGACAAGGCATGAATTAAACTAACATAACATGCAAACAGAAAGATGTCAACAGCAGCATAGCATGATTTCTACAAGTCACACAAATGTCAGATCAGAGGAAACGACATATGCACAAGTTAACAACTCCACAGGAAGAAAGAGCGATTGAAGTGAGATGCAAAAACATTAAAGGCTGCTTCTGATCCTTGTTATTGTCACACAACTGATACCACAATCCTTGAGGGAAAAAGTGATCTTGTTGGGGACTGACAATCTCATTGACACTAAACTTCTCACAGATAGCATATAAATATTTACCGACACTGATTAAACAGACTGCATAGGCAGATAACATAAAAGGAGTTGAACACAAAAGTTAAGACAGACCTTTCTTCTTGACTCATGCCAGAGTGAATGCAGATAGATGGAAAATTACACTCCATAAGTAACTTGTTCAACTCTGCTGCTCTGCTCACACTCTTGACAAAAATTACAACTTGGTTGAAGTCCAGAGCATCCAATAGGTCATTCAGCTTCCGGTTTTTCTCCGTCTCACTCAATTTGATGTAGTGCTGCCATCAAATAGAAGTAATTTAAGGAAGATTGTGATAACTAAAAACTAAGGCAAAAGATCTTGCTTCAAGATGTACCTGTACAAGTCCATGCAGGGTCAACTTGGCCTCATCGTCCACATAAATTTCCATTGGCTGAAAGGAATAAAGGTTATAGTAAAGGATATTAGGAGCTTCGTGAGCTAACGGAATCTGATAACGAAATGAACGATGGATGAAGATCCTCCATCTGTGAATTTTCTCCTTGCAGCTTAGAGTAAAAGCACCCAACTAGTCCCCATTCTTGCTCAATGTGTTTATACAGCGCTTATCAAAAAGCTTCCGTTAGAACTCCAAGCATCAACCCCAGGTTATCCCATTTCAACTAAAGACCTTTCCCACCCCTCTTGACATCTTTAACTATAGGACAAGAACATAGAACACAAAGATTGACACACAAACTCAAGATAACGAAGAACTACAAGCTTAGTGGAAAATTAGCAGTTCAGCACAGCAACCAGCTCCTGAGACACCTCATCTCTGTTCTCTTCCCCCGGTAAAATTAAGTTTAGATAAAGATTATACCAAATAAATTCACTACTATCGCCTGCAGAAAGCTGAAATTATGGAAATACGGTAGACTTCTAAATTCAAGAACTGGCCACAGGACATTACATCTTGCATGAATTTCTTGCAAACCGGGCGAATCTCCTTGCTGAGAGTAGCAGAAAACATCATGACTTGCTTGTCATGAGGAGTCATCTTGAAGATTTCCTGCACGTCTCTCCTCATGTCTGCATATGTAAAAGATGTACTTGAGAATCAAAACAAAGAAGATAATAGGAATTTTAGAAGTGAGAGTTGGAGAAAAGGCTTAGTTAAGACATACCAAGTGATTCAAGCATCTTGTCACATTCATCTAGTATAAAATGCCTCACATTCCTCAAAGACAGGTCCTTATCTCTTGCCAATGCAAGTATTCTTCCAGGAGTTCCAACAACAATATGAGGGCATTCATTCTTCAGCAGCTCTTTGTGGAGCTTGATGTTGACACCACCATAGAAAACAGCAACCTTGATATCAGGCAGATAAGTGCTGAACCTCTCAAACTCATGACAGATCTGCAGATAGTGTAGTCAGTTAGCAGATTAAACATTTTTTCACAAGTTGAGCAAACTAGATAATCCTCTAACATTGTGCAAATGTAGAAAAGCAGAAAACTTTCAGATCAGTACACGTACCTGATAAGCTAATTCCCTAGTGTGACATAGAACCAGGGCAGCAACCTGACCAGCAACCGGCTCAATCTGTTGCAGAGTTGAAAGGACAAAAACAGCGGTTTTTCCCATTCCAGATTTAGCTTGGCAAATGACATCCATTCCCAGAATAGCTTGAGGAATGCACTCATGTTGCACTGATGATGAACCAAACACATTGGGGGCAACGAGACCTCAGTTTCAGTTTAAAAATTTTACCATGGTACATCTCCAAATTAGTAGTGATAGGAGTAATTACCTGAAAACAGAAATTAGAAAGAAATTGTCAAGAAAATCCTAACTAGATTATGGTTTAGTATATCAAAAAAAAAGAACTAATTAGCCACACTCCAAAAACCCTTTAAAAAAAATACCAAACCTAAAAGGAAAAATTGAGACCAAATCCTGCTATAGAATGTATTTCTTTCAACTTGTCACCAAATTCAAACCATACAATAGTTTCTTCTCTCCCTACATATGTTACATAGAAAGCTAACACAAGCTCAACATAATATAAGGATTGAGCCTACAAGTGACTAAGCCAAAATAAAAGGTTCAGGGGGAAAAGTTGGACTAGACAATCACAGTTGCATTAATGCTAATGTCCTCTTATGGGCTCCCGTTACATAGAAAGCTGACAAGCTCAACATAAAATAAAGGATTGAGCCTACACAAGTGAGTGCATAAAGGTTAATGCAAAAGATTCAGTTGGAAAAGTTAGACCTGACAATCACAATTGCATTATTGCCAAACTCCTCTTATGGGCTCCCTCACTCCTACAAAGACTAGATTCCTCAAACTTCTTATAAAGTTACAACAAAAATAAACATCGGAGTGGATATCCAATTGGCAAAGAAGGAAATTGATGGAACACGGTCCCACAGGTTTTCCTTTATAGGGGCAGGTTTGCAGTGGAAGAAAAATACTCTGTATCTCAACATTGGCAAGACATGTAACAGCCAAAAGATTTGGAGAAAAATGCCCAAGGGAACAGCACCATTATAGCTCACTAGACTATCACAAGTTCACAGAACATGACAATGTTATAATGAGATAGATGTGTGAGCACTCTAGGATAGATACAATTAGGAATGTAGATACTGTGGAGTAGATAGGAGTGGCCTCGATAGAGGGGAAGATGCAGGACAAGAGTGTCCTTTAGAACTAGAGGTATTCTAAATCTAACACTCATCCATAAATATGTACTACAAGACAAAAGAATACACTTTTGCAACTACTGATTTTTCATTAAAAGGAATTGGACACGATATCGGACTTGTATGATCCAACTTGCGGTAGTTTTTCTTTCTATTTAGCACAAAAAATACGACTCCCTTTGATGCTTGATTCAGAAACAAGAGGAAGCTAGGCATGGAATATGCCTTGCACTCAACCTTAAACCCTAAATGCCTGTACTCAACCAATCCAAATACCAAGGATGGAAAAATTTTGGTAAAATCAGGCAAACATGTATTTACAACATCTTGCTTGTCAACTTCAAAGAATTGCTTGTCAGCTTCAAAGAAAACAAGGTTAAGCACGTGTAGGAAAATGCTCACAACAATCACACCACAAATAAGTTTAAGTAACAGTATTAGAAAGCTTATTGTTAGCTGGCTATCCACTTATCACTTTTTATAGGATTGTACTGAAATCAACAATTTTAGTTCGGAAGGACCAAATATGCCCAAATACAAGGTAACTTGCCTTCGGATGGATGCTCAAACCCAGAATCAACAATAGCACGCAGCAACTCTGGCTTTAGAAGAAAGTCTCTGAAACCTGAACTGTGAATCCCAACATAACCCCTGCATCCACCAAAAATGACCAGAGTATTTAACACCAAGGAATTGACTTACATGAATCCTCCATATTACATCATACTAGGACCCATTTCTTGTCATTACTAAAACAAAATTGACTTCCTAGAATATAAATAACAGTCTGCCCCTACTGCAGCTCAATCACAAACAAGCAAGGTTTGGCTATATTAATCCTATATATCTACTCCACTCTATCTAGCCCAGTTAGATTCCACACCAATAAAGAGAGAACAAAATAAAAAGCTCATTTGTCAAAGCAGTGAAATTTCGAAAGCAGATAAACCACTCCAACATAAAAATACAGACATAATAAAAAAAAAAAGCAAATAGGTGCAGTTTATTCATTAAAACCTATAATTTTCAACTGCAAGGAAGTCAAGAACACAGGACAAATAATAAAGATAGAGGCTTTTTTCCAGGCAGCAAACAGATTTAACGAAACCAAGAGAAGAACATATGTCAGCAGCAAATAGACTCTCAAGCAGATACATAAACCTCCATGAATACGAAAACAAAAAAACATAAAAGTACAAACTTTAATCAATCAACTAACTAGTGAGGGTTAGAAAATACTTGAACATAGGCTTCATGGCATTTTCTTAGAAAATAGTACCAAAAACGACCAAAAAAAATAATAGCAGTAATATAACCTTGAACTTAAATAAAAATAGTTTCCAATGTATACAAACTAGGAAAAACAGAGCGAAGATCTCACTTTTTGGCCGATTCGCCGTTGACTTTTGTGGCGGAATCAGGAATTTTTTCGTCATCTTCTTCATAGTCGAGTAGCTCCTCCTCATAAGCATCGTTCTCCTTGTTTTCTCCCATATTTAAGCTTTACTATTACTACTACACATAAAAAATACGCCAGATCCAAAGATCAGTTTCTAAAATCTAAGAAAACAATTGCGAAAAAAACATTGAATACGTGTGTAAAGGAGAGATCTGGTAAGAAAAATGCTTTTACCTTGAAGAATCTCAGAGAAAAGTTGGATCTCGGTAGGAGGTTAGGGTTTCGGAAGCTGCAGAAAAAATGTTAGGAAAATACAAAAATCGTATGAGAAGCGGAGGGAGATAGGGTTTTGCGATGGAGGAGTAGATTATAGAAGAGGGTATGCTGAAATTTTGTTGACGATTTTATCCTCGGCTCCTTTCCAGAAATACATATTTTGGGAAATTTTCCCTTCTAAAAAAGTCACTTTTCTTTTTCCGATAAAGATATTCTTTCGACCTTTAGCATTAAGGGGTCCTTAGGTTATGGATAGAGTTATGTAGATATTAACTATTGAGAAAAATTTCAGAAATAGCAAACATAATAGATATAATTAGGAGTCTTCATGGCTTGGTTTAGATCGATTATTGGTTAAAATCAAAACCAAATTAATTTAGTCGATTTTTAAAGTTCTAAAATCAAATGAAAAAAAATACCCATTGATTTGATTGTTGTCGGTTTGGTTCGATTTGGTTCGAATTTTTTAATTTTTTCGATTTGAAAGTAATAAATTAAATTTGTTGAGAGTACCCATCTCAATAGACAAATACTCTTAGAGTTATCATGGAGCAATACTAGAGTTATTACTATACGAATCGGGTTTTTTAATTGATTTGATTCGAATTGCGGTTCGATTTGGTTTTTTAATTATAATCATGAACAACCCTAAGACATAATAAGTTAATACAAATATAGTTTCGATAATTGTGCTCCATAGCTATAGTTATATTTGTTATGGAGACTATGGTTTGTATATTTCTGTTAGTTTGTATATTTCGCTTGTGAATATACAAATAGAGTGAGTATATACAAATTATGTATTTATATATTTAGGTATTTTTCAGAACTTTGTTTGTATATTTCGCTTATCAATATACAAACAGGATAAATTATTATGATTTTTTCATAATCGTATACAAATAGCTATGGCAAGCATATACAAAATTTTGGATTTATACAATCAGAAATCAAATTATACAAATTCTGAATTTATACAATCAAGCGAATAGCAAGAATTGAGGAAATTATAGTCATAAATTACAATTTTCTTAAATTGTAGCTATAATACCTAATATAGACTAATTGTTTGCTATTCTGCATAATTTCCCTTAATTCTGCATGTTATTAACTATTCATGATTTAGTTCTTCGAAGTTTAATTAGATAGAAATAACAACATATGAATTATTTTGTGATTTATTATAAATTAATTATATGTATTATTTTTATTAAATTATTATTATTATTATTATGAAGTAAGAAAATTTAAAAATCTTTAAAATAGTGTTGAAGTTCTCATCATGAAGCTACTTTTCGCAATTTGATACATGGAGATTGACTTTTATTTAAATGAAAGTTCTAAGAAGAGATAAAAGAAGATATTGCTAGATAGTCTTATTCAAATCAGAGGTTTTTGATGTCAAATATCCTGCTCTCTGCAATATCTATTAAAGGATCAATATACTCACCACCATTATCAGAATGGATGCATTTCAATTTCTTCCTTATTTGTCTCTCAACCAAGGCTTGAAAATTCTTGAACACATAAAGTACCTGATTCTTGGAATTCAAAGAGAATATCCAGGGTTTGCAAGAATGATCATTAATAAAAGTCACAAAATAAAGTGCACCACTATGAGACTTTACCTTAAAAGGACCACACAAATCAGAATGTACCACCTCCAGCAAATTAAGCTTTTTTGAACGTGGATAACTCTGTTTACCGACTAAGCAATGAACACACTTGTTCAAGTTTGGTTGTTTCACTCTAGAAAGCAAATTTTTCTTATCCAAATCGGTCATTCCCTTCTCGCTCATATGACTCAGTCTTCTATGTCATACCAATGATGAAGTATCATTCACCACCAAATTTACTGAGCCTTTGAAAATGAAGCCCTGAAAACATACAAGTTAGACAACTTGTCACCACGGGCTACAACCATCAAACCTCTTATAATCTTCCACTGGCCAGCACCAAGGGTATTAACATAACCCTTATCATCAAGGTATCCAACAGAAATCAAATTCAAGCGCATATCTGGAGCATGCTTGACATTATTGAGAACTAATTTGGAACCATTATTACTTTCCAAACAAACAGTCTCAATGTCAAGAACTGCAACTTCATGATTATTTCCCATTTTAAACATCTCAAAATTACATGGAGTATAAGAAGGAAATAATTTCTTCCTGGGCGTGACATGTAACACCCCTAAATGCTAGCAAGATTCACATGTTGATTTACCGTTGCTTAATTTCTACCATATGCTTTATTCATATTTTGGGAACTTGAAATTTTGTAATATTTGCAAACTTGCTTAGCATAAATTGTAATAGCAATTTAAGGGATTGTATTGGGGTATTTACATAATATTCTATTCTAATTATGTATAACTAAATGGTGGTGAGGCATATACATATAGATATGTATATATGCATTTTTGGGCAGCACAAAAACTATTTGGGCAGCACCTTTGAAGGCCAGCTGTCCAAGTGATAAACATCACTTGTGTGGCTATATATTGACATTTTTCTAGTGAATTTCGGTTCCTTCAAAGCCTAAAAACCTTAGAACCTTAATTAACCAATTGTTCGTCAAAATCACAAGAGAAAAACTTAATTCTTTTGGTTGAAATTCAAGGCACACACTACTTTTTGGCAAGTAGTCGAAATATGTTTTGTAGCTAAGTAGTGTGTATTAATTTTAGAATATCTCGTCCTCTAGAACACATTGTTGAGTGAATAAATATGTTTTGGAAAGCTAATTCACATATCTATAACTCTTATGTTTACGTGAAAGTCTGATTTAGCTGTTATGAATTCGAAATATGGGACTCAACACAGGACAAGTTCTATCCATATTTCGAATTCAGAAATCAAGTATGAACAACTATTAGTGTGTCAATGATATCTTTTTGTATGTTAAGAGATTTATATACATCTTTCATGGAGGTTATAAAGTATAGTTTTGTCGTTTTCCTTTTTGAAATCTAAGTTGCAACATTGGGTACTAGACTAGCCAGAATCACTGTTTTGGGAGCATAGTAGTATTTGTGCAGGTTGAGCTTACTTGTGATGATAATCCTGTTTTATTTCGATATTTTTGAGATATTAGGAATTAAAGAAATTATTTAATTGTATTTTTAAGGTTGTATATACTTGTGAACAAGTTGGGGACCTTGATACTTTGATTGGTCTACGGTTTAAGCTCGCGCAGTTTTGTTGGACTGTTGCTACGCAAAAGTATTGATGTTTGTGTATAAACTTGTACTTGCACTCTTTTAACTGTTGTATATTTGAAAGTTGATCTCGATACCTTGGTTACCTCTTATCACTTGCATTATCGTGTTGGTATGACGTTTGTGTAACTCGCCCACTGGTACAAATTGTTTGATCACTTGGCACTCTTGTTTTGACCTTGTCCTTCTTATAGCTGTGACTTTGTCACTAGTGGCATGCCTCTTGATTCGAATCATTTGCCATCTTGATTCTGGATTTGTAGTCCGTCTTAAGAATAGAAGTTGTCTATTTTAAGTACGAACTAGAAAGCCATTTTTAATATGGTTCTTGGCTCTGTTGATTATTGGGTTGTGACCCTTCTTGATACAGGGCGTTAGCCCTTCTTGATACTTTCTTATGCCGGGTGTGACGACATGAGGTATATATGGGGCGATCCTTGTTATTGAATCTCTTGGAAAATGATGCTATGAGTGTTCTTGACATTTGTATCTTTGAATATTGAACTTGATACTCGTTATATATTGTTATTTGATTTATTTATTATGTTTCAAATATGCTGCTCATTGACTTGAAAAAAATAGCTTGGAGAATTTTCAGGACTCCGAACCTATAGTTTTTACACCACTAAGCTATATGATTAATGATAGTTGTTTCCATCGTTAGGGCTGATCGAGAAGAGGCATGAAACTAGCCATTAGAGATGGAAATTTTGAGAACTTTAAAGAAGATCACATTTGCATATAGGCATCGATATTTTGTATAAACTTTGGGACTTATATATGACCTATGTGTTGTATATTTGCATGAAATTTTTAGGACTAATCGGATCATGTTACAATGGTTTGTAATATAAGTATGACTACTTGTTTGGTTCATTTGGGGCGTGTAAACCCAAGTCATGTAATATATTAATTTTACTACTTGTTTTGAATGGTTGTATGAAGTTTGAACCACTTGGTTGGGTACTCGAAAATTGATAATATTTGTTGTATATCATGTTATTAGCGTGAGGATAATACATGCGTAAAAATCTCGTAAGTTATTGATTTATGTATTTCAAAAGGGTGGTTACAAGTTTGGTATCAGAGCCTAGGTTTGTGATTCTAGGACTTTTGCTGTGAATTACTAGTATACTTGTTTGCTTTCAAAAAAAAAAGTATTATTTGGACTATTTGTTCACTTACATGGTTTATAATATTTTATCACATGTAAAGTGCACATGCATCATATACATGCCCATAATGCAATGTGATCTTTCCTTTTAAAGAAATTAAGTTATGGCCTCTTTTGCTGACCGACATATGGAAGATGCTCGTTAAGGTTCGGGTGCCTCTGTTTCCCAACCTCATGCACTAGAAAAGGTTGGAAAACCTTTCTCGGATCATTATGTTCCCCACACTAGTGGGTCTGAAGTGGGAAACCATCAGGGTGCAAGAGCTGGTTCATATCCTCACATGAGTCGTGGTACTCAAGCCATGAATCCTCCTTTTCAACAAATGAATGAATTCTTCCACCACATGGCTGAAGCGATGCATGATCCCAACATGATTAACTTTAAGAAAATGAGGAAAATGGGTGGAGTGGAGTTTGAAGGCACCGTTGATCCCACGGATGTTGAACAATGGCTGGAGCGCATGGAGAGGGTATTTGAGCAGTGAGAGTGTTCAGATGTTGCCAAATTTAAGTATGTTATTTCACTATTACAAAAGGATTCTTATGATTGGTGGATAAGTGTTCCTAATGCCAAGGTAAAACTTTCTGTTCTTACTTGGGATGATTTTCTTAGGGAATTTCGTATGAAATATGTCCCACCTGCTTATTGTGATGTAAAGAGAAAGGAGTTTTTGAATTTAAGGCAACGAGGCATGTCTATTGTTGAGTACCAACAAAAGTTTCTAAGGCACTCTCATTATGGTGGAGGTATTATTAAAGAGGAAAAAGAAAAGTGTAGGAAATTTGAAGATAGTTTAAATGATTCCATTAGGAAGAATGTGGCGATCCTGCAATGTGAGAACTTTTGTAAGTTAGTGTCTGCTGCTTTTACTTAGGAACGACTTGATAAAGAAGAAGCTAGTCGAAATGAAAAAAAAATTCTGAAAGGCTAAACCAAATTTTGGAGGTCCATCCAAAAGGGAAAGGTTTAATGATTCTAAAGCTGGTAGTGTTAACTGGCTACCTCAGCAAAAGCAAAACAGATCAGATTTTCTACAGCTAGCACTCCAAATTATAGCCAAGGCAGGTCTCGTGTTCCCACTTGTCCACAATGTGGAAAGAATCATTACGATACTTGCAGAAGAGCTTCTTATGCATGTTTTAATTGTGGGAGCTTTGATCATAAAGTGAAGGATTGTCCTAATCCTAGTAATGCTCCTCCCTTGATAACTAAAGGTTCAGTTCATAAGCCTTCTATTAATCTTCCTCGAACTAACGAAGGTGCAAGACCTAAAAATACACAAGCAGCAGGTGCAAGTGGAGCAAATAAAGCTAGTGGATCAAGGGCTACTGCACACGCTTATGCTATGAGGCAGAGGGAGGATCAAGATGGAAAAGACGTGGTTATCGGTAAATTTCACTTGTTTGGCTT
The DNA here is from genome assembly GCA_037074985.1 of Solanum bulbocastanum. Classification (NCBI taxonomy): domain Eukaryota; kingdom Viridiplantae; phylum Streptophyta; class Magnoliopsida; order Solanales; family Solanaceae; genus Solanum; species Solanum bulbocastanum. Next base: position 32,601,122 of record CM073604.1, read on the forward strand.
ATGTGTGTTTACATCGTTTGATCCTGGTTCTACACATTCCTATCTTTGTTCATCACTTGAGCTTCCTGAAAACGTGAAATCTGTGAGACTTAATTTTGATGTGCTGGTTGAAAGTCCATTGGGTTATCAAGTTGTGTGTAATCGAGTTTATCAAGATTGTCCCTTCATGATTCAAAATCTAGTCTTCCCTACTGATTTGATTGAAATGCCCTTCAAGGATTTTGATGTTATTATCGGGATGGATTGACTTTATAAATATCATGCAGTGGTAGATTGTAGGTATAAGTATGTGACTTTTAAAGATCCTACATTTTCACACATAATTGTACAAGGTGAAAGATCATTGACATCTAGTATTATTTCTGTGGCCTTGGCAAGAAAGTTTGATATGTCAAGGTTGTAGGGCATACCTTGCTCACATAGTTGATACACAGTTGGAGAGTCCCAGTATCAAGGGCATACCTGCTGTACGTGATTTCCTAGAAGTCTTCCTAGAAAACCTTTCTGGATCACCCCCAGAAAAAGAAGTTGAATTTCCTATTGAGCTTATTCCTGGATCTACTCCTATTTCTATCACTCATTATAGAATGGCTCCGACAGAATTAAGAGAATTGAAATCTCAATTGCAAGAACTTCTTGAGAAAGGTTTTATTCGACCTAGTGTTTCTCCTTGGGGAGCCCCTGTTTTATTTGTAATGAAGAAAGATGACACTCTCAGACTTTGTATTGACTATAGACAATTGAACAGAATCACAATCAAGAATAGATATCCACTACCAAGGATCGATGATTTGTTTGACCAACAGAAGGGTGCTAAAGAATTCTCGAAGATTGATTTAAGGTCTGGATATCACCAACTGCGTGTTAGAGAGAATGATATTCCTAAAACTGCTTTTAGAACTTGGTATGGTCATTATGAATTTTTTGTGATGCCATTTAGGTTGACAAATGCTCCCGCAATATTCATGGATCTAATGAATCGAGTATTCAAGCCTTATCTTGATCAGTTTATGGTTGTTTTTATAGATGATAATTTAATATTTTTCAGAAGTAGGGAAGATCATGATAAACACCTCCGGATTATTTTGCAAATTTTGAAGGAGAGGGAACTTTATGCTAAACTTTCCAAATGTGAATTTTGGCTTGATGAAGTGAAGTTTTTGGGACATGTTGTATCGGCCGAATGCCTGAAAGTGGATCTTAGTAAGATACAAGCAGTTGTTGAGTGGAGACCTCTCAAAAGTCAAACCGAGGTAAGAAGTTTCTTAGGCTTAGCAGGATACTACTGAAGATTTGTGAAAGGCTTTTCCATTATCGCCTCTCCATTGACTAAACTCTTGCAGAAGGAAGTGAAGTTTAATTGGAATGACAAAAGCCAAGAAAGCTTTGAAACTCTCAAATCCTTGTTGACTCAAGCACCTATACTTACTTTACCAATTGAAGGGAAGGGGTATGTAGTATATAGCGATGCTTCTCATAATGGTCTTGGATGAGTTTTGATGCAAAAAGGGAAGGTTATTTCTTATGCCTCTCGAAAATTAAAACCGCATGAATTGAATTATCCTACCTATGATCTTGAACTTGCTGCGGTAGTGTTTGCTTAAAAATATGGCGGCATTATTTGTATGGAGAGAAATGTCATATATTCACTGATCACAAGAGCTTAAAGTACTTGGGTACTCAAAAAGAGCTAAACCTTCGACAACGTAGATGGCTTGAACTCATTAAGGATTATGATTGCACGATTGATTATCATTCAAGTAAAGCCAATATGGTTGCAGATGCATTAAGTCAAAAATCCTTTGCAAGCATTTCTTTGAATCCTTTGCCATTGCTCCTTGAGTTAAGAACCATGAATGTTCGTTTCGCACTTGAGTAAAATGGTTCAGTTATTGCTAATTTGCAAGTAAAGCCAATATTACTTGAACAGGTGAAAGAAGCACAAAAAGTAGATGAGAAACTTGTAAAATTGACCAGAGAAGTTCAAAATGGGGAAAAGCTTGATTTTACATTAACAGAGGATGGTGTTTTATTTTATCAAGATAGACTATGTGTCCCTAATAATGATAAATTAAGGAGAGCAATACTGAATGAAACACATACCTCACCATATGCAATGCATCCTGGGGTTACAAAGATGTACCAGACCATCAAAGAAAATTATTGGTGGAATGGTATGAAGATAGACATTATGGAGTTCATTTCTAAATGTTTGGTTTGTCAACAAGTAAAGGCAGAACATCAGGTTCCAGTTGGTTTACTACAGCCCTTGTTGATGCCGAAATGGAAATGGGTGAGAATATCTATGGACTTTGTTTCTGGACTTCCTCACATCCAAAGAAATCATGATGCAATATGGGTGATTGTGGACAGGCTAGCCAAGAGTGCTCACTTCTTAGCAATCAGGATGGATTACTCACTTGAGCGTTTAGAAGAATTGTACATTAATGAGATCGTAAGACTACATGGGATCCCTATGTCTATTGTATCTGATCGAGACCCAAGGTTTACATCTAGATTTTGAGGTAGCTTGCAGGAAGCTTTTGGTACTAAGCTAAAGTTTAGCACTTCGTTCCATCATCAGACAGACGGCCAGTCGAAAAGAGTGATACAAGTTTTGGAGGATATGCTTTGAGCTTGCATTATGGAGTTTGAGGGTAGTTAGGACAAACACTTGGCTCTGATAGAATTTGCTTACAATAACAATTACCAATCGAGTATTGGAATGCCTCCCTATGAAGCTTTGTATGAAAGGAAATGTAGGACCCCTTTTTGTTGAAGTGAAGTTGGTGACAGGAAACTCATTGGTTCTGAAATTGTGCAATAAATAGAGGATATGGTAAAAATTATCAAGGATCATCTAAAGATTTCTTCAGATAGACAAAAGTCGTATGCTGATCTTAAAAGGTGTGACATTGAATATCAAGTGGGAGATAAAATATTTTTAAAGGTGTCTCCATGGAAAAAAATTATGAGATTTGGCAAAAAGGAAAAACTTAGTCCCCGATTTATTGGACCTTATGAGATACTTAAAAGGGTTGGACCGGTTGCATATAGATTGACTTTTGCCACCTGAGTTAGACAAGATCCACAATGTCTTCCATGTTTCTATGCTAAGAAGATATCGTTCTGATCCATCTCATGTTCTTGACTTGATGTATGATGAAGAACCTATTTTAATTCAAGCTCGGGAAGTGAAGCAACTTAGAAACAAGAAAATCCACTTAGTAAAGGTACTTTGGAGAAACCGTTCGGAAAAAGAAGCTACCTGGGAGAGAGAAGAAGACATGAGGACCCAATATCCGCACTTGTTTCGGGACTAATGTAAGGTAAATTTCAAGACAAAATTTCTTTAAGGGGGAGAGAGTTGTAACACCCCTAAATGCTAACAAGAGTCGTATGTCGATTTACCGTTGCTTAATTTCTACAATATGTTTTATTCACATTTTGGGAACTTGAAATTTTGTGATATTTGCAAACTTGCTTAGCATAAATTGTAATCGTAATTTAAGGAATTGTATTTGGGTATTTACATAATATTCTATTCTAATTATGTATAACTAAATGGTGGTGAGGCATATACATATAGATATGTATAAATGCATTTTTGGGCAGCACAAAAACTATTTGGGCAGCATCTTTGAAGGCCAGCTGTCCAAGTGATACACATCACTTGTGTGGCTATATATTGACACTTCTTTAGTGAATTTCGGTTCCTTCAAAGCCTAAAAACCTTAGAACCTTAATTAACCAATTGTTCATCAAAATCACAAGAGAAAAACTTGGTTCTTTTGGCTGAAATTCGAGACACACACTACTTTTTGGTAAGTAGTTGAAATCTATTTTATAGCTAAGTAGTGTGTATTAATTTTAGAATATCTCGTTCTAGAACACATTGTTGAGTGAATAAATATGTTTTGGAAAGCTAATTCACATACCTACAACTCTTATGTTTACGTGAAAATCTAATTTGGATGTTATGTATTCGAAATATTGGACTCAAAAAAGGACAAGTTCTGTCCATATTTCGGATTCATAAATCCTTAATGAACAACTGTTAGTGTATCGATGATATTTTTTTGTAAAAAATGTAGTTTTCAATGATTCTTGTTGAGTTGCAATATTAAGAGATGTATCTACATCTTTCATGCAGGTTATAAAGTCTAGTTTTGCCGTTTTCATTTTCAAATCTAAGTTGCAACATTGGGCACTAGACTGGCCAGAATCACTGTTTTGGGAGCATAGTAGTATCTGTGCAGGCTGAGCTTACTTATGGTGATAATCTTGTTTTATTTCGACAATTTTTGAGATATTAGGAATTAAAGAAGTTATTTAATTGTATTTTTAAGGTTGTATATACTTGTGAACAAGTTGGGGACCTTGATACTTTGGTTGGTCTACGGTTTGAGCTCACGCAGTTTTGTTGGACTGTTGCTACGCTAAAGTATTGAGGTTTGTGTATAAAACTTGTACTTGCACTCTTTTAATTGCTGTATATTTGAAAGTTGATCTTGATACCTTGGTTACCTCTTGTCACTTGCATTGTCGTGTTGGTATGATGTTTGTGTAACTCGCCCACTGGTACAAATTGTTTGATTACTTGGCACTCTTGTTTTGACCTTGTCCTTCTTGTGGCTATGACTTTGTCACTAGTAGCATGCCTCTTGATTCGGATCACATTTGCATATATGCATCTATATTTTGTATAAAGTTTGGGACTTATATATGACCTATGTGTTGTATATTTGCATGAAATTTTTAGGACTAATCGGATCATGTTACAATGGTTTGTAATATAAGTGTGACTACTTGTTTGGTTCATTTGGGGTGTGTAAACCCAAGTCATGTAATATATTAATTTTACTACTTATTTTGAATGGTTGTATGAATCTTGAACCACTTGCTTGGGTATTCGGAAATTGATAATATTTGTTGTATATCATGTTACTAGCATGAGGACAATACATGCGTAAAAACCTCATAAGTTATTGGTTTATGTATTTCGGAAGGGTTGTTACATGACATGAGAAGTAGCACTAGAATCCACAAACCAACTAGACTCATCGCAAACAAGATTAACAACATCTTCATCACAAGAAACAAGAAGGTCATCGTTAACAACAACAACAACAACATGATTTTCATTATCGCCTTCTTTATTTTGTTGTTTCATATATCTCTTGTACCAGAAACAATATTTCTTTATATGCCCATTCTCGTGGCAATAGTCACATGTAACATTCTTAAATCAAGACTTTGACTTTTCTCTACTTTTATCTCTGTCATTGTGACATCTAAACTTGCTTTTCCCCTGTCTTCAGTAACCAAAATATCGGAGTGTGAAGTTGAAGAGGATGAGCCTTGAGATCTTCTTCTCATCTCTTCATTTAAGACACCACTCATAGCATATTTCATGGTCATAACGCCACTAGAAGCAGAATTAGTCAAAGAAACTTGAAGAGTTTCAAATGAGTCTGGCAAAGTATTAAGAAGCCATCGTCCATGTATTTCTTTATCAAATTTTAAACCCATTCTGGACAGCTAATTAAGAACACCCTGAAAATTATTAATATGATCAGAAATATGAATGCCCTCTTAATACCTGATGTTCATAAATTGTTTCAGCAAAAATAATTTATTATTGCCAGTCTTCGAAGCATAAAGTGTCTCTAGCTTATCCCATAAGTTTCTAGCATGTGTCTCATTAACAATGTGATTTTCTCACATTATCTGTAACACCTCTCTACTTGAAAGAGCTAGAATTAGAAAGAACCATTTTTGGAAAGAATAAAAATCTCAAATTTGGCAAAGTTATGTTAAGTGTGGGTTGTGAGTCAACTTCAAACGACCATAACTTTCAGTACATGGAGAGTTAGGTGGCAAACAAGATATCAAATGAAAGGTCTTGGAATCCTCTTTTCAATGCCACTAAGTTTGCTAATTTTTGAGCTCGTATGAGGGAGATATACCCATTTGAAGTTGGGTTGTCTAGATAAGGAAAGTTACCCAGATTTAAGATGGGTATTTTGGTCTTTTCATTAATTAATTAAGTTATTTTATTTTTGGTAAATAAGTAGGGGTCTAAACTGAATTAGTTCAGTTTATGCACTCAAAATTTCACGCTAGGGTTTTAGATAAAAGAACTCTAGAGGAGAAAGGAGAAGAAAACGTCAAGATTCGTCAAGTTCTTGAGATTTTGGTTGCGGATTTCTCCAAGGGTTGAGCCCTAAGAGGTATCTGAGTTCACATAGCGTTGGGTTCGTTTACCCACGTGCCAAACATGTTTAGTTCTGCGCAAATTCATCCTAAAAAGTTAAAAGTTTGATGTTCTTGATATGTGTTCTTGAATTTGCTTTTGTTCTTGAATTGGGATGAGATTGATGAGTTTCTTGAGATAATTGTGTTGATTATTAGAGTTGTTTTGAGTTAGATTCTTGAGTAAATGTTCTGGATATCTGAATCTAAAGAGAAATTGAGGAAAAAACCGAATTTAATCGAATTAAAGTCAGAAAACAAGTTGAAAACTTAGTCGAAACCACCTTGGGAGGGGCTGGCGCGACGCACCCCTAATGCGCCAGAGGGGCTGGGGCAGCGCGCCAACAGTGCACTAGAATGTGCCCTCTGAACTTTGGGGCTGGTGCCCTACGCCAGCAGTGCGCTCGAGACATCTGCCCTTACCTATTTTCATCGTTTTGCCCGTTTGAGTCCTTCTAAAGTGTAGTAGCGCTTCCTATCGATTCTAACTACTCTGAATGAATTCTAAACATCTAGAAATCATCCTTAAACATGAATCACAACCTTGAACCCATAAATTCAAATTCAAGGAAAGTTAAGGGCCAAGTCTGAAGAGTTGTTAGAGTCTTTTCGAAAGTCTGTTACAAAATTTTTAAAACTTGTTTTAAGACTTGAGCTTTGATTTGAGTAAGAGTAAGAAGTGAAGTTCATTTTCTTTAAAAGAGTATATGGGAACTATGTATTCCTAAAGAGTAAATGTTTTCACATTTACGCAAGAGAAGAACACCGATTTCCAAGAGAGCCTTTGAGCTTTTGAGTAATTATCTCAAACCACAGAAAGAGTCATGTTTTTAAATATATGAGCTGAGTATATTTTGGCAGTAATATTGACCACCGATATGGGGATGAGTTAATAATAACTCAAGTTTCCATAAACCATGTAGCTAGCGTGGGTAGAAACTTTTTAGATGATTCCTTAATGCTTTTTAGCGTAGACTAGTGGATCCACTTAGTTGAGGCTTTCATATCCCAAAAAGTTATAGGACAGTTCTAGTAGTGTGGGCGAGATGTTGTATCATCACATAGCTCATAGTGATGGTTGTTAGTTAGTGAATCTCCCAAACAAAGTTTATTTTTGTATTCTTATATACAACTGAGATATTATTATATTTTCAATACTTTGATATTTTATCTACTGTTTTAAATGCTTTATATAAATTGCATCATTACTGTTGTTTATTTCTGCATTCACTTGAGTATCCATGAGTTGAGTAAAGCTAAGGTAAGTGTTTTTTTTCAGATTTCAGTTTAAGCTTATGTCATTGTCACGCCTCAAGCCTACACCCTCGGCAGGACTGACACTCGAGAACCATTTCTGGCCCCAAACATACCCTTGGCCTGACTTACTTACTCAGCGGAAGACTTTACTCCATATAAATATATTTTAAAAGAAAAACAAAACTACTCAATAAATAACTTAGAATGTAATAAATAAAATTCACTACCAAAGTGGCAACTCAAGTCTCAACTTAACTGAAAAGAAAAAGTAAAGACTCATGAACTAACATCACTAACTCTGTCTATGAAGCCTCTAAACAACTAAGATGGACGTTAGGACAAGACCCAAGATATCCTAATGAACTAAAATACTGAAAGCAATAAAAAGGATCCTCCGAAAAGCTAGAAGGCTCACCAACTGAGTGCTCAACTGGATCAACGAGGTGCTGGATGCTGATCCTGGTTACCTGCATCTACATCATAATAAGATGCAAGCCAACTGACATCAGTACATTGAATGTACGAGTATGCGAGTTGGAATGCTAAACATAACTTAAGCTTGAAAAGAATCTGAAAGAAACACTTGCCTTGGCTTTGCTCAACTCTTGAATAACTTAACTCAATATAAAGCAATAAAACACATGCAATATATAAAAAACCTTTAAAACAGTAGAAAAGAACTTAATTCATTAAATAAAATGCAATAACAAACTCAACTTTACTCATATAATAAAGTAATATAGTTTTTGTGGGAGATACTCTAACTGACAACCACCACTATGAGCCCAAGTGATACAACGTCTTGCCCATGCTGCCATAACTATCTTATACTTTGCCGTCATATAAAACGCCTTAGATAAGTGGATCCACTAGTCTATGCTAAAAAGCACTTAAGGAGTCATCTAAAAAGTATGATCCTTTACTACCCATGATGGCTACATGGTTTGAGTTATCTGAACTCAAACACGTTTTCATATCGGTGCTCAATACTACTCCTAAAATATACTTAGATCATATGTTTGGAAAAACAAAACTCTTTCTTTGGTTTGAGATAATTACTCAAAAATTTAGCTTAAAATCTCTCTTGGAAATCTCAGTTTCATCTCTTGCTCAAATGTGAAAACATTTTAACTTTTGGGAAAACTTAGTTCTAGTATAATCTTTAAAGAATGAACTTTACTCTTACTCATTACTGAAAACTAGCTCAAAAGCTCTTTTGGAAATCAAGGTTTCCTTTCTTTTTTAAATGTGAAAACATTTATTCTTTGGGAATACATAGTCCGGATATACTCTTTTGAATAAATGAACTTCAAAGTTTACTCTTTACTCAACTAAAAACTCAAGTCTTAAATCAAAGTTAAAACATTTGTAAAAGACTTTTGGAAAACTTTATGAACTCCTCTTAACTTGACTCTTGATTTCTCTTGACTTGACTATTAACTTCTCTTGACTTGACTCTTAAATTTCCTTGAATTGAATTATGGATTCAAGGATTGTGATTTGTGATAGGAAAGATCTCATGATGTTTAGAAATGATTTTAGATAGCTAAACATGAGAAATGATCAAGAAATCACTGCCTGGAAACTAGTCCGTGATGAGGAGATATATTTAAATTTTTGGTTGTGAAAATAATTTTTGAGGCTGAACGGTCCATGACAGCTCCGTAACGTGAAGAGACTTTCTGCAAAATTATGGGACAGGTCCGCGACGTGGACAAGGGCATCAGATTTGCCCGAATTTTTCCTTCTTCATTTTCTAGCCTAAATTCGATTATTTTTTCTCAGTATCTCTTTAGATTTAGGTACCCACAACATATACATAAGAATCTAACTCAAAAAACTCTAACAATCGACTCTACTGTCAAGAAACTCCTCAATTTCATCCCAATTCAAGAATGAAAATAAATTCGAGAACACATATCAAGAACATTCAAGCTTTCAAATTTTTAGGAAGAATTCACATTGAATTAAACTTGTTAGACGCGTGGGTGATGGAACCCACCACTGTGTGAACTCACATACCTATAGGGATCACCCCTTGATGAAATCCGCGAGCCTAGCTTCAAGAACTTGACGATTCCTTTCTCCTCCTCTTTTCTCCTCTTCTTTTCTCTTCTCTCAAAACTCTAACTTGTTTCTCAAAAGTGTAAATTGAATCCAATTAGTTTAGACCCCAACTTAACTACCAAAAATGAAATTAATTAATTGGGTGGTGAGAATACCATAATGCCCTTCTAAAATCCGAATTGGACTTACCTTATTTGAACAACCCAACTTCCAATGGGCATAACTCACTTATACAAACTCGAAATCATGCAAACTCGGCGGTGTTGGAAAGATTATTCCAAGATATTTCCTACAATATCTGGAAACACACCTAAATCATCATGAACTAGGAGTTATGGTCGTTTGAAGGTGACCAAAAACTCAAACTTAACCAATTTTCCAAATTTCTAGTATTTCCAAAAATCACTATTTCTAATTCTAGTTCTTTCAATTTGCGAGATGTTACAGTCATGTTTAGTTTTCCGCTCGCATGCTCGTACATTCTATGTAGTGACGCCATTTGGCCTGCATCTTTTATGATGCAGATACAGGTAACTAGGATTAGTATTCAACTTTTCATTGATCCAGTTGAGCATTTCAGAGTCATTTGGTGAGCCTCCTTACTTTGCGGAGGATCCCTTTTTATTGCTTTGGTATTTCAGTTGTTAGGATGATCGGGGGTATTGTCCCGACATCCCTCATAGTATTAGAGGCTTCATAGACAGTTAGACATTTGTAGTTCTTTAGTCTTTGCATTTCAGTTATTTTGTTATAAGACTTGAGTTGCCACTTGGGCTAGTTGGATGTTTAATTCTAAAACATTCTAAGTTATTTTGAGACAGTTTAGTAAAGTTGCAATTGGTTTATTTTATTAATGCTTAAAGTCTTCTGCTGAGAGTCTAGCCAAGCCAAGGGTTCGCTTGGGGTCGGCAATGGTTCTTGAGTGCCAGTCCCGCCCAGGGTGTAAGCTTAGGGTGTGACATTATCTTCAACTCATTGTCTGATATAGCCACAAACCTGTAAATGATTAAATTCTGAATCCTCATCATTCATAGATTCGAGTTTATTAGAAGCAAACATATGTAGATGTATCTTCTTGATAAATAGAAGATCTTTCATTTTACCTTTCCAAATATGATAATTACTACCATTCAAACAAACTATCTTGATCATATTTGACACATCATTCAAATAGATAATCAATAACAACTCAATGCTCTGATACCACTTTGTTAGGAAAGGCAAGCACAAAATAAATATGCACGACATGGAAGCGGAAGAAAACCCAATTCAAAACTTTCCCTTCTATTTGAACCAACAGAATACAAAATAATGTAAGAAAAACACTGTTTGGGACAGCAAACAAATCAACTAAGCAAGCAAAGTAAATCAACACATAAGACGCCAAATTTAACGGGAATCCTCTTCGGTGTGAAGAGTAAAAACCACAAGGCCAAAGCTCTACTAAAATAAAAAAGAGTAACAAAATGTTTTCCAAAATGGCCACCAACAAAGTGCCAAACAATGAACAACACAACTAGAAGATAACATCAAAAACTAGAGAAATAAAAGGAGTAAAACACTCAATACGCAGCTATTGTTCACGAGCAAAAATCTGGAGCTACAGAACTACAAATCACCCTCTCTCAGTTCTCAATCAAAGATCTAGTTGAAAGGAACAAGCTGTCCAAAAATCAGCTCAATTTGATAAGAAACGAAGCGGAAATCACGATTTGAAATTGGCATCTAGGGCTTGTGCGAAAATCTTCACAGTTTCACTTTTATTTCTATATGACTACTCTCTATCTCTTCTAATTCTTCTAAAAATAAGACCTAAAAGAAAGTCTTGCATATGCACCATAATTTTGGGCTTATGGGCAAAAGTGAGCTAGTCAAATTTGGGCTAAATTTATCCACAAAGGAAAGGAAGGAAGACCCAAAACCTTGTACTTTTATTTATGGATAAATTATTTATGTACACACATTCCCCCCCCCCCCCCCCCACCCCACCCCATAATTCTCATTATTCCCTACCAGTTCTAAAACTTTCCAAAATCCCTTATTTTACTCCCAAACCCCCAAACATTGGATACATAAATCCTAACTCCCAAAACCAATGTTTATCCTTTCCTTATTTCACTCCACAAATATCTCTCTATTTTTAGTCACACAATCTTAGTAGTTATTTTCTCACACGTTTAAAATCAAAATTAGTATGTTTCCTTTTAGGTTAAGGATATTTTTAGACCAAAAAGTTTTTTTCAAAAAAAAGATATTTATGAGTCTTTTACCTATTTTTAAAAATACTACAAAATTATAATTAAATAAAATAAGTGAACTTTCAAATTTAAACACTACAACGTAAATTAGTAAAAAAAAGCAATAGTAGTAGTTATTATTTAGTAATAATTAGTATAATATTTGTAAATTTTCCATAATTTGAGTTGGTCATGGATTTTAACAACTAATCCTTCATTGAAACTGATTAAGATTATTGTATTATTATTTAATCTTCACATTGTCTCATAATAATATTAGTTTCAATTTCACCAAAGTTTCATACAGTCTAATATGTTCCCCTGTTTTCTGGTGTTTTTCATAATCAAATTTGTTTAATGGATTGTGTTTGTTCATGTATTTAATTGAATTAATTCTTATTTATTGTGATACATTTATAGATACACTTTATTTCAACTTACATACACCCTTTTTTCACAACCTTATTGTATCAGATACATTATTATTAACTACAAAATGATACATTATATAAGAAAAATGTATCTTATCAACTTGAAATCTTCCACAATTGTATATTTATCTTTCAATGCAAATAATGTATCTTCTTCCAGAATCATAGACAAAATAAAGATACTCAGACGATGCAACAACCTGTTAACATTAAAGAAATTGGTGATATATTCCATAAAACAATTATTTCTATGTATCAATCACAAACAATTAGACAACTAATGTATACTTAATATCAGATACAAAATATAAATATAATCGGATACATACTCTCATTCTTGAACATTTTGATGCTTTTACATGAGATTAAATATATAATGTATCATCTATAAAGTATAGTATTTCACAAACATAACAAGATACAAAAATAGTAATGTATCATGCTAAACATTTCATCATGATACAATAATTTATATTAATACTATATGTATTTGATATACTTATTTAATATATCTAATTGATAGAAATACAATACTTATCAATTTATACAAAATACATAAATACTAATGTATCATGGTATAGTCAATATCGATAGAGGAGGAAAGCGCCACAACGGCATCGATGGCAGCCACGCGAAAGGAGAGGCTTAAGAGCCCTCAAAGAAGCTCAATAACTTATTCAAACCCCTATAGTAACAAGACTAGCAAAGATATTCATGTTGTATCTTCTCAAAATTTTCGATAATTTTAAATCAAAATTGAAAGGATCTTCAATAAACTAGGAGAAGAATTTTGAATCTCAAAATTTTCAACAACTTTGAATCAAAATTGAAAGGATCTTCGATGAATTGGGAGAAGAATCTTGAATCTCAAATTTTTCAACAATCTTGAATCAAAATTGAAAGGATCTTCGATGAACTTGAAAATTCGAAATAAAATCGTTTGTATAACAACAATTCCATCACTTTTGTATCCTCATAACTCACTTCGCTTACCCAAAATTTCGACAAAAGTTTTTGAATCAAATCTGAAAGGTTTCTTCGCTGAACAAGGGGGAGCAATTTGAAACTTTGAATTTCTTCGTTCTATTAGGATTTGCTTCTGAATAAATTACTTATATACGCAATTTTAATTTCCTTATTCTCTATTTCCCCCCACCTTTTTAAAATATTACTTAAATCCCTTCTTTCTCCTAATTCTAAAAACTACCGGATACATAAAAGTCATTAGCCAAAAAGTTTAAACTAACAAATTAAAACATGAAAAAAATTAAAAATATTTTTCAAAAAATTTAAAAAAACCAGACATAAAAAAAATTATAAATATTTTACGAAAAATGAAAAATGTTTTCCATAATACCAGACACATACCTCGTTTCTTTTTCATATTTTGTCCATACTAATCACGTCCAATAATAGAACAAATTTAATTAAAAGAGGAGTGTTTCCTCTTTAATTTAATACTATACGGCTAAATGGGTTTGTTGAAAATATTTCCTTAATTAACTTTAGGTTGATTTTTGATTAGTTGCATATTGTAATAATTAATATAATATTTGTAATTTTTTCATAATTTGAGTTGGTTATGGACGCTAACAACTAATCATTCATTGAAACTAATTAGGATTCTTGTATTATTATTTAATCTTCTCATTGTCTCATAATAATATCAGTTTCAATTTCACCAAAATTTCATACAGTCTAATATTTTCCTCTTTTTCTAGTTTTTTTTCATAATCAAATGTCTTTAATGGATTGTGTTTTTTCATGTATCTAATTGATAACTCAATTCTTATTTTTTGTGATACATTTATAGATACACTTTATTTCAGCTTATAGACATCCTTCTTTGACAACCTTATTGTATCAGATACATTATTATCAGCTACAAAATGATACATTATGTAAGTTATACATAGCTTTCAAGGTAAACAATACAATACTTATCAATTTAAACGAGATACATAAATAGTAATGTATCATGCACTAATTTTTTAGATATGATATGTAATTTATACTAAATGTATCAATTACATAGCAACTACCACACAATAATGTATCGATCTCAAATCTAACATCTTATGGGCAATAATTATTTATTTAATGTATCTAGTATAAATACAATACTTATCAATTTAAACAAGATACAAAAATAGCAAAATGCTAATGTAACACCCCAGAAATTTTTTGAAGTAAGATTTGAACCATTCTTCGTAGTGAGTAAGTTTTTACCAAGGAATTTAAATTTTTTCTAAGTGTTGAGGTCACTTGATGTAGCACTTTGAGTTTCAAAAAGAACTAAATTGGAAATAGCAAAATCTGAAATTTTGCAAGTTATGCTTTATGAGTTTTGGGTCAACTTCAAACAATCATAACTCTCAGTAAAGATGAGTTAGGTGGGCTACAAGATAGCTAATGAAAGGTCTTTGAATTATCTTTCCAATGCCACCAAGTTTGCTAAGTTTTGAGTTTGGATGAGTGATATATGCCCTTTTGAAGTAAGGTTGTCCAGTTAAGGAAAGTTACCCGAAAATAGTAAGGGGTATTTTGGTTTTTTCCTTACCAAATCAGATTTAATTTGGTTTTAGTAAAATTTTAAGGGTCTAATCCTATTAGGTTCAGTTTTGTAATCCTAATATACGCCTAGGGTTTTAGTTGAGACTTCAAAAAGAGAAAAGAGGAGAGGATCAAGGCATTCATCGAGGTTCTTGAGTTTTGTTGTGGATTTTCGCCATAGGTTTGATCCCTAAGGGGTATGTAAGCTTCCATAATGTTAGGTTCGTTCACCCACACGCCTGTCATGATTTATTCAGCGTAATTTCGTTCTAAAAATTTAAGGATTTAAGTTCTTGAGATGAATTCTTGATAAGTATTTTTGAAGTTTCCTTATCGATTAAGTTTTGATATAAGATTCTACTTGGGTCAATTTCAAACAACCATATCTCTTAGAATATAAACAGTTGTGTGAGACATAACCAATCCAATTAAAGGTATTTGAATCTACTTTCCAACTCCACAAATTTTGCGTCAATCCAATTTCTGAGCAAAGAGTTATGACCATTTTAGTAACCTATACAGTCTTGTTACGAATCAGCCGACGGAAAAACATTAAAAATAGTTTTTTTTTTTTACCTCCCAGAAAATCCTAAACGAATTGCTTGACTAACAAAAGGCTCAAAACAATCAGAGTTTCATCTTTAAGTCCATCATTCTCTTCTCTCTCAAACCCTAGGACAAAACCCTAAGGAAAAATCAAAGTAGAAGACTACATGCAAGATTATTTCAATATTTTTAAAGATTCTTCAAGGTAAGTCTTTCTCTAAAAATTTCATTCTTTTCAACCCAAATTCATGCATACAATTATGAATTACTAATGAAAATCATAATTCTCATAGAGATTTCAAAAAATTAATTCAAGAATATCAAGAAACGTTTTCTTAATCATTTATCTTCAAGCTAGGGTTTCAAGGCTTCTAATCAAGTTCTTCTTCAAGATTCTTCAAGAACCTTGTTCTTCCAGGTATGTAAGGCTATCATAGTGTTAGACTAGTTCGTCCTTACGCCCTACATCTACTTTCAGATCAGTAAAAGTGTAATCTAGGATAATTTCCCTAGATTTAAGTATTCTTGAGATTAGTTGATTTTGAGTTTTTGAGTTCATGTTTCTTTTAAAAGTTCTATTCCTAATTATCAAATTGCAATATTGTTATCGAGGTCCTTCATATCATGAACCATAACTCTTGAATTCATAATTCACATTCAAAGGAGAGTTAAGAATAGAGTTCAAGTAAGTCTTTGAGTTCAATTGTGGATCTTTTGAGATCAACTATTGATTTGAGCTAAATTTTAAGGAGGTAAGTATAAGAATGAGAAGAGTCGCATCCACGAGTTCCATATCGTTATGTAGACCCTTGAGTCAAGTAGTTCATGCCCATAAATTCCATATGAACTCCATAATTTGAGTATCTTTGAGATGAGTAGTATCTTCAAGTTCTAAGTCTTGAGTATTGAGTTCCTAACCACTTTTTGAGATTATATTCATAATCATGGGACTACTATATGTTACCCATGAAGTCTTTAAGTTGAGTAGTTCATGTCCATAATTCCTCATAAACCCTATGAGTCCAGCAGTCTAGAGTTGAGTAGTATCATTGAATCTTGAGTTCTGAGTACTGATGTTCTTTATTGCTATTGAGATCTCTGAGTTGAGTCGTTCATGTTTTTAATTTCACATGAACCCTATGAATTGTGTTATAAATTTTTAAAATCTTTCTAAAGCGAACACTTAAGTTTTAAACTGAGTTTTGAGAAAGTAAAGATGAGTTTTGAGAAAATAGTTTTCTAAAACATGATTAGTATGACAATTGAGTATGCCATTACCATCAATGTTTATGCAATATAACTTCCTAAGTCATCAATGATCATATTATAATATGATTTTTGAAATGTTTTCAGAAAGAGTAGAGTTGATTTCATTTTCTTTAAAATGATGTATGAGAACTAAGTATTCCTAAAAGTAAATGTTTTCACATTTAAGAAACTGAGATTTCCAAAAGGATTTTGAGCAGTTTGAGTACCATCTCTTTTAAGAGAAAGATTTTTGAGTAATAATCTCAAACCACAAAAAGAGTTATCTTTTTAAACATATGAGTTTGTATATTTTGGGAGTAGTATTGAGCACTGATATGGGGGGAAGTTCATACAACTCACAGCTCCCATAAACCATGTAGCCAAGTGGTTAGAAAGGGTCATTCTTTTTGTAGATGATTCCTAAATGCTTTTTAGCATATATTAGTGGATCCACTTAGTTGAGAGGTCTTATACCCTAGCAAAGTATAAGACAATTTTGACAGCATGGGTGAGACGTTGTAGCATCACATAGCTCATAGTGATAGTTGTCGGTTAGAGAAACTCCCACAGAGATATTTTTTTTTTATATTTATATACACAAAGTTTACTTTGTATTTTCATATACAAAAAAAAATTATTTTGTAACCTTGCATACAAACAGAGTATATTGTATTCTTAAATACATTGAGTTGCTTTTTACTGTTTTAAAAGCTTTCCACATATTATATCTCTTATTGTTGCTTTATATTGAGTTGAGTATCCAGAGTTTGAGTACCCATAGTTGAGTGTCTCATTATTTAGTTGAGTCTTATTTCACTTAGTTGAATATCTTATTATTGAGTTGAGCCTTATTTCACTAAGTTGAATATCCTATTATTGAGTTGAACCTTATTTCACTTAGTTGAATATCCTACTTAGTTCAGAACCTTATTACTAAGTTGAATATCCTATCCTTTGAGTTGAGTATCATATATTTGAGTTGAGTATCTTATTCTTGAGTTGAGTCGAGTAAGTGAGTTGAGAAGAGGTAAGTATGTTTCTTTTTTATTAACTTCAAGCTTATGTTTATGCTTTAGAATTCCCCTTACATGCTCGTACATTCCATGTACTGAGCCATTTGGCCTGCATCATTTCATGATTCAAATACACGTATTCAGGGTCATAAATAAGAGCTTCGTTTACACCACATGGAGTTCGAGTTAGCTATGGTGAGCCTCCTTTCTTTTAGAGGGTTCTACTTTTACTTTCAGTTATATCAGTTGTTAGGATGTCGTGGGTCTTGTCCCAACTTCCATCTTTGTCATTTAGAGGCTCCATAGATAGATAGTAGTTTTCAGAAGTCTATTCATTTATTTTGTTAAATGTTTTAAAGACTTAAGTTGCTTATTTTATGGTGAGTTGAATAATTTATTTTTATTAAGAGTTCTTCATTTGAGGTAAATCTTTGTATTTTAGATCAATGGATTTTTATTAAGTTTTTAAGCTTTGTATGCTTGAGTTAGTCTTCCGCTTGTAGTCAACTAGGATGAGAGTTCACTTGAGAACCAACAATGGTTCTCGAGTGCCGGTCACGTCCAGGGTGTAGGCTCGGGTTGTGACAAACTTTGTTTCAGAACACAAAGTTTAAGAGCCCTAGGGTGTCTATGAAGTCGTGTCAAGTAGGATTTTATTTATGGTTGTGAAGGTCTCACTTCTATAAATGAGGGACTATAGACATTTAAGATATGTTTCTCTTCTTTCATACTCTTAATCGTGCAATAGAGCTATGTCATAGAGATTTATTCATACTTGTGCCTTTCTCAGATTCATTCAACTAACCTCATACTAAAGGTGGTTAAAAAGCAGAGTCAGTCTTTTATCGATGGGTTGATCTTAGCAAGAGTCTTAAAGAAGTCATATGACTCCAGAGGGGCTTTAGAGAAGCCCATGAGTGAGTAAGTGTTCAGTTTCAGAGGAATGCACCCATATTCATATGAATCGTGCATTTGAGCTAAAAGCGAGTTGTACTCTCTTCCCTAAGCCTTGTTTCAGGTGAGATCATATGAGAAAGTATGTTTAGAACTTGGGTAGTATTTTCACCCTAAAAGGTAGCATGAGTTACGAGATCATGAGCAGTAGTAGATAAAGAGCCCAGAGTTAGAGAAAATTGTGCAGAGGTTTAGTAATCTAACAGGGAGATGGTGTTTCAACAAGCTATGTTATTATAGTCATGCACCCAGTAAGTTATTGATGAGGAGTTTTCCCTTGTGGGTAGACTAAGAAGTGATGATTTGTGAAGATTCCATCATAGGAGATAGAGTGTGTTTTAGCTAGAAAGGAGTTTGTGATGAAATGTCATTCTGTAGGTAATGCCCAAGTGTAAATGTCGAATAGAAGAGCAAAAGTATTCATAAAGTGATTGATCTAATCTAGGCTTATGATTTGTTTGATAGGGTCATGATGTTTAGAAGGTTATAGAACTGATTAAGTAATGAGGTATAGTATAGTAGGCAAGCAATCGTATTAATATTCTGGTTTAGTAATGAACATTAAGCTTGAATTTGAGATGAGTGTCATGATCGAAAGAATGGCAACATGAGAGTGATGATGTTAGTATTGGGATTTGATCTAGTAGACTTGATATAGAGTAGGTGAGGAATGGAGATGACAGCTGCAATGAAAGATGAGTGGTACAAGTGAGATATCCTAACCTTTAAGATAAGGGTAGTGAAGTGTGGCTAAGTCACAAGAGTAAAAAGAGCATTAAGAGGATGTATACCAGTAAGAGATGATGGAAAAGGTTCATAGCTTTCAAGTGTCAGCTTTAGACCTAAGAGGGAGATAACAAGATGAGAAATCAAGTCAAGTGTTTGAGAGTAAGATAGTAATGAGTTCTAAAGAGTATGAGAGATATCCATTGGAGGTCCTTTTAGTAATGTAGTGATGTTAGAAAGAGGAGGTTGATGTTCTTATCGTGATAGTGATGGTTTAATAATTCCATGTAAGGTTATAAATGAGGAAGAAGAGGAGGATGAAGTTTTACTATGAGAAATAGTTAAATGAGAGCCCTTAGTTGATTCGGAAGGAGTTAGTTAGTAGGAGTCCATGGAGTTGTTAGAGTACTAAGCTTGAATGTGGTGTTGTTAAACCTTAGGTGGTTCTTGATATGAGCCAAATGTGGTAGTAAAGAGTAATAGTTATGGGATGAGATTCCCTATAGAGAGGTATAAAACCCGAACCTAAGAATTTAGGTTAAGCTTGAATATAGTAAAGGGCATACCATTAGACTCTAAGACTCGGACCATCCTTCGTAGTGAGTAAGTTTTTACCAAGGAATTTAAACTTTTCTTAAGTGTTAAGGTCACTAGATATAGTACCTTGAGTTCCAAAAGGAACTAAATTGGAAATAGCAAAATCTGAAATTTTGCAAGTTATGCTTAAGTTATGAGTTTTGGGTCAACTTCAAACGACCATAACTCTCACTACATGATGAGTTAGGTGGGCTACAAGATATCTAATGAAAGGTTTTTAAATTATCTTTCCAACTCCACCGAGTTTGATAATTTTAGAGTTCGGATGAGTGAGATATGCCCTTTTGAAGTCAGGTAGTCCAGTTAAGGAAATTTACACGAAAATAGCAAGGGGTATTTTGGTCTTTTCCTTAACAAATCAAATTTAATTCATTTTTAATAAGGTTTTAAGGGTTTAATCCTATTAGGTTCAGTTTTATAATCCTAATATACGCCTAGGGTTTTAGTTGAGGGTTCAAGAAGAGAAAAGAGGAGAGGATCAAGGCGTTCGTCGAGATTCTTGAGTTTTGTTGCGGATTTTCGCCACAGGTTTGATCCCTAAGATGTATGTAAGCTTCCATAGTGTTGAGTTTGTTCACCCACGTGCCAATCATGATTTATTAAGCCTAATTTCGTTCTAAAAATTTAAGGATTTAAGTTCTTGAGATAAGGTCTTGATAAGTGTTTTTGAAGTTTCCTTATCGATTAAGTTTTGATGTAAGATTCTACTTGGGTAAATTTAAAATGACCATATCTCTTAGAATATAAAGATTTGTGTGAGTCATAACCTACAAAATTAAAGTTATTTGAATCTACTTTCCAACGTCACCAATTTCGCATCAATCCAATTTCTAAGTAAAAAGTTATGACTATTTTAGTAACCTATACAAAGATGTTACGAATTAGCCGACAGGAAAACATTAAAAGGGGGTTTTTTTTTACCTCCAAGAATCCCTAAACGAATTTCTTGACTAATAAAAGTCTCAAAACAATCAGATTTTCATCTTTTAGTCCATCATTCTCTTCTCTCTCAAACCCTAGGGCAAAACCCTAAGGAAAAATCAAAGTAGAAGACGTCATTGAAGATTCTTTCAACCTTTTTGAAGATTCTTCTTCAAGGTAAGTCTTTCTCCAAGAATTCCATTCTTTTCTACTCAAATTCCTCCATACAATTATAAATCACTGATGAAAATCATAATTATCATAGAGATTTCAAAAAACTAATTCAAGAATCTCAAAAAAGATTTACTTGATCATTTACCTACAATCTATGGTTTCAAGGCTTCTAATCAAGTTCTTCTTCAAGATTATTCAAGAACCTTGTTCTTTCAGGTATGTAAGGCTATCATAGTGTTAGACTAGTTCGTTCTCATGCCCTACATCTACTTTCAAATTAGTAAAAGAGTAATCTAGGATACTTTCCCTAGATTTGAGTATTCTTGAGATAGGTTGATTTTGAGTTCTTAAGTTCATATTTCCTTTAAAAGTTATATTCCTAATTATCAAATTGCTATATTGTTATCAAGGTCCTTCATATCATGAACCATAAATCTTGAATTCATAATTCACATTCAAGGGAGAGTTAAGAATAGAGTTCAAGTACGTCTTTGAGTTCAATTGTGGCTCCTTGAAGATCAACTATCGACT
This sequence comes from Solanum bulbocastanum, assembly GCA_037074985.1. Lineage (NCBI taxonomy): Eukaryota > Viridiplantae > Streptophyta > Magnoliopsida > Solanales > Solanaceae > Solanum > Solanum bulbocastanum. Next base: position 32,622,632 of record CM073604.1, read on the forward strand.
TGAGCTAAGTTTTGAGGAAGTAAGTATGAGAATGAAAAGAGTCGTATACACGAGTCCCATATTGTTATATAGACCCTTGAGTCAAGTCGTTCATGCCCATAGATTCCGCATGAACTCTATAAATTGAGTATTTTTGAGAGGAGTAGTATCTTCAAGTTCTAAGGCTTGAGTATTGAGTTCCTAACCCCTTTTTGAGATTATATTCATAATCATGGGACTACTACATGTTACCCATGAAGTCTTTGAGTGTAGTAGTTCATGTCCATAATTCCGCATGAGCCATATGAGTCGAATAGTCTAGAGTTTAGTATCATTGAATCTTGAGTTCTGAGTACTGAGAATCTTTATTGCTATTGAGATCCCTGAGTTGATTCATTCATGTTCATAATTCTACATGAACCCTATGATTTGAGTTATATTTTTTTTTAATCATTTTAAAGCCAACACTTGAGTTCTTTAACTAAGTTTTGAGAAAGTAAAGATGAGTTTTGAGAAAAGAGTTTTCTAAAACATGATTAGTATGACAGTCGAGTATGCCATCAATGTATGAGTAGTATGGTTTCTAGATATACCATCAAGTTTATGCAGTATGACTTCCCAAGTCATCAATGATCATATTATAATATGATTTTTGAAATGTTTTAAGAAAGAGAAGAGTTGAGTTCATTTTCTTTAAAATGATATGTGAGAACTAAGTATTCCCAAGAGTAAATGTTTTCACATTTAAGATGAGAGGAAAGTGTGATTTTCAAAAGAATTTTTAGCAGTTTGAGTACCATCTCTTTTAAGAGAAAGATTTTTGAGTAATAATCTCAAAACACAGAAAGAGTTATGTTTTTAAAAATAAGAGCTAGTGTATTTTGGGAGTAGTATTAAGCACCGAGTTCATACAACTCACAGTCCCCATAAACCTTGTAGCCAACGTGGGTAGAAAGAGCATACTTTTTAGATGATTCCTTAATGATTTTTAGCATAGACTAGTGGATCCACTTAGTTGAGAGGTCTTATACCCTGGAAAAGTATAGGACAATTCTGACAGCGTGGCGAGACGGTGTATCATCACATAGCTCATAGTGATGGTTGTCGGTTAGAGAAACTCCCACAGAGATATTTTGTAATTTTATATACACAGAGTTTATTTTGTATGTTTATATACAAACATAGTTTATTTTGTATCCTTGCATACAAACAAAGTATATTGTATTCTTAATTACATTGAGTTGCTTTCTACTTTTTAAAAGCTTTCCATATATTGCATCTCTTATTGTTGCTTTATATTGACTTAAGTATCCAGAGTTTGAGTACCCAGAGTCGAGTGTCTCATTATTTAGTTGAGCCTTATTCACTTAGTTGAATATCCTATTATTGAGTTGAGCCTTATTTCACTAAGTTGAATATCCTACTTAGTTAAGAACCTTATTACTAAGTTGAATATCTTATCCTTTGAGTTGAGTATCATATCTTTGAGTTGAGTATCTTATTCTTGAGTAGAGTCAAGTAAGTGAGTTGAGAAGAGGTAAGTATGTTTCTTTTTTATTAACTTCAAGCTTATGTTTATGCTTTAGAATTCCCCTTACATGCTCGTACATTCCATGTACTGAGTCATTTGACCTGCATCACTTCATGATGCAAATACACGTATTCAGGGTCATAAATAAGAGCTTCGTTTATACCACATAGAGTTCAAATTATCTATGGTGAGCCTCCTTGCTTCCAGAGGGTTCCACTTTTACTTTCAGTTATATTAGTTGTTAGGATGTCGTGGGTCTTGTCTCGACTTCTACCTTTGTCATTTAGAGGCTTCATAAATAGACATTAGAGTTTCAAAAGTCTGTTTATTTATTTTGTTAAATGTTTTAAAAACTTAAGTTGCTTATTTTATGGCGAGTTGAATAATTTATTTTTATTAAGAGTTCTTCATTTGAGTTAAAGCTTTGTATTTTAGATCAATGAATTTTTATTCAGTTTTTAGGCTTTGTATACTTGAGTTAGTCTGCCGCTTGTAGTCAACCAGGATGAGGGTTTGCTTGGGGACCAACAATGGTTCTCGAGTGCTGGTCACGTCTAGAGTGTAGGCTCGAATTGTGACAGCTAAGTAGCAAAGATATTCATGATGTATCTTCTCAATATTTTCGGCAATTTTGAATTAAAATTGAAAGGATCTTCAATAAACTAGGATAAAAATTTTGAATCTCAAAATTTTAAACAATTTTTAATCAAAATGGAAAGGATCTTCGATGAACTTGAAGATTCAAAAGGATATTGTTGTCCAACAACAATTCTATCATTTTTGTATCATTCATAACTCACCCCGCTTATCCAAAATTTTGACAAAATATTTTGAATCAAGTTTGAAAGGTTTCTTCGTTGAATGGGAGCAATTTGAAATTTGAAATTTCTTCGTTCTATTAGGATTTGCCTTTATATGATTGACAGTAATAAGAAACTAAGCGTAATTTATGGGATTTAATTTATTTTCAGATTTTATTTCCTTTTAAGCCCAACGAAAAGATTTTTTTTGTATTAGAATTAATGTATCCAGATGATGACTTATGTATCCGGAAGGTACAAATTTTAAGAGATTATTGTAATTAAAGAGAATAGGGATAAGATGTAATTTACTCTTTACAGTATGTGATTTATGTAAGTTATACATAAACATATGTACCTCACGAATCAAATAGGAAACCTATACAAACTTTTTTTAGGCCTGTTTGGCCATGTGATATGAAATCATGATATGATATTATAATATATAATCATGACATGAAATTGAAGTTTTGTTTGGACATGTGATATGGAACTTTTGTGTTGTAAATTTTCTCACAAACAGAAGAATCTAATAAGTTGTAAAAATATTAAAATAGCCCCAATCATTTATTCAATCTTGCCAAATAAATAAAAATTTATAAAATGACATAATAAATTATTACAAAGTTATTTGTTATCCACTTAAGAAATTATTTAATCTAACTTTAATTGATCAAACTTTAATATAATAAAAAAATTTAAACATAAACTGTAGTGTACTATTCTTTAATATATTCCCCTACATAGTACAGACAATATCCTCACGTTGAACTTGCATTTCTCGATCATATGACCGAGAAGATAAACCAACATTGTTACTTTGAGTCATTTGTTTGTCAATATCATACGCAACTATATTTTCATGCTCATAGACCATGAATATTTCATCACTCCTTTGGTATTCTCCAAATAATTATGTAACACTGCTCAAGTTATGACAATTTTTACTTGTGTGTCAATATCATAATGGTTCATGCCTTGTTTAACTTGTTTGCAATTACACATTTTCAATGCATTAATTTCATGCTAAAATCAAACATATTGTGGGATTATCAAACATACATCACTAATTTTGTCCTTTTTCATATTAAATTGCTTTAAACATTTTCATATGTAGCCGAAAGGTACTTTTTTTTTATTATGAAAAACCTAAAAAGTATTACTCCCTCCGTTCTTATTTATATTCACCAAATCAATTCATACTTTATCATTTATAGTCCCCAAATCTAAAGTAATAATAGATTTTATGTTGGTGAGAATAATAAATATTAAAAATGTAATGATATGATTATATATTTTATTTACATATGAAATAAATGGTTAGTAAATATAAATGTGGGGTTGTTTTAACAAAATATAAACTTGTGGGTCAATTTTTGTATTTGAAAAATCTCAAATCATGATTTTGGAGAATATGAGATTCATCTCATGATATGAAATCATGAGATGAAATTACTATGAAATCGCATGTCCAAACGTTGATTCCATCTCATGATTTCATATTGTGATATAGTATCGCATGACCGAATGCCAACTTAATATTTGGATTTCTTAGTTCATCATTTCAAAAATCAGAGATGCCTCGTTTAAAATTTTTGAAGTCAGATTTTTCAAATCTGTTTGATTGACTTCAATCACTTTTACTATTCAGGTTTGTATTCTCTTTGTAAAAGTTGAAAACATCTTATCTCGATCTATTGATATCCTTCCAAGTGAATGAGCTTCTATTAAGACTTATGGCTTCATGAAATAGCTCTAGACAATTGATATTAACCGTACAAAACTATTATCTACTTGTAAAATGGAAATCTTAATTACTATCTACACTTTGTGGTTGAGTGATCTCTGGATCATAGGAATTGGTTTGCTCTAGTTAATATTCTATTAAGTTGACTTATTCTATGATTTATAGTATGCTGCTTGTCTAGATCAGTGATTTTTTTTCATTAAATGGGAATTCTTGAAGATTAATCATCGAGAAATCATATGCAAAATCAAAAACTAGGTTAATAGAAAATCTGCTAAAGTATTTCCTTCTCTCATGACATATATGTTGAATAGTAACAACCACTTGATGTGAGACCAAAATATATATTTTTAATCATTATTTGCCTCACATTTATTATTTATATTTGTCCTTTTTGAGCATGGATTTTGTGAATTGTACTTAACAGTATATTTTATTTGTAGGATTAAATTGGTGTGAAGATAAAGGAATTTGAAGCTAAAACGAATTAAATATGGAATGTTCAAGAAGGAAATCAAGCATGCAACTTAATAGATTAAATTGAATATTATATTATATTTATATATATATGTGAATCAAACGCTGCAAAAGAGAAAGAAAACACACCAACTGTCACGTGGCAACAATATGAAGGACCAATTATGTGAGGCGGCGGACTAAGCACAGTTTCACGTAGAATCCAATTCCGTCAAGGTTTTAGGTTCCCAATTTATTTTGGACTTAATTATTTTATTTAGGGTTTTTCTACATTTATAAATAGTTCATAAGAATAATTATTAGGAGAGGAGGATACAATGTAGAAATTAACTTTTGATTAGGGTTTCATCTTTTCTTCTCTTTTATTTATTTTACATCTTTTACTTGAATGATTCGTTGTAATTGCTCTATGTCTATGTGGAGTTAAACTTCTCATTCTTGGATTATATTTACTTACAATACGATTGTTTAGTGATTTTAATTTGGCATGATTTGTTTATCATAATAGTTGTTCTTATATTCTTGTGATTTCTAATGCCTGATTACCATTGAAATAAACATATTGTCTGAATTGAACTCGGGAGACGAATAAGAGGATACAATGTGGGGGCATAAGGAGCATGATTTCTCTTAATAATTAGTGTTAATTTGTATCTAGGATAAGGATATACCTAGAAATCATGCTTAGTCACTATACAGGAAGAAACCGTAATGCTCGGTACTTGGTTCAACCTATCCTCGCTCAACGATGTAGTTAGGTTATCATTTATCGTAGGCGATTAAAGGTCGGGAGACTATGATCATACATTTAAATCTGTGAATCAATAACTAGATAAGCAAATAAGTTGATGAAATTAATGTTAAACATGATTGTTAGTTAAATTATAATCCTAGATCGATTAATTCATTGATTGTGTAAACATCTATCTTTTCTTAGTTAATTGCTTTTTAGTTATTTTATCTTTATTTTATTTTAGTTAATATATTTATCTTTTGAAATCCTCCCCTTAAATAAATAATTAGAACTAGTATAATTTAGTAAATTGTTAATTGACAAGTCCTTTGGGTTCGATAATCCGGCTCTTTAGGGCCACTATATTACTTGCGCGATCACGTACACTTGCGTGTGCAATTGGGAGAAAAAAGTTTTTGGCGCCGCTACTGGGGACTTAGAAATTAATTGTTTTCTAGGTTATAGTTTTTCTTTTTATTTATATAAGTTTTTTATTAACAAAAATTAAAAATATCTCCTTATTTTATTTTATTAGTGTCACTTTTTTTGTTTTGATCATGTTTTTGCAGATCAGGGGAAGTCTGAGTACCCAAGAATTTGAAGCAAAGGAGCCTGTTTGAGGTTAAGAGTGGGGTGCATACGAGTCTTGAAAAAAATAATATTGAGAGAACATGCTACTAGCTAGGCTTAAAGGCCAGGGAGTTTTTCTAACCCTTGTTTTAAAATTTTAATTGATGATTTGGGGACATAACATCTTTTCAAGTGTGGGGTGGGGATTCTTCCGCATATTTTGATTAGGGTGAAGTGTGCTTTAAATTTGTTTAATATGGTTTTGGTTTAAAAAAAAAATGAAAAAAATTTGTCTGGACAGTGAAGTCCGTATCCAATCCTCGTCGCGGACTTGGTACAAAAAAATTCGTAAAAAAAAAAGTAATCAAATTTTTTTTTCGTCAGTAGGAGCACACTTAGCCGGCCCAACCCAAAAAATAATAATTCTTTCTTTCACTCATTAGCTTATGTTGTTGCACTGGGGACAATGTCATGTTTTAAGTGTGGGTAGGAGAATGAATTCCTAGTTTTTACTATTTTATCGAGTCTTTTCTTTTTATAGGATGGGTTCCTTGGTTTTTTTTAGGTTCTTTTCCTGAGGGTAGTCCCTTTGAACCGAGTGTGTTTTATTTTTTTAGAAAGTAAATTTTATTTTTATTATTTTTTTGGAGAGAAGAGAAAAGACCCTTTTGATTTGTGTGATATTTGTTATTTGAGCCTAATTTTGAGTAGTACTTTCTTGTGAATGCTTGATTGCTAGTGAAATTGCAAACTCTTTGACATCTAGGTTCATGGTTGTGACTTTGTATATAGTTTATTTTATTTTGTAGTTTGTTATGATCATGTCTCTCTTAGAAGTGGAATTAATCCATCTTGATTGATACTTGTGCCATGTGTGGTGAGATTTTTTTTATTCCATGTTTTGCATTTTAGTCTAGAACTTGCCCTGCATGTTATTAAAATAAAATAAAAAGTGTTGCTTTGTTTAGGAGATGATAATAGGTTTTCTTTGATTTGTCTGGTAAATTATAGTCTTTTCAGATATTATATCACTAGTTAGCCCTTTTGAGCCTGTAGTCTTTTGTTGGTAGTCATGTTTTGCCCTAAACTATTTTGTTGAATCCGTAGTTTTTGCACCTTGCTTCCTTGAGCATTATAGCATAGACATATTCTAATTGCTAATTTTGAAGAAAAAGGGATGGTTGAGTGAAAAGGTAATCAATGATAGTTACAACATGCTTAAAAAACCCTCGTTAAAAGAATGTGATGAAAACAAAAAATTGGCCCTGCTATGTTGTGTGAAATAAAAGTATAGAAAAACTTTGTTTTGGCCTTGGTCCTTAATGGACAATGTGCACCTTAACTCAATTGAGGGTGACTAGTTCAGAAGTATGCTCAAACATTAGCCCTGGTCCTACCAAGAATATTGTGCACCTCAATTGAGGGTAGTGAAAAGGCATATATATAAATAAATAAAAAAGAAAAAAAAAAGTGATTGAAAACATCCTTGAGATGATGAGAATTACATGTGAAATAATTGTTGAAGCAGACTAAAAATAAAAAGAAGAAAATAATGGGTAATACAGTCTTAAATTGTAAAGTGCTCAGGGAAGTGTAAGTTATTATTATATAGTTTTGCTATCCGTCCCCTAGCCTACATTACAACCCGTTAAAGTCCTATTTGATTCTATTCATGCATGCTTAATTAGTGGAGATGTACATAATGGGTAAGCCTATGGTTCTTTGTGCATACATGTGAATTTTATTTCTAAGTGTGAATTGTTCTGTGATGTTAAGTTTTTAATTTATATTCAATCTTTTGAATTGAGTGTGTGGATTATTTCTTCTTGTGAGAGCACTTGTTTTTATGATGGATAAGTGATTTTATTAGCTTTCTTTGATAAGAGTAGGTGAGCAAGCTTAAATTTAATGAGTTTAGTCTTTCTTTGAGGTTAGGAGGTTAGAGGTTTTTTGTTATATGAATATCTTGCATAATGATCGAGAAGTGTACTTGATGTTTTGAAATTTGTATATGGCCTGATTATTTGTATCAAGGATTTTTAAAATGAGTTTTAATGTATGCTTGCTCGAGGACGAGTAAAGTTTAAGTGTGGGGTGTTGATGTGACACCAAAATACGTATTTTTAATCATTATTTTCCTCACATTTATTATTTATATTTGTCCTTTTTGAGCATGAATTTTATGAATTGTGCTTAACCGTATATTTTATTTGTAGGATTAAATTGGTGTAAAGATGAAGGAATTTGGAGCTAAAACGAATTAAAGATGGAAGGTTCAAGAAAGAAATCAAGCCGGTAGCTTAATAGATTAAATTGAATATTATATTATATTTATATATATGTGAATCAAATGCTGCAAAAGAGAAAGAAAACAAACCAACTGCCACGTGGCAACAATATGAAGGACCCAATTATGTGAGGCGGCAGACGAAGCACAATTTCACGCGGAATCCAATTCTGTCAAGGTTTTGGATTCCCAATTTCTTTTGGACTCAATTATTTTATTTAGGGTTTCCTACATCTATAAATAGTTCATAAGAATAATTATTAGGAGAGGAGGATACAATGTAGAAATTAACTTTTGATTAGGGTTTCATCTTTTCTTCTCTTTTATTTATTTTACATCTTTTATTTGAATGATTCATTGTAATTGATATATGTCTATCTGGAGTTAAACTTCTCGTTCTTAGATTATATTTACTTACAATATGATTGTTTAGTGATTTTAATTTGGCATGATTTGTTTATCATATTAGTTGTTCTTATATTCTTGTGATTTCTAATGCCTGATCACCATTGAAATAAACATATTGTCTGAATTGAACTCGGGAGACGAATAAGAGGATACAATGTGGGGGCATAAGGAGCATGGTTTCTCTTAATAATTAGTGTTAATTTGTATCTAGGATAAGGATATACCTAGAAATCATGCTTAGTCACTATACAGGAAGAAATCGTAATGCTCGGTACTTGGTTCAACCTATCCTCGCTCAACGATGTAGTTAGGTTATCATTTATCATAGGCGATTAGTGGTCGGGAAACCATGATCATATATCTAACCATGTGAATCAATAACTAAATAAGCAAATAAGTTGATGAAATTGATGCTAAACATGATTGTTATTTAAATTATAATCCTAGATTGATTCATTCATTCATTCATTGTGTAAACATCTATCTTTTCTTAGTTAATTGCTTTTTAGTTAGTTTATCTTTATTTTTAGATTAGTTAATATATTCATCTTTTTAATCCTCCCCTGAAATAAATAATTAGAATTAGTATAATTTAGTAAATAGTTAATTGACAAGTCCTTTGGGTTCGATAATCCGGTTCTTTAAGGCCAATATATTACTTGCGCGACCACGTACACTTGTGTGTGCAATTGGGTGCAACACTAACTAAATGCAATGACTAAATTTATATCATGCTAAGACTGAATGCTGACTGTACTAAAATGAGGTCAATGCAATGGAGTCTGACTGAACTGTGGGAGCTACTAATAACCAACATAAAACCACACGATCTAAATATGGAGTCCGATGTATACGCCCCATCGAGAGGACCCAATACACCCGACCAAAGGTATAAAGGCATGTTGGCGTGATCACTAAAATGATGCCTACAGAGGGGACTTACAACCTACATGACTCGTTGTTTTGGGACTATATGGGTGACTAACCCTAGTCCAACTCAGTATTATGCTACTCCTAATAGATTAAATGATTTAACTCATTAAGACTGATGTAATTTACTAGATAGCTCAAAACTGACATGCAATTTGAGAATGCAACAATAATGACTGATAGTGTGACATTCGTAAACTAAAGCATGGGTATGTCTATAATAACTAAATAATTTGACCTAGCATGCAAAATTCATGAACTAACAAATATATACAACTAGGATTCTGAATATCATATGAGAAACTAAGTAATAACATAGTAATTTAATTTGGAATATTAAATTACTAGTTCATAATAATCTGCTGTAGAAACCTAGGTCTAGTTAATAATGGGGAATCAAGAATCTGAATGAATTGTAGGGATCTAATGGGCGAAAGGAACCCACTAGTGAAATTCCATAGACCTGGTGACGAATTCCACGAAGAAATCTTTTGATTTCCAGGCTAGAACTGATGGAACCTTGTTGTGTTCTTGAACTAGGGTTCTTGAATTCTTTCTCCTTTTACTGTTTTAACTTTCTAAGTTTTGATGAATGATTTGACTTAGGTAAGTTCTAGTTATGTTTCTAGAGATAACTAACCAAAACCACGTAGTTTAGGGTTAAAATGACGTAGCAACGAAATGGAAAAGACCAAAAGACCCTTGACTTAACTGATGTCAGAGTGACCGACAGACCGTTGATTGACTGACAGTCCATGCTGGTCAACCGTTGAGCAGTACTGGAGGCTGGTTTCTGGGGTCTGATCCACGGATGCTCGACCCTTAGATGAATTTTGGGGATGAGTTATGGAGGAGCTTGCTGATGCGAACCACATACCACCAGCACGGGCCGTGGGTCCCCCTACGGTCCGTAGGTGGCATTCACGAGTTGCACTTGTAGCTTTTGAAAATCTGTTTTAAGGTCTATTTTTAGATACGGGGTGTTACATTATCTCTCCCTTGGAAATATTCGTCCTCGAATGAAGACTAGACTAGTTAAAATGGAGGGAAAGAGCTACAACCTACCACTAAACACTGGAAACTAATTTCTGACTAAACTATGTTCCAAGAACATGCAAATATGCTGAAAATGCAAGTATAGATTGAAGGAACATGATACTAATACTGAAACTGCATATGAATGACTGAAAAACTGAAGAGGAAGTATTACCTCAAGCTGGAATGGAGTCGGAAGGAAAGAGGTGAGGATACTTGGCTTTCATGGCTGCTTCTGTTTCCCAAGTAGCTCCCTCTACGGATCGACTCCTTCACAAAACCTTGACTGAAGCGACTTCCTTGTTTCTCAGCCTTCGAACGTGACGATCAAGGATTTCAACTGGTACCTCTTTTGAGATTCTGAGCTCCGGAGGTCGGTATTCTTATTTTTTTATTTTTAAGATTCTGATCTCTGGAGGTCGGTATTCTTATTTTTTTATTTTTAAGATTCTGACCTCCGGAGGTCAGTATTTTTATTTTTGTATTTTTGAAATTCTGACCTCCGGAGGTTAGTATTTTTATTTTTGTATTTTTGAAATTTTGACCTCCGGAGGTCGGTATTTTTATTTTTGTATTTTTGAAATTCTGACCTCTAGAGGTTGGTAATTTTATTTTTGTATTTTCTAAATTCCGACCTCCGGAGGTCAGAATTTTTATTTTTTAGTTTTGTAATTCTGACCTCCAGAGGTCGGTATTTTTATTTTTTAGTTTTGGAATTCTGACCTCCAGAGGTTGGTATTTTTATTTTTTAGTTTTGGAATTCTGACCTCCGGAGGTTGGTATTTTTATTTTTTAGTTTTGAAATTTTGACCTCCGGAGGTCGGTATGTTTATTTTTTTATTTTTGAAATTCCGACCTCTGGAGGTCGGCTTTCTGTTACAAAACTGGCAATAAATTGCTGCAATTTTAGTTGCCCACCTACATATTTATACCAAAACAATTCAAAGAATTCCAAATAAACTTCATCCAACCAAAACAACACAATATTTTCAACATGTACATTAAACTATTTCAAAATAAACTTCATCCAACTTCAAAATAAACCAAAATACAATCAAACAATTCCAAAATATAGAAGTCTAAAATGTCAAATAGATACAACTACTCCTCATCACCCTGATCACTCTCCTTATTAGACTTATCATTCTCATCACCCTCTTGATCAGATCCATCACTGCTGGCCGAACATTGAGGAAGAATATTCCCTGATTCAAAAAGAAAAGTTAGTTGGGCCTGAAGCGCTGAATACCTCTTGTTCTCTACCTCTTTTGCTGCCGCAATCTCCTCCTCTCTCTTCCTCTTTTTTTCTTCTCTCTTCTTCTCTCTTTCGGCTACAACAGCAAGCTCAACATTGAGATAAGCTATATTACTCTCCATTGTAGATTGCCTCTCTATCCCTGCCATCGAAGCTTGAGGATGATGAACCACAATACCAAGACTTCTTTTTCTGATACGCCTTTTCTGGATAGCCGTAGACTGAACCTTTAAACAGTTCACCAGCACTCTGTTTCCAAAGATTCTCATTTTCTTCTTGTGTAAAGGGTCTGTCCTGACTCTCAAGAGGTAGAGTACTACGATATTCCTGTTATATGATATCTCACATTTTCATAATTAACACACGGACACCTAATCAATCTTGAAGTTAAAAAATCATCAAGTGTCTTTGCATGATTTATAAATCTAGTGACACCTTCTGCGAATTCTGGAATCATACCCGCTCGACCAAGATTGTTTCTATTATACATCCAACTACGATCATGATCCATCTACACAAACAATAATGATAATTTTAATTCCAACAGCTAAATAACATTTGACCTTATTTATTTTAATTCCAACAACTAAATTCACCAACTAAACAACATTATTTATTTTAACTTATTTAAACAACTTAACAACTTTTTAACTTTAACTACATTAGTTTTGACTTAATTCCAACAACTAAATTCACTAACTAAATGACATTATTTATTTTAACTTATTTAAACAACTTCACAATTTTTTAACTTTAACTACATTAGTTTTGACTTAATTCCAACAACTAAATTCACTAACTCAACCACATTATTTATTTTAACTTATTTAAACAACTTAACAACTTTTTAACTTTAACTACATTAGTTTTGACTTAATTCCAACAACTAAATCCACCAACTAAACCATATTATTTATTTAACTTATTTAAACAACTTAAAAACTTTAACTAGTTTAGTTTTGACTTAATTCCAACAATTAAATACACTAACTAAACCACATTATTTATTTTAACTTATTTAAACAACTTAACAACTTTTTAACTTTAACTACATTAGTCTTGACATAATTTCAACAACTAAATTCACTAACTAAATCACATTATTTATTTTAACTTAATTAAACAACTTAACAACTTTTTAACTTTAACTATATTAGTTTTGACTTAATTCCAACAACTAAATCCACAAACTAAACCATATTATTTATTTTAACTTATTTAAAAAACTTAACAACTTTAAATAGTTTAGTTTTGACTTAATTCCAACAACTAAATTCACTAACTAAACGACATTATTTATTTTAACTTATTTAAACAACTTAACAACTTTTTAACTTTAACTAGCTTAGGTTTGACTTAATTCCAACAACTAAATTCACTAACTAAACCACATTATTTATTTTAACTCATTTAAACAACTTAATAACTTTTTAACTTTAACTACATTAGTTTTGACTTAATTCCAACAACTAAATTCACTAACTAAACCACATTATTTATTTTAACTTATTTAAACAACTTAACAACTTTTTAACTTTAACTACATTAGTTTTGACTTAATTCCAACAACTAAATTCACTAACTAAACGACATTATTTATTTTAACTTATTTAAAGTTAAGTGTCAACACTAGATGGACGCAAATCGATCTTGCAAGAAAATCAATTTTGTCATCAATAGGATCAACTAGTGTTGGTACTTATGCTTAACAAACACATTATTCCTAAATTAAAGCGCTAAGTGTCAACACTAGATGGACACAAATCGGTCTTGCAAGAAAATTAATTTTTTTCATCAATAGGATCAACTAGTGTTGGTTCTTATGCTTAATAAAACACATTATTTCAAAATTAAAGATAAGTGTCAACACTAGATGGACATAAATTGATCTTGCAAAAAAATCAATTTTGTCATCAATTGGATCAACTAGTGTTGGTACTTATGCTTAACAAATAGATTATTCCTAAATTAAAGCGCTAAGTGTCAACACTAGATGAACACAAATCGATTTTGCAAGAAAATTATTTTTGTCATCAATAGGATCAACTAGTATTGGTACTTATGCTTAACAAACACATTATTCCTAAATTAAAGCTAACTGTCAACACTAGATGGATACTAATCGATCTTCTAAGAAAATCAATTTTGTCATCAGTAGGATCGATCAGTGCTGGTACTTATGCTTAACAAACACATTATTCCTAAAGTAAAGCTACGTGTCAACACTAGATGGACAGAAATCGATCTTGCAAGAAAATCAATTTTGTCATCAATTGGATCAACTAGTGTTGGTACTTATGCTTAACAAACACATTATTTCTAAATTAAAGCTAAGTGTCAACACTAGATGGACAGAAATCGATCTTGCAAGAAAATCAATGTTGTCATCAATTGGATCAACTAGTGTTGGTACTTATGCTTAACAAACACATTATTCCTAAATTAAAACGTTAAGTGTCAACACTAGATGGACACAAATCGGTCTTGCAAGAAAATTAATTTTTTTCATCAATAGGATCAACTAGTGTTGGTTCTTATACTTAACAAAACACATTATTCCAACATTAAAGCTAAGTGTCAACACTTGAAGGACATAAATCGATCTTGCAAAAAAATCAATTTTGTCATCAATTGGATCAACTAGTGTTGGTACTTATGCTTAACAAACAGATTATTCCTAAATTAAAGCGCTAAGTGTCAACACTAGATGGACACAAATCAATTTTGCAAGAAAATCATTTTTGTCATCAATAGGATCAACTAGTATTGGTACTTATGCTTAAGGAACACATTATTCCTAAATTAAAGCTATGTGTCAACACTAGATGGACACTAATTGATCTTCTAAGAAAATCAATTTTGTCATCAGTAGGATCAACTAGTGTTGGTACTTATGCTTAACAAACACATTATTCCTAAATTAAAGCGCTAAGTGTCAACACTAGATGGAGACAAATCGATTTTGCAAGAAAATCATTTTTGTCATCAATAGGATCAACTAGTATTGGTAATTATGCTTAACAAACACATTATTCCTAAATTAAAGCTAAGTGTCAACACTAGATGGACACTAATTGATCTTCTAAGAAAATCAATTTTGTCATCAGTAGGATCGACTAGTGTTGGTACTTCTGCTTAACAAACACATTATTCCTAAATTAAAGCGCTAAGTGTCAACACTAGATGGACACAAATCGATTTTGCAAGAAAATCATTTTTGTCATCAATAGGATCAACTAGTATTGGTACTTATACTTAACAAACACATTATTCCTAAATTAAAGCTAAGTGTCAACACTAGATGGACACTAATCAATATTCTAAGAAAATCAATTTTGTCATCGGTAGGATCGACTAGTGTTGGTACTTATGCTTAACAAACACATTATTCCTAAAGTAAAGCTAAGTGTCAACACTATATGGACAGAAATCGATCTTGCAAGAAAATCAATTTTGTCATCATTTGGATCAACTAGTGTTGGTACTTATGCTTAACAAACACATTATTCCTAAATTAAAACGCTAAGTGTCAACACTAGATGGACACAAATAGGTCTTGCAAGAAAATTAATTTTTTTCATCAATAGGATCAACTAGTGTTGGTTCTTATACTTAACAAAACACATTATTCCAACATTAAAGCTAAGTGTCAACACTTGAAGGACATAAATCGATCTTGCAAAAAAATCAATTTTGTCATCAATTGGATCAACTAGTGTTGGTACTTATGCTTAACAAACAGATTATTCCTAAATTAAAGCGCTAAGTGTCAACACTAGATGGACACAAATCAATTTTGCAAGAAAATCATTTTTGTCATCAATAGGATCAACTAGTATTGGTACTTATGCTTAAGGAACACATTATTCCTAAATTAAAGCTATGTGTCAACACTAGATGGACACTAATTGATCTTCTAAGAAAATCAATTTTGTCATCAGTAGGATCAACTAGTGTTGGTACTTATGCTTAACAAACACATTATTCCTAAATTAAAGCGCTAAGTGTCAACACTAGATGGAGACAAATCGATTTTGCAAGAAAATCATTTTTGTCATCAATAGGATCAACTAGTATTGGTAATTATGCTTAACAAACACATTATTCCTAAATTAAAGCTAAGTGTCAACACTAGATGGACACTAATTGATCTTCTAAGAAAATCAATTTTGTCATCAGTAGGATCGACTAGTGTTGGTACTTCTGCTTAACAAACACATTATTCCTAAATTAAAGCGCTAAGTGTCAACACTAGATGGACACAAATCGATTTTGCAAGAAAATCATTTTTGTCATCAATATGATCAACTAGTATTGGTACTTATACTTAACAAACACATTATTCCTAAATTAAAGCTAAGTGTCAACACTAGATGGACACTAATCAATCTTCTAAGAAAATCAATTTTGTCATCGGTAGGATCGACTAGTGTTGGTACTTATGCTTAACAAACACATTATTCCTAAAGTAAAGCTAAGTGTCAACACTATATGGACAGAAATCGATCTTGCAAGAAAATCAATTTTGTCATCATTTGGATCAACTAGTGTTGGTACTTATGCTTAACAAACACATTATTCCTAAATTAAAACGCTAAGTGTCAACACTAGATGGACACAAATAGGTCTTGCAAGAAAATTAATTTTTTTCATCAATAGGATCAACTAGTGTTGGTTCTTATACTTAACAAAACACATTATTCCAACATTAAAGCTAAGTGTCAACACTTGAAGGACATAAATCGATCTTGCAAAAAAATCAATTTTGTCATCAATTGGATCAACTAGTGTTGGTACTTATGCTTAACAAACAGATTATTCCTAAATTAAAGCGCTAAGTGTCAACACTAGATGGACACAAATCAATTTTGCAAGAAAATCATTTTTGTCATCAATAGGATCAACTAGTATTGGTACTTATGCTTAAGGAACACATTATTCCTAAATTAAAGCTATGTGTCAACACTAGATGGACACTAATTGATCTTCTAAGAAAATCAATTTTGTCATCAGTAGGATCAACTAGTGTTGGTACTTATGCTTAACAAACACATTATTCCTAAATTAAAGCGCTAAGTGTCAACACTAGATGGAGACAAATCGATTTTGCAAGAAAATCATTTTTGTCATCAATAGGATCAACTAGTATTGGTAATTATGCTTAACAAACACATTATTCCTAAATTAAAGCTAAGTGTCAACACTAGATGGACACTAATTGATCTTCTAAGAAAATCAATTTTGTCATCAGTAGGATCGACTAGTGTTGGTACTTCTGCTTAACAAACACATTATTCCTAAATTAAAGCTAAGTGTCAACACTAGATGGACACTAATCAATCTTCTAAGAAAATCAATTTTGTCATCGGTAGGATCGACTAGTGTTGGTACTTATGCTTAACAAACACATTATTCCTAAAGTAAAGCTAAGTGTCAACACTATATGGACAGAAATCGATCTTGCAAGAAAATCAATTTTGTCATCATTTGGATCAACTAGTGTTGGTACTTATGCTTAACAAATACATTATTCCTAAATTAAAGCTAAGTGTCAACACTAGATGGACACAAATCGATCTTGCAACAAAATCAATTTTGTCATCAATTGGATCAACTAGTGTTGGTACTTATGCTAAACAAACACATTATTCCTAAATTAAAGAGCTAAGTGTCAACACTAGATGGACACAAATCAGTCTTGCAAGAAAAGTAATTTTTTTCATCAATAGGATCAACTAGTGTTGGTTCTTAAGCTTAACAAAACACATTTTTCCAAAATTAAAGCTAAGTGTCAACACTAGATGGACATAAAACGATCTTGCAAAAAAATCAAATTTGTCATAAATTGGATCAACTAGTGTTGGTACTTATGCTTAACAAATAGATTATACCTAAATTAAAGCGCAAAGTGTCAACACTACATGGACACAAATCGATTTAGCAAGAAAATCATTTTTGTCATCAATAGGATCAACTAGTATGGGTACTTATACTTAACAAACACATTATTCCTAAATTAAAGCTAAGTGTCAACACTAGATGGACACTAATTGATCTTCTAAGAAAATCAATTTTGTCATCAGTAGGATCGACTAGTGTTGGTACTTACGCCTAACAAACACATTATTCCTAAAGTTAAGCTAAGTGTCAACGCTAAATGGACAGAAATCGATCTTGCAAGAAAATCAATTTTGTCATCAATTGGATCAACTAGTGTTGGCACTTATGCTTAACAAACACATTATTACTAAATTAAAGCGCTAAGTGTCAACACTAGATGGACACAAATCGATTTTGCAAGAAAATCATTTTTGTCATCAATAGGATCAACTAGTATTGGTACTTATGCTTAACAAACACATTATTCCTAAATTAAAGCTAAGTGTCAACACTAGATAGACACTAATCGATCTTCTAAGAAAATCAATTTTATCATCGGTAGGATCGACTAGTGTTGGTACTTATGCTTAACTAACAGATTATTCCTAAATTAAAGCACTAAGTGTCAACACTAGATGGACACAAATTGATTTTTCAAGAAAATCATTTTTGTCATTAATAGGATCAACTAGTATTGATACTTATGCTTAACAAACACAGTATTCCTAAATTAAAGCTAAGTGTCAACACTAGATGGACACTAATCGATCTTCTAAGAAAATCAATTTTGTCATCAGTCGGATCGACCAGTGTTGGTACTTATGTTTAACAAACACATTATTCCTAAAGTGAATCTAAGTGTCAACACTAGATGGACATAAATCGATCTTGCAAGAAAATCAATTTTGTCATCAATTGGATCAACTAGTGTTGGTACTTATGCTTAACAAACACATTATTCCTAAATTAAAGCTAAGTGTCAACACTAGATGGACACAAATCGATCTTGCAAGAAAATCAATTTTGTCATCAATTGGATCAACTAGTGTTGGTACTTATGCTTAACAAACACATTATTCCTAAATTAAAGCGCTAAGTGTCAACACTAGATGGACATAAATTGGTCTTGCAAGAAAATTAATTTTTTTTCATCAATTGGGTCAACTAGTGTTGGTTCTTATGCTTAACAAAACACATTATTCCAAAATTAAAGCTAAGTGTCAACACTAGATGAACATAAATCGATCTTGCAAAAAAATCAATTTTGTCATCAATTGGATCAACTAGTGTTGGTACTTATGCTTAACAAATAGATTATTCCTAAATTAAAGCGCTAAGTGTCAACACTAGATGGACAAAAATCGATTTGGCAAGAAAATCATTTTTGTCATCAATAGGATCAACTAGTATTGGTACTTATGCTTAACAAACACATTATTTCTAAATTAAAGCTAAGTGTCAACACTAGATGGACACAAATCGATCTTCTAAGAAAATCAATTTTGTCATCAGTAGGATCGACTAGTGTTGGTACTTATGCTTAACAAACACATTATTCCTAAAGTAAAGCTAAGTGTCAACACTAGATGGACAGAAATCGATCTTGCAAGAAAATAAAGTTTGTCATCAATTGGATCAACTAGTGTTGGTACTTATGCTTAACAAACACATTATTCCTAAATTAAAGCTAAGTGTCAACAGTAGATGGACATAAATCGATCTTGCAAGAAAATCAATTCTGTCATCAATTGGATCAACTAGTGTTGGTACTTATGCTTAACAAACACATTATTACTAAATTAAAGCACTAAGTGTCAACACTAGATGGACACAAATCGATTTTGCAAGAAAATCATTTTTGTCATCAATAGGATCAACTATTATTGATACTTATGCTTAACAAACACATTATTCCAAAATTAAAGCTAAGTGTCAACACTAGATATACACTAATCGATCTTCTAAGAAAATCAATTTCGTCATCAGTAGGATCGACTAGTGTTGGTACTTATGCTTAACAAATAGATTATTCCTAAATTAAAGCGCTAAGTGTCAACACTAGATGGACACAAATCGATTTTGCAAGAAAATTATTTTTGTCATCAATAGGATCAACTAGTATTGGTACTTATGCTTAACAAACACATTATTCCTAAATTAAAGCTAAGTGTCAACACTAGATGGACACTAATCTATCTTCTAAGAAAATTAATTTTGTCATCAGTAGGATCGACCAGTGTTGGTACTTATGCTTAACAAACACATTATTCCTAAAGTAAAGCTAAGTGTCAACTCTAGATGGACAGAAATCGATCTTGCAAGAAAATCAATTTTGTCATCAATTGGATCAACTAGTGTTGGTACTTATGCTTAACAAACACATTATTCCTAAATTAAAGCTAAGTGTCAACACTAGATGGACACAAATCGATCTTGCAAGAAAATTAATTTTGTCATCAACTAGCGTTGGTACTTATGCTTAACAAACACATTATTCCTAAATTAAAGCGCTAAGTGTCAACACTAGATGGACACAAATCGGTCTTGCAAGAAAATTAATTTTTTTCATCAATAGGATCAACTAGTGTTGGTTCTTATGCTTAACAAAACACATTATTCTAAAATTAAAGCTAAGTGTCAACACTAGATGAACATAAATCGATCTTGCAAAAAAATCAATTTTGTCATCAATTGGATCAACTAGTGTTGGTACTTATGCTTAACAAACAGATTATTCCTAAATTAAAGCGCTAAGTGTCAACATTAGATGGACACAAATCGATTTTGCAAGAAAATCATTTTTGTCATCAATAGGATCAACTAGTATTGGTACTTATGCTTAATAAACACATTATTCCTAAATTAAAGTTAAGTGTCAACACTAGATGGACACTAATCGTTCTTCTAAGAAAATCAATTTTGTCATCAGTAGGATCGACTAGTGTTGGTACTTATGCCTAACAAACACATTATTGCTAATGTAAAGCTAAGTGTCAACACTAGATGGACAGAAATCGATCTTGCAAGAAAATCAATTTTGTCATCAATTGAATCAACTAGTGTTGGTACTTATGCTTAACAAACACATTATTCCTAAATTAAAGCTAAGTGTCAACACTAGATGGACACAAATCGATCTTGTAAGAAAATCAATTTTGTAATCAATTGGATCAACTAGTGTTGGTACTTATGTTTAACAAACACATTATTCCTGAATTAAAGCGTTAAGTGTCAACACTAGATGGACACAAATCGATCTTGCGAGAAAATCAATTTTGTCATCAATAGGATCAACTAGTGTTGGTACTTATGCTTAACAAATATATTATTCGTAAAATTAAAGATAAGTATTAATACTAAATGGACACAAAAACATTATTGAAAACAATACCAACCTTATCTCTAACTTTGATGAAAGAAGCAATATAGTCTTGTATCAACTTTTTTAGATGTTGAGCTTCCTCACTTACCTAGCACGAAAAGTTCTTAAATTAGTTAAAGATAAACTTCAAATCCAAGAATATTAGTAATATATATATACCAAAATAAAATACACTTAGATAAAGAGGTTATTTCGATAAAAAACTAATTTAGAGGTAAATACTAAATAGCTTTGTGTTCAGGTATGATGTAAATCCTACTCAGTACTCCCTCTCTCTTTTAGAGTTATCATGTTTACTTACTGATGTAATATCCTAATTTTTCCCATTTATATATATATATATATATATATATATATATTATTTTTTTATCTTACCCTGTTCATCTCTTCCTCTTAACCTTTATTCTTAAAAACTTCATCTTTAGCCACACCCCGGATATTTATTTGGCAACAACTTCGTCCTTTATCAAGCGGACTATCAAGGCCAAGAATCCTTGAAATTTACAGGCTAATCCATAGTCATTATTTAAGAAATTAAGAGGTTAACCATATACTAAGGGTAATCATTTAACACATATACATTAATTTACATTAATTTAACCATAACAAGTCTAAAATATAATAGGTTAAAAAATACCAATAAATAAAACTTTTAAAAGGCAACATATTTTTTGGGGGAGATTTCGGGACATAAGCGTCATAAAACTTACATGATTAACTGAAAGAGGTTTCCCTTTCGGGAAGCCCTGAAGAGCTTTTTAAGGACTTTTCAAAAACTTAGAACTCAAACACACTTTTATTATTACACAAACTTTTTTACAATAGAAAGAACAATATAAGCAAGGTAGTAGGGTATTAGGATGATTTTTTCTTATATTTAGGCTGCTCACTTTTTTTGCTCTACCGTCTTCTCACATCTGCTACACTTTATATAGGCAAAGAAAAATCAAATGAACATCCTAAATCCGCTACGTGGCCTTAATTATTAATGGCCGACAACTTGATAAGATTTCTTTAATAATGCAAGTCGGGTACTCATTGGTCCCCATCGTCACGTGTATCATCAAGTTCATCTTCTTGGACTAATATTACAGACTGACACTATTATTGACAGGGCGCGTGCTATGTCAACAGTTTTTCCCTCTTTTGGAGGGTAGTGCTAAAGTAACAACACACTCATTTTTACAGGACACTTAGTCAGGACACTTAGTGGACTTCCCCACCTAACCTTTAACCTACTACTTTATATTTCTTTCACCGTAATGATCTTTTATCTTTTTATTCCATTCTTGACACCATGCCATTCTTGACTTTTTTGCAACTCTCTTTCCCATGTCTTCTTGTCTTTTTACATTCTTGTCTTGTTTCAATTATGTCCGTTGTATGTCGTCCTTGTGATAGGGAATGAAGTCTTTGAAATAGAAAAATGGTTAAGTTTCTAAGTTATGTAATGCAATAGTATCAAAACTCATGCCTGAATCATTATCCTCATAAGGATCTTGAGAGTCTTGAATATTGTTTGTCTGTTCTTCGTCTGATAATGAAGGACTGTGACTATTATTTTCTGACCCATTACTTGGACTAGGAATATCTTTGATAATATGTTTATCTTAGCTTTTGTCTTGAAATTTTTTTTCTAAAGTTTGTTTGATTATTTTTTCTAATTTGTCATTTTTTTTCTTTTTTATCGCTTCATTTTTTCTTAACGAATCTTTCTGAAAATATTTAGGTAGTATCCTTCATGAGGAAGACGACTCTTCTTCTTCACTTTTTGGCAAAGTGACAGCCTTTAACGGATTTGATAAGTCTTTACCAGTCACCATTTGAATCGGACTAGCTGTATCTTGCTCCGATACAGCAGAGTTCTTAGCATTCAAAGGGGAATGCACACCCGTCTCATCTATTTTTAAAGGAGATGGAGAACTCATGTCTTTGGTACTGTTTGTTCTTGGAACATATTTACTCTGAAAGGTCTCGAGCTGTTTCATAAGTCTCATATTTTCTTGAATAATCATTTCATATTTTGTATTGAGTCTTTTGAAACCCTCATTCATGGATGAACAATGGTTACAAAAGATTATTTTATCTAAGTCTTTTTGGGTATTATATTGTGGTATTTGGTTTGGGCTTTGTCTGAGAGCTGGTGAAATATAATAATTAGGCCCAAGTATTCCTCTTGCATAGTCTAAAGCTTCGGTGAAATTATTAAAACCTTTAAAAAGTGGGTTTTTAACGCCATTTATAGAATCAACTACTTCTATCTAAGTTTGAAAAATTCCTTGAGTCTTGCCATGTATAAATACATAATATTTAAATTTATTATTTCTATTTTTATCTGAAAAATATTGACATAAGGAATTAGAAGCTACTATAAAATACTTAGTGCCTTGTTTGTTGTATATTATCCATAAGTTATCCACTAAACATTGTTGAGCCTTGTCTATATTACATTCTGGATTTACTCTAAATGATAAATTACACTTAGGGTATGAAATTAAATTGTACTTACAGAAATGGATTCGCCCCATTAAATTGTCTATTGTATTTAATGATCTGAAATTTTGTCTTCCTAATAAAGTCTGAGCATAAGTATCTGGCGGGGCAATGCCCTTGCCTCTGTCTGCTGGTTGTTGGCCAGTTGGTCGCATGCTTGGTCTTATACTGAAATGTAAGTGAGCTAGTCTTTAATTGTAATCTACTTAATTTATCTGCTAGATCATTAACATTTCCTTTAACTTACTCAAAAACAATATTATTATATATAGATATTATATCCATAAAATTTAACCATCTTCTTTTACTACTAGCCTTATTATTTATTTTTTCGTGGAATTTAATTATTGCTTCACGGTTTGTTCTTACTAAGACTTCATTTTTATTTAAAATATATAATTTAAAACTATTAAGTTCAGATATTACTGCTAATACTTCTGCATCTATATTATTCATATTACCTTTTTCTTTATATTTTCCACTTTGGTATGCACAAGTTTTTTCTTCAATCTTTGAATTATATTTATTAGGTCTGGATTTTAAAACAGCTCCCCATCCTAATTTACTCCAATCGATTTGAACTATTAAATAATATGATTCGAAGGGTATTTGTAGGTGTGGTATATTTTTAACTTTATCTTTAATTTGTTATACTAATTTTATATCTTCTATGTTAAAGTGTTTTTGTCCTTTACTACCTGTCTTAGCATACAATGGTCCTGCAATTTTTCCTAAGTCTTGGATAAAGTTTTTAGCATAATTTACTAATCCTAAGAACTTTT
Source organism: Solanum bulbocastanum (assembly GCA_037074985.1). NCBI lineage: Eukaryota > Viridiplantae > Streptophyta > Magnoliopsida > Solanales > Solanaceae > Solanum > Solanum bulbocastanum. Next base: position 32,646,921 of record CM073604.1, read on the forward strand.
GTAGTTCTTTTGTATTATCTAATTTATCTGGCATTTCTAACACCTTTTTGGCTATATGCGGTTGTAATTTTACCTTTTCTTCTCCTAAAGTTACTCCTAAGAAATTTATATGTGTCTTACAGAGCTCCATTTTCTTTTTACTTGTTATTATTCCATATTTTATGAAAAATCTAAAGACTGTTTGTAAATTTCCTAAGTGTTCTTGTATATCTTTGTTAAATACTAAAATATCATCTACATATACTAGTGCAAAATTCTTATAGTTTCCGAACATCTCGTCCATCTTTCTTTGGAATATGGGTTGAGCTGTTTTTAACCCAATCGGCATAGCTAGCCATTCAAAATGTCCTTCTGGACAAGTAAAAGTTGTCCATTCTATGCTTTCATGATGCATTTTAAGCTGCCAGTATCTTGACTTACAATCAAATTTACTAAAAATCTTTTTACCTTGTATTCTATTTATTAACTCACTTTTATCGGGTAATTTATATGCATCTGTTCTAGTATTATCATTTAATCTTTTATAATTTATTACCATGCGAGCTTTTCCTCACACTGGTTCACTATGGTTTCTAACCATAAAAGTTGCTAATGTATGTCTAGATCTAGGTCTTCTTATTACTTCTAGTTTTAGTAACTCCTTTATTTATTTATTAAATTCTTCCGTATTTTCATTATTTGCTTCTATTGTTGCGGTTTTTATAGTATTCTCGGGGTTTATTATATTTAATTTACACATGATTTTATTACTTCCCCAATGTATTAAAGGTTTTTCTCCTATTATTTCCATTTCGTCTAAGATTGCTACTATATTTTCTAGGTCTTTGGGATTGTTTATTTTTCCTATAGTATTTATTCCCTTTTGAAAATTGTAAAATTTTGTTTCTATATTTATTAAGGTATAATCTTTTTTTATGTCTTCTAGGTATATATCTTCTGAATAATTTTCTTTTTGTTTTTCTTCATATAGGTTATTTGAACAACAACTGCCATTATCATTACAATTGTCACAACATGAAGTTTTATTTTTTGTATTTATTTTATTATCTTTATTTAATTCCTTGGTTGGAATTTTTCTAGTTTGTACAGAGGTATATGTTATATTCCTAAATGTCATTATCCCATCTCTGGTAAATAAACAACTTCCTTTATTTTGTATAAGGAGTTGCAAACCTAAGACAAAGTTAGTTTTAATATTAAGATCTCTTACCAATATCTTATACATATTATATGTAGGTTTATAGAGTTCACTGCATGTATTTATAAAGCTTATTTGCGCTTTTTCTATATATTGGTAGTAGAGATTATAAGTCCCATCCATTTGTATTGCTTGTATAGGCTCCTTAAAACTTTTTAGAGTTGACAACAAATTATGAGGTAGTATCTTTTTATTAAGAAGGCAACTAGTACAGCCTATATCTACTAAAGCTAAAGTTTCTATTCCTATATCTTTTATTTTTATTCTTACTTGTATTTTTATTGTTCCAAATTTTTTATCTTCATTGCATATAAAACTAGTATTATTTTCTTCTATATTCATATTCACTTTCTATTTGATCTAAATGTATTGTACCTTGTGACTGTGTAGTCTCCTCGTCTACTTTTTCTTTTCCTTTTTCTAATCTAGTTATTCTTTGTTCTAAGTCATTTATTCTTGTTTCTAGAGTTATTAGTCATAGATTAGTAGCCTGATCTTTTATATAGACTTGTTCTTCATTTTTATTTACTGTTTGTTTTAATTTACTTTCTATAAACCTAATACAAGCTTCCATAAACAATTTTTACATTTGACCCTATTTATTTTACTAGGATACCATTTACATATATTACATTGGTTACTATCTATTCCTTTTAGTCTTTCGAACTCATGACTACATTCTAGAGAAATGTTCATCATAGTATTTATTAATATGTTGTCTAAAAAATCTTCTTTTCTTTCTACTCACATTACATTAATTAAATTATCATCCTCTGAATCAGATGTGTCTGATTGAGTGTTTCTTTCTTCTATTGTGTCTATGCTTACAACTGAATATATATTTTCTATGTCTGACATATATTCATCTACATTTAATAGGGTTTCTTGAAAATCTTCCATTAACTGAGAATTTTTAGTTTTCATGTTATTTCTTTTAGGGCATGTATTTGCTAAGTGTTTTATACTTCCACAAGTATAGCATTTTAATTTATTTTTATAATTCCTATCATTTCTATATTTCCAAACATGTCTATCTCTGTTTAGATATGGTTTTCTAGCTGAAGATTTTCTTAAGAAATATTTTTTATGTCTATAGGGTCTTTGGTTATATCCGGTTCTTCTTTTATATTTTGTTGTTTTACTAGGTTCTTTGTCATAACTTTGGGTAGTGTATATCATTGTTTTTGCAAAAGTTCATTTCATTTTGTTTTAACTACTTTTATATTTTTATATTTGTATATTTTTCTGTTAGAATTTCCATTATGTGATTTATTTTTGTCCTATAGGCCATAAGAGTGTAGGGTTTTGCACCACTCCTTCTCTTTTATACCATCTTTCTTCTATTTCTCTTCCTAAAGCTCCTGGTAGTTATTAAATAATTTTTTACCTAATTATTCATTAAATTTATTTCCACTAATGATACAATAGTAAAAATAATCTTTAAGAAAATTCTTTATTTGCATCTTATTAGATATACTTAATTGTTCTAATTTAATTACAACATTTCTTTGTAATGCTACTAAACCACTATTAGGGTCTTCTCCTGTTAACAACACATATATTTTATTTGTAAAATTGTAAGGGTTTGGTCCTAATTCTATTAATTGTTGGAATTCTTGAGGGTAAGTCTGTTTGTATGATTCCAATACTGCTTTACAAGATTCTCCTAAAAAAGTTTCTAAGTATATATACATAGTTCCTGCATCAATTTCCTGATAATTTTTATAAAGTCTACTACTACTATCCCTTTCCATAAATTTATTACTGTATTCAACATTTGTGGATCATGCGCAGCTATATTTAATATTTTTTCTTTATTTCCTCCTTCTTGTAATCTAATAGGTTCTTCTATAGACATTCTTTTTCCTATTGGTTTGATATTATCTTTTATTTTTTGATCAAGTCTTATTCACGATTTTCTAGGCAGATTACCTGTACTATAGCTAATATTCGGGGCTGCACTAGTTCTTTGGAAAGGACTAGTGCTATGTGAACTAGTTGCTTCTTCCATTAATTTCGTATAGCTAGTGATGGACAAAGTGTCTATTTTTTCTTCATTTATGTACTCTGATTCTTCTATTCGGTATGCTAAATTATCAACTCTTTCTTGACATATTCTAAAATGTTCTATTGTTCCATTATATCCATTTTACCTTTTTTACATCCTTTACACTTAAAAGTTGTAAGACTATTTTCTTGGTATTGTCTTTTTGCTTCTTCTATTACTCTTTTTACCTCATACTCTTCTTGTGTTAATTCTATATTCATGAATTCTTCTTGTTCTATTTGTATGGTACTTTCTGTTTTATTGTCATCTAAATCTCTTTGACTAGTATAATTATAGTTTGTAAACCTAATTGATATTTCTCCTTTAGAATTAGTATACATTAAATGTTGCTCTGGAGCGAATACCTTTGGCTTACTTAATTTATCTAAGTTCCATTCTAATCCTGCATATTCTTTTGGATTTATTTTTATTGGTTTGATTAATTTTATACCTTTACTTCCATTATTTCTACTATATTGTTTACTTGGAGTTTAAATTTTGTATTATTACTTAATGTCATTTTTCCTATGAAACCTACGCACATTAATAAGTTATTTCCTTTATTCATTTCTTCGTATCCTTTAGTCCGGATTTCTATTTTAATATGTTTTTCAAATTATTTTAGATTGATTAAAAAATCTGGGCTAAGATAGAATATTCCTTCATTATTTGTCATGTCTACTTCAGTTAATCCTAGTATAGATTTATTCAAGTCTGACCATCTATCATCATATAGTACAATTAATACTTTAGCTCCTAAATTTTTTTCTAGTTAGTCCTTTTATTCCTATGACTATTAGATCCATATGCATTAACATTAGATAGATATTTTTTATCGTCTTTGTGATATCTTGGTTTACTAAGTCTAAAATTGCAAAGTTTTCTCTTATTGCTGATATTTGTTCTTCTCTATAGTGCCTATATAATTAATTATTCTTAGATAAATATTTTACATTGTATAAAGTTTTTGGATTTAATAGTTTTAGTTGATTTTATTTGAAAAATATGTAAATCTCTATCTATGTCTATTATTTCATTTAATTATTGATTTTTTTCTATAGTTGATGGTTTCCTAGATAATATTCGTGAAATCAAGTTGTTCCCTATTTTATTTTCTAAGAAACTTGGTCTGCTTTCTTGGGTTGTTCGTTTATTTGAAAGAAAGTCAATTTTTGAGGTTTTTTTAATTAACTTGTGTTTTTCTTGTTTAGGTGTTATTTCTACTTTCTTAAGTTGAGTAATTAATTTGTCTATTTCTGTATTTTTATGAATTTGTTCAGGTTGTTTTTCTATTAATATTTCATCTATTTTTATGTTTAATTCTATTAGTAATGCTATTATTGTATTGTTTTGTTTTAGAAGTATTTTGTTTGTTTGACTTGAAGGAATGTAACTAGAATATTCTATTGGCTCTTGATCGAAGTTGGTTGTATATTCTAATGTTTTTTTTATAATTTATGTCTTCTTCACTCATGAGAGTGAGATCCTTTCAAGTCTTATTATTATTTCCTTTAGATGACTAATTTATTGTACTAATTTTATATCTTTTATGTGAAAGTGTTTTTGTCATTTACTACCTGTATTAGCATACAATGGTCCTGCTATTTTTCCTAAGTATTGGATAAAGTTTCTAGCATAATTTACTAATCCTAAGAACTTTTGTAGGTCTTTTGTATTATCTAATTTGTCTGGCATTTCTAACACCTTTTTGGCTATATGCGGTTGTAATTTTTCCTTTCCTTCTCTTAAAATTACTCCTAAGAAATTTATATGTGTCTTACACAGTTCCATTTTCTTTTTACATAGTATTACTCCATATTTTACGAATAATCTAAAGACTGATTGTAAATGTCCTAAGTGTTCATGTATATCTTTGCTAAATACTGAAATATCATTTACATATCTAGTACAAAATTCTTATAGTCTCCGAACATCTCGTCCATCTTTCTTTAGAATATGGGCGGAGCTGTTTTTAACCCTAAAGGCATAGCTAGCCATTCAAAATGTCCTTCTAGACAAGTAAAAGTTGTCCATTCTATGTTTTCATGATGCATTTTAACCTGCCAGTATCCTGACTTACAATCAAATTTACTAAAAATCTTTTTACCTTATATTATATTTATTAACACACTTTTATCGGGTAATTTATATGCATCTGTTATAGTATTATCGTTTAATATTTTATAATTTATTACCATGCGAGCTTTTCCTCACACTTGTTTACTATGGTTTCTAACCATAAAAGCTGCTGATATATGTCTTGATCTAGATCTTCTTATTACTTCTAGTTTTCGAAACTCCTTCATTTGTTTGTTAAATTCTTCCGTATCTTCATTATTTGCTTCTATTGTTGCAATTTTTATAGTATATTTTGGGTTTATTATATCTAATTTACACATTATTTTATTACTTCCCCATTGTATTAAGGGTTTTTCTCCTATTATTTTCATTTCATCTAATATTGTTACTATATATTCTAGGTCTTTGGGATTTTTTATTTGTCCTATAGTATTTATTCCCATTTGAAAGTTGTATAATTCTGTTTCTATATTTTTTAAGGTATAATTTTTTTCTATGTTTTCTAAGTATATATCTTCTAAATAATTTTCTTGTTGTTTTTCTTCATATAATTTGTTTGAACAACAATTGCCATTTATGTTACAATCGTCACAACATGGAGCTGTACTTTCTGTGTTTATTTCATTGTTTTTATTTAATTTCTTGGTTGGAATTTTTCTAGTTTGTACAGGGGTATATGTTGTATTTCTGAACATCATTATCTCATCTCTGGAAAATAAACAACTTCCGTTATTTTGTATAAAGAATTGTAAACCTAAGATTAAGTTAGTTTTAATATTAAGATCTCTTACCAATATCTTATACATATTATACGTAGGCTTGTAGAATTCATTACATGTATTTATAAAGCTTATTTGCGCTATTTCTATATATTGGTCGTAGAGATTATACGTCTCATCCATTTGTATTGCTTGTATAGGTTCCTTAAAATTTTTTAAAGTTGGCAACAAATTATGTGGCAGTATCTTTTTATTAAGAAGACAACTAGTACAGCCTATATCTACTAAGGCAAAAGTTTCTATATCTTTTATTTTTATTCTTACTAGTATTTTTATTGTTCCAAATTTTTTATCTTCATTGCATATAAAACTAGTATTATTTTCTTCTATATTCATTAATTCACTTTCTATTTGATCTAAATGTATGGTACGTTGTGACTGTGTAGTCTCCTCTTCCACTTTTTCTTTTTCTTTTTCTAATCTAGTTATTCTTTGTTCTAAGTCATTTATTCTTGTTTATAGAGTTATTATTCTTAGATTAGTAGCCTGGTCTTTTATATAGACTTGTTCTTCATTTTTATTTACTTTTTTTTTTAGTTTATTTTCTATACAACTAATACAAGCTTTCATATAACAATTTTTACATTTGGCCCTATTTATTTTACTAGGATACCATTTACATATATTACATTGGTTACTATCTATTCCTTTTAGTCTTTCGAACTCATGGCCGCATTCTTGAGAAATATTCATCATAGTATTTATTAATATGTTGTCTAGGTAATCTTCATTTCTTTCTATTCTATTTCATTAATTAAATTATCATTTTCTGAATCAGATGTGTCTGATTGAGCGTTTCTTTCTTCTGTTGTGTCTATGCTTACAACTGAATATATATTTTCTATGTCTGACATATATTTATCTACATTTAATAGGGTTTCTTGAAAAATCTTCTATTAACTGAGAATTTCAAGTTTTCATGTTATTTCTTTTTGGGTATGTATTTGCTAAGTGTTTTATACTTCCACAAGTATATCATTCTAATTTATTTTTATAATTCCTATCATTTCTATATTTCCAAACATGTCTATCTCTGTTTAGATATTATTTTCTAGGTAAAGATTTTCTTAAGAAATATTTTTTATGTCTATAGGGTCTTTGGTTATATCCGGTTCTTCTTTTATATTTTTTTATTTTACTAGGTTCTTTGTCATAACTTTGGGTAGTGTATATCATTGTTTTACAAAAGTTCATTTCATTTTGTTTTAACTGCTTTTATATTTTTATATTCGTACATTTTTTTGTTAGCATTTACATTATGTGATTTATTTTTTGTCCTATATGCCATAAGAGTGTGGGGTCTTGCACCACTCCTTCTCTTTTATACCATCTTTCTTCTATTTTTATTCCTAAAGCTCCTGGTAGTTTATTAAATAATTTTTTACCTAATTTTTCATTAAATGTATTTCCACTAATGATACAATAGTAAAAATAATCTTTAAGAAAATTCTTTATGTGCATCCAATTAGATATACTTAATTTTTCTAATTTAATTACAACATTTCTTTGTAATGCTACTAAGCCACTATTAGGGTCTTCTCCTGTTAGTAACACATGTATTTTATTTGTAAAGTTGTATGGGTTTGGTCCTAATTCTATTAATTGTTGGAATTCTTGAGGGTAAGTCTGTTTGTATTATTCCAATACTGCTTTACAAGATTCTCCTAAAAAGATTTCTAAGTATCTATACATAGTTTCTGCATCAGTTTCTTGATAAATTTTAATAAAGTCTACTACTACTATCCCTTTCCATAAATTTATTACTGTATTCAACATTTGTGGATCATGCGCAGCTATGTTTAATACTTTTCCTTTATTTCCTCCATCTTGTAATCTAATAGGTTCTTCTATAGGCATTCTTTTTCCTATTGGTTTGATATTATCTTTTATTTCTTGATCAGGTCTTATCCACGGTTTTCTAGGTAGATTACCTGTACTATAGCTAATATTCGGGGCTGCACTAGTTCTTTGGAAAGGACTAGCGCTATGTGAACTAGTTGCTTCTTCCATTAATTTAGTATAGCTAGTTATGGACAAAGTGTCTATTTTTTCTTCATTTATGTACTCTGATTCTTCTATTCGATATGCTAAATTATCATCTCTTTCTTGACATATTCTAAAATGTTCTATTGTTTCCATTATATCCATTTTATCTTTTTTACATCCTTTACACTTAAAAGTTGTAAGACTATTTTCTTGGTATTATCTTTTTGCTCTTCTATGGCTCTTTCTACCTCATACCCTTCTTGTATTGATTCTATATTCATGAATTCTTTTTGTTCTATTTGTATGGTGCTTTCTGTTTCATTGTCATCTAAATCTCTTTGACTAGTATAATTATAGTCTGTAAACCTAATTGATGTTTCTCCTTTAGAACTAGTATACATTAAATGTTGCTATGGAGCGAATACCTTTTGCTTACTTAATTTATCTAAGTTCCATTCTAATCCTACATATTCTTCTGGATTTATTTTTATTGGTTTGCTTAATTTTATACCTTTATTTCTCATTATTTCTACCACATCGTTTACTTGAAGTTTAAATTTTGAATTACTACTTAATGTCACTTTTCCTATGAAACCTACGCACATTAATAAGTTATTTCCTCTATTCAGTTCTTCGTATCCTTTAGTCTGGATTCCTATTTAAATATATTTTCCAAATTATTTTAGATTGATTAAAAAATCTGGGCTAAGATAGAATATTCCTCCATTATTTGTCATGTCTACTTCAGTTAATCCTATTATAGATATCTTTAAATTTGACCATCTACCATCATATAGTACAATTAATAATTTAGCTCCTAAATTTTTTCTAGTTAGTCCTTTTATTCCTATGACTACTAGATTCATGTGCATTAACATTAGATTAATATTTTTTATCGTCTTTGTGAGAGCTTGGTTTACTAAGTCTAAAATTGCAAAGTTTTCTCCTATTGCTGATATTTGTTCTTCTTTATAGTGTCTATATAATTGATTATTCTTAGATAAATATTTTACATTGGATAAAGTTTTTGGATTTAATAGTTTTAGTTGATTTTGTTTAAAAATCTGTAAATCTCTAACTAAGTCTATTATTTCATTTAATTCTTGATTTTCTTCTATAATTGATGGTCTCCTAGATAATATTCCTTAAATCAGGTTGTTCCCTATTCTATTTTCTGAGAAATTTGGTCTGCTTTCTTGGGTTGTTCGTTTATTTGAAAGAAAGTCAATTTTTGAGGTTTTTTAATTAACTTGTGTTTTTCTTGTTTAGGTGTTATTTCTACTTTCTTAAGTTGAGTAATTAATTCGTCTATTTCTGTATTTTTATGAATTTGTTCAGGTTGTTTTTCTATTAATATTTCATCTATTTTTATGTTTAATTCTATTAGTAATGCTATTATTGTATTGTTTTGTTTTAGAAGTATTTTGTTTGTTTGGCTTGAAGGAATGTAACTAGAATATTCTATTGGCTCTTGATCGAAGTTGGTTGTATATTCTAATGTTTTTTTTATAATTTATGTCTTCTTCACTCATGAGAGTGAGATCCTTTCAAGTCTTATTATTATTTCCTTTAGATGACTAATTTCAGTAGTTATTTTTTCTTCTTGTACTATGATTTTCATTACTACTTGAATATTTTTAATTTCTAATTCTTTAGGCTTTTCTACTATAGTTTTTACTAGCTTTTCTATTTCTATTTTTGTAGGTATTTTTTCTAGATTAAATTTTGTATCTAAGTATTGAAATTTTCTATCTATTTCTAGTCCTTGTGCTTTTAAAAAATCAAAATTCTCTTCTAATCTATCTAAAGTTTTATGTTGTTTGTTTTGTACTACTTCTATTGCTTCTAGTAGTTTTATTATAATTTTATCTTGTTGTTGAATTTTTTCACTAAAATTTATTGTTAAATCTATTAAAGTATTATATTGCTTATCTTCAGAGTGTAGAATATGTTCACCTTCAGCAAAATTACACTTTATAATATTATTTTGTATAAAGATCTATATTTTTTCTCCGGGTATATCCTTAAGCCTAAGTATTCTAGATGTTTTAACGAATCTATTTCTACTATCCTAATGTACTTCTAATTAAACAAATCCTTTTATAGTATTTTATCATATTAGTAGTATATTTTATATCTAATTTAATGTTATTTATTTCGTTAATAAGATTATTTTTATATTCTACCAATGAATCAATAAGATATTTATTTTCTATTAATGAGTCTACAATATATTTATCTTCTATTAATGATTTAGCTAACTGTTCTTCTGTCCAATTTAAATAATCTATTAATACTTTTAAAGTGTTTTTAAGCTCAAATTTATATTGTACTTCTTCGTATAGCCAACTATATGCTAATCTTATTCTTCTAATATATTCTAGAGGCATCTATTTTATCCAAAGTGTATATATTCAAGTGCATTTTTGTATCTTTTAATGTGTAATTTAGAGAGGTTTATTTATCTTATAGTGTAATCTAATCTTCTATTAAGATATCTTATATTATGTTCTGATTCTTCCGTGTCTAATAGTTTTTCTAAAATTATTTCTTGCTCTATTCCGCGTTCTGTAGTAAATAATACGTCTCTATGAATTATTTCTTGGTGAAGCCACTGTTCTAATTGTCTATATCTTTTAATTAAAGCTTGCATTTACTATCATAATAAAATTGCTTCTCTTTTTAAATTTCTATTTATCCTATTTATTATATTATTACACCAATATATGTCACTAAAGTAGCCTAGTATTTCCCACCTTATATTATTAATAAATTTTGGATCTAAATCTTTAGTAGTCTTAATAGTATATTTATTTTTTATCTGTCTCTTCCTTGTTATAGCTACTCTTTTGAGATTATATTCTCTATATAAATTCCAATATATAAATCTTATATTTCAAAACGAAGGATGTCTTTTCATGTATTAATATGTTACCAAAAACTTCTTGCTCCGATACCAAAATAAATACACTTAGATACAAAGGTTATTTTTACTACTGTACCATTAGTGGAAATACATTTAATGAAGAATTAGGTGAAAAATTATTTAATAAACTACCAGGAGCTTTAGGAAGAGAAATAGAAGAAAAATGGTATAAAAGAGAAGGAGTGGTGCAAAACTATACACTCTTATGGCCTATAAGACAAAAAATAAATCACATAATGAAAATTTTAACAGAAAAATGTACGAATATACAAATACAAAAGCAGTTAAAAAAATAAAATGAACTTTTGCAAAATAGTGATATACACTACCCAAAGTTATGACAAAGAACCTAGTAAAATAAAAAAATATAAAAGAAGAACCGGATATAACCAAAGACCCTATAGACATAAAAAATATTTCTTAAGAAAATCTTTAGCTAGAAAACCATATCTAAACGGAGATAGACATGTTAGGAAATATAGAAATGATAGGAATTATAAAAATATATTAGAATGCTATACTTGTGGAAGTATAGAACACTTAGCAAATACTTGCCCTAAAAGAAATAACATGAAAACTAGAAATTCTCAGTTAATAGAAGATTTTCAAGAAACCCTATTAACTGTAGATAAATATATGTCAGACACAATGTATATATTCAGTTGTAAGCATAGACACAGCAGAAGAAAGCAACACTCAATCAGACACATCTGATTCAGAGGATGATAATTTAATTGATGAAATAGGAATTGAAAGAAAAGACGATTTGTTAGACAACATATTATTAAATACTATGATGAACATTTCTCTAGAATGTAGTCATGAGTTCAAAAGGCTAAAAGGAATATACAGTAATCAATGTAAAATATGTAAATGGTGTCCTACTAAAATAAATAGGATCAAATGTAAAAATTGTTATATGGAAGCTTGTATTAGTTGTATAGAAAGTAAATTAAAACAAAATGTAAATAAAAATGAAGAACAAGTCTACATAAAAGACCAGACTACTAATCTAACACTAATAACTCTAGAAACAAGAATAAATGACTTAGAACAAAGAATAACTAGATTAGAAAAAGAAAAAAAAAAGTAGACGAGGAGACTACACAGTCACAAGATACAATACATTTAGATCAAATAGAAAGTAAATTAATGAATATACAAGAAAATAATACTAGTTTTATATGCAATGAAGATAAAAAAAAATTTGGACTAGCTGACTTATATTTCAGTATGAGACCAAGCATGCGACCAACTGGACAACAGCCAGCAGACAGAGGCAAGGGCATTGCCCAGCTAGATACTTATGCTCAGACTTTATCAGGAAGACAAAATTTCAGACCGTTAAATACAACAGACAATTTAATGAAGCGAATCCATTTCGGTAAGTACAATTTAATTTCATACCCTAAGTGTAATTTATTATTTAGAGTAAATCCAGACTGTAATATAGACAAGGCTCAACAATGTTTAGTGGATAACTTATGGATGACATACAACAAACAAGACACTAAGTATTTTAGAGCAACTTCTAATGCCTTATGTCAATATTTTTCAGATAAAAATAGAGATAATAAATTTAAATATTATGTAGTTATACATGGAAAGACTCAAGGTATTTTTCAAACTTGGATAAAAGTAGTTGATTCTATAAATGGGGTTAAAAACCCACTTTTTATAGGTTTTAATAATTTCTCCGAAGCTTTAGACTATGCAAGAGGAATACTTGGGCTGAATTATTATATTTCATCAGCTCTCAAACAAAGCCCAAACAAAATACCAAAATATAATATCCAAAAAGACTCAGATAAAATAATCTTCTGTGACCATTGTTCTTCCATGACTGAAGGTTCCAAAAGACTCAACACAAAAAATGAAATCCTTATTCAAGAAAATATGAGACATATGAAACAGCTCGAGACCTTTCAGAGTAAATATGTTCCAAGAACAAACAGTACCAAAGATATGAGTTCTCCATATCATTTAAAAATGGATTAGACGGGTGTACATTCCCTTTAGAATGCTAAGAACTCTACTGTATCAGAGCATGATACAGTTAGTCCGATTCAAACGGTGACCGGTAAAGACTTATCAAATTCGTTAAATGCTGTCACTTTGCCAAAAAGTGAAAAAGAGGAGTCGTCTTCCTCACGAAGGAGACTACCTAAATATTTTCAGAAATATTCTTTAAGAAAAAATGAAGCGATAAAAAAGAAAAAATATGACAAATTAGAAAAGCTAATCAAACAAACTTTAGAAAAGAATTTTCAAGACAAAAGCCATGATAAACATATTATCAAAGATATTCCTAGTTCAAGTAATGGGTCAGAAAATAATAGTATGAGGATAATGATTCAGGCATAAGTTTTAATACTATTGCATTACATAACTTAGAAACGTAACCATTTTTCTATTTCAAAGAATTCATTCCCTATCACAAGGAAGACATACAACGGACATAATTGAAAAAAGACAAGAATGTAAAAAGACAAGAAGACATGGGAAAAAGAGTTGCAAAAAGACAAAAAGACATGGGAAAGAGAGTTGCAAAAAAGTCAAGAATGACATGGTGTCAAGAATGGAATAAAAAGATAAAAGATCATTATGGTGAAAGAAATATTAAGTAGTAGGTAAAAGGTTAGGTGGGGATGCCCACTAAGTGTCCTGTAAATATGAGTGCGTTGTCACTTTATCACTACCCTCCAAAAGAGAAAAACTCTACTGACATAGCACACGTCCCGTCAATAATTATGTCAGTTTGTAATACTAGTCCAAGAAGATGAACTTAATGATGCATGTGACGATGAGGCCCAATGAGTACCCGACTTGCATTATTAAAGAAATCTTATCAAATTGTCGGCCATTAATAATTAAGGCCACGTAGCGGATTTAGGACGGTTCATTTGATTTTTCTTTGCCTATATAAAGTGTAGCAGATGTGAGAAGAAGGGAGAGCGAAAAAAGTGAGCAGCCTAAACATAAGACAAAATCATCCTAATACCCTACTACCTTGCTTATATTGTTCTTTCTATTGTAAAAAAGTTTGAATAATAATAAAAGTGTGTTTGATTTCTAAGTTTTTGAAAAGTTCTTAAGAAGGTCTTCGGGGGTTCCCGAAAGGGAAACATCTCTCAGTTAATCATGTAAGTTTTATGATGCTTATGTATCGAAATCCCCTCTAAAAATATGTTACCTTTTAAAAGTTCTATTTATTGGTATTTATTAACTTTTTATATTTTAGACTTGTTATGGTTAAATTATTGTAAATTGATGTATATGTGTTAAATGATTACCCTTAGTATATGGTTAACCTCTTAATTTCTTAAATAACGACTATGGATTAGCCTGTAAATTGCTAAGATTCTTGGCCTTGATAGTCCGTTTGATAAAGGACGAAGTTGTTGCCTGATAACTATTTGGGGTTTGGCTAAAGATGAAGCTTTTAAGAATAAAGGTAAACATGATAACTCTAAAAGAGAGAGGGAGTACTGAGTAGGATTTACATCACACCTGAACAGAAAGCTATTTAGTATTTATCTCTAAATTAGTTTTTTATCGAAATAACCTTTGTATCTAAGTGTATTTATTTTGGTATCAGAGCAAGAACTTTTTGAGAACATATTAATACATGAAAAGACATCCTTCGTTTAGAAATATAAGATTTATATTTATAGAGAATATAATCTCAAAAGATTAGTTGTAGCAAGGAAGTGACAAATAGAAAATAAATATACTATTAAGACTACTAAAGATTTAGATAACATATTAAATTCAGAATTTATTAATAGTATAAGGTGGGAAATACTAGGCTACTATTGTGACATAGATTGGTGTAATAATAGAATAAATAGGATAAATAAAAATTTAAAAAGAGAAGCAATTTTATTAGGATAGTAAATGCAAGTTTTAATTAAAAGATATAGACAATTAGAACAGTGGCTTCACCAAGAAATAATTCATAGAGACGTATTATTTACTACAGAATGCGGAATAGAGCAAGATATTATTTTAGAAAAACAACTAGACACGAAAGAATCAGAACATAATATAAGATATCTTAATAGAAGATTAGATTACACTATAAGACAAATAAACCTCTCTAAATTACACATAAAAAGATACAAAAAGGCACTTGAATATATACACTTTGGATAAAATAGATGCCTCTAGAATATATTAGAAGAATAAGATTAGCATATAGTTGGCTATACGAAGAAGTACAATATAGATTTGAGCTTAGAAACACTTTAAAAATATTAATAGATTATTTAAATTGGACAGAAGAACAGTTAACTAAATCATTAATAGAAGATAAATATATTGTAGACTCATTAATAGAAAATAAATATCTTATAGATCCATTGGTAGAATATAAAAATAACCTTATTAACGATATAAATAACATTAAATTAGATATAAAATATACTACTAATAGGATAAAATACTATAAAAGGATTTGTTTAATTAAAAGTACATTAGGATAGAAGAAATAGATTCGTTAAAACAAATAGCATACTTAGACTTAAGGATATACCTGGAGAAAAAATATAGATCTTTATACAAAAATAATATAATAAAGTGTAGTTTTGCTGAAGACGAACATATTCTACACTATGAAGATAAACAATATAATACTTTAATAGATTTAACAATAAATTTTAGTGAAAAAATTAAACAACAAGATAAAATTATAATAAAACTACTAGAAGCAATAGAAGTAGTACAAAACAAACAACATAAAACTTTAGATAAATTAGAAAAGAATTTTGATTTTTTAAAAGCACAAGAACTAGAAATAGATAGAAAAATTAAATACGTAAATACAAAATTTAATCTAGAAAAAATACCTACAAAAATAGAAATAGATAAACTGGTAAAAACTATAGTAGAAAAGCCTAAAGAATTAGAAATTAAAAACACTCAAGTAGTAACGAAAATTATAGGACAAGTAGAAAAAATAACCTCTATTTTTATATGAAAAATATTGACATAAGGCATTAGATGTTGCTATAAAATACTTAGTGTCTTGTATGTTGTATGTCATCCATAAGTTATCCACTAAACATTGTTGAGCCTTGTCTATATTACAGTCTGGATTTACTCTAAATGATAAATTACACTTAGGATATGAAATTAAATTGTACTTACCGAAATGGATTCGCTCCATTAAATTGTCTATTGTATTTAATGGTCTGAAATTTTGTCTTCCTAATAAAGTCTGAGCATAAGTACCTGGCTAGGCAATGCTCTTGCCTCTGTCTGCTGGCTGTTGGCCAGTTGGTCGCATGCTTGGTCTCATACTAAAATATAAGTCAGTTAGTCTTTAATTGTAATCTACTTAATTTATCCGCTAGCTCATTATTCTTTCATTTAACATACTCAAAAACTATACTTTTATATATAGATATTATATCCATAAAATTTAACCATCTTCTTTTACTGCTAGCCTTATTATTTATTTTTTCGTAGAATTTAAATATTGCTTCTCAATTTGTTCTTACTAAGACTTCATTTTTATTTAAAATATATAATTTAAAACTATTAAGTCCATATATTACTGCTAATACTTCTGTATCTATACTACTCATATTACCTTTTTCTTTATATTTTCCACTTTAGTATGCACAAATTTTTTCTTCAATCTTTGTACTATATTTATTAGGTCTGAATTTTAAAATAGCTCCCTATCCTAATTTACTCCCATCAGTTTGAACTATTAAATAATCTGATTCTAAGGGTATTTGTAGGTCTGGTATATTTTAAACTTTATCTTTAATTTGTTGTACTAATTTTATATCGTCTATGTTAGAGTGATTTTGTCCTTTACTACATGTCTTAGCATACAATGGTCCTGCTATTTTTCCTAAGTCTTGGATAAAGTTTCTAGCATAATTTACTAATCCTAAGAACTTTTGTAGTTCTTTTGTATTATCTAATTTATCTGGCATTTCTAACACCTTTTTGGCTATATGCAGTTGTACTTTTTCCTTTCCTTCTCCTAAAGTTACTCCTAAGAAATTTATATGTGTCTTACACAGTTCCATTTTCTTTTTACTAATTATTATTTCATATTTTACGAATAATCTAAAGACTGTTTGTAAATGTCCTAAGTGTTTTTGTATATCTTTGCTAAATACTAAAATATCATCTACATATACTTGTACAAAATTCTTATAGTCTCCGAACATCTCGTCCATCTTTCTTTGGAATATGGGTTGAGCTGTTTTTAACCCAAAAGGTATAGCTAGCCATTCAAAATGTCCTTGTTGACAAGTAAAAGTTGTCCATTCTATACTTTTAGGATGCATTTTAACCTGCCAGTATCCTGCCTTACAATCAAATTTACTAAAAATCTTTTTACTTTGTATTTTATTTATTAACTCACTTTTATTGGGTAATTTATATGCATCTGTTCTAGGATTATCATTTAACTACAAGGAGCTTTAGGAAGTGAAATAGAAGAAAGATGGTATAAAAGAGAAGAAGTGATGCAAAACACTACATTCTTATGGCCTATATGACAAAAAATAAATCACATAATGAAAATTCTAACAAAAAAATGTACGAATATACAAATACGAAAGCAGTTAAAACAAAATGAAATGAACTTTTGTAAAACAATGATATACACTACCCAAAGTTATAACAAAGAACCTAGTAAAACAACAAAATATAAAAGAAGAACCGGATATAACCAAAGACCCTATAGACATAAAAAATATTTCTTAAGAAAATCTTTAGCTAGAAAACCATATCTAAACGGAGATAGACATGTTAGGAAATATAGAAATGATAGGAATTATAAAAATATATTAGAATGTTATACTTGTGGAAGTATAGAACACTTAGCAAATACATGCCCTAAAAGAAATAACATGAAAACTAGAAATTCTCAGTTAATAGAAGATTTTCAAGAAATCCTATTAAATGTAGATGAATATATGTCAGACACAGAAAGTATATATTTAGTTGTAAGCATAGACACAGCAGAAGAAAGAAACACTCAATCAGACACATCTGATTCAGAGGATGATAATTTAATTAATGAAATAGAATAGAAAGAAATGAAGATTACCTAGACAACATATTAATAAATACTATGATGAATATTTCTCAAGAATGCAACCATGAGTTCGAAAGACTAAAAGGAATAGATTGTAATCAATGTAATATATGTAAATGGTATCCTAGTAAAATAAATAGGGCCAAATATAAAAATTGTTATATGGAAGCTTGTATTAGTTGTATAGAAAATAAACTAAAACAAAAAGTAAATAAAAATGAAGAACAACTCTACATAAATGACCAGGATACTAATATAAGACTAATAACTCTAGAAATAAGAATAAATGACATAGAACAAAGAATAACTAGATTAGAAAAAGGAAAAGAAAAAGTAGAAGAGGAAACTACACAATCACAAGGTACCATACATTTAGATCAAATAGAAAGTTAATTAATGAATAGAGAAGAAAATAATACTAGTTTTATATGCAATGAAGATAAAAAAATTGGAACAATAAAAATGCTAGTAAGAATAAAAATAAAAGATATAGATATAGAAACTTTAGCTTTAGTAGATACAGGCTGTACTAGTTGCCTTCTTAATAAAAAGATACTGCCTCATAATTTGCTGTCAACTCTAAAAAAATTTAAGGAACCTATACAAGCAATACAAATGGATGGGACTTATAATCTCTACGACCAATATATAGAAAAAGCGCAAATAAGCTTTATAAATACATGTAGTGAATTCTATAAACCTACATATAATATGTATAAGATATTGGTAAGAGATCTTAATATTAAAACTAACTTAATCTTAGGTTTACAATTCCTTATACAAAATAACGAAAGTTGTTTATTTTTCAGAGATGGAATAATGATGTTTAGGAATACAACATATACCACTGTACAAACTACAAAAATTTCAACCAAGCAATTAAATAAAGATAATAAAATAAATACAAAAAATAAAACTTCATGTTGTGACAATTGTAATGATAATGGCAGTTGTTGCTCAAATAACCTATATGAAAAAAAAAAACAAGAATAAAATTATTCAGAAGATATATACCTAGAAGACATAGAAAAAGATTATACCTTAATAAATATAGAAACAAAGTTTTACAATTTTCAAAAGGGAATAAATACTATATAAAAAATAAACAATCCCAAAGACCTAGAAAATATAGTAGCAATCTTAGACGAAATGAAAATAATAGGAGAAAAACCTTTAATACATTGGGGAAGTAATAAAATCATGTGTAAATTAGATATAATAAACCCCGAGTATACTATAAAAACTGCAACAATAGAAGCAAATAATGAAGATACAGAAGAATTTAATAAACAAATAAATGAGTTACTAAAACTAGAAGTAAAAAGAAGATCTAGATCTAGACATAGATCAGCAGCTTTTATGGTTAGAACCATAGGGAACAAGTGTGAGGAAAAGCTCGCATGGTAATAAATTATAAAATATTAAATGATAATACTATAACAGATGCATATAAATTACCTGATAAAAGTGAGTTAATAAATAGAATACAAGGTAAAATTTTTTTTAGCAAATTTGATTGTAAGTCAGGGGCAGGTTAAAATGCATCCTGAAAGCATAGAATGGACAGCTTTTACTTGTCCAGAAGGACATTTTGAATGGCTAGCTTGCCTTTTGGGTTAAAAACAGCTCAGCCCATATTCCAAAAAAAGATAGATGAGATGTTCGGAGACTATAAAAATTTTGTACTACTATATGTAGATGATATTTTAGTATTTAGCAAAGATACACAAGAACATTTAGGACATTTACAAACAGTCTTTAGATCATTCGTAAAATATGGAATAATAACAAGTAAAAAGAAAATGGAACTGTGTAAGACACATATAAATTTCTTAGGAGTAACTTTAGGAGAAGAAAAGGTAAAATTAAAACCGCATATAGCCGAAAAGGTGTTAGAAATGCCAGATAAATTAGATAATACAAAAGAACTACAAAAGTTCTTAGGATTAGTAAATTATGCTAGAAATTTTATCCAAGACTTAGGAAAAATAGCAGGACCATTGTATGCTAAGACAGGTAGTAAAGGACAAAAATACTTTAACATAAAAGATATAAAATTAGTACAACAAATTAAAGATAAAGTTAAAAATATACCAGACCTACAAATGCCCTTAGAATCAGATTATCTAATAGTTCAAACCGATAGGAGTAAATTAGGATGGAGAGCTATTTTAAAATCCAGACCTAATAAATATAATTCAAAGATTGAAGAAAAAATTTGTGCATACCAAAGTGGAAAATATAAAGAAAAAGGTAATATGAGTAGTATAGATGCAGAAGTATTAGCAGTAATATATGGACTTAATAGTTTTAAATTATATATTTAAAATAAGAATAAAGTCTTAGTAAGAACAGATTGTGAAGCAATCCACGAAAAAATAAATAATAAGGCTAGCAGTAAAAGAAGATGGTTAAATTTTATGGATATAATATCTATATATAATAATATTGTTTTTGAGTATGTTAAAGAAAAGAATAATGATCTAGCAGATAAATTAAGTAGATTACAATTAAAGACTAACTGACTTATATTTCAGTATGAG
Source organism: Solanum bulbocastanum (assembly GCA_037074985.1). Taxonomy (NCBI): domain Eukaryota; kingdom Viridiplantae; phylum Streptophyta; class Magnoliopsida; order Solanales; family Solanaceae; genus Solanum; species Solanum bulbocastanum. Next base: position 32,667,542 of record CM073604.1, read on the forward strand.
ACCAAGCATGCGACCAACTGGCCAACAGCCAGCAGACAGAGGCAAGGGCATTGCCCAGCCAGATACTTATGCTCAGACTTTATTAGGGAAGATAAAATTTCAAACCATTAAATACAACAGACAATTTAATGGAGCGAATCCCTTTCGGTATGTACAATTTAATTTCATACCCTAAGTGTAATTTATCATTTAGAGTAAATCTAGACTGTAATATAAACAAGGCTCAACAATGTTTAGTGGATAACTTATGGATGACATACAACAAACATGACACTAAGTATTTTATAGCAGTTTCTAATGCCTTACGTCAATATTTTTTTCGATAAAAATAGAGATAATAAATTTAAATATTATGTAGTTATACATGGAAAGACTCAATGTATTTTTCAAACTTGGATAGAAGTAGTTGATTCTATAAATGGGGTTAAAAACCCACTTTTTAAAGGTTTTAATAATTTCTCCGAAGCTTTAGACTATGCAAGAGAATACTTGGGCCTAATTATTACATTTCACCAGCTCTCAGACAAAGCCCAAATCAAATACCACAATATAATATCCAAAAAGACTCAAATAAAATAATCTTTTGTGACCATAGTTCATCCATGACTGAGGGTTTCAAAAGACTCAATACAAAATATGAAATTCTTATTCAAGAAAATATGAGACTTATGAAACAGCTCGAGACCTTTCAGAGTAAATATGTTCCAAGAACAAACAGTACCAAAGACATGAGCTCTCCATCTCCTTTAAAAATGAATGAGACGGGTGTGCATTCCCCTCTGAATGCTAAGAACTCTACTGTATCGTAGCATGATACAGCTAGTCCGGCTCAAATGGTGACCGGTAAAGACTTATCAAATCCATTAAAGGCTGTCACTTTGCCAAAAAGTGAAGAAGAGGAGTCGTCTTCCTCACGAAGGAGACTACCTAAATATTTTCAGAAAGATTCGTTAAGAAGAAATGAAGCGATAAAAAAGAAAAAAAAAATGACAAATTAGAAAAAAAAAATCAAACAAACTTTAGAAAAGAATTTTCAAGACAAAAGCCAAGATAAACATATTATCAAAGATATTCCTAGTTCAAGTAATGGGTCAGAAAATAATAGTCACAGTCCTTCATTATCAGACAAAGAACAGACAAACAATATTCAAGACTCTCAAGACCCTTATGAGGATAATGATTCAGGCATGAGTTTTGATACTATTGCATTACACAACTTAGAAACTTTACCATTTTTCTATTTCAAAGACTTCATTCCCTATCACAAGGAGGAGATACAACTGACATAATTGAAAAAAGACAAGAATGTAAAAAGAAAAGAAGACATGGGAAAAAGAGTTGCAAAAAGACAAGAAGACATGAGAAAGAGAGTTGCAAAAAAGTCAAGAAAGGCATTGTGTCAAGAATGGAATAAAAAGATAAAAGATCATTATGGTGAAAGAAATATTAAGTAGTAGGTAAAAGGTTAGGTGGGGATGCCCAATAAGTGTCCGGTAAAAATGAGTGTGTTGTCACTTTATCACTACCCTCCAAAAAAGGAAAAAAATGTTGGCATAGCACGCATCCCGTCAATAATTGTGTTAGTTTGTAATATTAGTCCAAGAAGATGAACTTAATGATGCATGTGACGATGAGGCCCAATGAGTACCTGATTTGCATTATTAAAGGAATCTTATTAAGTTGTCGGCCATTAATAATTAAGGCCACGTAGTGAATTTAGAATGGTTCATTTGATTTTTCTTTGCTTATATAAAGTGTAGCAGATTTCAGAAGAAGGTAGAGCGAAAAAAGTGAGCAGCCTAAACATAAGAAAAAATAATCCTAATACCCTACTACCTTGCTTATATTGTTCTTTCTATTATAAAAAAGTTTGTAATAATAAAAGTGTATTTGAGTTCTAAGTTTTTGAAAAGTTCTTAAAAAGTTCTTCGGGAGTTCCCGAAAGGGAAACCTTTTTCAGTTAATCATGTAAGTTTTATGATGCTTATGTCCCAAAATCCCTCCCAAAAAATATGTTGCCTTTTAAAAGTTTTATTTATTGGTATTTTTTAACTTGTTATATTTTAGACTTGTTATGGCTAAATTAATGCAAATTGATGTATATGTGTTAAATGATTACACTTAGTATATGGTTAACCTCTTAATTTCTTAAATAACGACTATGGATTAGCCTGTAAATTCCTAGGATTCTTGGCCTTGATAGTCCGCTTGATAAAGGACGAAGTTGTTGCCAAATAAATATCCGGGGTGTGGCTAAAGATGAAGTTTTTAAGAACAAAGGTTAAGAGGAAAAGATGAACGGGGTATGATTAAAAAAAAATATATATATATATATATATGGGAATATTAGGGTATTATATCAGTAATTAAACATGATAACTCAAAAGTACCATACAAACATAACAAGAAGAATTCACGAATATAGAATTAATGCAAATTCAAACTAGTCTTAAAATCACAAATTCAAACTAGTCCTACAATCCCAAAACCTAACTAGTGCTAAAATCCTAAATTCAAACTAGCTAGCTATTCCTAATCCCAAATTCAAACTATTAGTCCTAATATCTCAATAATAATTCAAACTAACGCAACTAATTCCAAATTCAAACTTGTCTTAAAATCACAAATTGAAAGTACTCCTAGAATTCAAAAACCAAACTATAGTGCTAAAATCCAAATTCAAACTATTAGTACTCCTAAAATCTCAATAATAATTCAAACTAGTCCTAAATTCAAAATTCAAACTAGTCTTAAAATCACAAATTCAAACTAGTCCTAAAATCCCAAAATCTAACTAGTGCTAAAATCCTAAATTCAAACTAGCTAGCTATTCCTAATCCCAAATTCAAACTATTAGTCCTAAAATCTCAATAACAATTCAAACTAACTCAAATAATACCCAAATTCAAACAACTCCTTAAATACCTTAATTCAATCTAATTTTACAATTCCAAAATCAAACTAATTAACTCAAGAAATACCAAATTTCAAACAAATCCTAAGATACCCTAATTCAAACTAACTCTAACATTAAAATTTTCAATTCACAATCAATAAACACAAACTAACAATCAAATAATCCCTAATTCAAACTAACAATCAAAACCCTAAGTCATTCACTTACTAATTAACTAACAATCAATAAAAAAACTAATTCAATACACTAATTAACAAATCAACACTCAAATTGAAAGAAATTAAAAACAATATTATGAAACCCTAACCTTGAATTAAAGGAGAAGGGCAGTGGGTCGGGATGGAGGCGGGACGGTCAAGATGGAGGCATTGGCGTGACCTCCTGCTGCTGGCCGATGCGTGCTGCCTTTGCTGCTGCCGCCTATGCACTGCTGTTGTGACCTGCTGTTATCGCTGCTGATCGCACTACTAAAAAAACAGTGAATACCGACCTCCGAAGGTCGGTATTCCCTGTAATTCCGACCTAAAACCGACATCCCAGCTTAGGTCAGAAAAAGCTTGGTCGCTATTCAATACCGAAGGTCGGTAAATACCGACCTCTCGAGGTCGGTTTTTATTTTAAGTCGGAAAATTTATTAATTTATTTTTCGACTTTCGAATGTCGGTATTTGTTACTTTTTTTATTTTTAATATATAAATTCCGACCTCCGGAGGTCGGTATTTTTATTTTTCTATTTTTTAAATTCCGACCTCCAGAGGTTGGTAATTTTATTTTTGTATTTTTCAAATTCCGACCTCCGAAGGTCGGTAATTTTATTTTTCTATTTTTTAAATTCCGACCTCCAGAGGTCGGTATTTTTATTCTTTTATTTTTCAAATTCCGACCTTCGGAGGTCGGTAATTTTAGTTTTGTATTTTTAAAATTCAGACCTCCAGAGGTCGGTAATTTTATTTTTCTATTTTTTAAATTCCGACCTCCGGAGGTCGGTATTTTTATTCTTTTATTTTTCAAATCCCGACCTCCGGAGGTCGGTAATTTTAATTTTTTTACTTTTGAAATTCCGACCTCCGGAGGTCGGTATTTTAATTTTTTTACTTTTGAAATTCCGACCTCCGAAGGTCAGTTTTCTGCTATAAAACTGGCAGCAAATTGTTGTAATTATAATTGTCCACCTGCATATTTATACCAAAACAACCCAAAGAATATAAACTTCATCCAACCAAAACAACACAATATTTTCAACATATACATTAAACTATTTCAAAATAAACTTCATCCAACTTCAAAATACAATCAAACAATTCCATAATATAAAAGTCTAAAATGTCAAATAGATACAACTACTCCTCATCACCCTGATCACTCTCCTTATTAGACTTATCATTCTCATCACCCTCTTGATCAGATCCATCACTGCTAGCAGGACATGGAGGAAGAATATTTCCTAATTCAAAAAGAAAAGTAAGTTGGGCTTGAAGCGTTGCATACCTCTTGTTCTCTACCTCTTTTGCTGCCGCAATCTCCTAGTCTCTCTTCTTCTCTCTTTCTTCTCTCTTTTTCTCTCTTTCGGCTACAACAGCAAGTTCAGCATTGAGATAAGTTATCTTACTCTCCATTGCAGATATTGTCTCTCTATCCCCGCCATCAAAGCTTGAGGATGATGAACCACAATACCAAGACTTCTTCTTTTGATACGCCTTTTCTCGATAGCCGTAGACTGAACCTCTAATCGGTTCACCAGCACTTTGTTTCCAAAGATTCTCATTTTCTTCTTGTGTAAATGGTCTGTCCTGACTCTCAAGAGGTAGAGTACTACGATATTCCTGAGATATTCGTATATACTTAGTTTTGATTTAATTCCAACAAATAAATTCACTAACTAAACCACATTATATATTTTAACTAGTTTAAATAACTTAACAACCTTTTAACTTTAACTACATTAGTTTTGACTTAATTCCAACAACTAAATTCTCTAACTAAACCACATTATTTATTTTAACTTGTTTAAATAACTTAACAACTTTTTAACTTTAACTACATTAGTTTTGACTTAATTCCAACAACTAAATTCACTAACTAAACCACATTATTTATTTTAACTTGTTTAAATAACTTAACAACTTTTTAACTTCAACTACATTTGTTTTGACTTAATTCCAACAACTAAATTCACTAACTAAACCACATTATTTATTTTAACTTGTTTAAATAACTTAACAACTTTTTAACTTTAACTACATTAGTTTTGACTTAATTCCAACAACTAAATTCACGAACTAAACGACATTATTTATTTTAACTTGTTTAAATAACTTAACAACTTTTTATCTTTAACTACATTAGTTTTGACTTAATTCCAACAACTAAATTCTCTAACTAAACCACATTATTTATTTTAACTTGTTTAAATAACTTAACAACTTTTTAAATTTAACTACATTAGTTTTGACTTAATTCCAACAACTAAATTCTCTAACTAAACCACATTATTTATTTTAACTTGTTTAAATAACTTAACAACTTTTTAACTTTAACTACATTAGTTTTGACTTAATTCCAACAACTAAATTCACTAACTAAACCACATTATTTATTATAACTAATTTAAATAACTTAACAACTTTAACTAGTTTAGTTTTGACTTAATTCCAACAACTAAATCCTCCAACTAAACGACATTATTTATTTTAACTCATTTAAACAACAAAACAACTTTTTAACTTTAACTACATTAGTTTTGACTTAATTCCAACAACTAAATTCACTAACTAAAGCTAAGCATCAACACTAGATGGACACAAATCGATCTTGCAAGAAAATCAATTTTGTCATCAATAGGATCAACTAGTGTTGGTACTTAATTATGCTGAACAATCACATTAACTTAAAGTTAAGTGTCAACACTAGATGGACACAAATCGATCTTGCAAGAAAATCAATTTTGTCATCAATAGGATCAACTAGTGTTGGTACTTATGCTTAACAAACACATTAAATTAAAGTTAAGTGTCAACATTAGATGGACACAAATCGATCTTGCAAGAAAATCAATTTTGTCACCAATAGGATCAACTAGTGTTGGTACTTATGCTTAACAAACACATTAAATTAAAGCTAAGCATCAACACTAGATGGACACAAATTGATCTTGCAAGAAAATCAATTTTGTCATCAATAGGATGAACTAGTGTTGGTATTTAATTATGCTTAACAAACACATTATTCCTAAACTAAAGCTAAGCATCAACACTAGATGGACACAAATCGATCTTGCAAGAAAATCAATTTTGTCATCAATAGGATCAACTAGTGTTGGTATTTAATTATGCTTAACAAACACATTATTCCTAAACTAAAGCTAAGCATCAACACTAGATGGACACAAATCGATCTTGCAAGAAAATCAATTTTGTCATCAATAGGATCAACTAGTGTTGGTACTTATGCTTAACAAACACATTAAATTAAAGATAAGTGTCAACACTAGATGGACACAAATTGATCTTACAAGAAAATCAATTTTGTCATCAATAGGATCAACTAGTGTTGGTACTTAATTATGCTAAACAAACATTCGATGGACACAAACAAATTATCACAAAATTTAAACTAAGTATCAATACTAGAAGGACACAAACACATTATAAAAAGAAATTGTACTTGAACTTTAGAAATTTAGAAACACCAAACCTTATCTTCTACTTTGATGAAAGAAGCTTGTATCAACTTTTTTTGATGTTGAGCTTCCTTAGTTGCCTAGCCCACAAAATCAACTCTTTCAACACTAGAAAAAGATTCAATAATTATTAGTTACTACACAACACAAACACGCAGCAACATTGAGATTCGTCAACTGCCTATTTCCTAAATACGAGCCAATTTGAAAACAAGCATCAACATAGAAAATGAAAGAACACACCCACATGAATAGATGGACACAAATCGATCTTGCAAGAAAATCAATTTTGTCATTAATAGGATCAACTAGTGTTGGTACATACGCTTAACAAACACATTATTCCTAAATTAAAGCTAAGTGTCAACACTAGATGAACACAAATAGATCTTGCAAGAAAATCAATTTTGTCATCAATAATATTCAAGTTTAGTTAAATATAAACTTCAAATCTAAGAATATTAGTTTTATATATATATATATTCAAGTTTTAGTAAGTTCAAGTTTCAATTCAAGTTCATATCTAATTTCTAAACTTAATTAGTTATATATTCAAGCTAATTAGTTCCAAATTCAAACTAGTTAGCTAGTTTCCGAAATTCAAACTATTAATTAGCCTAAAATATCAAATATAATTCAAACCATTAGTTCTAAATTCCAAATTCAAACTAATCTTAAAATCACAAATTGAAAGTACTCCTAGAATTCAAAAACCAAACTATAATGCTAAAATCCCAAATTCAAACTATTAGTAGTCCTAAAATCTCAATAATAATTCAAACTAGTCCTAAATTCAAAATTCAAACTAGTCTTAAAATCAAAAATTCAAACTAGTCCTAAAATCCCAAAATCTAACTAGTGCTAAAATCCTAAATTCAAACTAGCTAGCTATTCCTAATCCCAAATTCAAACTATTAGTCCTAAAATCTCAATAATAATTCAAACTAACTCAAATAATACCCAAATTCAAACAACTCCCCAAATATAATTCAAACTAACTCTAACATTAAAATTTTCAATTCACAATCAACAAACACAAACTAACAATCAAATAATCCCTAATTCAAACTAACAATCAAAAACCCTAAATCATTCACTTACTAATTAACTAACAATCAATAAAAAAACTAATTCAATACACTAATTAACAAATTCAACACTCAAAGTGAATACCCAAATTCAAACAACTCCTTAAATACCCTAATTCAATCTAATTCTACAATTCCAAAATAAAACTAATTAACTCAAGAAATGCCAAATTTCAAACAAATCCTAAAATATCCTAATTCAAACTAACCCTAACATTAAAATTTTCAATTCACAATCAACAAACACAAACTAACAATCAAATAATCCCTAATTCAAACTAACCCTAACATTAAAATTTTCAATTCACAATCAACAAACACAAACTAACAATCAAATAATTCCTAATTCAAACTAACCCTAACATTAAAATTTTCAATTCACAATCAACAAACACAAACTAACAATCAAATAATCCCTAATTCAAACTAACAATCAAAAACCCTCAAGCATTCACTTACTAATTAACTAACAATCAATAAAAAAAACTAATTCAATACACTAATTAACTAATTCAACACTCAAATTGAAAGAAATTAAAAATACTATTATGAAACCTAACCTTGAATTAATGGAGAAGGGCAGTGAGTCGGAATAGAGGCAGCGCCGGTCAATATGGAGGCGGCGCCAGTCAAGATGGAGGCGGCGTGACCTCCTGTTGCTGACGCGAGCTTCCTCTGCTGCTGTACGCGACCGCCGCTGCTGCTGCGATGGTGGCGTGGCGCTCGTCGTCGGGGATGGTGGCGTGGCGCCAGTCCTCGGAGATGGTGGCGGGGCGCCGGTCATCGGGGTTGGTTGCGGGCGCCGATGAGAGGAATAGTGAGAGAGGAGTGAGACTTGTGAGACTTTGACCTAGAGTTTTAATTTTAATAAAGTTAGTTTAATAAATTTAATTTATTGAGGTTGATTTAATTAATTAAAATTATATATATATATATATATATATATATATATATATATATATATATAAATAATTTAACTAGACATCAAGAGAAGTTTAATTTAATAAATTTAATTTATGGATCAAGTTAATTTTATAATTTAATTTAATAAATTTAATTTATCGATCAAGTAAATTTTATAAATTATATATATATATATATATATATATATATATGTTTGTGTGTAATTTAATTACACATCAACACAAGTTTAATTTAATAAATTTAATTTATCGAACAAGTAAATTTTATAAATTAAAATATTATATATATATAACTCAACTACTCATCAACAGAAGTTTAATTTAATAAATTTAATTTATCGAGGTTGATTTTAGTAATTATATTATACACACACACACACACACACACACACACACACACACATATATATATATATATATATAATTAAACTACACATCAACATAATTTTAATTTAATAAGTTCTAATTAATTTATCTATCAAATTAAGTTGATAAATTAAAATAACACACACATATATATATATATATATATATATATATATATATATATATATATATATAATTCAACTACACATCAACGGAAGTTTAATTTAATAAATTTAATTTATCGAACAAGTTAATTTTATAAATTTAAATTATATACCTTCTAATTATATAAATTTAATTTTATTGATCAACAAAAATTTATCAATATCAAATTTAATATATAAATCTCCTTGAATTGATCATACGTATTTCTTTAATTGATAACGTATTTCATATCTGAACCACTAGTTTATAAGACTTGATTTGTTAAACTATTCAAAGGGTATATAATTAATCAACATATTTCATAATCCGATGAAGTATCCTTTACATGTCATCATAATTAGGAGGTAATAACTACACTTGACATCCATTCAAGATCGAACGTATATAATAATAATATCTCCCATATCATACTCGAATGAATTATATGTTAGCTCTTCACCTCTACATCATGAGATGAGATATTAAGTTCATGATTAGACGATGGACTGATAAAATTTGTGCATTACTCTAGAAATATAAGTGTATATAATTTTCTCCTAATTCATATCAATGTAGTTTCATACTCTAAATATGGATTATAGATATTTTTTTTTATTTATTCCACGAATTCTAACTTTTTATTTATAAAAGTATACAATATTGTTACACTATTTGAACAATTAATTGTAGGTGTAAATAAAATTTTAGTATTATGCACAATAACAAAAGTATGATTAATAGAAATATTTTAAACAAATCGACCTCCGAATGTCGTTTTTATTAAAAGTAATTAGATTTAATAAAAACTACCGACCTAATGAGGTCGGTATCACATTACATTTTAAGATAAATAAATAGCAAATCATGTTAATTAAATAAAAAATACCGACCTCATGAGGTCGGTATCACATTACATTTAATAAAACCTGTTGTTTTCATATTTTATTAAGCATAAAAACCGACTACTTGTACTCAATTTTCATATCAATGTAGTTTCATACTCCAAATATGGATTATTGATGTTTTTGGTTTATTCCACGTATTCTAACTTTTTATTTATAAAAGTATACAAAATTGTTAAACTTTTTTAAACAATTAATTGTAGGTGTAAAATGAAAATTTAGTATTATGCTAGCAAAATAATGATTAAAAGGAACATTTTAAAGAAATCGACCTCCCGATGTCGCTTTTATTAAAGTATATGGATGAAATAAAAATACCAACCTCATGAGGTCGCTATTTTATATTAATTTATTTTCTAATTTATATAAAACCCTCATCCGGAAGATGATTTATTTAAACTTAATTGAAAATATTAATTTATTAATTTTATGAAAGTCACTATATAAATATTTTAATGAAAATTAATTTAATTACATACTATTTAATTTTGATCGGGAGGTCGGAATTTTGTTTTCCCGCTTTATTTTGCATAAAAACCGACTACTTGTAGTCGGTTTTCTAAAGTTTTTTTAATTCTTTATTCTTTTTAAGAATACCGACCTCCGGAGGTCGGAAATTACCGACCTTCATTTGAGGTCGGTAATTTTTAGGTCGGTATTCACTGTCTTTTTAGTAATGGTAAAAGGTCATAATTTTTAGATGATTCCTTTTTGCTTTTTAAGCATAGCTTAGTGGATATACTAACTTGAGAAGTTCTATACCCCAACAAGGTATAGGATAGTTTTGGCAGCGTGGGCAAGACGATGTATCATTACATAGCTCATAGTGATGGTTGTCAGTTAGAGCATCTCCCAAATTAGATTTGTTATTATATTCTTACATACAATTGAGTTATTATAGTTGAGTTATTATGTACTGTTTTAAAAGCTTTTCATATATTGCATCTTTTATTGTTGCTTTATCCTTGAGTATCTTGAGTTGAGTATCTTGAGTTGAACTATGTTTCATTGAGTGAGTATCATTATTGTTGAGTTGAGCCATGTTTCATTGAGTTGAGTTGAACTATGTTTTACTCAATTGAGTACTTTATTGTTGAGTTGTGCCCTGTTTCATTGAGTTGAGTATCTTATTGTTGAGTTGAGTATCTTATCCTTGAGTACTTCTGAGTTGAGTAAGTTGAGTAAGTTTGAGTATCCTTAAGTATTCCTTGAGTTGAGTGAGTTTGAGAAAAGGTAAGTATGTTTCCTTCAATTTCAGTTCAAGCTTATGTTATGTTTTAGATTTCCCCTTGCATGCACGTACATTCAATGTACTGATGTCATTTGGCCTGCATCATTGCATTATGCAGATACAAGTAACTAAGGTCATCAACAAGTGTTTCGTTGATACCACTTGCAGTTCGAGTTCGCTTTGGCGAGCCTCCTTGCTTCCGAAGGATTCCATTTACTTTTCATTTTTTTACGTGGGTCTTGTCCCAACTTCTATCTTTTTCATTAAGAGGCTTCATAGATAGACATTAGAGATTGAGAAGTATGTTTCATTTATTTTGTTAAATTTTGTAAAGACTTGATTTGCCTATTTCTTGCTAGTTGAATATACTGTTATATTCTGAGTTAATTATTTGAGTTTTATGAATTTTAAATTGAGTTTTAAGCTTTTGTATGCTTGAGTTAGTCTTCTGCTTGTAGTCAGTCAGGATGAGGGTTCGCTTGGGGACCAGCAATGGTTCTCAAGTGCTGGCCAAGTCCAGGGTGTAGACTCGGGTCATGACACAAACGTTGATCAATTATCCAAAAGATAAATCAAAATAAGAAAGCCATCGTTTTTGCGATAAAAACTTGTCTCAAGATATCGATGATCCTAAAAATAAAACCCTAAGAAACTAATTATATTCTTAAAGATGCAACCTAAATGAAGTAGGACAGTATTCCTGTCGACAACCTTCACGAATAGGAAAACGATTCGTGAATCTTTTCACAGTTCATTTAAGCCTTCCGTGATCCAACACTTAGATAAATTTCTTCAACTTCTCTCTTAGTTTCCCATGACCCTCAATACGGGTTGTTAAAGTCTTCACGGCTCATTTGTAGTCCCGTTCACTCTTTCTTCAGGTTTTGACTTCAACTTGCTTTTTATGTTGAAGCTTCATGGGCTCCTGGCCTTATCCTAGAGGTTGTACGGCCCGTAAAGGGTCTCGTTGAGTTTCACTTGGCATTTTCTTCTACTGGGACAACTTCACAAACATGTTCACATGCCGTTAATAGGTGCACGACTCATTTAGCCTTCCATCCTCAGTAACTTTACTCCAATTTCAAGCTTTCTCTTCCAACTTCTTTTAATAAATCTTTTCCTGTACGTTAGACAAAAGAAACATCATATCTACAAAAACATTCTTTGTTTCTTGCAAGGGAAAATGGTCAAAAATACTCCCCAACTTTGTTTTATTGGTTGACTTTGCCCTTACTGTTAAAATGAAGTTAGTTTTACCCCTATCGTTACTAATTTCACCACATATACCCCTCATTTGGATGGAAAGCCCCAAATTGACCAAAATTACCCAATTTTATTTAAATTATCCAATTTTAACCCGATCCGACCCGATTAATCATATAATTCATTTCTTTCACCCAAATCAACTCTGTTTTCCACCTCTACTTAAACCACCACCAAAGCCACCACCGTCGCCGAAACCGCCACCTCTCCCACTACTCTACCCCCTCCAAGTTAGTAACCCTATAAAAACCCATCAACATCTACAAAAGCAACAAGGGAACTCCTCTCTTATATCATCATACACGTCTAGTTCCTCAAAACCCATAAACATTTCTGCCTCAAGTTTCTCCCATTTCATTCCTACACCAAAATTAACAGCATAAATCACATAAAAATCCAATCTTTAATTCAAAAGATCCCAATACTTCTACCACACAAAGGGAAAAACTTATCAAATCGAGATTGTAAAGCAGATTGATAGCGCTTGGAAGCAGAAGATAGACGAGCACTCCATGAATCAACATCCATATTTGCTTCACTTTACTTTAGAATTATCAAAGATTAAGATCTAACTTTCTATTTGAAACAGTGAAATTCAAGTACTAATTCGACTCAATCGTTCATTACCAACCCTAAGAATGATGATTTGATAAAATAATGAATTGTAAGGAGTGTCGGTGTGAGAGAGTGAGTGTGTGATTTGCAAATGAAGAGAAAAGAGGGCGATTTTGGTGTGAGAAAACGACGACGAATTAATGAAATGATGTAGAAGAAGAAGCAAATGATAAAGAGGAGGTAGCGACGTCTTTAGGCTTCAAGCAGGTGAAAATGTGAAATTCCACCAAAAACCAGACAAGAGAGGTCGGGGCATTAGGTTAAAAATAGGGAATGGTTTTTTTTTTAATTCGGGTAATTTGGGTCAATTTGGGGCTTTCCGTCAAATGAGGGGTATATATGATGAAATTAGTAGTAGGGGTAAAACTAACTTCATTCTAATGGTAAGGGCAAAGTCAACAAATAAAACAAAGTTGAGGGGTATTTTTGACCCTTTTCCCTTCTTGCAATAATCTTTTGTTTTGGGCGTCGAATGTGCTATAAGTTCACGGCACATCAGCTAACCTCTGAACATACCTAGCTAATGGTATCTCTTCCACACTAACAGCGGTAAGACTCCCCATGCTAGAATTCTTCCTACTCAAAGCATCGGCCACCACAATAGCCTTTTTTGGACGATACAAGATGGTATGTCACAGTCCTTTAGTAGCTCAAGCCATCTGCACTGCCTCAAGTTCAGATCACTCTGACTAAAGATGTACTAAAGACTCTGATGATCCATGAATACCTCATAATAAACCCCATATAGATAATGTGACCATAGCTTAAGCACAAACACTACGACTTCCAACTCCAAATCATGAGTAGGATGGTTCCTTTTATGGGTCTTCAACTATCTAGAGGCATAGGCGATCACCTTATCCTTCTGCATAAGAACATCACCTAATCTGACTCGAGAAGAATTATAATAAACTGTGAAGTCTACACCCTCCTCGGGTAAATTCAAAATAGGAGCCGAAGTCAACAAGGTCTTCAGCTTTTGAAAGTTCTCCCCACACTCATCAGACAACTGGAAACTCATACTTTGCAAATTCAATCTAGTCAAATGAGATGCAATAGTGGAGAAGCTCTACACAAATCGTCTGTAATAGCCCACAAGTCCCACAAAACTCCGGATCTCAGCTAACGTAGGCCTAGTCCAACCTCTAACTGCCTCAATCTTGGTTGGATCCACCCGAATACCTTCCTTGAATACCACGTGTCCTAAAATGCAATTGAATCAAGACAAAACTCACACTTCAATAACTTGACATATAGTTTCTCTTCCCTTAATCGTTGGAGTACAATCCTCAAATGTCATTCATGATCCTCCTCTGTCTTGGAGTACACCAAGATGTCGTCAATGAACACTATCATAAAGGAATCCAGATACAGTCGGAACACCCCGTTCATCAACTCCATGAACACTGTAGGGGTGTTAGTCAAAGCGAAAGACATCACAAGAAACTCATAGTGTCTACAATGAGTCCTGAAAGTTGTCTTAGGGATATTCGATGCCTTAATCTTTAGCTGATGATAATCGGACCTCAAATCAATCTTAGAAAACATAGATGGACCCTGAAGCTGATCAAACTAGCCATTAATACGACGAAGAGGATACTTGTTCTTACAGTCACCTTGTTCAACTATCGATAATCAATACACATCTTCATGGTTCCGCCCTTTTTCCTCACAAGAATTTTTCCTTACCATACCTCTCTTTGCTACAATAATTAATTAATAGGGTGTTTATAATTAGAAAGGACACCAAATCTTTATCAAGAAGCCAGAGAAAGCTCATAGATTGTCATAAATTTATGTATAAGCTAACAATCATTTATACACTCATCAAGTATTATTCTACAAGATCTAAAGATGAAGATGAAGATTCAAAATCAAGCTCCAAGCCCTTAGATGCAAAAACAAGTCAAGTTTAAGTCTATCGAATTCAAGATCAATATCCAAATCAAAGGCCTTTGAATTTTTTCAAAAAGAAGAATATGGAGAATCATAGAGATTATAACTCTTGTTATATTTATTTTTCACCATCTATCTGAAATAGTCTTTATCCTATAAGGATAGAGATATGAATTGTGTACATCTCACACCCTTCTTACACCCAGTTATACAAATAAATTGGGTTTATTGTTATTATTGATTATTTTCTACACATGTGAACAAACAATGATATAGTTATAAGGGAAGAGTTTCCACCCAAATCTCGAGTTGCTAGCCATTTTTTCAATTGGTACTAGATACAGGAGTAAGTCCCAGCACGACTCAATACAAGATACTTTTTTTTATTTCAATTTATGGCACACCAATGAAATTCGGAAAGTCATCTAGATTTTTATGTGAATTTTAAATATTTTACGTGTTAATTCCTATAATTTATAATATTTTTACGTAATTTTTAAATAATATATCTTACTTCCATCTATTCCAATTTATGTGGCAGAGATGGAATTCAACAGCTAACCAAATTTTTATATGTGTTTCAAATATTTGATGTTTTTATTATTGCAATTTACAATACTTTTTATGTCGTTTTCGAATAATATATGTTACTTCCTCTATCATAATTTGTATGACACCGATAAAATTTTAAAAGTCATCCAAAAAAAAATATATACCTTTTAAGTTATTAATTATGTTGATTTAAAGTATATTTTACGTGACTTTAAATATATAAAAGTATTTTTAAAAATTAAAATAAAAAAGTCAGAAAAACAATATCCTCTGCTTAAAAAACAAAGCAAGCACATCAAGGAAGAAACGCCTTTTAGCCCTTTTTATATAGTTGTAATGTAATAATGTAATATGCCTGTTTCCACTTGATCCACTTTATTACCTGGAGATAATATTATAAAAGCTGTTGTCTATTCTGTTGACTATGTGGTGCTAATAATAGTAAAGAAATATATATATATTTTAACCTAAAAAGTTTTTGATAAGAAGATCTATTGTTATCCTATCCACAAGGATATTTCAATTTACACCAGTACCACAGATGCCAAGTTCATTTTAAGTGGCATATCAGCAACTCATAATTGCCTACTTTTAAATGAAAAAAAAGTTAAAAGAGTTATCCATTACAACAAACTCTTGAGGAGACACTAAGGGCCCGTTTGGCTATGCGATATAAAATCATTATATAAAATCATGATATGATATCATAAAATGAAATAATGAGATGAAATTAAAGTTTTGTTTAGACATGCAATATGAAATTTTTGTATTGTATATTTTCTCATAAACATAAGAATCTCATAAGTTATAAAACTAAAATAGCCCTAATTGTTTCTTCAATCTTACCAAATAAATAAAAAATTATAAATCGCATAATAAATTATTACAAGTTATTTGTTCACCACTTAAGCAAATGTTCATCTAACTTTAATTGATCAAACTTTAATTCAGTAAAAAAAATTGAACATAAATTATAGTGTACTAGTCTTTAATATAATTTTTCCACATAGTACGGACAATTTCCTCACGTTGAACTTGCATTTCTCGATCATATGACCAAGAAGACGAACCAACATAATTACTTTGAGTCATTTGTTGGTCAATATCATCCGCAACTATATTTTCATGCTCATAGACCATAAATATTTCATCACTCCTTTGGTATTCTCGCAAATAATTATGTAACACTGCACAAACTATGACAATTTTCACTTGTGTGTCAATATCATAATGATTCATACCTTGTTTCACTTGTGTGGAATTACACATTTTCAGTGCATTAATTTCGTGCTAAAAATCAAACATATTGAAAGTGGTGATTATCAAACATACATCACCAATTTTGTTTTTTTTCATATTAAATTTCTTTAAACATATTCACAAGTAGTCGAAAGAGACGTTTTTTTTATTATGAAAAATCAAAAAAGTATTACTCCCTCCGTTCTTATTTATATACACCAAATCAATTTCTACTTTATCATTTATATTCACCAAAATTTTAAAGTAAGAATAAATTTTATGTTGGTGAGAATAATAAATTTTAAAAAGTAATGATGTGAGTATAAATTTTATTTACATTTGAAATAAATGGTTAGTAGATATAAATGTGGGGTTGTTTTAACAAAATATAAATTTGTGGGTCAATTTTTGTATTTAAAAATATCAAATCATGATATGAAATTCCCATATCATGATTTTTGGAGAATATGGAATTTCATATAAAATAATGAGATGAAAACAGCGTGAAATTACATGTCCAAACGATGATTCCATCTCACGATTCTATATCATAATATGATATCGCGTGGCCAAACACCTACTAAATAATGTGTGTTTAGTAGGTGCAATTTTCATGTGTATTTATTAAAAAAATATTTTTCCTGTACTTTTTAGGGGCAAACAGATTAACTAGTATTCACCGTCAGTGGAATGGCTGTTTTACACAATCAGGATTCTTAAGGGTTATAATAGATAAAATTCTTAATTATTTTATCTTTTAATATTTAAAAACTAAATATAAACAATAAAATAGTACTAAAAGGTACTCTCTCCGTCCAACAATAGTTGTCCACTATTGATTTGGCATACCCCTTAAGAAATAATAAATGATAGTGGTAATATTACTATATTATTCTTTGACGTTATTAAATTTAATATTTTGAAAAATGTGTTAGATGATAAATAATGTTTAATAGCAAGATAAAATAGATACAAAAAGTAAATTATCTCTTAATTTTCTAAATTAAACAAATAATTTTAATATAATAGACAACTATTATTAGACGGGAAAGTAATTTGTACTCTAATTATTTTCTACCAAAAATAGCAAGAATTCAGTGCTCATATTTATGTAATTTAACCTCCGTACTCCTTAATGTGCATCTAAATGAAAACATGTGTAGCTACAAGATTTTAATGGCCTGATTTCATCCTTATTTGTTTTCATTATGATTAATATCTCTAAATTTGAATACACGTCTAAATATTAAGATTTGCAATAAAATCTAGGTGTCTAAATTTGAATACTCATCTAAATATTAAGATGTGGTCTCCAAATCTGAACACTGAATAATTATTGTTTGTTTTCAATATCTGAATATGCATATGAAATCAAACATTATATTAATAAAATGTTATAAAAAATTCATTTCAACAAAAGATATTACTTTTTTATTAAAAAGAATATCATAATCATCAAGCATAACATAAAAAAAATCACGAATAAAAAATATATTTTACAGGCACAATATAATATCAAAAAGTTCAACAAGTATGATAGATACTAGACGAAAAATAATAAATAAGGTATCACATTATCAGCGCCTAACATATATTTTGGCCAATTAGAAAAACTAAAGAATTCTTATCTTTTTTCCAATAACTTTAATCCAATTCTCTAACTTGTGAACCTCTAACGTCATTCATATTTTTTTTATAGCAGACACTTTCACAAAATATACTGACAAATGTACTGTATAATGGCTATTCCATCCAAGAACATCTAATTTTTCCATTTATTCTTCAAATGTATGTGCACTATTTTTTTAATCAATAACTCCAAAGCAGTAATCATCTTCTCATCAATTTCCAATTCAGAAAAATAAGTTTTTTTTCTTCCCAAAAACTTTTTTTTTCCAGCTGAAACTGAAGATTGGGATGTAGAATTATTAGGAGCTCCATTATTTTTGTCACCAACTAGTTCAACAACAATAATATATCAAAGAATCTCAATAAAATTATTGGCCTAATACAAAATTCTAATAAGAGACCTCAAATATGTATACATAGTTATTATTTTTAATTATGAATAGTATTTTTTTCACTCAAAAACGTTGATGAACATCAATACACTAAAAATATTATTGCAACAAGTGTTCTTGGCAAACATCAATACACCCTAAGAAAATTATTAATATATAAAAAATATTTGTAATTAAAGATTATGAAAACTTACTAGTTCAAGAGGAAAAAATTGGTGTTTGATTGAGAAAAGAGAGGAAGAAAGTTTGTAATTGAGAGAGCAAAAGTCACGCAAAGACCGAGAGAGACGATACAATAATATTTTATAACTTATTAAATAAGTCTAAATGATGTTAAGACTCTCTTGCAGATCTAATCCGTTCAGACCTTTTCAGATCTATTAAGAGGCTTTTTGAAAAAAGAAACAATGGACTTAATGGGCTGAATCTGAATGATTCAAATTCAGATCTAAATATCAAACACACTTAATGAACTGAATTTGAAAGATTGAGATTCAGCCATCCACTAAGTGCAAACAAATGAGGCTTTTTTCTCTTCCAAATAAAGAAGAATATACAGAATCCAACACCATAGAAGCAAAGATTTTTTTTTTAAAAAAAAAAAAAAAATTCATTTTCCTTTGTTTTTAGTAACTAATTAGTGTTAAGAAAATAAAAAGAAAAAGAAAAAAAATCACTGATTGTGTAAAATAGTCATTCACTGACCGTGAATATTAGTTAATCTCAAAAAAAAAAAAAAATCGAGATGGGACACCGAAAAATCAAAAACAAAAATTACTTTATATATAATTTATAGACAATAAAAATAAGTAAAATAAAAATATTAATAAAAAAATCACATTAACTTATTAGTATAGTAATTATTTATTTATTAATTCACTCCTTTAAATGTTGACACCATTTACAAACAATTTTTTATATGCCACTGTAATCTCAAACGATGATGGCCACGTGGAATAAACCAATCTTGGTCCCATTTCTTGTCAATTATTATTATTAAATAATTATTATGGAAATCAGTCGTATTCGTAACCTAACTAAGTCAGTCACCATAATAAGTGATAAATCTTGGCTGAAAATGCTGTTTTACACTCAGCTCCATTCTCTGCTAGTCAATCAATCATATGCACTAATATTACTTAGCTCAAATTATCAAATATGAGCTATTTGATAAATTTAATATAAAAAGAGTGAAATAACACCTGAGCTAGATTTGAACCCAGATCTCGCAAGTGAATCCTTCCGCTTGTATCAACAACACAATGACACTCATATGCTTTATATGGGTGCATTGTTAATTATATCTTAATTTCTGTCAGTTTCTTAAAATAAATAAATATATATATATATATATATATATACACACACATACATATCTATATAATTTTTTTCGAAGTTAATGGATGCACATGCACCCACGTAGAAGGATGGGTCTGCCTCTGCTGATGATAGATGAAGCAATTCTGTAGCTAAAATAAACTAATGCAAGAGGGTATTTCTGAAAAGATATTATTTTCTCTTCTGCATGGAAGAAAAAGGCGTAAGAAAATTTTCTCTTTATGGACGCGCGGTTACAAATTGAATAGAAGAAAATTAGACTTTTTACGTGTAAAAATAAACCTCTTAACCATAGAAATAAAAATATCTGGTAAAAAAGATATACAACTAAAAAATAGTGCTTACGTAATTAATGGACCAAAAATTCAAATCTCTCGTAGAAATAAAAAAGACTTTTGAAAATTGTGATAAAAAACAAACCTATGTTATATATATATATATGTAAAAGAATTAGTAAAAATAAATATCGTAGCACCTAAAACGACAATGGAGCTCATGGGGTCAGTGGTTAAAGCTCCACTAAAATCTTACCTAAACCAGGTAGACAAGAGTACTATATCTTGTACAAAAATGTTGCTCATAGATAATGATATATGATTTCTCTATGAATATTACTACTACTTTCGCAAAATATCTCATATATACGTTACAGTTTAAAGTAACATGATGCACGTAGCTTTTAAATTCTGAATTTATCTTTACTTGTGATTTAAAATAAATAATAAAAATTATATATCTACAAATTATTTCAATATCCTAAAATAATATTTAGAATATAATTATAACTAAATATAAAAAAAAATCATTACTTTTTAGATTTAATAACAAAAAAATAACGGCACATTGAGACGAATCGCTGGAGGCACGCAGATCATGCCATTCATAGTATGTCAACCATTTTTCTACCGAAAAGGGTTCCGCGACAAATTTACATGTTACTGATATAGTGGAGATTTTCATTTGTTGAATTTGAACCCCACCAACACAAAATAAAGTATCGATCACTAAAAATTAAAAATTAGTTACGAACTTTATTGCTAATTAGTTTCTACATTAAGATACTCATAGCTAACGTAATTTTGTAACTATTTGTTATTAGTCTACCGCTAAATAGGCTTAATATGTAACAAATTTTATTGTTTAGCTACAAATTTGATTTGTCGCCAATTCTTGTTTTTTAGTTGTAAATAAAGAAAAGAAACTATTGAGAATATAATTAACTAATAAAAGTGTGATCTCACTAATAACTTAAGTTTTTAGATGAGATGATTACACATTTAAATATGATATCAGAGCAGTCAAAGGTCTTGAGATTGAATCTCATCGCCACTCATTGCAAAATAATTTTCACCTCCTTGGCCATGAAAACGAATCAGCACAAAACTTTTACGGGCGAAAAAGAAAGAAGATAGTTTTGGCGTGAATCATGCCGTATGTGTTATCTGCATGTATATATATAAGCATAGAAGATATCGAGTCCTTAAGCAATATGCAATGAAAAAAAATCCTTTCTAATTTCATCTTTTCGCATTGAGAAATATGCATCTTTGAGACATATTGTAACTTATAAAATATTTGAAGACACATTCCAATATTGGTGCAAAATTGTTTGTGATATATAGCACATTTTGGGGGTGAATATGGATGATTTAGTAGGCAATGCAGCAGTAGACTACAAAGGTTTGCTAGCTATAAGATCTAAAACTGGGGGTTGGCTTTCCAATGCTTTCATTGTAGGTATGCAATCATTTGAAAGTTAAGACTTCAGAAATACTTACTCCTTTTGTTTCAATTTGTCTGTCGTACTTTCTCTTTTTTTTTTTTTTTAGTTGCTTTAAAAAATGAATGTTTCTTTTCTTTTTTTACTACTTTTTAATTTCAACTTTCCACGTTTCATATGTATGACTATAAGATTAAATGAAATTTTGGTATATTCAACATGTCTTTAGTTTAAGATGAAAGAATTTAGAATTATTTTTTACTTTCTTAAATTTTGTGTAAATCAGACAATCAATTTGAGACACTGGGAGAACTATATTTGTAATTTGATGTTGAAATTGCAAACTTAATTTGCAGGAATTGAAGTGAGTGAAAGGCTATCAACAATGGGCATAGCAGTAAACCTTGGGACTTACTTAATTGGAACGATGCATCTCCCAAGTGCTACTTCAGCCAAGATTGTCTCTGATTTCATGGGCACCTCATTCCTACTATGTTTGCTTGGTGGTGTTATAGCTGACTCTTTCTTGGGCAGATACAGGACCATTGCAATTTTTGCTATAATACAAACCCTCGTAAGTCCATACATGATGCATGTCTTTGGTAATGATTGAAAATCCACGCGCACACACACATATAAATATATATATATCAATATGATAGTTATAAGGACAAAAAATAAAATATATACTATAAAGTATAAATGCAAGGGTTGCTAAAGAGTCGCTCAAAAGTTACTTAGGCTAAAATGAGTTAAAAACCGTCATAACTCAACATATTCAATTCTTACTATGTTTTAAATTATTTATTTATCTTCTTGTAATTTGTTTGTGTATTTAAAGAACTTTTTCATAACTATATATACAACAACAATAAAATACATTGTGTAATTTCACAAGATATCCGGAAAGGATAGAGTATACAATAGACCTTATCATTACCTTAGAGATAGAGATATTATTTTTTATATATAGACCCTTAGCCGAAGAAATAAATAAAGAAATAACAGTGAAAAACAGTCGTGTAGATAAATAAATAAATAATGAAACTGAGACAGCCATGGCAAAATCATATAGGGCAACCTTAGAAATCATTATAAACAGTAGTCATGACAAAATAAAATGATAAGTGTAGTTTTGATCGAAAAAAAAAAAAAAGATAAGTATAGTAAAACAACATATAATAATCAATCTTAAAGAACAATAAATTATAAGAGTAATACTACAACTAATAGTAAATAAGAGTAAGTGAGACAACACTCTTTCCTAAAATCGATCCCTACTTTATTGCTCTAGCTCTTGACTCATATGACATTGAAATTGAACTATCTATCTAATCTCCTACCCTATTTGTGTCCTCTATAACCTCATATATAAGGTCATGTCATCAATAAGTTGAAGTTGTGTCATCTCATATCTAATCACATCTCTTCAATACTTTTTTGTCTTACCTTTACCTCTTTTGAAGTCATCCGTAGTCTAACCTCTCACATCTCTGCATTGTGATATTCGTACCCCTCATTGCATATGTCTAAACTATCTCAACCCCATTGTCCTCTATCTAGGATATGCCTACCTTATATCAGATATCTTCATTCTTAAAAATGTCACTCCTAGTATGCCCACACATCTAGTTCGATATTTTCATCTCCATGACTTTCATTTTTTGAACATGGAAGTTATTCTTTATTGGCCAATACTCCACTCACTACAACATATTGTTTTAACCATCGCTATGAAATTATCTTTAATTAATCTTTGGTAGCACTTTCTTATCACATAGAACTCTTGATGTGAGCATTTATTTCATCCATCCTATAACTATATTATGTATGACATTATCGTCAATTTTTCTATTTCCTTAGGATAATAGCCTTGAGATACTTGAAGCCTCCTCTTTTTCGAATGAGTTGTGTATCAAATCTCACTTTCATGTCAGCCTCGAATGTTACGTCATTTAATTTTTTTCTCCAAATATTTTATCGTGGTTCTATTCAATCTGAACCCTTTAGACTTATTTTGAATCACATGTTTCAAAAGTCTTTTTTTTTTTTTTTTCATTTTTAAGCTTTGTATCTAGTCAAATAGTATCACATAAATTAGAACGAAGGGAATATCTCACATAATATTTAATTTTCCACACTTAGTCAATATTTTTTTTAATTATTTGTACATTGCATCAATATCTCACATAGTATTTAATTCATTGTAAACAGGGGACTGGTATATTAGCTATATCAACTAAGCTTCCACAACTTCAACCAACTCCATGTAATGTCCATTATTCAATCAAAAGTACCAACTGTGAACAAGCAACTACATCTCAAATGTCAGTTCTATACATATCTTTATATCTGATGGCATTAGGGACAGGTGGCTTAAAATCAAGTGTTTCAGGATTTTGCACTGACCAATTTGATGAAACTGATGAAAAAGAAAAGACTCAATTGACTCTATTTTTCAATTGGTTCTTTTTCTTCATAACTCTTGGGACTTTGTTGGCTGTTACTGTCCTTGTTTTTATACGAGATGAAGTTTGTAGAAGTTGGGGTTATGGAATTTGTTCTTTCTCTATGTTGGTTGCTATTCTAATGTTTTTGTCAGGAACTAAAAGGTATAGATACAAAAAAACCATGAAAAGTCCTATTGCTCAACTTCTTCAGGTCCTAATTGCTGCAATTAGGAAAAGAAGACTTCAACTTCCTAAGAATGATTGTTTTCTTTATGAAGATAATTCAGACTCTTCAAGAATTTCTCACACTGATCAATTCCGGTGCGTACTCTCTTTTACACGGCTCTTATATACACTTTATTTGTGAGTCTTGTCCACCCATACCAAAATTAATAATGGAGAAACTTTTTTGAAATTTTATATACATAAAAAGAAGGGAAAATTGTATGAAATAGCAAACTATTAATTCAAATTAAATGCTATAGTCATAGTTTATTTTATTTGTAATTCGCAGCATACATCCCATTTTTTTGTCATCTGATTCGGTATACAATTAGCCATTTTATACATTTTGGTATAAAATATATAAAATGTGTTTGTGTTTGTATAAAGCGAGAGAAAAGTATATATACAAATGCAAATACATATATTTTCGTCCTATACACTTATAATTATACAAATACAGATCTTGTTATACAAATTATAATGTATAAATGAATTTATACAAAACTAAATAATTTATATAAAATTGGATGTATTTAGCGAATTATACAAATCAAAAGCTCCATAGCAAACATAAAAATTTGTTATAGAGCGCAATTAAGCAAACTATACATATAACATACAAATATGATTTTTATGTTTGCTATATGTGAAAGTTGTTCCAAAGAGAATTGATTTTAAGAGCAAAATAGAAATTTTTTAATTCATTCTATTTTGTTTTTGTAAATACTCCATTCATTTCAATTTTCAATTTGTTTGTTTACTTTCCTTTTTGTTAAAAATAATGTCTTTCCTTTTAGGCTTTGACAATTCTTTAATTTAAACTTCTTACGTAAAATGTTTAAAACCACAAAATTATATCTTTTTTAAAAATATATAATTTAATATATTCTACATATATTTAATTTAAGACAAAATTCAAAAGTCTTTATTATTTTTTAAATTATGTGCCAACTCAAAACTATATAAACAAATTTAAAAGGATCAAATAATAAATAATTATATTTGAACTCAGAATTTTGTTTGCTCTAGTATCATATCGAAGCGAATGAACACCTTTATCTACAAAGTTAAATGGTTAGGGAGAACAAATTTTTAGTCTTAATATATAAAGACACGACCCAACCATTTGGAGTATCTAATGTACAAATTTAAGGAACTAAGTAATATATATATATATATATATATATAACTGATCCTATATTCAATGTTTTTTTTAATTATTATTTGAAATTATAACTTATTTAAACATTGCATCTTAATTTATAGAATATTGGACAAGGCTGCAATTATGACAAAGGAAGATTATGAATGTATTAGTTCCTTGACTCACAATCCTTGGAGAATTTCCTCAGTGACAAAAGTGGAGGAAGTAAAAATGATTATTAGATTATTACCAATTTGGACAACAACTATTTTATTCTGGACAGCATATGCACAACTTGTTACCTTTTCAGTAGAACAAGCATCTACTATGGAGAGATCTATTGCCAACTTTAGAATACCTGCTGCATCGCTCACTGCCTTCTTTGTATCAGCTATATTAATCTCTCTTGCAACATATGATCGTTTAATTGTGCCTTTCTTGAAAAAATGGACCACAAAATCAGGTAACATAATGTGTGTTTGATATGACAAAAATGTTCAATTTTTAATTTGTTGTTTTATGAATGTTCTTACTATACTCCCCTCCATTTCAAGAAAAATGACCTAGTTTGACTTGATACGGAGTTCAAAAAAATAAGGAAGACTTTGCAATTTTGTGGTCTTAAATTAAAGTTATGTCGAATGTATCAAAATATCCTTTAATCTTGTGGTTTTAAACATGTCACATAGAAAGTTGAAATTAAAGTGTTGCCAAAAAAGGAAAAGGGTTATTCTTTTTTAAACAGATCGAAAGTAGGTCATTCTTTTTTAAACAGAGGAAGTATCATTGTTTTACATAGACAATATTATTATCAATCTATAGTAAAAACTAATTTCATCAAAATGCAATAATTTCTTCATGATTTTATGTTTTTTATTATTTGCAGGTTTCACAAGTTTACAAAAGATAGGAATAGGTCTATTTCTATCTTCTTTGGGTATGGGTGTTGCATCAATAATTGAAGTTAAACGACTATCAATTGCAAAAGCAAATGAAGAGACATCTAACATCTTACCAATAAGTGTCTTTTTGTTGATCCCACAGTTCTTTTTGGTAGGTGCAGGAGTGGGCTTCATGTATACAGGACAATTGGATTTATTCATCACACAATCACCTAAAGGAATGAAAACAATGAGCACTGGTCTCTTCCTTACTACTATGGCACTTGGTTTCTTCTTTAGTAGCCTCTTGGTATCTATTGTTAAGAAGGCGACCACCACAAATATTAATAATGGATGGGTAGGTGAGAGTATTAACAAGGGTAGACTTGATTGCTTCTATGGCCTTCTAGCCATACTTATCTTTATAGACTTTGGGTTTTATGTTCTTTGTGCTTCATGTTACACATCAAAAATCATATGCTAGTGTGGAAAAATAAGTTGTGTTGGTGTAATTATTATCTATGAGATTGGGAATGTCATGGTGTAATCACTTTTAAACTTAATTATGAATGAGGAAGCCTCTTTACTTCTATCTTAAGATATTAATCACATGCTAAGAAGTCGCGTGTCTATATATATATATATATATTAGAGAATCATCTATCTGTTGGGTTTTGGGCATCTTTCCCTTCCTATGTGGATAAATAGTGGATAAGGAAATTAAAATTGCGTATATAAGTAATATATCCTATGTTTATTTTTTCTCTTCTTTGTTTTATTTTGTTTCTTTTTTTACAAGACTTTGGGCACTATTGGACCGAGTCTTTTGGGCTTTGTATTTGTTGTGGGCTTTTGGGCCTTCTCTTGTAGGATTCTTATCTATTTTGATACAGAGGAATTTTCGCAAGCCAAAATTTAATTATGTTCCATAACTATAGTTTGTATATTTACGGATTATTTAATTATGCTTCATAACTATAGTTTGTATATTTACGGGTTGTGACTACAATTTAAACTGTCTTGTTTTTATAATTTGCGAGTTGTATAATCCGCTGGTGAATTTGTATAATTCACGGGTATGTTTGTATAATTGAGTTATTTTTGTATAAACTCGAAAACAAATTTATACAAACACAAACATTTGAACTTTAAACAGTTATACAAATTATATTATACAAAAGTTATACAAGTTATATTATACAAACGTGCGAATTATACAAACTCAAAACCCCAGCCCACATAATTATCACTGAATGTTGGTCGCGAGTGTTAATTAACTAAAACTATCGCTACAAGAAAACTGTGAATTACATGGAGATCTTACCTAGGAAAATATTTCATAGGAAATAGATGCGGATTTTCTTGCGAATATTTTAAATTCCTTAATATTATGATATATTACCGGCGAATTATATTTTCCCAACAAATTTCGCAGATTAATTTGGCTCCATATTGTGCAAATTTTGTACTTGCGACATCACCTGGGGAAATATATTGGCGGATACATTATCTCTAGGTAAATTCACAGGTACATGAACAAATATATATTTTTTTAAAATCCTTTTTTTAATCCTTAAAAAAATCTCTAGGTAATTTATCCTACGGATTTACATGGAGATATTCTGGTGGAAATTTATGTGGAATTTTATTACTTGGGAAATTATTTGGGGATTATTTGTTGTGGATTTAGCTAGGGACATATTCTTGGGGAGTTACCTACGAAATTTATTACTTGGAGAAATATTGGGGAATTATTTGCTGCGGATTTAGCTAGGGACTTATTGTTGAGTATTTATCTACAAAATTTATTACTTGGGGAAATATTGAGGGATTTTGTTGTTATGAATTTATCTGAAAATTGTCTTGGGGATTTGCGTAGGATTTTTATGACTTGAAATTTTTTCTAGAGATTTTGCTAGCTATAGATTTAGTGAAAAAAATTTAAACAATTTTTGTTTCCCTTCCATCCTTACCTTTAAATTTGTATTATTTGGAATCTTTTTCTTTATTCAATTCAAAATATTAATGAGTAATTAATTATTATGATTTTTAAAATTAACAAATTATTTTGTGAATTTGGTTGGAGATTTTTTGAGGGATTTGCTTGGATCTATGCATACATACTTGATTTTTAAAATATAATTTAATTGAAACTTTTTTCTTGAAATCTAAGTATCTTTAAAAATTTGGAGTCCTCGAGAAATATTTTTATAAAAATATATTTATCAAAATTAAAAATTATAATAATATAAATAATGAAAATGACACTAGAATAATTTTTTTTGTTAAATATTTACTATACTTTTAGGTTAAATAAATTATGATACAATAATATCAATCTAATACGGTGTTGAAACATTACCACATATGTCAAGATAAATATTTTTAGCTAATATATAATTAATATTTAATATCACCAAAAACTATATATACCATTTTTTATTTTGATTTTTTATTTGAAAGATACAAAGTATTGAAATTATATGGTTAGTTATTTTTCCATAATAACGTTGGAAAAATAATAACTAACATAATTATAATTAATTTTGATTTAATTATTTTATAGTAAATTGTGTATTATTGAATAAGTTAAGCACTATTTTTATGTAGAAAAATTCGAGTGTATATCTTATTAATGTGAAGTTTAATTACTTCCTCATTGATAGAATTATATAAAATAAAAAAAGAAATATTTTTTACTTGTATATCAAATTGATATATTATTTTTTACAAGCATTAAAAATTATGTAATTTCTCTATAGTAAGTTATTAAATGATATTTATTTTTAAATATATAATTAAGTATTTTAAAATATAATTATTCAAAGATAACTTTAAATTATAAACACCACACATATTTAATAAGATATACTATTAATTGTTGATTATAACTTCCTTGCACGTTAAATTATAAATAAATTTATATTTTCAATTATTTATTTATAAGAACTTTGTATGTGTCATTTAAACTTTTCTATGTTTAATATGCTTAGTTATATGATATTATCTCATAGAAAGTGTAAGTATAAAATTTCATGATATGTTGTGTGGCAATTATTTATTTTAAATTATATAAATAATTTTCATGTTTCATTTTTTAAGAGTTAAATCGCATGAACTTTAGCTAATATTTAAAGATGTAATTCGTTACCATATTAATATGAGATGACTTTATAGTTCTTTTTGTGTAATTTATAAATATTAAAATTATATTTTTAATATTTAATTAATTTAATTTAATTTAGCTTTAAAATTAATAAAAAATTAGTGTAATATCTTTGCTACTTTTTGTACCACATCGATGGAAGACCCTAAGAAATTAGGATATATAATGCTAAGAGTTAGAATATTGGGAGAGTGGAGCAATTATATATGTATGGGTGGGCACTGGGTAGACAATGGAATTTAATATTAGGTAATTTGGGTTGCGATTAAGTGCTACCCATTTAATATGGGTAGACAATGATATTTAATATAGGTAATTAAGAAGAGGTGTGTATGTGTGGATAAATACGGGGTAACCAAGAAGAGGTGTATATGTGCATGAGGTTCTACAAACTAAATAATTAATTAGGAGATAATAATTTATTGCTTAAAAGAAATTTCTTAAAAAATTATTAGAATATTTTTCATGCGGCTTTATTTGTGAAAAATATTTTTTCTTTTGCAACAAAATCCGCAAGTACATGCAAAATATTATTTCCTAGGTAAATTGCTTGTGGATTTTGAAATTTGCTGGAAATAATTGCCTACGAAGATATTACCATCGGACTATTTTTGGTAGGAAAATTTGCAAGAAATTTAGTTTCCTGCGAATTTTCATATACAATCCCTAGGAAAATCTCCATGTAATCCACACTTTTCTTGTAGTGTATAGCTATGTTGACTAATTACTAGTATACTTCACCATGTACTTTCCCCTTTAATAAATGAGGAAATTTCATAAATAGGAAAGAGATTAAACTTAATAAGTCTCGTTAGCTACAGTTTGTCTAATTAAGCTCCATAACTATAGTTTCATTTGCTATGAATATTTCCGTTTGTACATTTTGCTTGCCAAATGTACAAATATGGTAAATATTTACAAATTCAATATTTACACATTTAGGAATTTTTCAAAACTTATATGAATTCAATGTATCAACAAATCATATATAAACAGGATAATTATATACATATTCTGAATTTACACAATTATGAATTTTTCATAACGTATACAAATCAAATGCATCAACAAATTGTATACAAATAGAATCAGAATATACACATTTTGAATTTATACAATTAAGAACTGAATTATTCAAATTATGAACGTGACTCACATAAATATGATTTTATGTTAGTGGTGAAAAGTGATTTCTTCAAACTTGTCGGAGGTTGGATAATTTTTGAACGAAGCACATTCGTTACATCGAAGTCGTTACTTAAATAAGGTATAGTGCGTATGTCTTTTCATTAATTCGTTGTTGCCTCTAATATATTAATAAAATAGAGTTATATTTACCCTTATACTTTGAAAATAATTATATTTATCTTTAATTGTACTTTTTAATTATATTTGTCCCTACTATTTAATTTTGAATTCATATTTATCCTTTAATTAAGTTGTTAAGTTCCCATCACTCCCCTTTTATTATCCAACTTGGTTCCTACGTGACGCCTACATAGATATAATGTTTTTAATTATTATATCTCACCCTAATATTATTATTGTTAAAGGCGAATATGACCAGTTTCCAATATTATTAATATTTCGTGACTAGATGAAAGACTTAATTAACATCTGAAGCAAAACTAGTAACTCTTCGTATATGTTTGCTCAAAAATGTATTTAAATTACATCAAAGTTGAGATATTGCGATGAATTTCCTTCTAATCATGGCGTGTTTCATATTCCTAAGCTTCATTTCTTCAAATTCTTGTCAAATCCTGAAAAGAAAATATACAAGATACTATAAGAAAAAAAAGAAGATGATGAAATAGAAACGTTATAGTTATAAATGTACTCCCTCCGTCTTATTTTATATGAGTTGATTTGACTTGATACGTAGTTTAAGAAAGAAAGAGAGACTTTTGAAACCTGTGGTCTTAATTAAGTGATACATATTTGTGTAACTATAAATCATTTTATTGAAGATAAAATACGCTTTTAAAGTTAAATTATTACTCCCTTGGTTTAAAAAAGAATGACCTTATTTCCTTTTTAGTTTGTTTAAAAAAGAATGATCCCTTTCCTTTTTTGACAACACTTCAACTTCAATTTCCACATGACATGTTTAAGATCACATGATTAAATGATATTTTGGTCCATTTAACATAACTTTGTAGAACCACAAGATTAAAAAGTCTTTTTTTTTAAACTCCGTTTCAAGTCAAACTCGGACATTCTTTTTGAAACGGAGGAAATATTACTTAATATAAAAATATGTCATCCTTCTGTAAAGTCAAATTAGGACATTCTTTTATAAACGGAGGAAATATTACTTAATATAAAAATGTCATCCTTTTTGTGGTGACTAAAAATGAAAGTGAGTCATATATTAAAAACGAAGAAGAGGAACAAAAAGAAAGGAAAAAGTATATGAAAGGAAAATGAATTACTGGACATATTCGATGTTGATTTTAGCATTATGAGAATTTGATATTTGAGCAAAAGCATCACTTGACAAAGCAATAGTTGAAGGACATGGCTTTTTGGTGCAATAGTCAACAACTCTCACGTCAATTGTTCCTTCCTTGCATGGCCTATTGTTTCCACTCAAACATCTCAGCCTGTAACGCCGCCCACACGCCGCCCCGTTATCCCACAGCCCTTCGCTCACTGCCACAAATAGATTCCCCGACGGGAACTGATCTGACCTGTTCCCGCCACATTTGGTAGCTGCATGCCATTCAAATATATATATGGAACAAAGATGAAATGAGAATTATCTTTTTATTGTTTTTCAAATTCTTAAAAATTTGAAATTTAATTTCGAAATGTTATGATCAAATGTCTCCATAACGTATATAAATTTTCAAATACAAGTTAGAGAGGAAAAAATTACTTACGTGTATAAGGGGAATTATAAGAAGTAGCTGTGCCAATATCTCCCAAGACTAAGCTAATGTAAAATAAGCTTATTAGGACGATAAAACATATATTCAATCGACCCATGTTCATATATTTGGTTGTGTGTACGTAGGTGCAAAGACAACGTATATTAAAAGTGTTTAATGTGTCTTGTTTGGTATTACCACCAACTATTTATAGTTGTCAAAAGTCTATTACGTACTAGATCTCTTCACCTATTTTAAACTGATTCTGTGAATATTGCTTTTTTAAGAAGTATTTAATTATAAGTAAACTCTATCACGTTAGCATTTGGTCTCTCTCTTTTGGAATACTGATGCAGTCAAAGTGGGGATAAGGTTTCAACGAATTCAATAGTTTTTTTTTTAAGATTATATATATATATATATTGACTTGTAAACTTCGAACAGAACTGATTGACAACTTAGTGATAAGGAAAGAATAGTAAAAATATTTTTTACGCTAGAGCTACTCCCATAATTAGGAGTAATAATATACTTTTCGATGAGTACAACAGGAGAGTCAATAAGAAGGCGTTTTAGTGATGTCGTCTCATTTACAATTAGTGATACTCTATAACAACACGTGTTAACTGTAGCAACACGGCTACTTTATATGTGTCACTTTCTGTGTTTCATATTCTAGTACCGCCACAAATGAGGCACAAAATTAAAATTTTGACTTTTTTTGGGGTAAAATTTGGCCTTAACCAATATGTATGGACTCACTATATTCTCTTTAGTTTAACATGTTAATAAACTTATTAATTTCATTTATATTACAATAAAATATACTAATATCATCAAAGTTTAAAATTTTGGTACAGTTGTGGCTTTAGGTGGAAATCTGATGTAGGTTGTTAAGTGTATTATCCAAAAAAAAAAAACTAGCATGGTGGAGAATCTAATTATCCTCTTTCATAGTGTTAGTGACCACGCTTGAGATCTTCCTTTCTAAATATTGGGTAGTGTTTATCACTTCAAAACAGTAAGTGGTTGAATTAAAAATTCATACTAAACGTGAAGCACAATCTTTGATGATCGATATTGATTGTACACGGTTATCTTCTAGCATAATTAAGAAAATTTATTTTAAAATGCACTATAAAAAAAGTAATGAAATCCATATCTAATATGATTGACTGCATGCTGTCATTAACAAGCACTTCTAAATTCTAATTTCTCAAAAGTTTTGTCCCAAATGGGCTTATATCAACTAGACAATTAGTAAAGTGGTTCAAAGAAAACTACATATACATGAGTATTTGGGGAAGATAAGGATATAGATAATCATGCATTTTGAAAAGGTCCAAGTGAAATGCTAGTATAAAACACTAATAAATTAAAAAGAAAAAAGGAGAAGTAACTCGGAGAAAACTTATTTGCATATGACAATATTTGCACACCATGAAAGTTTGAGAGATGCTGGTGGACACATGAGGGCGGGGTGTTCATTTTCGAGAACCAGTTTGACTTCATGTTCGAAACTTGCATATGATATTCAGTAATCTTGAAAAAGGCTTACAATAAAGCCACGAGAAAAGTCCTTCGGCAATGTTTGGAGCCGAAAGGATATCAATGACTTACATTAGGACGATAAAGGACATGTACAAGGGAGCCAAGATCCAATTGAGAATAGTGAAAGGAGATTCAAATACTTTTCAATTGAGATGGGGTTGCACCAGGGATCTTAATCCATTTTTATTCGCCTTGCTGATGGATAAATTGATGTGACATCATGCTGTGTCATTGTGTATGTTATTCGCACAGACAATATTATTTTGATCAAAGAGACTCACGAGAAAGTTAACAATAGGTTGGAGGTGTGGAGATTACCTCAGGATTCCAAAGAATTAAGATTGGCTAGGATCCAGACTGAGTATTTCAAGTGTAGACTTAGTGATGCATCAGGCAGGCGTGGAACTGAGTCTTGACATTCAAATTAGCCCCACTTTATTCCATTCAGAGTGGATTATAACTACCAACAGATGGCTAAGATTTATGTCAAGGAGATAGTAAGGTTTCACGGGGTGCTCCTTTCTATCATTTCAGACTGTGACACTCAATTTATTATTTCTAAGTTCTGAGGTAAGTTACATGAATCGATGGACACTCAACTCACTTTTAGCACAACCTTTCATCCTCAGAGGACATGTTGAGAGCATGTGTTATTGACTTTGTAGGTCATTGAGATCAAATTTTTGCCTTTGTATGAGTTCTCCTATAACAACACAGTTATCAGTTGAGCATAAATATGACACCATTTGAGGAACTTTATGAGAGGTGATGTTGATTGTCCATAGGGTGGTTTGAGATTGGATATGTAAAACTTTTGGGTGTTAATCTGGTAAGGAAAGCAAAAGAGAAGGTAAGAAGAATCCAAACCATGATGTTGACAACCCAAAGTAGACAAAAGGAGTATGTAGACCTTTTAAGGTAAGAGATATGACATTTCAAGCTAGTGAATAAGTTTTATTGAAAGTATCACCAATAAAAGGGGTGATGATGTATGGAAAGAAAGACAAGCTTAGCCTTTATTTCATTGATCCGTTTGAGATTCTTGACATCACAGGGCTAGTGACTTACATGTTAGCATTTTAATCTAACTTGTTTGAAGCATGAAGAGGAGTTGATTGCAATTTTTTATCAGGATGACCGGAAGTTAAGGACAAAAGAGATCAAATCAGTGAAGGTTCAATGAAAGCATCTTTCGATTGAGGTAGCTACTTGAAAAATCTAGAGGGACATGTGGGACAAGTATCCTCACTTGTTTGAGGATTTAGTTACTATATTCCTTTTGATTTAGTCCAATCTTTTATTGTTTGATCGCTCTGAAATGAGTGATGGATAAATTGATATCTATTATAACGACTCTTTCTGATCGTTACGGTTAGACTAATGGTGAAAAAATTGAGTAAGAAGTCTTTTTGAAAAGTAACTTAAAATTTTAGGCTAGATCAGTTTCGAACAAAATATGAGCAAAGTGACTGATAGAGAAATCAAGAAAAGAATTGATTGTGCATGTTGTTTGTGATTACTGGTTGACTAAGATACTACGTCGATACGAAATACTAGCTGTTGATTCAGGTATCACGCCTGATACAAAATATCATTCGGTTGGCTCGGATATCAAGCTAATAAACTAACAATTTATGTGTGTGGGTTTCATGAGAAAATAAAATACTCCCTCTGTTTAAAAAAGAGTGGTCTAGTTTGATTTGACATGAAGTTTAAGAAAATAAATTAAAGAAGACTTTTGAATCTTGTGGTCCTACGCGTGCTTTACCACTGAGCTAATAGCCCGTCGTGAATTAAAGTTATATCAAATGTACAAAATTGTCCTTTAATCTTGTGGTCTTAAACATGCCACGTGGAAAGCTATAAGTAAAATATTATCAAAAAAGAAAAGAAGTCATTCTTTTTAAAACAAATTAAAAAAAAAAAGAATGTCATTCTTTTTTAAACGGAGATAGGATGTGTTATTGTGATAACGTGAGACATTTTCATGTTAAAGGTTAAGTCAAGATATTGGTGATTCAGAGTCTGTTGCATTGCTGACATGGTCTATGACTTGCTTATTCATGTGTTGTTTAGTATTACTGTCAGGTACTTGTTTATATTCATATTTTTGGAGGTGTCTAATGATTCTATCAGTACATTGTGAGTTGTATAATGATATTGTATTTTCTATTTTTTTATTGAGTATATGATATATTCAGGCAGCTGTTTCACAATTTTAATTGTGAGACCGACATTATTTGAATTTAAGAGTGAGCTATTTCTTTCGGGTTACCATGAATTCCTTTTTATCTTTTAGTCCATCTGTTTGGACTTGGACATTTTTAGATTATAATTACTTTCTGTTTTTGGGGTTGCATTTCCTATTCTTGATTATTTTACAGTTTTGGTACTTCGACTTTCAGATTTTAGAGGGGTTAATTTTCACATAGTGTTTGATCACATATTTTGTTTATGAATAATGAATCTGCTATCGATATAAATTGTTAGTTCAGATTGTTATATTTTTCGGGTTGAATTAGTAGATCGTTCCATCATCGGGTGTTTTAGTATGGGTGCCACTTACGACGGTCTTGATCGTTAAATCTATAAATTAGTTGATATTCTTGAGGATACGTAGTTTTGTGAATGAGTAATTCTTAGAAAACGTTTAATATCCTCTTTCAACTTGCTTATTTTGTATTATTTATATTTTATCGATTTGTCTATCCCTAATTAATTAGAGAAAACTTGTTTAATCTTGAAGAAACATTTCATGCTATTGAAATAGTTTTTTGGACAATGCCTAGCACGACTTAAGATCAAAAGAAATTTGGTACATTAATCTACATATATTTAATTTCTAACCATAAGATTTAAAAGTATTTTTTACTTTCTTAAATTCTATATCGAGTCAAAATCAAACAAATAAATAAAAACGAAGATAATTAGATTGTTAAATAAATGCTCTGTTTTGAGTCATATATTATTATTATTATTATTATTATTATTATTATTATTATTATTATTATTATTATTATTATATTGTAGAATTATAATGTATTTTGTAGTGAGAACATAAACATTGAACCAATAATTACCATAAAGGTTGAATAAGGCCATATGGTATTATAAAGTTGCCTCTGGTCTTGCAAAAGAAGAAGTGAGTCTTAGGACAAAACATATGTGCATTATCCTAAGCATGATTACCTTTATATTGAGGCATGCATATTTGCTTCAAATCACTTAGCAGCCATAACGTATAATGGGTATTCATTAATCTTGATTCATATCGATCGAGCAGCCACAAAAATACAAAATTAAAGTAACCTTATCTACTTAAGATTAGTGCTCAAAAATATGATTATTGATAAGGTGCCGCACCTCTTGTTATTGTATGACCCAAAAAAATAAAAAATGCAAAGACTTATCATGCAGTCAACCTTAGATTTGGTCCATTAATAACTTTTAGTGCATGTCCAAAGCGTTGACCTCTTTCACGATGGTTAAAAGTGGAGACTACTTAGATGTCATCATCATCTCTATTTTAAAAGAAACTTCCATTAAAAGGAAATTAAAAAAAGAAATTAAAGAATTTATCGCCTTATATGCATGGCAGTACTACCTACAGAAATTACAATAGTTCGGAGCTCTCCAGTATATATTATTTCTATTTAAAAGGGTCCACTATCTAGATTAATTTGTCATAATTGTTTAAAAGAGAGAAAAATAATATTGATTCAACCGCCTCCTAAAAAAAGTTATGAAATCTGAATATTTTAATTTAGTGAAGTTTATGAGGAAGCAATAACAATATATTTAATGTAATTTTACTAATGAAATTTGAGGAGATTCGAGTATTCACAAACTTTATTGTTACTTTAAAAGGTAGAGAAAGTGTTCTGATAAGATCCTCAGCTTAAAAAAATGAATAATTTGTGATCTGCACCTTTAATGATATGATGAAAAGTACTAATTAAAAAAATTGACGGAGAGACGGTGGAAAATAAATAAGAGAATAATGAGGGATAGAATTCAAAAACAATAAAAAATATAAGTGCTAAGAAAAATGTAAGTCATTTTTATATAGTTTTTCTACTCGCCTTTTAGTCAACATTACACTTCGTTAAAGTCCTATTTGATTCTATTCAAGCATGCTTAACTGACAGAGATGCTCATAATTGACAAACTTATAATTCTTTGTGCATACATATGAATTATTTCTTGAATATGACAGTTGTTCTTTGATGCTAAGTCCTTAAATTACATTTGATTAATTCATTGATTTGAATGTGTGGACTATTTCTTCTTGTGAGGGCACTTGTTTCATGATAGATATGTGATGTTATTATCTTTCTTTGATAGAGTAGGTGAATACACTTAAATTTGATGAGTTAGAGTCCGTCTTTGAAGTTAGGAAGTTAGAAGTTCGTTGTTTGTAGTATATCTTGCATAATGATCAGGAAATGTATTTGATGTTCTGAATTTTTTATGGCCTAATTGTGTGTATTAACCAAAGTGGTGATATTCTTAGCATTTATTAAGATGAGCTTTAATTAATGTTTGTTCGAGGATGAGTAAGAATCTAAGCATGGGTGATGTTGTGAGGTCAAAAATACATATATTTAGTCATTATTTACCTAATATTTAGAGCTTTTATTATTTTTTGAGTATTGGTTTTATGGATTATACTTATGTTGGGTGTTTTTTGATGTGTTTGATTAAAGTTGTGGGAAGTTCAAGCGATTTGGAGCAAAAAATGAATAAAAATAAGAAATTATATAAGAAAATCAAGCAAACAACTTAATAGATGGAATGTTATATCATATTAAAAGTATAAAGGTCTTTAGAAATGTTGATTGAACTATTGACGCTTCATTAAAAACTCTATAGTAGAAGAAATCTCCGTGTACAATTTACTCAAATAATTATCATCCCAATATTGAAAACTTTGAATTTAATTAAATACATAGCCATTAAATTCTTGCTTATAATTACTCTTAATATTGAGTACTTTATATTTCTAATATTTCAAACCTTGAAATCAGCTAAATTTTTACTTTTTAAAGTTTTTCTTAATTGAACTAGTAATAAAATTTACAAATTATTTCCTATCATAATAAATACTGGGCGATATATCAAATCTTGGCCACAAGCCCACACCCCCTAAATACACCAAGCATAATTAAATATTTGTATTGTGGAATCTATTTTTATATTGATTAACTACTTACAAGTAATTAGGATTATAGTTTATTTATTTGGTAAGATTGTATTAAGATTGAAAAAGTTTATAAATTTCACAAATTATGAGATTTTATGTTCATGAGAAAAAATATAATTAAAAAAATTTAAATTACATATCTAAATAAAATTTCAACGTCAAATCAACTTAACTTCATATCACCAATTTGAATTCATATCGGGAGTCCTTACTGAAATATCGTTGTTTTATATTACCCTTTAAACATAAATTTCACATTGAAACAAATGACAATATTGTTTGTTTTGTTGAAATGACAACATAATATTTCAATTTTATATATTAAGTTATTTGTTTTAAATGACAGAAAAAGAATTCCATAGGTGAAGTTTATTTTGTGTGATATACCCAAAGATCAGGTTTGTTTAAAGATTAAGAGAAATAATTTTTTTTTTAAAATGTTTTGTCGACAATGACAAAGATACTACTGGAGAATTTCAGACAAAAGAAACAAAGGAAGAAGAACAAAGAAACACATCATCCTTGTCCGTTCCTTAGAGTCTGGGCTAAATCAATTTCATTTAAACTTTGGGCTTTGTCAAGTTTATTCACAAATGGGCTTCACAAACAGACGATATTTAAGATAGAATGTTTGTCAGTTAAAGTTTGTTATAGAGTAGACAACTGTACATTCTATTTTTTCGTCCAATAGCACAACACATTTTGTATAAAAGCGATGCTTCATCAATGAAAAGAATCAATCAAAAATTTTTCTAAATATCTCTTGATTCATAATCTAACACGGTATCAGAGCAAGAGTAAATTCTTGAGTCTCCTTCTTCTTCCCATGTCTCATCTATTTTCGACCCTTGTATTTCTTCGCTTCCATGACAACTACTTCTCAGGCCCTTGATGCAGCCTCCTTTGTTCCAGCTCCATCCCCATTTTGGACCAAAGAAACCCTTTCTTTCTGCATCATTCTGATTCTCCAGGGCTGATTCTCGTTCAATCTCCCTTCTATGGTCATGGTTATGGAGCATGTAGAAGGTCCATATTTTATCACTCTCTCAGCTAAGAACAAATTGGGCTACATCGATGGCTCTTCTCAGTATCCTTTTTCCCCTCCAGAACAGATGCAATGATATAGTCACTTCATGATTATTGAACTCTTTGTCCAAACACATTGTTGGAAGTGTGTTGTATTCCACT
This sequence comes from Solanum bulbocastanum, assembly GCA_037074985.1. Lineage (NCBI taxonomy): Eukaryota > Viridiplantae > Streptophyta > Magnoliopsida > Solanales > Solanaceae > Solanum > Solanum bulbocastanum. The sequence goes on from CM073604.1 coordinate 32,708,117, forward strand.
TCTGCCAGGGCTCTTTGGAAGGATCTTGAGGACAAATTTGCGCAGACTAATGGAGCCCAACTCTATCACCTGAAAAACAACTCAATGATTTAACTCAGGGATCTACATATATAGCAGGGTATTTTACCAAGTTGAAGGTGCTCTAGGATTAACTTGATACTTCACATAACAAGGTGACTTGTTCTTGCACTTTCACTTGTGCTAGCAAAGAAAAAAATGGTGAAATCTCAACAAGATAAGAGGTTGATCCAATTCCTTATGAGACCGAATGATGCTTATGCATCTATGAGAAGCAACATTCTCGTTCTCAACCCTCTTCCTAGTGTTAGTCTTGCCTATTCCCTAGTCATTCAGGATGAACAACAAAGGGAGGCATATAGAAACCTCAGCTTTCCAAGTGAGTCTTCTTCCTACTTAGCCACTCAAGTAAGGCACGTCTTCTTTCTACTTAGCTACTCACCATGTTGTACCAATACTTTCTTCACCTCAGAGACACCAATTTGCACATACTAGAGTTAGGAAGAATTCTCTTATGTGCTCACACTCCAAGAAGCCAAGCCAGGACACACTATGGAGAAGTTTCACATTATCATAGGTTTCCTTGCCGATTTTAAGTTCACTAAAGGGCCTAAAGCTTATCAAATGTTAAAGGAAATATAGTGTTAAGCATTGAGTTGCTTCCACATTTAGGAGCTAACTCACAAAGCGCCTCCATCTCTAAAGATCAATTTTCCCAGCTAATCTAACTTTTTCAGAATGTGCAAATTAGTGACAACAGGGCCTCATATTCAGATGTTCATGCTAATGTCATCCAGACTGTTGGTAACATTTTTAATAACCCTGTGGCCTATTTCACTTATGCTAGTTCTACCTCATTAATCATTGACTCTAGGACTTCTGAACACATGTCGTTTGATTTTAATTTTTTCACAACTCTAACTCCTTTATCCTCACCTTTGTTTATCCAGTTACCTTATTCTTTCAGGGTTAAGGTCACGAATGGTGATTCTGTGGCTCTATTTCCTGATTTAATCCTCCATAATGTTCTTTGTATTCCCTTTTTCAAAATCAACCTCGTTTCTGTTCAACATTTCTGCAAACAACTATTTTGTTAATTCATTTTTCTTCAACATGTTGTGTCATACAGGACCCTTCAACGAATATCCCTTTGGTTCTTGGTGAAGCTAGGACTGGAGTCTATATCCTATGCTCTTCACCCACTCAATCACAACCTTTCTTCAAGACTACATTAGCTCTTAAGCATAGTGTTTTACATTTCCAATGTACTTCTGTTTGTAGTTCAATTTGCATTCTCGTAAGTTCCCCTTCTAATGTGCATTTATGGCACATTATATTAGGACATCTACCTTTCAATGCAATGAAAAAGTTTTCATTTCATCTTCTGTCATTGATAATTGTTCTTGTACTGTTTCTCCTTTGGCTAGACAATCCAAATTACCCTTTTCCCATAGTTTTATTAAACTTCAAAAGTTTTTTTATATAATTCACATAGATACTCGAGGACCCTACAAATCTAACACTTATGATGGGTTTAGGTACTTCCTTAAAATTGTTGATGGATTTAGTCGAATGACTTTGACTTATTTCTTACAGAACAAGAGTAATACCTTTCTTGTTTTGAAATATTTCTTGGCTCTCATTGACAAACAATATAATTCGAAGGTTAAAATCATAAGATCATATAATGCTTTAGATCTTGGGATGGGTCTATTTTTTCTGAATTTTTCACTTCTAATGGGATCATTCATCAAACCTCTTGCATTTCTTCCCCTCAACAAAATGTCATTGTTGAAAGAAAACATAGGCATCTTCTTGAGACCTCCAGAGTCCTTCAACATCAATCTCACCTTGCTACTTCATATTGGGGAGAATGTTTACTTACTGCAACCTTCCTTATCAATAGGTTTCCTTCTTCAGTCCACCAAGGAAAAACACCTTATGAGATTCTGTTTGGTAAACCTCCTACTTATGACCACCTCAAATGTTTTGGACGTCTCTGTTTTGCTTCCACATTAGCCCATGATAGACCCAAGTTTTCTCCTCGACCCATTCCTTATATATTTTTCTAGGCTATCATCTAGGTAACAAGGGGTATAAGCTTCTAGATTTAAACACCAAAATTGTCTTCTATTCCAGGGATGTCAAGTGTAAAGAAGCTATTTCCCTTTTTCTTTCACATTCTAGCTCCCCTATTTTTCCTATTCCTTCTCTTGCCTTTGATAACTCATCTTCCACTCGTTCTATCAATTTTGATCCTCATTCTTCTCCTCCCCCCTCTCACCTTCTAGTTCTATCCTTATTCCTTCTCCCTCTCTTGCTCAGCCCACCAGAAGATCAGAAAGGGTTCACAAAGTACCCAATTACCTTGATGACTATATTTGCAACTCTGTCTTGCTCACTGACCTTACCTCAACTTTTTTACTTCTCCTTCTCATCCATATGTTCTTTCTTTTAATGCTTTATCTAGACCTAATCAACATTTTTTAAATTCTATTTCTAACATTTTTGAGCCACAGAGTTTTAACCAAGATATTATGCACCTTGGATGGCAAAACGCCATGAAATGTGAATACGAGGCTCTTGAATCCAACCACACCTGGGATGTGATTCTTAGAAAAAAAGTCTTGCCTTGTAAATGGGTGTACACGGTGAAGCATCGGTCGAATGGGACAATTGAAAGAGTCAAAGCTCGTTTGGTTATTCGAGGTGACAAACAAAGGAAAAAAAATTAATTCTAATGAAACTTACTTCCCTGTGGTTAAAATGGCCACTATTAGATGTCTTTTAGCAGTGGTTGTCAAGAAAAAATAGGATTTGAACCACCTAGATGTGAACAATGTCTTCTTGCATGGTGATTTGCAAGAAGAGGTATTTATGAAGTTTTGTCCTGGGATGTCAGATCCTACTCCTAATCATGTGTGCAGATTGAGGAAGTCACTATATGGTCTGAGGCAGGCCTCTCGATAATGATATGCAAGACTAGTTGCTGCCTTACATATCAATGGATACTCTTATTACTCACTAGTTTTTAAGCATATAGGTGATCTGGTTTCCATCCTTGCCATTTATGTCGATGACATTCTAGTCACAGGAAATGACTTTGCAGAGTTACACAATTAGAAATATTTTCTCAATACTGAATTCAAAATTAATTTAGGAAGCTTACATTACTTCCTGGGGTTAGAAATCATCAAAGAGTCCTAGGGTCTGATTATATGTCAAAGAAAGTTCACCATTGATCTTATCTCGGAGTTTGATTGTGCGCACTTGCCTTTAGCTTCCTCTCATTTTCATCCTACTTGCAAACTATCAGCTGAATCAGGGGATTTATTACTCAATCCGACCATTTATTGCAGAATAATTGACATATTGAATTAACTTACTCATACTTAACCGAATATCTCTTTCACTGTTTAACATTTGTCATAGTTCATCCACTCTCCTCGGTCTACACATTTTGATGCAGCATTGCACATGCTTTGTTATCTGTCCCTTGATCCTAGTCAAGGTCTTTTCATGTCTCTAGATCCCTCCTACTCCTTACTTGCTTTATGCGATGCAAATTGGGCGTCATGTATTGACTCTCGCAGATTTATAAGTGGGTATTTTATCAGCCTAGGTGGTTTCCTATCTCATGGAAATCCAAAAAGAAAGTCTCCATTTCCCTTTCTTCTACTGAGGCGGAATATAGATCCATGCATCGTTTGGTCTCCGAGTTAACTTCGCTAAATCGCTTACTCAAAGATTTGTCAACTCCTCCTTTGCTTCCCATTCCCGTTCAATTGGACAACTAATCAACCCTTCATATAGCCAGAAATCCTATATTCCATGTGTGCACAAAACATGTCGAGATTGATTGCCACTTCGTCCAACAACAATTTCTTTCAGGCCTCATTTCCCTCAGTTTTATCCCTTACTCTTTTCAACTTGTAGAGATCTTCACTAAACCATTGTCTGGTCCTTCGCACCAATTGGTTCTTCCCAAGTTGGGGTTGTCTTCTCCACCCTTCACCTTGAAGGGGTGTTGACAATGACATCGATTCTACTGAAGAATTTCAGACAAAAGAAACAAAAGAAGAAGAACAAAGAAACACATCATTGAAGAAGATATTATTGAAGAAGAGACAAGAACAATTTATCTACCTACAAGAGCCCAACTTAGAATATTGTAGATATTAGATCGAATATTTGTTAGTTAGAATTTGTTATAGAATAGACAGTTGTACATTCTATTTTTTCATCCAATAGCACAACACTTTTTGTAGTAAAAGAAATGTTTCATTAATGAAAAGATTCAATCAGAAAATTTCCCGAAGATCTCTTGGTTCATAATCGTTATGTTTTAATCATCTTTGTAAGTTTAAAAAGGGGTTCCGCTTTTATATGTTCAAAAGATTTTGATTTGTCATCATTTAAATGAAGGTAGTACTATATATTATAAAATTTATTGTTATTATTTTTAATAATATTTCCTTTTTATATACAGAATTTTTACTAATTTTTGTAAAACACGTTACAAAGCACATACTCTAAATTAGTATATATTAATATATACATTCAACATTTACAAGAGGAGAATTAGGTACCATTCCTAGACATGTGGCAAAATATGAAGACAAGAGAAATTGTGGAGTCACTATCATATTGCCTTGTCGTGGGGCGCCAAACAACGTCCATCGTGTCACGACAAGACAAATCCTAATTACATTCTTTTCACGATGTTTTGAACTCACTTATTTTATTTGGGACTTTATTATATATATATATATATATAAAATTCATAAGTACTCTCTCTATCTCTAATTACTTGTTCAGTTTTCCTTTTTTAATTATTTCTAACTACTTGTCCATTTTGATAAATAAAAAAAAAAACAATTTTTTTTTACCTATTATACCCTCAATTAATTATTTTGAAAAAGGTAGAACTTCTTGAACATCTTAAGTTTTTAACATCCACTTCATGATTAATAGGGGTAAAATAGTAAACTGATGACTTTGTCAATCATTATTTTCTTAATAGGTATGTCAATTAAAAAGTGGACAAGTAATTAGGGATAGAGGGAGTATGATTTTAATAGGATTTTTGATCTAGAAAGAGCTGAGATCCTGTTTGGATTGACTTATTATTTAAGTAAAAAATAATAAGTCAAACTTAAATGATTTTTAAGTCAAAAAATAAAAAGTATGGGGAGACCTACTTTTGATTTTTAACTTATTTTAAGTCATTTTAAACTAATTTTAAGTTATTTTTGACCTTCCCAAACACTTCCTAACTTATTTTAGATCATTTTGACTTATTTTAAGTATTTTATATTTTCCAAATACTTTCAGAAGTAAAAAACTGACTCGAAATTAGGTTTGACCAACTTTTAAGCCAATCCAAACACCCTCTAATAGTCATCGTAGAAGTTGGAGAATTTTGATTTCATCTTTTCATTTCATATTTACTTGTTTATTTGTATGTTTTTCTTTGAGTTTTGGGCTCAAATTATCCTTGAAGTATAACTCAAACTTAGGATACATCCTTATACTATAATTATATAAAAAAAAACATCTTTTAACTATCCCAAATTTTACAATAAACATCCATAACTTTTGTTAAAAAAACTAACAGTTGAACTAAAAATATGTGCCAAGCATATTGTGATTTTCCCAAATCTCTCTACTTTGTCGAATTGATTTCCTCTCAATTCCCACCCAATCATCTTCCTTATTAAGCAACTAGGGGGTTGGACAAATTTTGTATGGGTGTTGCACGGGTGAATTTTCTATTGGTGCAAAAATAAAGAAGACGTCATGATGTTTTAAATATATTACATTACTTTTGTGCAAGGTTATACAGTAAGCTTGCTAATAAAGAGGGAAAACGGATGTTAGTGATGCAGTTGCGTGTAAGGCCGTGGAAGTTGGATTCTGAATGGAGTTCTAGCAAAAAGATTTGATTGGCCTTTGTGGTAAAGTAGAAATTGTACAAAGTGGTGGAGCAATTGATTGATTTGATGAGATCTCCAAAGTCAACAAGCTTTGTGTTTCCTGTAAGGCAGGAATATTACGTAAAATATTTGTATTGGAGATTATAGTAAAACAAATGGTATTGCACTTACCTTTTCTGTACAGAGGTCAGAAGTGGCTGTCAAAAAGCTTGGATTAACTGTAAAAGTTGTTTTGAAAGAAAATATTTGGTTAGTATGTGATAGAAATAGTAGTTGAACAAAGAATTTGGAGTGGTAATCACCTTTAGTTTGGTTTTTCTGTAGTTGGTGGCTCCAGTTTCTGCTTCATTCTTGGTGATGATGATTTTGCATGTTCAGTCACTTGTTCTGGTTCAACGTGTTGCTTTCTTTTGTTTGCTTCCTGGATATTGCTCTTGTTTGGTGCTGTAGGAGGATGTGTGGTGTATTCCTTTTCCATGCACGAGTGGATATATAGGTTTGTAGCTCTTGTGTTTGGAGCACATGTAAATGCCTTTTCTGCCCGGATAGAAAAGATCTTGTTGATAAAGGCTGTGTCGAGATCTTTCATAGGTGGAAAATTGTTCTATGAGAGTGAAATGAATATTTATGAAATTGTTTTGATAAGTTTATTAATGTAAGAATCACACATATATTATTTAGTTAGAACTTATACCTTAGTGGAAGTTCTTTCGTAAATCTGTTCTGCAGTTAGAGATAATGATTTTTCTCCCTCTTTGTTCATAATCATCGTTGTTGTTGTACCAGAGTTATCTTCTAGATTTACATTAAATCGACACCTATGATTGTATGTTGAAAACACTATTATTTCTCATGAAGAAGTAGAAGAATTTGATATGATTGGTGTAGTAATAAAGTACCTGGGGATGAGCATTCTGTGTTGACCACAGTTCATACAGTGAATTTGCATGATGATCGGATAACGGACGTCCTATCCACAATTGGAACATACTAAAACATAGTATTTCTTTTGGTCAGGTGGGAAGGATATCTTTGCTTCAATTGAAAATGTTTGTCCCTGTGTAAGGAAAAGAGTGAATGCAGGTGTTTGTAGTTAGTGTTATGATTAAATAATAAATCAATTTTTTACTAACGTCTTCTTGGGATTCGGCGTTTGCAATTGGGATGACTTCTTCATCTACTGGAATGGAGATGAGAGTTCCAAATTTGGATGTACTCCTTGAAGTAAATGAAGTAAGTGTTGCTTTGTTCTCTGTGATCCTGCAGAGAATTCTCAAGAAGGCTAATTGGTGACAGTGTTTAATTTATTTATATAGAATAACACAGTAAGAATATGTGAAAGAGTAGAGTAATACCATGCTCATAGTTGTTGTTTCTGTTCATAAGGGGGATCAATTAGAATTGTTGTGTTGAATTTGGTCGTCAATGATACCCCTGTGTATACATGCGTACGTAAACTTATGTAAGTGTGTTGCAACAATTATCTAATACAAATGCAGAATTTTCCTACGAATAGAAGATCTTTCAAAATCAAATTTTGGAATCTGATTCTCCGGACTTTCTCGCCATTTGGTTTGACTGATTGCAGCACAAAATCAAAGAAAAACATTCTTTTCTATATCATAAAAGTGAGCAGATAGAGTACGAAGTTAACTACAAAAGGTTGTACCCTCTGCAACATTGCAAGTATCTTAGGCTTAAGTAGAGTGATTTGCAAACTGAAAGAGCAAATTGCAAGAAAAAAATGGGGAAAAGGCACTAAACGGGATGAGGTGCAGCTCAGGAATAATGACATGCATGCATATATCTAGGAAGACATTATCTGAAAGAGTAAAAAACTAAAATTAAAGCAAAAAGGCACAAACATTCAAAAGTAATAGGTATAAAACCACTGAAGAAAGGCAAAAAAAATTATGGGCACCATCATGCATGAGAGCATACGTGGTATAACAAATCCACAATTTCTTCAATTCAAACTTTCAGCATCTCAAATAATGAGTAAAGCTTAATATCTTCGAAACAAACTCTCAGCATCTCAATATAACTGGCGAAATTTAGAAGCACGATCAAACTAAACTAATGGAGTTCCCTATTAAATTTTAATCAGTCCTCTCAATTTGAGGCATTCATTATAGATGAACCAACTCCAATTACATTAAGCTAATCTGACATAGCAGATAATAAGGAAACAAAAAAGACTACTAATATGTAGATAATGCAAAGGTTAAACCACCAGAAAGTACCCCCTTCTGATTCACTCATTTTGTTATCAACAATGAATACATGAGAAACTTAAAACTTACTAGCCCAAACTTACAAGCAATGTTATTTTGCATGAAATTACACATTTTAGTCAGCGATAATATACTGAAATTAAACTCTTTTTTTTTCAAGACAGCGAGAATTCACTTGATTGTTGTGTTTTAAATAAGTATTCTTGTGTTTCTTTAGTGGAGATCAATAACTCATTGGCTCTAAGCACAATAATTAAAGTATGAACATTACTTACTAGAATTAGTATAACTATCGGGAATTTCCAAAATCAAATGTCCAATACAAACAAACACTGACATTTAAACCTGTAAAATCAGTTAACTAATCCTGAAAGAGGTTTGTCAGAAACTTATTATAACTATTACAAAAGTTCGAAATTATAAAATTCGTTGAATTTTTTTCTAGCCTTTAAATTAGTTTGGGTTTGGAATTAAGTGGAAGTTAAACATAGGCTGTAATTTTTTTGTAGCTTACCGTTGTATCTTGATCCTCCAACACGACGTGCAAGTATTATAGGATATTCATGGAGTTGCTGCAACAGTTTGTTGCCTTCGTTATCCATTATGGTTTGATCCCATATAGTGACAGTGAAAGTGTGTTTACTGTAGAGTGAAAGAAATTTATGTGCATATTTATTGTTTAAGAGTTTATTAAAAGAAACAATCAAATTCCTTTTAAGTTAAGCAAATATACTTACAATATATCCATAACAATAAGTTCCTGCAACCATTTGTTCATACTCATAAGATATCTCGGTGGAAAACAATTGACAACGATTGATAGTATATCTGTTAAGGACGACATTTAAAATGAGCATATGTATCTTTAAAGTAGTAAGTTCGCAATTTTTATTAAAGGGTAAAGCAGACATACCAAGCTTTTTCTTATTTAGATCAGTTATTGCCTGTAGGACCTGTTGCTTAATATCTATAAAGGATGTGAGAGTAAGTTTTGTTGGAAGTGGCAATGCATCCACATCATTTTCTTCAAGTTCTAGCAATACACTTTTCTTGTCAAAAACCAATTCAAAAGCATGGAGTGGTTTTTCATAGTTGGAACTTAACGGTTGCATGCGTGTTCTTGCTATGTAGTAGGTGTGGTAGAGCTTGATCCGATCTTGATAATAGGGAATGTCATCACCGTAAGCAATGCCCTTTATTTGATCTTCCTGTAGTTGAACATGAAATTTAGCTATGCTCAGAAGTGGAGTTGACACAGATAGTTAAAAGAATGTTGAAGAATATAGAAATCCAGGAAAGTATGCGAAAAATGCGGAATCGAAAACAAAGATTTTTAAATCTAAATAGTAACACTTCGGATTGAAAGAGAAGTCATAATCATTATGTTATTCTGATTTTTAGTTTTAGATACTTTTGAGTTTACTGAAGAGTGACATTGGCCCTTTTAGTCTCAGTTGATGTTTAAGAGCACATTAGTAGTTATAGCAAAAATATGAAATTTGCGATTAAAGGTAGTATAATACGTACAAAGAATGCATTATGTAAGTTAAGGATGCAGTTCGTGTTTGTTTCTTTTTTTGTTTTGATTGATCCCCTAAAGTTATTCTTCGTTGTACAACAACATACCCCGCGTAATTCCACAAGTGGGGTCTGGAAAGGGTAGAGTGTACCCAAACCTTACCCCTGACTCATATAGATAGAGATGTTGTTTTAGATTTATTCTTCATTATAGATGAACCAACTTCAATTACATTAAGGTAATCTGACATAACAGATTAAGCAAGACTACTAATATGTAGATAATGCAAAGGTTAAACCACCAGAAAGTACCCCCTTCCCTTTTGATTCACACATTTTGTTATGAACAATCAATACATGAGAAACTTAAAACTTACTGGCCCAAACTTACAAACAATGTTATTTTTGCATGAAATTACACATATCAGTCAGCAATAATATACTGAAATTAAACTCTTTTTTTTTCAAGACAGTGAGAATTCACTTGATTGTTGTGTTTTAAATAAGTATTCTTGTGTTTCTTTAGTGGAGATCAATAACTCATTGACTCTAAACACAATAATTAAAGTATGAACATTACTTATTAGAATTAGCATAACTATCTGGAATTTCCAAAATCAAGTGTCCAATACAAACAAACACATGACATTTAAACCTGTAAAATCAGTTAAACTAATCCTGAAAGAGGTTTGTTAGAAACTTATTATAACTATTAGGAGAGTTCAAAATTATAAAATGAGTTGAATTTTTTTCTAGCCTTTAAGCAGGGCAAGCAGAGAGGGAATGGGAGGAAGATGAAGCAGCAGAGAATACACAGAGAAATTGCAACAAAGATGGACGAAAGTGCAAGGAATACTCCTCTTTACGTCTCCATTACTCTTTATGGGGCATATTTTAGTGTTCCATATGAAGTTTAGGGGAGACTTTGTTCAAATTCAAGTTAACTGTATGTTGTCATTTTTTGGTGAGGACTAATTTGCTGATATGTGACAAAAATATTTGAAGCGGCACAACACACATGGTAATTGAAACATTAAAAACACTGATGTAAAATCAAAAGTTAGAGGTAGTGAAAAGGAGACAGTGATAAAGATTAATGTAGTACCTGTTTATCTTGAATGATCATATTTAGATATTTCAGCCTTTTTTCCTTGCTTTCTACTGGGCCACATATATCTACAATTTGTATCTTACAGATCCAGTCTTAGCTTTGCGGAGCTAATTCACATATACAAATATTTTGTTCCATCTGCTGATGAGAGGGGGGAAGAGGAAAGGTTAGTACATATTATGACTTAGTAGCAGAAGTGAAGAAGAATTAGATGGAAAGAACAAGAATAGAAGTAATAACTCGGATGATATTACATTCTTATATGTTATATATGGATAATTCATGAACTTAAAAGAATGCCCTTTTAATAATTTCATTATACACTATATTGCAAGTAGAATGATCATCGTAACTGTCTGGTATAGTAGGTCGAATTAGTATTTTTATGTGGTCAGAACTTTTTGCGCGTGACAAAGTAACATAGAGTTGACCATGTGAAAAAACCGGTTCACGTAAATAAATTCCCACAAAATCTAGTGTTTGACCTTGAGATTTATTTATAGTCATGGCCAAACATAATCAAATTGGAAATTGAGTTCTTTTAAATGGAATAGGTAATTTTTCATCTTGTGAAGATAATAATGGTATTCGAGGAATAAAAACATGCTTGCCTTTGAAATCACCACTGATGATTTTGGCACTAATAACATGGGTTTTAAAGTTAAGGCAAATTAGTCGTGTTCCATTGCATAAATCTTCGAAAGGATTTAAACTACGTAAGAGCATAACAGGGCAATTTTGCTTGAGAGTAAACTTATATGGTGGTAGACCAGAAGGATTTAAAGTATGCAAGAAATCTTCATATTGACTTTAATCTTTTGGTTCTAGGGTTTCATCAATTCCAACAAATGTCATAGTATTTCCTGGGAATTTATGAATGAACAGTTCATTGATTTCAGCCACGAAATCGTTTTTAGTCGTTAAAATAACACGGGATGCTATAGAGGAGACATTTTCAGTGAGCATGTTTAAGTTCGGATGAATAGATTTAAATAAAATGTCTAATGATTCTTTCTCATTTACATATGGAATAAGAAAAGATGGTGGAATTTCAATTTTACCCAGGGCATTTACATTTTCTTTGCCATTTCCAATCTTTAGTAAATACTCAGAAAAGGTTGGATCTGTTCTAGCGAGCATGTTTTGCACCAGTCGATACTTTTCAAGGTGATCCCAAATGGTGGAATTTAATAAGCTTTCATTAATAAAGTCTTCTTTTTTGCCATGTTGTATAACAGGCAAAGTTTGTCTAAAGTCGCCACCAAAAACAACCACTTTTCCACCAAAGAGTGTGTCTGTGTTCATAATATCTTTTAGAAATGAGTTAAAAGTTTCAATAAGTCTTTTTTGGCCATTGATACTTCGTCCCATACTATTAGTTTTGCATCTCGAATTAAGGAAGCAAGTGGACTTTGGTTACTAATGTTACATGTGCAATTTTCACGTGTGTCTATAGGAAGTTTAAAACATGAATGAGCAGTTCGTCCTCCAAGAAGTACAGAAGCTGCAACACCAGAAGTTGCAGTAGCTAATGCTATAAATCCCTTAGATCGCATAGTAGCTAATAAGGTATGATATAAGTAGGTTTTCCCAGTTCCTCCGGGACCATCAATACAGAAAGCCCCTGATTTATTTAGGGAAATTCTACCAAGTATAACATTGTATGCTTTTTGTTGTTCTTTGTTCAAGTGGGTATGTAACAATAGATCTTCGTTAATTACAATAATGTTTTGCTCTAGATTAATGTCTTTAGCTTGTTGCATTATGCTGGAAGATGTAGTTGAAAACACATTTTTTGATATGAGGTTGAACTCATTTGTTTTATGGCCCATTGAATATAAGATATCATTGATGTGATTTAAGACTGAACAACAAATATCATTTGTCTGCATGTTTGGCATATTTTCAAAATCTTCCGACATAGGACATTGAAATTTTTGCCATAATTCTTTTGGATTAGCAGGGTTACAGTAGACTAAAAGTGTTGCAAATAAATGTCTGAGGTTATATGGCATTTGATAATTAGCAGCCTCTGACATACACTCTATTAAGTTATTATCACAAGCAAGCAAGCCTTTTTTTTTCTGCTGCCTCCCTAAATGTGTTATAATATCTTTCATTAATAGTTCTAAGATCTTCATAAGATTTTGGTCCTCTTATGTTCATGAGCAATTGTCGAAGATAGTATCTTTCTCCTTCTGTTGGGTGACAGGTGATGACACGACCAATGGCATTGCCTTGTTTTCTTCGTATCCACATTTTATTACTTGTAGACCAAACGAAGTGCTCAAGAAATTCTTTGTACAATAAGTTAAGTTCAATTGCAATTTTATTTGTTTTGTTCATTGAGAAGAATTATGTTAACATTGTTCTTTTGATTGCAGGATTATTTAACACTGAATTTAAATTTGAGCTTGTCCTGAATGAGACAAATTGTTGTCTATCAAGATGACGCTGAAGATGATATACTGCAGGAGTCATTTCACTAATAAAGAAGCCAAATAGACGCCACATAGCCTCTGGTGGTGAAACCCATCTAGCAGATCGATAATCTTTTATTTCATCTATTTCTATATTAGAATCATTATTATGTATATGAAACGCAATTTTGTCATGTCCTTTGCAAATGTATTTGTAAATATACTTGACAGCTTTAACGTCTGAACAAATTTCAACATTTATGTGACAGTTAAATTTAGATAAGAGGTATGGGTTGTATGGAACAACCCATGAATTATCTAGATATTGATTTCTAATTTTAAAATAGTTACCAGTATCTCGTCTTCTGTAAATTGGATAGAAATTTTTGCCCTTAGAAGTTTCAGTGGCGTAATTATGGGGGTATTTAAACTTACAATGTCCTGATTTTTTCATGCATGGACTATTAGAATTTAAAACTCCGCATGGTCCATGCATCATATGTTTAATAACTAAAGAGTGTAAATAACTGTTTGTAGCAGGATCAGGTATTTCGGCGCAAACCAACTGATCATAAGCCTTAGGAGTTAATAATTTATAGTTATCAGCAAGTATGATAAGGAAATGTGCATGGGGTAAACCACGTTTTTGAAATTCTATAGTGTACATAAAAGCAGTGATTTTACCAAAGATTTTTTTCTTGGCAATATCAGACTTTAATTCTTCGACTTTTGCCTTGAAGACTCGAGTTATTAAATCAGGTTGGTTTTGGACCTCATCAGTTGGTAAAAGAAAATCATGTATTTCTGGCCATGAAGGATTACATGTCATAGTTAGGAAGATATCAGGTTTTCCAAATTGTTGTACTAATGCAATAGCATCTATGCATTGACGACGCATGTCTCGTAGACCTCCAGTAAAGCTAGCAGGAAGGAATGTTTTTATTCCAATATTTGAGGTGTCTCTTTCTCCTAGTCATAGAAGATCCACCAATCCGGATAGTACCTCATACCTAAATAAATCTTGATTGAATAACAGAAAGTCCAACCTTTGTGTCTCAACTTTTATAAATTCATCTACAGAATATTGTTGGAATAATCTACCAGAATACGAAGCAGTATATTCTTCAGTATCTCTAATTTGAAGTTTATAACAATAATACTCACGGCATGAGACTGTGTTTTTCTTTTGTCTTTGTTTATGTAAAAGTTGTTCTTCATTAGTTGAGCAGTAGTTAGATACAACAGGAAGGCCCTCATTATTAGAAGTAGAACGGTTTCTTAGGAAACTGGGTTGTCGTATTATTTTTTGAATGCCACAGTGTCATCCATTTTCTTCGTAGGAAAATAACAGAGGATATTGTAATGAATCATAACAACAGTAGTAATAGTGTACCAGCTCGCTATTATTGGAGTGAGTATGTATTCGAATATGGGGAGTAGAAATAACATTGTTTGATTCATCATCAACCCATATACCAGCAACTTCTGAGACGGTGGGTAAATTATATGTTCGTTGATCCATTGCAGAGGCACATTTAAGTGCAATGTAGAAATCAGGTAAGTTTGGAATGCTTGTTAAGGATTTGAGAAATATTGAGTATGGATTGATCTTTAGAATTTCAATCAGTTTTGCAATAATTGATCGGTTGAGATATTCGGAGAATAACATTTTGTTAATTACGTCAACATCATTGTCATAAAAGTACATTTGTAAGTTTCTTACTTCGTTATTCATAGGAAGAAGGCTATTTATGAAATGATGCATTTGTCCTTGAACTTTAAATGTGTATATACCTTGAGTCCTTTTTGCTAACTCCTTTTCATATTTAACTCCAAGTGAGGTAAAGGCAAACATGTTATTATATGTTTTGATGCAAGTACGGAAATGACTAGATTCTTCATTAGTTCCAAAGTAAAGACTTTTTAATGCAGGAGGCAATTTATGAGAAACTAATTTTATAGAACCATTACTAAAACAGAAACCAGAAGATTCATATTGAAGTCTTTTAGTTGCAAAAAATTTGCAGTTTGGAACTTTCTTTAACAGAGTGGGAGTACAGGGCAATGTATTAAGATTGGAATATTTTACTCCTGTTGGCTCATGTTCTGCAAAATAGAAGGGCAATTTAGAAAGGAACAAATGAAAGAAAGGATGCCAAGGATAATATAATAAATACAAATAAACCTCTAATAGCTGGTCGTGGTTGGTATAAAGTAGAATGACCATTGCAGGTGTTTGACGTTGAGCCTACAATATTGTATGTAATTAATGTATATAAGGTAAATGTTCATTTATTATGTATGACTAACTTTAATTGGTACTAACCTATTTCGTAGATACTCTCGCATTGAGATGCCGAAGTAACAGGTGATGGTTTATTTTGAAGGAACACAGTAGGTTACGGTGGAGTTATACTTTGACAGCCAGAGTTAGTCTTTGTAAAATGGATAGTAGGAAGATTTTGGGGAAGACCATGGATTCGAGCAGAGTATTCTACCCGACGACTTGCCAGAATAGTTACCTTTTTTTTAGTAGGCATTTGTCGGTAAGAAATTCGGCTTCTAAGATTTTTGGCTTCCTTTTTGGTAGTACCCGTTTGTTCAGGTAGGGTTGCATTCATTTTACGTTTAGTGCTAGACATCTGAGGGCAAGTATTTAGTGAAGTTCTTTTATTTAAGGTAATATGCACACGGAATAACATAGTATAATGTAGAGTGAGGAAGACAGCACTGTAGTAGCAGAGTAAAGAACTATAGAGTTGGAAAATGCAGAATCTTACGTTTGTCAAGGAAAAATCCATTCTCTATTTCGGCAGCTGAAGAAGCGTGAGTTCCAAAATCCTACAGAAGGTGTAGAAAATATGCAATGTATTAGTTAAAACTATGCAAAAGCAAATATTCAAATGAAGATTAAAAGGTCAAATAACAGTTTAATAAGAGTAGAGCATATATTAAAAGGCACATATGCGGTAAAGGCACAAATAACAGGTGTATGTGAGAGACAAACATATATGTGGTTAATACATTTTGTTAAATTTCACCAAATGAAAAATTCATGTTCAACATTTTACAGTTTTCCTTACTCAAACAACTTACACCTCGGACAAAGAAATGATAAAATACAACAATACTCCATGGATTTTCTCCAATTCAAAAGAACATTAGATTTAAACAAAAGGTAACAACTTGACCTAACAAATTGAACATCGACAGAAACATAAATCAATAAAACAAAAGCGGAAAGATGCATAAGGAAACCATCGATTAAAAGTGTAGGGAGAAATCTTCCTAGTGTTAATTGTAGAGGTAGAGGAAATGGTCGGAAAGTTCTAGCTACTCGGTACTCAGCAGAAAGATAAACGGAAAATAAAGGCACTTTCAGCTAACGACATATTTCAATATATTTTACATCGTTTGGTATGCTTTTCATAAGCCTCTTTCATTGTGCGGGGATGTTCTTGTTTGTTCAGGTGGTATATAAAAGCGTTAGAACTCCATTTAGTTCAACAGGTCAATGTTGTAACAATCTGGAAGAGTCACCGAGACAATCAGTTGTTACAATATTTGTAAATTCCACAATCAAGATACTTTAAGAATGAGTTGAAAAATTTTCATCATGGAAAATAAATACAACGGAGAGCAATTAGACTAAGCTATGAACAAATATTTATACGGGGATGTTCTTGTTTGTTCAGGTGGTATATAAAAGCGTTAGAACTCCAATCAGTTCAACAGCTCAATGTTGCAACAATCTGGAAGAGTCACCGACACAATCACTTGTTACAATAATTGTAAATTACACAATCAAGATACTTTAAGAATGAGTTGAAAATTATTCATCATGGAAAATAAATACAACGGAGAGCAATTACACTAAGCTATGAACAAATATTTATATGTGATCTTCTAATTCTAGAAAGTGGAAGAAAAACTTTATACTTGACAAATTTTTGCAGGTAAAATAAGCGAAGTTATCTCAGACAATTACTTTGTTCCGTGTTCAGCTCTGTCTGCATTCCTACCTAAATTCATATGTTTTGTAATGGACATAACTTTAGGTATATTTTAGCTTAAGCAAATCCCAGCTATGTGTATTGTTACTCTAATAGTGAACAAAATTATGTTCAATTTATTTATGACAGTAATTAATCATCTAATTTGATAGAATAAAAATAAATATCCCCCTTTATTAAAATTGGAGATACACGATCTCTACTGGAGATGCAGTAGCAGTGGAAATAGGGAAAGGACGGACTAATGATGAATCAATCAGCGACATGAATGTACAAAATTGAGTCGAAACAAGCTAAAAGAACAATAAAGCCAAAAGTCTCTCTTCAAATTCTAATAACCTTGAAGCTTAAATGGTTAGTCTTGAAATAAAAACGAACATCCGAAATCCCCAAAAGCAAGAGCAGGGACAATTATTCAAAGGGATGAGCGACAAAGGAGACTCATCAATACTTTGAGTCCTTGTTCAGTTGAAGAAATATATGTTGCAAAGAATCTTACCAAATGATTTAGTTGTTTCAAGCTTATCATTGAACACCTTCGATTCATCAATTTTCACCCAAAATTATTACAACTGGATTGTTTCCTCATTGGTAATTGTTAGTGGCACGAAAACTATTCATTTGCAAAAGCTTGCAATAGCAATGGAAATAGGGAAAGGACGGACTAATCACGCATTGAAGTATCTATTTCTAGATATGTATGTCTAGATTAGATTTTAAAAAATGGAAAATTTTCTCAAAATCAAGTAGAATAAGAAAAGCTAGGTGAAAAAAACACTTACCACAACTGAGAGCTCAGACATGAAACAAATTAGCCATAAAATGTATGAACTTCATAAGAAATCCAATGTTACAAACATGGATACAGAGAGAAATCAGAGAACAAGGTGAATGAGAGAGAGAACACTACGACAAACTGAAGCAAAAAGGAGGAAGTAGTTCAGCATCATGTAATAACAGTGAAAAGCCACATATTAGTTACGTGTTAAAACCTAGAGAATGTTAAGAAGTAAAATTACAGGAATACCCTCCGAATGGCCGACGAAACCTTCTCTTATTAAGAATAAAGTTGAAGTTAAGGCTAATTTCAATAACTTATCTTTCCTCGTCTCAGGTGGATTGGGGCTGATTTACTATATTTTTGTTACTAGCTTTTTTTCGTTATGTGGGTCCATATCAATTTTTGAGGTGTATTGATAATATTTCTTATTAACTTGAGTTGCCTAATGATTTAACATAGGTATATTCAGTATTTCATGTCTCTTTGCTGAAGAAGTGTGTTGGATATTCAATGTCCGTTGTACCTTTGAAAGGTTTGAGAGTCAAAGAGAATCTGAAGAGGTTCCGGTTGAGATTTTGGACCGGCAAGTTTGAAGGTTGAGAAACAAAGAGCTTGTTTTTGTGAAGGTTCTTTGGATATATCAATTAGTTGAGGGTGCTACTTGGGAGGCCGAAGCCGATATGATGTCCCGATATCGTCTTCTCTTTTCCTCCGCTCCTACCCTAGCTTGAGGTATTAGTTCCTCATGGTTCATTCTATTGGGTTCATGTGTTTTAGTCATTCTCATGTTTCCCTATGCTTGCATGTTCATAAAAACTTGATTTTTATGTTATGAGTTAGCTTGGACTGACTCTCCATGTTTATGTGCATTTAGATGAAAAATACATTCATATAGGATTGTTAGTTTCTCTCCTACTCTATTCATGCTAGCTTGAGTCTCACTCGAAAAATAATGTTTCTAAGGGGGAAATATTGTAACACCTCGCAATTCGGAAAAGGAAAAGAAGGATAAAAGATGGACACTAGTTCAAGTCTACGGGACGAGTCTACGATTCGTAAAAAATTCTACGGGTCGTATACCAGTCTCGTAGGAAGTGGGAAAAACAAATTCAAAAATTGAATCTCAGTAACTCATTCGACAATTGATAAGGATGGTCTATCGAATGTTTAACGGACCGTAGAAAGATTCCAGACTTAGTAAAATTTTGAGGTTAATGTTGAGTTCTATGTTTTGGGTTAGTCCTACGGACCGTATAAAAGTCTCATCAAAGTTGGATGATTTTATAAGGTTGGTCTACAATTGACCAGTACGGTTCGTAGAAAGTTCTATGAACCATAGGTCGGTTCTGTAGTCTTGTCCAACAGTTATTTTAAAGGGTATTTGGGTCCTTTCCTAAGTGCTTAAAGTCTAAGTTATGTTGTTTTGACCCTCGTTCCTAGCCCTATATAAGGTTTTCAAGCGCTAAAACTACCCACTCAAAATCCATTCCCCTAGTTCTCAAATTCATCTCTCCCGAATTCTCTCCCAGGCTCACAAAGGATTCGAAGATTCTTCAATTTCAAGTCTCCTTTCTTCATCAATTGCTTTAGGCTTCAAGATCAAGATATGTAGGGAGTTTATGTATGGATTCCATTCTCCCATTGAGTCTCAAAGACTTCTCAAACTCTCCAATTCAATTTCCCTAAATTGGTTATGATTTCATTCAATTTCTCAAGAGTTTTATTTGTATGGATTTAAATTGTTTGATTTTGATCATATTATACTTACTTAGACTCAATTACATGCTTTCCAATCAATTTCATATTAACCTGTGCATTGATCATGAATTTGAGTATGAACCCTAATTTGTATGAATTTATGAAAGAAAATGTTTTATGCTTTAGGTTGCTTTAAGATTGACATATATTCAATTGTTAAAGATTTTCTTACATTAAGGGATCATGATTTGGTGAAAAGTTTTCTCACTGATACATGATTCAAGATTTAAGGAGCTATTTTATTATGCTTTTAGCTTGGATTAGTAACTTAATAGTGCTTTTCCATGGATAATGTTATGTTTAGGGGTGTAAATGGCCGGGTTGGTTCGGATCTTTCAAATATCAAATCAAATCATTTGTGTCAGATTTTTAAATCTATAAATCAAACCAAACCAATAAAACTCAATTTTTTCAACCTCGGGTTTTTCCTGATTTTTTCGGGTTTTTCGATTTTTCACACAAACATATAATTTACTTGTACTTCAAACATTCTTTAGTCCTACCAAAATACAACTATCTAAGGTGTTTCTTAAGAAAATAACACAAAATGTGATATGAGTAATGACACTAAAATATCCAACAAAAAAATAATAATAACGAAATCGCGTAAAACAAATATTGCAAATTAACAAGTCATAATGAAAATGATCATAATTTAAAATTACTAAATCATGCTAAAATAAGTTTAATAAGTATTAGTTACATGACTAAATATTAAAGGAAATTAAAATTAGATTATGTATTTGAATTGTCTAAACAAATGTAAAACCAAAGAACAAATATTCAATATCACTGTCATTCTTAGTGTTAAATTGATTTTCTTTTTGCATTAGTGTTAATTTGATTTTGATTTAAGTTTTATTATAATTACCAACATCTGTGGACTATAATCTTTATTGAACATTCAGAATTCTAAGTTTCAATCTTGAAATAATATATTAAAAGATAAAATCTATGAAAAAGTATAAGAAATATTTAAAAATTATATCAAAGTATATATTTTTATGTATAAAATAAAATTTTAAAATTATATGTATAATGTCGGGTTGGTTTTTTTTAGTTAAAACCAAACCAACCCAAATATAGTCAATTTTTTTTTTTCAATACCAAAACCAAGTCAAACCAACCACTAGTCGGGTTTTTTTTCTCGGTTTGACTCGATTTGCAGTTTGGTTTGATTTTCGATTCGATTTTGTACACCCCTAGTTATGTTTATGATTATGAATAATTCCATTGGGATTTTACTTAGAACTGAGAGTATCTGTTAGTAGAGGTTGGGTCTCTAATAACAATCTCATTGTCCCTAACTACGTGCTTCCGTAGGTTGTCTTAAGTGACATAGCTAGTGGATCCACCTAAGCTAAAACTTAAGGTCCTTGCCTTTGCAAGTAAGGATATCTTTTTTCATTGTAGGAGCAAGACACAAGATTCTATGTTATAGCTCACAAGATCTATGTCGGTTAATAGTAAATATCTCACAAAATGAACTAAGTTACTTTCAAAGGTTTTATAATGCTTTCCTTATAATTTTTAGATACATTGACCATGTTCATGATTATGATTCTCCTTTAAAATATTTTACTATGTTTAGCCTTGTCATGCGCATCATGTTTTTTCTTATTATGTTCCCTTATGATCATGTTTCACGTCTTATTGCATGTCCCTCATACTTAGTATATTCCATGTACTAATGCATACTTATGGCTTTATTGTTTCACTATTGTAGGGTTTGACGACTCTTCTCCCTATGATTGTGGCTAGTCCTTGAGATTGGAAGACTTGGTGAGTCCTCATACTCCGAGGACCATGTCACATTTATTGCTTTCTATATCTTTTTATATTTTTATATTGTACATGGTGTACGAGTTACGTCCTGACCACTTTTATTGATGTTTTAGAAAGGCTTGTCAAGACTATGTTAAATTTCCACTTCTTGTTGAAACTCTTTTAGTCATATCAAATGCTTTTCTTTTGTCTAGTACTATGTGTATATTTATGCCAAGTTTCTTGTGTAGGACCTCTCCGGGTCTTATACGCCATGTCACGTCTAGGGTGTACTTTGGATCATGACAAACTTGGTATTCAGAGTACAAGATTTTAGAAAAAAGTCTTAGGATGTCTAATAAGCCGCGTTGAGTAGGGTCATGCTCATAAGTGTGAAGTGCGCCACATTTATGAATAAGAGGCTACAAAGAGTTTAGGAAACTCCACTTCTTTCATTACTTTAAAGTCGCTCCATAGAGTCTATCTCTATAAAGATCCTTCTCCTAAATCGTGTTCGATCCTTTTTAGGATATGACCACTTGAAGAGCATATGTGAGAAGGCATACGGGCAACGACAAAATAGAGCCTGAGGTTCCTCAATTTTTGGTTGATCCTTTGGGTTAAGCAAGTAACTCATGCCGAATTCCGAACCAGCCATTTTCTAAGTGTTGGCTTAAGCTATGTCGTCCTAAGCCAATAGAGAGGCTAATGCTCTACCCAAATATGGGTATGGTGATGGCAAGGATAAGGGACTTTACTAGGATGAATCCTCTAGAATTTCATGGGTATAAAGTTGATGAGGACCCTCAAGAATTCATTAATGAGGCTTACAAGATAGTTTGGATTATGGAATTGTCTACAGTTGAGAAGGGTGAATTAGCATCAAATCAAGGTTGTTGCTCAAGTATAGTTTTAACAATGGAAGATTTAGAGCGGTTGATGCGGGGCCTCTTGATTGGGAGAAATTTAAGAGAGCTTTTCTTGATTGTTTCTTTCATCTTGAAATGAGAGAAACTAAAGTTCTTTAGTTCATTAATCTTCATCAAGGCAATATAAGTGTGAACGAGTATGTCTTGAAGTTCACTCAACTGGCTAAGTATGCTCCGACTATGGTTGTCAATTCTAAGGTAAGGATGAGTAAGTTTGTGTCGGGTGTTTCTGACTCAGTTGTCAAAAAATGCCATACCGCCATGTTAATCAAGGGAATGTATATTTATCGTTTGATGATACATGCCAAAAAAATTGAAGAGAAGAAGCTCAAGGAAAGGGAAAAAGAGTCTAATAGGGCAAAACCAATGATGGTGACTTTTCTCATTCTAAGTCCAATGGACAAGGATGTCCTCAATTCCACTAAAGTTTTTGGGTAAATGTTCTTCTAATGCTCCAGATCCCATGTTCAACAAAGATAGGGTGTCTAAACTTAAGCCTCAAGGAAAAAGTTGTGGTAATGAATCTTCTACCCTCTCTTGCACTAGGTGTGGTAAGAAACAAGATGACAAGTGTTTGGATGCTATATAAGGTTGCTTTAAGTATGAGAAGAGTGGTCAAAAGAGAAGAGATTACCTATTGCTTTCTACTAAGGGAAGGAATGATAGACGAGTTCAACCTAGTGGTTCCCATTTGGATGCTCTGAAGCAAAATAAATTTTATACTCTTCGGACCCGACAAGATCGTGAGGGTTCTCCTGATGTGGTGACGAGTATGTTGGAAGTATTTCATCTTGGTGCAAATGCTTTACTTGATCCTGGTTCTACCTTATCCTTTGTTAACCCTTATGTGGCCATAAGACTGACGTTGGTCCGAAATCCTTTCAAATATTTTTCATGTCTTTACTCCCGTGGTTGATGCTATTGTGGCTAAGAAAGTCTTTGTTTCTCATAGAGACACTCATATTGATCTTGTAGAGCTTGATATGTTAGATTTTGATGTTATTCTTGGGATGGATTGACTTCATGCATGTTATACTTCTATATATTGTATGACCCAATTAATCACCTTCAAGATTCTAAATTAACCTATCATGTCATGAGAAATGGGAAATTGTGTTCTCAAGGGTTAGTTTGTATCTGGCCTAAAAGATAGGAAAATAATTTCTAAGAGTTGCATTTATCATCTTGTTCGGTTTAGGGATATAGATTTTGAAACCCCTACTCTTGAGTTAGTTCTAATCGTAAATAAGTTCCCAGAAGTATTTTTTGATGATATTCCCCAATATTTCTCCCGAAAGGGAAATAAATTTTGGTATTGAACTTCTCCCAGATACTTAACCTATCTCTATTCATACTTAATGTATGGCCCCGACAGACCAATTGAAGAATTTTTTGAATAAAGGTTTTATAAGATCGAGTATCTTTCTATAAGGTGCTGTAGTATTGTTTGTTTGAAGAAGGATGGTCCTCTCCGAATGTGCATCAACTATTGACAATTGAATAAAGTTACCATTAAGAATAAGTATCCTATTCCAAGGATTAATGAATTTATTTATTAACTCCAAGGAGCGAGTTACTTTTCCAAGATTGACCTCTGGTCGGGTTATCACCAATTGAGGGTGAAGGAGAATGATATTCCAAAGATGACTTTTGGAACTAGGTATGGTCATTATGAGTTTTTGATACTATCATTTGGTTTGACTAATGCCCTGGAGGCATTTATGGATTTGATGAATATGATTTTTTAGCAATATCTTGACATGTTTGTGATTGTATTTATTGATGACATCTTGATTTACTAACGGAGTGAGGATGAACATGTTAAGCATTTGAGAATTGTGTTGCAACTTCTCAAGGACCATGAATTGTATGCTAAATCTAGCAATTGTGAGTTTTGGTTGAGGTTTGTTTCTTTCTACGTCATATTATCTATGGCAAAGGTATTCAAGTCAATCCTAAGAAAACTGAGGCAGTTAAAAATTGGCCTAGACCTTTGTTTGCTTTGGACATATGGAGTTTCTTGGGTTTGGACGGTTACTATAAAAGGTTTGTGGAAAAAATTTCCTCTATTGTTTCACCTTTTTGACATTGACTCAAAATAAAGTGAAATTTCTATGGTCGAAATCTTGTGAGAAAAGTTTCTAAAAGTTGAAGGATAAACTCACTTCGACTCCTATTTTGAAATTACCGAAATGATCGAATGATTTTGTGGTTTATTGTGAGACTTCATGGATTGGTCTTGGTTGTGTGTTAATGGAATATGGGAAAGTCATTGCGTATGTTTCAAGGCAATTAAAAGTGGATGAAAATAATTATTCGACTCATGATCTAGAGTTAATGGTGGTGGTGTTTTCTTTGAAGATTTGAAGATACTACATGTATGGTGTTCTGTGTTCACCAACCACAAGAGTTTGAAGTATGTGTTCACTCACAAAGATTTGAATCTTTGCCAAAGGAGATGGCTTAAGTTATTGAAGGATTACGACATGAGTATCCTATATCATCCCAGAAAGCTAATGTGGTGGCGGATGCTCTTAGTCAATTATGAATGGGTAGTGTTGCTCATGGTGAGGGTGATAAGAATGAGTTAGTTCACGATATTCATAGATTGGCCCGATTGGGTGTTCATTTGATTGATTCTTATGAAGGTGGTGTAGTTTTCCTGATAGTTCGGAATCATCTTTTGTATCAGATGTGAAGGCCAAGAAAGTTCTAGCTCTGGTATTAGTTGACTTGAAGAAGTCAATTTTCGAAAAAGCCATTGAGGCTTTGTCCCAAGGGGGAGATAGTGTCATTCAATATCAAGGTCGACTATGTGTCCGAATGTTGATGAGTTGAGAAATTAGATTCTGACAAAAGCTCATAGTTCTTGATATTCTATTCACCCGGGAGCCACCAAGATGTATCGTGATTTGCGGGAGGTCTATTGGTGGAGTGGGATGAAGAAGGATATTGTGGAATTTATGGCTAAATGTCTGAATTGTTAATAAGTAAAGGTACGTTGAGCATAGAAAACCAGGCGATTTGGCTCAAAACATTAGTATTCTTACATGGAAATGGGAAGATTTGAATATGGACTTCATTACGAGGTTACCTCGCTCTCATCGACAATTTGATTTGATTTGGGTCACAGTAGACCAAATGACGAAATCGGCTCACTTTTTTCCCATTAAGCCTTCATTATCCTTAAAAGATTATGCCAAACTTTATATTAAATGAATGGCAAGGTTTCATGGAGTACTCTTGTCCATTATCTCTGATCGAGGTACTCAATTTACATCTGAGTTTTAGAAGTCATTTCAGAAAGGTCTTGGTACTCAAGTGAAACTTAGCACAACTTTTCATCCTCAGACCGATGGGCAAGCCGAACGTATCATTCAGACTTCTAAAGATATATTGAGAGCTTGTGTGATTGATTTCAAGGGTAATTAGGATGATCACTTGCATTTGATGGAGTTTGCTTATAATAATAGCATTGGGATGACACCGTTTGAGGTTCTTTATAGTAGGAGGTGTAGTTCTCCTATTGGTTAGTTTGAATTTGGTGAGGTTGCTTTGATAGGACCCGAGTTGGTGCTTGAGGCTATGGAAAAGGTTCAATTTATTTACGAAAGGTTGAAAACAACTCAAAGTCGACAAAAGTCTTATTCCGATGTTAGAAGAAGAGAACTAGAATTTGATGTTGATGATTGAGTCTACATGAAAATTTCACCCATGAAGGGTGTCATGAGATTGAAAAGAAAGGGAAGCTTAGTCTCCCTTAGAAGGGCCCATATGAAATTTTGATGCGTATTGGTAAAGTTGATGATGAACTTGAGTTGCCTAATGATTTAGGATCATTACATCCGACATATCTCATTTTTAAGAAGCTTGTTAGAGATCTGACGTCCATTGTACCTTTGGAAGATTTTGGAGTTAAAGAGAATCTTTCTTATAAAGAGGTTTCGATTGAGATTTTGGACCGATAAGTTCGAAAGTTGAAAAACAAAGAGGTTGCTTTCATGAAGGTTCTTTGGAGGAATCCATTAGTTAAGGGTGCTATTTGGGAGGCCGAAGCCAATATGATATCCCGATATCCTCATCTCTTTCCCTTTGCTTCTATTCTATCTTAAGGTATTAGTTCCTCATGGTTCATTCTATTGGGTTCATGCAGTTTAGTCATTCTCATGTTTCCCCATGCATGCATGTTCATGAACTTGATTTTTATGTTATGCGCTAACTTAATGTGATTCTCCATGTTTATGTGCATTTAGATGAAAATTGCATTCATATTGGGTTGTTAGTTTCTCTCCTATTCTATTCATGCTAGCTTGAGTCTCATTCAAGGATGAATGTTCTCAAAGGAGAGATATTTTAACACCTCGCAATTCTGAAAAGGAAAAGAAGGCCAAAAGATAACCATTGGTTCAAGTCCACTAGACCAGTCTACGGTTTGTAGAAAGTTCTTTTAAAGGGTATTCGAGTTTTTTCCTAAGTGCTTAAAACCTAAGCTATGTCGTTTTGACTCTCATTCCTAGCCCTATGTAAGGTTTTCAAGCCCTAAAATTACACACTCAAAATTCATTCCCCTAATTCCCAAATTCAACCCAAATTCATCTCTTCTAAATTCTCTCCAAGACTGACAATAGGGATCTTCAAGTTCAAGTCTCATTTCTTCATCAATTTCTTAGGGCTTCAAGTTCAAGGTATGTAGAGAGTTCATCAAAGGGTTCCATTCATCCATTGAGTCCAAAGACTTCTCAAATTCTCTAAATTTGTTATGTTTTCATTCGATTCCTCATAGGTTCTATTTGTATGGATTTAAATGGTATGATTTTAATCATATTATACTTGTTTAGACTCAATTACATACTTTCCAATCAATTCCATATGAACCCATGCATTGATCATGAATTTGACTATGAACCCTAATTTGCATGAACTTATGAAGAAGTTATGAAACTATGAATGATGTTTCCATGAACTTGCATATGATTTATGAAATGAAAGGTTTTATGATTTAGGTTGCCTTAAGATTGACATCAATTCAATTGTGAAAAGTATTTTCACATTAAGGGATCATGGTTTGGTGAAATGTTTTCTCACTCATACATGATTCAAGATTTAAAGAGCTATTTAATTTTATGATGTTTTTAGCTTGAATTAGTAACTTAAGTGTTTTTTTCCATGGATGATGTTATGTTTATGATTATTACTAATTTCATTGGGATTTTACTTAGCACTGAGAGAATATTGAGATGAAGGCTCTCATGTTAGTAAAGATCGGATCTCTTGTAGCAATCTTTTTGTCTCTAACTACGTGCCCCCGTAGGTTATCTTAAGTGACATAGCTAGTGAATCTACATAAGCTAGAAGTTAAGGTCCTTGCTTTGGCAGGTAAGGACATCTTTTTTCAGTGTGGGAGTAAGACACTGGATTCCATGCTATAGCTTACAAGGTCTATATCAGTTAATAGTAAATATCTCACAAAATGAATTAAGTTACTTTCAACGGTTCTATGAAGCTTTCCTCATGATTTTTAGATATGCATTGATCATGTTCATGATTATGATTCTTCTTTAAAAGGTTTTACTATGTTTAGCTTGGTCATGCACATCATGTTTTCGATTATGTCCCCTTATGATCACGTTTCACATTTTATTGCATGTCCCTCAAACTTAGTACATTTCATGTGCTAATGCATATTTGTGCTTACATTGTTTCGCTAATGTAGGACTTGACGACTCTTCTCTCTGTGTTCGTGGATAGTTGATCATCTTGAGATTTGAAGACTTTATGAATCCTCACACTCTTTTATTGATATGAAATGTGTTGCTTTTGTTCATTACTATATGTATATGTATGTCAAGTGGCTTGTGTAGGGCCTCTCGGACTTTTATATGTCATGTCACGTCTAGTGTGCTTTGGGTCGTGATCAAAACTACCCATAAAAATAAAATATAACGATTAGAACGATGAGTACTTAATCCCACATATAGACAATGGAACTTTAAAGATTAGAAGTTGCTAAATTTACTTTAGAAGGCAATGAGACATGAAAATCGATATGTAATATGCCTTGGAATTCCTTTTGAACCTTTTATCAAATAAGAAGGAATATTTTACATTACCATAGTAGATCTTGATCATGATTTTTCTACTTGCCCTTCGCAAATACAATAGTTCTTTCAAGACGATAAAGATAGATAAGAATAAAAACTAGCATCCTAACCTTTCATAAACTACATAACTCTCTTAATTGGAACAAATTATTTTTCTGCCGAAAGAATGAAAAAAATCATACTATTATGTCTTGTCATTTCTAAACGACGAAGACGATGTATCCAAGAAAATATGGAGATTTGGGGAAGTCATGTGTTTAACACATGTTTTTTATTTCAGCTATTAGCTTTTTTTAACAAAAGTTAACGGAAGGATGTTTGTTGCAAAATTTATGATAGTTAAAAGATGTTTTTTTGTTCATAATTATAGCATAAGGATGTACCAACCTATATAAATGACATATCACATACACTTCACCATTAATCGACGACCATAGGAATAGTCATGTAAACTTAGAGTTGTTGGCAAAATGCTTAATAAAGTACTACAAACCTATAATTAGTAACTCGATAAAAAATCAGAGTCAGTTTAAGTGATTATTATTCGACATCATTGTTAGAAAATTCATAATCCTAGATTGGTTTCATCTCACCAATAGCGTAAAAGTATGTTCTTCATATGTTAATCGTTCATTATTTAACTTCTTTTTATTTTTAATATTAGTTAATTGTATAAGATAACCTTTCGATTTTATTACTTAAATAAATAATTAACATCAATTTTATTTAGTAAGTAGTTACATTGATAATTCTATGTGTATATAATATATCAACTTAAATTATATATTTCTCGTATAATTGTGTGTACTTATGTGTGTGTTTGGATGCAATAATTATAATAAAAAGAAAAATAAACCATCCTCGCTTGCTTCAATAGTGACAACTAGTACATTTGATTTTTTTCCACCACCTTAAATGGGATAGTGACTTTGACGGGTCAAACTTTGTTATATACTGAATTCAAGAAAGATCGATGGTGATCACATTTAGTGCACTTGAGGGGTCGATCGAAAAATTACATGTATATCTAAATAAAATTATATTTTATAAGTATATATACTTTTTTCGTTTTAAAAAAAATGACCTATTTTCCTTTTTAGTATGTTTTAAAAATTTCTTTTTTGGCAACACTTTAACTTAAATTTTTCACATGACGTGTTTAAGACCACAATATTAAATGACATTTTGTTACATTTTTGATAACTTTAATTTAGGGATCCCGTTCCTCTTCATTTTCCCCACGTTCTAGCTTGGATTGGAGATACATGTCATAGTTTAGAATTAATGGTTGAGATCTAATTGAGTAAAGTCCTAGCCATAGTTATTTACTTCAATATATTTGCATCTTAAATATTTTTGCAATCCACAATTCTAGATTTGCATTATATTTTTCATAAATATATTTAAAAGAATTTCTTTTCTTAATTACTTGAGTAATTTTTTTGCTGATTTTTACTTTTTTCCCTAACATTTGCCATTTCTCAAATAATATTTGCCCAATAAAAAATTAAAAATTGTACTGACGTTTTTTTTAAAAAAAATTTTAGGAGTAAATTTTTTTTGTCACTTAACTTTAAATTCTTACTCTTTAAATGGAGTCCATATTTCTCTGTAGGCATTATAACTCTTAATACTCTATTTGAATAATAAAAACGTTTAACTTTATTATCATTTTTTTCAAAAAAGTAAAAATATTTAATAAAAGTTTTATATATGTATGCAAGGTAGTAAAGAATTTTTTTAAATATATTAATGAATTGCAAAAATATTTAAGAAGTAAATATGTGGAGGTAAATAACTATGGTTAGGACTTTACTTTAATCAATTAGATCTCAATCATTAATCCTAAACTATGACACGTGTCTTCAATTCAGGCTAAAACTTGGAAAAAATGGAGAGAAGAGAAATGGAGAGGAGCCGAATCCTTAATTTAGAACCAAAAGATTAAAAAAATGTTTTTTTTTAACTCCATTTTAAATTAAACTAGATCATTCTTTTTTAAACGGAGGAAATATGACAGTTGTTGATGTCTACTGATTTAGCTTCTTTATATCGCTTAACTTTAGCAGCTATCCTCACTTGTATGCTGCAGTTTCTTGTAAACTAACTGCAATTCTTCGTACTAAATCCTACAAATAAACCATGAAAATCTTGTTTAGAAAAATGACACAAAAGAATACAATATATATACATATAGAAAAATAAATGATTGTGTGAACATACTGGATGTATTCGATGTTAATTTTCGATTTAGTAGAAGGAGAGATTTGTGAAAAAGCATCAGCTGAGAGAGCAATGGTTGATGGGCATGGGCGTTTATTGCAGTAATCCACCACCCTAACATCAATAGTGCCACCCTTGCACGGCCTATAACCACTTCCACTCAAGCATCTCAGTCTGTAACGCCGCCCACACGCTGCCCCGTTATCCCATAGCCCTTCACTTACGGCAACAAACAAATTCCCTGATGGAAACTGATCTGCTCTGTTCCCATTGCATCTTGTTGCTGAAAATCATACATAACAACAATTATACTTCCATCAGCTTAAAAAAGAATAACTTACCACTACACTAAAAATGATCTTAAATAAGGAATTGCACATAAATATATACTTTTAGCGGCAATTTAGCACTCTTTGTAAATGTCACTAAAATCTTTAGCGACGTTAAATTCAATGACAATTAATTAATGCCGGTAAAGACTTTACTCTTCTTTGTGAATGTATATATTTATTGCCGCTAAAAGGTGTTTTTGTTGTAGTATAGTTTGATTTGGAATGGAGTTTAAAAAAATAAAAATGATTTTTCAATTTTGTGGTCCTAAATTAAATTATGTCAAATGTATCAAAATACTTTTTAATCATATGGTCTTAAACATGTTATGTGGAAAGTTGAAATTATAAAGTGTTACTAGGAAAAGAAAGAAGTCGTTCTTTTTTAAACAAACTAAAAGAAAAAACGATAATTTTTTTTTGAAACAGAGGAAGTAGTAAATATTTCCTATTTTTTAGAAGAAAAAAAAACAGAGGGGATCAAACTAATCTAGCTAAGAAGTCGTTCTTCTTGTGTATTATTAATCGTGACTTCTTTGCTAAAATATGTAAGTGTTGCATTAGTTGGCCAGTATTTAAATAAAGATTGAAACACAAGGAGTATTAAATAGACTTATTATGAATATATCACCGATATAATTAGATGCAAATTCAAGATTTAAAGTCAGTAATTGATATAAGTATATTAATCTTATTATATATAATAGCAATAGATTCAACACTAGCATAATAGTAATTAGGAAGAAGAGTAATTACGTGTATAAGGAGGATGATAAGATGTTGCAGTGCCTATATCCCCAAGGACTAGACTAACTTCAAGCAACAATAAGCTCATCATGACACCTATGTTTACAATTCTCATGATATGAACACTCATATTCTGAATTTTGTATTTTTCAGGACAATTTATGTACGTTTACACTTTGCTAACCATGCCAATTTATAGTAGTTGAATAGTAGGTGTGAACCAAAATTTGTTCATGTGTGTAAAATTTTGACCTAAATTAATATTATTTGGATAATATTTTTTAAACTTCTAGATGAGCATGAGGCAAATCATTAGGATTTGGTCATGATACACCTTTGCATTACCAACAATAAGATTTCTCCACTAACATTTTATCATATTTTACTTGACCACTCTTTTAGAATATGTTCATTAATTAATTATTTTAAGAATGACAAAATTTAAGTTCGTCTCTAGCTCGTAGGTACAAACATCATAATATAATTATTTGGTTTGATGGAGATATATATAATGAAAAGAAAAAAACAAAAGAAAATAAAATAGAATTAAAAATTCGTCTACTTCCCTCATTTCCTAAATCCTACGTACCAACAAACATATGTTGGGTCGTTTCCCCCATTTTCCCTATTTTGTTTTAGTGTTTATTTTTTTTATTTTTTAAGGTAAATACTATTTTCGCACAATATAAATTTATAGTTTTATATTTATAATATCTTATAAGTTATGCTATGTGTTTTTAAAAGACTTATACTTTGTTAGGTATATGTTTGATTGTCAAAGACAAACTTAATTAAACGTCAACCATTTTGAAATACAAGATTAAAAATTAACTCATTTGAAAGGTCAATCATACAATTAAATAAAAGCTAAAGAATATTGTTTCTAAATTATTCAGATAAAAAAATTACCTGATAATTGGTTAAAATAATTGAAAATAACATCGTCTGACTGCCATCAATTTAAATTGCTCCACTTTGAACTATATGACCCTAAATGCGCTTTTAGGCCCACCATAATAGTAAGTTATAGAAAAATCCTAAATTTTCACCCTTCATTTTCTCTTATATATTATGGCAGATGACTCTCTCCTCTCCTATGTCTCCTTAGCCCACTATTGTCTCTCGGAACTGACCACCGACATAAGGGTTAGTGTGGGTGTCACTCACGCCTACTTGTGCTCTATGCAATAATGATACAATTTCTATACATTTGCAAATAGAAAAGACTTCATTGATTGGAATCTTCTATAGAATATCTTAATCATTAGTGGTGAATCTTTGTTGTGAGTTGAGGTTAGATTCAAGATCTGTACATCAATTGAAATTGATATTCGTACTTAAAAAGAACTTGTATCTGCTTCTTATTATGGCTACCAAATGTATATTAACTTTTTATAGTCATTCGATTGTCAAATTGTTTCACTTGAATGACTACTGATGTACTTGTTGTTACAATTCAATTTATCAGGTCATGATGACACCTACTACACCCCATCAGTAGGTAGCCTAATCTTTACCCCGAAGCCATAAGCAACGAACCACCAAGAGAAAGTCAAGAATAAAAGCATAAAGCTTACAACAAAAGAAGAAAGGGTAATCAACTGAAATGCACTAACCATCGGTTAGTAATGAGCATCTAACCCAAAATAAAAATACAAGGCTTCTAATAATACAACATAAGTACATGTTGTCTATAAATACAACATAAAGACTAAGTCTACCCAAACAGACAAAAATCGATAGCTTCGGATGCCAAGAGCTCACCCTAATCTCTGAAGCTCCAAGTTGCTCCGTACGACTCCAAATCTATAGGGAGGGAAGTGTAGTATGAGTGCCAAAAACGATACCAGTAGGCAACAACCGACTGAGCTCAAAACATAACACAAACATAAACAACAATTAATAAGGAGATCATAACACAAGTAACTAAACAAGAGATACTAAAATAGATAGACAATAAAGAGTAGAAACAGGATACAAGGAATGAGAAGCCGAATCAAGAACATACTTGGAACACGAGCTAACCATCTATTCGCAAGCAACTAGAATACAAAGTAACCTACCCAGGATCAGGAGGATCCTCAATTCTAAAGTCCAAAACCTATCAGCTAATAAGAAAACAATAACATATAGAACAAAATATAGTCAAATAACAACCTAGTCGGACCCCATAAGACTGGAAGGTACAAACAACAAACATAACCCAACTGGCCCCCATAAACCAGATGATACAATCAACAACTAAGTATACCGGTGATAGGAAATGCATATGAATGCGATAGGAACATCGGGGAAGTGCCACAAATCCGAACCCAAAAAGTAGAAACGGGACTCCCAGCCCAACTGACCATGACTATAGTCAACTCCCAACCCAGCTAACAAGGGTATGTGTTAGGTTCATCATTCATGTTTATCATCTCTTAACATCATAAAGACAAGGGTAATCACCTCGTAATCATGCATGTATTGGAGGGGCCTAACAAGCTACAATCCAAACTAGTCATGCTCATGTTCACAAATGCAAGGGGAGTCACCTCAAGGTATACATGTTTAGTTCCTCATGAAAGACAAGGGGAATCACCTCTAGTCACACATACTAATGAATTATAAGGACAAGGAAAGTCTCCACAAGTCATACAAGTTAATGAATAATAAGTACTCGCCTCCATGTCTATTTTAATATGATATTGGTATTCGCCTCCATATCAATTTTAATGTGTAATGTAGGTATTCGCCTCCACATCATCACATAAAGATCATAGGTAATCGTCTCCATGATCAACCTAAAGGCTAATGGGTATTCACCGCTTGCCTTGGGAGTCACACATATATAAAGGGTAATCACCTCACACTCCCCAACTAATTAGGAGTAAGGGAACTCACCACACATTCCTATCATGTAAAGGCCTTTTAGGGGAATCACCACAACCTCATCACATTTCATAGTCCTTGGACTTAGATTCATTTTAGGTGAGAATTGCCTTTCAACCTAGAATCATTCTATGTGAGAGAACCTTTCATGTCATATTATATTCATGCATAATACCATATCTAGAATTCTACATTAGACATTAATATCATCATGACTCAAGTGATTCTATCACTTCATATATTCAAGCATTTATTAGGTAGATTAGGTAGGTAAAGGTATTCCACCGTAACTATATCCATTAAGCTTCTATTCTCAAATGGACTTTACTCTCAAAGCCTTAACATGCCTAGTTCATCAAGTTGGTTTTACTCTCAAAACCCTAATAATCAACATTCATTGCTATAAGCCTTATACTCAAAGCTTTACTTCTTATTATCATCATTCATACCTAAATTCAAGGTATTCTAATCATATTCTTCATTACTAGGTGATTCTAGTCATAATTGATCATAAAAGTTCAAATTCAACATTATTAGTCATGACCCTTCATATTCAATAAAGTCTAGTTCAATGCATGATTATATGTTCCTAACATTGAACAATTACTACACATGACATTGATTTTAGAAGATCACCTATGAAGCTTCAATTTTCACCTCTAATGACATAAACCCTCAAAATATCAAATTCATCAAATAAACCAGGGTTAACCATAGAAATTGCATGATTTCATCATAATATCATAATTCAATGCTAATACAATCATAATTAAGTATTATCCACTAGATTGAAATCATATCTAAACCCTACCCACAATCTAGAAGAAACCCTAGCTAAAATTGGGTTTTTGACTTCACAATTGGGGGAAATCTAGGGGGATCTATCGATGGAAGGACCCATAGATGAATAAGTTAACATACCTTAATTCAAAGCCCTAATCAAGTTTGAAACAATGGAGGAAAATCTTCCCCCTCTTCCTTATCTTTTTCTTTTTTTTTCTTCAAAGAGAATTATTTGGAGAGAATTTGGGTTCTTTGAAGAATGAATTAATTGACTTAGTTTAGGGGTCTATTAGGCTTACATAGGTGGTTTAATAACTAACTAACTGACCACCCTTAACCCCTAACTAATTACTAATTAACCCCTAATCACCCCTAACTTAAAAATTGTCCCCATGCACAAAACCCCCACCCAAGGACCGTGGGTGGGTTCACGGATCGCGTTGCACCTCCGTAGGTACTGGACTGAGGCTACAAGTTGCATGCAAGCTAAGGCCTTGACCCATGACCCCAACCCACGGGGCGTGGGTCCATCTACGGCCAGTAGGTAGCTTCATAGGTGGGTGCAATTTTGACAACTTTTGGGGTTGGACCCCTTGGGAGGTCCTTGGGGGGTCGTACCTTGACTCCCTAACCCTAAAACCCTTATTCTAAGTAGGTGAAGTCATTTTACGAACTTAACCCTCATTTCTAACTAAAAAAACTCTTACGAAAAGCTCTAGAACTCTCTAGTTTTAGGTCACTAGTTTTCGGGATATTACAATAATAATTCATCATGATGCCAATGCATGAACTGGATTATACCATAAAAACCTATGAGAATAAACAAACAATGGAATGCACGTCATTACCAACATACAAACAAGGAACTTAAGTCAAATAATCATACAGTCAACTAAAACACCCTGCCAAAGGGTTGAGCACTAACCTGAGATCAAGATGGTCCTGGCATACAGCCTCGACCCCAACAATATAATCAAACACATTAAAAATACAACAGGTTTATTGCTAAATAACAAACAAAAGGACCAAATGAGAGATCTCAAATCAATAAAGAGGGGAAATAATTCTAGGGACAAGATAGTGCTCCAGTCCTTGATTAAGCATAACTAGGACCAATCCACAGCTATAGCGAGCCACCAAGGTCACAAACACCAACGCAAGGAGGACGACTCAATACAATCCCAACAAAGCACAATCTAAAGCATCTAAGGTCCAACCTAGTCTAAGGCCACAAAACACCCATCCTAACAAGAATAAACAAGCTCTTTTACACCTCAAACGAAGCTACAAGCCTAAACTAAGGATCCCAACACCATTACTAAGCTCAATGCTCCTACCGAATCAAGAAAAGGTGGAATAACAAGAGGAAATCTAGATACACAGTAAATACCATCCAAAATTACATCAAATCTATACCAGGCATTATCTAAGAAGCTCAATCAAGAAAGTAGACCGAAGCCTACCTCAATGTAAATCATGAGCGCTTCAAATCTACTGTACATGAGTTATCCGCATCTAAAATGCCTCAAAATACCGCCACGCTATCAAATTAACGATCAAAACATCAGTACAGACGTTTTGACACTAAAATCATCGAAATCTGAAACGAACCCAAAATTGAGTAAAAAATGAGAATGTGGAACCCCTACTGGGAATCTCGAAATTGACTCCACCAATTGGTCCTAATCGACTACCCGAACATGTGTCTCGAAATAAACTCAATTTAGTGCCCAGAATAGCCTGCACACACAAAAGAAAAAAAAACACCAATTTAAGAGAATAGGAAGCCCCTTCGGGGCGAGAATTACCCCAAATCAATGCCTTCTGCACTTTCACAAACACTCCAACGTGTAGCACCACAGACCTCCAACACTTTGAATCACCCAAATTGGAACTCCCAAAGTCACCA
The DNA here is from genome assembly GCA_037074985.1 of Solanum bulbocastanum. Taxonomy (NCBI): domain Eukaryota; kingdom Viridiplantae; phylum Streptophyta; class Magnoliopsida; order Solanales; family Solanaceae; genus Solanum; species Solanum bulbocastanum. Next base: position 32,745,562 of record CM073604.1, read on the forward strand.
AAATAGCACTTAGGATCGAGCTGATTGCATGACTGGACTTGTTTAACTTTGCCCCAACTTGTAATTCTCTGACGGGATGCTTGATATTCGTTTGGAATTCCATGCACGCAAACCAAATATGCAACCCCATTGAATATGACACCCTGGACTCAACAAAACCATTGAAACTTCCATGCAAGGTTGTTTCGATGAAAAGTGTGTCCCACACTCAAGTTCATTTTAAGCTAAAAACCACAAGAACGTTCAAAATGAGACCGAAATCCTAGGGAACCACACGAAAGGTTGTTCCAGACCAAACTTGACATTCTGGAGCTTCCCGCGTTGAGAGAATTCTCATTTGAGCAGGTTAACCAAGAATTTTGACCAAAGTCAAACTTGGCTTAAGCTTCCAAGTTAAAATGCCTAACGACACAAACTCACACCAGAAGTCTCGGGGCCCAAGCCAACCATGCCCTTAACCTAAAATGTCCCTTTTGGGGCATGAAACCTTCAGAATTGCATTCTGAAATCGTCTTTCTAAACTTTTGACTAAAGCCAGACATTCAAGTTTTAAAGGCTTTAAAACATGAAACTTGCACAAAATCCAAAGAACGACCCAGCAACCGAACTGTCAATCCCAACAAGTCATAAATGACTTAGGATCGCTATAGAAAAGCTCTAAACGCTGAAAAGATCGGCGATGAAAATGACATGGAAGGTCATTACACTGGTTCCTAAAATAATTGGTCGTAGTAAGTAATTAAGGGGTAGTACTAGCTTTGACAGTTGACTTCTTGTAGGATAATCAATTGGGGTTGGAAGAAATCATTTAACCCAAATGGAAATTAAAATGTACCCACGCTGCACCAATAATAAGTACATAATTTACATATAGATTTACTTATTGTGTTTAATAAAACATGTTATATTTGGAATTAAATATGTTTTAAAATTTTAACATTTCACATTATGTGTTTTTTATCATTAAGTTGAAAAGAATTTTTGTACAAAATATATTGTTTTAGCTTAAAATCACAAGATTCAAAAGTGTACTTATTTTCTTAAGCTTCATATTTAATTAAATGTGACGTATAAAATGAAATGAATGGAGCATTAATACATATCCTCTTTCATAAAAAAAATAATAAAAAAAAATACACATTTTCTTTATTTTTTAAAAAAAATAAAAATAAAAAGTGCATCCTTTTAATCCGTAGAACTTATTTCCTTTAATTTATAAGTCACTTATTGTAAACTGGTATGACTTTGTATAGACACTAGCTGTGAATATATTTACCCAAATATTTGTAGAGAATTTTAATGAAAAAAATTTTCCTAAATTTATTTTAAAAAATTTCAGAAATTTATATTTACACATAAAAAGTTACAAGAGATATTTACAAAATTATATCTTTTATTTAAATTGTAAATGATTGTGTTCAACCGTAACTAACGGGTATTAAATATTTGAAGTCCAACTTGTGTGAAGTTTCAACAATTAAGTGAACAATATTCACATTATGCACAATATTGGTGTGGACGTTGGGCACCCGTTTGGAAGAAAATGTAGTTTTCCCATTACAATTCATGTTTATATGCATAGCGATTTGTGGAAAATTGTCAAATTATAAATTCGGTGATCTAAGAAATTAATCAATTCTTAGTTTCCTCCTTTTTTTTTTTTTTTTAAAGTTTAGTGTATATGTATTATACGTATGATTTAAATACTTTATTATATTTACAAAATTTAATATTTTTTTTTAATGTATTAGATTATTCCTTGTTTGAAGTTTTAAATTTTAGTATATTATTTCATATATTTGTTTTTACCTTTTACTTCACAACCAATGGCTATGGGGCATAAATCGTATGAAGAGCAAGTAATTCAATACTTTGCAACATTATTTTACTCCTATATTCTTATATACTCCATTTGTCCCTAATTAGGGACAAATGAAGTATATAAGAAGATAAAGAGTAAAATAATTAATTATGAAGTTAATGAATTAAAAAATTATAGTTTTCAAGAAGTTTTGTATTTTTCAAAGTAATTAATTGAGGGTATAATAGGTAAAAAAAATTATTCTTTCTTGATTTGTCAAAATGAACAAGTAATCACGGACAACTAAAAAAAAAAAAGTAGACAAGTAACTAGGGACGAGAATATTTACTAGCAAGGCAAGCCCATGCATGGCCCAACATGATTAATAAGGTTATTTCCTTTATTTTAGCTATGATCTAAGAACATTTCATAGAAATACATACAAAAGGTATATTTCACCTATCATTATTTCAACTGTAATATAGTATATAAAATGCATTTCACATATCATCACTTGAAGTATAGTTACACAAACATGTCATTTTGAAAACTATACAACACACCTTCTAAACTTATACTAAGTCTGTGTTGATCCATTTCGAATCTTTCTCCATTTGAAATCTCAAACGCATGTAAATGAAAGCCTCTTGAAGTTCTTCTCTTATGAAATGCAACCTGCAAATATAAAATGTAAGATTTTAAAACAAATTTCCAATGCCAACAGACATGAATTTTCTTGCTCGAAAATGTGGAAGACCAAGTAAAAGCATAATCCAGTTTCATGTTCTTCAACAACAAATGATGCTAAAAGCCAAGTACATAAATGTCTATTATACACCTAACAAGCTTTAAAGAGAACCTAATAGAAAAAAAAAATGAAGAGAGTGCTTACATATGCCTCAAAGTGACATTATATGTCATGCTCCCTAAGGCAATTAGTATTATGTTTGATTATAAAGGACACTAAACCTTCCCTCAAACCATTGTCTGAGGGTGTTTTTACAAGACGAATAAAATCCAAGATAATGCATGTGGTATTTCAAATGCTATTGAATAATTTTGCAATATAGGATCACTACACATAATTTGAATCACACCATCGTATGTGGAAAAGTAAGCTTGTAGGCACTTATAGTATTTGATGTAAGTACATTACTCAGAGTTTTAGCATGTCTCGATAGTTAAAATTAAATAAAAGAGAATTAAATTAAATATATCATTACAAGGATTGTCTATCGAAAAAAACCTCTCTTCCTTCATAAGTTGGGGGTAAGGGTGCATACACACCATCCTTCCTTACTCCACTTGTAAAATTACACAAAATATATTGTATCATTAAAAGGATTTAAATCAGCATCATGAAATGTGAATGAAAAAAATAATTGCAACTTGAAAGATTTGATTATAACTTTTGATACAATTACTATGCATACAATAATGATCTTGGATGCACTACAAAGAATCAACATGTACAGTAGTAAAGAGTCACAATAGGACACTGCAACGTACACAGGATTGTCATGCAGAGGTTATACTTGTGCATGACAGTTTAGGTGACATTCCAGTAGTGTTTACCTTAGAAACGTATCAAAATTTGGCCTCAGCTGTTGCATCAAAGCGAAAGCTAGCAATGGAGATAACACAAGGGTTTCTACCTCCTTTCTCTAACTTTATGTTATCACAACCGTCACAGATGGAATTAATGTAGAAAATATGTGGTGACCCTAATGGGTGGAGGGAGGACCAATTTATAGAGGTTATGACTTAATTTGATACATCCATCAAGTAACCAATGTACGGACGAGATCTATTCCTTATTAAATATTATTTATAGTATTACTTGAATTACAAGTAAACTTGAGTTATAAGTAAGAAATAATTAATAATAATTCTTACATTCTCTCACTTGGCCCAATTACCATATATAACATTAATATTTAATAAACATTAGTTGCGCATACAATAAATCTCTTCTATAATGTTCATCATACATACCACAATATAATAAACTACTAATGTGAGTTATGGCGGTTATACATAAATTTTAAGCTACATACTTCCTTCCATATACTACTTATCATACTAGGTTCATAAGCTATAAAAACATATAACATTACGGTCCACAATAATGTCTCATAGACACTTATCTTGTAATATCTCAAAACAATAATGTGTACACCATTATGAGAAACAAGAAATTCATTAATGTATATCAGAAACACATAATTTGAGCTCAGAGTGTAAAAACATCATAAATGCATCAATCATAAGTACAACCAAGACCCATTCTTTGAACATGTTCTTTAAATGTCTTTGGTTGTATGCCTTTTGTTAACGGATCTGCAATCACGAGATTAGTTCTAATATTCTCAAGTAACACTCTTTGTTTCTAAACTTCCTCCTTGACAGTAAAGTACTTTAATTCCATATGTTTGACACATTTGTAGTACTTATCGTTCTTGGAGAAGAATACTGTTGCAGCATTATCACAATAAACTTTCAGCAGCTTGGTAATGGTGTCGACAACCCCAAGTACTGAAATAAAGTTCTGCAACCATAATGCATGAATTGTGACTTCATAATGTGCCAGAACTTTCTTTGTAGTTTTTCAATGATCAATTTCAGGATTACTTTGATATCTTCCTAGCATTCCGACAACAAAAATAATATCCGATCTTGTTGGAAGTTTGAACATACATCAAACTTCCAACACTAGAAGATTAAGGAATTGAGTTCATTTTCTTTTCGTTCTACATCATTCTTTGGGCATTGCATGAGATTAAATTTGTCCCCTTTTTTTGAGCATTGCATGAGATTTATTCCTGCTGAACAATTGTTCATATTAAATCTCTCTAGAACTCTTTCGATATAACCTTTTTAAAATAGTCCCAATAATCCTTATGATCTATCACGGAATATTTCTATCCCTATTACATAGGATGTCTCACCCATATCTTTCATTTCAAAGTTCATAGAGAGATTGTCTTTCATCTCATGCAATATGCCTAAATCATTAGTAGCAAGTAAAATGTCATCAACATACAGGACTAAAAATATAAACTTACTCCCACTAATCTTTTGGTATATGCACCAATCAACGGTAATTTCCTTAAATCCAAAAGATGTTATGGTATCATTAAACTTTATATACCATTGTCGTGAGGCTTATTTGAGTCCATATATTGACTTCTTTAGTTTACACACCATATGATCTTTTCCTTTAATTTCGAAACCCTCTGGTTGGTCCATATAAACATCCTCCTCGAGGTCTCTATTAAGAAAGGCAGTTTTCACATTCATTTGATGTAACTCTAAATCATAATGAGCTACCAAAGCCAAAACAATTCTTAATGAGTCTTTCTTTTAGACCGGTGAAAAGGTCTCTTTATAATCAATGCCTCCTTTTTTAGTGTATCCCTTGGCAACAAGTCTGGCTTTATATCATTCAATATTGCCATTAGAATCGCGTTTGGTCTTGAAGACCCATCTACATCCGATTCTTTTAGAACTTTCTGGTAATTGAACAAGATCCCAGACTTTGTTGTGTTCCATGGATTTTAACTCTTCATTCATGGCATTAATTCATTTACCAGACTCAGTGCTTTTTATGACCTGTGAAAATGAAACCAGATCTTTATTAATTCCATTGTCAAAATCTAACTCTTGCAAATAAATCACATAATCATCTGAAATGGCCTATTTTCTTTCTCTTTGAGATTTTCTTAATGGCACTGTTTGTGGTTTATTTGCGTCAGATATTTGTGAGTTAGTTCCTTCTTTCACCCAAATGTTGTTCAACATTGTTAGAGTGTCCTTCAACAAGAGGAACAACATTTGTGAATAGTGCGGAAGTAGGTGCATTCATGGGCAATGAAATATTTACCCTTACCTCATTAATTTCCATCTTTTGTCACCCCCACTAACTTCACCATTCTCAAGGAATTTTGCAAATGGACCTGGACATTGTTCTGATTCTTTATACTTTCCATAATATTCACCACCTCTATCTGACCTAATGGTTTTCACTTTTATCTAATTGTTTTTCAACCTCATTAGTGTACACTTTGAGAGCGTCCGCTGCTTGAGATTTTTCTTTCAACAAATAGATAAATCAATAACGTGAAAAATCATCAATAAAGGTGATAAAATATTTTTCTCCACCAAAAGATGGAACATCAAAGGGTCCGCAAATATCAATGTGTATAATTACAAGAAGTTGAGTGCTTTTTATGGCACCTTTCTTGGTATGATTGGTTTGTTTTCCTTTAATGCAATCCAAACAATATATCAAGATCAATAAAACTAAGATTCAGAAGAATCTCATTCATTACTAAACTTTTTAATCTTTCTTTGGATATATGACCCAAACATTTATGCCACAAATAAGCAGAACTTTCATTTAGTGAAAGTGTCATTCCTTTCTACAGAAACGACACACATCAACCTTGAGTTCCTTATGAGCATTCTGCGGAACTTTAGCAGGTGCCTCTTTTTTAAAAAAAAAATTTATTTCTTAAACTTGTTGGCCTTCACTTTAAGTCTTTTACCATCTCCTTGACTCATGAGGTTAATGGAATGACCTCCTTAATTCTTAAGTCTTGACTCCTTTTGAGTAAGCATACTGGACAATTCACTAATATCCCACTTATCATTAATAGTATTGTAGTCATTTGTAATGGTCCATACTCGAGAGGCAATGAGTTCAGAATAAACTGAACCAAGAATGTGTCATCCACTTTCATCCCTAAGGTCGAAAGTCTTGCTGCAATGTTAGTCATCTCGATAATATGATTTTGCATACTGCGCGACCCATCAAACTTCATGGTCGTGAGTTCGTCGTTAGTGTACCAGCGAGAGACTTATCAGCAGATTGAAAATGTTCTTCCACAAACTTCAGGTATTCCCTGACACTTTCTGTTTGTGAAATAGTACTCTTAATGTTGTTAGCAAATATCATTCGCATGAACATAAGACTCAATTTGTTAGAGCACTCCCATGATTTATGGAAAAACTTCTCATTCTCACTGCTTCTATAAGTAATGATAGTAGGCTTATCATTCAGTAGAGCCAAGTCAAGATCCATCATAGCTAAGTGGAACTAGACTTGTTCATGCCATTTAGAGAAGTTCAATCCATTGAACACAATAACAGACAAAGCATGTGAATGAAGAGGAATAACTGCAAATAGATATACATGCTCACAAATAAAAAATAATGTGAATTCAATAAAACGATAAAAGTACATCGTAATTCTCCTTTGGGTAGATACTACGACACACTATCATAATTTAAATGCCATTTTTTTTAATCTTTAATAGGCAATTAAATATATTTAACCAAACATATACGACATCTTTGGATATACAATATATGTTTGACTGAAAATATTAATTTACCTCATAATGTTCATTATTCGTGGAATGATTAATTCACCTTTGGGTAAATTCTTAAGTTCTAGCAATAGTGAAAGTCAATTTATCTATTTATTTTTCAATATATAGGCATTTAATTAACTTTCATAGATAAATTACAATTTTATGAATGCACATTTTTCTTAACCATACTAGTTTGACCACTTTGGTGACTAACAAATTTTATGAATACAAATGCACACATAATATCATAAAATTTTGTGCATGTGAATAATTTTATACATTTTTAGTTTGGTCACTTTGGTGACTACAAACTATAGAAACAAAATATATACATCAAGTGATCATAAATATGATATGTGTAGACGTTAATTTATCTAGTTTGGCCACTTTGGTGACTAACAAACTATAGAAACATAATACATACATCAAGTGATCATAAATATGATATGTGTAGACGTTAATTTATCTAGTTTGACCACTTTGGTGACTAACAAACTATAGAAACATAATACATACATCAAGTGATCATAAACATGATATGTGTAGACGTTAATTTATCTAGTTTGACCACTTTGGTGACTAACAAACTATTTTGCACAAAATATATACGCTTATTATTTATTATTTAGTATAACGACCACTTTAATTTATCAAACAATTTAAAACAAAACCTAATCCAATGCATATGGTGTAGGCGACCACCCCGATCTATTGTTTGTCTAAAATAGGCATATATCCACATTCCAGGTCGTTGATAGTTCAATGAAAGTAGAACAAATAGCAATTAATGTGGAAGATTGTGGTGATCTTACAACTTAACATTCAGTTTATCTTACTTTTGAAGGGGGTTGTTTGAACAATTATTTATTACCAGCAACCATAAGTACATAACATTTATTAAGGTAAGAACTAGTATACATTAGCATTATCCATCACTAATTTAAGTGGAAGATAAAAGGAGGATAAACGGTAAGGCAAGCAAATAATTATACAACACTACAGTATCTTATTATTTAACCAATTTGCATGCCACATACAAAAGCATGAGAGACGGTAATGTTGACATTGTCGTGTCAATTTTTTAATTCCGTTACAAGATAATTATTTTCATATATATATATATGTAAGATTATCCGTTCAAACAATCCATGCTCTGATGCCACATGTAAGATTAAATACTTTTAGGATCTTGAACATGATAATCTTATATAGAGATCGTTAGGGGCACATACCTGATGTAGAAGACATAATCACAATCACAGAGAGAAGCGGAAGCGTTAGTAGTAAATTGGTTTCTACCTCCTTGCCCTAACTTTATGTTACCACAACCGTCACTGATGAAATTAATGTAAAGAATGACCCTAATGGGTGGAGGGAGGACCAATTTATAGAGGTTATGACTTAATCTGGTACGTCCATCAAGTAACCAATGTATGGACGTGATCTATTTCTTATTAAATATTATTTATGGTATTACTTGGATTACAAGTAAATTTGGGCCATAAGTAAGAAATAATTAATAATAATTCTTACAAAAGAATCATGATACATGATTCTAGTTCTCGTTCAACCATCTCAAATACTCTTACTAAACTGCTTGAAGTTCTAGCTTAGATAATATATACCACGCGACAAGTAACAACTTATAAAGTAGTATTTTCATTATGCACCACTCAACACATGCATTGTCTCCTAACATGGAATAGAATTAGTGGCAGGTCTCTAGATAATTTCAATAAAATGTGTCCAGAAGATAATTAGATCATGTTTATCAACTCAAACACGTGCAAAGATAATTATTAAGTTACATATGATCAGTTGAATTTTCTGTGCTTTCTTTAATAAATTGTCAAGAACAGTTTTTTGAAGGTCTCATGTATGGCATTTTATAATGAATTTGTGAAATGACAAAATTATAGCCGACTGGTTCGATTCATGAGGAAGAAGTAGATATAGAAGTATAAAACTATGGCAACTTACAAGAAATGGCACCAAAGCAGTTGTTTTGGGGCCTTCCTCTGCTGATAAGCTTCAAGAGAATGATTTGGGGATCTTGCAGAGTGAAACCTACCAGAAACGAGATCTCAAGGCCTTTTACAAATAAGCCAATTCTTCTAATGTGATGTTTCTCATCATCTAGAAGACTTTATTCTTCTTTCTCTTCATCCTTTACAGTGTATTTACATAGGATTATATACTTAATGATCAATAACAACTTATTCCTGATAAAACAATACATCTTTTCTCAATTTTTTGAATTTTAGGCGCGGTTTGTATTGCTTGAGAACTTCCAATAGCAACATGGAAGTACAAAAATCTTAACGACCTAGATCAACCGCTAATAATACTCAATTTAAATATAAAAAAGTGAGAAACAATCACCTTCGATAGATCTTGATTGAGTAGTAACAGGTCGCGGTAATTTGGCAACCATATCTTAACCATGGAAACTCCTAAAGCTCCTGGGTTTTAAAAGTGTGAACAGGAAATGAAGAATTGTAAATCTCCTGAAGAATTGTGACTATGCCGAAGGATTATGACCTTTATGAAAGGTTGTGTCCTTTCTAAAGGGTTGTGACCGTTTGAAAGGTTATGCCTTTTTCAAAGTGTTGTGACCTTTCTGAAAGGTTGTCTTCTTTCTGAAAGGTTAGTCTTCTTTCCAAAAGGTTATGACCTTTAACATTTGTTGGCTATAAATAGAGAGGTTTTCTCTCATTCTTTTGCATCGAATTCTTCACTTTTATTGCATACATTTTTTACAAAACAAAATCGATTGATCGTGTCTCTGTGTGTGATTCGTTGCTGTCATTTTGAGTTCGTTGAAATTATCGAAGTTTGAGGTACCGCTACTTCTTTAATGGTTAATCCATTTATCTTGAGAGGAATTAATCTGCAACCTCAAGTACTTGAGGAGATTAAATTTCTTAAGGACACACAGTGGGTTTTGTGGACTCGGATAGTTCTTTGTGTTTTTCTTTTCATCTTTTATTTATGGTTTGCTAATCTGAATACAGGAGATAACAAGCTTAAGTAATTTAATGTTGGTATTTTCTGTGGTAAGGAAATTACTTTTATTTTCTGTGTGTTCATTTTATTGGGGAAAGAAAAAGAAAAAAAAGAGAATTATTTTATCATATGATAAAAGAGATTTGGGATGAATTAGTACTACTTTAATATGTTCGAGTATATTTTTTGTAGTAAGTTTTCCTTGGATGGGTAAGATTATTTTTATTTTCTTCCCAAGTGCATTCAAGCATTGCACCCCTTCAGTTTTCTTTTCAATGAGAAAAGTTATTTTGTGCATAAAGGCAAAGATGAACACTTTAATTTTTTCCCTATATTCTTGGTTTTATATAACTATGAGAAGAAGTAATTGAACAAATGTTGTGTCCTAACAATATTTGAACATGAGTTTAGTTTCTTGTTGAAATTAAATGTCCTCTTGAGGAAAATAGGAATATGATGGAAACGGAGAAAAGGAAAAAAAAAATTATTTGCATGGAATTATTGCTGACAGATAGAATATGATTCAATAAGAGTAAAAATCAGGTTCTATCTTTATTTCCCTTGATTATTATTTTCTTTTTCAATCCTTTATAAGTTATAAAATTTATTTCATAAATGTTAGAATAGATGGACATTATGTGATGATCTCAAAATATGTCTTTATTATTATTAATATGTATTCTGTTTAGAGGAGGAAAAATAAAACTTTTGTAGTTTTTTACTCTAGGTGAAATTTGATTGTGTTTGACTTTTGGAGATTTTTTTCTTACTCCTTTGGTTTGAAGAATATAAGAACTTCACGAACAAATCAAATTGTGCATTGGTTTGAAGAATATAGAAACTTTACCAATTTATTAAATACTCTGTTTGAATGAATATCCTGACTTGAAGAGTACAAAATCTTCATCGGGAATATTAAGGTTAAATGATTGAAAAAGATAAAATATTCATCGTTAGTTCGAAACATTGTTGTATTTGAGGTTTCTGGAGATTAAAACCTTTTTGGTTTACTACTCTGTCTGAATGTGAAACTGATTCGAAGAATAAGAAACTTCATCAGAATTCAAGGTTCATTCGGTTAACGATTAGAAGAATATAAAAACTTCATCGTTAAACTAGAAATAAGTTGTATAAAGATTGAATCTTTATTGTTAGTATTCTAAATACTAAGTGGTTTGTCTAGTTGTGACAAAACGGGAAAAAAACGCTAGTGACATAAAATTAGTGATTTTTGTGCCTGTAATGGGTGTTTATATGGATTAAATCTCCAAAAGAAGACTTCGTATTGCCAATGTGTAAGCAAGGGAAAAAATATGTGGAAAATAATTTCAAATACTTGAAAAATATTTTTGAGAACATATTTAAAATGTGGGGGGTTCTTTACTTGTGATAAAGACAACATTAGACTTACTAAATGACATTCTTGTATTATATTAGACCCACGAAATTCTTGGAGTATATTTGATATTGTGGACGTTGAGTCTCTCTTTACTAGTATATGATATGAATAGTATAAAACCACAAAATTATATTACTCATTCAAAAGAATTGTATTCTTTGATGAAAAAGTTTCACTTAAAATATTGTGATTTTTCATTAAAAGATATGTCTATTAAAATAATATTTTTTTTTGTATAGACATAATATTGGTGAAAAGTGATATGTTATGTTTGTGTTGTAAAAAAAATATTTGGGTCATATTGCCCTTATTGGACCGATAAGACTATGATCATGGGTAATTCTATAACAAATTGAATGTTATGGAAAGGTCCTTCTGAAAGGGACATATGACAAGGTATTGACTCTAAAACAATGTCTGTATTTGAGAAAGTTATAAAAAGTAAAGAACAAAATATTTGTGGGAAAAGGTTACCTCACAGAAGGTCTTTTCAAACTTAGTATTTTTGTTTGTTCTTACTTGCTTGAAGCAAATTGTTTGTGACATAAATGTTTGGGACATGTCAATTACAAAACCTTGCAAAAACTGATCAACTTAGAAGTTTTGCCTAACTTCTAGTGCAATAAATCAAAATGTCAAGTATGTGTTGTTGAAAGGAAGTTTAATACCTTAAAATTGATTTACACTGACATTTGTGATATGAAGTCAACACCATCTTGTGGTGGGAAAAAGCTTTTCATAATTTTATTGACAATTGCTCTAGATATTGTTATGTTTATTTGCTAAATGGTAAGGATGAAGCAATAAAAACATATTGGCAATATAAAACTGAAGTTGAAAATCAGTTGGATTAAAAGATTGTCATGATTAGAAGTGGTAGATGTGGAGAATATGAATCTTCTTTTGCAGAAATATATTTGGAAAATGGAATCATCCATCAATCTCACCTCAATCTAATGAAATTGTTGACAGGAAAAAACCAAACTTTGAAGGAAATGTTGAATGTCCTATTTAAAAGTTCAAGTTTACCACAAAATTGTTGGGGAGTGCTATCATTATAGCAAAAGAGAACAACAAAAAATTCATCTGTTCAGAAAGAGAGAAACAAAAAAAATTTATTTGTTAGTAAAGGGAGTAACAAATAAAAAAAAAAATTGTTTGTTAAGAAAGGGAGCAACAAAAAGTTGGGTTTGTTCAGGCTTTGTTGTGTCCTAATAGAAAATTGTTTGTCGTCCTTAAAGTTTATACAAGCAATAACTCTTGAAAGATAGTGATCAAACAATTTCCAATACAGTCTATTTCATATGAGAAATTGAAATGAGGGAACTATTCCCAAATGGGTCAAAATAGGACCTAAGAATTTTGACTGTATGTTCATTGGATATGCTAAAACAGTAAAGCATGTTGATTTATGGTTCATAAGTCTGAACCGTAGGATAGTCAAGTGAAGGGTCTAAACAAACTTGGAAAGAACCAAAGGAGAATGTACTTAATAAAGAAATTCGGAGGCGTAGTAAATGTCAATGGACAAATTACTTCCTACGAGTTGATTTTGTAACATTTTTTCTTGAAAATGAGTCTCATATATTCTAAAAGTTATGTCCTTTGTGGACTCAAGAGATTCTCTTTGAGAAAAGGTTGTCAATAGTAAGATAGATTCAATTTTGAGCAACCATACTTGAGAGTTGGTTGATCTTCCTCCAGGAAATAAACTTTTGGGTTCAAAGTGGATCTACAAAAGGAAAAGAAAGTTGATGAAACTATTGACAAATACAAAGACAAACTTCTTGTCATAGGCTTTAGACAATAAGAAAGCCTTGTTTGACAGATAATAGCACTAACTAGGATTACATCAGTTCAGATGTTAATTGCGCTAGTTGCGAAATATGGCCTTCAATTTGACGAATTTAGAGGAAGAAATTTACATGAAACAACCCAAGGGCTTTGTGGTTCTGGTAAAGAAAAGAAAGTCTGTAAACTTGTTAAGTCACTCTGTGGACTAAAAACAAGCGCCAAAATAATGACATGTGAAGTTTGACCAAACTATGTTGGCAAATAAATTAAAGATTAATGAATGTGATAAATGTTTTTACATTAAAGACACTCCAAATCACAAGGTCATTGTTTTTTTTTTTTATGTTGATGACATACTGATCATCAAAAGAGACATTTCTGACATAAATGCTACTAAGCATATGCTAGAAAGTGTAAACCGCTTCAAGGAGAATCCGGTAAGGCCAGTTATCTATACACTTATAAACCAAGACGTGCTCATGGCTGAAACGAACAAAATAATGAGAACCAAAAATAGTTCAAGGGTTGATTGTGTGACTTATATTGTCTAGGTATACACCAAAGCTTGACGGTTCAAAGATATCAAATCTACCGATTGATCAAGTATATCTGATATATGTTCACTATGAAAAGTTCAAAGGGAAACCCACTTATCCAGAGGCAATCAATCCTTAATTACGAGTCACACAATTTTTCATGTATATGTTTTAACAATAGTCATTCCCTAGTCATGTGGGGGATTGTTGGGTTTTAAAGGTGTGAACAGGAAATGAAGGGTTGTCACTCTCCTGAAGGGTTGTCACTCTCTTGAAGAGTTGTGACTATGCCAAAGGGTTATGACCTTTATGAAAAGTTGTGTCCTTTCTAAAGGGTTTGTGACCGTTTGAAAAGTTATGCCTTTTTCAAAGTCTTGTGACCTTTCTGAAAGGTTGTCTTCTTTCCAAAGGGTTGTGACCTTTACCATTTGTTGGCTATAAATAGAGAGGTTTTCTCTCATTTTTCTGCATCGATTTCATTCCTTCTTTTGCATACATTTCTTACAAAACAAAATTGATCGATCGTGTCTGTGTGTGATTCGTTGTTGTCATTTTGAGTTCATTGAAATTATCGAAGTTTGAGGTACTGCTACTTCTTTAATGGTTATTCCATTTTATCTTGGGAGGAATTAATCTGCAACCTCGGATACTTGAGGAGATTAAATTTCTTAAGAACACAGTGAGTTCAAACAGCAAGAAGAAAAACATTTGTGCAATAATTTCAAAATTTTGGTAAATTGTGCAACTTTTATGAGTAAATAATTGACTTGAGAACTTGTTTCGAATCTCTCTAGATTTTGACTAAAGGTCGCAATTCCAGCATCACCTTGGTGTTTACTTGATTTACACTAATCAATAAATTAAATAGAAAACACTCACCGTAAATTTAAAAATAAGTCTGACAATTTCACCAGGAAAAAATATATGCACAAAGTACGAAGGAGTGCATTCCTGCTACTGCTTAATCGTCAAAAAGTAAAAAGATAAGAAATGAACACTTACCTTTTCAATAATGAACATATTGAATGATATATGATATTCCTTTGTTACTGCTATATCATCAAAAATAGTTGACGAAATATAAGTGCATTACTGACCTTTAGGAATGTTGTTGACATAGCCTTCCTCTATTCTCTTTGAGCTCTTCTTATTGCCATTGAGGACTATTAAATTCACACAAAAACATTCAATGAAGATATGCACGTGAAAAATCAGTTAAGAAGAGAGTCAAAGACTCGGAAAATTCTATAAAAATACGACATTTTAGGTTCTCATTTCTGTTTCACAATAATCTGTGTCTTCTTGAAAGATTTTCACTAATGTTAGACCAAAATAAAAATCCTAATTTATGCAATTGAAACAACAACAAATCTATACGAACTGAATGTAGTCGAAGATAGATATCATGGGAGAGAGAAAATAGAGAAAATGACTAAAGAAAAAAAATTATTGAAGAAGAAATTGAGAAATCGCCCGAGTCGGTTCATGTAGTTTAATCCGGCTTTGTTGATAATTAAGTTAGGGCCATTTGGTTACTGTATTAGGTTGAAAAATCAACACAACTTATACCATGTTTGGTTGGTGGGGTTCTAAATGTTATATAACAGTTATTCATGTATTAATTTATACGGTGTTTGGTTGTGTTTTTTGTAATCCTATATAATTAATATCAACACAACTTATGAGGGAATATATGTATAAATTATGCGGGATAGAAGATGGAATAAGTTATGCGGGTATTAGTTATACATGTATTAAAATAGTCAATTACACATTTACCCCTATTAATTTATTTTTAAATCATTAATTATTGAGAGCTTTACCTAACTATACAGTTTTCCTAACTTTTTTTTCACTTTTTTTTTTTTTAAACACGAACAACCTTTTTTTGTTCATTTGGATTCCAAATGTAATTACTTTATTAATATTATAAGTTGGATTGTAAATATTTTGACGGCGAATATGTTAATCATGTAGAAGTGTAGTATATTATTAAATAAATTTCATATATTTAATTAATAACATGTATTATTATTTTGTTTAGGGCGTGAATTTATACCTAATTCATATATTTTTTATATTAAAAATATATAAACAATATATACAATATATTGATAGAATATTTACATTATATAAAATAGGATATTATAATGTACTTGAAATATATTAACGATATTTTATTTTTATAAGCTATAAACATTAGAGAAAAAAAAAGCACAAAGAAAAAACAGAAGTCGCAATTAAGTATAGAGGAGAACTTTTTTTTTCTTTACTTTTTATTTAAAAAGAGGGAGAATTTATACTATATGTTTACTTATTTATTTGTAAATAATAAATATTAATTTACAACAAATTCAATATTCAATAGTTAATAATTTATGTATTATAATCTCTACATAACTAAATAATACATACATAACTAATACATACATAGTTAATACCCACATAACTAAACTCTGCATAACTAATACCTTCATAACTAAACCCTGCATAACTAAACCCTGGATAGCTAAACTTGAATAACTCTAATTAGTAACCAAACGTCCCCTTAATTGTTTTATTCGTGTCATTTCATTTCTAGGCGTTTTCACCAATTAAACTAATTGTGGCTACATTCCTAATTCATTGGCTAAATTTCAACCCAATATTCCCATTCAATCCAATAGCCCAATTCCTACATCAAAGAGACCCAGCCCAATTAACCCATATGATGCAAGCCCACAACAACAATCGATACATACATGATACAACAAATACAATACACGCGTACATACTTGAAAAAATGTACGCTTCTTCTTCCTCAATTGCTCTGAACCTATCATAAGTTTTTTGGATAAAATTTCCTTAAAATCTTGCCTTCTATTCTGTTCCATCTCATATCTAGTACAAGCTTTCTTTTGTCAATATAACATGCTACATTTGTATAGTGATAATATACACATCTTAAGTGCCACTGTTCTGATGATTAAAATCTACAATATGATTTCATGGAATGTTTAGCTTTAACTTGTGTTGGCTCTTGTAATATTGCCTCTAGATTAGCTTTAAAATATTTGTCTCTTCATTTAAATTTAATTGTCCTAATTTTCCTTTTAATAACTCTCTAATTTCAATTTCCAACGTGGACAATAACTAATTAGCAAATTTTAAACAAAGAGAATTTTAATTGATAGAATTAAAGCTTTTACGTACCATTAGTTATAAGTTCCCGTCGATCCTAGACATTATAAGACATTGTTGTATCAACAAAAGAAAGGTCTAATAATTTGTTTGGAACAAAGTGTATGTATATCTATGCATGCAAAATATGTATGGAGAAATTTGACATATCTTAATGAAGAAACTCAAACTTAATTGAGAGGAGTGGAAATAGTAATTGTAAACTTAAACTTAAAAAAGAAGAGTAGAAAGATATATTTTTTAAAAAAAAGAGTATTTATTAGTTAGAAGTAAAGTTTTTTCCTTTTTTTCTTTAGTTTATTTTTTAAAAAATTTTATGGGTGTTTGATATTGAGAAGATTGGACAAAGGTTAAGACAATTGAGTTTCTGTGTGCTCTATTTCATATCTCTCTTTCCCACTCTCCCTCCATGTAGAAAACCATCAATTGCTTCAAACTCTTGCAACCATGAGATAGAGATTTCACATGATATAGCTTAGTTTCTTCATAAATGGGGATAAATATTACATGAATAGCACAAAGAACATGTTTGCAAGTTCTCAAATTAGTTGTTGAATTGGACGTTTAGTTCGTCAAAGTGGACAGTTGAAAGAGGTGATCATTCCACCTGCTTTTCTCAAAATAATTTGTAATTGATACAGTTTCGTTGAAGCTAAATTTATCAAAATACAGGTTCCTTCTATTATGTTTTGCAATTTTTTTGGTTGCTTGCGATGAAATTATGGCTGATTTAACGACCAAGCGATCAAATTGCAAAATCATAGCCTCTAGCTATGTGAATGGTGGAAATCTTATTAAAGAGAGAGGCTTTGTAATTTTCTCATAAACATGTGAGGAGCGCATATAATTGATTTTAACTTTTCGCCTAAGTGTGAAACAGATTGCCCAACGTGTTTCAGCAAAGCAGTAAGGAAAGTAAGTAAAAATACAGTATTTTTACGTGAAAAACACTAGGCTCAAAAGGGTGTAAAAAATCACGAGCTTTAGCCCTACAGGATTTAACATCAACTTCACTAAATCACTGAGCCTCCACAGAAAATAGATTACAAGCCTATTTAACCTTAGGAATTACAAACTATAATTCCCAAACTTCAATACAGACCTCCAAGGTAAATGTTCCCAACTCTTCGAGTTATCACAACCTAAAGACAACACACCTAATTCAGTTTATAACTTACGAAACTAAGATTACATCAAGACTTAATTACAAAGGAAAACTCCTAACACATAAACTTTGTAAAAGGACCAGGTTCTTCGATGTGTTCCTTCTATATGTCCTTCAGTTCGCTGGTAGCAGTTGTAAAGTCAATTTTTCAATTTCTCTTTTTTGCTCTTTAAGTGCATAAGTATTCTGGACGACTTCACTTCTATTTTAGAAAAAATCTTCATAGAGTTATTGTTCACTTCAAACTCCTCATTGACTTGAACTCTCTTGACGACTTAGAACTCTACTTCAAGTATGACTCCTTCTTCAATTCAAACTTGATCCTTGCTTCTTTAGACTCCTTCATCAAATTACATTTTTATTGTAGTCAAACTACAACTCTTCAATTCATCAGTAACTTGAAGAGTTCTACTTCAAGTAAGGCTCCTTCTTTAAGTAAAACTCCTTACCTTTTAGACTCCTTCAAATCAAACTCATTGATTCTTTTTCTTCAATTCATCACTAGTTTGAGTCCTTGCGTTTTATACTAAATTAACATTATTCATTTTTTTATTTCTGCACTCTTGTCTTTATTTATTTTGAAAGTTTATCCGAATTCAACTGCTCATGACAATGTTCTTTTGGACCATGTTGACTGATAGATTTCATCTTTCTTTGTCAATAATCAAAACTACATAAGTCTCAACAAATATTAATCTGTAGTAAGCTATATTGCAGACAAAATTTTGTAGGTAATTAATGTGTTGGATCTAGGTAGACTAGTGAAACTGGATTTCTGATTGTCCCTTTTCCAAAAGGAGTATCTGGGTGAAGCAGTGCAAAATTTTATATTGTAACGGAGAGTTGATTTTAATAAGTAAAGTTAACTATAAGACTTCTACTTGGTTCATTGCCCCCTGAATCAAATGTCGAAATTTGAGGGTTTTAAATTACAAAATTAAAAAAAAAAAAAAAAAAAAAAAGGGAATATGTTGAGCTTTTTGGCACTGTTGAGTTTCATTATGTTTTCTTATGCTTATGTCTTACAAATTTTAGCACCATTTAAAATAGGAAAAACTACCTAACTACACATACATCACTATCATATATACTATAATTATCTCTAGTTTCAAATAATTACATATATTACCACTTTTAATATTTATACCATATATTTTAAAAGATTTAATTAGATACACAAATCTCTTAAATATGATATTGAATAATTATCTTAAATTTAATCTCCTTAATTAGTGGTCCACATTATCAACTCAAATTTTTTATATTCACATAATCACATCTTGACGTTCCCCACCCCCACGTCCATCGACCCTCTTTCTTCCTTCATCTACTCCCTCTTCTTCCTTCATCCTCTCTATACATATTTACATATTCAAATCAGCATTATGCATATAGGTTTGTTTCTATTAATTTATTATTCTCATGTATCTTGATTTTATCTTTGAGCTAAAGTTCATGATGTTCTGAAGTTCAATTTTAAAAAGTTTTACAAATTAGATTTTATATTTTTTGATTTTGTTGTTTCTCAAATACTTTATGGCTGATCATTCTCAAAATCAGATGATTCTTGTTAAAGGTACTATACATTATTACTAAATCAAACAACTATTATATGTTATTTTCACTCATAAGTTTCTCATTGCAGGGACTGACTCTTCATTTGTTAACATTCAAGCTGCGAATAAATCTAAGTATAGGAATGACTCAATCAAGATGGAAGAATTACGTCAAGCTTTACTTAACATAACAAATACACCATTAGATATGAAACAATGTTGAATACACATCAGGTGTACATGTATCTAGTTAAGAGTTGATGTATCTGAGTTAAAATTAGTTAAAATTATATGTATATGTGAGAAAAAAATTTCATATGCTAAAAAGAGGAAGAATTTTGATTTTTTTTTACATTTTTTTGGATTAATGATAAGACAGATACACATAATTTATATATATATGCTTACTATGTATCCGAGATACGTGTTTTTTAATATAATGTATGAAATTGATACTTAATACATCAAATTAATACTGAATAAAAGATACATGAAATTAAAATTAGATCATATAAATAGATACATAAAATTAAATACTAGACACATAAAACAAATACACAAAACTAATACTAGATACGTCTATGATACATATGAATGTACTTGTGTGATACTCATGTATCTAAGTGTTAAGTTTGTAGGATACATCATCTATTGATACTAGATACATCAAATTTATGAATTTATTATTTTAAGAGTAATAAAATGAAACTAATCGAATTACATGACCAAGATATACATGTTTTGTTTTTTATTAATAATAATATTAATGAATTTATTATCTCAAAGAATAATAATTGAAATTAATCAAACATAAATACACTCCTTAATTTCCGTCCTATATTAAGAAATTTGATTAATTTAATTTCCAGGATTAATTGTACATGTATTCTAAAAATCATCAATTACTCCTTTAATTAAGGAAATCAGTTACAATCAATTAATTTAAACAAATAAAATATGTATCTCGATTTTAAAATTTGGCAGATAAATGTATCTCGCGGATTCTAACTCATGTATCCAAAGCATGAAATATGGTAGAAGAAGTAATATTTAAAACTATCGGCAATCTTAGTAATTAGGAACTAAACTAGTGAAATTTATGTAGTTTGCCCTTTAAAATATTTTTTATTTTACTGATATGTTCTTTTCAGTACACGGGAGAACTAGCCGAATTTATATATACGTGAATTAATTACAACCATACTCCTTATATTTCTCAAACATAATTGTAGTAGTATTATCTCGTATTCTCTCCTTTTTTTTAGTTGTCATAGTTTTCTTTTCTAAGAGTCAAACGATATGAACTTTGATTAACATTTTAAGATATATTTTTTCATCATATTGATATAGAAAAAATTGCAATTTGTAGTACTTTTCATATAGTTTTTGAATATCTAAATTTTTATTTTAAAATATGGAACTAATGTAATCTAATTTAGATTTAAAACTTAGTCAAATTGACTCTCAAAAAATACAACATGACACCTAAAATGAAACGGAATGAATACCTATAAACGTAATCAAGACATTCTTTAATTTCTTTCCTAAAATATCGAAAAATTCCAAGTCTTTGTTGGGTTCAAAAGTGATTAGGGCGTCATGCGAAAGATTACAATTGCAAATCATAGGGTTGACAAATCAGATGACAAATAAAGTATACTAAAACATATTATTAATATGATTTGGTCAAGCGACCAACATATTATAAAACTAATATTGAGAAAACATAATCATGTTGGGAGAAAATCTCATCATAAACAAAGCTCTCTAAACGATTACTTTGTGGATGTTATTGTTTTCATGGTATGTGAAAAAGAGTCTTCAATTTATAGAGTTCCAAACTTTTCTTCTAATGTAAGAATAAACTAAATATGGAAGAAAATAATGTTTTCCATTTAGGAAAATTTAAAGCATTTATGGTAATACATTGTTTTTTCTTTTAGACAAATAAACTTCAAACAAGGTAAGATAATCATGAAAAAAACCTAGCAACCTTTGTAGTCGATCAACGATCCAAATGTGCTCAAATAAGTCCACCGGATATACACCTAAAACTAAGAATTAGCAAAAATATATATATATATATATATATATATATATATATATATATATATATATATATATATATATATATATATTGAACTGTTAAACTCGTTAATTTTGCATTTGCTTCTGTTAATAAAGGTCATTAAAATAATATAGTACAATGACGGTGAGGATGGAGAAAAAAAGGAAAGAACCATCAGCAGCAAGTGAAATAGCTTTTGCCACTCTAAATGGTCTGGCGGCATCCCTTCCAGACTATAGAGTAACGGTGCATTATATCTCTAGGTATCCTATTATATATATTGCATCCATCAAAAATTAAAGGACTTCCACATTATATTTGATTGTTCCAAATTAAGAAAAAAAAACACGATATTTATACACAATTATTGAATGTAAATATGCTTCATTCATACAAATTCAGAGTAAAAGACCACATTTTCTAGCAAAAATGTATAAAGGGGCACTCTTTTTCCCAAATAACCAAAACGGACAAGTCGTTAACCCAATTTCGCTCAAACCTCAACCAGGGGCGGATCCACCCTTACCAAAGGGGTGTCAAGCGCCACCTCTTCCTCAAATATTACATTCTATATGGAGGTCAAATTTTGATTTAATATATATATATATATGTGTGTGTGATGAGGAGGACGACCAAGGGTAAAAGAGTCTTTTACTACTAAATAATATCTACTATCTATCATTCACACACTAAAAAGGAATTTTCTAGATATAGAAGCCCAAGGACGATCAAGGGTAAAAGAGTCTTTTACCACTAAATAATACTCCCTCCGTCCCATTTTATGTGGCGCCATTTTCTTTTTGGTCAGTCCCAAAAAGAATGTCACATTTTCTTATATGGTAAGTATTTAAAGGTACAATTTCTCTTTTACCCTTGTTGGTCCCACTTAATTTTAAAGATAGTACTTCAATACATTTACGAGGAGAGAGAAAAGTGAATCTACTTTTTAATATGACTATTTTTTGAAGGGACAATTTGGTAAACATTTCAAAGTCTTCATTTATTTATTAAACTTCGTGCCCGGTTAAATGTTGCCACATAAAATGAGACGGAGGGAGTATCTACCTATGTGACTATAAATAGGAATTTTCTAGAATTACACTTTAGACACAAATAAAGAGACCTTCTCTCTTCCCATCACTGCTCACTCTTCATTCTTGTCTTGGTTTCTTCTTCATTGTTGTCTCGATTTCTTTTCCAGTAAGTGTCTTTTTCTCTTATGAATTTTTTTATCTTCAGTTCTCTTCTTTCATATTTTTTCATAAATTGAGTATTTCTGAACTTCTAGACCACAATTTATATATATACTTTGACTTGTTTGCGTAGAAATTCATTATTTAGTCCTATGTTCTCTTTGATACCCAATTTATATGTATGGATTCTTTTTAATATTCACCAAAAAAGGTACTGATGAAGAGCTAAAGTTCAATGGTGTTTTCAACAATGCAATGATTGGTGATTCGAGATTGATCTCCAATTTGTTGATTTCTTATTGTTGTGCAGGTATATTTGAGGGTTTGGCGTCATTGGTGGACATCGAAGGTGGAAGCAGCACCGTGACTATGGCTATTGTCGAAGCTTTTTCGAGCTTGTAATGCATTGTGCTTGATCTCCCTCATGTCATAGGTGACCAAAAGGTAACTAAAAATTTGGAGTTTGTTGCTGGGAGTATGTTTGATAAAATTCCTCATACTAATGCAATCTTACTTAAAGGTATGTATTATTTAGAATTTCGTCAAAAATTGACTTGTTGAAGATGTTTTTGATGAGCTTAAGTAAAAATTTTATTTTTCTATGTTGTTCTGATGAGAATCCTGAAAATTCATGCGTTATTATTATATTTTATTTACTATAATATTAAAAAAGATGATACAACTTATTTGTTGCATTATGATAACTGAATTTATAACATGAAAATTACACACAAACTTATAACCCATTTTAGTTTTAATATGTCAGCGTAGTGGCTAAATTTGATGAATTTATTGTTATAAGTAGGTAAAGTTTTGCGACATACTATCATTTAGTCTAAAATTGGACATGGTAGCCCTCATAAGAGACGAGAGGATTTGGTGGACGATATAAAAAAAAGTATAAAAAAAAGAGTGATTGTTAGATGTTTTGTAGACAAAGCAAAACACATCAATATAAACTAATTGAAATTTGTGTGGTGTTGTATTTTTGGTGCCTCAAACTTCACTTATGTGATTACATTGGCTATGTTGTTGTTGTTGTCTATTTAGTACAGGTATAATTTATAACATAGTGATATAATTTATAAATATGACAAAATTCACTATTACATTTCAACAATTTTATAATATATAATGCAACTTATTGGGGAATACAATACACCAACAGAGAGCATTCAACTACCAAACACAACATTCAGAAGTGTAGTAGCCCAGGTAGTTACATTCCTTCTTGGTACTATTTTTATGATTTTTAATTTATTTGGCCCAAAGCAACAAGTTATGAAATTCTTGCGAGTTTTTTTTTTTTTTTGCTCTTCCATTAAAGTACCTTGTGTTGAAAATTATTTATGATTGCAAAATTGAAAAATCGGGCATAGATGCTAGTATTTGCTCACATGCTTGAATCATATCATTGTAAAATAACTTTAGTAAAAAATATTTATTTATATTAAAACTCACTATCACAAGTGTAATATGCTTCACATTTCAGCAAACCATGTATTTTGGTTCCACTAAGACAACTAACAAGAGTGTTGGACAAATATAAACATTTGTTAGTGCAAATAGCCTAGGAGCGCTGTTTGCAATCTCTATACTTTAAAAAAGTGTAGTTTCTTTTAAAAAAAAAAAAGATTTCATTGTAACAAAAATTTCTCTTTTCAGTACAGCAGAATGTGTCTTAGGTGAAATACTACACAAAACTTTATTCATAATATTTTAAATGTCAAAAGTCTTTAAAATTTGAAATTGTTGAACAAGCATTTTATAAATAGTTGTTAACGGACCTATCAGAGGTGATTGGAGCGATTTCAAACTTTACTTTTGTAATGTTAATAACATTCTGTCATAGTTCAAACATTCACATTAACATACAAATTGGTAGTAAAAATGAGAATATACCCAGTTTGAGCATAAAGTAGTATTTTGAATTGGAGCTTTTATTTAGAAAAATAATTGCCAAAAGAGTTACTATCTACATTATTTGGCAGACCTCTGCAATTCATTATATTTATTAGCCAACAATCAAGATAGGTGAAGCTCAAGTGACACTTCTAAAAACAAAATAATCTCCGCTAAATTGAATATTTCTTCTCGGGAATAATTATATTATTAGCCAAGAATTAATATAGGTTATGAATTTTTCTTAGGAACAATAACTTAGTCACAATTTAGCACACAAAATACAGTGCATCAAAATTATATTTTTTGAAATAATCTTCTTTATTAAATTTTATTGACTTAAAATTGCTTGGACTCTTCATAAATGTTAATTAGGTGTGCACTAAATTTTCCAAAAATAGTATTTGGACAATCCAACACTGCGACATCATCAAAATTGAAGAGCCCGCACAACTTAACCACAATTAATAAGTGTGGTGGAGTATTTTTTGTTCATTTTGTATTTCAGTTTTGTTTCTTGAATCTGACTTGACTCTTTCAACTGAGATAGATGAAAGTTTGACCATGTTGTAAGATGGATCATGAATCTTAGGTAGTAGTTTTTGCTTTGACTAATTGGCTTGATATGTTTGTACTGTTAGTGTGGTGTTGTAGGCTTTGCTATGATTAACAAATATTGTTATTTCACAATTGTAAATCATAAATTTATTTCAACATGATCACGGAAAATATGATTGCTCAAAGTTATATAAATTGAATCTGTAATTTTTTTTTTGATGAAGTGAGATTTCATTAAGGCATCCAGTAGATGCAAAGGTACAAAAGGGAGATTTGAATCTGGAATTTTAGTTTCAAATTTATATGTTAAGAGTAATTGAATTTTTTTAAAAAAAATATCAAAATTGACCATGTTGGCATGTATATGCTTGGTGGACTATCAGTGAGATGCACTCCCAAGTATATCCGAAACTATTATATTGGATTAAGTATGCTGCCTCAACAAGTTCACCTATGAAAACTTCTTATTTCTTGCAAAGTCGTTTTTTGCTTAATCTAATCTATCAAGTATCAACACTTTTATATAAATTGTCAATACTAACTGCATCACTGAATCTTAATGCATATTAAGTTCATTGATTTTTTTTTTTAATGAAGATAGACTACTACTTACAACTTGTGAAATACCAAATTATGTTACTCCAAAGGTGCTCATTAGTTTGTCCTGTAAGTTATTTTATTTCATATCCTCAGATCAATAACTTTCATTTTTGTATTGCTTCTTGCTAATGATGTAATCTTTTTTTGTATTCATGCCTGATTATCTGCCTTATGAAGAGTCATATTTCATGACATTTTATATAAGAAAGTCTATTTATTTGTTATTGGTCATTTCAAAATGCAATATGTATCATACATTTTCCTTGAAAGAGAATATCGAGGTAAGTGAATATTATTGACAAAATTCTAAGAATGACAAATAATGAGAAATTATTTTGATTGCAGATACATAAAGCTGAATTTACATGTCCACCATATCTAATGTAATTTGTTTAAAGATAATAGATGTATAAAGTTGGCTCTTTATCTGCACTTGCATTTAACTTCTCATTCATTACCAAAATTACATTTGATATCAAAGCTACAAATTTCTTACTCTCTGTTATGAAACATTTGATATTTGCTAGCAGGTAAAGGCTTAATCTGCATGCACAATTCTATATGTAATTTTCTTTGCAAGTGGATTGATTATCTAGCATGCGTGGAGTAATCTGACTCTGCATATGGCGGAAATGAAAACGTTCATAATGTACATGTGCGCCTCTTAAAATTGAAAATAAGTGTTGGCGTGCACATATTTATTTTATTGCTATCATTTCACTTTACCTGATTATGCAAAAAAAAAATATATAAAGTTGAAGGTGCGATTTATTTGTATTTTCATTGATTTTAACAAAAGCAAAATACAATAAAATCATATTTTACTAAATTATCTTAGATATATTTGTACTTTTAAATAATTATTATTAATTTATGATACTAATGAGACTATATATTTGTACATGGAATTTTCCAATCACTTTGAAAATGATGAAGAAAATAAGGTTATCTAAGCTTGAGCTTAAGCAAGGGAAGATGGAGTGGTCGTTCAAGGCCTGCTTGGAGAGTTCTACTACTACAACTACTACTACAGAAGTTAGGCACATTTGTGGAGTACAACTACATCTTCTTTCATTATTTGCTTCAATCTTTCTTGAATTTTGATTGAGATGGTAACAAAATTCGCTTTTATAGTAGTGTTAGTTACTTGATGATGTATTAATTTTCGACTATGTAGCATAGAATAAATGATGAGTACTTAAAAGAACAATGACGAGTGTGCTTTACAAGTAGATTTTTTGTAGTGCACTTTTAATATCTATGCAATAAATATTGGATTGCCTCCTTACTATATATGATTGATCATCCTTGAACAGGATATTAAATTGCAAATGTCTGATCAAACACAATAAATTTATATCATTAAATTGTTGGGCCCGTTCTTAGTACGGGCAAAAACCATCTAGTCTATTATATAGAAGAGTAAAGTGGTAGGACGACCAAAGGTAAAAATGTAATTTCACTCTAACAAAAATCTATTAAGAAATATAGCAAGAAAAATAAAGAATTCTAGAAACATCTTTCTATATATGAAGTGAATGATGACCAAGAATAAAAATGTAATTTCAATCTAACAAAAATCTATTAAGAAAGATAGCAAGAAAAATAAAAAATTCTAGAAACACCTTTCTATATATGAAGTGAATGATGATCAAGAGTTAAAATGTACTTTTGCGCTAACAAAAATCTATTAAGAATGATAAGAAGAAAACTAAACAGTTCTAGAAACATCTTTACTTATTGTTATTATTATTAACTTATTTTGTTATTACTTCACTTACTTTTCTTTTATGAATTATTGTGATATATATTAATTACTCTATTTTACTATTACTTTAATTTAATTCTTAATATTTTTTTCTATTCATTATGCTTACTGAAAATGTCTACTTTAATATAAGAAATCATTATTTAAAAATATAATTAATTATTTTCACTTTTTTTTTGGCTATAAGTAACAATATGTAAAAAAATAAGTGTGATAAAATTAATAATACATTAGATTGAAATTCAAGAATAAATAAAGTAAATTTCAATATTTTGAAAAAAAAAAAAGATAATTTAAAATTGTCATAAAAAAGATATTTTGAATTACGTTAAGAAGTAACTTTACAAATAAAATGAATAGGATGATATATTTGCATTTAAATTAAATAATAAATGTTTACTAGATTATAAAAGAGTAGTTCTTCATTAAAATATATAGTCAAGTTTGTACTTTATTTAATTTCAAACATATTAATCTAACTATGTGAACTAACACAAGTTTGATTCAAATTTGAAGTTGCCGGAACAAAATTTGGTATCTTTCTATTCTATTCTACTTTTATATTTATATTTATTTCTATTATGTAGAAGATTCATGATTAGGACGATCAATGCAATCAATGCTAATTTTTAACATTATTTATGGCAAAGTTATAATATAAACTTATAATTGTATAATTAGTGGTCAAAATAAATTTTTAAAAGAATCCAATTTTCTTTTCAAGAGTCACAAAAAGCTTTGTTTCATGTGTGGCCTGACAAACTCATTTTATTTTATTTTTTAAAATTAATTTGTATTTATTTGATTATAATAATAGTGTGAAAAATATTTATATCCTTCATGCTTTAATATTTTAATCCTCCCTCAAATTTAAACAATATATACCCCATTCCCATCCTACGAAATGTATTTTATATTTTTGACAAATCAAATCGTTCATCTATGTATATTACTATTACAATTTATTAGTATAATCCTGCAATCTTCCATATAGTTTATTACAGTTTATTAGTATATAATGTTTTGAAACATAAGTATTCATATAGTTTTATTTAGCTTTTCTTAATATAAGTATAATAATTATGCCATATAATTTTATTTCATTTTATATAATTTATATTTTAATATTGCATGCACTAATATATGTTTGTAGGTATATTTGCATTATCTTTATTTTAAATCCTCTATATTATAGAAATACAAATAAACTTTGATTGTCATCAATGAAATATTTCTTAAATTAATTTGAATTTTATACACAATATATATCGGGGTTTTAATTATTATTAATAATAAAATTAATTCTTTTGCTTAATTATTCATTATAAATTTTACTTATATACTATATTAGTATTTTAAAAAAAAATAATAGTTTCATCTCCAAATTAATATTTATTTTATCTTTAAAAAATTGTGACTTAGATAAAAAAACAAAAATATTGCAATTCTAAAGAGATTAAAAAAAGAAGATGAAGATGAGTTGATACTGTAAGAATAAGAACAATTCAAGAGAAATATTATTTAGAAAATAATGAAAAAATAATTGTAGTTTAAGAAAATACATAACCAATCAACGGTAAATTTTGAAATAGTATAAATATATGGGAGCAAAAATTACTTTGATATAAAATTATATATCATATAGTTAGGAAACTTCCACAATAGATAAACTACATATTGATCTTCATATAATAGTGATTACACTTTTTAATCATGAGTGCTACTACTTGCAATCTTGAATTCTGATAAATTAGTGTCATTCGTTGAAAGTAAAAAAAGCAGATTAAATATAAGATTATGAATGTTTTACAACTAAACAATAAGTATTTTCCCAATTGATATCATATTATCAATACTTGAATTTCAAAAATATGTTACTTATTACCTTATTTATATCAAAATTTTGTTTTTGACCGGCAAAATATTGATAAAAATACTATAAAAAATAATTGTGAAAAAATTTAGCATTTTCATAAATTTTGTTAAAAGGCAAAATAGTTACAAAAACATAAATTTTCTAAATATAAAATTGATCTAAAATTTGAACCCCCTCCATGTAATATTTATTTGACTTAACATAAAGTTTTTTTAAAGACACACTTTTAAAACTCGTGGTCTAAAACAAATCATAGATGTTCATATGACTATAAATAACCTTACTAAGAATAAAATGAAAATTTAAAGTCAAAATGTTATTAAATATATTAATACATAATTCTTTTGGAATTGACTAAAAAGAAAAATATGTCACATAAATTAAAGTGAAAATAACATAAATTTTCATAGTGTTAAGAGCTAATTACATTATATCCCTACTCTTTTTCAAATTACAAAAATTCCTTAAAATTAACGAATTACAGATGCATCAGTCGTGATATATTGCTATTCAGAAACCTGCAGTCACATAGCTCATGGATGAATCCAAGAGGGGATGAGTGTATTCGAGAGGGAATATGAATGTATTCGAGAGAGGATAGAGATGTATTCGAGAGAGGATAGAAATGTATCCGAGAGGAGATATGGATGTATCTGACAGAGGATAGGGACGTATCCATGAGGGATTTTTGTAATTTTTTAAAATGTTAGAAAATTTTAAAAATTATAATGAGATAAGATGTACATTCAAATATTTTTTTCTAAATTAAAATTGAAAAAATACTTAATAATATTGGGCCCATGAACGGGCCTTCAATATATATATATATATATATATATATATATATATATAAGTAATGACACCTAATAGAGGTTAAGGTGTTGTGAAAATTCATAGAAGTTGTGTGTTATAGTCCTACTAACCTCATAATTATATTTTTTATTACAACCATTGGCACCCCTTAATGACAATTCTAGATCCGCTACTGAGCTCAACGACTTACAAAAACATTAAGAAAACTACATAAATCGACATGCACTCATATCATATCTACCAATTCAATCTATATTTTTAAATAATTACTTATTATCTCACAATTTATTAATTATGTATCATATTCGAAGTCAGATACATTGAGATACATAACTCCTTTAAAATAGCTTAAAATAAAGCTCTACCCATATAGTATCTCCCCTAATATATTGGTTCACTCCAAATCAACTCATTCTCTCTCCTAATCATTCCCATCCCACACATTGTTTCCTTCCCCTATCACATATAGGGGTGTGCATTGATCGGTTCATTTCGATTTTATGTATTATGGATTTTCGATTTTTAAATATGCTAAAACAATAACAAACTAATAAGATATTTTTTTTTATCAATTTTTGATTTATCAGTTTTTGGTCATTAAGTGTTCGATTTTCGATTTACCCAATAAGAAAATGCTCATAAAATAAATATATGATTTCTCACTTCTCTAACAATTTGGCACAATACAGTGAGACAAGCAAATCAACTGTAAATGCATTGATATAGTGAAACAAGAAATATAATGAGAAATTGCATCAATAAGAGTAGATGTAGTACGAAGGCTACAACACATGTTACAACCAAAACATAATATGAAATTTCTGATGTGAAGTAGAAGTACTATGACGTGTGAAGTGTGTAGACTGTAGTGTAGATTACTGATATAATCTCTAGTTATGTTAAATTATTAATAATTGATATTTATGAAGGGTATAGTAGTAACTTACTATCATCTTAATTGTTAAATTTTTTATACATTCATATTTAATAATTTCGACTTTTGCTTATGAGGTTACTTATGCACAAGTGAATACGGATTTTCAGATTTGGATTTGGTGAACAACAAATCAGAAAAAAGGAGCACAGAAGGAGGAGGAGGAGGAGGTGGTGGTTTGCTTCCACAGTAAGGATTGCCACTTAGTCCAATCCAAAAGCAAACAAGGGATGCCTCATTAAGCAAGAACCCGAGCTAAGAGCGGGGCAGTTTCAAGAAAACACATAGAGTGAGATGTAGGGCTCAGTTTGTCTTGTGCAGGAGATGGAATTTTCACAAAGCACGTGCATCCGAATAGTCATTGGTTTGAATAGTCATCTCTTTAAAAGAGAGTAAACGCCCTAAGAGAACGTGTAGAGGAGATCGCTCACCAATAATAGGAGCCATTGTCTTCTTACTCAGATAAGCGGCCATCATTAAATTGGCTTTACCAACAGATTGTATTATTTTCGCTATGTATGCTATTTTTTTTCTCTTCAGAATCTTGTATTGTACCCTTCCTCAATAGATTGTATTATTTCCACTATGTATGCTATTTTTTTCCAGAATCTTGTATCCTTTCGTAAATCATATTCATATGTCATGATTGGATTATATTGGGATACAATCATGTAGTACAATTTCACTAGAATACAATTTTAGTTTCCATTATGAAAGTAATATACAAATTTTAATTTGAATGGTAAAGTAAGTACATAAAATGTAAGTAAAATTATTGGTATACAATTACGAAGAAAACATAATAAAAATTTTCTCTTTTCTGTTATTAAATCATTGTATTCTTTTAAATCAAACAAATAAAAGAATACATAAATCAGATACATAACAAACAAAAATATTGACATTTTAAATAAATATTGAAAGTGTGGCTAACGAACCCGATTAAATGTCAAAATATTGACATTTTAAAATTTTCCCAAAAAAATAAGTAAATATATAAACACAACTAAATAGGAAAAAAAAAAAACAGCAAATTTTAAAGCTCACATTACACTCTTCACTCTTCAGCACCCCATAGCCCCAACCTCCTCTACCGCCACACTCACAGCCGCCATCCCCCACACTCAATAATGTCTTCTTAAATTATGTTTGGATAATATTTTTTATTTTATTTATTAAATATTTAAAATCAATTTAAAAACAATTTATTTTATAGGATTTTTTTTTCTATTTTCGTATATCATGTATGATTATGAAAATGTGAAAAATCACCTTCAATAACATCCTAAATTACATTTTTAATGTAAAACTTTTATTACACTATTAATGTAAGTTTAAATACTAAATAAAAATTGATAATAACTTATATATAGTGCAAGAAACGATATAATTTCCACACAAACATATTCATCAATAGTTCATACAATAAAATATCTTCTTTCACTGGCCCACCTACCATGACCATCTTTTTATTAGAAATTAGATGGGGAAAAAACACAAAAATTAATAGTCTGTTTTATAAAACTATTAAAATCAATTTATATGAGAAGTATTTTGTCAAAAAGTACTAGTAAGAGTTTTTTTTATGATTCCACTAAGTATGTCATTGTTGTTGTTTTCTTAAAAAGGGTACTTTTCGTGAGAATCATTTTATGCTTGACTAATCGATTGGAAAAAAACTTTTGAACATCTATTAACATTTCATCAAATTTTCTAAAGTATTTTTACATGTATGTTCTCTAAAGTGTTTTCAAAAATATTTTTGGAATTACTTTTTTTTAGCTTGTAAAAATAATGTAGACAGTGAAATTTTATTGATAAATCCATACTAAATTTGGATTAAATCTTAAATTCATGATACGTTGATCAAGTCAAATTACTGGTTAATAAAGTCGGATTAATATTTAAGTCAAAATTATATGACTTAAATCAAATCTAAATTATATTTGGGCTAGTCCATTAAGTTGACAAGATGAGCCCAACTCATGTTCTTCAAGCCTAGGAGTCAAAATTGCTCGGACCAAAATACCCCTAAAACCTTAGCTCAAGCCTATATAAAGAGGTCTTCATAAGACCAAAAGAGGATACATACATATACACACAGAAGTACATAGAGAATCCTTGCTCTTCAGTGGTGATCTGCAAGTCTTCCGCATACAAAGAAGTCTTCGCTCCAAGTGTTGAGCCGCAAGTATTCCGTCAAATCAAGAACATCTGTGAAGAAAAAAATTAGGGGATTACATATCTCTTTTTAGAGATTTTATAAAGATGGTAACATTCACATTAATTAAAACACAAATATTGTTGTTTGCTTGCTATTTTTTCTTTCCTGTTTGCTGTATTTCAGGATTAAAACTTTAGACGCTTACAAATTGGCACGCCCAGTGGGACAATCTTTACCTCTCATCTCTTCTCTTCAAAAAAATTCACAGTTCAAAAACACTGAGATGAATTTCAAGAAGATCAACTCAAAATCTGGATTCAAATCCGGATTTGTATTTGTATCTACATCTGCATTCGCATCTGGATCTGCATTAGCATCCGCAAAAACTGATGGATCCAAATTCTGCATTGCTATGGAAAACATCCTTGATCTTATTGCGAGAAGCATGGGACTCGTCACAAGGAACCAAGAAAATTACTAGGACAACAAGCTTTTCTAGTGCGGTCTGAATCTGCTATTGTCTTTGGTTCGTCTCCAAAAGGTGTAAAGTCTCTTGCAAAAGCCACAGAAGAAGACATCGCCGAAATGGTCGAGAGGGTTCTTGTCCAATTAAGCCTATATACAAGCAAAAAACCCTTTGCTTCAACAGACAATGATGCCTTAAGCACGTGATCTACCCCATATAATATGTTTGCATCTCATGTTTGGGAAAGCCAACACTATTCTCCATCACCTACTATGGTAATGCACACGATGGTGACTAATGCTTCATTCCTAGAAGAACAACTTGTGAGCTTGAGAAAAGCTATTGAGGGCTTGACTAAGTATGTTCAAGATCAAAATGCTCGAATTTTTAAGCTAACTGATAGGTGGAAGGCATGATGGATGAAGAATCAAGTCATGCACCTGGAAAATGTCCGTAAGTACAAAAGACAGTCGATCGCCCCATAAAGCAAGTGGAACATGCTAAAGAGATCTAAGTTTTCTCTGAAGGAACGATCCCGATCGACCAAATCAAGGAGTTCATCATGGGGACCATTAAAGACAAGTATGAGGTTGCTACAAAATCCTCCTTGACATATGCAAGGCCATACACTACAAGGATTGATATCTTAAAAATTCCTGCCGGTTTTCAACCTCCAAAATTTCAGCAGTTCAATGGTAAAGGAAGCCCAAAGCAACATGTAGCACACTTCATTGAAACTTACAACAATGCTGGAACATACGGTGATTACCTCGTCAAATAATTTGTCCGCTTTCTTAAGGGAAATGCTTTCTATTGGTACACAGACCTTGAGTCTGGTTCCATTAATAGTTGGGAACAAATGGAGCAAGAATTTCTCAACCACTTTTATAGCACAAGATGTACTGTAAGCATGGTGGAACCTACAAATACATGTTAGCGAAATGAAGAGCTGGTTTTTGACTTCATTAACCGATGAAGGCATGCAAGTCTAAACTATAAAGACAGACTTGGTGAAGTTTCAGGCATAGAAATGTGCATTTAAGGTATGCATTAGGATCTTTGCTATATTTGGCAAGGCATAAAGCCTATAACTTTTGAAGAATTGGCAACTCACACTCATGATATGGAGTTAAGCATGTCGTCGGTTGGAACTGAAACGCCGACTATCTACGAACTTTGCAAAGGAAAAGAAAAGCAAGAATTTTGGAAAGTGGATATTTGTCCAGGGCTGAAAATAAAGAATCCATGAACGTCAATGCTTCTCAGGCGAAATTCACCACAAAGGTAGGCAATATGCAGTATGTAAAGGTGACTTCTTTTGAAAGAAGGACAAATCAAAAGCTGACCTTGAAGGAAATGCAACAAAAGGACTACCCATTTCTTGACTCAGATGTCTCTGTGTAATCTTTGATGAACTCCTTGAGATGAAACTCTTTGAGTTACTAGAGATGAAATGACCAAATGAAGAAGGGAGGAATGATGATCCAAAATACTGCAAATACCACCAGTTGATTGGCCATCCTATCGAGAAATGCTTCATCTTCAATGATAAAATCATGGACTTAGCTCATGAAGGGAAGATTGAACTTGAATATGAGAAATTTAGTTCAAATCAAGTTAGTATTGCTTCTGACTTATCCAATCCGGTCATGAACTGCAATTTTGTCGAAGGAAATAGGCAACAAGTCATCCCAAACATTAATCAGACAAGAATGATTAAGTTTGGAGACTTTGAACAAATTGATCTAAATGAGTTATTGTCTTTTCCTATGCTTCGTGATGTGGTTTCTGTAGGAAAAGGATCGATAAAAGAAGATAGAGACCAAGAAGATCATTTTGATGATTGGGGCTGGACTCTTGTGAATCATCGTAAACGTCAAAAGGCAAGTTCGCATAAAGAGTCAATGAAGCTACATGTTAAAGAAAAAATGGTAAGGAGACCCAAAACAAAAACCTTGATTGTGCACTTAAAGAAGGAGAAAATAAAGGTGTACAACTACCAAGAGTTCCGTCAACCAATTACATTAGGAGAATATTTTCCAAGTTGGTTTTACACCAAGTTCACATGCGATGACACAAAATCTCTATGTTTTCATGTCGATAAGAACGAAGCGAAAGATGCAACTTCATCATGTCCATCACCAAAAGATGCTTCAAAGTCATCTCATGAAGTCGAGGATGTGTGCATGGATAAAATCACATTCTTCGTTGATGATCTTCTACTAGGTGACACACTTCATAATCGCCTTTTATTCATGGTTGGTTTTGCATGTGAGAAAAGGGTGAACAGAATCCTAGTCAATGGCAGATCTAGGATTAACATCCTTCCAATTCGCACCATGAAAAAACTTGGGATCTCAACAACGGATCTTACTGAAATTCGCTTGATGATCCAATGATTCAACCAAAGAGGACAAAGGGCCATTGGGGCCGTCAAAATAGACCTCATCATTGAAGAGTTGCAATTAAGCATGTGGTTACATGTAATTGACGCAAAGACTTCATATAATATCTTGCTTGGTAGGCCATGGGTACATAAGAACAAAGTAATCCCATCTACCTACCACCAATATTTGTAGTATTATAAATATGGAGTTGCTAAAAAGATTATTGCAAATAATAATCCTTTCACTGAAGTCGAAGCACACTTTGTTGATGCAAAGTTTTACTTGAAGAAATATGCCACAAAAATTGATAATATTGCATCCCAAGATGACGAGCTCCTGAACAAGAAGTCTAAGGTAGGTGTTGATGAGACAAAAGCCGTTAGCAAAGAAGATCCAAAGCTTGGCATTTCGGACAAGATACCTAACATGAATAGTGTCTTTTCAAGTAAAAAAGTGAGACCCATTCTTTGTTATGTTCCAAAGCCAAGAAGCTAGGATGATGAACACTCTCTCATTTTACAAGAAAATGCACTAGGAGGGCTAACCCTTCCTGTTAAGCGGATTGATGTGATGAAGTCATCCCCAAAATCACTTGAAAAATTTGTGGCTCTTAAATCGTTGCAAAATGAAGCACTCCTAATGCGGCGAATGGATGAAGGTTTTGATTATAATGCTTACAGACTATTGGCAAAAGTTGGATACAATCCCACTGAACCATCAAGATTGGGAAAACTTATATTAGAACCTGCTGTAAGGCAAAACGTGAAGTTTTGGGATACAAACAGCTTCCACCTATCCGTATCTCCATAAAAAGGGTAAGCAACAACTACATTACTACGGAAGATGAGTCGGCTACTTCTAACAAAAGGCCTTCTGTCTTCGATCGACTTGGAAGCTCAACGAAGAGGATTTTCGTATTTGATAGGTTAGGGCCATTGAGGAAGAAAAACAAGGTTTGGAGAAACAATAAGAGTATGGAAGCATCTGCTTTACCCAAATCTCAAAATGCTCCTAAAGACTTTCAAAGTCTGATCCTTTCTAGAATAAGGCAACAAACAAATGTTGTGGTCTCATGTGGAGAAGTACTAAAGGCAAAGTCGCATGTTGTGGTCTACACCAAGCAACGTGATGAGGATAAAGAAAGTGTTGGCTCTTCATATCATATCATTGTACAAGATGAAAGTGAACTTCAAAAAGATGTAGATGTCTTGCGAACTCATGCCATCAATGGAAAACTCTTGAAGAAGTACTATCCTTGAAACAGTGTCGTACTCCTGACCCGCAAGAGCATAAACTCTATACGGCTCCAAAAAAAATGTCCGCTAGGTTGAAAATCTCGAAGACGTGGCCTAGGCAAAAGTTAGGACACAAAAAAAAAAAATCTAAAAGTTTACGCTCTGAACTACGTTATGACTTGATCCTCTTCACTGAGGTACGTAGGGAATTTAGAGTATTATTACTCTAAGTTCAGTCATAAGAAGAAAAAAAATATTGTCACCATGTGAATATCATGCTAATTCTTTCAAGTGAAGAGTCAAGGATGCCAGATTTTGAGCCGACTTTGAAGAAAAATTTGTACTAATTCGTAATGCGCATGGACGTAATTTTTATACAGATTGAAGATCTTGAAGTTATCTTTCCAACAAAAAAGAAGCTCATTATTCTGTCGCTCCTACTCCACATTGTGAATTTTCTTCCACACGTGCGCAAAACTAAAGATTCAAGCACGCAGATTTTGATCCAACTTCAAATACAAATCTGTACTAATCCGTAAATCCCATGGACGTGATTTTTATACTGATTGAAGATCCCAAAGTTATATTTCCAACAAAAAAATAAGCTTATTATTCTGGCACTCCTACTCCACGTTATGAATTTTCTTCCACATGTGCGCAAAGTTGAAGAAAGCTGAAGATTCAAGAACACTGATTTTGAGCCAACTTCAAGCACAAATATGTACTAATCCATAAAGCCCATGGACGTGATTTTTATATAAATTGAAGATGTTGAAGTTCCCTTTCCAACAAAAAAAGAAGCTCATTATTCCGGTGCTCCTACTCCGCGTTATGAATTTTCTTCCACATGTGCGCAAAGCTGAAGAAAGCTAAAGATTCAAGCACGCAAATTTTGAGCCAACTTCAAACACAAATATGTACTAATCCATAAAGCCCATGGATGTGATTTATATACAGATTGAAGATGTCAAAGTTATATTTCCAACAAAAAAAAAAGCACATTATTTTGGCGCTCTTACTTCACGTTATGAATTTTCTTCCACATGTGCCTAAAATGCATGCCATAAAGTTCATCAAAATTCTAGCAGAATCTTCAAGTTTCAAAGCACATCAAAGTGAAGCAAAATTTTCAAGTCAAAATGCTCCTCGATGCATGAGCCTAAAATGCATATCATGAAACTCATCAAATTCGAGCTAAGTCTCAAGTTTCAAATCTCCTCAAATTCGAGCCAGGTCTTCAAGTCACAAAAGCTCCATGAAAATGAGTTAAATCTTCAAGTTGTTACCCTTGGTCCTCATGAGTTTAAATCTATATGGTCCAAAAAAATCCAATAGGTTGAAAACCTTGAGATAAGTGGCCTAGACAAATATTTTAAAAAAACGCACATGTTTTTCATTGAAGTGTAAAGTAAATATATTGCCTCAAAATTGCAAGAGTTTTTTACACATCAACAATCATAAGGAAGGGATGGAAAAAAATGTACATATCATCCCATACGAAAGGTCTAAGTAGGAAAAAAACCAAACGTCAAGAAGTGGTTTGTTAACTCGTCTCGGATGTCTTTATCAAGTTCGCGTCACCTCTTCATCAAACATCATCACTTCAAATATTTTTATGGGTGCCTCTATCTTTGGCATGGGGGGCATATTTTGAAGTCTGATTTGTGAAGTTGATCATGTGACAAGTAGTTGTTCTCCTGAACTAGGACACACTACGCCAAAATCTCTTTCTCGGCAAAGTCAAAACTACAAAAGAAGAGACATAAATTGTGATTCGTCGCCAAGCTTCAATTTAGAAGAAGATGCACTAAGTGTGGTTCGTCGCTAAAGTCGCAACTGCAAAAGAAGAGGCATCAGTGTGGTTCGTCGTCAAAGCCACAACTCTAAAAGAAGATGATCCACGCCGCAATTGTAGAAGAAGATGTACTAAGTGTGGTTCATCGCTAAAGCCGCAATTGCAAAGGAAGAGGAACCAAGTGTGGTTCATCATCAAAGTTGAAACTACAAAAGAAGAGACATCCAGTGTGGTTCATCGTCGAAGCTGCAACTACAAAAATAAGATATTTTATGTGTGTTTAGTCATCAAAACCACAACTTTTAAAGAAGATGATCCATGTATGATTCGTCATCAAAGTCGCAATTGTAGAAGAAGATGTACTAAGTGTGGTTCGTTGCTAAAGCCGCAATTGAAAAAGAAGAGGCACCATGTAACATCTCGCAACTAGAAAGAATTAGAAGGAAGTTTAAAATCTGGAAATAGTTATTTTTGGGAAGAATTTAAAAATCTAGAAATTTGGTAAAGGTGTTAAAGTGAGTTTTTGGTCAACTTCAAACGGCCATAATTCCTAGCCCAGGATGAGTTATGTGTGATTTCAAATATGGTTAGAAATCCCTTGAAATGATCTTTCCAACGCCGCCAAGTTTGAGTGATTCCGAGTTCATATGAGTAAGTTATGCCCTTGGAAGTTAGGCTATTCGAATAAGGAAAGTCCAATTCGAATTTTAGAAGGGTAGTTTGGTCTTTTCCTTACCCTTTTATTTTAATTCGTTTTTGGTAAGTAATTAGGGGTCTAAAATGAACTTAGTCATTTTACACTTTTGGAAAGATTTAGGGTTTTGAGAGAAGAGAAAAGAAGAGGAGAAAAGAGGAGAACGGAGGAGAACGTTCAAGATTCATCAAGATCGTTGAGTTTGGCTTATGGATTTCGTCGGGGGTGATCCCTAAAAGGTATGTGAGATCACATAGTATTGGGTTAATTCGCCCATGCGCCAATCATGATTTATTTCAGCGAATTTAAGTTATTGAAAGCTTAGAAATTGAGTTCTTGATGGGTTTGTTTAAGTTCCATTAAATTCTTGTTTCGATGAGTTCGTTAAAGAGTTGTTTGATCCGAATTCGTGATTTATGGTTCAATTTGAGTAGAATCTGATGTATTTTGAACATTTAATCTATTCTAAATGTTTGGGAAAAGAACCCATGGAGTTTAGAGGGTTTAGAGCTGAAAAACGAAGAAGAAATTTTGTCAAATGAAATCTAGCAGTGGTGGCGTGTCGCGGAGCTGGTTCCTAGAATTGGGAATTTTTGTTTCGCATCGCAAAGCCATTACGGAGTCTTTTTCCTCAAAAGTCATTTTTGAAACTAATTTTAAAAGCTTCTCCGAGTCGCAGACCCACCCTAAAATATTGATTTTCGATCTTTTCTTATGTTTAGCTATCTAAAATCATTCCTAAACATCATGAGATCTTTCCAATCACAAATCACAATCCTTGAATCCATAATTCAATTCAAGGACCAATTAAGAGACAAGTCAAGAGAAGTTAAGATCAAAGTCAAGAGAAGTCAAGAGTCAAGTTAAGAGAAGTTTATAAAGTTTTCCAAAAGTCCTTTGCAAACGTTTTAACTTTGTTTTAAGACTTAAGTTTTGAGTTCAGTAAAGAGTAAAGTTGAAGTTCATTTCTTCAAAAGTATATGGGGACTAAGTATTCCCAAAGATATTTAAAATGTTTTCACATTTAAATAAGAACGGAAACTGAGATTTTCGAAGAGCCTTTAGGCTAGTTTTCAGAAAAAAGTAATCGCTTTCTAAATGAAGCAAGAGGGGAAACATTGATTTCCAAGATAGCCTTTGAGCTAAGTTTTTGACAACTAATCTCAAATCAGAGAAGAATTATGTTTTTAAACATAAGAGTTAATATTATTATATTTTTGGGAGTAGTATTGAGCACCAATATGGGGGAGAGTTTAGACAACTCACAGCCCCCATAAACCATGTAGCCATCATGGGTAGAAAAGGGTCATACTTTTTAGATGATTCCTTTAGTGCTTTTTATCATAGACTAGTAGATCCACTTAGTAATTCAGGTCCTATGCCCTTGGCAAGGTATAGGATGCTCTGGAAGCGTGAGGGAAATCGCTGTATCGTCACAATAACTCTTACATAATGGTTGTCGGTTAGAAAAACTACCACATAAGTTATTGTATTCTTATACACACAATTATTTGTATTTTTACATACACTTCAGAGTCATGTTGTATCCTTGCATACACACAGAGTTGACATCATGTTTTTAAACAGTTTGTTTCTTTATATTGCACTTGTTTTAAATTGCTTTATATTAAAGTGAGTTCAGTCATGTTGAGTTGAGTTGAGCCAGGTAAGTTCTTCAGCTTCTTTTAGATTCTTCTCAAGCCTATGTTGTTTTAGCATTCCAACTCGCATACTCGTTCATTCAATGAACTGATGCCAATTGGCCTACATCGTCTTATGATGCAGATACAAGTAACTAGGATCGGCATCCGGCGCATCGTTGATCCAGTTGGGCACTTCAGAGTCAGTGGTGAGCCTCCTTGCATTCCGAAGGACTCCTTTATTGCTTTTAGTTCTTTTAGTATTTCATTTGTTAGGATGATCAGGGGTTCTGTTCCAA
This sequence comes from Solanum bulbocastanum, assembly GCA_037074985.1. Classification (NCBI taxonomy): domain Eukaryota; kingdom Viridiplantae; phylum Streptophyta; class Magnoliopsida; order Solanales; family Solanaceae; genus Solanum; species Solanum bulbocastanum. The sequence goes on from CM073604.1 coordinate 32,787,766, forward strand.
CATCCATCTCAGTTGTTTTAGAGGCTTCATAGTCAGTCAGATGTTAGTTCTCTAGTTTTTTTCATTGTCATTATTCCATGTTAAGGTTTGAGTTTGCCTTAATGGCAAGTTTAATGTTCTTTTACAACATTCTAGTTTATTATATAAACTTATTTTTGTTCAATTTAAGTCTTCTGCTGAGTAAGTAAGCCAAACCAGGGGTTCGCTTGGGCCAGCAATGGTTCTCGAGTGCCAGTCTCGCCCAGGGTGTAGGCTCAGGGCGTGACACACCAAGTGTGGTTCGTCATCAAAGTTGAAACTACGAAAGTAGATACACCATGTGTGGCTGCAAATGAAAAAAAAAAATGCAAGTGTAGTTCGTCATCAAAGTCACGGTTACAAAAGAAGATGCACGAAGTGTTGTTCATCTCCACCAAAGCCACAATCGCTAAAATATTACACCAAGTATGATTCGTCGTCAAAATCACAACTACAAATGAAGATGCACCAAGTGGTTCCTCGTCAATTATGGATTACCCCTCATTTTTATGGTATGATATTGAGGTTGTTTTTGGTCCATGGTAAACCTACAAAAGAAGAAAGTAATCTGTCTCACGGTGCCAATTGCACGAAGCTTCAAATCGGCATGGTGAAAATTGTTGCATATGCTCTCGCGCTTGTCATGATGAATATGGTTATATTGAATTAAGAGATTTTTGTTCTTTCTCCATGTAGATGATGACAAAATTCTCAATCAAATCAATATGTGATCGGCGAATATGCAGAAAAGTAAGCTCATGAATGTTGTCCAAAGTCAATTTGATCGCTAACTTTAAGAAAATCAATTTTGGTTAATGCATACGAACATTGACTTTGATTTTAGGATATGTTGTAGACTTAAGAGTCTATTTTCTATAGAATCAAATCTCTCTCCATTCGAGCTCTCCTACGGCAAGATACAAACGTTTTGGTGTGACTCCACAAATCTGCAAAACAATAATGACAGAATTGAAGACCAATTTAAAAATTAATTCTCGTCAATCCATGAAGAGTTTTACCTTGATTTTTGGATATGTTTTAGACTTTGATGTATAGTTTCTATAGAATGAAGTCATTTGTCATTTAGAATCTTCTACACCAAGATAGAGACGTTTTGGCGAGACTACATAGAGCTATTTAAAAAAAAGACAGATTTAATAGCAAACTTCAAAAATTAATTCCCATCAATTAAGAAGGGTTTAGATTTTGAATTTCGGATATGCCATAGCCCTCTGAGTCTAGTTTCTGGAACATCAAACGAATCATGATTTTGACGTTTCTACATCAGGTTATGAATTTTCTAGCGCAGGTGTGCTGTGCTGAAAAAAAGTGACGAAAATTGAGTTTGATATGCCTCAAGTTGACAATCAACCATTGTTAGAGCATGTGTATTTATAAAAATCAAAAGCACATAAATTATGTTCATACAAATTATGGAAAAACCATATTTGAAACAAAAATTATGGTAAATTTTCCTAGGAACCAAATTATGGCAAGTTTCTATAGGAATCAGGTTATGGAAAATTCCATTGGAATCAAGTTATAGAAAATTCCATTGGAATTAAATATGGAAAGTTTTGAATGATTCAAAAAATATATATTTCACCAGTACTTCAAGTCTTGTCTTTGAAAGATTCAAAAAATATATATTTCACGGGTACTTCAAGTCTTGTCTTTAAAGGTTGGACACCGCAACAAGCCTCGAAGCAGGGGGCATTTGTAGACAGTGAAATTTTATTGATAAATACATACTAAATTTGGATTAAATCTTAAATTCATGATACATTGACTAAGTCAAACTGGTTAATAAAATCGGATTAATATTAAAGTCAAAATTATATGACTTAAATCAAGTCCAAATTACATTTGGGCTAGTCTATTAAGTTGACAAGACGAACCCAACTCATGTTCTTCAAGCCTAGGGGTCAAAATTGGTTGGACCAAAATACCCCTAAAGCCCTAGCTCAAGCCTTCCTTTCCTGTTTGCTGTATTTCAGATGGAAACTTTAGACGCTTACAAATAGCTTTTGCTACTCCTCAAGTAATTTTTTCTCAAAACATTTAATTAGATATCTCACTTTTTAAAAATGAATACTTCTTTTGAAAAAAAAAAAAAAAGAGAATACTTTTGATCTTTTAAGAACTTGTCCAAATAAACTATAGGCTTGAAATACTTTGAAAATGTTTTGCTAAAAGTAATGTTTGATCACTTTCACTCGTAAAGTCTGAAAACCTAAATGATCTGATTATATGCCCAAGCTGATTTGAAATAAAAAATCATGTTATTATATTATATAAAAAAAAAGAATAATAAAAAACAACTGACCCGTTTGATCATGTTTTTGGTAGGTCAAAAATGTTTATGTTAAAAAACTAAGGTGTTTGGCCAAGCTTAAGAAAGAAAATAGATACTTCTGGAGAGCAAGAAAAGTAGTTTTCACAATGCTAAAAAAAATAGTGAGCTCAAAAGTGTTTATTTAAAAAAGCACTTTCCATAAAAATAAAATTAAAAAAAAACTTCAAAGCCCTTTTAAAAAGCTTAGTGAAACGCTAATTGTTGGTCAGGAGTACTTAAATTTTCTTGCCAAACATAAACTATATCTCATCGAAAGTATTTTTTTTTTTAAAAAAAAAAAACACTTTCCAAAATAAATTGTTTTTAGAAGCTTAGCCAAATGTAAAAATCTTAATATATGAATTTGTTTGTCAACATTGTAACGACATGCATGTTGAAAACACTACTCAAGTACTATTGATGAGATGTTAACCCACAACATTTTAGAAATTACCTCAAATTACTCCAATGTAAGTAACACTTCATTAATTAGCAATTACTGCTACCATAAGCAAATGACAATTATTTTTTCTCAATGTTTAATTCTACACATCATATTGAAATAAAAGGGATTGAACTTTCAAATGAGATAAGGGATAGTCTCCCTTATCTTTGAGCCATTAAAAGTTGTGCTCGTCACATATTCACATGTAAGTTATGAGTTATGACTGTATGTTGAATTTCATTGAAGTGATGATTTCTTGGTTTTTGCTGTAATGTTTTTGTTTAGTTTCCTTCACTTGGAGCAATATGAAAGGTGTTGGCCATTTAACTTCACCTGCCAGGTGTCTTTCATTTACTAATCTTTCAACATTAAAGTTATATTCCTAATATCATTAGAAATAAGATTCATATTCATTTGGTGAGTAATTTTTTTCAATTTCATACCTTCTTCTATTCTTCAAACGGAAAAGTTATATCCTACTATGGGGAGAGGTTCATGTATGAATTAAGGTCATAAGGAACTTCTAGCTCAAAGGTATGTTGAAAGCTTTTTACCGATTGAGTTTCCATATAAGATTTTACTAGGTTCAGATTCAAATGATCACAACTAATGAAATTGTGAATAGTTTTATGGCCTAATACCAACCTAATGAAAGGTCTTGAAGTCTTCTTTCAAATGTCTTCGACCATTCATCAATCCAAGTTATGTGTTAAAGGTTATGCCTTTTTTATTGGGTAATATGGGTTCTGCGTGATGCACCACGTGAAGTGGGCATCTGCCACACGGCCACGCGGCAAAGTCAATAACAAGGTCATCCGAAGTAGGCTCTAGTTGCGCGACCAAGCACGAGCTCCAAAATTATTTAAGTCTTCTCTTCTTTTCACGTTTTAGAAGGGGTGTTTTAATCCTTTCCTCCACTCATAACTCTAACCCATGACTATTAACTTCCCTCAAAAGTCATATTCAAGGAGATTTGATAGGTTACGACACTCTTCTTTTCTTCTTCTCTAACACTTTAAGAAGAAAGATCTAAGGTTAACTCTCAAAGTCTCTTTCCTAAGTTCTTCGTCAAAAGGTATATTTGAACATTTCCTACTTCAAACTATTCATACAAGGTTCATATTCTGTTCTTCATATTTTTTAAATTACGATTTGAGGTCAGGGTTGAGAGGTGATTTCATGAAAATTGATTACAAATGCTCATCTCTTGTTAATTGTGTTCAAATTACTTTATTATGACTTCGGAACTTGGATTGTTGGTTTAGAATGGGTGAATTTCCTCGTATGATTTTGAAAATGGTTTTTCCTATAAATAATGGATTTGAGAATCTATGAGTCTTTCAAAAGCTTTTGTTTATATGATGAACAAAGGGTAATTTTTTGTCCTGATTAAATGTTAATGATTTTGCATTTTATATGTTGTCTTATAACTTGGAAAGACTTAGATGTTGGCATTGACGGGAATATTTTAACATAAATGAGTTATTGGTTTTTCAAAGGATGAATTAAGAGTTTTAAATGGTTAACTATGAAATTCGGCATGGGCAATGACTTGCAAGTCTTGGTATGACGATGCCAATGGGAATGTTCCTTCTTCAGATAAATCTTAATAAATAGAAATTTGTAGAGGTTTTAACGAGGGCTTAAAGAGAATTTGGTAGTATCACCAAGAAGGTGCAAATTCCTCATGACTCATCACCCGAAACAACATTTGCCGACGTAAAAGGTCTCTATCCTAAAATATGGATGACCATTGTAGGTTGTTGTTAGAGCAGCCTCTACAGTCTTTTCTTAGGGAGATTTTGGTTTGCTAGATTCTTATATTTCTCAAATTCATGCTGCATACATGGATTTGGGGCCCTCGGTTGGGCGTATGCCGGATCCATATAGCCCATGGGTCGTATTATGTCGGTGAACACTACCTTACTCAGGATTAATGATTTTTGAAAGGTCTATGTCCAAATGTTTTGGGTTTGCACTTATGATTTTGTCTTTCTTTTATCAGATATATATATATATATATATATCCCTTTCCTTGGGTCATATGTCAGTACTCATTGTACTAACCTTTTTTGGACACTACATTGTTTCATAATGTAGGATCGGAAACGCAAGCTTGTGGTTCCGAGCAGTAGTAGATCATTGAGGAATAACAATCAATATTGTGGTGAGATTTTCAATTTCCATCTTTTTAAAAGTGGACTCTTCTTTATCTATCTTTCCTTTGGTTTTCATGGTATGTCAGGGTCCATGTCCCAATGTAGACATTGTTATTCTATTAGTAGAGGTTTTGTAGACCTATGGTTAGTTGGATTTGGTTTTCTAATTAAGAGTCGAATTGTTTTTCCTCTTTCGAATTTTCTTGAAGATTAATTAGAAGGGGTCTTACTTTCCACATTGGTATTTAAATTGACATATGTATTGAATTATTCGGGTTAAGCAGGTTGGTTGATGCTCTTGGGCCTAAGGGGGTTCCAAGTTCCATGTCACGTCATCTCAGAAAGTGACAAACTGGGTATCAGAGCCTAAGGTTCAAGTGTCCTAGGGTGTCTACAAAACTATGTCGAGTAGAGTCTTTTTATGAATGTGTAGTGTGCCAGACTAATTATAATGGGGAGGCTATGAAACATTTAGGGAATGTTTCTCATTCTTTCATACTCTTGATCGTGCAATCAAGTCATCCGTAATAAATGTATCCACACTTTTTGCTTTACTCTAATTTCGTTGGCTATGCCTTAATTTTCAAAGTGACGGACGTATTTAAAGCTTCTATTTCTAATGGTGTGATTCTTTCATATTTAGTCATCAAAAAGATATGAAATTTGCACTAGGACTTAAGAGGAGTCCATTAGTGCATCAAACTTTTTTGGTTAAAGTGTATAGCCTTATTTTCAGAAATCGGGTGTTCGAGCTAAGATAGGACGGGTGTCTAGGTGCTCTCATAAATTTTGTTTGGATGTTGGCCTAAGGGAATATATATATGTGTGTATCTGAATATGGGGGTATTATTTCCACCCGAGATAAAGTACAAACTAAGGTGTTGTGCCCATAAGCAGTGAGATGACCCCAAAACTTAAAGTGTGGGGTCATAAGTTAGAAGTCTAAAAGTGGGAGTAGAAATTGATCAAAAAAATAGTGAGAATATTGTATCCATTAATTGAGTGATGAAGGTGGTACGTCCTTGTAGTATTGGTTAAGGTCTAGCAAGATTAGAAAACTTTGTGGTAGTCCATAGAAAAGGGCGGTTAATTAGGATGTTTTTTTAAGTTTATTTGAATTAGGAAGGATCTCCACAGCCACTCAAAGTTGTCTGCATATTTCACTTAGACACCTCAATCTAATCTTATACCTATTGAACACCTACACCAGCTCGAATTTGAACCATTTGAACATTTTTTTAACAAATAACTACAAGTATAAGAGGTGTGTAATACACTCACGCTGATGTGGCAATTTGACGAATGAATAACGTACATATGGCATTTTGAGCCAAAATATTTATTAAAAACTATAATTTTAAAAAAAAAAAAAAAAAAGGAAAAGAAGGTCTTTGTCCACCCATGGACCTTTGAGCCACCATCAGGTCTCTTCGTTCAACTTTTCCTTTTCCATATTTGATTTTAAAGAAAAAAAATTGAAATAGCAAACCACATATCCTTGTTTGATTTCTTCATTTTTATCCTTTTTTTAATCTTTTCTCAAGAAAGTTCAAAGAAACCATTAATGGTGAAATTGATATGTTTCAGTGAAGAAAATTTTCAACTCTACAAAAGAATTTCTGAAATTGTTTGTTTGAAATCAACGCTTCTTCAATTTCTTCATTGCCATCCCTTTGCTCGTCTTTTTTACGGAAAGAAATCAAACCGTTAATGAAGGAATTAAGTTGTTTTCAGAAGAAAAAAATATTTATTTTTGAAAAGGGAATTTCAAAATTACATTAGCTGAACTCACTTCCATTTGCTTCTTTTTATCTCGTTTGTGTGCTTGGTACCGGAGGAAACTCAATTTCAGGTTGAAATTTTTAATTCATGAAAATGGGGGTTCTTTCCAAATGAATATGGTAGTGGTGAAGGAGAGAATGAGGTGGCAGTAGTATCGGTGGAAATGGTGGGGATGGTGGTGGAAGTAGTTATGTCAGGTTTAATTAAGGACGAAAGAAGAAGAAAGAGATTAAAAAAAAAAAAAGGTCTCTCACGCTCTGAATGTTTTGTACTGCACTTCCCATGCCACATCAGCGAAAAATGTTTAATAGGTACTAATTTTGAATAGTATAAGTGTTTAATAGGTACAAACTCTAGTAGAAGTGTTTAAGTGAAATATTCGGGCAACTTTGAGTGGCGGTGGATGACTTAACAATTTATGGTTTTGGGGAGGAATCTCTTGTTGCTTAGAACTATAAGCGTGATTTAAATGTATGTTTGGATAGATAGATATGATGTGAAAAAAGAAGAATGTGATAAGAGATTATAATTAGATAGAGTGTAAGATAAGTTCTATTGTTTTATCATGGGGATTAGTGGACTGGTAATCCTCACTTTATTTTCTAGTTGTTGTAATCCGGTCCAATAAGTGAGGAGGTGAGTAGTAAACTTTAAAGTGTATTAGTTTTGTTGCAAAGATGATGTGCTTTAGGCTATAGTTACATGAAATTAGAAATTTAGGTCGAATTCCTTATCAAAGTATATGAAGGTTCCATCGGTAGTCCATGATTTGTATTAGACACTAAGTTTGAACTCTAGATGTTGATTGTGGTAAAAAATGATGATATCTTAAGGATGGTAGACAGTCTTTGTGGAAATGGATCTATTAGGCTAGATGTGGTATGAGGAATATTTAAATTGGTATCTTTTGAGAATCTTTAATATGTGTGCATGATTTATGTGAGGACTAGTGTTAAAGCAATGAATTATGACTAAGTCTGTAGATGAGACCTTCAGTTTGTAAGAATATATAGTAGCCAAGGTATAATATTGTTAGATGAGATTTTAAATTTATAAATGTTATGTGTACCTAGTTGTATGCTGGATTTACTTCGTATGGAGGAGGCTAGGCAGTCAATATATAGTTCTCATTAGAGTTAATTAGGGAATTATAGCTAGGCGATGTGAGCCCTTTGTAGTATTAAATCCCTTTGAATTGGAAGAATGTGAGACTCACAGTTTAATACTAGTAAACTAAGGAGTAGGAAATAAGTTAAAGGGAATTAGTAATGCAGGGATTAACATGGAGATTAGTAATGTTGGGATTAGTAACGCATGGGTTAGTAATACATGAATTATTTTTTATCAAGTGTTTAGTTCATTGTATTCCACCTAATCTTGTGTTTGATTTAAAACTCTACATCCCCCAAAAAATCCCAATTATAACCTTAATTATGAAATTTTCTATTTCATGTAAACCTCTACAAAAAGCTTCTTGTTCTTTTACTTTTTTTAGAAAAGTGTATTAAGTACTTATACATTACCTTATTATAAGATTAAACAACGGCAGAAAGTGCAACATAGAATTGATAATAACTTTTTAAATAAAATAAAATGACTTTATCTTCTTTGTGACGATTTAATTTAGATGACCTCACCTGTCTTCTATATAAAATTTCCAGAGCTTCTTATTTCCTTCATAAGTATCACATATACTTGCTACATGTGACAAGAAATCTGATACAACAATTCATTCCCATTTGTATTGCTATCATCTCAAGGATTTAACGTATTGGTAAGACATTTTCATTTTTATGTTATTATTTATTCTTGTTTACATCTCTTGCATATGCCCATTTATAATCTTTTCGATGCATTGCTTACAGCCTTGCACATCTACATATTACATCCTTGTAATGAACTTCTTTAAGGAAGTGTTATTACAAAGAAAGAATAACCAGTAAGCTAATATATATATATATATATATATATTTGTCTCATGGTACTAAATATTATGTATGACTAATACCATCAAATGAAAGGTATTAGTTATACATCCTATAATTCCATGGAGGGTGTATAAGTAATACATGAATTTGTTATACATAGCTTTAAACTCCTACCAAACATAACATTAAATAATATCATTCATAATACATGGACTATTTCTTCTAATACATCCTATCAAATGACCTAATTGTATGCACTAATATACATAACAAAATGGGCCAAAGGCCATATAAATGGCAGCAGGCCAGCAGTTATGGGAGTGGGCCTTGAATCCAATTTGGTGGGCAGTGAGGATTTGGGCTAAGAAGAGCCTTAATTCATTATTGAGTAAATTTTAGATTTAGCAAACATAAAAAATATATTTGTATGTTATAGCTATAGTTTGCATAATTGCTCTCCATAGCAAATTTTATGTTTGTTATGGAGCATTAGATTTGTATAAATCGCAGGCAGGAATTCGTTTGTATAAAAGCGCAGCGATTGTATATGTATATCGGTTAGATAATTGTATATATGTAACTATTTTGTATATGTATCAATGATTGTGTTTGCATATCTGTATAAAATTTGAATTTGTATACAATTGAATCGAAATAAAATATTTGTATATCAAATATCTCTCTCTCCTCCTCCCCCCCCCCCCCTCTCTCTCTTTCTTTATAAACACAAATTATACATTGTAATTTGTATAATTTGTGTTTGTATAAAGCGAGAAAGAGAGAAAGGCAAAAGAGAAATGGTAGAGGAAGATCTGTATTTATATAATTACAAGTATATATGACGAAAATATATGTATTTGTATTTGTATATACAGTTTTCTCTCACTTTATACAAACACAATTTATACATTTGTGTTTGTATAAAGTGAGAGAGACGAGGGAGAGTGGCTAGCGAGATCAAGGAGAGTGGCGAGCAAGATTCTCTAGGGAGAGAGGTGAATGACAACTATTTGCTGCGGATTACAATTAAATGAAACTGTTGTTATAACATTTAAATTGAATTAATAGTTTGTTATTTTATACAATTTTCCCTCATTATTCTCTTTAATGATTATTTTTGTTTCCAAATTGTTTATTTTGAATTTTTGTATTAATTAGGAATAGTAGAGAAACATAGAATCAGAAACAAATTAGAAAAAATATAAAGAAGAAAATCGAGCCCACTGAGTGCATAGTTTCCTCTTAAGGAAATTATTCTCCTCAAGTACCTGAGGTTAATGGAATATATCCTCTCAAGATAGAATGATCTTACTCACCGTTGTATCGGTATCTGTAACCACGGTATCAGCAAACCACTCAATGGTAGTGGACTACTCATTTGCTGGAAGACATGCATCGAGATTATGTCATGGACTTTAGTGGTCATTGGGACCAATCCTTACCTCTTGTGGAGTTTTCTTATAGTAACATTTACCACTCCAGCATTCAGATGGCACCGTTTGAAGCTTTGTATGAGAGGAGGTGTAAATCTCCCATTAGATTGTTTCATTCATTTCAAGCGAGACCTTGGGGCACCGATTTGTTAAAAGACTCTATGGACAGAGTGAGGTTGATTCAGTAGCGCCTTGTAACCGCTCAAAGTAGGCAAAAGAGCTATGCATATAGGCATGTACGGATGTATCATTTACTATCAGTGAGCAGATTTTGCTTAAGGTGTCACCCACTAAGGGTGTGATAAGGTTTGGGAAGAAAAGGAAGCTCTTTCCGCGATTTATTGGGCCTTTTGAGATTTTGGAGAAGTTTGGAGAGGTAGCCTATAGGTTGGCCTTGCCCTGGAAACTTTCAGCGGTCCACCTTGTGATTCATTTTTTGATTCTTAAGTGATACCTTCATGATGATTCCGATGTGATTCAGTGAATTTAGGCTCTTTGGATCAGGATTTGTCCTTTTAGGATGAGCAATTCCTATCTTTGATAGGTAGACTAAGCAGTTAAGATCCAAGCATATTGTTTAAGTGAAAGTGTAGTGGATGCATCGACCTGGCGAGAAGGCTACATGGAAGGTAGAGCCCCACATGCATCATAGATACACTCAGCTTTTCACCCCTTTAGGTACCTTATTTTAAATTTTCTTCGAGGAAGAACACATGTTTTAGAAGTGGATAGTATAATGCCCAATTTCTTGTGAAATTGATTTTATTTGTGAAATGACCTTTTTTCCCTCCGCTTTAGTGCTTTCATGCTTAGTTTGTGATGTGGAAATGGTTAGCATGGTCCCTAATGCGATCGAAAGTAATTTTTGTGATTTTGACCCTTTTGAGTTAAATTATATTGATATAGTTAACTTTGATCAATGTATAGAGATATGAGCACTTGATGAAGATTATGCCAGTTTCATGCATCCAAAACATCGAGTTTGAGCTAGTAAGGTGGTTGATCAAGGTTTCGAGGCAATAATGTTGAGTTTTAGGAGTTTAGGCGGGAAGTTGAGTTTTATGCCTCAAGAGAGGTTTGGGAGGGTAATTATTTCATTTGACCTATTTTTAGAAATTCGACGAATCCATTGAGTCTAGAATGTTGAATTTAGTGGGGTATCACGTCCAACTTATTTTTATTGGACATCAAATAATTTTTTAGGGTCAGTTCGGAGGCATTTTTCCTTGAGTTGAGTTGTTTGTTTTACAGGTTCTGGTGCAGATATGGTAGACTATTGTGAACATGATGGATGCTCACATTCGTGATGAGTCTCCTACTTTGCCTTCATAATTGCGACCAACGGGCCCGCATTCACAAGGAGTATTCTTTTGTGACCCTCGCGATCATGGCCCAGAGACTCACATTTACGATGAGTTGCTCAATGTCCTTCGCAATCGCGATGACCATTTTTCTCCCGGATAGAACCCAAATTTTGGGGTTTTTACCATTCTTCTCATTACCTACATTTTCAATCTTTTGGAACTTAAGAGAAGCGATCTTGGGAGCTTTGGTTGAGTAAAATCGTGTTGTAAAGCTTCACATATTAATTCCTTATCAATCTCTTCAATTTTTATCTTCCAAAAGATCTTTAAAGCATGATTTCAATGTGGATTTTGGGGTTTTCCCCCTAAGTTGGAAAAATTAGTAAATACTTAATTTGAAGTTTATTCCTCGCTTGTTTCTAATGGGGTTTTCAATCACGAATTCCTCTTGGCTTCTAGAAGATATTTTTCAAATAAAAATATGATTTTATCCTTCCAAATTTTGAAGAGGTTTTGGGACTATTTGACCTCCGATTTCTTATCCTATCAGGATGGGTTGCGCCCCGATTAATGAATCCTTTCCATTCTTTATAGTTTGACATCGTTTCGAAGATTGTTTGGTATAATGTAACACCTAATAATTTGGAAAAGGAAAAAAAGAAATTTTGGACCTAAGTCTGGTTTTACGGGTCCCATCTATGGACCGTAAAAGCTTCTATAGGTCGCAAATGACAACTGTAGGAAGAGGGAAAATATTTTTTTCAAAACAAGTCCTAGTACCCTTTGTACGGTTCACCAAGACGGTCCGTCATCTTATGTACGAGTCGTAGATAGGTCTCGTAGGTGAGTTCCAGACTTAGTAAAATTTTAAAGGCCAAAGTTGAGTTCTACGGTTAGGGTCTATAGACAGTAGGAAGTCGTACATATAGTAGAAGGGTTCCATCAGAGTTGGGTAAATATCAAGGTCCTAGTACTTGGTCTACGACTGACCAGTACGGACTGTAGAAAGTTCTACGGTCCGTAGGTCTGACCCATAGACCAGTTTGGCAGTTATTTTTAAGGGGCTTTTAAGTCTTTTCCCTAGTCATTTTAGATTAAAACTATGTCGTTTTTCCTTCTACCCTAAGCCCTATATAAATATTTTGGGTCCTAAACCTACCCATTTTAACCCCATTCTCCAAATTTCCTTAGACCTAATAAAATTCAGTCCCTAAATTCCTTTCAACCTAAGGAAGAAAAAGGAAAAGCTAGGATTCAATTTCCAAGTCTCCAAGTCTCCAAGTCTCCAATCCTCCATTCTTTGTGGGTTTTTGACATCAAGGTATCTTACTATTCACCTATGGAGTCCTTTCCTCCATGGGGTTCATAAAATCCTCAATTCTGTACTTTTAAAGCATTTCAAGTAGTAGCATCTCAAGCCAGCATAAAAAGTATTTCGCCATAGAGAGAGATCAATGTTCCCCATAAAAGAAAATATTCATGCTTAGATAAACTTCTCGATGCACAATCGGGGCTGGATTCTCTGATTGCAACAATCGCTTTATTCCCTTGAGTAGGGAAGACTTCGCAACAGGTCCTACGTGGATGCCCGGCTGATTTTCAATTCAAGTTAGTGCTTTATTCAATCTTCATGGGTTCTTTTCAATCTTGATCAAATGGATTGTTTTCTATCTATTTATGTTTGAATAAAAGTAATTACATGATTTAGAGTTAAATTCATATGAAAACATGCATGATCCATGAATTTTACACTATTAACACATTATTAAGTTTAGGGGGAACCCATCGGTGGCCCCCTAAACTTGGCACCAATTTTCATTTAGACACCTCAAGTAGGCTTTGTTCATTTTAAACACCTCAAGTAGGGGTCCTTTGTATAATTTTGACACTTTTTGTATTTTCAAAATCGCATATTAAGTGCGTACATCCAGACGCAAGAAGAAGAAGAAAAGAGGTGCGGTCATAGGGTTCGGGATCTGGAATAAAGGAAAAAAGAAAGTAAAATTGAGTCTTTAAAATATAATTAAAATTTCCACGTGTCACATATCGAATCATTTATTTTTCCACATAAGAGCGTCTGGATGCACACACTTAATATACGATTTTGAAAATACAAAAAGTGTCAAAATTATACACCGGACCCCTACTTGAGGTGTGTAAAATGAACAAAGCCTACTTGAGGTGTTTAAGTGAAAATTGGTGCCAAGTTTAGGGGGCCACTGATGGGTTCCCCCTTAAGTTTATAATCTGTAGAAGATAGATTTATGAAGATATGCATGTTCTCTCTAAGGAATTGATATATATGATTTAACGTTTCTTTGAGAGTAAAACATAGATGTTATTGTTGTTGTTGTGAAAGGTCATTCTCACATAAAAGATTCATAAGGTTTAAAGGTTTTCTCACCTAAGTTGAATCAAGATTTTGGAGTTATTCTAAATGAACTCTAGCTTGAATTGGTTACTAAATTGTGTCTTTGTATGGAAAATAAGATGAATATGATTAATGACTTTCTCGTGGAATTTATGCTTACCACCGAGAGGATTTTGAGATGGAAGTTCTCACGTTAGTAGAGGTCAGGTTTCTAATAGCAATATCCCTATCCCATAACTATGTGCCACTTTAGGTTTTTCTTAGACTGACATTAGCTAGTGGATCCACTTTAGTTCAAGTTTACGGTTCTTACCCTGGCAAGTAACGAAATCTCTTTTTGGTATGGGATAGACACCATATTCCATATTATAGCTCATTTGGTCTATGCCGGTTATATGGTACGTTTCCCATAATAATGAACTTAGGTTACTTTCTAAAGTATCTTACAAGTATTCTAAAGATGTTTTGCTTCCATTTACCATAATTATGGCTTATGTTTTCTAACATGCTATCTTACAATTTATCTTGGTCATGGTAGTCATGTAAAGTCCTTTTTTTACATGATTTCACAACTCTTATACATTGCTATAATACTTAGTACATTCTATGTACTAATGCATACTTGTGCCTACATTGTTTCACTAATGTAGGGTCCGATTCTCCTACCTCCTATACTCGTGGCAAGTTGATCATTTTGGGCTTTTAAAGATTGGTTAGTCCTCTTGTTCCAGGAACCGAGACTTTTTCTATTGCTTTTATGTCATTTCTACTTTCAGACTTTGTATATGATGTATAGGTTATGTCCCAATCACTTTCCTTATGATGTATTAGATGACTTTGAGACTTAAGTTTGACTTTCGCTTTTGTTAAACTCTTTTGATGTATAAAATGTTATCTTTGAAAGTCTTTATTCCATTGTCTTGTATGATTTATGCTAAATGGTTATGTATGATTTCTCGGGATTCTATATGTCATGTTACATCTAGGGTCTACTTTAGGTCGTGACAAACTGGTATTCAGAGCACAAGGTTTAGAAAGGTCCTAGGATATCTCATAAGCCATGTCAAGTAGAGTCTTGTTCATAAGTGTGAAGCACGCCACATCTATGAATATGAATCTATAGGAAACTCCACTTCTTTCATCATTCTAAAGTCGTACGATAGAGTGTAACTCTATATGTATCCCTCCTAATCCTTATCTGGTGCTTTTCAAGATATGATCCCTCGAAGAGCATATGCTAGGAGGAATGCGAATGAGAATGTTGACCAAGAAGCTCCATAAGTTCCGGCCGACCATTGGCCAAACAAGTGACTAATGTAGAGTTTTGAGATACTTTTCAAATGTTAGATCAAGCCATGAAAACTCAAGCCAATAGGGAAGATATGGTCCCCATGAACCTAAATGTAGGTACAACGACAACTAGAGTGAGGGACTTTACTAGGATGTATCCTCTAAAGTTCATGTTCCAAGGTTGAGAAAGATCATTAAGAGTTTATTGACGAGGTATACAAGGTGTTGATGATCATGGGAGTGACATAAGTGGAAAAAGTATAATTGGCCACTTATCAACTTAAGGGTGGTTCAACTAATTGAAGGAAGAGAGGGCGGTTGATGCGGGTCCTCTTGAATAGGAAAAAGTTAAGGGTGTTTTTCTTGATAGGTTATTTCCCCTTGATATAAAAGGTACTTGAGTTCATTAACCTTCATTAAGAAAATATGTGTGTGAAAGAGTATGCCTTGAAGTTCATGCAACTGTCTACATATGCTCCTACTATGGTTGTCGATCTTAGGGAAAGGATGAGCAAGTTTGTTTCAGGTGTAACACTCCAAAAACTAGTAGGCTAAACCAGAGCTTAACATGAGGGTTAGAGTCGTAAACGTACCTCTCCGTACCTAAAAATATAGGATTTCGTGTTAGAACGTCAAGGTATGACCCATAAGGACCAACTATGGGTCCTTGAGGAAGACCTTTAAGGCTGTCTGGGCAATGACTCATAGAGGGCACCCACACCTCGTGGGTCAGGGGCATGGGTCAAGGCCTGCAAAAATAGGTCTCCAAACCTCCACCCATGGTTCACCAGCACGCCACGTAGGTCCATCCATGAACCGTGGTCGTGGGGTCGTGGGCGAGGCCTGAAACTGCCATTCGGCAGTTACACTTAGGGGCATTATGGTGTTTTCCAGTTTTCATTAATATTAAGTGACGTCGTTTTACACTACATTAGACTAACTATATAAGATTTTTAAGTCACGAAATTAATTCATCTTCCTCATAATTCCAAATCCCAAAAGAAAGACCCAAACCCTCTTAAAAAATTCTCTCTTAGGAACTCCAAGGAAGAAGAAGAAGGAAAGTGAAGCTATGGTTGAAGGAGCAAGGTTTTCTACTCAATTTCGTTGGAATTCATAGCTAAGGTATGGTAGCTCTTCATCCATGGAGTCCTTTCAAAACCCAATTTCAAAGATACAGATTCCCCAAAAGCTAGGGTTTGACTCCAAGTCATGGATTCCTTTCAAAAATGATTCTATTGATTTAATTACTTTATATTATGATTGAATTGATGATTTATTATAGTTTTATGATGAAATCTCCCAAGAATCATTGAAATACCCATATTCCAATTTATGACCTTATAATGTGGGTGAATTGTAGAAAGATGAATATTATGAGATTATGCTTGTGGTAATTGAGTTAGTTAAATCATGTTATTATCCATGTCTAATGTAGTAATTCTAGATTTGTTGATTGAATATGATCTATGGTCCTTGAAGGGCAACGTATGAGAATTATGCATGATTATGAGGTTTATGCATATGTTTTAAGAATACTTTGAGAGTAAAGTGAACATGATTATGATCTAGTTGTTGTGTTGTTGAAGGTTATCCTCGTGTACACACTTATGTATGAATATGATATGATGTGGAAGGTTTTCTCATAATTTAATGATTCTAAGGTTGAAAGACTATTCTCACCTATGGAATCTATGAGCTATTGTATGAATTATGTTGGATTGAGTGTGAAGACATTCTTCTATGAATATAAACTTAAGTCAAGACTTAATATGTAATCTATGGGAATTAATGCTTAGCACCGAGTGAATATGAATATAAGATAGAAGCTTATACGATAGTTGAGTCCAACTTCCCAATGAAAGCTTTTACACTAGTTGAGTCCGGCTTTTCAAATGGTTTCCTTCTACCTTAGTTGAGTCCGGGTTCCCCAAGTATATATCTCATGAGATGGAAACCTTGTACCTTAGTTGAGTCCGGGTTTCTAGTAGCAATCTCCTTATCCCATAAATTATGTGCCCTCATAAGTATTTAGCTAGTGGATCCACCTAAGCTAAGAGTATGGTTCTACCTTAGGCAAGTAGGACAACCCCTTTTTGGTGTGGGGTAGACACCGAATTCCATGATAAGCTCACATGATCTATGTCGATTAAGGTTTATTCCCCTTTATGATAGTATGGACAATAATATGTATTATGAACTATAGTTACTCACGAAGCTTTACTTAGTATGGGTGGGATTATGAGATCCTATTCATGCATTGCACAAGTATGCTATGAGGGTATTTATAGTATGTTCCTCTTATTATATGATGATCTATGAGTTGATTATGCTTATGACTTATGATATTCCATTATCTTCCAAATGATGTTTTAACATAGTAAATTGCATATGTTCAACTAAAATGTCCCTTTTAACATGGTTTCATGATTTTATGCATGGCTACCATACTTAGTGCATTTTTGTACTAACCCATATTTTCCTACATTTTCCCCAAGTGTAGGGTCTGGTTCTCAAGGTGGTCCCAATTATGGCTAGAGCTTGGATTTGTTCATTTCTCCTTGCTTGTGGTGAGTCCTCATGATTCGAGGACGGATATTATCATTATAGTTCCTTTTCTTGAATTTCATTTTTGGATTATGTTATATGTGTTGTGACCCAATTTGATTCAACTATTATAATAGATGGATAATTGAGACAAGTCTAGACTTCCGCTTTTCTTTATGAAAATTTTGGACTTGAAGTGCGTTTTACTCTTATTGTTCTATTGCTTATGTTTTGGTATGCTAAGTGGCTTACATGGAGCTTTTCGGGGTTCTATGCGCCTTGTTACAACTAGGGGTACCCCTGGGTCATGACATCGGGAGTGTTTGAGATGGTGGTTTCGAAATGTCGTACCGACATGCTCATTAATGAAATGGATATTTCTCGTCTAATCATTCATGCTCAAGAAATCAAAGAGAAGAAACTTAAGGAAAGGTCTAGGGATGCAAAAAGAACAAAGACCAGTGATGTTGACTTTTCACATTTAAGGTCCGATGGACATGATCATTCTAAGTTTCGACGAATGTTTTCCGGTTAAGGTTCCTCTAATGCTACAGTTTCAAAGTTCAACAAAGATAGGGTGCCTAACCTAAGCATCAAGGAAGAAATTGTGGTGGATCTTCATTGACTATTTGTGCTAGATATGGAAGGAAACATGAGGGGAAATGCTTAGCCGGTACGGATAGTTGCTTTGGTTGTGGTAAGAGTGGTCACAAGATAAGGGATTGTACATCACTTATTGCTAAGGAAAGAGAAGGTAGACAAGCTACACCTAGCAGATTGGGTTCAATGCACCAAAGAAAAAAAATATTTTATGCACTTCAAACTCGTCATAAGCAAGAGGGTTCCCCGATGTGGTTACCGATATGTTGAAAGTCTTTCATCTTGATGTTTATGCATTGTTTTATCCCGGTAGTACTTTGTATTTTGTGACGCCATATGTGGCTATTACATTTGATGTTCTTCCAGATGTATTGTTATAACGTTTTTATGTCTCTATACCTATTGGTGAATCTATTGTGGTAGAGAGAGTATAGAAATTGTGTCGTCTCCTTATCCAACAGAGTCACTCATGTTGATCTTGTAGAGCTTGATATGTTAGATTTTGATGTTATTCTAGGTATGGATTGGCTCCATTCTTGTTATGATTTTATTGAATGTAGAAGCCGAGTTCTCAAGTTTAAATTTCTTAATAATCTCATCCTATGTGGAAAGAGGGGAAATTCTATGCCTAAGGGTTAGTTTGTTTCCTGTCTTAAAGCTAGAAAATGATTTCTAAGGGTTGCATATATCATCTTGTTTAGGTTAGGGATACGGATTCATAAACCCCTACTCTTGAGTCAGTCCCGGTTGTAAATGAGTTTTCGAAAGTGTTTCCCGTTGTTCTGGTTGGTGTTCCTCCTGAAATGGAAATTGACTTTGGTTTTGACTCCTAAATACGCAACCTATCTTTATTCCTCCTTACCATATGACTCCGATAGAACTTAAGAAATTGAAAGAGAAATTGGGGAATTCGTTAGATAAGGGTTTCATCCGATCGAGTATCTCTCCACGGGGTGCTACAATTTTGTTTGTTCCTAAGAAAGACAGTTCACTTCATATGTGTGTTGACTACCGTCAATGTAACAAGGTTACCGTTAAGAATAAATATCCTCTTCCAAGGATAGATAATTTGTTTGATCAACTACAAGGAGCAAGTTACTTTTCTAAGATTGACCTTCGGTCGAGCTATCACCAATTGAAGGCGAAGGAAGATAACATTTCAAAGTCAACTTTTCACACTCAATATGGTCATTATGAGTTTTCGATAATGTCATTTGGTTTGACTAATTCCCCAGCCACATTTATGGACTTGATGAATAGAGCATTTAGACACTATCTAGACATGTTTGTGATTGTTTTTATCGATGTCATTTTTTATTTATTCAAGGAGTGAGAATGAGTATGCTGATCATTTAAGGCTTGTGTTACAAGTCCTCAAGGACCAGCAACTATTTACAAAGTTTGGCAAATGCGAGTTTTGGTTGAGATCCATGGATTTATTGGTCACATTATTTCTGGTAAGGATATTAAGGTAGATCCTAAGAAAATATGTGCGGTTAAGAGATCGTTGACCTAGACCTTTATACCCTTCAGATATTCAAATTTTCTTGGGTTTGGTTGTTATTATAGAAGGTTTGTTGATGGGATTTCTTCAATTGCCTCTCCATTGATGGCATTGACCAAAAAAGGTTAAGTTCTTATGGTCGAAAACGTGTGAGAAGAGTTTCCAAGAATTGAAAGATAGACTTACCTCCGTTTTCATATTGACTCTACCAGAAAGATCCAATGGGTTTGTTATTTATTGTGACGCTTCAAGAATTAGACTAGGGCGTGTTCTTAATCATCTATCAATGGGTAGTGTTGCTCATTTGGAGGAATATAAAAATGAGTTGGTTCGTGATGTTCATAGATTGGCCCGATTAGGTGTTCGATTGGTTGATTATAATAAAGGTGGTAGTGTGGTTCACAATGGTTAAAAATTATCTTTTGTGTCTGATGTGAAAGCCAAGCAAGGTCTTGATCCGACTTTGGTTGAATTGAAGGAATCGGTGCTTAAAAAGTTTGTTGAGACTTTCTCCCAAATGGGAGATAGTGTGCTTTGATATCAAGGTCGTTTGTGTGTTCCTAATGAAGATGAGTTCAGAGAACAAATCTTGTTAGAGACCCATAGTTCTCGATATTCCATTCATTCGGGATCCACCAAGATGTATCGTGACTTGCAGGAGATATATTGGTAAAATGGGATGAAAAAAGATATTGCGAGATTTGTGGCTAAATGTCCCAATTGTCAACAAGTCAAGGGTGAGCATCAAAAGCCGGGAGGTTTGTCCCAAGATATTAGCCTTCCTACTTGGAAGTGAGAAGATTTGAACATAGACTTCATTTTGGGCTTGCCTCCCACCCGACGACAGCATGATTCGATTTGGGTTATTGTAGATCGAATGAATAAAATGACTCATTTCATTCATGTCAAGGTTTATTATTCGGCGGAAGAATATGTTAAGTTGTATTTGAGGGAAATTGTGAGGTTTCATGGAGTGCCCTTTATCTATTATCTCCGATCGTGGTACCCAATTCACTTCTCAGTTTTAAAAATCTTTCCAAAAGGGGTCTTGATACTCGTATTATGCTTAGGACAACCTTTCATCCAAAAACTGATGGGCAAGCGGAGCGTCTATCCAAACTTTGGAAGATATGTTGAGAGCATGTGTAATCGCCTTCAAGAGTAATTGGGATGATCACTTGCCTTTAATTGAATTTGCCTACAATAAAGCTATCACTCAAGTTTTGGTATGGCTTCATTTGAGGCTCTATATGGTAGGAGGTGTAGATCTCTTATAGTTTAGTTTGAAGTGGTAAAGTTGCTTTAATATGTCCTGAATTGTTACATGAGGTTATGGAAAAAGTTTGACTTATTAGAGAAAGGTTGAAAACGACTCAAAGTCGACAAAAGTCCTATGCCGATGTTAGAAGAAGAGATCTTGAGTTTGATGTTCATGATTGGGTCTACTTGAAAATCTCACCCATGAATACTATAATGAGATTTGGGAACAAAGGGAAGCTTAGTCCCCGATATGTGGGCCCATACTAGATTTTAAGGCGAGTTGGAAAGGTTGCTTATGAAAATGCATTGCTTAATGAATTGGCATTGGTACACCCAGTTTTCCATGTTTCATTATTGAAAAAGTGTGTTGGAGATCCAACATCTATATATCCCTTAGAATGTTTGGGAGTTAAGGAAAAACTTTCTTACGAGGAAGTTTCGGTTGAGATTTTAGACCGGCTAGTTAGGAAGTTGAGAAATAAAGAAGTTGCTTCCGTGAAAGTTATTTGGAGGAATCAATTAGTTGAGGGTGCTATCTGGGACGCCGAGGCCGATATGATATCCCATTATCCTCATTTTTTTCCCTCCGTCCCTACTCAAGTTTGAGATTTTTAACTCCTCACAGTTTACTCTCTCGGTGACATGTGTCTTAGTATTCCCATGATTTCCTCATTATGCATGATTCATGAAAAGCTTAAGTTTTGAGAAAATGAGTCAACTTGATTGATTTCATTATGTCTATGTGCATTTGATTATGAGTTCCATATAGACTTCATGATATGATGTTTTGAACATACTTTAGCTTGGAGTTGATTTTTCCTCCTCAAATATATGCATTTATGTGATTTTATTCATGTCGGGCTATCACATTTAAGTTCCTACCCTCTGTATGATGTCTTGAATCTCATTTGAGGGTGAATGATCCCAAGGAAGAGATATTGTGACACCTTGAATTTGAGAAGGGTAAAATTTACAGCTTTTGAAGGACCTGGTGCCAGCATCGATGGAGCCACCTACGACCCGTGAATTAACTAACAGTTTGTAGGTCAGCTCAGTGGTTGGCCAGCCCAGATCCCAAAAATGTCAAGTTCTAGTACTTCTTTGACGGGTCACCAGGACAATCTGTCATTGGACCCACGAGCCATAAGTCGATGTTGTCGATGGGGGTCTGATTTGGTATCTCTGACCTCAAACCACGGCTGACCATGACGGTCCGTGGTCTGACCAACGAGTCATAGGTCCAGCCATTGGTAGGGTCCGACATTTATTTTTCTAGGGATTTTTGGGTCTTTTCCTAATTACTCTATTCTAATAGCATGTTGTTTTACCCTTCATATAAACCCCTATATAAGTATTTTTACCCCCAGATTTCCCCAACAAAAATCATTCTCTCAAATTCACAAAAGAAGAACAAGTCTTCCTCCCAAATATTTCTCTCTTTAGAAGTTGAAGAAGAAAGCTAGGGTTTGCAAGTCGAGTCTCCTAATTCTCCATTGAAGTTAAGCAATTGGCATTAAGGTATGATAGTTTTCATCCATGGAGCCCTTTCCTCCATGGAGTTCCCAATTTCTCCAATTTTCAAAGTAAGAAATCCCTCATTGAGTTAGGGTTCTTTCTTCTATATTATGGTTTCTCTTAATTATTGATATAATTGATTGATTTATCATCTTTTATGCATGAATTGAATTAATATCATATTTCTATGATGATCCCCCATGAAACCATGCAATTCCCATGTTTTCCAAGTTTTGATCATATGATGTGGGTTTTGAATTATGAAAGGAGAGTTTATGAAATTAAGCATGTTTTCATGAATTTGATGTAAATGTTTTAAGGATACATTGAGAGTGAAGTATCAATGTTGTCATTTTTTGCATTGTGAAAGGATTTCTCATATACATATAAAAGCATGATTTGTGAAAGGACATTCAAACATAAAGGATTCTTAGGGTTGAAAGATTTTCTCAACTACAATTGGAATCAAAGATCTAAGAAGCTATTCCAATGAAACCTAGCTTAAATTGGTTATTGAATCATACCTTTCCATGGATAATACATAACTTAGCTTGGATTGGCAATATGACGTGCCCTTCCATGGATAGTAAAGAAAAGTATGCATAAATGGACTATTCCATGGGAATTACTTTTAGCACCGAGCGGATATTGAGATGGAGGCTCTCCCGTTAGTATAGGTCGGGTCTCTAGAAGACATGTCCTTGTTCCTTAACTATGTGCCAGCATAGGATGTTGTCTTATCTAGACATTAGCTAATGGATCCACCTAAGCTAGAAGTTCATGGTCCTTAGCTTGGCAAGTAGGACAATCCTTTTCGGTGTGAGAGACACCGGATTCTATGTTATAGCTAATGTGGTCTCTATGTTAGTTAAAAGGAAATTTCCCATAATAATAAACTAAGGTTACTTTTATAAGTATCTCATAACTCATTTTGAAGATGTTAGCTTGCATTGACCTTGTTTTACTACCTATGTTTTCTAACTCTTTACACTCATATTTTAGCTTAGTCATTGCATGTCATGGAAATGTCTCTTTTAAGTATGTTTTTATGCATGGCTATCATAGTTGGTACATGTTTGTACTAACGCATACTCTTTCCTACATTTCCTCAAATGTAGGGCCCAACAGTCAAGGTTCCCAATTTTGTGGCTAGAGTTCTTGAGGAGATTCTAAGCTTTGGAGAGTCCTCATGCTTCGAGGACCGAACATTTATTGTTTTTAGTCTTTCCTTACTTTCAGTTTTGGAACATGATGTACGGGCTACGCCCAAATCATTCTTATGCACTAGATGGCTTTAAGACGATGTTTAGATTTTCGCTTTTCTCTATAAAACTTTGATATGTGGAAACTGTCCTTTAAATCTCTTTTTTATATTATCTTGTATGGTGAATGTTAAGTGGCTTGTATGGGGCTTCTCCGGGTCTTATATGTTATGTTATGCCTAGGAGGCTACATTGGGTCATGACAAATAACACTTACTAATAAACTCATATTGATTTAAAATGAATGTTCTTCAATAAAGCTAAACTTGTTTATACAATGACATAGCCACAATAAACAAGTCCATAATGTGTGTTTTGTAGCTCCTTAAAAGTTGAAGAGTCGAGAAAGGAAAGAAAAGAGTAGAAAACTTTGTTGAAACCATGAACTACAAGTACAATCTATGAACCGTAAGAAGTTCTACCGGCCGTAGAAAGGTAGTCGTAGAAAGCCAAGTTAAGTGTTAAAAAATCAAGGTTTTGATGTTGAACCTACAACTTGATAGGACAAACCATGGGAATTTTGATAGGCCTTATATGGAACTCATAGGATTAATTCAGAGCTGTGATTTAAGACCTCAATTCTACGGAAGGTTTGACATCTCGTAGTTGATTCTATGGGTCATAGGTTGGTTTCATTGAAAGGTTCTACACTTAGTGAAATTTTGGATTTAAACTTAGGTTTTACGGATGGGGTATATGGACCGTAGAATGGTCTCATAGGAAATGATTGAATTTTTGGTTTCTGAAGTTGGTTCTACAGTTGACCAGGATGGGCGGTAGATCACGACCATAGGGCTGTTTGACAACTGTTCTTTAAGGGTATTTGGGTCTTTTCCTATGTATTTAATATATATAGTATGTCGTTTTGATCCTTACTTCAAGACCTATAACTACCCTTCTACCCCAAATTCTTCCCTAATTCTCGCATTCACTCAAACCAATCCCATCAACATTCTTCCCTCTCCAATTCTCTCTCAAGAATAAGGAAGGAGAAGCTAAGGTTTCCAAGTCAAGTCTCATTTTCACCATTTCTTTTAAGATTTGAACAGGAGGGTATGTAGGGCTTCACTAATAGGTTCCATTCACCCATTGAGCCCAAAGTTCTCTCATTTCTCCAAGGTTCAATTCATCAAATTGATTAGGTTTTCATTCAATTCTTCATGGGTTCTAATGGGATTGATTTAATTGTTCGATTTTGATCTTATTATCATTATTTTGGTTCAATTACATGCTTTTCAATTCTTCTCACACGAACCCATGCATTGATCATAATTTTGACTATGAACCCTAAAATATGTGAATTTATGAAGAAACTATAAATCTATGATTTTGAGGTTTTCATGAAGTTGTGCATGATTTATGAAAAGAAATGTATTATGAATAAGGTTGCTTAAAGATGAGAATCAATGAAATTTTGAAAGGTTTTCCCACATTAAGGAATCATAATTGGTGAAAGGTTTTCTCACTTAGGTTTGATTCAAGATTTAATGAGCTACTCTATGGTGTTTAAGCTTGGATTAGTATTTGAATTGTTCTTTTCCATGTATGATGATATGTTCATAAAAATGGCTATTCCATTGGGATTTAAGTTAGGATCGAGAGAACTTTTAGGTGGAGGCTCAAATAGGATAGTCTCTAATAGAAACCTCTAGCTCCAAACTGTGCGCCCCCATAGGTCTGCCTTAAATGGCCTAGTTAGTGGATCCACATATAGCACATGATATGATACGTAGTTCTACCTTGACAAGTAGACTCTCCTTCTCTATGTGGGAGTTACACAGGATTTCATGTTGTAGCTTGCATTGTCTAATATCGGTTAAAGCTTGTGTCGCTCCCCAATATACACGCAGGTGTACGTGGTTGCACAAATAATATAGATTCTTTAAGAAACGAGTTATTGTTCCCAATGGACAATTTATATTTAACACTTAATTCTACAAATAAAAGCAAAAGTAACCGTTTAAGAGATTATAATGATTGTTAACTAATACTAATTATGCACTAATTAAAAGTAACCGAATGTGAATGACTTTAATATGATTTTTCAAGCAAGTAAGAGACAATTCCAGGGCTGCAGCATATACTGAACATCATGTGTCATATTATCGGCTTAGAAATAATTTCAGTTGTCAAGTTACTGATTTATAGGGTTAATTATATGAGTCGGGCTATACACATCTCGTCGCCTAGTCCAGTTAGCTATCTAACTACATCATTGAGCGGGAATAAATAAACTAACTGGCAAGCATTTATATTTCATCCTATTTCGTAACCAAGCAAAGTGTTCGTCTGGGCGTCACTCCTGAACACTAATCACTTCAATCTAATAGGTGGACCAAGCTCTCTATATTCTATGGTCTATCTAACCTCTCCTCTCCCAATCTTAAAATTCTTATGGTGATCAAGCATAAAATACTAAAACAAGAATATAGAAGCAACTTATAATGACAACAAAGAATTAATTCAAATAGCCTTTAATAATCAACAATTCATTCGTAGCTACAGCCTTGGAACTAGGGTGTTTGGCCACTCATGCTATTAGAAAACCACAAAATACAATTGTTCATGCGATTTCTGGAAAATAGAAGAGTTAGAAAATCAAAACCTATTACAAACTTGGAATCTTGCTCTTGATACCCAATAAAAGTCGAACCCCAATAATGTAGCCCAAGGGATTTATTTATAAGATTTAGAAAATTGGAGACAAAATCTAATTCAACTAGGAATCCTTTTTAACATAACTTAAGCTAGAAAAATTGGGATTTCCTTGGCGTGTCGCGCCTCCTATCGCCCCACGAACATGCTCCAGTTGTATCAGTGTTAGCGCACCGCGCCTAGCAGGACGTCAGTCAGTGCCCGCCATTTTCTCCTTGGCGCGCACCAAAGATGTGTCTCTGAAGTGTAGTCCTTAGCCCGTTGCGCCTATCAGCATGCCACAAACAGGACTCTGTCCTTCAAGCCTTGGCGCTGTGCGCCCAATAGTATGTTAGGCACTGTTAATTTTTGCCTTAGTCGTTTTCTTGCATGTCTTTGCTCCTCATTATTTCATTTCAACTCCAATTCCTTCAAGAGTTCCTGAAACAACAAATCATGTGCGTAAGTGCACAATCACAACTTACACAAAGAGTCAAGCTAATAACTAAAGATCATTCTTCAATCTAATCAATTCCTAGGTAAATATTGACAACTTAGGCATATAAATATGCCTAAAATCAGCTTGTAACACCTCGAAACTTGAAAAGGAAAGAAACAAAGTTTTTAGGTTGCAAGCTATGTCTATGAATCCTATATACGAACCGTAGAAGCTTCTACGGGCCGTAGATGGCAATTGTAGAAAGTGGGAAAATAAATTTCTAAAATCAAGTTCCAGTACCTTTTTTACGGTTCACCAAAATGGCCCGTCATCCCTTGTATGAGTCGTAGAAAGATCTCGTAGGTGGGTCTCAAACTTTGTGAAATTTTAAGGTGTCAAGTTGGTTTATACGGTTGGTGTCTACGTTCCTTATGAACTTATAAATTATGATTATGAAAGTTATTCATGTGTTTGTGAAAAAATATGATTTATGAACTAAGGATGCTTTTGAGAAAAGTATTAATAATTTGTGAAAGCTTTTCTCAAATATGAATGAAATCATGATTTAGATGTTTAGAAAGGTAAGTGTCTAATGTTTAAGTTTTATGAAATCATGATTTGGAAAGAGCTAATATATGATGACTTACTTAGCACCGTGAGGACTTTAGAATAGTAGCAATTCCCTTTTCCCAAACTACGTTCCCTCATAAGATTGTCTTAAAAGACCTAGTTAGTGGAAAATCAATAACAATTATGAATGAAAGTTACGGAGTCTACCTTGGCAAGTAGAATCTTTTTTTCAGTGTGAGGGTTATATCGGATTCTATGTTATAGCTCACATTATATTATTGTCGGTTAATGTTAAATATCCCACAAATGAACTATGTTTTCCTCAAAAATTTTATGAAATCTTTCCTTATGTTTAAAGATGCATTGACCTTTTTTACGATTCATGGATTTTCTTAAAGGCTTTCTACTATATTTTAACTTGGTCACACATATTATGATCATGCCTACGTTTTTATGCATTTCTCCATACTTGGTACATTCCATGTACTAATGCATACTTGTTCCTATATTTATTCATAATATAGGGTCCGCATTTCTCCTCTCGGACATGCCTAAATCGGTATTTCTCAGCCTCTACTGCTTAGATTGGTAAGTTATCATGCTCCGAGAACAAGGTTATTGATATTATTATTGCTTTTGAGATCTTTTATTTCATACTTGTATATGGAGAATGGGTTACATCCCAACCACTCTTATTATGTTAGAAAGGCTTGTGTCAGACTTAGTACTAATATGTGTATCTCTTATGTACTTTGTTGATATCATTTATGTCATTCTAGGATTTGAGACTTATATTGATTATATTTCTTAAATTTAGATTTCATTACATCATGCTTATGTCAAGTGACTTGTTTAGGGTCTCTTGCGATCCTAGTCGTCATGTCACATCTAGGGTGTACTTTGAGTTATGATAAGATCGTAGGCCCCTTCTCGTAAAACCCCATCCTCTAAATTATTTCACCAAGTCTGTGACCTCTTTTATAGGCCATTTCTTATGGGTCGTAGAACCTTCTATGGACCATCCTATTGTTCCGTCGGAAGAGTTCAGAAACTCTGAAAATCTAACTTCTAGGACCACTTCCTACAACTTCCTTCTATGGACCATAGGACCTTGTAAGGTCCGTAGGAAGCTTCCGTATAACCTGCACTAGTGCCAAAGTTGAAACTTTCCATACCACATCAATTTACCAATTTTCAAGGTGTTACATTATGAGAAACCATGCCTATGTGAGTTTTGCATCTAGTACAAACTAACTAATTATAATTACATCTAGTGATATAGAATTCTTAATTTTCCTTTAGAAGATAAATTATTGGAATTTGGGATGATTGATCACAATAATATAGTTTGAATATGGAAGGTCCATATAGCAATCCCAGCTATATTATAGAATAAGGCGTGCTTGTTGTTTTCATTTTCTTTAAAGGTTAATTGCTGGAAAGTTCATAATGATAGCTCATCCTTAGTGCAAACATTCTTTAATTTTCTTCCTTCAATATAAATCTATGAGATTAAAGGTAGTGTTCTAAAAGGAAAAGAGGATGAATCTGATTCCAATCACAATATTTAGTTTAAGATCACAAGATTTAAAAGTTTTTTTTTCTTTTATTAAGTTGTGTTGCTTCTCAAACTAAGATGAGCAAATTGAAATTGTGAGAGTATCGAATTGTGAGTCTAAACAAGTACCTAATATAAGCCAAGAGTTGTTTTCCACGACATCCTCGTGCCAAACTACTTGAAGAAACATCATGCACAAGACCACAAACATGTCGATCATGGACAAGTCTCTTCTTAATGGTCCCTAAGCTTTAACTACCCTAGTGTGCAAAGAGACTCCCCTCTCAGATTCTCTAGTTTTCTCCAATGCTTAAATTTCTTATGAGTAGTTCAGTGTCTGCATAGTTCATCCCATATATGGAACCTCCTGTACCTCTTTTTTGAGAAGATGAAAATAAGTTTGCTAGTTTATGCTTTCCTGTCAACTCAAACTTAGTAACAATCTGCCTATTATCATGGGCAAGTGATGCACACTTTTTTCTGCAAAAAAAATAAACGTGTAACATTAGAAATGAATCACAATAAATATAATGTTTGAGTAAATATATTAAATTCAACTGTACCTTAAATTATTTAAAGATATGTTGCTTGAGTAGTTATGGAATATTACCTCAAGTATAACATCAAAATCTAGTTGACAATTAAAGGATTTAAGTATAGTTGGTCACCTTAATGTCGTTGCCTTATAAGTATAAGTACTCATAGATTTCTTCACACCCAAAAGTTTTGGACAATTCTTCCATCATCCTCATGATTCTCTTCTGATTGTATTGGTTAAGAAAGTAAGATACCATTACAATTGTTACACTACGGAAAATAGTAAGTTGAACTAAAGAGTTCTAGAGCTTTTCGTAAGAGTTTTAGAGCTTCATGAGAGGGTTTAAGTCGTAAAAACGATTCCCTTCCTTAGAATGGAGGTTTAGGGGTTAGGGCGTCAAGGTACGACCCCCCAAGGACCACCCAAGGGGTCCTTGAAGAAGACCTCAAAACAACCCTAAAAAGCTGTCAAAACTCCGCAACTCACGCTTGCCATCTACTGGCCGTGGGTTGGGATCGTGGGTCAAAGCCTGAGTTGGCCTGCACCTCTAAGCCATAGTCCAACACCTACAAAGGTGCAGCACGGATCATGGACCCACCCACAGTCCGTGGGTGAGTAGTTCATGAGTGGGGGCAGCTATGAAAAATTAGTTTTTAGTTAGGGGTTAGGGGGTTAATTAGTAATTACATAGGGGTTAAGGGAGGTCGGTTAGTTAGTTATTAAACCACCTATATAAGCTAAATATGTCCCTAAAACTAAGTCATTAACTCATTCATCCAAAGACCCCAACTCCCTCTCAAATAATTCTCACTAGAACTCCATAGAAGAAGATCAAGGTGAAGTCTAGGGTTTAAGGGACTGCCTTTTCTCCTCAAATTCGTGGTGAATCTTCATTAAGGTATGTTAGTTTCTTCATCTATGGGCTCTTCCACCCATAGAGCCCCTTAGTTTTCCCCCAATTTTGAAGAAAACCCCCAATCTAAGCTAGGGTTTCTTCCAAAGTGTGGGTAGTGTTTGAGTTTGATTCCAATTGGTTGGATAATACTCAATGATCGTTTTAGTATTGAATCATGATGTATTGATGAATTTATGTGATTTCTATAGATAAACCTAGTTTATGTGATGAATTTGATATGTTGTAGGTTTATGCCTTGAAAGAAGAAATTGAAGAATTAGCATTGATCCTCTAAAATTATTATCATGTGTAGTAATGGTTCAACATTAGGATCATATATATATGACTTGAACTAGACTTTAGTACATGTGATGGATCATGATTAGGTAAAGTTGATATTGAACCTTACATGATGAATTATGACTATAATCTCTTGATAATGAAGAATATGACTAGAATTGCTTACAGATGAATCTTATGACTTGAGTGTCTTGCAATCTAGATATGAATTATGGTAGAATGAAGTAAAGCTTTGAGAATGTTGAATAACTAGGGCTTTGAGAGTAAAGCTAAGGTGAGGAATAAAAGTCTAATAGGTAGAATTATGGTTAAAGGCCTCTACTCACCTAACCTACCTTATGAATGGTTTAAAGTATAAAGTGATACAACCACTTGAATATGGATTGATTGTCAAGGACATCCTTCCATGAGGCATGAATGTTAAGCAAGTCTTAATAGTAAATCTTGGGATGTATGCTTAGCTCCAAGTGGATATTGATAATGAGATGGAGTGCTCACACAAGATAGCGTCTGGGCTCCAAGTAGAAAGGAGAACCACACCTAGTTCATTTGAGGACTATCCAAGTTAAAGGGGGAACTCTTATGTAGTAGAGTGTGGGTTTTAATTTAGGTCTCATGAGATGGAAGCCTTCACGTAGTTGAGTTAAGGTTTCTAGTAGCAATCTCCATATCCAATGAACTAAGGCATGCTTGAAGAAGCATCTCATAGTGTTCTAAAGCATAATTGAACTAAGACATGCTTGAAGAAGCATCTCATAGTGTTCTAAGGCATACTTGAACTAAGACCTACTTAATGAAGTACCTCATAGTGTTCAAGAGTATAAATGGACTTAGACATGCTTAAGATAGTATCTCATAGGGTCCAAGTTAATAATGAGCCTAGACATGCTAAAAGAAGTACCTCATAGGGTTCAAGCTAAGAATGAACTAAGATGTGCTTAAGAAAGTACCTTATAGTGTTCTAAAGTTAAAAAGAGGAACTAGGTTCCAAACCAAGAAGTATTAGCATGAGGACCTAAAGTGGTACTTAGCATGTATAGTATTATAGGATGTTATCCACGCCTTGCCCAAGTATAACTTAAGGTTATTGAAGAAAGTGTTCTTGTGAGTGATGTATCTTGAGATGGGATTGTGCTATAGTTGCCTTCCTTGTTAGTAGTGACTAAAGGTGAGAGATTCCCTTGTCTATATGAAGTAAGCTAACAATGAGACCAAAGGAGGGTAAGTATGACTAGGATGACTTCAAGGTTATGCTTAGTGTGAAAGGTAGTATGGGATATCTTTCATGCATTGCATAAGTATGCTTTCAAGTTACTTAGGAGTATGGTGCCCTTATGGTAGAAAATCTTAAGGACTTGACCGTGTATATAAACTACGATTAAGATGACCAAAAAGGGATACTTGGCTTAGGTGGTATTATGGGATGTTTTTCATGCATTGCACATGTATGCTTTTAGGTTGCTTGAGAGTAATTCTATTTTGGTATAGAAGACTAAGAGTCAAAGAATGTTTATATGATGCTTATGTTGGAGACTTTGCTTATTATGATGATATAGTCTCTTATGCTTACTATTGATGTTTCATGAAGTATTTCATATGATTTTGGATTATGTCTTATATTGACTAACCCTTGTTTCATGCTCTTATGATTATGCTAGCTAACATATTTAGTACATTTTGTACTAACGCATACTTTGCCTACATTCTAATCAAATGTAGGGTTTAGAGATTGAGTGCTACTCTTGGAGATTGGTTTCTAGAAGTTGCAAGGAGTTGAAGATCTTGGTGAGTCCTCGTAGCTTCAAGGACAAAAGCCACCTTTCCTTTATGCCTTTTATTTTCATGTTGAGACTATTGTATGGGTTGTGTCCCAAGAGTTTTATTCTAAAGTTGTATTAGTTGGTTTGAGACAAAGTATAGAAAGTCTTCCGCTTGCTTTTATGAAAATGACTTCGATTGTAAAAAGTTTTAAATTTTTTCGTACTTTTTTATTATCTCATGTTCATGATATGCTAAGGACTTGTATGAGCCTTTTCGGATTCTTGTACGCTGTATTACATCTAGGGGGTACTCTTGGGTTGTAACAACAATGTAAGCCATCCAGAACTCTGGCTGCTAAATACACTATTTCCTGACAATAATCTCAACCTGGAGATGGAGAATTACATTGATGAAGTGTAAACTATCTTCATCCAGAAATGTGTTACTAGCTACACCAAACAGGTTCATGCAGCCAACAATCATGCCACTAGTCAAGGTGCAGTAACTCTTGTACATGTGAGAATGTACAAGAGATACTACACATTAAGTAGTGACATGGTTGTAGGTGCAGGAACCTATGTGGTGTAGCTTGGAAAGCATTTCTGGATGAAAATAGTTGAATCTTCATCGATGGAATTTTCCATTCTGCATTGAGATTACTCTCAAGGAACAGTGTTTAACAACCAGAGACCTGAAAGGTTTACATTTGTAGTGGGATATAAATTATCAAAACCAAATTGCTTTACAAACTCACTTATAGAGAGCAATTCAATTCTCTTTCTTCGGTGTTGGTGGTTCTTAGCATCCTGTTATATACATACCTACTACACCGGGAAGATTAACGAGTCTGAGAAGAATTTGAATGAAAAGGAAAAAATTGGGGAAATTATGAGCTTACTAGTGTACTAAAGCAGATCCAAAAGATGGAGGCCCTCAGAATAACACCAAAAAAGAGTAGCACGCCCTATCCACTAGAGAACACAACTGCAAAGAAGGAAAAAGAGGAATCAACAATGCATGACATAAAAGATGGAATAAGGTACCAGGTGGTGGACTTACTTCTTGTAGCTGAACCAAGAGCTGAAGAAAGGACAGAACGAGTGTTAATCACCCAAAAGAGGAGGAACTGAAACTAAACAGATCAAGAACAAAATACTTTTTGAGATTTTTTTAGAAAATATACAAATCAAACAAAAAAAATTTAAAGTAAATTATGAATCAAGCAAAACAAATCTATATCTATCTATATTTAACTAAAAGAAGAAAAAGATAACATCTTCTTAAGCCAAGTAACAACTTAAAAATAACACATAACATTAGGACAAAAGAAATTACCTTCGTTATGATCCGAAAACTAGACTCATGATAACATCTACCAACAACAACCTCTAGGTGAGTCAACCCACAACTCGAAATGCCAAATAATAAACCTAGTAGGTAGATATCAAAATTTAACAACATATAAGCAGAAGCAGCAGAAAATAAGAACAACTCTCTCTCTCTCTTTCTATATATATATATATATAGACACATACACACATACACAATTAGGAGGAAAATATTCAATCCCACGGCCTGGTAGACACAACTACAAACTTACCAAAAGAGTACAAGTCTCAAAAGTGAACCAAATATAAAAACTTATCTAAAATACAAAAGACTAGTCAATAATTATACCAGAAGGAGATAGGTTGATCCAGGACACCATAAGTTCACCCCTCATTCTTCGAAGACTCCGCAATTGGCCCAAACTCAATGTTGGCGACTAGTGCTTGAATCTACATAAAAAAAAATAGATGCAAAGTATAGTATGAGTACCAAAACAACAGGTACCAACAGATATCAAGACCAACTAAGCTTGGAAAGTAAAAACATTAATGAAAAGTGAGAAGGTAAAAAACTAGAGGTCATAGAATGAAACGATAACGGAAAACCTAACTACAAAAAACTTAAGTCTAGGAAAGGATAAATGGTAAGACAAATAGCTATATATAACTTAATTTGACCCCATTTCCCATAAGCCCAAAAGGTACACTCGTGAGCAATGGAAAGTAAATAACGCAAACGGACCCTTATAAGACCGATGGATATAGTTAAGGAAACTACTAGGTAAGTTTAAGAGAATTCAAGAACTATCATTTCCATCCATGAACTCAAACCGCTGTAAAGGCACCCCCAAAGAATCTAATAAAATTAGCAAACCAGGACTTGAACCTGACCAATAGAGGTGATGCCCAAACTTTAATCACACCTAATAGATACGTGTTAGGACCTTGAAATGTGACTACAAATATGCACCAGGTCATTAAATCATGGATAAAAGTGGTATGTTAAGGCCTCAAATCATGGCTAAGAAAGGTATGCCATGTCCACGAACCTTGGCTAAAAGGAGATAAGCCAATGCCTCGAATTGTGGTTAAAAGACTTTCAATGGCCCAAATCACCCATTTTTCCTCAAACTTGTAACACCTTAAAAATTGGTAAGTGGAGTTGGAAAAAAAAAATTCAAAAGTGTTTGTTGGTTCCAGTTTATACGGATCGTATAAGGACCTACGGGCCGTACGTAGGAAGTCGTTGAAGTTGAGTTGGAAATTTGAAACTTTACAAGTCCAAGATAAAGTTCCTATGAACCAACAGGACGGCACAAAGACCTTTGTACAGCCCATAGGAAGGGTCGTAGGGGGGGTTCAAGACTTCGGAAAATTTTGATAAACTTTGGGTATACAGATGGGACTATGCACCGTATAAGGTTATGTGGTCCATAGCCCAAGGCATATAGAAAGTATATAACTTAAAAGAATTTTTGGATCTAGAGTTCTACGAGAGGGCTCTATGGGTCGTAAAAGGTTCGACGAACCATAGGATGGGTCCGTGGAATTTAACCAAAAGTTGAATGCCAGTACTTAGTTGTACGAATGACCAAGATGGTCCATAGAGGCTTGTACGGACCAAAGGTCAGTCCGTAGAGTCCCTCCGACATTTTTTTTATGTTAGGATTATTTGGGTCTGTTTCTACCCTTTCTACACCTAAACTATGTCGTTTTGACCCTATAACTAAGTCCTATAACTGAATTTACTCTTGAAATAAAACTATTTCCCTCTCATTCACTCAAACCTTCAAAAACTCTCAAGGTTTTCTCTATAAATTCTCTCCAAGGATTCTCTTAAGTGGATTAGGGTTTTTCAAGCCTTTAAGTCTCCTTCTCCAATTCCAAAGCTAAGATTCATCAAGGTATGTGGATTGTTCATGAATGAATCATTTCCATCCATTGAGTCTCAGAGATTTCTCTACTTCTCTTCTAAGATTCTAACTCAAATTTCTAAGGTTTGCATGATTACTTATGAGTTCAATTGTTTATGAATTAATTCACTATGTATGATCTTATTAATCATGATTTTATCTAAATTACATGTTTCCAATTATATTTTCATGAAACCGTTCTATGTATATATTTTGATTATGAAATTAAGCTTTGATGATACACATGCATTACGAATTGAAGAGATTATGATTCAAGGATACTTCCATAAAGTGTCAATATGATCCTATGAAATTAGGTTGCTTCCCATTTATGTATTCATTATGAAAGATTATCATGATTTAGATGTTTTCGATTAAGTGTCCCTTCTACAATGATTGTGTTATGCATCATGATATTTTAAGGAGCTACTCTTAAGTATATGTATTGTTTTCGTGTGGAGTTGAACTTAGCACTGAGTGGACTAGCAGTGATTACCCATGTTCCATAAAATATGTGCTTCTATAGGTATAAGACTGAGAATTCATGATCTCAAAGAGAATACAAGCGAGTACCCAATCTCTGAATGCTTTTGGTCTTGAAGGGGACTAGTGGTGAGTACCTAGTCTCACAGTTTTGTAATGATGATACCTTTTTTTCCTGGAAAGATATATTGGGCCCTCTTTGATGGAGTGACATATCAAACTCCATATTTAGATGACATGGTTATATGTCGGTTAATAGTTTCTCTCACACACTCGAATGACATGGTTTAAGCTTTTGGCATGATTTTTATAGTTTTGCATTGACCTTGTTCCTTGATTTATTGACTTAGCTTATCAAATTTGATATGTGTTTACTTGGTCATGCACTGTACCGGTGTGGAATTCTATCCAACCAACAATCACAAACATGCACAATCACAAACACAAAGAACAATACCACTTGAATGCCACAAGTCACACAAACGGGTCGATTTCATAAAATTATCAACATGATGTCAATTCATATGCTTTCCTATATATTCCCTAACATGCGTTGCATCAATGATACTATAAAGTAGTAGACATGCATAGATACATAAACCAAATAACATATAACCATCACCTGCCTCGAATCAAGCCTCTTGGAAACTCTAAAGAACACAAGATTTCCCCTTTTGAAGTTCCTTGGCTTGTTCTTGGTCTAAAACAATAAATAAATGCAACAGTCAATCAAACTGGACTAATAATACCTTATTATAACCAAATATTAACTCCACTCCAATTCATGATCATCTTTCCCCAACTTAGGGCTTTTTTCACCATGAAATCATGTCAAAACCCTCCCTCAAGAGTAATATCTTAGATTCTAAAGCTTAAGAATCAATTTAAGATTGGGGAGTAACAAACTTACCTTTACCAATGAATTCCATGGAAATTTAGTGTAAACAACCCTAATCGCCCCTCATAATTCCAAGACTAAAAGTGTAGAAAATAGGAGGTTTTGGGGTTTTTCTGTATAAAATCCCGACTAACCCAACTATAGTTGCCTAGCTCGCTATAGCACATGCACACTCCTACTGTAGCGAATAACATAAACTTCAAAGAATAAAAATCTCCAAAACCCCCCATTTTCCACAAAATACCTTTTTCCCTTACATCCTAAACTATTCCCTCCATATCAAGATTAATTTCGGGAGTTCTATCCACTTGAATTTGATTCAGTAAAACCCTAAGGGCTTCTTATCCAAGAAATTAACTACCAAGCCTAAACATTGCACCCTATCCATTCTTGGATGGCTCTAGAACTCACCTAGCCCAGTTTCTGTTTGAGGTTAGCGTACCTTAAAAGTTTTAAGTCACTAACCAAAAAGTTTTCTGGTCCAAATTATTTTCCCATTGGCCTAGTCATAATGATCAGAATGGGTCATTACATATACAAATTTTAATCTTCCTTAGTTTCAATTTATGTGTCATACTCAAAACAAATTAACTTTAAACTCCTTATTGTTTATATTCATACATGTGTATAACTTAGATCACAAAATTTGTGTGAAAACGTCATCAAATAAATCAGGACAGAGGGAGAACTATAAGTCTAAAACATCCCAGAGATCATGTAATACCTTGGAAATTAAAACTTAAGTTTGCAAAGGGAAAGTTGCAGAAAAGTGTGTTGGTACGGTTCCTACAAAGCCTATCTACGGGTCATAGGAGGCTCTCGTGGAACTTGGGTTGAATTTTGGAAAATGCAAGTCTCTGATGATTATTTATAGATGAACATGGTGAGTCGTAAGGTTTTCTATGGGTCGTAGAAAGTGTATGTGGCGTGGGTTCAGAGTTTGTGATTTTGAAACCTAAGAATCTACGAAAGAGACCTATGAGTCATAGGAATGGTTACGGGCCGTTGAAAGGTTCTATGGAAGGTGTCTTGGACTTGAAGGATTTTTGGTAAACTAGGTCAATGAAAAAGGTCTACGTACGTACCTTAGAAAGTTCCATCGCCCATAGGAAGGATCTCGTGGAAATGTAGCAAAATGTTAAGTCCTAGTACTTGTTCTACGACCGATCAGGACGGTCCGTAGAAATTCTTATGGGTCATAGGTCGAGGTCGTGGGGTCTTTCCAACTATTTTTTATTAAGGGTATTTTGGTATTTTCCTACCTATTTAATCCATAAACTATGTCTTTGACCATATAAATATCCATATAAGTCAATTTACTCTTCCAAACTTAGTATATTCCCTCACATTCACTCAGATCCTTAATTCCTTCCAAGTTCATCCTCTCGATTCTCTAAAAATCCAAGGTGAAAAACTAGGGTTTCAAGGGCTTCAAAGATTTTCTCTCCTGCTTTTAGGACTTTGATAATCAAAGTATGTGGGAGCTTCATCAATTGATTCCTTTATTCCATTGGTTTCCAAAAGAATCTCAATTCTCCAATTCTTTACCTAAAATTTAGGCTTTCATGTTATTCTCCATGGGTTCAATTCATTATGATTCAGTTGTCTAAATTCAATCTTAGTATGCATGATTTAACTCAATTATATGATTTTCAATTGTTTCCACACGGACCATGCCTATGTCTATTTTATAAATATGAACTATGATTATGAACTTGTGAATTATGATTATGAATCAATGCATGTTTTATGAAAGTAATGATTTATGACTAAGGGATGATTTTAAGAGAAAATGACTATGATTTGTGAAAGGTTTTCTCACATTTAAATGGAATCATGATTTAGATGCTTAGGAAGGTAAGTGTCATAATATGAATTCATGTACTGAAAGGAGCTACTCAAATATAAATTTATGATTGGATTGGTAATTTTTAATTGTTGCATTTCTAAGTATTTGATATGATTATGATTATGTCTTTTCCATTGGAATTTACTTAGAACTGAGAGGACTTTAGAATAGAGGTCTTAACTGTAGAAAGGGTTTGATATTTAGTAGCGATTCTCTTGACCCAAACTATGTGCCTCGTAGGATTGTCTTAAATGACCTTGCTAGTGGATCCATCTTAGCAATTAACAATGATTCATAGTTCTACCTTGGCAAGTAAACTCTCTCTTTTCAATGTGAGGTTTACACCAGATTTCATGTTATAGCTCACGTGGTGTTATTATCGATTAACGGTAAATATCCCACAAATGAACTATGTTTTTTAAAAAAGATTTTTCTATGGTTTTTAATATGCAATGACCTTGTTTATGATTTACAATTTCTCTTTAAAGGCTTTTACTATGTTTACTTGGTTATGCATATCATGTTTAAGTTTATCATATTATCATGTCTATATTTTATGCATTTTCGAATATTCAATATATTCAAAGTAATGCTGCATAGTGTGCCTATAATATTTCATAATATAGGGTCTGACACTTCTACTCCTCCCGGACTTGGCTAGATCGAGATTGCTCTACTTTAGATTAGATTGGTGAGTCCTCATGAATCGAGGGCAAGGTCATGGAATGATGTATTTTAGTTTTCAGATTTTATTTGTGACTTAGGGGTTTGTCCTGGTCACATATATGATAGTAGAAGGCTTATGTCAGACTTAGAGGTATTCCGCATATTCTCTTATGCACTATGTTGATATTTTTTACGACATCTTATAAGTTGAGACTTATATTACTTATATTTTTCATTTATTGTATTTTATTACGTCATGCTTATGTCAAGTGGCTTGTTTAGGATATCTCTAGGTCCTATTCACCATGTCACATCTAAGGTGTACTTTAGAACGTGACAGATCAAGATATTAAAATCACAAATCAAAATTAAAAGTTCAATTTGAATTTTAAAAACATGTTTAAAATATATTTATAAAGACATCAAAACTACACTAATGCATTTAGGAAATCATAATTGAATAGGAAATAGATTAAAAAGAAAAAATAGCAGTAAACAACACATAACCTAGGGGGAATCACATTAAATACGAACGAACAACCTAAAATACAATTCAAACTCCTATCATCATTTGTCATTACTACTAGTATCCACTACAAAACAACTCCAAAAAATATCCAATCTTATTGAACATTAGGTAAAATGGTGGTTGAACATTCTAGGCTGAAGCATTGATTCAAAAGTGAGAAGAGAGAAGAGAGAAGAAGAATTTTGTTCAGAGACATAGAAGATTTGAGTCATGGAACTCAACAAAAACACAACCAATGACACCTAAAAAAGCTCAGTCTTACACAAACAAGTAAATACCTATGAAACGAAGTTAACAAAGTGTAGAAATCGATTGATCAGAGTTCTCTCCTTCATTGAAGGCATTCTCACAGAGTAAAGTTCTCATAGAATAAAAAGTTCTTTGAAAGTGAGATAATTTTTTGTGTAATTAGTAAGAGTGTAGCTACCGAATTAGCAACACTTTCGATTTCCGTTGCTACAATTTAACTAAAATTAATTTGTAATAAAAGCTAATGCCATATTTTTTTGTCGTTATAAATTATAAATTTCATAGAGATTTATCAAAAGAGATAGCGACGAATTTTTTGTTGCTACATTCGTCGCCATGTACTAATTAAATAATAACGACCTTTTTTGTTGTTAATTTTGTAAGACAATTTAATGTGTTAATATTTTGTGCTTATTTTAAGAGACACAATACATATTTTGTCTCCAATCTATCGCTATTTAATAACTTACAAGTTATTATTTTACGATCAAATGACTATTTCATAGCTAATTCATCGTCACATAGCGATAGAATATAGTCTGTCTTTATATTTTGTCCCTAAACATTCTTATTTTATTAGTGTTTGTATGGATTCAAAATAAGCTCCTAGAGTTTGATTTGATAAGTTTCAGTCTACTTTGCTACAATTTCTTTTGAGCAAAGCAACTATGGCTCATCTTTATTTATTCGGAAAACATCTACAGATTGTGTTCTTCTTTTGATCTATGTAGATGACATTATTATCACATCAAGAAATTCTTCATTAGTTACTAATTTTCAACCATAGCTTAAAGATTCTTTTCATATGAAAGATATTGGTACTCTTACATATTTCTTGGGTTTGATAGTTCATAATAATTCTTTGAGTGTGTTTTTAAACTAATACAAATGCACTTAGGATCTAATTTCTTTTGTTGGTCTTCAAGATTGCTCCTCTGTAAATACTCCATTGGAATTTAATGTGTAGTAAGAAGACGATCCTCTTCATGATCAAATTATATTTCAAAAATTATTTGGGTGCCTAAATTATACTATTACTCGGGTTGACATCTCTTTTTCAATTCAACAAGTTAGTCAATTTATGCAAGCTCCTCGTCATCTTCATTTGGTGGTTGCTAATCTCATTATTAGGTATCTTCTAGGCATATCTACTCTTGAATTATTCTTTTGTAGTTGGTCTCCTATTCTTTTCATTATTATTAGTGATTCTCATATTATGTAATGTCCTAATACTCATCATTCAGACATTGGTTGATGTGTGTTTCTTGTTGAATCATTGATATCTTGGAAGATTAATAAGCAAGATCATGTGTCAAAATCTTCAACAGATGTTGCATATCGATTCATGTCGACTGCTTGCTCCGAAGTTGTATGGCTTCGTGGATTACTTGCTGAGATTGGATTTCCTCAATTTAATATTACTCCTCTCCATGTTGATAATACAAGTGTTATTCAAATGTTATGATCCAAAGTATACCCTGACGTGACATGGCGTATAAGACCCCGAGAGGCTCCACACAAGCCACTTGATATACATATACACAATATAATAGAAAAAAGTTGGAAATCTCATATGAAATAAAAAGTTTGACATTTGAAGTGAAAGTCTAACATAGTCTTGACAAGCCTTTCTAGTACATCAAAGAAAGTGGTCGGGACATAA
The DNA here is from genome assembly GCA_037074985.1 of Solanum bulbocastanum. Lineage (NCBI taxonomy): Eukaryota > Viridiplantae > Streptophyta > Magnoliopsida > Solanales > Solanaceae > Solanum > Solanum bulbocastanum. The sequence goes on from CM073604.1 coordinate 32,829,792, forward strand.
CTCGTACACCACGTACAACATCTGATACAAAACAAAATATATAAGAAAGCAATAAAGGTGACATCGTCCTTGGAGTATGAGGACTCACCAAATCTTCAGTCTCTAAAGTGATCAACTAGACATGAACGGAGGGAGAGAAAATCGTCAAGCCTTACATTAGTGATACAATGTAGACACAAGTATGCATTAGTACATGGAATGTCCTAAGTATGAGGGATATGTATAAAACATTAATCATGACAATAAGAGGAGATAATCGAAAAGCTAAACATTATAAAAGCTCTTAAGAAACATCATAAATCATGGCATGGTCAATGCATTCTTAAAATCATAGGGAGAGCTTCATAAAACATTTGAAAGTAACTTAGTTCGTTTTGTGAGATATTTACTATTAACCAACATAGACCACGTGAGCTATAACGTGAAATTCGATGTCTTGATCCCATACCGAAAAGAGATGTCATTGCTTGCCAAGGCAACGACCTTAAGCTTCTAGCTTAGGTGGATCCACTAGATATTTCACTTAACACAATCTACGAGGGCACGTAGTTAGGGACAAGTAGAGACTCGACCTCTACTAACGAGAGAGTCTCTAGTTCAATATCCTTTCGGTGCTAAGTAAAAATCCTCACGGAATAGTGATAAAGATAAACTTATCATCGTTCATGGAAAAACACAATTAAGTTACTAATTCAAGCTAAAAATATTATATAGTAGCTTCTTAAACCATGTGTGAGAAAGTCTTTCACCATTCATGATTTTATAATGTAAGAAAACCTTTCACAATTCATGCATATGTAAGAAAATCCTTTCACAATTAATCAATGCTTACCTTAAAGCAACCTAGATCATAAAATAATATTTTTTCATAAATTATGCATAAGTTCATGAAATTGCATTGATTGAAAATCATGATATTGAATCTAAATAATCATAATATGATCAAAATCAAATAATCTAAATTCATACAAATAGAACCCATGAGAAATTGAATGAAAACCTAACCAATTTTGGAAAATTGAAGATCTTTAGGGACTCAATAGGTGAATGAAACGCATTGATGAACACCCTACATACCTGGATCTTAAATCCCTAAGCAATTATGAAGAAAGGTGATTTGAACTTGAAGAACCCTAGAATCTTTCTTCTTCTTCCTTGAGTTTGAGAGGGAAATTGGGGAGGATGAATTTGGGAATTAGGGGAATGAATTTAAGGTGGGTAGTTTTAGGACCTAAAACTCTTATATAGGGCTACGAATGAGTGTCAAAATGACAAAGCTTAGGCTTTAAGTGCATAGGAAAATACCTAAATACCTTTTAAAAATAATTTTCGGACCCAATGGATTTTTCACGAACTGTATTGGTCAACCGTAGATCAAAGTACTGAAACCTTAAAATCTATCCAACTTTGAAGAGACATCTACGTGTCGTAGGACTTCCTACACTTCGTAGACCCAATTAGTAGAACTCAACTTTAACCCAAAATTTCACGAAGTCTGAAAATTTTCTACGGGACCTTTCTACGATACGCAGTTCATTTGACGAACCATCCTATAGTTAATCATAGAATGAGTTACTGGGACTTGATTTTCAAAAATATTTTTTCCTTTATTTCTCCTACGAGACTGGTCTATGACCTGTAGAACTTTCTACGAACCGTAGCGGGTCTCAGGGACTTGAACTAGTAGCCATCTTTTGGCCTCTTTTTCCTTTTTCAAATTTCGAGGTGTAACATCAAATTTCTACTTATCTGGTTTATCATAAGAGGACCAAATTATATATGAGAAGGAGTAGATAAATGAGTCATTATTCTTTCATATGTGTCTAATGATCTTCAAATAGTTTATGACTTTACAAAATACATTGCACGACAACACCATTAGTTTCTAGTAGGCAAATTGATGCTTCTTGATTCGCTAACATCAATTTAAGGGGTGGGGGGGTGGGGTGAGCATGATGGATAAATCATGAATTAATAGTGAATGATTGTATATATATTAATGTAACTATATAGTGTTATAAACAAGTGTAATTATAGAAATTTGTTCTAGTGATCAAATAGAATAAATATTGTGATAGAATAACAAATTTAGAGGGATATCATGACAGATTTAGAGGATTTGCATAGCAGATTTAGAGGAATAAAATAGTTGATCTTTAGGGATATAAGTGACGAATCTTAAAGATTGTGATGTGTATACTCTCTATCTAATGGAAAGACTCTTGCTTTGAGAGATATTCAACACAACTCTTGACATTACTTTCCAATTTTCTGTTTCATTTTTAATATGATTGCAAAGATTAAGATACTTCTGGGGTTAGTGACTCTTTATGTTCTAGTCATAGCCCTTGGTTTTGAATTGTGATACATAAACAATTGAGGATTACTAATTTTGAAATTAAAATACTACCAACTATATAACATGGAATAAAAAATTCCACAATTTATTTAAGTGTGTTACAAGTTGAACTATAGTGGATTAGTTTGAATTGTTATAATTGTCTAGTTGAATCTCTCCTCTCCCTTGCTGCCACAGAGACAAAAACAAGAAGAGAACAAAATGACATTTTACTTTCTTTCAATTGAAGGAACATTCCATCTTCATAAACTATACTTCTAAAGCAGAATTGGGAGCTCATTGTTCCTTCACTAACAATTAAAGGATAAATCAATGAAAAGTTCTTTATAAATGGTTTATTTAAATTGAGTATTCATTGTCATTGTTGGGTGTTGAAGTGTGTGTTCATCACATCTAAAAAAGTTTTAGAGAGAGCATATTTGTATTATTTAATAATATTCTCAACACGCTCCTCACGTGTAGGTCTAATTTTTTTTTTCATGAGCCAAACATGTTTGCTCTGATATTATATTGAAATGTATGATCATCTCATCTAAAAATTCAAGTTGTTAGAGAAAACACATTTTTATTATTTAATTATATTCTCAACATTGGGATTAATTATGTGTAATGAAAATACATTTAACTATTTTTGCAGTTTCACCTAACAAGGCAAAATTTGCTTTCTCCCATTATCGTTTTCATTTCTCTCCTCATTTTTTGTATGTCAAATACATAATTTTATTTTATACCTTGACATTTGAGAAAATTATCAAAAAAAATTTTTTTTAAAAAAACCAAAATAAAATACCTTGGCATTGTTTGTTCCCGTTAAAAATTGAAAATTTCTATTTATTGTGTTATTTTTGACGTTTTCTATGAAAGTAGCCAACTACTATAATAATTAATAATCAGTCTATTCAAAATTCCAACTAATTATGACTTAGAAATAAATGGTTCTATCATAAATCAATTTCTTGTGATTAAGTCTAAGATGTTCTCTTTATTCATTTTTACTCGTTCGCTATATTACTAAAAACAAATATTCATATTACTTGTTACTTTTAGTATATTAAGAAAAGAACATATATTATAATAAAATACTAATATTAATTAATATATTTATAGGACGTACAAAATTCAAAATTAATAATAAAAGTAAACCGAAGAAATAAAATATTTTCTTTAAATGTGATGGTGATGCCCTATCTACTTATTACTAATTTAATTAATCAAACGAGGAGGTTAGAAAAATATCTTAATGGCTACAGATTTGACAAAGGACCTAACGTACAAGTTTTATAGTCAATCTTTAGATCTACCTTTTTAATTACGATTATCTTTTAACTACTCTTACATTTAAATACTTTCACGTAACCTAATATTGTTCGGAAAAATTAATAACAAATGAATAAGTGAGAACTAGAAACTGTACGTGACAATAAATGGCTGAATACTGATTTACATCAATTAAGACATCACATTTGTTTTTTTATTAACTTAAAGAAAAGCAAGAATTTTTCTTCCGTTATAACATAATATAAACATAATCATTTTAATTTAATTATCTTACTTCAATCTGTTTTATAGAAATATCTTTCATTTTTTAATTTTTTTTTAAAAAGAGAAGTATTAAAAACACCTCTAAACTTGACATGAATAATTAGTTTCATTTTTAAACTGTTGACAACTTTAAAAACACTCTTTTACTTGATTAATTGAACTTAAAAACACCATCGATTTTGAAACATGATTGAAAGGCTCATAAATTCTCGCTAAATTTATGAATGTTTTCAATACTTCTCTAGATTTTTATTAAGAGTTTCATGCTCCTACAAAAATTTGAGATTACTTGTTATGTCATGTGACAGATCGGGGGTGTTGGAGTGTTTTAAGTTTAATTAGTCAAGTATAGAGGTGTTTTAAAGATTGTCAATAATTTAAAAACGAAACTAATAATTTACGTCAAGTTCACAAGTGTTTTCAATATTTCTCTCCTTTTTATATTTCAACTTTTTACAAAACATTTTTAATATTACAAATTTAAATGATTCTACATTCAAAAATCTTATTTATTCATTTATTTTACAGACCATCAAGTTGAAACAGATAAATAATAATAATATTTTTTTTAAAATAAAATAAAATTACATGTTTAATTTATTATAAGGCCGTCGGTGAGGATGATGGGTGGGTATGCAATTAGCACAAACATGACGTGATATTTTTGGAAACTAAAAGTAGAAAAAGACAAGATCATATATTTGGAAAAAAGAAAAAGGAAAAATAAAAAAGCAGTGCACCGACAGAAACCTGGTTTGAGTTGTCGGAGAAGAGAAACCGGAAGTAGCCGGTTAGAACAGCAAAGTACAGGCTGTTCACAACCACTTCCACAATCTTTTGCTTTTATAGATAGATAGCTAACACTACTTTGCCAATTTGATTGGACATACTCAAAAATGTCAATCTCCATTAAAAACAAATACCTTTATCACACCTCATAAATTAATAGTACTAATTTCACTTTAACCAGACGGTTCAGCTGGTTATTTTTTAAAAAAAATTATATTATTTTAAATATTTAGGTATTTTATAAGGTATATTCAAAATTTGTTTTTTTAAAATTATCTCAATTATATTGGTTTCTCTTTGGTACAATTTGGTTAATTTTTTCTTTTTATCACCACAAAATATATTATTATTAAAAAATTTCTTTCGCAAATATATTCGTGAATAACACTTCAATTCTTTACCAGGAAGTCAAGAATGTAAAGTCTTGTTGTCGTATTACTTGATCCTAAATAATTAATAAGAGTGCTTGCATAGATTCTATTGTATTGTTTGATAGAATATGTATTATACTGTAGTATAATTTAATTTTAAACATAATTAATTAAAGAATAACTAAAGAATAAAGAATTAAATTTGTCTAATCAAACAGAGGTCTAAGACATAGATTATATTTATATTTTGAAAAATATTATAAAATATATTTATATATTAAATTTAACATATTGTTTATATATAAAATATGTTTACATACACATAAGTTTATTCGGTTAGGTTCAACATTTTTTTTTGGTTTTTCATAAATTAAAAAGATCATCCCAATTGTTCGGGACATTTATACACTTAAATAAAAGTCCACAATTTTATTTTTAAAATGATGTAAATTAATTTGATTCAATTAGATTCAAGAATTCAACTAAATTTTCATGTTTTTTTTACACCCCTATGTTAAATGATTCATTTCTTTAGTAAATTTTCAATGTATACTTATTAAAAATAATTAGTCATATTTGTTTGTATAAAAGTTATTTTAAATAGATTTTAAAGGATCGGTTTACTCGTGGAATTAGACATTATAATCTTGATATAATTTTTGAGATTATTTTTATTGATGTACATTTAATTTCACAATTCTTGTATTATTTCTATTCTATACACATTCTATACTGAACTACAATTTTAGAACTATCATTTTCGAAATAAAACAGCAAAATAAAATCTTTTACCGTTTTTGTTTTTTAAAGAAAGAAGACATTTATTTGAGATCGAGTAGACTGTGTTTTTAAATTGTATTTTCCAATTCTATTCTGCTTAAATTAAAAAAATGTTAAGAAATTAATTCACTTTATTGTTATTCTAATCTAAATTTGAACTTTCTGCCAACAAGGATTGTGGTGTAGTGATAAATATTTCTTCATCCTTGGGTACAGAGGCGCCTTTGTTAGGGAGCGCTTTACACTCCAATGTGGGACTTTCCGGTGCGAATCCGGATTTAGTTGAACTCCAATGGGTACCGAACACCGTTTGGGAAACTAAAAAAATTAATTTGAATTTCCCTAATATTATTTTAAATATATTTTTAAAATGATATTTTTAAATTTAGAAAAAAACAATTTAATTTTTACTTTATTTTAGCGACAAGTTCTTATAGTTATATAAATTTTGATATTCAAAACAATAAATGTAGATTTTAAAATTAAAGTTAAAGTTTTTAACTTTTCTGAATTATTTGTCTAATTAAATTTATTCTTGTTCTGTTACAATTTATCAGTCTTAAATTTAGTTTGTTTCAAATTTTTTCTTTTTGAAAATCATTTAATTCTAAATTTTTTGAATGATTATTTAACATCATACATCAAGAAATATTTTAGTTTAAAAAATAAATTAAAATTGAAACAGATAAAGACAAAAGAGTGTTAGAATTGAGGCAGCTAGCTCTGCATCCTGTATCTCTAAAATGTCTAAAACAAACCCAGAGCCGACTACTGGTTACCGGTGAAGCCGGTTAAAATTCCTAATAATGTAATTTAATTTAATGTGTAATTAATAAAACTAAATCTGCCAAAGAAATGATAAAAAGAGAGTAGCAACTAGCATTATCAGAGAAGAAAAAGAAGGTGAAGTAGAGGAGTGATGTTCAGTTGATGAAATGCACTGTTTCTTCACTTTGGCATAACCCCTAGAAGTGAATCAAGATTGATTAAGCTGTGTTTTAAGGTACCCTCTGTTTCTTTGAGGAGAAGAAATGGAGGCAGGTGCTGGAATGGTAGCTGGATCTCACAAGCGCAATGAGTTGGTTAGGATTCGACATGATTCTGATAGTGGGGTATCATTCTCAAATTCTCTGTCTGCTTTTTTATTACTTTTTTTGTTCTTGATTCAATACAGGTGTTTTAGATCTGATTGTGAGGTTTTTGATAAAAATCCTACATCTTATCTGGATCTAAGTGTTCAAGTTGCCTCAGATTTCTGATAAAGTTTCATCTTTTTATCTATTTGGACCTTAATTTAGTTTTCTTTTATAGCATTTTGGTTTTTGAATTTGTCTTCTTGATTCAGTGTTGGGGTTTAGATCTGACCTGGTGATAGTCTATTGTTGAGATTTTGTGATAAAGGTTTGATCTTTTCATCAATTTGGACTTTAAAGTGTTCTATTACTACTTCTTTAAGCATATTAGGGCTTGTAATTTGGTGGTTGAAGTAGAGTGAATTCTTAGCCCAAGACTGGGTTTTTCCCATGAATTTGGAAGTTTATTGATGTTAATCTTGTTTAAGATTTGATTCCTATATCAAGATTTGAGTACATTTTGGAATGAAATGGATGTATCAAGATTTGAGCTCTCTATAAATATTGACATTTTGTTTTTTCCCCTTGCATTCACACTTCAACACCCCACCTCCCACCTCATGTGGTTGGACATTTGATGCATGATCAAATGTGGGGCCCAACATGTGAAATGGATCTTACTATAATGCCATGTGAAAATAGGCCTTGGGCTTAACTCACGCTTCCAAAGCTAAGCTCAAAGGGAGGAGGATTGTCCAAGCCTAATAACAAGATCATCCATTTCATTAATCACCGATGTGGGACTTTTTAACTCTTCAACATATACATACCTGATGTTAATTCGTGATGGAAAGTTCTTCGAAAATGTACTTTTTTGCTACTTCAAATTTGAGCAGTTTTGCCTCTTGTGTTATCCTAATGTAGTAACTGACGGCTGCTTTAGGAGAAAGATAGGCATGTTCAATTTCGGGATTTCATTTTAGATCCGCATATTAGTTCAGGAGTATGGATCATGAATATTTCTTTGGTTTTTCCTTATATGTTTGGCACAAGAATGTCAATCAAAATTTAAGTCTATATATTTGGTTTAAAGCCTGCATTTCACATTTCGAGCATTCATTTCCTTCTTGGATGAACTGAGATGCATTTTCTTCAAAATCACTTTTATGGACAAATATAAGTTGGTGAAATTTTTCAATGTCAAAAGCAAAAAGATAATCGCGCCTAAACAGGCTTGTTAGAGTTCATTCACTTTAAGAGGCCTTCTTGAAATGGTTGAATCTACTAATTATTAGTTTCCAGTACCCTCCATTCAAATGAGTGGATGACCCTTCTGCTAGTAGTTTATTAGACTGAAGCTTGAGTAGGTTTGCGTGTATCTATTGGTTGATCTAAATACCTGCTAATTAAGTGGACATTTTGGTGCAGCCGAAACCCTTGAAGCCTCTCAACAGTCAAATATGCCAAATTTGTGGTGATACTGTTGGGTTGAATGCTACTGGTGATGTATTCATTGCTTGTAACGAGTGTGCCTTTCCTGTTTGCCGGGCTTGTTATGAGTACGAGCGTAAAGATGGAAATCAATCATGTCCTCAATGCAAGACCAGATACAAGAGGTTCAAGGGTGAGTTCAATATCTTTTTCTGTTACTTTTTTGGTTCCTTGCGCTTTCATTTTTGCTTCTAAACTGAACTTTTGAAACTAAGTCACTGCTTTGTCAATGTATTAGGGAGTCCACGAGTGGATGGAGATGATGACGAGGAAGATGTTGATGATATCGACAATGAGTTCAATTATGCTCAAGGAAACAGCAAGGCCAGACAGCAATGGCAGGGTGATGATGCTGGTCTCTCTTCATCCTCTAGACACGAATCTCAGCAACCGATCCCTCTTCTTACAAATGGCCAGCCAGTGAGTGATAATGTGCTTATGTTGTCATTTTGTGCTTTGGCTGTATTTATGTTTCATTAATCTGTTGTAGAACCTCCTGGGAAGTCCTTGATTTGCATCCCTTATTTGGGGTTGAAGTGTAGTTGAATGGATTTTCTGCAGGTAACTCAGTTTTGAATGCTGATAACAAATTGTGGCTTCAAATGAATTGATTTAATGTATTATTAAAATAATCACTTATTTGGCCAATCGGCCATGGTCTTGGGTCCTTAATTATTGAGTGTCACATGAAGCAAAAACTAACCATTGTTTAAGTCCTTTTCCTTGGACTAAACTTTACAACAATCTCTACAATTTTTGATAGTTGACTGTCCTGCTCGTCTTTCTTATTCTTTTCTAAATCAAAACTTATGGACATCTGACTGTGGGTTTACGGCTGATGGATGAAAATTGAAACGGACCCTGTTTCAATTAGATTGGCTGCATTCTGTATACCAGTTTTGTCCACTGGGTGATTTACCTGCTTTTATGCTTCGACTTAAAAAAGCAGATTTGGAGTAAATGGTGTTATATATGGTGAATGAACAAACTAGTATGTTCATTTGATAATTTATTAACCAAAAATGATGGATTTTTGGTGAAGTCCTTACCTATTGGCATGGTATTACTTTTTTGTATTTTTCTGGTAAGTGTACTGAACTTTCTGAACAGAGTCCCTGGCACATTGTTTTTTTCTAAAAAAAGTCTTTCTGCTTGTCTTAGGTATCTGGTGATTTTCCTAGTGCAACAACTGATACACAATCTGTAAGAAGTATGTCAGGACCCTTGGGCCCCGGAGACAAGCATTCATCCCTGTCTTATGTTGATCCAAGACAGCCTGGTACTGGCCTACTTGAATATATTCTTAGTTGGCTGAAATAGTGTGTTAAAACACTTTGTTCGTCCTCTAAACTTCTGATAATTTCATACTTCTGCAGTTCCTGTAAGAATTGTGGACCCCTCAAAGGACTTGAATTCTTACGGGCTTGGAAGTGTTGACTGGAAGGAGAGAGTAGAGGGTTGGAAACTGAAACAGGAGAAAAATCTGGTGCATTCGACAAACAGATATGCCGAAGGGAAAGGCGGAGACCTTGAAGGGACAGGGTCAAATGGAGAAGAGCTACAAATGTAAGCATCTTATTGAATAAATGAAAAATATTTAGGGAACATACAACATATTATAGATGACTGGATCAAACTTTCGCTCCTTTAATAACTCCAGCACTGATATCCATCTCTTTCACTGCAAAAATCTTGTAATACTTGGTTTGAGAAGTGAAAAGTTAAAAGAAAATTCCTTTTTAATGTCCTGACACTGTTATGATGTCCATTTCACCATCCCTGCTAAAATTTGTAGTACTTAGTTTGGGAAATGAATTTCCTTTCTATTGTCCTGGAACTGTTTCTCTGTTTATTAGTCAATTTTCTTGGTTTTATAGTACTGCAAGAAAATATAATTCAAAACTATGATACTTGTTGGTTTTCTCTTTGACAGGGCTGATGATGCTCGCCAGCCTATGAGCCGTGTGGTGCCTATTCCTTCATCCCACCTTACCCCATATCGGGTTGTTATCATTTTGCGGTTGATCATCTTGGGCTTTTTCATGCAATACCGTCTAACTCATCCAGTGAATGATGCATATCCTCTGTGGCTAGTATCAGTTATTTGTGAGGTTTGGTTTGCCTTGTCCTGGCTTCTCGATCAGTTTCCAAAATGGTCACCAGTCAACCGTGAGACATTCCTTGACAGGCTAGCTTTGAGGTTAGTTGCTATGCTGCTCTTAGGGAGAAATTGTTTGAGTAGTGGAAGGTTTCAAATATATCACTTCCTTTTAGGATAAATACTATGTTTCAAATCCCTTGTTCTAGTTTTCAGTCTTGAAAGTTTTTTCCTCACTTTCTCAGACATGATAGAGAAGGGGAGCCTTCACAGCTTGCACCTGTTGACATCTTTGTCAGTACAGTGGATCCTTTGAAAGAACCTCCTCTCATTACTGCAAACACAGTGTTGTCCATCCTTGCTGTTGATTATCCTGTGGACAAGGTCTCATGCTATGTGTCAGATGATGGTTCAGCAATGCTAACGTTTGAAGCCCTTTCTGAGACCGCAGAGTTTGCAAGGAGATGGGTTCCCTTCTGCAAGAAATTCAGCATTGAGCCTCGGGCCCCTGAATTTTATTTTGCTCAAAAGATAGATTATTTGAAGGACAAGGTTCAGCCTTCTTTTGTGAAAGAGCGCAGGGCAATGAAGGTACAAATGAAACTTTAATACGCTGAATTTAATGGGGACTTATTGGTATGTAGGCGACTAGGCATCATGTTTTAGTATAACACTTTTGTTTGATGGTAGTTGAGTTTTATTCACCAAATGCTCCATTAGTTGAACTCTATTATTTTTGATAGGATTGTGAAAGGCTGAATGTCTAAGATCCCTTAACGAATCAATGCATACAAGATAAGTAGGTGTGGAGATAACTTTAGCCTGAAAGTTTGTTGGTTAGCTGCAGAGTGGTTTACAAGTTGGGAAAGCTCAGGCCTCTCTGTTGCTAGGATTTATGCCGATAATACTGCCAAATTCCTTTTTCTCTGTAATAAACTTTACCAATCAAGCAATTATAATAATCTGACAATTTTGACATTGCAGAGGGAATATGAAGAATTTAAAATACGTATCAATGCTCTTGTTGCAAAAGCGCAAAAAATGCCTGAAGAAGGTTGGACAATGCAAGATGGAACAGCTTGGCCTGGAAATAACCCTAGGGATCATCCAGGAATGATCCAGGTATTCTTTATGTATCTAATAATTATGTGAAAGTTGATTCACTGTACATCTTGTCTGTTTTTAATTACTTCGGATTGGATGATAGGTCTTTTTGGGGCATAGCGGGGGCCTTGATACTGATGGAAATGAACTTCCTCGTCTGGTTTATGTTTCTCGTGAGAAGCGACCAGGTTTTCAACACCACAAGAAAGCTGGAGCTATGAATGCTTTGGTAGGCCACTGATAATTACAATATGAGATCTTCCAATTTTATTGAGCATGCCATCAAAGTTGAATAGTTCTATTTTATATAAACACCTCATGGTTGGGATGATGGAGAATGTCTCATAGCATACTTGATAATATTGCTGTCCTTATGCCATTTGATATTATTATCTTGTGTGATGTTCCATTTATTTATGCTATACCTTCAATTTTCTGCAGATTCGTGTTTCTGCAGTTCTTACAAATGGAGCATATCTTTTGAATGTCGATTGTGATCACTACTTTAACAACAGCAAAGCACTTAAAGAAGCTATGTGTTTCCTCATGGATCCTGTTCTTGGAAAGAAGACATGCTATGTTCAGTTCCCTCAGCGATTTGATGGCATTGACTTGCACGATCGATATGCTAACCGAAACATTGTGTTCTTTGATGTAAGTGTCGCATACACATTCCCCAAATTGTTTATCAACCACCTTTGGTATGTCAGTCATGTTTAAGTTGGAGTGCTCATTTCATTATGTTCATGTTTCACAGATCAACTTGAAAGGGTTGGATGGTCTTCAGGGTCCTATGTATGTGGGAACTGGGTGTTGTTTTAACAGGCAGGCCCTATATGGGTATGATCCTGTCTTAACTGAGGCTGATTTGGAGCCAAACATCATTGTGAAGAGCTGTTGTGGTGGGTCAAGGAAGAAGGGAAGGAATGGAAACAAGAAATATATTGATAAGAAGAGGGCTGTAAAAAGAACAGAATCCACTATCCCAATTTTCAATATGGAAGACATTGAAGAAGGCGTAGAAGGTAATGTCCTTAGAAAATCTTGGTCCATCCTCTATAGTAAAATTAAGTGTTCTACTTAGATAAGTCAATATCGTCTTAAAGCATCTAACTTCTGAGTGATTACAACTAAGATATACCTGGGAAGTATCATACTTTTGACATACTCTTAAGGTTCTTTTCTATCTATACGATGGGTTCAGAAGCAAACTGAGAACCTTTTTATGATATTTGTAAAGTTAGTTTAGCTGAATGTGATTATTGTAACTCTCAACTCTTCTACTGTTCTGTGTTTATTTGACAAACCAATTTGTTCAGTCCTCCCAACTTCTCAACCTGTCTCACAGCTGAGGCTGCTAAATGTATGAATACCCTCATCACAGTGTTGTTTGTTGACTGTTTTCTTTGGATTTGCAGGATATGATGAGGAGAAGTCACTGCTTGTGTCACAGAGGAGCTTGGAGAAGCGGTTTGGTCAATCACCAGTGTTTATTGCTGCCACCTTTATGGAACAAGGAGGGATCCCTGCATCCACTAATCCTGCATCTCTTTTGAAAGAAGCAATTCATGTTATTAGCTGTGGCTACGAGGACAAGACTGAATGGGGAAAAGAGGTACAGCAATTTGAGTTATATACTGTTATGACTTAGATGTCCATTTTGCTTGGCTGTAGATCTTATTGTGGCACAAAAGCCCTTATTAAGCGTTTGTGGTTTCCTATCAGATTGGGTGGATCTATGGGTCTGTCACTGAAGATATTTTGACTGGGTTTAAGATGCATGCACGAGGATGGTATTCCCTATATTGCATGCCTCCTCGACCAGCATTTAAAGGGTCTGCTCCTATCAATCTTTCTGATCGTTTAAACCAGGTGCTCCGGTGGGCCTTGGGTTCTGTTGAAATCCTGTTGAGTAGGCATTGCCCAATATGGTATGGCTACAGTGGCAGATTGATGCTTCTGGAGAGATTAGCATATATTAATACCATCGTCTATCCTCTCACGTCTTTACCTTTGCTTGCTTACTGTACGCTTCCTGCCATCTGTCTTCTGACCGGGAAATTTATCATTCCTGAGGTATGTTTCATTCAGATTGCTTTATGCTGTTAAGGTTAAATAGTTGATTGAAACATTGAATACCAACAGAAAAATTTCCACGCCATACTTGTCCAATTAGAAAAGGCTGGTTATACTAACTTCGCACACTGAAATGATCCCCTGGTGTTGTGGGAAGAGGGAGTAGTCTGTGAAGGAAAAAAAAAGTTGAAAATAGGAAATGAGAAGTAAATACTACAAATTGTTTCCTATACCTTATATTATCATGCCAAAATCCTGTTTTGTGTCTTCATGCTGAGAACTAATTTATGAATAATTCTCAATTACCTGCAGATAAGCAACTATGCTGGCATGTGGTTCATTCTACTCTTTCTTTCCATTTTCGCAACTGGTATATTGGAGCTTAGGTGGAGTGGTGTGAGTATTGAAGACTGGTGGAGAAATGAACAGTTCTGGGTCATTGGTGGTACATCAGCTCACTTGTTTGCAGTTTTCCAAGGTCTCCTTAAAGTGCTTGCTGGGATTGATACCAACTTTACGGTCACGTCTAAGGCAAACGACGAGGATGGAGATTTTGCTGAGCTTTATGTGTTCAAATGGACGACTCTACTTATTCCTCCCACAGCAATCCTTATCATGAATCTGGTAGGAATTGTGGCAGGTGTTTCGTATGCCATAAACAGTGGATATCAATCATGGGGTCCTCTATTTGGGAAGTTGTTCTTTGCCATTTGGGTCATTGTCCATTTGTACCCTTTCCTCAAAGGTTTGTTGGGACGTCAGAATCGTACTCCTACCATTGTCATTGTCTGGGCTGTTCTCCTTGCATCCATATTCTCACTGCTTTGGGTGCGTATTGATCCCTTCACATCAGACGCGTCAAAGACTGCTGCAAGAGGTCAATGTGGTATCAACTGTTAGTGAGAAGTTTATTTATTTTAAGGTAAAGATGTTTTGCTTATCCATTCTCATGTTGTATATAAGAAAACTAAGGCGTCGTGGTCAAGTCCTGTAGTCACTTTGTACCAATGTTGTAAGTCCGAAGGAGTGTGATGCATTAAAGACATTGAACTCACATGGATTTTTAGCCTTTTTGTTGTATACCTTTTACCTGTCTCAGATTTTCATGCAAACACTGCAACTTATGATGTGAAGAATTTTAAATTTAATTTTGTTATGTTATCGTTGGTGTAGTAGTATCATTGATATCATTGATATGTTTGTGATTTTGAGTCTGGAGCTGTTAATATGTTTACCTTGACAAACTTTTCTCATGCAAATGCTTTCATTCATTCAATAATATGGGAAAAAAATGTTATAAAGGATTTTGAGAGACAATTGAAAAATCCTTGCATTATTTGTGGGGCTGGGCATAATATGGTTAAAATAGAAAAAATTGATCAAATCGATTTTTTTAAAATTTTGGTTTTGATTTTTCGGTTATTTCGGTCGGTTTTGGTTTCGGTTTCGATTTTCAATATTTCAGTTTTTCGGTTTGGTTTTCGATTTTTAACTTGAAAAAATTCGGTTAACCGAAAAATCGAAATTATTTGCATATATTCTTTATCCCCCTTAAATTTTAATTAACTTTTAGCCCATGCCCAGCCCAACCGGCCCAATAAAAATTTAGTATCAAAATTACAATAACAATTCCCACAACCTTAACATCAAATTACAATAACAATTCAGCCTATGCCCAACCCAAATTCTAATCAATATCAAAAATTCCTAAAACTGATTTCCCTAACATCACTACATCAGTCGTATCTCAACTCTCATCTCTCAAAATACGCTGCAACTCAGCCAACTTTCATCTCTCAACTCTTGCAGTTGTCACTCGTAGTCATCGAGTCGTCGTAAGTCGTCACTCGTCAAGTCGTCGTAAGTCGTCACTCGTCGTCGTAAGTCGTCACTCATCGTCGTCGTTCGTTGCTTTTCCGGGCTGCTTTCCCTCGACACTCTGACTTCAAGGTCTCTTTGTCACTGTGCTTTGCAGAGGCATCTACACTCTAGGTAGGCTGTCAATTCGATGGAATTGTTTGATATTAAAGGTGATCTCGTCCTTCATTTCATCATTTGCTATGACATCCCTTTAAATGCATTCTATGTTTCGATGGATTCCATCAAAGTCGCAATCTGCAGCTCAAACATAAGAGCAATCACATTTACGCATAAACAACAACTAAAGTATGCAACTCCAGTTATGACCGATTCCAATTGATAGAGAATGTTAATTTACCTGTTCCTCCAATTCGGATATCTCCTCATCCTTTATTATCAGCACCTTCTTCTCTCTGAAAGTTAGATGTTAGAAGATAAAATAGGAAATTAATGACAACATTGGAAAGTAATTTAGCTGTTCTGGATGAATACACATGAAGTTGGTCTAAAGAAAAAACCTCTGCCTTATGCAGTAACACACACACACACACACACACACACACACACACACATATATACATATATATGTGTGGAATTAAACATAAAAGCTGAAACATCATATAACAGGTAACGAAGGAAGTAAAACACCTGTAAAATTTTACATTGTTATTGCTCTTTAATGGGCTATATAATAGATTTTTTTTTTATAAAATAAAAAAGAATTACCCTTAGAGGCTCCCACACTGACTATAGCATATTATTTATCATTTACAAGCAATAAATGCAACTATGTGATAATTTGTGTGATTTGTGAATTGTAATGTATTGTGTGTCTGTGTCTTTCTGAATTTTGATTGTTGTTCTTCTTGCTTGTTTCACTTTTTTACAGATGACACAAATTGGAAGTTGGGTACGTGAAAGTGGAGCTTCAAATGAGAGCATACCTAACACCTCATCTTCCAATGAGGTTGAAGTTGATGTTGATACTTCAAAGAAAAGAAAAGTCATGGAACCTAGAGCTACTTGTTGGAAGTATTTTGACAAGTTCACCAATGAAAGTGGAGCTAAGAAAGCCAAATGCAAGTATGGTGCGAAATCTTATGTAGCTTCTATATCAAGTAATAGTATGTCGTCAATGAATACTCATATGAGAACATGTCCTAAATTTCCCCGTGACACCATAGATAAAGGTCAAAATCTAATTAATTTTCTACCATCTTAAATGGGAGCAAAGGAAGGGGTGATTTGCACTTGGAAATTTGACCAAGCACAAAGTAGGAGAGCTTTAGCCAAAACGATAATTGTTGACAAGCTACCATTTAGTTTTGTTGAGAAAAAGGGTTTTAAAAACTTCATGAGAGTTACAGTGCCACAATTTCATATTCCTTCTCGTAGAACCATGACGAGAGATTGTTATGAACTATACCTTGAAGAAAGACAACTTTTGAAGAAGGTTTTCAAAGAAGCACGTCCAAGAGTTTGTCTTACGACAGATACTTGGACCTCTATACAAAAAATCAACTACATGTGTCTGACAACCCACTTTATAGATATAAATTGGACTTTGCATAAAAGAATATTAATTTTTGTCCTATTTCTAGTCATAAGGGTGGGGATCTAATTGTTTACCTGAATGGGGTTTGGATAATGTGTTTACTATTATAGTTGATAATGCTAGTTCTAATGATGTTACTGTGAAAGAAATGTTTAAACAATTGAGTAATTGGGGAACTAACATTATGGATGGTGACCATCTTCATGTGAGGTGTATGGCACATATCCTTAATCTTATTGTACAAGATGGGTTGAAGGAAATTGGTAAGTCTGTCAAGCTAGTGAGACAAGCCGTGAAATACATTAAACAATCTCCCGCAAAAATTCGAAAGTTCAAAGAATGTTGTGAATCTCAATTGATAACTTGTAAGAAATCATTATGTTTAGATGTTTCTACTAGGTGGAACTCTACATATTCGATGCTTGATGTAGCACAATATTTTGAGCTTGCATTTGAAAGATATAGTTTTTATGATATTGGATACTTGAATCATTTTCGTACATTTGGTTTTGATTCTTCTGAAGGTGAAGATGGAACTAGTGCAAAAGATGGAACTAGTGCAGATATTCTTACAAGTGTTGACTGGAAAAATGTAAGGTCAATGGTGAAATTTCTTGAAACTTTTTATGAACTTACTTTGAAGGTCTTTGGTTCTAATTATGTCACTAGCAATACATACGTTGTTGAAATTGCTAAACTTGATCTGATTTTGAAAGAGATGATGGAAAATGAAGATGGTAATTTGAAAGAAATGGCAAAAAGTATGAAGGAAAAGTTCAAGAAATATTGGGGTGAACCACATAAAATGAACAAGATGATCTTTATTTCATCCTTGTTGGATCCCCGTAACAAGCTTGATTATGTTCCATTTGCAATTGTGGATATGTTTGGAAAAGAAGTTGGGGACAAGCTATGTTCATAAGTGAAAAAATACATGAACAAATTATTTGATTATTATGTTGAGAAATCCTCAAAAAGCTCTTTACATGTACCATCTTCACCCACTTCATCTGACAACTCATCAAGTATATCTAATGTGAGTGGTTCTGGCAACTTTGTAAATAAAGGAAGAATGAGAACAAAACAACAATTTGAGAAGCATAAAGAAGTTAGTGGCAGTTTAGGTAGTAAATTGGAATTGAAAAGATATCTTGCTGAAGATATTGAGCCAGATAATGATGGCTTTGATATATTAATGTGGTGGAAAGTAAATGAGCCCAGATTTCCTATTCTCGTGGAGATGGTTCGTGATGTGTTAGCCATTCCCATTTCAAGTGTCGCATCAGAATGTGCATTCAGCACAGGAGGTCGTGTTCTTGATCCCTTTAGAAGTTCATTAACTCCTAAACTTGTGCAATCTCTTATTTGTGTTCAAGATTGGCTTAGAAGTGAGCCTTTTTCAATCAATATTGAGGAAGATTCAGAGTATCTGGAGTAACTTGAACTTGGTAAGATTTTGATATTTGTATTAATTATATTGAAAATAATTTTCTTACTTATGTTTCATAACAACTAACAAATTCTTTCATATTTTTTTAGATTTTTCTTGTAGTGGGACTGAATCTAGTATTATTGATATATAATTGCAACTTGTAAGTTCAACTATCAACTAGTGATGCGTGGTAACGGGTAAGTAAAGTACTTATTTACATAGCTTGCTTGATAGTTTTATATATTTTATTATGAAATGTAGATCATTTGTCTAAAGAGTTCTATTTTCTTGCAGACACATTAATGTTTTGTTATTTTCTTGATTGCTGTTTGTTGGAACTTGAGAGCTATTGCACTGGAGTCTGGAGGTTGCAAGTTGCAACAATGTTTTGTTGGTTTTTTAATGTTTTGATTGCTAGCTTACTGCAAATTGCAATGCTGTCTATTGGCACTCTGGCAGGCGGCAACTGAACTTTTCCTTTAGTTTGTACTAACTCTATTTTAGGGTTGGACACAAGTTTGTTGAATTTTTTTAGTGTTGTATCGTTGTACTATTGAATTTTCCTTTCTCATACACCAAAAGGAATCTCAGTATGATACATTTCCTCATGACTTGGTCTCTTTGACATTTGTTGTTGTACATATCAGTTTTATGTTCTTCATAGAATTCTAATAGCTTTCAAGTTTTGGATATTTTGTTAAGTTTCAATTTTGTCATAGTGACAACACAATACAATACTAAAAAATTTGGTTAAACCGAAATAAACCAAACCGAAATTGTAATAACAGAACCAAACCGAATTTATTTCAGTTTGGTTTGGTTTCATATTTTGCCAAACCAAAAACCGAAAAAACCAAACCGAACCGACTGAACGCCCAACCCTAATTATTTGAGTCTTTTAACAATTACAATCTAAATAGTGTTATCTTCTCGTCACGCTGTTCATTAGTGATTGATTTGGATAGTGGACTGCTTTTGTATGATGTGTCAGTCAGTATCGCATCTTTCACTTTACCCATACTTGATACTAGTCAACGTTTTGTATGATTTTTTCATACAATCTTTGCACAACCATTCATGCACAGAACCTTTTGATTCAACTTTTCCGCTTCTAATTTGGTTGGCAAAAAATAAGCTTCTCTGGACCCCCATCTACCTTTATCTAAATTTAATTCAATCAGACGCTTCACCATTGCTTGAAGCACCAAAGGTTGACACTACTTTATAAGTTTGACATGACCAAACCATTCCTAGCAAACATTCCACTAAGCAAAGGCAATGTAATTTACCAATGAAGTAAATAGCAAGAATGAATCTAACATATGGAAAGTAGCAGACCAATCATCGAAACAGCTTTCACAATCACAAAGCTTAAGGTTTTTACGTCAAACGGTAATGGCAATATCTTATCATCAAACTGCATTTCATTATCTTGATTCAGTAGTGAAAAAAAAGAGACGAGACCAAAACCAGTATCAGCATTCTCACCTGACAAACCAGGCTCAATCCAAAACAAAATTTCCAGCGTCTGGAAAAAGGAGCAAGATAAATAAACCTCAATTTTCCCTACCCTTTGCCTATTCTTGAATTGCTCGTAGCATATTTCTGAAGGAGCTCCTTTACTCTTCATTTTCTGCCTCTATCAATATCCTCTTGCATGCTTCGTAACACATGAAAGATATTCCTGCAGCAGGAACTAACTTCATGCAGCTGGGACCAAGCCCTTTATACAGACCATGAATACCATCCTGTTCGAGTATACTCACAAGAGCATGAATTACATTCTTGTAAACTGCTCTTCCACTAACAGCACCCACCTGCATGTGCTTACGAGCGACCTCTAGAGGAAAAGTTGCAGTGCTAGATATAGCACCAGCTGCCGATCCAATCAGAAGAGTCTCTATGTTTCCAATCTTCTCTTCCTTGAAAATCTTTCTGTAGGCTTTCCGCAATGAATCATAAGCAAAGTAGTTTGTGGCGGCATAGGGAATGACTCCTATAACACTTGGAGTGAGACCTCTATAGAGCTCAGCAGGCCCACCCTCTTTCAATATTTTTACAAATGCATCAAGTAAGCCGTTGTAAACTCCTCTCTGCAGATAAAAAGGTTGGCATTTAATCAAAAAAGTACAGTTTTCACAAGAAGTTTCAGAGGAAAGCCTTCAAGCTGTCAGCAAGATCTTCATTTTTACCTGAATCGTCAACCGAGTCTTCACTAGCTCAAGTGGATATGTCAGTAAGGTAGAGCTGACTCCGGCACAGGCTCCTGCAACTAATGAGGCAGGAATTGGAATTTTGGATTGCTCACTGGGTTTAGATGACAAGTTCTTATTAACAGTATCATAAACAAAAAGCTGCATTAAGAAAAAATGATATCAGCCATGACAAGCCACTTTTAGTAGTGAAGCATTCTCCCATCCGTAGTTGGAAGCACAACTGTCTGACTCAAAAGGTTAACCCAGCTATTGACAATTTATCCATACACGTCAAGTAACAAATGTTAACACACCATGGAATTACCATATAGTTGTATCTACAATAAAATCCAGACAAAGTAATAGAAAGAAGCCTGCTACAAACCATTCAGCGTACAGGAGCTGGTCTTTCAGAACTCTAAATCAGTTAACACAATTGCACCACAATACTTGTCAACTTCAGTAATTCAGTAACACTAGCTTTCTCCAGGAAACAAGCGACACATTGATATTTATGTAGACATTACATCTATCTCATTTGGCTACGTAAATAAAGTAAAACAGAGTGTAAGGGTATGTCAAACAAGTTAGACAAGAAAGCAGCACTGCAACAGAGTAAATATTAGTAGGTTTCACCCCTAAAAATCTATTCAACAGTCACTTACATACTGATTAAACTTTTAAGGTGGGTAAACAGATGAAAGGCTGCATTACCTTCATGCAAAAATTGGAAGAGAGCAGGGAAGTATTGAAGAACCAATTTAAACAAAAATAGTTCTCATCTCTCATTTCCATTTCCTCTTAAGGGAGTCAAAAATAGTTACTCTGAAGTAAAATCAAGTTTTCTGATGCATACATATCATGCACAGTAAACACTGAAAATTTCACAGGCTAGAAAAGTACACACTGTATCAGAGGAACAATAAGAGAATTAAACAGATTTTTTGGCTTTGCATCTTGATATTCATGCAAAGCTAATCAGTCAAAATGGAAGAATAACTCATCACAAAAGAAGAGCCTCAACTGATTCCATTGTGTTCACCAGACTTGATTGACGATTCACTACCCAAAGGACCAGTAGCACCAAAATATAAGGAAAAAATGAGCCACCATGCCGTTTATCCAAAACCACCAACCCGTCAAAATAAAAATTGCCTCCGTTAACAAGCAGTTTCACTCCAATAACAACTAAACTACTACTATTACTATGCCTTGATATCTAGCTAGTTGGGGTCGGCTATGTGAAATTCTCATTAGCCATGTTGCTCAATTTAGACCCAGCAATCCAATATAGCAGGTTAACTCCAATATACAAAAAGAAAAAAATTAGGCTAAACAAGTAATGTCCAAGGCACTAATTGAGGATTATTGCATATAATTTCAGAAAAAAAACTTCGCTAACAGTTCCTTACAAGAAGTTATTGAATACATGAAAAGAAAATCAATCTATCAGGTCGGGAAAACAATGGGACACAAAACACTTGCTTGATTTCCAGAAAATTCATTACTAAAGAAAACTCCTTTCTTGATCCTTATATTCCTGATCCACTGACCAAAGTGCCAATAGCAACAAAAGATTTAAAAAAAGAAAAAGGGAAGTAGCATCCACAGATGTTTAATCCTACAACCCCTTAAAACAAAGAGCACGTCTCAATCAAACTAACATTAATAGAGAAACAAGGAACATATAAGCACAGTGTAGCAATGAGGTTGAATACTCATCTAATATGCTGCCATAGCCATGGCAGTAAATACAAAGTATTAACACAAAATTATTGGTGATCTGTTATAGGGGAACTTCTCCATCAACCTAAACATTAATAGAGAAACAAGGAACATACATCTACTTCAATTTCTTCAATTAAAGAGAACAGTCATTGTCTGAATGATGACAGCTTGTCAGTTTTATTGTGGTTGAAGTCTGAAACATAATTTCACTTTCTGAGACTTCAAATAAGCTAAGCAAGGAATTCATACAATAAAATAGAACTACTCCTAATGAGATAAATCATTTTCATCAATGACAAACATTAGCAGCATAAAAAGGGCTTAAACTCAATTTTACATAATACACTTAAATTTTACCTCTACAGCTTTGCTAGGGGCAACTCGAATCACATTAACAAAGTTACCCCTAAACAATCCAGTCCATCCTTCAGTCTTCATGATACTATTGAACACCTCAGTACTAGAATGTCCACTACTTCCCACCATCAAATGTGTTCTTATTGTCTCCAATGGAGCTACAGCAGTTCTAGATATCGCCCCAGCGATTGCACCACTTATTAACCTCCTTAATGAAGGATTTGAAACCTTAAGCTTAATCTTTAGCCCACCTTTCTTCTTCTTCTTCTCCTTCATAACCCCTTCTTCGTCCCCATTGCCTACAATCTTAAACCCCTCAGAGAAAGATAAATATTTCATACACAAATCGGAATAAGGTAGCTTGAATCCACCATTTTCATCCCGGGAATCAGATGGATTAGGTGATGAAACACCAAAACCCATACTTCCCATCTGACCAACTGATGCAAACAATCCACCAGGACAAAAGTTTGAATCTTGGAGACTCCATTGTAGCCCCAAATGAGAAATAGACATACTCCCATCTTTTTTACACTCAAACGCTTGTATATCCCTTCTAGCCATCAATCTAGACTTCCTCAGAAAAAACCAAAAAATACCCTTCCCCACTTTTCAAGAACTTGAGAACACAAGAAAACACTCAGATTTTATGTGAGCAGACAATTTAGGACATTCAAAGAATCGATTTTTACTAAGTGGGTATACAAAAATCCCATTCTTGAGAAGAGGGGTTGTAAGATTAACGAGTAAAGATTGAATTTTTGAAGAGAATTTGATAATTTCTTGGGGGAAGGGAGGCGATATATGCTAGGAGAGGTTTTTTGTTAGGATGAAAAATGAGAACAGGTGGTGACTCTGTTCCTCTCCCTTCCAACCCCCGAAAACGAAAGGAGGAAAAGATTTGTAGAAATCACTCTTATACATATAATCCCTCTTTTCCCTATAGGTTTAGGGTTTTTTACACCATTACACACTTGTAAAATACATATATTTTCTTCATATTATTTGTATTTTTTATAATAATAAAATAAATCTATAATTCAAAGGTATTGAGTGTGTGGATATGTTGCTTAATATTATGGGTATTTTGTTTTTTGAAAAATTACATAAATACACAACTTAAGATATCATAATCTTTAAAATTTTCTATCATTTAAAAAATTATAAAAATTTCATATCAAATACATCTCTATCCCCCCTCGAATACATTTCTATCCCTCTCGGATATATCTTCATCCTCTCAAATACATCCTCATTCACATCAAGTACTGTATCAATCATAATGTATCATATATCTAGGGAATGTATCGGAAAGCAATGAAAAATTTGGGGGTTCTGTGATTGGGGAAACTTCGGAGATAGGATGTAATTAACCCCCAAATGTATGAGATTTCTGTAAGTAATATCATCTTTTTGAGAAAATATTGAAAACAACTCTAAATTTGACGCAAATTATTAGTTTCATCTTCTAACTATTAACAACCTTAAAAACACCAATTTACTTGACTTACTAAACTTAAACAACCATCGATCTACTAATATAAGTGAAATACATTCCTTAAATTCTCGTCAAGTTTAGTAGTATGTTCAATACTTCTCTCGATTTTTTATTAAGAGTTCAATGCTCCCATAAGAGTTTGACACTAGCTATATCATATGACAAATTGAGGGTGTATAAAAACTTAGTTAGTCAAATAGTAGAGTTTTTTAAGACTGTCAATAGTTCAAGAACAAAACTAATAATTTAGGTCAAGTTTAGGAGTATTTTCAATATTTTTCTCATTTATTTTCTTTTCTTTTACTGAGAAACTCTTTAGATTATTTTTTTTAATTACTCCTATTATTTTGGGAAATTCTTTAGAAATTGAAGTTATGAAATGAATTTACAAAAGAAATAGAACAGAATTGGTAAAACCGGAAATATAGGAGAATGTGTATGGTAATGAGATTGTTTTAAATATTCTGGTAATATGTTTTTTTCGGAAAAGAAACAGATTTGTATATGCATTTTCACAAACAAATATATTTCTTTGGCCGGAATTTGGCTACCCTTTTAATTTTAATACTTTTAATTAAACAATGGAAAAAAGATTAATTTATTTTAAAATAAAAATAATAATATAGGCTTTTTTAATTTCTGATCAAATTTTCTTATAATTTAGCATTATCCTTTTTTAAACATATATTCATCTTTGTCCCTTGACATTCAATTTTAGGTTTATATATTTACTTCTTATTAGTTAAATTCAATATCATCATCTAATTCTTTTACGTGATATTTTTTTTTTCAATTAACCGCTTGACCCATTAAAAGATTAATATTAAAAGTTTTATTGTTCATTGATGATCAATATAATTTCATCATCAAATATCGTCCAAATTAAAATTCAATTTTTGCTATTGTGATAGGCTAAAGTTATTTCAATAAGTCTTATTTATTGTACTGATTTTCTGAACTTAAAAATTACAAATAAATAAATCAATCAAAAGCAGAAAATTCAGGTCCTTAATTGCTTTTAATTTAGTAATATAATATGTAAATAAATTTTGTACTAAGCTACTTTTTTTAGAGAATACAAACATGATTCTTTTTTAGTCAAATGTGTTTTTTTCACTCGTTGTTGGTATTCACTTTGGAGCCCGATTAAATTTGGAATCGTGTTGGAAAGTCTCATATTAAAGAGACTCTCTAACAAAGATGACTACATATCGTGGGGACTCGAACCCGAAACTTCAAGTTAGAAATGAAAGAATACTTGTCACTCTACCACTGGATTACTTTGATTGTGTTGTGATAATGCGTTTCAACTTCTCCGTTGTGTCATGAGTACTTTTATTCATTAAGTTCTTTCTTCATTGATTAATTTCATTTTTCAAGTTAGTTAGTACTTTATTGATTGAATTTAGATCTTTTGATTTGATGTTTTGTTCTAACTTGCCTTTTATTTCATGTAGATATCTATTTTTTTAATTCCTGAGTTGTAAGTTTTGTTATTTCTCTTGGATGGCCAATTTTGTTCCTTTTATGTATCTATATACCTAAAAGGATCCTAGTTTGACCTAAAACATCTTTTATTATTGTCCTAATACAAAGCATCTTTTAACAAAATTTTAATTAGAGATATTTTTATTAAATTAATTTTATTATTGATATATTGGAGCTTTAAAATTCATTATTACTCTATTGTTTTATGTAGTTATTTAATAATAAGAGTAAGATGGAAGAAAAGTAATAAAATTTCCTTGATTTGTTAAAATGAATAATTAGAATAAAATAGAAGAATTTAGCATATGTATTAGTTATGTTATTTAATCCTTGATAGAATTTTTAGCCAATGTATAACTACACCTTATTCAATATTATAATATATAATTAATACAATAAATCATGACATTAGCAATACATAAATTATTAAGATATGGATAAACGTGAGTAAAATCAAACAATTGATAGAAAATAGTTGAATTAATATCTCAAAAAATCACTCAATTTTGAAAATTTATCTAGCAAAGTCATTAAATTTTGTTTTGTATCAATAAAAACACTCAACTAAACTAATCATAATATAATGAATTCATACTTATTAAAACACCATATTCAGTATTATTCTTATATAATTGACCAAATGACCCTTTTGAGGAGTAGTAATATTTTGACCAATATTATGCTGATGTTTACGATAAAGGTCATTCTTTCATTAGTTTAAGATTTTTAGTTGATTGACCTACTAAGCGCAGCCTCCATTAATTTAATTATGTGATTAGTGCTATGACATCTATAAAGTAGCCATGCTAAATGATTAGCCTTTAATAACACTTTAATTTAATACAACTGACAAATTTTAATTTTTATATGGTGTAACACACGAGTACAATAAGCTACAGTACAAATTAATTGTCTTACTTGGATCGAGTTTAAAACTAATCTTCTCCCTTTCACCTACCACCCATCTATGCCTTTCACCAAACTTAATTTCATAAGTAGTTAAACAAAGTATGTTTGTACAAGAGCATATAAGGGTCCAAGTCCAGTCCCAAAGATTAAGCAATCTATTTGAGGAGGATCTAATATTGGAGGTCCCACTTAGTTATTGTGTTACATAAATTTCTGACCTAATTCAATCTCAAAAACTTAAAATCCAATAGATTTCACTTGAGGTTTCAATATTCCTTCAAAAATTGTTTGTAATGACCTGTCGCATTGTTATAATTGTACAAGATTCAGAACCGTCTCAACAACTTTGGGGGCCTAAAGTCAAACTTCACATAGAGGTCTTATTTTTTTAGTTGTCACATGTAAATTGAATAACTATAACATATTCAATGTAATCCTACAAGTGAAGTCTCGAGAAGGTATGATGTACACAAATTTTATGAAGTAAGAATGTAAACAATAAAAATTTTCAATGAAAAAATATAATATAAAGTTAGAACAATAAAACCTGGCTAAAAAAATTTGAAATAGTTGCGTTGAATTTGCTATAATGATTATTAAAATACTATTGATATGTTGAAGTCCTTAAAATTTTAAGAATACACCAAAAAATAAATTTTATCTTTTTATAAACACATAACAATATATTTTGCATAATGCAAAAGGTTTGACCGTTTGGTGGAATTTAGAATATTCAATAATGAGAGAATAAAATATAAAATAGATAAATGTAAGAATAATAATAATGTGGGTTCATAATAGTCATCAAGATATAAATAAGTCAATAAAATAGGTAGCGGTGTAAGAAAGGATGTTACAATTAACTAAACGCTATTTTATTTCTCAATTATTACAACGATCTCTCTCTCTCTCTCTCTCTATATATATATATATATATATATATATATACTAGATGGTTCTTGCCCGTGCTAAGCATGGGCCCAACAATTTAAATTTTGATATAATTTATTGTGTTTGATCTACCTAGGAAATATGTTCGATAAACCAAATAACATTTTTATACAAAAAATTACATAAGAAAAAAAATAAAAGTGCGAATAATAAGTAAAAGTTTTTATAATGATCAAGAATCTCAGTGAGCTCTAGCTTTGAATCGATGAAGAAGTTTCTAATTTCTATCAACCTATTGTTGTTCATGGCTTTTGTTCTTGCACTTGAATTCCATTCTGAGTAGTCTTTACCCCAGGTACAAATACAACTACCAGGACATAGTGGGGAGGGGGACCTTACATTTAGATATTTTACAGAAATTTCCACCACTACTCTTCATCTCGATCACACTATCCACAAAAGTTAGTACATTTTCGTCTTTGTGAGTGAGCAACTAAATTACAACAAGTAATAATATTTGTCATGATAAAATACCATTGAAAGACCTGAGATTTAGTTCATACAGACATTGCAACAGAGAACCATACATACTCAATTTATATTTATATAAGATACCTTCAAATGATATTGGCTCAAGCTTGAGTAAAAAAGGAAAAAGATGATTTCCCTGAATCATCAGCCATTTCAAGCCTTATAACATTTTCATTCAAATTATTAAAAAATAATCAAAATTGATTGGGGCCATGATCTGAACTTTCTTTTGTTGTTTCTATTGAGTTCGTTCTCTACTGCTTTTGTATTTGCTTTGAGAGCCTTTCTCAAAGTGCCTACCCCTTTTTTCTTTCTTTCTATAATCTATTGAATTTATCAGTTGAAGAAAGATCATTTTTTGGATTCTTCATTGTCATCAATATCTACAGATGCTGTTTCACCAGATCATCCTACACCTGCCTCTGAGTAAAGCTTCTGTGAATTATTGCTTCCTGTTGCTAATGAATTTAAACAATTTTTTACCAAAAACATGTTTATGTCTCTTCTTTGGGTACTTTTAAATAGATACATATGTTGACAACTTGGTTATTTGGTTATAGATAGAGTTTTGCAGCAAATAAGCTCTTTACTCTATCATCTATAATGTTATGTGTTGAGTTTTATTAACACAACTCAGATTTTAGAATTTATATTTTTAAGATCAAGGGTCCTTGTTAATATTTTACTTTTGATTTTACTATTATAAGGATATTAGGGTGATGAGCCTCATCAGTCCCTGGTATCTCTAACTCCAATGTTCAAGTGCATTTTGTCAGTTTTCCAAACACGTAAGTAAGGACTTCTCTATGGAAGATGATAAAACTACATGACAACATAATAAAAAAGATTTGAAATGAAATGCACGATAGCTTAGCAACCTAGAATATGAATTCAAGGTACAAAGTTGTTGAGCAGACGACGCTTATTTAATTCAGCTCTGTTTGCTCGTTGTCGAGCTGAAAAGACATATTTTTTTCTCGGGTGGTATTAGTTTAAATAACTCACTCGTCTAGCATTTTGGTTCAGTGCATACATTTTCAGAGGTGTGATCATAATTATAACTCCTCCCTGACATTGCTGTAACTTTTCTATTCCAACGAATATTCTTTGGAAAAAAAATCCAGTGAGCCATAGTCCAAATGTTTAATATTATTTATATGGTGATATAAATTTCAACTTTAAAGGCACATTTCATAGGTAAAAACAACTCAGACAAATATAAACATACGATTTTTATACATCAATAATAAAAATCAGTGAAAAGGGAGACAGGCATATCCAAGATGATCAAACAAATCTTGACATTGACATATTACCAGCCAAAAGAGCACCATAGACCTCAAAAACTTGACATTTTAATGCGAAGAAGCTAGCTGGGATATTTAACCCTGCAGAAGATGACACTTGCCAAAGTTAAGAAGGTTGAACACACACAAAGACAACAATCACCACAACACAGACCTAAAGACTCCCAAAACAACTTAGGCTTCAAACTTGGAGGAATATTTAAGAAAATGACTAACCAAACCAAAAGCAAGGATTGATTTAGATGAAATCCAAGCATCTCACTGTGTCCTAAGTGGAGTATCACCTGAAATTCTAAAAAAGAGCTTAACTCGGGACAATTCGAAGAGACAAGATAGTCTAAAGAAGTTCACAACAGCTAAATTCACATATTTTAACAGATGTAAGATTACTGAGATCATTTATGTTGCTCAATGATGCATTGTTCTCACTCTTTCTGTGATCTTCTATCCTCCTCCAATTCCATGGCAAGCTTCTCTCACTCTAATTCATACTGATGAATGAAGTCATGAGCTACGTCAATGCAAGATAAGATCAATCTTCTACTCTTAACAAAAACAAACAAATAGTAATATTAATTACTGTCAGTAGGTTAGTTTTGAGTTTCAGTATCTCTTGCTCAAGCATCTCAGAATGTGATCCCTATGTAAGAGGTTTCATCCCATATTAGATATTTTTTGTGCAACTTACGAATATGAATCTTGAGATCAAGACAAGACAATCACCTGGAGTTTCATGCGTAGTACCTCCATTTCCCTTATTGGCTGCTTTAATAAGGCTGCATCATTTAGTATCTACAAAGAAGTTGAACTACAATAAACACTGCCTTAGACGTCAAAGAAAGAAGCTAGTAATTAATAAGAAGTCTCATTATTTGGTTCCACTAGGAAGAAAATCTGCAAGAGAGGATGAAACTTGTGATTTATAAGATAATAAAATTCAAAACCAGTTAAAGAATGCTCTATACTGCTTGTAGGTAAAACTCACCTCCCTTTTTCTTTAAAAATTGGTGCTCAAATAGATGTTTTAGACTACACTCTATAGTATCTATATACCAGAACAAAACTAATTGTTGCATCATTTTTAGGAATTTTCAGAAAAACAAATCTTCTTGGATGAGATTTGTTAAACCTTGGTTATGACAAAACAAGAATGTAGTGCCTAAGTGCTGAAATTGCATTGGAGCTTGATTTGAAAGTTTTGAATGCAAGGTATAGTGTCTTAGGAGCTAATGTTAAACTAACCTAATTATAGTAACAGGAACACTTCAATTCACAAAAACATACGTGACCATTAAATCTCATTAGGTGTTCTCGAGAGTGGATCATGAACAAGTAATTACATAAAAAGAATAGTAAATGGAGGCAGATCTCATTCACTTGAACACAATTGGTGATCCGTTTACCTTTTCTAGCAAATTGGAGTATTTCCTTTAATACAACACATAACCATTATGATTTGGGTATCAATTTAAAATTTCAAACAAAATGAGAATCAACTTGTGTTGATTTGCTCTGCTTCAAATCCTAATTGTTAAATGAAACTAACACCTAAGTTGCTCAAACTCTCCAAAATGTTGGTGCACCCGTGTCCGATCCTTCAAAATACACTATTTTGGAGGATCTGATACGCACCCATGGACATTTTTGAAGAGGCCGAGCAACATGTCTTTTTGAAGAAAAAATAAGGGACATAAAATGTATGTAATCTAGAAACGCAACTCAATTGAAGAGATAAAACTATAGAATCGTGCCGCCGATTTAGAGAAATAAAGAAATAGCTAAGAGAAAAATGAAACTGAAAAGGAGATCTAAAATGACTCGCAATAAAAAATGAAGCAACTGGCCACCGGAAACTAAGCCTTCTCTTTTTATTTTTTTCAATGTATTTTCAACTCAAAGTTTCAGTAGTTCCTGTTGGACCAGTTCCGTCCATCAATAGACAAAAAATGTTGAGCAAAGATCTGGAAACAACCATGAAATGATATAGTCTGAAGAGACTCTGAAAAAGCAAGAGAAAATACGTAGGAAGAAATCTTGTTTCACTGTTGATAGAATAACCTAACTGTTGCTTCTAGAATTTGAGCAGAGTGAGCAAACGACAGAGCTAATATTATATAATTGAGCTAAATGATTGATAGAACTAATGTCAATGCTCTATATAATTTCTGTAGAGTTTTTACCAACTCTTCGAACTCCACATCTCCTATAGCAAGCAAACAAAACTGATATATATATATATATCCTAAAAATTTGGGCCCCTAAGCAATTGTTTTAGTGGCTTTATAGTTGAGATGACCCTGATAAGATCATAGCACTCTAGTATAAGCCTTCGCGGATTGAGAACTAACGAAAATAAAAAAATGAAACAAGTTCGAGAAAACTGGCAGGCTTCGCTATAGCAAATGCCTCCTTTGCTATAGTGAAAGAAGTGAAGTTGCCTAACTTCGCTATAGCGAATGTCAGAAAAATTTATTTCTTGTTTTAAGTTAGATTTTTTGCCTTTGGTCATAATTTAAAATTTTTGCATCCAAACGCACGTGCAAGCGTACGTAATCGTACAAGTAATATAATCCCATTTTAGGAGTCGAATGTCGAATCCACAAGGACAAGATTGGTTAGCAAATAACTAACTCAAGTTAAACTATAAAGATGAGCAAGTGCAATTGTAACTTCTAACAGAAAGTATATTGAGAGACAACGTAAGTACTTGGGTTATAAACAATGACAAGGGAATTCCAGGGTCAAGGTGTACCTCACAATCATGTATAATACTAAGTTCTTCGTTGGTTAAGTCACCTATCTTAGTTGTTCATTTACGGGATTGATCGTATGATCATGGCCACGTGCCTCTAACCATTAACAAAATTGGACACCTAACTTGTAATGACCCTCTAGGTCATTTTCAGTGTTTCTATGTATTTTCGTTGTTTAGAGCTTTCTTATAGCGACTCTAAGTTATTTATGACTTGCTCAGACATATAATTTGTTTATCGGATCGTTAGTTTGGTTTTTATGCAAGTTTCTCTAGTTTGGAGTTTTTAAAATTTGAATGGTTAACTTTAATCAATACTTCAAGTAAACGACTTTGGAATGCAATTATAATGGTACCATTAACTTTGGATTGTCAATTTCGGTCTAGTTGACCTCTGATTCGGGTGTTGAGACTTTCAGACTCATTTCAAGCAACCTGTGGCTTATGGAAAAAATAGAGTCTTGGGTGTGGGACCCACTCTTTGTCGAGATGACCTCCACGGAAAGTTTTGACATCTCTCTTAAGTTTGAAATGTCAAATTTGGTGAGGCAGCATAGTTTGTTTGTGTGCTAGGTTACATAGTATTACCGTGAAATCAGATTCTTAGGAGGTGTTCGTGTTCTGTACCTTGTAGTGTAGCTTTGTGTGTACATGTCGAACTTATGGAGGTTCGTCTTTTAGTTAACTTTGTTACTTTCTTCATGTACCTTAATAGCTTTACTATGATTCTTGACTATCTATGCCTTTCCTATTGCCTTATAACCGTGTTATTTACTTGTTTATTAGTAGGTTATTGCAATTGCGAACTTGATTGACCTATGATACATTATAACTACTCGTTTATGTACTCATACTGCACTCTATATCTTTTTTCTAATGTAGATTTGAGCTCTAGTCGATTGCGTTGATCCTAGTGTAGTTGTAGCTAGTGTTCCAAAGACCGAGGATGAGCTTAATTATTGAAGTTCGTGATTGACTCGTCTTCTTTTGTAAATTTATGACTAATCTTTTACATTTTGAGGCTGTCTTTATATTTCTTGTATATGTCTAGCCTTGTACATGGTCTTTTGTATTAGCGTTGCACCAACATCCACTAGGTTTTGAGATGGATCTTTGTATTTTTATCCTTGTTTGACGGTTGTATATATATATATATTCTCTTATTTCCGGTGTGTCTACCGCAATCGGTCTTTTTGTGCTCTTGTTTATTATTCTACTCACTAGGCCCATTACATTTGTTTCAAAATTGACTTACCTATTTGTGAGTTTTAGTAGGTATCGTCATGACTCGAATTTTTGGGCCGTGACATAACTATATCATTACGCGAGATAGGCCAACCAATTTTGGCGCATTAAGACATCTTCTTGTATTTGAACCAAATAAGGTGATCTAGGTATATCCTTATTCTAGGCACAAATGTATCTCTAATTCTATTTAGATATTAGAACACATTCCTTATTCCCTTTGTTCTAACCTAAGGTTCTGCCTTCCGAGTTTCACAAAAGGTTTATAGATTTACTCTAATGGTAGCTAAGCATTAAAGTAGTAAGAGCAAGAACATAAGAGCAACCAATAATGATAAACCACCATAAGTAACTCAAAACAATGTTATACAATCATTTTTCATAGCCTTGACCCTAGAAACGGAGGTTCAAGCCGCCTATAATTCAAATAACAAGTGTATGGATCGAAGAACTCATACAAGAATTAAAGTGATGAAAAGAGGAAAGGAAAAAACCCTAAAAAGCTCCTCCAAGGTTGAACTAAACCTTCCCAAGTGGTTCAAGATATTTTTAATTAAAGCTAAGTGTTCTATTTATAGAAAAACATTGACGGGTCGATGTGTCCAACTCCGTGACTCAACTGTTCCATTCCAAAAATGTTTTTAGTTCCGTTGCCACAAAGCTCAGTGCCTTGTGACATTCCAAAAAGATTTTCAGCTTTGTGGCATGCTCTTGTATTTGTGCTTACTATTTTGTCCTCGAATATGTCATTTTCATCTTTTTTTTTCCGTGGCACGAGGTGGGATTTTCACTTCCTCTTTCATTGCCCATATTTTATCCTTCAATTTCAATCATTTCTTAATCCTCCATCACTTCAAAATCATCCATTAGCTTTGCTTTCACTTCAATGCATTCTAATTCATGACAAAATTCAATCTGCAAATCCTAATCATGTTGGTTAGCTCATTATCAACACATGATATCAAAACAAGAAAGGATATGCAATAATTTCCTCAAAACTAAGAAAAGTGTGAGTAAATTATGACAAGTGGGCGAATAAATATGTCAAATATCTCCACATCAAGCTTAAAATCTTGTTCATCCTTGAACAACTGTGAACACCTAATTTTTGACGTGTTTAATTTACTCCTACAATATACAGTAAGGTCGTTTCTTATAATTTTGTTTTATATTTGTATTTTGGTTTGTTTGTCTTTTTTTTAATTGGCCCAAATGACCCAATTTTGATTGAATCGGGCTGATTTAGACCCAATTCTGATAGCCCAATCAATTTTGACCCGGTCCAATAGCAATGGTCAAGATTAAATCTCAACCATTCATAACATTTTGATCCAAGGGCTCTTATGTGAACCTATCAAAAAATACACAAGACTCCGAAAATCAGAATTTTGACCCTATTTTGATTTTATTTTTCTTCTCCCCTTGCTTTCACCTACCACCATCACCGCCGACTGGTCACCGCCATTGCCGCCGACGACCACCACCATGTCGATGGAAAATCTCTCCAAAATTTTGCCACTTCTTCCTTTCACCCTCCTCTACACAAATCCACAAATCATTTGTCTTTATCCATAGCCAAACTTCATAGATTTAAGAAAAACCAAACACAAATCATCACTTTTTCTTTAGATTTATGAAGTTCCGGTCATCCTCATTATATACCCTTTACATAAATGTGTAGAGCTATTCAAGGACTGTCTTTTGATATAAATTTTATGTCAAAATTTCGTCAAAAAAATTTCAGTGAAGTTTTCTGGCGACCCCCATTCACTCGAAAATTTATATCAATCTTTTTAGCCTCTCATCCTCTATCCGAATCTGCCACTATCACAACCATTTTTAATCATATAAGTCATTTTGGTGTCAAATTTTGTATTATTTTGTTAGTATTTTTTAAGTTTTATCACGTTCAAGTTTTTCCTTGAATTTTATTTCGAATTTTATTTTTATTTTTATTATTTGCCTTATTTGTTGTGTTTGATCTTCAAGATAGGTTAGATGTTTGAATTTTTGTGTTAGTGGGCTGGTTCTTCTTTTGATTTTTGGGTCTTGATCAAATGGGTCTACATTTTGAGCCTGTTTTAAATTTTCAGATGACCCATTTAGCTATTATTCAATTATTGAATAAAAGAAATGGACCATCTAAAAGGGCAACACAGTCTTTTTAATTGATCTCCTCTTGGAAAAATAAAAAGAAAAATGAAAAAGAAGAATTTCCATTAACCATCTTGGGTGACACATTGAGAAGGTAAAGAGTCCAATGCATGCATTGACTTTTAAATTTTCAAGAAGGGTGGGTGCTTAATATTCTACACCTATTTAAACCTCATTCTTCTATCATTTGAAGGGGAGGAAGAACAAAAAAATGAAGAAAATTAGAAAGGAGAGGAGAGAGTACTAAAGTCTTCTAAAGAAAAGAAAGAAAGAAAGCAATATTTTAGAATGGAAAGAAAAAAAAAAAATTCATTTTGTGTGGATTTGTGGGTTCAACTAGTATTGCTTGCACTATTGTTTGTCATCAACTTTAGATGTTTCTTTTTACACTTCACAATGTAATCTTACATTAATATATTATGTTTCTTTTATATTTTGATTAAGTTGTTCATATTAAATTTGTTTGATTTAGCCAAATCTATTGTGCTATTTGATATGATTATGTTTATTATTATGTACAAATGTGTTCATTACTAATGTGGTGTTTAGTTTAATTTTACATCATCATAGAATTGACAAGTAAACTTATGCTTTGCTAAAGAAGAAAAACAAAATTCAAAGTCTTTCTTTTTATATCTTAGTTTCTGATCATTTTAAGAAAAAAAAAAAAAAGAGAGGCTCTTTCTTTGCAAAAACACAAAACTAGTCATTTTTCTGGTCATTTTGTAAATCCTTTAAACAAAAAAAATATAGAGTTTTTTAAAATATAGAGTTTTTTTTTTCTATCTTAAAAAAAAAATATATGAAATGGGTTATTGAAACAAAAATGCAAATTCAGTTTCATTTTGGTTAGTAATTTAACTATTAGATAAAATTGTTTATTTTTATAATTTTCTTTCAAAAGAGAGCAATGTGACTATTTTGTATAAAACTGAAATTTTTTTACTAGAATTATCATTTCTGGAATTGTATCACTATTTTTTTAAAAAAAAATCATGTCTTCCACTAATTTTTAAAAAGGGGCTTAGTTATTATTTTAAGGAATTTTTTTTTCTTTTGTTGTTGTTATTAAGTAGTGGTATATATGTTTTTTTTTTAAAAAAAATATATATCATTTTTTCCAAAAAAAAAATAATTATTTTCATGTCTTCATGTTGCAACAAGTTCAATGATTCATTATTTTTTTATCATTATTTAAGGAACTGAGTCATTAATTATTAGTCTTATTAAATAATACCACCATGCGTTCGGTTACGATTTTTGGTGTGTGTTATTTATTTAATTTTTTTTTTAAAAGATATTGTGTGCGGCTGCGCTCCTAGGCAAATCCTTTTTTTAAAAAAAAATTAGTGACTAACACAAATTTACATTTTTATTCAAAAAATATTTTTAGCCAAACATGAGTTAATAAAGCAACGGTACTAGAATCACGGGACTCGGGGGTGTCTCATACCTTTCCCCAATCAATAGAATCTTACCCTATCTTTGTTTCATAGACTAAAAAATAAAGAGTCATTTCCTTTTAAATTAGGAATTTACCAGGTGACTTGGAACACCCAAAAAACTCAATTCGAAGTGGCGACTAATAAAAAATATATTTTTTCTTTTATTTTTATTTTCAAAAAAAAATTCGTCTCATTCCTTAACAATTGAAAATGAAGAGGTGTGACAATAACTCCATGCATCCACACCAAGGGAGACTCCATCACACTTGTTGTCACAAAGCATTTAAGCTTAGACCACACCGACTAACATAGATAGCACATATTTCACAAAGCATGTCACAATATCATTATCAACGAAAAAAATCATATATATCACCTATCCTTCAATAAATATTCATCCTCACGACAAGAGAGTTACCTCTAATCACTCCAAAACATACAATTTAACACAAGAATGGATGTAAGAATAAAACTTCGCTCACTCTCATAAGGTATTCACATGCAACCCATAGGATTTCCCTTAGTGTAATGCTCCACTAATATAAAATTATGAAAGTTGAAGATCAAGCAGGACTATGAGGGTTGTAACATAGGATAAGGGACAATAAGAACTATTTTTGTATAAAAATAGTGACTAATTTTCTCAAGCGCTTTAATACGTTACACTTTCATTTTTGAATATCTTCAAACAACCTATTTCATACCACATTTCTCTTCCAAAAATCTCTTTATTTATCCTCTCTTTAAGCTAGCTTACATACCTTTAGTAGTGAGTTCTTGATTTATCTTTTAAATCACTCTAGTTCTTTTTTGTGCTCTTTTTTCACAAACCAATTACTATTACTTTGAGGACTCAAATGTATTTCTTCATTTCTTAAATTTTCTATCCTTTTCAGCTTTGCTTTTAAACTAAAGCGCTTAAGAGTGTTGGATCAAATTAACCGTCTAATGAATTAAAGGAAATAAGCTTCATATAAGGCTATTAAAGAACAAGCTAAAGGCTAAAAAGGGTATAACTAAGATCATAAATTAGCGGTAGATAAAACTAGGAATAAAACATGACCATCCTATGTCAATTCCTAAACTCAATATTCTTCATTTCGCTTTGCAAACACACCAAACAAGTGTTGGATTTTAAAATGTGTGAATGAAAAATGAAGAGTTATGACTTTTGTGAAGAATTGTGACTTTCATGAAAAGTTGTGATTATTATGAGGAGTTGTGACTTCTATGAAAAGTTGTGGCTTTTATGAAAAGTTGTGGCTTTTATGAAAGGTTGTGATCTTTTCGAAAGATTATGACTTCTTCAAAGGGTTGTCACCTTTCTGGTAAGGCACAATAAGAACCTTTTCACACTATCCTTTGCTGTCTATAAATAGAGGGATTTCCTCTTATTTTAGGACCTTGATACACTGGTTGGTCTACAGTTTGAACTTGCGAAGTTGTGTGGACTGTTTCTACGATAAAGTATTGAGGTTTGTATATAAACTTGTACTTGCACTCTTTTAACTGATGGTATATCTGAAAGTTGATTTTGGTACCTTGGTTACCTCTTGTCACTTTGCATTGTCGTGTTGGTATTCTTTAAGATGTTAAAGACGTTTGTGCAACTCGCCCACTTGTACGGATTGTTTGATCACTTGGCACTCTTGTTGGGACCTTGTCCTTTTTGTGGCTGTGACTTTGTCACTATTGGCATGCCTCTTGTTCCGGATCATTTGCCATCTTGACGCTAGATTTTTAGCCCGTCTTAAGAATGGAAATTGTCCATTTTAAGTACGAACTAGAAAGTCATTTTTAATATGGTTTTTGGTTCTCTTGATTATTGGGCTTTGACCTTTCTTGACACAGGGCATCGACCCTTCTTGATACTTGCTTGTGCTTGGTGTGACGACATGATGTATATATTGGGGGAGTCTTGTTATTAAATCTCTTGGAAAATGGTGCCTTGAACATTCTTGACATTTGGATCTTTAAATATCAAACTTGATACTTTTTATATATTATTACTTGACGTATTTATTATGTTTCATTTGCACTGCTCATGACTTGAGAAAGATTGCTTGGTAAATTTAGAGGGCGCCGAACCTATAGTTGTTACACCACTAAGCTATATGCTTAGCGATAGTTGTTTTTATCATAGGGAATGATCAAGAGGAGGCGTGAAGCGGCCATTGGAGATGGAAATTTTGAGAGCCTTAAGGAAGATCACATTTGCATATAGGCATCTATATTTTGTATAAACTTTGGGACTTATACATGATCTATGTGTTGTATAATTGCATGAAACTTTGAGGGCTAATTGGATCAGGTCACCATGGTTTTTTATATAAGTATGGCTACATGTTTTGTTCATTTGGAGTGTGTAAGCCCAAGTCTTGTAATTTATTAATTTTACTACTTGTTTTTAAATAGTTGTATGAAGCATAAACCACTTGATTGGGTACTATGAAGTTGATAATATTGGTTTTGTATCATTTTACTAGTCAATATATGCGTAAAAATCTCGTAAGTTATTGGCTTATGTTATTTCGAAAGAGTCGTTACAAACATAGGCTATAACTCTCCCCTTTTGCATTAGTACACCACCTAGAACAACACTTGAAGCATCACATAATACAGCAAATGCTACACCATCATTGGCTAATGCTAAAATAGGTGATGAGGTCAATAACTCCTTGAGTTTTTGAAAGCTTCCCTCACACTCATCAGTCCACTAAAAATCCGTAGTCTTCTGAACAGAGCTACGATATAAAAGAAACTTTGAAAAACTGACGAAAATAACCTACTAACCCAATGAAACTCTGAATCTCGATAGGGAAAGTAGGTCTCGCCCAATCACAAATTGTCGTAACCTAGGCCGAAAAAACCATAATACTATCCTTGGTCACCACATGTCCCAAGAAAGCTTCGAACTCAACCCAAAACTCGCACTTGGAGAATTTTGTATACACCTTCCCATCCCTCAATCTCTGAAGCATGATTCTCAAGTGACGAACATGATCGACCTCATTCTTGGAATAAACCAAGATAATATCAATAAACATGATCACAAAGGAATCCAAATAAGGTCAAAATACCTGGTTCATCAACTCCATAAAAGTGGCTGGGGCAATAGTCAATCCAAAGAACATGACTATAAACTCATAATGTAAATAACGAGTCTTTGAGATGTAAAAATTCCAAACTCTCAACTGATGGTAACCTGACCTCAAGTAAATCTTGGAGAACACCAATGTACCCTAAAGCTAACCAAACAAATCATCAATGTGAGGAAGAGGATACTTATTCTTGATTATAGCCTTGTTCAACTGTTGATAGTCAATACGCATTATCATACTACCATTTTTCTTCTTGACCAATAAAAATAATGTTCCCCACTTTGAAACGCTAGGAAAAATAAACCCTTTTATGCAACAATTCTCTTACTTGTGCCTTTAATTTCTTCAACTCTATTGGATTCATCCGGTATGAAGAGATAGAAATGGGCTTTGTTCCCCAATCCAATTCAATCACAAAATCAATGTCACAATCTAGAGGATCACCTAGTAAATCGATAGGAAACACATCCATGAAATCTTTCACCACTCTCGTGGCCTCTAAAGAAGATAGATCTTTGATAAGATCACGAATATGGGACAAATAAGATAAACAACCCTTCTCCAACAAAGGAGGAGCATGGAGAAATGTTATCACTCCCTTCGGATACAAACTTAGAGTACCTTTCTACACCAACCTAAGTAAGTCAGGGTAAGCTAAAATCACGGTTTTAGCATAACAATTAACGATCACATGATGGGGAGATAACCAATCCATATCCAATATCATATAAAAATCAAGCATATCAAGTAAAATCAGGTCTACCCGAGTCTCAGCGTCACTACATACCCCAGTACACCCATCCACCACTAAAGAATTGCCTATCGAGGTAAATACACTAATAGGTAGAGCAAGAGGTTCACACACCTTATCAATACATGCAGCAAAATAAGTAGACACATAAGAGTATGTAGAGTCAATATCAAATAATATTATAGAAGAGTGATGGAAAACTGGGACGGTACTTATGATCACTACATCTGAGGCCTCTACCTTAGATCTACATGGTATGACATATCGTAGTTTGTGATCACCACTAGCCTGGGAACTGCCATGAGATTCCTAAGCCCTACCCTTGGTACCATCCTTAGTACTCTATGAAGTACCTCAGACCGTTGGAGCTGGCGTATAACGAGCAGCCTATGATCCTGACTGGATAGTATAATGAGCATGTCTGGGGAAATCCTTTGCCTTGTGTCTAAATTCCTCACAAACAAAACAAACATGAGGAACTAAACCCCACTAGAAGTAACCACAAGAGTTTGTATGCCTTCCCTGACCTTAAGATCCAACATGTGTACCCTGATTAGTATGACTAGACTTAGGTCCACCAGCATCATTTGTACACTGAATCATAGCATCTACTGGACTACCCTGATAACCCTATGTGCCTTGGTCCAAATAATCTCTACCTCTAGATGAATGACCGCTAAATATACCCTAGAGATGAAGCTTCTTGATATCACTACCTTGTGTAGTATGTCGACTACTCTCAATCATAATAGAGTGATCAATAATACTCTTGAATGTGCCACTTGATAATACAAGAGAGGTAGTGGCCTCTTAAAGATAATTGGTGAATCCCTATACCAACTTATGAATCCACTCAAACTCTCTAGGGATACTCAACATGGCATAACAAGACAACTTATGAAAACGAGCCTCATACTCAGAAACTAATAAGGAACTCGCTCCAATCTATCGAACTCGTCCCTGTGTTGATCTCAAAGGCTATATGGCACAAACCTCTCAAGTAACACCTCAGTAAACTGCTCCCAACCCAGCATAGGAGAACCCACAAGCCTACGAGTAAGAACCTATTTGCACTAGTCCTTGGCCACTCCTAAAAACTAATAAGAGGTGTAAAACACTCCATGTGCCATAAGATACCCATATTAAACATGGCACTTGATCAAGAAGTCATAATACTTCTCTCCATCCATACCCTCAAACCTGGGAGGTGCTAATCTAACAAATATCTCAAAACTCTTCGACTCAGCAACCAACATGGCTACACTAGTAGAAACAATTAGAGCTCTACAAATCTCAGAGGTGTCATATAAGGCATTGAAAAGAAACCAGAAGTCTAAAATCCCACACTAGGCCCCTGAACTGGCGGTATAACACCAAGTATAATAGAAGAACCTAAAGAACACTAAGAGGAGAGGCACTATCCCATTTATTCAATAATCTGATGATCAACTCCTGAAGCATCGCAGTGATGTTTGGGATCGAAGGAGGTTGTCCTAGTCTCCTCTCCTCAGACTGATGATCAATAACATCATTATGTTCATATACGGGCTCAGTCAATGCCTCCCTAGCTCATCATCGAGCAAGTGTTGCTCCTTTTTCTCGACCATAACCCCTAACTATACTGTATCTCCTACCATACCCATAAATTGAGGCTCAGGCAATAGGTATGATATCACCCTCTAAGACACTGCTTTAGTCCTTACCATTTGCACATAGAAAATATATCAAAGGTAGAAAACACTTGATATGAATAACTCGCATGAAAAGAATAAATATAAATGAATCTCTCCTACTAGGTATCTTGTAGCCTCTCTAAGATAAGTACGGATATCAACATACCGATACACAAAACTCTACTAGAAACCATACTTTTAACTTATATAAGTGGTGAACCTAGCTCTAATATCAATTTGTCACGATCCAACAACCAAAGTCATAATGGCACACACCTCGAGAACCTAATTTTGTGTGTAAGCCAAAATAAATAATATGTGCGAGACTTCCAAACGGAAGTCAGACCATAAACGAAGATAAATGAAATATAACAAACAAATCCCTAAAACGTGGTATCATAAGTATAAAGAGAATCTAATATATTTCTCAAATCTTAAGTATACCTAAAGTCTTTGGAAGGAAATTAAAGACGGTAATTGAAACATGGATACCAATGGCGATCCAAAAAGCAAGATCTCACCACAACTCTAAATGGAATACAACCGCTAGATTTGATCACCCTCTATGAGGATCACCCTGACTAGGATTTATATCAGGAAGATAAAGAACTCATATCTAACTGTCTATGAAGCCTCTAAATACTAAGAGGGATGTCGAGACAAGACCCCCGACATCCTAACAACTGACTAACAAAGAAATAAAAATGGAATCCTCCGGAAGTAAGGAGGCTCACCAACTAATTTTGAGTGCTTAATTGGATTAACGAGGCACTGAATGTTGATCCTGGTTACCTGTATCTGCATAATAAAATGATTCAGTCCAA
This sequence comes from Solanum bulbocastanum, assembly GCA_037074985.1. Taxonomy (NCBI): domain Eukaryota; kingdom Viridiplantae; phylum Streptophyta; class Magnoliopsida; order Solanales; family Solanaceae; genus Solanum; species Solanum bulbocastanum. The sequence goes on from CM073604.1 coordinate 32,873,171, forward strand.
ATGAAATTAATACATTGAATGTATGAGCATGCGAGGGGAAAACTAACCATGACATAAGCTTGAAAGGAATCTGAAAAGAACATTTACCTTAGCTTTACTCAACTCATGGATACTCAACTCAAAGGCAAAGTAAAACAACAATAAAGGTGCAATTTATAAAAAGCATTTAAAACAGTAGATGACAACTCAATATATTAAAGAAAGACAATAACAACTTAGTTTATATATAAAGTAATATAATACTGTGAGAGTTTCTCTAGCCGAAAACTATCACTATGAGCTAAAGTGATGATACAACGTCTCACCTACACTGCCAGAACTGTCCTATACATTGTCGTGAGATAGAACACCTCAACTAAGTGGATCCACTAGTCTATACTACAAAGCACTAAGGAATCATCTAAAAAGTATGATCATTTCTTACCCACGATGGCTACATGGTTTATGGAGACTTGAGTTATTATGAACTCGTTCCCATATCGGTGTTCAATACTACTCCCAAAATATACCTAGCTCATATGTTTTAAAAACAAAAACTCTTTCTGTGGTTTGAGATAATTACTCAAAACTAGCTCAAAGGCTCTCTTGAAAATCGGTGTTTCCTTTCTTGTTTAAATGTGAAAACATTTCAAATCTTGGGAATACTTAGTTCCCATATAATTATTTGAAGAAATGAACTTTACTCTTACTCTTTACTCAACTCAAAACTCAAGCCTTAAAACAAAGTTAAAACATTTGTAAAAGACTTTTGAAAGACTCTATGAACTTCTCTTGACTTGACTCTTAACTTTCCTTGAATTGAATTATGGATTCAAGGCTCATGATCTCATGTTTATGAATGATTTCATGATGTTTAAACGCACCTTAAAGTGTAGAAATCAACTAGAAAACTTAGGTACATTTCAAGGGAACTAGTACGGAAAGAAGTGAAAAAAAGTAGAAGACCTGGCGTACCCGGTGCTCTAAGTGGCGCGGGGCACCAGAGGGTAAATTTCAGAGACTGTCTTGGGGCACTCTGGCTGGCGTGGAGCCCCAGAGGCAAAACTTCAGAGCACTTTGTAGGGCATTCTGAGTGGCGCAGCGCCCCACCCACCCCTTTTCTCCAGATTTTGATGAATTCTCTTGGTCATTTTTAAACTCTAAACCCTCTAAACTCAATTGGGTCTTTCCCCAAACACTTAGATTCGACTACATAATCAAAATATGCAAGAATCTACTCAAAACGATACCTAATTTCATGAATCTAAATCAAGAACTCATTAACAACACCAACAATCAAGATTCAAATGAATCTTTCAACAATATTCATCAAGAACTCATAAACTCTTCTTTCAAGAACATAATTAAGCTGAATCAAATCATGATTAGTGCGTGGGTGAACTAACCCAATGCTATGTGATCTCACATACCTCGTAGGTATCACCCCTTGATGAAATCCACAATCTTAGCTTCAAGAACTTGACGATTCCTTGTCTTTTCTCCTCTTCTTTTCTCTTCTCTCAAAACCCTAACTCTTTTTGATTAAACGTAAAATGAACCAAGTCAGTTTAGACCCCATCTTAATTACCAAAAACGAAATTTATTAATTGGGTATGAAAAAGACCAAAATACCTTTCAAAAATCCAGTTTTGACTTTCCTTATCTAGACAGCCCAACGTCAAATAGACATATCTCACTCATACAAACTCAGAATTGAGCAAACTCAGCGGCGTTGGAAATATAATTCAAAGATCTTTCTTACGGTGTCTGGTATAACAGCTCACTCATCCTGAGCTAGGATTTATGGTCATTTGAAGTTGACCCAAAACTCAAACTTAACATAACTTAACCAATTTTCCAGATTTTTCATTCTTTCCAAAAATGACTTTTTCTAATTCTAGCTCTTTCTAGTTCTTTCAAATAGCGAGGTGTTACAATTTTACTATCCGTTAGATACAAGATTTCGCTTGATGACAACTCATTGAGTTATATATATATATATAAAAACACAAATACATTAATTGAAAAAGAAAAAACTACTAGGTTCGAACAACCCCATATGGGCTTCTTACTCCACTTCTATTGGCGGCCAGTCAAAGTCGGGTGCCAATCATGTTGTGTTAAATATTATTTTAGTTTTCCATCTCCTAGTACTTTTTATGTTAGAAGTGATTTACTCGTAAGTGTGATGAATGTACTTGAAGTCTGATAAAATACAATAAAACCTTCAACAAATGATGTTAAGCCCATACTGCAATAAACTGACTTTGTTGTGGCTTCTTTTTCTCTTTTATTCGTATTTCTGTTGTGATGATGAAGCCTTCTTTCCCTTTATGCAGCCTAGTTATTCCACTTGAGATATCGATTAGTATTAGTTTGGTTAATACATTGTGATAATTTTATGTTGACATAGAAAAAATGAGAGCAACTACAATGTTGTTTTGGATAGTTTTGATTACTGAACTTACCTGGAAATAGTTATCATACCAATTGTCAATTGATTTGGCTGTCTTATATATTGTGGACAAGTAGTTGAATGTACATCTATTGCAAAAGTTGTGAAGTTTCTTTTCTATACTAATTCTTGAATTTGATAAAGGTGATCATTGTGTGTACACTGGTTGTCTTCTAACATACCTATTTAGCATTGGTCATCGAGCTTGGTGTTATTGCTTATCTGCAGGATTGATTTGGCATCATCTTGCCAGAAAGTAGTGGAATCCTTAGCATAACAGGTGATCTGAGTGTGTCATTATTAGGGCCAGATAATAGAGCTTTGTACGGTGTCATTTTAGGAAAGTTTAAGACTCTAATACAAGTGATATTCTAGAGCTTTGTGCAGTGTCATTCATGTTCTTTTTTCTTTTCATTTTGGATAAATCAATAGTGCATGGCTCAAAACTTTGAACCGTGTTGTGACCGTAATTTTCACATCACGTGTTGCTCTCTTATCACTAGCCAAAGCCTTGAGGTTGTACTTTCCCGGATGATTGAGTGCATATTTTGTACATGCTCACAGTTATAAGTTCATTACCAGGTGGATTGTGTCTTAATGCAATTACTCCTTGCTTCTATAGTGATGCTTTCTTTCTTATTACAAGTTTGTCCTCCTTTAATACAATTTCATGAAAGTATTGTCTAAAATTTATGAACTCCATGTTAGAGAAAAAACTTGCCTAATCAAGGGTGTGTTCGGTACAGAGGATAATATTTTCCAATTTTATTTGCAACTTTCTTCTGGTTTAGGCCTTAATGCAATGTTAAACTTGTTCTGTTTACATTTGAATATATCTAAAATTTTCTGGCTCATAATAGAGAATACAGTAGTGTGCTTACTTCTATTTGTCTGCTGATTTAAGAGCTTATTGTTTACATAATTGAATAGTGCAATGACCACGTCCTTTTTTTTTTTTTTCTAGTAGGCACCTAGCTGTATTTGTACATTCTTCTGCATAAGATCTTGTTTCTAAACTTGGTGCCAGTGGCGGACCCAGGAATTCTATCAAGGGGTTCAAAAAAAAAGTTAAACACGCTAATATTATCCATAAATAAATGGGTCGGGTCATATATGAAGTTATGAACGGATTGATTAACAAACGGGTTGACAAAAAAAAATCCTTAGTTCAAATAATTTATTACAATTACAATTTATCTTAAGAAACAAATTTAAAGTACATATCTATAAAATGATAAAAAAATATGTTGATGCCTGGAATCGATCCCGCGACCCAAAGCTCATTTTAGAGAAATTTTGAACCACCTCAATCGTTGGGCTACGCCTTTGTTATATATTCAGGTGGTTCAATTTTAAATATATACATGTACAGAAAAAAATTAATCTTATATATATAGTGTAATTTTTTTTATCCCTAGAAGCAATGTAGTTCCGCCCCTGCTTGGTGCGATTTGAACCTTAGTTTCCACAGTTCCCTAACTTCAATGACTATTATCAAAGGCGTATCTAAGGGGGGTCACCGGGTTCACGTGAACCCATGGTCCCCTCCCAAGATCATATATAGTAGTGTTATATTTTAAGTAAAATATTGAAATATAGATGTGTGAACCCACACTTGAAGTATCACATAATGCGATTACAACTAGGTGCACCTCTCTCCGCTATGTTAGAAATTTGAATTTTATATTTATCTTGTTTTATTTTTCTTTCTAAAATAAGATAACACTTCTCTAAGTGCAAATTGGTGTGTGTGTGTACATATATATATATAAGAATTAATTTTAGACCTACAATTTTAAAATTTTAACGGTTATCAATAGTAAAAAGCTAAATGTCAAATCGATCAAATTTATATCATAGATCAACATTTTTATAACAGTGCACCTATCATCTCAAAATCCTGAATACGCCTCTGACTATTATTCTGCTCTCTTTAATTCTGTATAAAATTCTATTACAACCAGGCACCAGCTTGATGTCATAGTTCTTGTTCTGTTGCCCGAATATGTAACCTCTACTAGCTTTGGTCCATTGGTGAAGATTAAGTTATATACATTGATAACGTAAATATTCACAGATAATGTATTGTATTAAGAAACAACTAGAAGTTTTTGGTATATTTATCATCATTATTACTTTAATTATGTATCTAGCTTCTAATTTGGGTAGGATTTAACTTCTATATATTGATAACGTAAGGAATTTAACTTGTATACACATATAATGTAAATGCACCAATAATATAGATTATTTTCACTTTATTATTGTAGTTAGTGCCTTGTTTTTTAAGTTGCTAATTCCACTTCTTATGGACGTTTATATGTAGTTAACATGACATTTTCACTATCAATGCACAAATGTTAAATTCATTTGAAAAATATAGAAGCTAAATTTTAGGATTACCTTTTTGTTTTTTCAACTTTCTCCTAGGTCCCAATTTGTTTGGCATTGGTCTCTTATCTGAATCAAGTTGACTATTTTTAGGGGCCAGATATATAAGATTGATTTAATTTTTAGAAATTGAAGATATTTGGATACACCGAGAAGTAACAATTTGCAATTCTCGTAATGAAAAGGTGAAAGAAAACATTTTAAGATGTTGAGCAAAGGTCAGATAGTTTGAATCTTGGGAGGTAAAGTATGTCATTTTCACAGCATGATTTACAAAAGTCTTATTAACATGTGTATTTTACAAATGTACCAATGTGCATATTTTGTGTTGTAAATTGTTGTTCTGCAATAGTCTCGAATTTCAAGTTTCTTATGAGAGGAAAAGAAACAAATTAGTTTACGTATGTATTAATTTTTTTCTTATCTATGTATTACGAGAGGAAAAGGAAATTCTTCATATTTTTGAATTACACTATAAAAATATAGTAATTGAGGAAAAATGTTTACACCCTAAGTACTATTTTAAAAATTAAATTTGAGGGCAAGGCTCATTTTATTGGTTAAAGAAGACAAAATCATGGAAAAAATAGACAAAAAAAAAGCCCAAATCAGACCCAAAATAAAATCTGTTGGACAACCCAATGATAAGTTGATCCACTATCTAGTACTAATACCCAATACTACCATTAATATAGTTCTACAAAAAAAAAAAAAAAAAAAAAAAGATAATTTTGAAAACGAGTTCAAGTGAAATAATATTTTTTAATCAAAAGAATAAGTTTATTTTCGCATGAAACTCATGTCCAAAAACATGATCTCAAATGAGAATAGTTGAAACTTTTACATTCATTTCTTCTTGAACCAAAATAAGAAAAAACTTCATTTCTTCTATTTATTTCAAATCATTTCATTTAGACAAATGGTTCCATAAAAAGAAGGATATTGATATACCTATTAAAATTGGGATCAAATGATTAAATTTTAAGAACTTTGTAAGGGATAAGGCACAAATACCTCTAAACTATAACAAAAATCCAGAGACATACATTAACTAAATTAAGGTCATATTACCCTCGAACCCATTTTTTGTAATTTCGTACATGCTTACGAGACATCCAAACATCTCTTACGCACCTCAACTACATGGAGTCATGAAATGTGCCACGTAAGCCAAAAGATGTATAACATTACCAAACAATAAGTTCAGGAGGAAATATGATCTTAATTTAGTTAAGGTATGTCTCTGAAATTTCGGTTATAATCTAAGGGATATTTGTGTCATTTCCTTCTGTCTTTTAGAGAAAACTTAAGAACCCTAACTTTGGGACCAAGTCAATTTTCCCCTATAAAATTATTGTAAAATCATTCCTTGAAAAGAAAAAAGAAAAATAATAAGTCATCTCTTTTGTCCCTACTTTATTTTGTAGTTTCATTACAAATTATATTTGGTAATAAAATAATTATAATTGAACCATAGTTCTTTGTAGAATTTCACTCCAATTCAAAAAATAAAATTATATTTACAACTACGGCTTGATTCTCTTTAGGAGTAATATTGGTGTGATCATCAATCTATCGTACAAAAATAATCAGATTGGAATTCATCTCTTTCTTTTTGCTATTTCAACCTAAATATTTACCTCTCTACTTTCTTTATTTTTATTACATTTTCAAAGGAGCAATCAGGTTTGGATCAATTTCATTGCTTGTATGCAAACCCAACAATTTAACAAGTTAACATGATGAATTTTAGGTTTAAACAAATTTGAATGTAGCTAATTGCACAAATTCTTTTACACCGAGTTTTATCAGTACAGCGATTTGGTTTTTAATGAAGATGTCAACTCACAAGGGAATGCTAGCAAAGGTTACAGGTAATTGTAGCATATATCATCCAACATAGTCCATGCAACTTGCCAAATGCTGGTGACTTTAACAATAGCATAGCCACAATCCTATCCTTCACTTTCTGCTGATAATATATAATCGACAACGCCTAAGAGTAGTAAGTATGCAATGCATCAAATCAGAACAATCCACCCTAAACAAGCATGCATTCTCAAATCCAGAAGAGATTTTCTCTTCATTGCCCACATAGGATCTAAACAAGAATGATGACATATCGAGTCGATGTAGAGATAAGATCCATCATATGTTTACTTCCTCCCTTCCTGTGCACCTGCTGTTGTGTTCTTCAGTATCTGCAGATTATAACAAAAGAAGTCAAACCCCAAATATACACCATTTTCTTTTGACTATCTCCTAAGAAAGCAAATTTAGAGCATGGAAAGATTGCAGCATTTGAAATCCTTTTTGTGTGGTCTTTGGAGATTCTTATGGGCCGATTGGACATGCAGTATGAAATCATGAAAGTTGATGTTTTGTTTGGACATGCAATTTTGTTAGTTAGCAGCATCTGCTACTGGAAACAGTCATGTCAATGGCATTCCAACAATGAGCTGTTTAATCGTGATAAATCCAAGGTTGACTGACAGTCGCATAAAGTTGCAATTTCTAAGATGCCTTTTTTGATTTTCAGCAAGACTCAACTTATAGTTATTTTAAATATATCTGCAAACCCCCAGCTAACTTGAAAGAGAGATGCAGAAATAAGCCCAGAAGAATATAATAGATAAGAACCAAAGAAAGGGTTAATATGACCTAGCCACGCCTGTGACTTAAAAACAGGCTGAAGAATGTGTATAGATACAACACACGCTCAAGATCGAAATTTATAGGAACCAGTAACTGGTATTTACATGTTCACGCAGACATGCCTTGACAGATGTACCTAAGTAATCTCTACACTTTCCAATTACCATGAGCCCATTTCTTAGATTTACTACAAGGTAATAACTAAGAGTAGAAAGCTGAAATGCTCTGTACACATATGATGGTCAGTATAAAGGTATATTTGAGAATAGAGAAGGTAAGAAAGCTGACATGCTTTGTTCCATGTTCATAAGCTGGTACACCGTACATTTCTACAGCCCAAAGATTACACAACACTAATGTAACTTCAGGAGGCTGAAGTCATAGCATATTGTTAATAGTTCATACTTTGTCTCCTCCTCTTCAATGAATGATAAATAATTGATGAGACATAACGAAAGCCCAATATAAAAGTGAGCTAAATGAAGGGAATGATAGAGCTTCTAAATTGTTTCTGGATAATACCACATTCAACTAATTTTTTTAATGGTCATGATGTTCGGACTAGCTTTAGCGCACCTTGACTAATTCAATGATATACCTGCCACCTGCCACCTCCCACCAAGGCTAGGATATATGGAAAGAATCAACTGGAATTTTTGTCTCCATTGGGATTTGAACTTGAGATCATGGCTCTCAACCACTTTATTGACCAACAGGCCATACCCTTGGGTGCTATACTCAATTCAAGTATCTTGGGTCTGTTATCCAAGAAAACAGGGTAATTGACAGATGTCACTCACTGTATTGGTACAACGTGTATGAAATAGAGGCTTACATCCGGATTTTCGAGTGACAAGAAGGTGCCACGAAAACTTAAGAAAATTCAACATAGTGTTGGTTAGACCAACTATGTTGTATGGGGTGAAGTATATGTTAGTTAAGAACTCTCAAGTTCAAAAGATAAAAACTGTGGAAATGAAAATATTGTGATAGATGTGTAGACATACTAGAAGATATAGAATAAAATGAAAATACTTGAAACAAGGTGAGAGTGGTTTCAATAGAGAGCAAGATGCGGGAAGCGATTCGGATATGTGAAGAGGAGATGCACGAATATATTAGTGTGGAGGTGTGAGAGATTTGCTATGAATGAATTCAGGAGAAGTAGAGGTAAGAGGAAGAAGTATTCGAGAGAGTGATTAGACTGGACATGGCGCACTTTCAAGCTTCAACTTACCGAGGACATGACCTTAGATAAGAGATTGTAAAAGGACACATATTAGGGTGGGCGGCTAGTAGGCAATAGTGTGTTGTCTTGCTATCGGCCCATACTAGAAACATAGTACTACTTCTGTAGTTTCTTGTCCTTTGATGTTTACTACTATCTATTTTCTTTGTACTTCGAATACTATATTATATTGATGTGGTTGTTGTTCAAAATATTTCGTTATAGTTTCACTTTCGTTTGTTCTCTTACAAACTGGTTTGGACTATTTTTCTTGAGTCGAGAGCCATCGGAAAAAGTCTTCCTACCTCTGAGGTAGGGGCACGATTGTGTACAGTCTACCCTCTTATATTCCACTTTGTGGAACTATATTAGGTATGTTGTTGTACTCTATTCATTCATTAATAGCTGCTATTAGAAATCTTCGAACTAAGATAACTAAGTTCATAACAAAACTAGTCTTAAAGTATTGTTCATTATATAGGAAAGACAAGAAAGGTTATTTAAACTTATAAAGTAAATTAGCCAACGATCCTCATATTAAACAATGCATGTAATCAAATAGCATGTGTTCAAATACAATTCCCCCAAGCAAAGAGGATATATACATGAGTAATTCTTTTGCAAAAATAGAAGTAGTAGGAGTGAGAAGAATGTTTACATGTCTAAGCATTTGGTTCTCATTTTGCAAAGTAGATAACCTCTCTTCAAGTTCTGCGTTCTTTGTTTCCAATTCCTTCACCCTTGCTTCCAGATCTATCAAATATGCTTTCTTCCTCTCCCTTGCTTGCTGTGCTGACACTCTATTTCTCAACAACCTTTTTCACCCCCAACCCCACAAAAAAAAAAAAAAACAATATTAACTAAAATGCCACTGCTATCAAAAAAACAAATCAAAGTGTAGAAGCCCATAACAAGTGACACGTCATGAAATGACAAGTGGATACACCTACGTGGCATGATTTCTAGTGTTTTTACCTTTTTAACCTTTTGTTTTCTTTGTCAGCTGGGCTTCTTCCTCTCTTCCTTTGAGTCCCAGCTGATGGTTGAGCTTGACCGGCGGCCGAAGCTCCATCTCTGCCAGAAGCTGACGTGGTTCCCGTCGCTTCTCCGCCCATCTCCGGCACTCTTCTGATCTCATCATCACTCTCCATACCTTCAAAAACACAAAACAAAATTTACTCTTAACATTCTTTCACCCCCTATTTCAAAACACACACACACACACACATTCTTCAAAACCCATCTCAGAAACTCCAAAATTAGATCAAAAAATTTAGTTTTAAGCAAAAAAATGAACAATCTTTTTACTACTCCTTTCCCCAAGAACCCAACTTTCTCGAAATCAAACAATACCCAAAAACTTACTCCATTAATTCATCAAAATTAAATACTAAGAAGTTGAATTTAAAATAAAAAAAAATTACCTTCTTTGAGTTCAAGATGTAAAGCTGAACTAGAAGATCTCTCACTACTTGAAGGTAGTGAACTAGCGGCAATAGAACTTGTCGCTTGCTCTTGCATTTTCCTCTACACTCAAAAATAAGCTTAGATACACTTAATTAAGGGAAAGTAGAGTTTTGTATTGTATTGTATCAATATTCAGATATTCAGGACAAAAAAAAACAGCGGGACATGAATGTTAAACAAGGAGAGGAGAGAGGAGAAGCAATTTTATGGAATAATAACCGTTCGATCATTTTCATATCTGACGGATATAAAGAGGTGATCGTGGATGCTTTTAAAGCCACAAGGTGTCGGCTTAATCAAAGGTTGATACGTAACTGTCGTGGACAAAATGCTAGCCTTTCGATTTGATAGGATTAACGGCTATGATTAATTGTTCTAAACTTTTAAGTAGGTACAACGTATCGGGACCACCTATTTTTGGTGGCTTAATAAAAAGTGCTATTGTTTCTCCTTGGAGCCAAAGTTGTTATTAGTGTTTTGCCCATGATAGATATTTTATCAACTCCATCTATTCACTTTCACGACTTTTTTTATACTTTCTCCATCTCTCTTTTTTTTAATCAAATATGACCCATAGCGCCCTTTTATTATATATACTAGATAAGGGTGCCCTTGAATAAAAGCAATCGTAAAGAAAGACGTGCAAATATGCAACGTGATTATGATTAAAATAAATATCAACGTTAACACACTTTATCGTATGTTATATATATTTTGTGAAATGTTATACATGAGCTTTCTAGGAAAGACCAAAACAGAGATATAACTTCTGAATTCCGAAATCTCTCAACAAAAGTAGGTTCTTTTAGGTTGAAATTTCTTTATTACCTGAAAATAAATTAAAGGAGTGAACAACTAACACAATTCAACGGATATAGTAAATTAAAGGAGTGAACAACTAACGCAATTCAACGAATATAGTAAAGAGAAGCAGGAATGCATCTAAAACCTTAAATTGCTCTGAAAATAACACATCACTTTGGAGATAAGCCATTTAAATTCAAAAAATTCCTATTGACAAAAGCATGAAAGAAATTATCTCTTCGGCATTATTCTCTTGTTTTCAGTCACCAATATATTTTGAACACAAAAAAATAGTTAGTTGGCTTTTCTTTGGTAGGAATACAAGATGATTATGAACTTCAACCACATTAGCTAGGTAATAAGAACAAATAAAGTACTACTAAGCACAACTATTTGTATTTGTAAACGGAAATAGAAGCTTGTCATCAAATCTTTACTTTGTTGTACATTTAACTGGCAAGAAAGCACATTATAATTGTCACTAACAATCCATATACTTGTTTATCTCCAAAATCAGGATGAATCAATCATTCTCACAATTTTTTTGGCATACGAGCATCAATTTACTATTAGATATGTCAGATTACTGTGCAATGGAGAAGAAGTTAAGTACCAAGTCATGCATATCACATGTTTGTGTGGTTTTACCTAATTTGCACCATTAGTAAATCTATCAAGTGCAATACCCACAAAAGTAATATTTTATGTGCTTTTGTTGTTCATGATCTTTGCAATTGGAGTTGCTAGAACTAATAGAGACTTCTTTGTTTGCAGGAGTCAATCAAGCAATGTTAGCTTTTTAGACAAAGTTACTAATATTAAAAAAGAAACACTGCAATTGCAGTTTGACGAGTAGCTAAGATGATTAGGCAACCCAACAATCATTGTTTCATGGACTCAATGAAAAACAAACCATCACGCAAGCTATAAATTATATCTCAGTCGAGCAAATGGAGAAGTTAATAGATACAATACCTGCTAATTTGGAAAGATGGTTGTTGAATGACTCCCCTACATTTGTAGACCTCAGGCCTGTAGAAACACAGCAATACAAAGCCAACTGCAAAAGTTTGTATTTGACACTGATGGCATATGACAAATACATTACATAAGTAAAAGGTTATCTACCTTCAATATAAGTAGGTCCTTTTCAACTGAGGCTTACACATAACCTAAGGAATTAGAAAATTCTCACAACTTCGGAAGAAATATAGGTTATTCTAGTAGAATAATTCTTGTCCCAGTTAATTTGGAGATCAAGGTTTTAGTAGAAAATGAAGGACAACGAACTACGAAAATAATGAGTAATGGATAAAATGTTTAATTTCAATTAAGTAATGAATCATACGGTGCAAAAGCTCTTCAGAATCAAGAAATAGTAAGTATCAAAAGCTGATCATGTTGCACTCCAAATCTAAGTTAAGGATGCAGTTCGTCTTTGTTTCTTTTTCTATTTCGACTGATACATTCAAGGAAGAAAATGTCATTTTGACCATAAATCAAATATTCTTTGCCACCCCTAAAGTTATTCTTCAGTGTACAACAACAACATACCCCACGTAATTCCACAAGTGGGGTCTGGAAAGGGTAGAGTGTACCCAAACCTTACCCCTGACTCATATAGATAAAGAGGTTGTTTTAGATTTATTCTTCATTATAGATGAACCAACTCCAATCACATTAAGCTAATCTCACACAACAGATAATAAGGAAACAACAAAGACTACTAATATGTAGATAATGCAAAGGTCACAACACCAGAAAGTACAAAAAAGTTAGTAACTTGAGATTCAGCTTAGGCCTTAAAGATGAAATCTTAAAATAACAGTGAATAAAACCCCCTTCTGATTCACACATTTTGTTATCAACAATCAGTACACAAGAAACTAAAAACTCACTGGCCCAAACTTACAAACAATGTTATTTTGCATGAAATTACACATTTGAGTCACCAATAATATACTCAAACTAAACTCTTTTTTTTTTTTTCAACACAGTGAGAACTCACTTGATTGTTGTGTTCCAAATAAGTATTCTTCTGTTTCTTTAGTGGAGATCAACAACTCATTGGCTCAAAACACAATAATCAAAGTATGAACATTGCTTATTAGAATTAGCATAACTATCGGCAATTGAGATTTCTTAATCATTCGACAAATTTGAATATTACTTTCCAAAGTCAACTGTCCAATACAAACAAACACATGACGTTTAAACCTCTAAAATCAGTCAACTAATCTCGAAATAGGTATGTCAGAAACTTATTATAAAATGAGTTGAATTTTTTTCCAGTCTTTTAATTAGTTTGGGTTTGGAATGAAGTGGAAGAAGCAGGCAAACAGATAGGGAATGGGAGGAAGATGAAGCAGCAGAGAATATAAAGAGAAATCGCAACAAAGATGGACTGCAAGGAATACACCTCTTTACGTCTCATTACTCTTTATGGGCATATTTTAGTGTCCCATACGAAGTTTAGGTGACACTTTGTTCAAATTCAAATCAACTGGATGTTGTCTTTTTCCAACAAGTAAATAGGCAATTATAGAATGGTGTTTAGGTATATCGAGAAAAACAAGTCTCAAATAAAAGATTAATTGTAATTCCAATCAAACCTAAGGTTATCCAAGTCTCAATCATCTTGTGCATAACGTTGAAATGAAAGATTTACACTACAAAATCATATAAAAGCAAGTACTAAACAACTAATGTGAAGTCAAATCGACTGATAAAATTATTAATGTAAAGTTGGCTGATAGATTAATTATGAATCATCGAACAATATCAACTTTCTACTGCTGAGGAAATGAGACCAACGTGAAACAGAGGGATAATATTTACTAATTGAGATGGATGAGCGACAAAGGAGACTCGTCAACATTTTGAATCATCGTTTTGTTCAGGATATGTTGTATAGAATCTTACCGATTGATTTACTTGTTCCAGGTGTATCATCAAACACCTAGGGTTTGTCAATCTTCGGCCGATATTATTACAACTGCATCAAAAGGAGTAAATAGCAATATATGCATATAGAAAAAGAAAAAAACAAAGAGAAGAAGCAGCAAACCAAATAAGGAAACAAAATGGAGAAAAGGGAGCTAACGCCATTTTTTGCAAAAGCTTGCAATAACAATGGCAGGAGGGAAAGAAAGTAGTGAGTTGTTCGCAGGTTTAAACCACGTGGAAACTCAAAAGGCGAACAACTGGAGTTTGATAATAGGTCAGATTAAAGTAAAATGACAGAACCATTCCTGGTGGTCCGACAAAACCACCACTTATTAAAAATGATATATATATATATATATGAAATTATACACACTAGTGAGGAAATAGCCCATAGAGACGGGCCCAATATTAACTTTTAAAATAATATTAATTAAATAATTTGATTTTTTAAATAAAAATCAACTTTATATTTGTGGTAATAGCTTATTTAATAAAGTGTGAAATGAATACGGGATAAATAACTTTAAATGGTGTTTGATTAAACAGTTTTAAATAATTGATCCAAAAAGTTACTTTTTTTGTTTAAAAAAGAATGTCCTAGTTTGACTTAAAACGGGGTTTAAGAAAAAAAAGAAGACTTTTAAATCTTGTGGTTCAAAATTAAAGTTATATCAAATGTACCAAAATGCTCTTTAATCTTGAGGCCTTAAACATGTCATGTGGAAAGTTGAAGTTAGAGTGTTCCCAAAAAAAAAAAAAAGGAGTCATTCTTTTTTAAACAGACTAAAAAGGAAATGAAGTTATTTTTTTTTAAACGGAGAAAGTATATATATTTGTGTGATAGTTTGATTCTTCTTTTTCGAAAATTTGACGTGACGGATCCCTGTTAGGATTTCCATAATTGAAATATTTTACTTCATCATTTAACACTTTCTTTTACCTAAAATAATTATAAAATTAACTTAAATTTCAATGACATTCAAAGTAAAAAGAGCTTGTTTGGCTTGGCTGAAAAAAAAATATCTTTTAAAAAGTAATTTTTAAAAGTCAAATTTAAATGACTTTTAAATTAAAAAATAAAAAGTATTAAGATTTTTATTGTTTGTTTTTAACCTTTTTAAGTCACTTTACATTCTTTTTAACTTTATTAAACACTTTTAATAGCTAAAAATAATTTAAACGTAGATTTGATCAATTTTTAAGCCAATCCAAACGAGCTCTAAAAGCTATACATAAAAAGTCTGAATTTAACACGAAAATGAGTAGCCTAAATAAATTTCGAAATATTAATGGCTACCTTTTTTCTCTTGATAAATAATTAAATTATAGTGGAGCAAAGAGAAACTTTTTTTTCTCGAAAATATGTTGCTGCTGCTCAACTTTCATGGGACCCACATGGAAAAAGAATAAACTACGGATGAGGTGTTTTTTTTGTCTATTATGAGAAATGTTCAAGCAATATAACATATAGTACAATACAATTAAAGCCTAAAGCTCTCAAGTGGAAAGCCTTAAATGACTAAATTACCCCTTAATTTATTCTTATTCCTAAGAAACACTCAATGGTGTGTTGACTGCCGCCTCCTTGTCCTGGGGCTCTCTGGCCGGGGAGGAGCTTGCTAGCGTAACCCTTTCTCCTGATGTCTAACCGCCACTTATATAAAAAGAGAATACTTATATAGCAGTGATGAAGAGATTTGTATAGTGCCACGGATCTAATATTTATTCATAAATTAATTTTTAATTAATATTGATTAAATGATTTTAAATTTGAATAAGTTATATATATTTATATGATAGTAAACATTCATACTAATGGTAAAATGAATGTGTGATAAATAATATTAACTTTAATAATTTTAAGTAATTTTGATTAAATAATTTTAATTTTTTTAATCTAAAATAAATTATAAATATTTATAATAGTGATAAATTATCTTGCTCTTCTTTCTCAAAAAAATTATGTGAGTGGACATTGTCCTTTATTTTTTAAAAAAATTGAAAAGTAATGTTAAAAAGTATATATTTTATTTTCTTCACTTAAAACTTAATCAACATATATAAAACTCATTATTAATTCATATAACATTTGGTTGTTTTTCTCATAAATCAGGTAAGTTATGTGAAATTTTTTGTATTGTTGCATTACTAATTCATGCAACACTAATTTTTAAATTAGAATTTGTACATTACTAATGTCTAATAGTTACATTAAATTCTCAATATAATATCTATAGTGTTAATCCTTGTATATTTTGTCTCTTAACCAAGTTATCCCTTAAGTATGAACTTAGTTATTTTGAGGTATTGATAAGATATACATTCTAATTTAAATCTTTAAAATTTTATGAATCAATAATACTTTCTTCATTTAAATTGGTTTGTCTAATTTTAAATATTATTTAAGTATATCACATATAACTCATTCTTAAAAATTAGAATAATTTAAATTTTGATTGCACTTAAAAATATTTCATTATGCTAATCTTTTACATTTTTTTAATTGTTTTTATATAAAAAAAATACTTTTAAAGAATATTTCTATATTAAAGTTCTAATAACATTGTGAAAATTGTATGATACACTGTTTTTTTCTCACTTTGGATGCTCAATATTTTTTGATTACTTTGGATAAAAACTCATAAAAAAATTTCTATAATTAAGATTTTTGCATATAATAATTAGTTAGTGCTAACATAAATGTGAATTACTTCAAATCCTCCGGTTCATTATGCAATGATACATGTCAACAGGCTCTTTAAAATTAAACACCAATGTGAAGAAGTCTCATACTTTCAAGATAAAGTGTATAAAGGAACGAAATAGTAGTCTGGTTGCTTTGTCAAATTTGAAAAAAAGTACATGGTCAATAGCACAAAGTACAATAGATTTTAGCAAAATAATACCAAAATTACCACTATGCCAAACAAGCAGGTTGTCTGGCCGGAGCTTGCTTTGTGCAAACTCCCATAAGAGAAAATATTTTATATATTACTAGACAAAAATCAGAACATGTATACTTTATTTATTATTTTATCATTTTTTTATATAATGTTATAAAATTTTAAATTTAATTATTAATATTTTATATAGTTATTTGATACTACGTTAGAAAAAGAAATATATAATAAAATTCTTTTCATTTTATAAACTAAATAATTAAATTAGGATAACTATTTTTAATATAGGAGCAGTTATTATGAAATAGAAGATTAATAGATGAAATACATTACTATTGTATATCTATATTACCGGCTATTACAAATTTATTTTATATTTTTAGCTTTGTTTTACTGCCTATTACATTGGAATTCAAAGTACTTAGGTTACCAAGTTTGGTTATATTATTACTCTCTTGTGTTTACGGTGGAAGTTTCATTAAACACCTTACTTGAGTTACTATTTTAACTTTTTCGGTTG
Organism: Solanum bulbocastanum; assembly: GCA_037074985.1. NCBI lineage: Eukaryota > Viridiplantae > Streptophyta > Magnoliopsida > Solanales > Solanaceae > Solanum > Solanum bulbocastanum. The sequence goes on from CM073604.1 coordinate 32,890,516, forward strand.
CAAGTGTATGACTAATTATGTTGGATTAGGAGATTTTTCAATTTTCTCAATGCATAACTACCTGCATTCATCCACAATGTGCTAGCAAAAAGGGTGTTGAAGCAATTTAATCACCTTTGTAGCATCAATTTCAACTTCACAAATGTTTAGATTGTATGCAAGGGCTAGTGGAAGGCCTTGATGGAGAGCATGTAGCGTTCAAAACACGAGATATAGTTAGACTCAATGGACCTAAAGAAGATAAGAACAGACAACTGCTATAAAGATGTTCATTTCTTATAGCTTCAGTAAGATAAATAGCCAAAGGAAGCTGACGGTATCAAATAATTCTGGTATCCTAGTTTCACATGTAGAAATTACTTGGTATTTACAAGGAAAGTACTATTCAGATATAGACGATGGTTGGTATGGAAGTCGATGAGCAGGAACACCTTCTTCAGACCGTCTGTCTTCAAACCATTTGAGAACTCTTTTCCGAGGCACATTTGTCACATGCACAATGCTGCTAATCATGGCATTCTGCATCACAACAACAAAAAGAGTATATAAGGATAACAATGTTCTTTGTTTCATCCTAGGTAATGCTATGCAACTACATCAACAAGCAAGCCACATATCATCCATTTAATTGTACAGTTCGGAGATACCAATATGAGGAGTCATGAGTCGCACATGAAGTGCAATAATAGAATGATTTAGCAGTGCCTGCTAACTCAGACTGGGTTTTCTAAACAAATCATTAGTATCCCCAATTATATCAATAATGATACCACAGGATGTAAAAGAGAAACAGGTACGACATACTAATTCAGTCAATTGTGCATTGAAAAGAGAAACATCATCAATTTACAGAGCAAACGGGAAGAGCCCTGACATCCAACCGCTTCAAACTAGTCATTGAATCCCCTCCTCTACCACCAATTTTTTAAATGGAGAAAAAAAAAACTAGTCATCTGGTGCCTGAAATTAGTAATACAAGCATAACTTCAATTATGTACAACAACTACTACACCTCAGTCCCAAATAAGTTGGGATTTTGATGATAGGGTTCAATTATGTGATCCAAGTACTTTAACTTGGTGGTTCCTAATAATAAGGGGAACTAGGACACATTTGAACCATGAATAGAAGGGAAGAAAGGTATTAAGTTGATTGAACACATGCATAAACCAATAAGAGGTGCCGATCGCAATGGGTTACCATTCTAGGACATCATTTCTTAGATTTATCAACACAGTACTTAAGTTATTACTATCTTCAATCTCTGACTTTTGGTATACAGCTTGCAGTAACCACTCAATTCACCTGAATTTTTTGGCAATTTCTATTCAACTACCAACTACAAGAACAGATAACCTGAATAGGTGTCTTAATATTTATTTATTTATTTATTTTAAACTGAACAGGTGTCTTAATATTCTCATCACATCCATGCTCATCCCGAAGAAATAAGGAAATTGCAGAAAAAAGATAAACATGAAAACAACAAACACAGATAAAAAGGGGAAATGCATACAGAGAGGACAGATGTGTTGAGATTTCGATATCGGGAGCAAGAAAGCAGATTCACTTATCCCAGATTATACTTGGTCCCTAAGAACCAAGGTGGCAAGAACCACCACACAACGTTGTCGGCCTCAGTCACTAATAGTCATATCCCAGACTAGATGATATTTCAGATTGGATAATTTTCTATTTACTCACACCAAAGTCCCATCGTTTCAAGTGCAGAATTAAGCAATAATATGCAGAAGCTCTGTATTCAGATATGAAAATTTACCAACAGACTAAAAGGGCATCAAACACAAATAGAGAAGTAAAGGGACTCACAGTGGGCCGCTTCGATCGTCTATAAACTTGTTCAAGGGTTTCCAATTGGACTTTCTTTAGTCTCTTTTGAGCAGACCAGTTACTTTGCATCACATGAACTGGCGTTTCCACCTTAGCGTCTGGCTTCGCAGCATCACTCATCTTGATGGGAACAATCTCCAGAGGTTTGCTTTCAGGCTCTAACATTCTGGGGACAGGTTCATCAGGTAAGGCAGCACTCAGCAACACAAGATTTGGCGGAGGATTGCGAAGCATTTCAAGAACAACAGCTCTATCAAGGCATAGGTCAGCAGCAAGATTTTTTATCTGGACGGGAAGGGTAAATATAAGTTCTAACTTATCACCACTAGACATATTCTCTTTACATAGGTAGTAGCGGTTAGAAGAAGCAGTTCCATATTTTTCTGCTCTTCTAATTCTGCTACAGATTCTGAAACTTCCAATCTATACTTATGATGAGATTATCTAGCAGAAAGCTGAATACCAAATGCAAAATAATCAATAATAAGCTTCCGGTGTAAATAAGTATAGTTTTCACCAATTAACGTCAAGAATACAATGCAAGCCAAAAGCAGATGTCCAGCTATATGCTACAAAAACGATGGAATCTGACGAATGAAAATACATAGGAAAGATGAGATTAGCAAAGGTAAATTTTGCCCAAGCATTTGAAAACTTTAGACACATGGATAGATAGCACAAATGTTCATAGTACCATATGCTTAATGCTGGAATGCGCGAAGAGCCAGAGTACAACCAAAGTGGCCTTAAAACTCATGAGTAATGAGTAGCTGTAATAAAATTGCAGTATCTGAATTTGAGAAGACTTAATTAAGATTGCAGCTTACATTTAACTTACGCCGTCCCTTTCTCAAGGCATATGCCAGTTTCTTAAGTTGCCAATTTTTCAATTTCACTAGCATATATTCATCTTCATCATCTTCATTGGCATCTTCTGCTACTGCTTCTTCATCTTCAGCCATATTACTTTCAATGTTCTCATTGGCAATCGAGTCAATTTCTCCTAGTAGCTCATCATCCTTCAGTGCTTCCTCCAATTCACGTTCAAGCTTCGCAAGGTCCTCCTCAGTTATATCATCATCGTCCAAGGATAGCTCATCATTTTTCAGATCTTCTTCCAGCAGCTGAAAGAGTGCCTCAAAAGCATCTTCATCTATATCATCAACTTCCTCCGTATCTTTCCTAGGTGAACTCTAAATAGGAAGCAAACAGAGCCTCGGATTTAGCAAACAATAGTAAAAGGTGTGTAATACAATAATTCAGCTGTAAAGAAGAGGTTGATGATATCAAAGTTCATGAGCAAGTATGAGCAAGAAAGCAAAACAAAGACATGTTCCTAAAAAACTTCTAGTCGAGGAAAATAGTTTGAATATTCAAGTGAAAGATCTCAAAAGATCAAAGCACATTAAAAATCATGTACATTCAGAAGGTTAACTAAAAGGAGATTACACTCCACATCCCAGAAAAGATAAGACGGGAATGGGATTCCACCAGCCAGAGAAAGATTTCTTGATGGACATTAATGTGCACAAGAAGAAGTTCATGGGACAGGGCTCTCTTTGATGGATATTCACATGTACCAGAATAAAACAGCTGCAGAAAATCTAAATCAACTCGTCAACTGTAAAAGCTATAAAGTTAGTATTACATGTATGGATTGGAAAATCACTACTCTATATGTCTATCAAATACAATTACACGGAAAAAGATTTGTCTCCTGGTATTGACCCTTACACTAAAAGCTGAAGGGCAGTAGATCAAGCAGGTCAAAACTGTTTGGCATAATTACAAAAACAAAGTAAATTGTAAACCATCTCGTCAACTGTAAAACCTACAAAGTAGCACTGGACAAGTAATTTGACTGGAGCAACAACTGCTGTTGAAATACAAGCCTACAAGGTGCAATTTCCTTAAGATGTTAAACATCAACAAAAAGTCATGGCGATTATGATCCTTTTCCTTTGGTCTATTCAACTACATCAATATGACACATGAAGAACTATGCTATTGACTTGGAACGTTTTTCATGATAGGTATTAACTTGGTACTACCTAAAACAATCATATAAATCAGAATTGCTCGTGTCTAGGCCACCAGGGGCACCACCATCAATCATCCCTTAGCATATGTTTGTGAAGCATAACGTACTTACACATACAAGCACATTAAAGTTTCTAATGATTCAAGTAAATAATAAATCCATAAACAACAACCTATATCAGAAAACACAAGAAAATTGCTCAATGGTGACCATGGAAGGGGAATCAGTAGGAAATGAAATTTAAACTCAAACTTTTAGCATACTACCAGAGTAGAAAACTTTCATAAACTTCAATTTCTTTTCAATTCTCACTTAATATTTGATACCTTCTTTATGAAAAAACAATTCTAAAAAAGAACTACCCTAGATTCTTCATGTGTATGTACTGCTCATATACTCTAATCCCTAGTAAAGGCATTTTCGTTCTTGCCCCTCTTCAATTTTTCCTCCTTCCCACCCACAAGATAATCTAAAAGAATAGCATCTACCCCTTTAAATATCAAATAAATTGGAGAAAAACTGGTTATTTACAAAGGTAGTACCTTTTTCTTTTTGTTGGAAGAAGTGATAGCAGAATTGTTTCGACGGCGAGAGAAAGTAACAAGACGAGAGGAAGAAGAATGAAATGGCAAGGCGATGTTAGTTCTACTTCTGGGCTGACCCAAAAGGAGATGTTCATTGCTGGAACATCCAAGTCTAACGGAAATGCCCAGAGTTGTGGAAGCAGACGCCATTGTCTACTTTCTCAAAACCTTCTTCAAGCCCTATCTGAATTCTATTCAAAGGGTTTAAACAAGGTAATGGAGTAAAGGATCAAAATTGTAAAGATAAGGATTAAATTAATCATTGTCTTAATATGAAGCACTAATACTCCTTCACGTTTAAGAATTGGTAAATTTTTATTACCTTTCAAATAACCGTCTAACATTCTAAGGGTGTTGTTTTTGGCACGTGAGAAAGACGACCATTGCTTACCAATTCTTTTCCTTCTTGTCCCTCAAACAGTAGTCATCTATTCCTAAGGGTGGACTATGAGGTCAAATAATCACTGCCCACTGAAACAATTGCTCAGCACCTTGTGTGCAAGAAACTTGTTTGCAGATGAACACCAACACCACAACACCAACATGTGTAGTATCCTCCCAATTAAATTTAATTGAGTATTTTAGTTATCAGTATGTTATCAACTATTAGAGGACACCCAATGATCACCATAATCTCAGATTTTTATATTCTTTTCTCGAATTTAAACAATCTATCATATAGGATATTGAACAAGACTCGATGATGATAAAAAGTATTTTACATTCATACAAACAAAGAATTTTACTTGTCGGAGACTTCCATTAAAGGGAGATAAACAAAAATTAAAAATAAAAAGAAAATATTCTTCAAAAACAACAAGATGCAACTCTCTTTATTCTGCTTTCGTTTGTCTGATAGAAAAATCAGAGTCATGAACAAAGGAATGGATGGATACTATTTGAGGAGAAGAAGGGGAAGATTTGGTTAGAAATGGTGGAAATAGAGACCGTCTTTCTCACGTGCAAAAGAAATTTCCGTTTAAATATTAGACGGTTATTTGGAAGGGTACTAAAAATGTACCAATTCTTGAAACATGGAGGGCTATTAGTGCTTCATGTTAAAAGACAAGGATTACTTTGATTCTTATCTCAAAGATAAAGGGTCAATTTTGGTCTTTTCTCCAAGGTAATGATGGTAGAGATAAATTACTTAGTTCAGAACAACTTTTAAATATTTATCAATTAAATAAAACTCATAAATGGGCTCCACTTAATTTTTTGCTACTCCCTCTGTCCATTTTTATTTGTCATGTTGCCCTTTTCAAAAGTCAATTTGACTAATTCTCAAAGTTAAATTAGATTACATTAATTCGATATTTCAAACAAAAAATTAGATATTCAAAAACTATACAAAAAGTACTATAAATTGCAATTGGTTTGCATATCAATATGATGAAAAAATACATCGTAAAATGTTAGTCAAAGTTTTTATAGTTTGACACTAAAAAAGGAAACTATCACAATTAAAAGTGGATGGAAGTAGTATTTAATATACAATCCTTTCGTCTCATATTAGTTGATCATGTTACTAAAAATAGTTGTCCATATTTGTTGTTTATCTTACTAAATCAAGAAAACATTAATTAGATTTTTATTGTATTACTGTTGTAATTAATTCTTTTTAAAAGTGTTCATATTTGTTTGTAAAATTTCCAACATGTTTTTCAAAGGGGAAATTAATAAAATTATCTTTTTATTTATTATTTCTTAATATGTGTGTAAAAAGAAAAGCGACCAATTAGTATGAGAAAAAAAAGAGTTTTAATTAAGTTAGAGTCGTCAAATTATTATTAATATCTAGAAGTTGGAGTTTGAAAAAAATATTTTCTTCTCCCTTCCCTCACCAACATAAACAAATCTATATTCTATCTCAACACATCCTTTTTTTTTTTTTTTTTTTTTTTTTGGGTAAATAAGAGGTATTATATTAATTTCTTGGTGGTAAGGACTAATGATATATTGTTTTGGGATGTACCCATTACATGATCAGATGCCATTTGATGGCCTACATTGTTAATATTACATAGCTTGATTCTCCTAACAAAAGTAGTTCCAAAAGTGTCTGCTTGCACAACTTTTATAGCATACACTGGGAAAACATCCAAAAATGTTGTTTCTTCCAAAAAGAGTCGCCTTTCTCCCTCCTTAGCTAGCTCGTCTGTCACTTTATTCTCCTTCCTGTACACGTGCTTGATGGTTGTGATACCCGATTCCTTCATGAAGTACCTACATTTTGAAATAACATTATTAAGAAGTGTGTAGTCATTATTAAACATTTATATTACTTAACCAGAGTTTATCTCAAGCGGCTTGAGATTTCTGCTAGCAACGAGTCTCAGTCCATACATGATGGTTAGTATTTCAGCTTGTACCATGGTTGTGTGCAAGCATGTTTTCACGAAGCCACTAATCCAATTGTAGTTATAGTCCCTGATCACGCCCCTAATTCCTCCTTGGCCAGGTTTGGTTGGGGTAGCCCTATCAGTATTGAGTTTGTAAGTGTTCCTAACTAGAGGATTACATTGAATATGAATGGGGATTCTTGTGGATGTTGCCTTAGCTACCATTAGGTATATGAAGTGAAATTCAATTGCCTAAGCAATAGTATGATCTATAGGGATTTGTTTTTTCTTACTATTTAAGATAATTTCATTCCTACTGATCTAGATGTTCCAAAGGCTGAAAGCGACGACAGCATCCTAAGAGGTCTATTTGTTGAAAGGCTTTCCTTTTAGGTGCTTTGAGGTGATGTGCCAGCCGCTAGTGTTCAACATTGTAAAATTTATGCTTGTTATATTGGTACTGTGGTTTGTCACATTCGTCCAGAAGGTAGTAGCCCAATTGCAGTGGAAGAAGATATGGTTCATATTTTCAAGATTCCTTTCACAAAATTTGTATACAATGCTACTGATGTGTTGACTAGTGGGTAGTCTGCAATGTGAGAATAACCAAATGAAAGCCTTGATCTTGTCAGGAGTCTTTATTTTCAAAATCCAGGAGAAATTTATGTGGAAAGTCTCCTCTTTGTTGTCCAAATAGTAATCAATAAAGTGATAAGCACTCTTGGTAGTGTAGTTGCCATCCTTGGTGACGTCCCAAGTGAGATGGTCCTCCATGGTATTGATGCTTGAGAGTAAACAATCAATGACTCTGTTGGATAGCTTATATGTAAAGATGGTATCCAACTTCTCCAGTTCCATTTGTCATTTGAAACTAAGGAGCTGAGGTCCACTATTCCCTTATGATTTAGTAGTTTGAAATCCATTTGTCTTTGAAAAACCTGACTTTATTTCCTTTACAATAAATGTCCTAGCATTGCCTAATGCATTGCCATGTTTTTGATTCAATGGCTTTTTCCCTGATGGGTGATTTGTTATGACAATATTTGTAGTACATGATTCTTGTCCAGAGTATGTTGGGATTTTTGTACATTCTCTAAGCCAGTTCTGCATGAATATCTTTGCTCTTAATTGTACTCTTTTGGAACCCAAGTCCCCCATCGTGCTTAGGCTTAGTGATAGTTTCCCAATTAATAAGATGGATTTTTTTAGCACTAGTTCCCCAAATAAAATTTCTTTGGGTTCTATCAATCACTTTAGTTGTTTTGTTGGGCATGTTAGTATACTGCATAACATTAGAAGGAATGATGGCTAGAGAGGCTTTTGCCAAGACTATTCTTCACAACATGTTAAGAAATTTAGTTTTCCATCTTGCCAGCTTTGCACACATGTTATCAATTATGAATTGGAAGTCACTATGGACGTGTTTTGAATGGAATGGGGAACCCTATCTAATGACTTTAGAAGGGGTGAAGTTTCCAGTGGTTGAGCCATTGACAATGATGGAGATGCAGGAAGTGGTGATACATGACTTGATCAACTTGGATAGCTTAGGAGGGAAGTTGAAGTAATAAAAAAGGAGTTATGGATGAAAGACCATTCAAGTTTGTCAAAGGCTTTTTCAAGATCAATTTTTATAATCACATTAGCCTTTTTCCCTTTCATTCTCCTAAAGTGGTTCATGTACTCTTGCACAATAATGGCATTGTCAAAGGCTCTCCTTCCATAGAGGAAGCTTGATTGACTAGGCCAATGATGTGTGTGAGGTGAGCCTTTAATCTGTTGGCAATGATCTTAGTGATGATCTTGTAGCTGGTATTATACAACCCTATTATTCTGAAGTTCTTAAGGGTTACTACATTCTTACACTTGGGAATAAAGCATATGAGAGTTTTGTTCATTGCAGGGTCCATAAAAAAGATGTTGAAAGTTTCTTTACAAAATATAGTGCTTTTATCCCCCACAACGTCCCTATACTTCTGGTAGAACATAAGATGGTTGACAAGGTAGGGGATTTGAGGGGTTTAAAGGAATTAATAGCCTTCCCGATTTCTTTGTCCTCAAGGGGACTGCCCAAGATGTCCTTAGTTTGGTTGTCTTAGAAGGGGTTATGGTGGATCACAATAGGACTTCCTCTTCTAGAGGCTTTGTGATTAGTGATATAGAGGTTGGTGAGGAAGGTTTTGGTCAGGTTCTTGATTTGTTCTTCCTTATGGTACTCTTTACCAACCTCATCCTTGAAGAGCATGATATAGTTCATTTTTCTCCTTTTAATGGTGCTGGTATGGAGAAAACCTGAAGTTGGTATCGCCTTCCGTGAGACAGTTAATCTCGGGCTTGAACCTTTAGAAATCCTCCTCATGTCTAAGCAAAGAATCATACTCAGTGATCAAATCAACTTCAAGATTATGGAGGAAAGAGTTGTTAAGGTAATGAGGATATTTCTAAATGTTATCTAATCTAGTAAGGACTTTCCTCATTTTTTGAAAGATGTTGCCAAAATGGTTTTGTATCGGATAATGCTTTTATTTTGAAAGGAGGAAATCGCTTGAGCCAGGGAATCAAGTGGATCAAAGCAGTTTTTAACTAGACCATAGAAGCCTAGGTGACTACACCACACAGGCTCCATTCTAATAGCCCTAGTCCCTAGATTGGGCCAGTTGGAATCTAATATGACTTGGAGAGGGCAGTGATCAGAATGGGTTCTAGGAAGATAGATAATGCTAGAATTAGGGTATTGCAAAATCCAGTGGTTATTTTTCAAACACCTGTCAAGCCTAAATCAATCATATACCATAAGTTTCTTTTTATTGCTATATCTCTTATTAGTCCAAGTGTACTTGCCATCCTTGTACCCTTAATCAATCATGCTGCATTGGTTAAAACAATGTCATAGGAGGTTAGCACGATTATTGTTGATATTTTTGCCCCTATACTTATCCCTAGCTTAGATAATTTCATTGAAATCTCCTTCAATAATCCAAGCTCCATTACAGTTCTGGGATATTCTTATGAGACTATCCCATAGAGTGGATCGTCTATTGAAGTCATTATTGGCGTAAAAATAGAAAAGAGGCCAAGGATTCTGGTTAGGGTTTACCTTGACTATTACATGGATGCCTTGAGGAGTCACAGTCACACTATCCAACTTTAGGAGATCTTATTTCCATATAAGCACGATGCCTTAAGAAAGTCCTTTTGAAGCAAATTAAATGTGAGCTTAATAGCCCAAATCCTATGTACTTCTTCCATGTTCCTTCTCTTTGTCTCCAGGAGAATGAGCATCACATGTTTGTTAGTTTTGACCAGTTCCTTGTTGTGCCTCTTAAAAGTAGTGTTATTTGCATCATCTTGCATTCCATATATGAAGTTCATCATTTTCTCTGGTGTAGTTGGAGGTGCTACCATTAGAGCCTTCTCTTTCTCCAATTGAGATAGGTTCTTGCAGATATCCATTGGGTTTAGGCAACTACTAGTGGGATTTTCCCTACTTTATTCCTCAAGTTAAGCATCATCTTTCTCATTTCCAGTAGACAATACACTAAAATAGCTTTGCTGAAGGGCTCTATGAACTTCTGAGAGAATTTCTTTAGATGCCAAATATTCGTTTCCCCCTCCCCCAAGGCATAGATTAGCTACTACATATCATTGTTGGACTGCTTTATGGTTTCTATAGAGTTTTACTTCCTGCATTTTCTACCACAATTAAGTGTGGTAGTGCTTCCATCATACCTACCAGATTCATTTGGATGAATGTAGGGTTCGTCACATCTGGGTTTGCACTTGGCCCATGAGTGAGCTTCTCTCGGAGGTTGACATTTGGCTGGAGTTGCCTATTAACTATGTCTGGAGTAGGGCTTGGTTCCATAGGTGTTGTCCAAAACCATTTAGTGCTAAGTTCATTCCCCCTCCCACAGTCTGCGCTAGTGTATCTGGGATCTTTCATCACAACTGTCACTAATTTTTGTCTAATGAAGATCGTTAGTGTTATTGATCTCCCTTGGAGGGCAAGTTCTAGCAATGATTCCAGAGCATGGTCCGCCGGTGCTGATGCTGAAATGAACATCAATAGAGATGATTTATGTTGTTCATTTTTTTTATTTTTTCTAGTAGGAACTCTTTGGGCATTATGGCTTTTATCTCTATTACTAAAAAGAGTAATTTTGGTGGAAGTGTTAATTGATACGATAGTCGTGGTCATTTCACTTGAAGAATTGTGATGATTACTTTTTGTGTCAATATCAAATGCATCGATGGAAGTGTTGGCAAGAGGCATTTCCACGGCTAGGAGAGCATTTCCTCTTAAGGAGAGGAGAGAGACTTTAGGGGTAGTCCACATACACTGAATAACATTCACATTTAGAGGACGGGGCACCAACTCCCACGTCTTATTTTTAATAAGAGCATTATATTCATCATCCATAGCCAATTTCCAATTCAGGTCACGAAGAGCAGACACAGGGTTACGGGGTAGAGGGGATTTTGAGACGGATGCATGAAGGTTGAAAGACCTCTTAGGCTTATAGATCTTACGCTGACTTCTAGTAATAGGACTGGATGGTAGACTAGAGTGCGAGACAGGAGTTGGTCGATGAGGAGAGACAGAAGGAAGAGGGGAAGAGGAGGTGGACTGCTGCTGCACAGCAGGCAGCGATGAAGTGAGCTGCCCAGGAGAGGAGGCAGACTCGCTAGCTGGGCACAGCGGGCTGGGCAGTTGTGCGGCAGAAAGGGGTGGAGTCGGTGGGTTCGTGGGGTTAGTGAGATGATGAACTACATATGGAGAGGGTCCATTGTCTAGAAATTGGTACGTGTGATTTTGAGGAGTATGTACCTTGGCAAAAGGAAATTACATCTCATCAAATATTACATGACGGCTAATGATGATTTTGTGAGAGGACAAATCAAAGCATTTATACCCATGATGATGTGACGGATATCCCAAAAAAACACACGGGGTTGACCGGGGTTGGAGTTTTGTTATTAGTGTGGAGGGAAAAAGAGGATAACATAAACACCCGAAGACACGAAGATGAGAATAAGATGGGTTCTTTTGATAAAGAATGCTAAGAGGAGATTGATAGCTTAACAGTTTATGAGGAAGGATGTTGAGAAGGTAAGTTGCTATTTGTAACGCATGATGCCAAAAGTAAGGCAGAACGGAAGCATAGGCCAATAAGGTACGAACAATGTTATTTATCGTACGGATTTGTCATTTAGCTTTCCTGTTTTGAGGTGATGTGTGAGGACAGGACAAACGAAATGACAGACCATTGATTTTATAGAAGTCCCAAAAAGGGCCATTATCAAATTCCTTGCCATTATCACATTGGATATTCTTTAAATCCCACTCAAAGTGAGTTCTAATAAATGTCTTGGAAGCTAAAAATGTGGAAAAGGTTTGTGATTTTTGCAACAAAGGATATGTCCACAAGAATTTCGAATAATCATCCATAAACAAGACATAGTATCTATGACCGGAGGAACTCAAAACAGGTGATGTCAAAAGATCACTATGTATAATATCAAAAGGCATAAGAGTGCGAGAATTCGAAGCATAAAATGGCAACTTAACATGTTTTCCAAGAGGACACAAATGACAGATACGAACATCTCTACTTTGATTACAATCTATCAATTTATTCTTCTTAAGGGAATTCAACACAGGTGCGCTTGGGTGACCCAAACGATCATGCCAAAGAGATGGTGCCAAAGAAGCAGAAGTAGATGGTGAAGTGTTAGGATTAGTGATTGGATAAAACTCTCCCCGATTGTTACACCTCATTACCAGCCTCCCCGTCTGAAAATCCTTCACAGAAAACCCAAAGGGATCAAAATTAACAGAGACAGAGTTATCAGTGGTAAATTTGCGGATGGACACCAAATTTTTAACTAGATGAGAGGCATGGAGGACATTTTTTAAGTGCAAGGGAGGACACGGGGAAGACAGCGTTGTATGACCATGACCTGAATTGGAATTGAGTGACCATTACCAACCATTATACCATGATTAATGCTCTTATTAAAATAGGATGTGAGGTTACCTTGTGTGGATGTCATGTGGGAAGTGGCACCGGTGTCCATGTACCAATTTGCATCCGGAGGAGTGATCCCAAGAGTATGCATCGCGGCCTCAATATCCGTAGGGGTAAGGGCTGTCGTGTGTGCCTGCTGGGGGCGGAGGCCAAGGACACCTGCTTGTGGCGGCTGCTGTTGCCCATAATTTGGTTGGGACTAAGCGGTTGACGGATATGGACATGCAGGTATAGCCCAAGGACCCCAAGAGGCCATCCATGGCCATTGCTGCCCGCCGGTCCAAGAAGAATACGACGGATGGTGCTGCACCACTGGATGCTGCCCAGTGCTGCCGCGACTGTTGCCGCCTCCCAACTGGCCACCACGGGCTGCAAGTCTGCCACTGCTGGCAGCGCCTCTGCTGCCTCCACGCTGCCCAGTATTGCTGCAAGACCTGCCGCCATTGTTGTTGCGGTTGTGGTTCCTCTTCCTACCATTAGTAGGGCGATTGGAAGAGGAATTTTCAGGAACATCAGGAGGACCCTTGGACGAGCGAGCAACTAATGCAGCGGAGGAACTTTGGGCTGCTTTCTTAGCACGGCCAACTTCTTCAAGAGTGAGCATCGAACGAGCTTGATAAAATTATGGCAAAGGGTCACGTTGGCGAATAAGAGTGGCCACACCTTGGTAAGGCTCGATAAGGCCAAAGACCAATTGAAGAACTAGACGATCATTTGCCAACATTCTTGAGTTGATCTGCCAGAGATTTGAGATGTTGACAATAGGCAGAGACATTTGGAAAATCCGCCATGTCGACATGAGTGAAGTCGTACTCAAGGGTGACAGCACGAGAGTGTTTGTTATCCTGGAATATGTCACGTAAGCGATTCCATGCCTCCATCGCCGTGGTGTCAGGCTTAAGAAAGGTATGCAAAAGATCATGAGAAATAGTAGCGTAGAGCCATTGGAGAACAGTGGCGTCAAGGGTAGACCACAATTCTTTGTCCTCCCCTTGTTGAGGCCTTTTCTCCGTTCCGCCACTGGAGGAATAATATGATCAATTACCCGATGAGATCTTGCATGAATCTAAAAAAGTTTCGCCCAGGTGGAATATTGGACGTTCTCCATCTCAAGAGTGATGGGAACATGATTGTTGATGTTGGAGACAGCAAGAGCAGGATGAAAGGAAGATTTGGAGTGAGACATAGTGATGGAGAATAGCAGAAGAGGAAGAGGTGGGGGGGGGGGGGGGGGCGGCGACAGAAGAGGGGTCAGCAGGGGGTCACGACGACGAAGGAAGAATGTCGGATTGTGCCTTAGACAACTGATACCATGAAAGAGATTAATTCCTTGATTTATTTCATTCTTCATCTGTAGTATATATATACATATTACAAGATATAAGTAAGGAAACTACCTATCTATATATATAAACTAAATATATGCCTATCTATGCATATAAACTAAATAACTACAATCTGTCAAAATATATTGTCATATATTCTAACACTGTCAGAATATATTGTCATATATTCTAACACCTATCTTATTAACTGAGTTAGGAATTGGTCTTGTCACTTCTCCCATCTCTTTTTCCTTCCATCGTTCGTCAAATTTTGATGCGCGTTCATTAATGGAGTGGGTCCATGGTTGTTGGTGTCTTGTTTCTGTTCCATTGGTGGTTTGGGGATTCATTTTGTTCCTTCGTTCAATTCCTTCGGGTTGTTTACATTTCCCATTATTAAACCCCTCAATTACACCATTAAAGATGTTAATATTAAAAAGAGATGTATTGGGATGGACAGTGCTTGCATAAATTTTAGTAAAATTACCAGAAGATACATTGAAAGCTTTTACGTGAGTTGTTGTCTGTTCTGTGGCCCTTGCTTGATTTGTTCTTTCCTATTTAGCCTTGTGGTTGTTTCTCCTTTTTGGATAGATTACTGTTTGCCGAGTTTCTTTCTTTGTGTTTTTTGTGGCTGAGTAATCTATTTTGTTGTGCAAGCTTTGATTGTATGCCAATTTTACTGCACTTAATACACATAGGCCTCCCCTTCATAAATCATCTTTTGTGTGTGATTTCCTATTTTTACCTTAGACTGGAGTACTCATCGGAACTTTATTAAATCTTGTTTCTAATAATTTGAAATAGATAAGAGAGAGAAAATTATGTTATATTTAAAAATAAAGTTTGAATAGGTGGAGAATTGATATGTTGAGACAAAATATGATACTCTCTCTCTCTCTAGAACAGACCCCTCCGGAGAGAATGACCAACGAGCAACACCCTACCAGAGAAAACTCCCCTTCAAAGTCACCGAAACCACCAGATCCACTTGACACACTGGAATCTATGGAGGAAAATACTCCTAATTATGTCTTTAAGCATCTAATTATTTCTTTCAACAACAACATAAATTGTTCCACTATTACATTAGTTGTTCGAACAATTATTCAATATTAGAATTTCGGTTACTCAAAGATTGATTTTTTTTTGTTCTTTATTGTTCTGAATGTTAAATAATGTATAACACATGATTGATGACTTAGGATGTTGCTAATTGAATTGTTAAGAAATGAAGAGTACAATGAGTCAAAAAAAATAAAAGAACTTTTAAACGGTGTTGCTTCCGAAATTTTGCGAAATCTCTTTATGTCCAAGACACAAGCAGTACTTTAAATCTTACGGTTATACTTCGCCACAATAATTCATTTGTACTCCACTAATATTATATCTTGATATATATACTATAAGTCCACAACATTATTTTTTCAAGTGGATAAAATATACTTGAATTGTGTACTTTATTTAGCTGATGATTTATCTGTCCACACTATTCGATAGATTTAAAATCAAGATCCTTGTTACAATTTATAATGTTGAGAACTACATTATATCTAAGATATCATCGAAGATTATTTGATATCGATTTTAATACCACATTACTTATCGAGACCTCTTCATTTTTCAAATACACGAGCCTTTTTTAATATTTTATGAAGTGTCATATCATGGTGCTCTTTTAAAGCACTTGCATCATTATCAATATCAAGACCATCTTGATTATTTGCTCCTCTCATTCCTCAAGGAGTTTTACGTTTGGAACCGATGAGTCTATCTCGCTTTAGACGTGCCCTTCAAGGACCTTTTATTGGAGCACTTACAACTTAATTAAGATATAGGGTCATCAAATACATCTGACAACTGATTTGCAAATGAATAATCCCTTTACTTCAAGTCCACTTTTTTTTTTAAACAAGGATCTAGATAATTTTTTTTCCTATAGTTTTTAATTACTAATCATCTCTCTGCCTAATGTTAGGAATTCTAACATTTACCCCAAACCTCATTTGGGGGATCTATTTTTGTGCGTGGTGGGGCAACTAAATCAAATACAACACATGCAAATTTTTAGATAAAAATTATTTAATTGCTGATCCTAAATCAATTGTCATTTGGGGGAGGGGGGGGGGGGGTCTTGTTGACTTAATGCGTACCTATATTGTTACATGTTAAACTCATCTCCTATCAAATAAAAAATTTTATTTGAGAGTTTTGCTCTCATAATCAAAATATAACTAAAGGCATACAATTTCTGCATAAACACACTAATTTAAATCAACATCATCAACATAATCTTATAGTTGGAACCATGCTCTTAATTTTATATTTGAGTAAACAACCTTGCAATTATTAAATTGCAAGTTGATACCAAACACACATGTGACTACCTTGAATGCATCTACGAAACTTTTAATAGTAAAGGGTCCACATGACAGGTGAACAATTTCATTATTTTTTTTTGGATAGTAACAAATTATCTCTTTCAAAACTCTCAATCGAATTTGTGTATTAACACATATTCCATAACACCATTCATATAGTGAACATCTCCTTTTAGAGAGGAAAATTATTACACGGAACCTCTGCTCTGCAACCTATCACCATAAACTCCCCTATTCTACCTACTATTGTAAGAGCTAGCCAATACAGGTGAATTTCTACTTGATCCAACACTACCATCAGCTACTCCAGTCCTATCATACTTCCATATGCTAGAATCCTGAGATGCCATCTTCCTGACGTACATGAGACAATGCAAAATCTGTAGCATCTCGAAAAGAGATGGAAGAGCAAGATCAAAACAGAAGGGTGCTGTCTTTCTCAGAAGACCTATAGGGATTGATATTTTGTTGAACATCCCTTCCAGAGTACTTTAGGCTGTTGTTTTGACTTTCTGCCACAGAGAGAGCAGGGAAATCCAGAGGACTAACATTTGGAGCAGACAAGGCTTTTGAATTCATATTTTGATTCAACCCGCCATCAACTTGAAGCTGTAACAAAGAGCTTTGAGCCATTAGTATGTAATTGAAGGTTCCAAAAGAACATGGTCTTCGGTTGAAAATCAATCTTCAAAACCATTAGAGAGACATTTCCTATATTGTGTACCATTAGAGAGACATTTCCTATATTGTGTCCATTACAACTATTTTGTCCAGTGCAATTAATTTGACTGAACATCTAACTTATTTTGTATAATCCTCAGAAGAATTATTGCTTCGGACTCAAGACAATCTAAAAAATAGATAAGTGACAGAGACTACTAGGACATTGAGACTCAATGATGGAAGCTAATTGACTAAATTTTTTTTATAAGTAACTGATTCACTAAACTTACCACATAATTGAATTTCTAGACAGTTATAACCATAAGAATATTTAAACATCATGCGTGGAGAAATTCTGGATTACTTAATTTGATGAAGACACGGTGCTCAGATAATTCTAATAACTGAATAATACTTCCCAAAAGTTTGAAAGCACGGACACAACAAAGGAATATCCACGGTCACTTTATGTAGTTGATAGTGAGAGAGGCATGCTTAATGGATGAAAATTTAAGGGAGAGATGCATTCAGTATCTTCAAGATGCTATCTTTGTGGTAAGGAAGCTGAAACTAACTGTCGCCTTTTTTTACATTGTGAAGTGACTTCTCAAATCTGGAACATCTTTTTAAGCATGAGTATCAAATGGGCGATGCCTAAAAACTCTTCGGAGTTGTGAAATGCTGGAACAGGTTAGGATGGTTACTCAAACAGAAGAACTAATTGAAGATGATCCCACTATGTATTTTGTGGACCAATTTGAGGGAGAAAAACTTGATATGCTTTCAAGGCATGAGTAACCAAATTCAGAAGATCAAGATGAACTCCCTTTTGTTATTTCATTTTTTGGTGTAAAGAAGAACCCCTCTAGTGGACACTGTAGCTATCCTAGAAATTTTAGAAGCATTGTAAATAGCTTAAGGTTATCGAAAGCAGGCTCCCTACTCCACAAAAGTAGGGGTAAGGTCTGCGTATATCACACCCTCCCCAGACCCCTCTTGTTGTGGAATTTCACTGAATATGTGGTTGTTGTTTTGTTGTTGTTGCATTCTTATGCATTTCCTTTGTTTTTACTGTCTAGAATTTCAGTGATATAAATATATATTGTTCAAAAATAATTTCCAAGTGAAAGTGCAACAATAAACAACAAATTAAAGGACGCTATGACATTCATCATCATGCCCTACCAATTACCATTGTAGTTGTTGGTGTCCAGGACTCTTTCTGCCTGATATGGGAAATTACCTGGGGTGCAAGTTATACTATGGAATTTTATCTTTGTTTAATGTAAACATAATTGATGTACCCTATCACATCATCTTTTAGGCTCATGGAACAGCCTGAGATTCACAATATTTTTTTTAAAACATCAAATATATAAATGGGTAGATAATTGAGTCTTCGTCACAAGCAGCAAGGGAAATATCACTAGCTAAGTCGACTAACTTCAGAATTGAGCAACATCACAAAATTACCAAACTTGGTGGAACATGTCAACAAGTCTTCTTTCTTAATTATTGTAATCAAGAAATGACTGATGCCACCCTGTGCTAGTTGAAGATGAAAGGGAAGAACATCAACGACAATAGGTTACAACTTGAATAGCAAAACCAGTTTATGAGATAAAAGTGTCTGACTAGACCATTTGTAACAAACAAATGTCGTGATGATTGTCTTGTTACACAGACATAAAGTTCCTCCATCATAAGTAACATATTGAAAATGATATGAGAGTAGAGATGCATTTAGATGGTAGCAAAAAGTTGCTACATACTAACCTACTATACACATTGATGAATGCATCTTCCACATATCTAGGTTTCCCTGTCAGTCACATCAGCAACTTATAGAATGCAGCAAGAACATATTATTTCTATAGGTAAATGACTTATTCTTGGCACCAATGCACCACAGATGGCCTTGTACTTCTAGGTCGCCTTTCATTCCTGCTGTTTCCCATACAAACTTGAAAAGCCCCAGAGCTCTGCTTAGCTGCTTTACCCCGCTCTGCAGCATATTCTGCTCATCTGATGTTAGGATCTTTCCCATGCACAGACGAAACTTATCCCCTCGACCAAGTGGATAAAGTCCTCCACATACTTCAATATCAACATCCCAGATGCTGCCATAAAGATAATAAAGAAGAAGTGTGAACACACATCGTGATGGGTGGCCCAATGTCTTAGTCAACCTTTTATGCACTAAACTCTCCTGATAGCGAGCTTCCTTAAATCCAATGTTTTTGTCTATGAAAACATCCTTAATCTGATAAAGCCCCTCTTTCATGACCTCAAGCTTCTTTACCTCCGAAGTTAATTTTGTCTCTTCACTCAAGCAATCAATAAGGTCGCTGAACATTTCAAGAACACTTTCCCACTTATGAGAAGCAGGTGACTCCACACCTTTTGCAGGTGCGACGCGCATCCATGAAGTGGATTCAGGGTCATAAGAAGTTGCATTCTCTAAATACTTTTGACAAGTTGTAACTATTTGCTGCGCCATTCGAATGTCTTTACTCGGACATCTACAATTTAGAAAATCGATATTAGATTTCAGTCCATACAATATCTCCTCAACTGCCCCTATCCATACGGGGTACTTTGTGACCTGTGCACATATTGATTGCCTGACAAGCTTCCTTTGTTGCGCAGAAACATTCAGGAAGTTTGAAATTTTTGTGAGGGAATCAACTGTAATTGATTCCCTCTCGCTAGTTTTACTAAAACAGACAGGCTGATCACATTGTACGTCAGCTAATGCTTGTGCCACATTCTTTTTCATCATTTCTTGCATTGATGGACACCCAATAAAGGTCCTAGCCAGTGATTTGAAAGAAGACAACTTTTGTTCCAAGCTTTCATCATGAACTCTCGAGTGATCATTAACATTTACTAGCTTGCCATCAACTAAGTCTACATTCTTCAGCAAAAGGTTCAATTTTGTTAATTTTGAGAAAGCTTTCTCGTACCATTCAGAAGGCAAAGACTCGTCCTGGAATTCCTCTGAGCAGTGATAAAACCGCATCACCCCACTAGTCTTGGCTGTCAACATCTTAGCTCGAGGTATAAGGTTCCTCCTCACGCTACGCATTCCCATTGTAAGACCAACTTAAGTTACCATAAAAGATACACTTGACACAACCAGCAACTACTTTGTTTTCTTCTTCTGACAATTGGGACGCCTAAAAACCGAACCTCATCGAAAATTCAACATACTTAGTCCATTGAGGCATTTCATCGAGCAGGTTGTGTGCATATATTTCTTCACAATCAACTTCAAATTGAAGGCTGAAACGAATTCAAATCTTGAAGTAGTCATACTAGAATGGATATAGAACAGCATAAATTTTCAGCGTTGGTGAAGAACAAGATGAAAAGGAGAGCGAGCGCTATAGATTGACGCCTTAAAAGTTCGGTACATGAAAAAGAGGAGTGAGGCAAGTACCAGTTTTTAAAAAAATACAAGGATGAAATGCCAATAATACACCTAAGTTTTTTTTTTTTTTTTTTTTTTTCCTATTTAAATTATTGGGCATCTCTAGCCTTATACTCTATTGATAAACTTTTACATATAACCACACAAAAATAACTTACTTACATTTATGCCTGGCAACGGAACCGGAAGGTGCCGGTTCCGGTTCCGGTCCATCCCGGTCCGTTACCGGTTCCGTCTTGGTTCCGATATGTACCGGTTAGTGCCGGTAATAGCTAGGTCCGAGAGGGGTAACGGAACGGAAATCGGGATTTATCGGTTAGTCCCAGTTCTGGTCCCGGTCCGTCCTGGTCAGGTCCGGTTCGGCAGTTTAAAATTTTTTTTTTTTTTGGCAAATTAGCCGTTGGACAACGGGTTTTGGGCCCCACCAACGGCTCTTTTCACCTCCCTACTCCCCTTTACACCACCCTACCCCCCAAACTTTTTTTAATACCCCAACATTCTAAAAACTACATTTTCATCCCTTTTTTTTACCTATAAATACTCCTAATCTTTCATTCTTTTCACTCACAATTCACAAAAATATTATCTTCTCTCTACTCTCTAATCTCTTAATTCTCTTATTCTCGTTAAAATTATGAATTTGGTCTTTGGAAATTGGAGCTTCAAAATTCAACTTTCAATTTTAGGCTTTCGGTCATACACGTCTACTTTTTTAAGTAGACGTTTGGTACATTCGTTCCAACTCACTTTTTATTTAGTTATTTATTTGCTTGCATTTAATTGTTTATTTTGTGAGTAATTAGTCTCTAGTCTCTACTTATTTAGTTATTTATTTGTTTAAAATTTTTGCATTACATTTTCGTATTATATATAATTTACTACTTTTTATATTTGAATATGGATTTCGGTAAAAACAATGTTGAGAAGGGTAAAACAACAATAGTTGATTCAATCACTAATTTATGGAGCTCAAAATCCAAGAAAAATAAAAAAACCGGTAGTACGTCTAAATCTACAACTAAAAAAACTTCTCAATTAAGAATAAATACGGATGATTATACACATGTTGTTGATAGTGTTTTTAATGTTGATAGTAATAGTGGATTAGATCCTTATCATGAACATTTACAAAGAAGGTTTGGTAATTTTGATGAGGAATTACCTGAAGATGATGAACATGATGATGTTAATGATTATATTGCTAGTTTTGATAATAATGTTGATGATGAAACTCAACCAACTACGGCTACTCCCACTCCCAATCACCCTTCCCCTCCCGCTCCCTTTCGTTGTCCTGCTCCCGTCCCCCCCCCCCCCCCCCCCCCCCCCCCCCCCCCCCCCGTGCATTCTAGGACTAAGATAGAACGCGCTAAAAAATCAGTTGTGTGACAATTTATGACTCAGAATGAAGATAAAACACAAGCTACTTGTAATAAATGTAAAATAGAATGAATCATAAAACTGTAGGAAAACAGGGTGCGACGGGACATTTGAGTAATCATTTAATGTCATGTTGTAAAAATGAATTTTTGCATGCTAAAGCTGTAGCCGAAGCTAAAAAGAATGGTACCACCCTTCCTGAAAATGTAGGAGTAGAGGGCTCTAATATGGTCCAAACACAATTAAATCCTTTTAATGTTTCTGGCTCTAGTATACAACGGTCATATAGTAGAGAAAAAGATCTTGAAGAATTAGCTAAAATGATTGTTATTATGGGTTTGCCATTTAGTTTTGCTGAAAATCCTGGTTTTATTTATTATATTCAAATTGTGTATAATTCACATTTTAAAGATTTTACTAGAAATACAATTAAAAAGGCTATCTTTGATTATCAAGCTCAACATTTTCAATATCTTCGTTGTTTTTTTTATTATAATAATTGTAAAACAGCTATTACTTCTGATATGGGCTGTAGTGTAAATGGTAATGATTATTTCACTATTACTGCACATTGAATTGATGAAAATTGGACACTGCAAAAAAAGAATCTTAGGTTATAAATGTTGTGAAATGCATAAAACCGGTAGTTATATAGCTCAAACAATTATAGATGTGTTACAAAACTATGGAATTTGTGATAAAATAAGTAGTGTCACCTTAGATAATGCTTCTAATAATAGAACTGCTGTTGAAATACTAAAACTGTCTCTTTGCCCTATTTATATTGATGGTTTTCATATTAGGTGTGCTACACACATATATAACTTGATTGTTAGAGATGGTATAACAATGTATAATGATGGTTGCATAAAAGTTGAAACTGCATGTCATTTTATTTTTAAATGTCAAGTTAAGTCTAGACGTAGAGATTCTGAAAATCGTTGTTGTGAATTTAATCTTCCACCTAGAAAAATTCCTAAATCAGTGTGTACTAGATGGAATTCTTTATATGAAATGCTTGAAGTTGCTTATGAATATAGGAAAACTTTACAAATGGTTTGGAATGCTCATAATTCAAATATGACATATAGACTTGATGATAATGATTGGAATGACATAAAAAAACTTATAGAATTTTTAAAAGTTTTTTATTTAACTACAAAAAATATATCTGCACTTTATATAAAAGTTTTTGAAAAAAAATCTTACTCCAAACCAACCATTCCTTTTATTTTTATTTTTTAGATATTTTAAAAAAAATAAAATTTCTACCACACAATCAGAATTTTTTTAAAAAAATTCAAAGCGGAGGATTACGTAGATAGGGCATTCATTTTTTTTAATTTTAAATAACAACAATTTTTTTTTGAAGAGGGGGATGAAATAAGAATTTAATTTTTTTTTAAAAAATATAAATAAATATTTGGGGAGGAGGTATTTTTTTGTGGTTTGGGGGGGGGGGGTGTGGAATGGTGAAAGGAGGTAGTGGAGTGGGGTAAGAAAAATGTTTAAATTTTATTTTAAAAAATTAATTATGTTATAAAAGTATAAAGTAAAAAGAAGAATAAAATAGAGAGTTGGGGAAAATTGACTTTGGCCATTAGAATTCCTATCTTTTCTCCAAAAGAATTTACATAATAGATATTCATCATAATACATATGTTTATAACATTCCCTCTTGAATGTCTATTTGATAGACAATAAGTCTCATTAAAACTTACTAGAAAAAGCTCAATAAAAAAAGATAACAGTGAAGGAAAAGAGTACAATAATACGTATCTAGGCTGCCTCAAAAAAACCTTACAAGGAAAATTTAGTGGGACAAATCCTCTCAAGGGAAAAAAAGAGTACAATGTGTATTAACTCTCCCTAATGAGAATATCAATCCAAAGTCTTGAATCTTCGCATTCCAAGCTTGTGCACCACCTTTTTGAGAGTTGTAGTTGATAGATACTTGGTGTAACACCCTAGAAAATGTTTGAACTAAGACTTGAACTATCCTTCGTAGTGAGTAAATTTTTACCAAGGAATTTAAATTTTTCTAAAGTTATGGTCACTAGAGGTAGGATTTTGAGTTCCAAAAAAAGTTAAAGAGAATTCATTCAAGTCATTCCTAGGTTCCTTTAAGTTTTGGGTCAACTTCAAAAGACCATATCATTCAGTACATGAAGAGTTAGGTGACCCGTAATATATCAAATGAAAGGTCATTGAATTATCTTTCCATCGCCACCGAGTTTGATAATTTTTGAGCTTGTATGAGTAAGATATGCCCTTTTGAAGTCAGGATGTCCAGTTAAGGAAAGTTACCCGAAAATATGAAGGGTATTTTGGTCTTTTACTTACCCAATCAGATTTAATTCATTTTTAGAAATAATTTAGGGGTCTAAACAGATTAGAATTAGTTTCATTCATCCCCAATACACTTAGGGCTTTAGAAGAGAGTCCAAGAAGAGAAAAAATGAGAAAAGAGGAAGCTTTCAAAGCGTTCGTCGAGATTCTTGAGTTTCATTGCGGATTTTCGCCATAGGTTTGATCCCTAAGAGGTATATGAGTTCTCATAGTGTTGGGTTCGTTCACCCATACGTTAATCATGTTATTTTCAGTGCAAATTCGTTCTTAAAGTTGAAGGATTTGAGTTCTTGAGGTGTTTTCTTGAAATTCCTTTCGTAATCTTGATTATTGGGGTTTTGATGATTTCTTGAGATAATCGTATGAATTTAAGAGTTCTTTTGAGTAGATTCTTGTGTGCTTTGGTTGGGTATTCAAATCTAAGTGATTGGGGAAGAAACTATTCGATTCCAGGTGAATTGGGGTTAGAAAAAGAGTAGGAAAATTCGTCAAGTTTTCTGGGAAAAGGGGTGGGGCGCCAAGCCACTTTGTACGCCATGAATTTCCTTTTGTAGTTTTGGATATGGGGAGCCACACCACTCAGTACGCCAAGGCTTTCCTTCTATAGTTTTGACTCTGGGCGCCACGCCACTCAGTACGACAGGTCCTCTACTCTTTTCCACTTCTTTTCGTTTGAGTTCCCCCGAATCGTACCTATGTTTTTTACACTCTAAGGTACGTCTAAACATCAATAGATCATCTATAACATGAATCATAACTTTGAATTCATTATTTAAATTCAAGGTAAAGTTAAGAGTTAAGTCTTGAGAGTTCTTTCAAACATTTTGAGAAAGTCCCTTTGAGTTTTTTTAACGAGTCTTCTATAACTTTCAATAACTTGTTTCAAGACTCGAGCAAGTGAGTATGAGAATGAGGAGAATGTATTTGTTATTCTACCTTATCATCAAGAGATCCTTCATATTATGAACCATAACTCTTGAATTCATAATTCAAATTCAAGAGAGAGTTAAGAGTAGAGTTTAAGAAAGTCTTTGAGTTCAATTGTGGATCCTTTGAGATCAACAATAGATTTGAACTAAGTTTTATGGAAGTAAGTATGAGAATGAGAAGAGACCTATGCATGAGTTCCATATTGTTATGTAGACCCTCGAGTCGAGTTGTTCATACCTATAAATTCCGCATGAACTTCATAAATTGAGCATCTTTGAGAGGAGTAGTATCTTCAAGTTCTAAGTTCTTGAGCATTGATTTCCTAACCCTTTTGAGATTATATTCCTAATCATGGAGCTATTATATGTTACCCATAAATTCCTTGAGTTGAGTTGTTCATGCCCATAATTTCTCATGAACCCTATGAGTTGAACTTTCTTGAGACGAGTAGTAGCATAAAGTCTTTGAGTTGAGTTGTTCATTCCCATAATTCTGCATGAACCCTCTGAGTCGAGCATTTTGAGATGAGTAGTGTCATTGAATCGTTGAGTTCTATGTATGGTTATTGAAAACCTTGAATTGAGTTGTTCATGCACATAATTCCATATGAACCCTATAATTTGAGTTATAAATTTTGAAAAGCATTTTAAAGCTAACACTTGAGTTCTTAAACTGAGATTTGGGAAAGTAAAGATGAGTTTTGAGAAAAGAGTTTCCTAAAACATGATTAGTATGACAATCGAGTATGACATCAATGATTAAGAAGTATGGTATCTAGTCATGTCATCAATGTTTAAGTAGGATGGTATCTAGTATGTCATCATTGTTTAAGTAGTATGGTATCGAGAAACACCATCAATGTTTATGCAGTATGACTTCCTAAGTCCTTAATGGTCATATCATAATATGATTTTGAAATGTTTTTGAGAAAGAGCAAAGTTGAGTTCATTTTCTTTAAAATGATATATGGGAACTAAGTATTTTCAAGAGTAAATATTTTCACATTTAGGATGAGAAGAATCTGAGATTTCCAAAAGATTTTTGAGCAGTCGAGTACCATCTCTTTTAAGAGAATTATTTTGAGTAATAATCTCAAACCACAGAAAGACTTATGTTTTTAAACATATGAGCTAGTTATATTTGAAAGTAGTATAGAGCACCTATATGGGGGAGTGTATAGATAACCCACCGCCCCCATAAACCATGCAGCTAACGTAGGTAGAAAGGGTAATGATTTTTAGCATAGACTAGTGGATTCACTTGGTTGAGAGGTTCTATACCCCAACAAGGTATATGATAGTTCTGGCAGCGTGGGCGAGACGTTGTATCATCACATAGCTCATAGTGATGGTTGTCGGTTAGACAAACTCCCACAGAGTTATATTGTATTTTTATATACAAATTGAGTTATTATTGTATTCCTCAATGCATTGAGTTGCTATCTATCCTTTTAAAAGATTTCCATATATCACATATTTTATTGTTTCTTTATCTTTAGTTGAGTATCTTGAGTTGTGTACCTTTGAGTTGAGTTGAGTGTCTTTGAGTTTAGTATCTAATCTTTGATTTGGGTATCTAATCTTTGAGTTTAGTATCTTATTCTTGAGTTGAGTTTA
This sequence comes from Solanum bulbocastanum, assembly GCA_037074985.1. Lineage (NCBI taxonomy): Eukaryota > Viridiplantae > Streptophyta > Magnoliopsida > Solanales > Solanaceae > Solanum > Solanum bulbocastanum. The sequence continues at coordinate 32,917,440 of CM073604.1, forward strand.
GTTGAGTGAGTTGAGAAGAGGTAAGTATGTTTACTTTTAATCAAGTTCAAGCTTATGTTTATGCTTTAGAATTCCCCTTACATGCCCATACTTTCCATGTACTGAGCCATTTGGCATGATGCAGATACAAGTATTCAGGATTATCAATAGGCGTTTCGTTGAGGTCATGGGATGTTTTAGTCAACTTTGGTGAGCCTTATATTTCGGAGGACTTCACCTTGATCTTACTGTTAGTAGTTTTAAGATGTCGTGGGTCTTGTCCCAATATACATCTGTAATAGTAGAGGCTTCATAGATAGACAAAGTTGAGTAGTTTTCAGTATGTATCTTCCTTGAGTTGTTTTTACAAACCTTGAGTTATCTATTGAGTATTGTTCAGATTATTTTAAAGTTGATATTATTGAATTTTATTCAGTTTTTAAGCTTTTGTATGCTGTTAGTCTTCCGCTTGTAGTCGGCCAATATGAGGGTTCACTTGGGGACCAACAATGATTCTCGAGTGCCGGCCATGTCCAGGGTGTAGAGGTGAAAAGATCATCCACATTTTCACTCAAACGAATCTGTTGCACATTGATATCACCACTCTTTTGGAGTTCATGTGTGTAGAAAAGCTTTGACGAAATGTACTTCATTCTATCTCTTTTTATGAATCTTCCCTTTAGTTATTCTTTGCATGCTGCATTATCTTCATATAAAATTGTGGATAATTTGTTACATTCCAAACCATATTTTTCTTGAATGAGATGTATCATGGACCTCAACCACACACATTCTCGGCTTGTTTCATGAACAACTATTATCTCAACATGATTTGATGAAGTTGACACGGTAGACAACTTTATAGATCTCTAAGATATGAAAACATCCCCATACATGAACACATAGCTTGTTTGAAATCAAACTTTGTGTTGATCACATAAATATCCTGCATTAGCAGAATCAACAAAAGTGGGACTTGAATTGGTAGAATAAAATAAGCTCACATCGATTGTCTTTTTAGATATTGTAATATATGTTTGATTGCATTCCAATGTCTCCTAATAAGAGCATAACTACACCTTGCTAATAAATTAACCAAGAAGGTCTATATAGGGCCTTGTAATGTTAGCAAGATACATTAGTGCACCAATTGCATTGAGATATAATACTTCATGACCTTCCTCTTTATTTTCTTGAGGTCGAAATAAATCCTTATTTACATCAAATGATAGAACAACCATCGAAGTACTTAATGGATGTGCTCTATCCATATAAAATTATTTCAACACTTCTTTTGTATACGCAAATTGACGAACAAAAATATTGTTTGTCAAATGCTTAATTTACAAATCAAATATATTTTTTCCTTCCGAGATCTTTCATCTCAAATTCGTTCTTTAAATAATCAATTGTCTTTTAATGCTCTATTGGAGTTCCAATTAGATCTATGTCATCAATATAAACAACAAGTACAACAAACTCTGATATTGTTTTCTTAATAAAAACACATGGACAAATTGAATTATTTATATAACCTTTGTTAGATAAATACTCACTAAGACGATTATACCACATGTGTCTAGATTGCTTCAAATCATACAATGATCTTTGCAATATAGTTGAATACATTTATCAAGACTTTTGACTATATGCTTTGAGCATCTTAATCCTTTAGAGTTTTTTATGTATATCTCATTATCAAGTGATCCATAAAGTTGTACTGTAAACACATCCATCAAATGGATTTCTAGTCTATCATGGACCGTGAAACTAATGAGATAATGCAATGTTATTGCATCCATAATGGGTGAGTATGTTTCTTCTTAATAACACCAGACCTTTGTGAAAATTCTTGGCAACAAGGTGTGTCTTATATCCTTGTATATCATTTTTCTTATTTCTTTTTTGACAAGCGTCCTAACAGTATTTATTGACATGATGAATAGCGTATTTGTGTCATTTACAAACTTGTTCGTGATCATGTTTATTGATGAGATTATGGTATATTCACTATTAGAGGTAGAGTATCAGTACCATTTCTGAGTAGTTCTTCAGGTACTTCAAGGTAAAAAAAACTGTATACTAAGCTCTCAAAGTGTGAGTTCTTATTGCATTTTAGGGCTTTGTTAGGTCATAATGTATCAAATTCTAGTATACAGGCTGACTAACAAAAGACTAAGGTCGTAAATACTTGGCCTAGACCCACGACACCGATAGAAGTTCATAGTTTTTGGGGTTTAGCAGGGTATTACATGAGGTTCATAGAAAGATTCTCTTAAATTTTCGCACCATTGAATAAACTAACTCATAAATTCAGTTGACCGCAACTTGTGAATAGAGTTTTCATGAGCTGGAAAATAGATTGACTTTTGCCTTAGTTCTGACCTTTTAGAAGGTGTAGAGGGCTATATGGTGTATTGTGACACTTCAATCATTGGGTTGGATTGTGATTTGATGCAACATGGTAAGGTAATTACTTATGCTTCTAGACAACTACAAAATCATAAGAACAATTACCTGATCCATGATTTAGAGTTGGCTACAATTATTCACTCCTTGAGACGCATTACTTGTATGGCGTGCATGTTTAAATCTATACAGATTATAAGAGCATCCAATATAGTTTCAAGACAAAAGAGTTGAATCTACGATAACACCAATGACTCAAGTTGTTGAAAGATTATAATGTTGAAATCTTGTACCATCCAGGAAAGGCGAATGTAATAGTTGATGCCCTCAGTCATAAGTAGATTCTTAGAATGCTTCATATCCCCCTAAAGATAAAATGTGGACGTTAATAAACCAATCCTTAGGACTCTATTTGACATTTTCTCTTGTACTGGGATATCTATAACCTAGGATCTAATACCAATATGTCATGACTAAACTGACCAGGCCATTGGGCCACCTACTTTAATACCTAGATTGGACAACCCTTATCACCTAATTTAAAACAGGAAATAAAAAGTAAAATGAAACATGATATAGTACCTTAATAAAAGGAAAGAGTCAATCTCAACCTTAATTTTCAACATAATTTCTTTTAAAAATACACGAAAACTCTCCCAAGGAACTAGTCTAAAACATGTACAAAAACTACTAAAAGAGTATATTTTATAAATGAAATAAGACATATCGCCCACCATAAGAAAAGAGAAGCAAAAAAATGTCAGATATTATTATCATCATATCACCTATGAAACATTATTGAATCCCTACAACTAGACTATGCCAAGTCGTATAACAAAAGTAGTATCAGTACAAACAACACGTACTGGTAGACATCATCTGCTGACCCAAACCTACCATATGATATAAAGTTTTCACAACCCAAGATAGTCCCTAGGTGTAACATGGCGTACAAGACCCCGAGAGGCTCCATACAAGTCACTTAGCTTTCATCATACAAGAAATAAAATAAAGAAATTTAAAACACAGTTAAATATATCAAAGTTTTATAAAGCATAATAGAAATCTAAACATCGTCTCAAAGCCATCTAGTACATAAGAATGAATCCAGGCGAAGCCCCTACATCATGTTCCAAAACTAAAAGTAAGGAAACACTGAGAACAATAAATACCCGGTCCTCAAAGCATGAGGACTCACCAAAGCTCGAAATATCCTCAAGGAACTCTAGCTACAAAACTGGGAACCCTGACTGTCGGACCCTATATTTGGGAAAATGTGGGCAAGAGTATGCGTTAGTAAAAAATATGTTCCAAGTATGATAGTCATGCATAAAATATTTGAAAACATACTTAAAAGAGATACTATCATGAAATGCAATGATCAAGCTAAAACATGAGATAAAAAGTTAGAAAACATGAGTCATAAAACATGATCAATGCAAATAAACATCATCTTAAAGCATACATACAATACTTCTTGAAGTAACCTTAGTTCATCTTAGCTTATTTGTGGGAGGTATCCTTAACTGACAAATAAGACCATGAGAGCTATTATCATGGAATTCAGTGTCTCCCACACCGAAAAGGGGTGTCCTAATTGCCAAGGTATGGACCATGAACTTCTAGCTTATGTGGATCCACTAACTAATGTCTATTTAGATAATCCTATGTTGGCACATATTTTATGAGACATGGGTAATCTCCACTTGTCCACTCAGTACTAAGCTTTAACATCTTCGAAATAGTCCTTAATCATATTCATCTTAACTCTTGAAGGAACATGGGTAATCGCCTCTTTTATTTCAATAGAGAGCACGGGTAATCGCCTTTTGCCTTAACATTAGAATAGCTCCTTAACATTGGATCATTTTAGGTGAGAAAACCTTTCAACCTTAAGAACCCTTATTATGCAAGAAATACCTTTCACGCTCATGCATGAGGTAATTTTGTGAGAAATCATTTCACAACAATTAACAACAACAATCAACCTATATGTTTCACTCTCAAACCAACTTTCATCATATCCCATTTTTCTCATAAGAGCATGCATAATTCCATAATTCACCTTTCATAGTTCAATATCCACTTTCAATCACCAATACCTAGAAAACATGGATTATATATGAGTTCATGGGAATTCATCATAAAATCATGTAAATATATCAATTCATGCTTCATAGATCATAAAACAATCAGATAAATCAATATTTAAATTAACCTATGACATGGAAGAAAAATCCTAACTCAATTGGAGATTTCTAATTTTATAAATTGAAGAATTTGGGAACTCCATGGAGGAATGGGCTCCATGGATGAAAACTATCATACCTTAAGGCCACTTTCTTAACTTCAATGGTGGAATTAGAGAGTTAACTTGAAACCCTAGGTTGGACCCTTCTTCTTCAAGCTTTCTAGAAAGAGAAATATTTGAGAGGAAGACTTGTTCTTCTTTTGTAAATTTGAGAGAATGATTTCAATTGAGGAATTTTGGGGTTAAAAAGACTTATATATGGGTTTTAATGAAAGGTAAAACAACATAGTATTAGGCTAGAATAATTAGGAAAAGACCCAAATGCCCCTAAAAATTTAACTGTCGGCACCAACGACGGCCAGACCAACAGTCCGTTGGTCAAACCATGGACCGTTCTATTAGGGCGTCGTTTGGATCAGAGGTTAGGTTTTAAGGCTTTGATAAACAGACCTCATCCACGGATCATGGGTCCAACAACTATCTATTTGTCACGCCCCAAGCCTATACCCTGGACGTGGCTGACACTCGAGAACTATTGCTAGCCCTAAGCGAACCATTGTCTTGGCTTAACTCTTAGCGGAAGACTTACTCATAAATAAGATGAACTTAAAAGATAAACTTTACTCAACTTTCTCTAAATATAAAATCAGAATATTTTAATAATAAACATTCAACTAGCCAAAGAGACAACTCAACTCTTAACATGAATAATTGAAAATGAAAAGACTCATGAACTATGTCTATTTATCTATCAAACCTCTAATACTGTGAGGGATGTCGGGAGATGACCTCAATCATCCTAACAACTGAATAACTAAAACATAATTAAAGGGATCCTCCGGAAGCAAAGAGGCTTACCAAACAACTCTGGGGCTCGAGTGGATCAATGAAGCGCTGGATGCTGATCTTGGTCACCAGTATCTGCATCATAAAAGATGCAGGCCAAATAACATCAGTATATGGAATGTACGAGCATGTGAGGGGAAATCTAAACAAGACATAAGCTTGAACTAGGACTGAAAGAAATACTTACCTCATCTCAACTCAACTCAGGGATACTCAAGTCATTTCAATATAAAGCAGTAGTAAAGAATGTAGTATAAAGAAAAGCTTTAAAAAATAGATAACAACTTTATGTATTTAAAAATACCATGTAACTCAGTTTGTATGCAAGAATACAAATAACTCTGTGTATATAAGAATAAAAAATATCTCTGTGGGAGTTTCTCTAATTAACAACCATCACTATGAGCTAAGCAATGATACAACGTCTATCCCACGCTGCCATAACAGTCCTATACTTTGCTAGGTTATAGAACCTACTACTAAGTGGATCCACTAGTTTATGCTAAAAAGCATTAAGAAATCATCTAAAAAGTATGACCCTTTCTACCCAGTTGGCTACATAGTTTATGAGAACTTTGAGTTATCTGAACTTGTCCCCATATCGGTGCTCAAAACTACTCCCAAAATGTAACTAGCTCATATGTTTAAAAACATAACTCTTTATGTGGTTTTAGATTATTACTAAGAAATCTATCTCTTAAAAGAGATGGTACTAAAAACTGCTCATGAAAACTCTTTTGGAAACTCCTCCTTAATCCTTAAATAGATTAGAATGTCATCAATGAATATGATAACAAACATATTGAGAAAAGGCTTAAACACTCTGTTCATAAGACCCATGAACACTGTAGGAGCATTAGTCAAACCAAACGACATGGCCAGAAACTCATAATGGCCATAACGGGTCCTGAAAGCTATCTTAGGAATATCACTTTCTCTTACTCTCAACTAATGATAGCAAGATCTGAGGTCTATCTTAGAAAAACAAGTGGCACCTTGAAGTTTATCGAAAATATCATCAATTCTCGGAAGAGGATACTTATTCTTAATAGTAACCTTATTCAACTAACAATAATCTATACACATTATAAGAGAACCATCCTTCTTCCTCACAAATAAGACTGGAGTGCCCCATGGTGAGACACTTGGTCGAATAAATCCTTTTTCAAGAAGGTCTTTCAACTGCTCTTTTAACTCTTTCAACTCTGCTAAAGTCATTCTATACGACGGAATAGAGATAAGACGAGTATCGGGAAGAATATCTATAACGAAGTCTATTTCTCTCTTAGGAGTGACTCAGTGAAGATTATTTGGAAAGACTTCTGGAAACTCACTCACGAATGGAACTGACTGAATAGGTGGTGTCTCTACACTAGAGTCATTAACTCAGACTAAGTGATAGACACACCCCTTGGAAACTAACTTTCTCACCTTAAGGTATGAAATAAAACGACCCTTAGGCACTACTAAGCTACTCCTCCACTCTATAACTGGCTCATTAGGAAGCTAGAATTTAACTACTTGAGTTGTACAATCAACTGAGTCATAACATATATGAAGCCAGTCTGTACCTAGAATAACATCAAAATCTACCGTGTCTAACTCGACCAAGTCAGCCACTGTGTTCTTGTGATTGATGGAGATGGTACAATCACGATAAACTCTCTCTGCTAGAATAGACCTACCAACATGTGTAGAAACACTAAAGGGCTCAAGAAGTTGCTCAGGAAGAACATCAAAATTCATGGCAGCATACGGAGTCACAAAAGATAGACTCGCTCCTAGATCTAGAAAACCATAACCATTATAAGAAAAGACTTTGATCATACCAAGTTACAACATCTGGCAAATTCTCTTGCTCTTGGCGATTGGTGATAGCATATAGACGGTTTGCTCCTCCGCTTGTCCCTTAGGTATCTTCTCTAGGTGCAACTTTGTCTTATGGAGCCACTGAAGAAGATTGGGCTCTATTGCCCCCATTACCATTACCTTGTCTGTTCTTAGGGTCCTCTTTCATGAAGTGATCATTCTGACCACACTTGAAGCAACTAGTGGATCCATCACAACACACTCCTGAGTGGTTACTACCACACTTAGCACATGTATAAGTCCCATTACTTCCTTGTGACACACTACCTTGAGACTGTGCATGTCTAGCTTTGAAATTTTTTGAATTTTGATTCTTGAACTCACCTCTGTTCCTTGGTGCGGGTGCACTAGCATATGATGGAGCATGTACCTTTTGCTTTTGTTGGAAAGATGACCGATTTGCATTACTCTTCAACTGTCCGAAATTATTTCCTGCAATCTTAGCTTTCTTGTTTTGAAACTCTTCTCTATCTCTCAGTTTATATTCCTCAACCTATAACATATGGATCATCAACCTTGCTATGTCCATATCTCCTATAAGCATAGCTGCCTTGCCCTCCATACTTGACAGACGAGACAACCTAGCAACAAACAGACTCATCTTGATTCTCATGTCAGCAACCATCTCCAGAAAAGAAACCCCCAAGTGTGGAGATGGTTGCTGACACTCGAGAACTATTACTGGCTCCCAAGAGAACTCTCAAAAATAATATGAACTTAAAAGATAAACTTTACTCAATTGTCTCTAAAGATAAACGCAAAATGTTTTAGTAATAAACATTCAACTAGCCAAAGAGGCAACTCAAGTCTTAACATGAACAACTAAAAATGAAAAGACTCATGAACTATGTCTCTTTATCTATGAAGCCTCTAATACTATGAGGGATGTCGGGACAAGACCTCCGGTCATCTTAACAACTGAAATAACTGAAACATAATAAAAGGGATCCTCCGAAAGCAAGGAGGCTCAACAAACAACTCTGGAGCTCGACTGGATCAACGAAGCACTGAATGTTGATCCATCATAAAAGATGCAGGCCAAATGGCGTTAGTACATGGAATGTACAAGCATGTGAGGGAAAATCTAAACAAGAAATAAGCTTGAACTAAGACCGAAAGAAACACTTACCTCATCTCAACTCAACTCAGGGATACTCCACTCATTTCAATATAAAGCAGTAGTAAAGACTGCAGTATAAAGAAAAGGTTTTAAAACAGTAGATAACAACTTCATGTATTTAAAAATACTATGTAACTCATTTTGTATGTAAGAATACAAATAACTATGTGTATATAAGAATACAAAATATCTCTGTGGGAGTTTCTTTAACTGACAACCATCACTATATACAACGTCTAGCTCACACTACCAGAACTGTCCTATACTTTGTCGGGGTATAGAACCTACTACTAAGTAGATCCACTAATCTATGCTAAAAAGCATTAAGGAATCATCTAAAAAGTATGACCCTTTCTACTCATATTGGCTACATGTTTATGAAAACTTATAGTTATCCGAACTCGTCCCCATATCAGTGCTCAATACTACTCCAAAAATGTAACTAGCTCATATATTTAAAAGCATAACTCTTTCTATGGTTTGAGATTATTACTCAAAAATCTATCTCTTAAAAGAGATGGCACTAAAAACTGCTCATGCAAACTCTTTTGGAAATCGGTGTTTACTCTCTGAGTAAATGTTAAACTCTTGGGATTACTTAGTTCCCATATATCATTTTAAACAAAATGAACTCAACTCTAGTCTTTCTCTATCTCAAATGCTCAAATCTTAAAACAAGTTTAAAACGTTTGTAAAAGACTTATTAAAATGACTCTGATGAACTCTCAAGACTTGACTCTTAGCTCTACCTTGAATTTGAATTATAGATTCAAGGTTATGATTCCTGTTATGAATGATTTCTAGATGTTTAGAAGTAGTTTAGAGTATTTAGAATCAATAGTAAGTAAAGGTATACTTTAGAAGGACTTAAACGGGCTAAAAGACATAAAAAGAGTGGGGTCAGGCGACCCTGCCGCATTGCAGGCGCCAACCCCTAAACTTCAGAGACCCCTTTCTAGCTTACTGCTGGTGTGCCACGCCAGCTCTTCTAGTGCATATGTGGCACACCGTGCCACCATTCCCTCGAGACAATTCTGACGAATTTTTCTACTCGTTTTCTGACCTTAATTTGACTAGAATCGAATGGTTTATTCCCCAATCACTTAGAATTGAATATCAACGCATGTACATGATAATCTACTCAAAAAACCCCTTAAAACACTAACACTTATTTCGAGAACTCATCGAAATCCCAACAATCAAGATTATGAAAGGTATTCCAAGAAAACTCAACAAGAACTAAAATCCTTCAACTTTAAGAACAAATTCGCGTTGAAAATAACATGATTGGAGTGTGGGTGAATGAACCCAACACTATGAGACCTTACATACCTCTTAGGAATTAAACCCTTGACGAAAATCTGCAAGAAAACCTCAAGAACTCGACTAACGCTTTAATCTTCTCCTCTTTTCTTCTCTTTTCTTTTCTTGAACTCTTTTATTAAACCCTAAGCTTATTTTGATTTGGGAAAACTGGAACAAATTGGTTTATACCCCTATATTTACTAAATACACTTAAATCTGAAAGGGTAAGGAAAAGACCAAAATTCCCCTTATATTTTTGGGTAATTTTTCTTAACCGGATAGACAGATTTTAAATAATCATATCTTTCTCATACGAGATCGAAAATTAGAAAACTAGGTGGATTTGGAAAGAGGATTCCAAGAACTTTTATTTGATATCTTATGGGTCACCTAACTTACCTGTACTGAAAGTTAAGGTCGTTTAAAGTTAACCCAAAACTCATACTTAGCATAGCTTGCCACAATTTCCAAATTTTGTCTTTCCAAAAATAGTTCTTTCTAATTCTAGTTCTTTCTAAGGCAAGATGCTACACCCTTGATCCCGACCGTGGATCTTGACTTTTCATCCTAAATTTTTGCTAAGTATGGGGCTCACCTACAAGGCCTACCTACGACTCGTGAATTGGATGACAGACCATCCTGGTGAACCGTTGAAAAAGAACTGGAACTTAACAATTTGGGAAGACTTGCTTGGCCAACCACGGACCTGACCTACGGTCTGTGGGCCATACCACGGGCCATAGATGGTATAGTCGGAATTGGCACCAGATTTTTAAATACTGAAATTTTCCTATCTTCTCGAGTCTAAGGTGTTACAAAAGTAGACATTTATAAGGGAACACATAATATGAAAGTTACACCACCTTAAGTCTCTATCCAACTGCTTTCACTATCCTAGGTATAATACCCATAATCTAGTACACTTTGAACCCAACTACCTACCTCATTTCGCTGTTAACCCTAATACTTAAACATTCGACCCTCTTTCCACTCTAAGGCTTCCCAAACCTACCTTTTATGTCACCCCAAGGCTTTCCAATCCCACCTGTGATTTCAGTCTAATGCTTTCCAAGCCTAACTGTGATATCACCCTAAAGTGTCCCAAGCCTTCCTGTGATGTCACCATAATGTCAAATCATAGTCTAACCCTTATACCAAATTAATATATACTGATACAAAACCACCAGTATGTCAAATAATAGCCTAAACCTTCTACCACATTAATATTCACAAATAGCAGGACATCACTAGCTTTATCAACCAACTTACTAGTCCTTCTCAATTTCTTATGTCAAATTCATGGCCTTGTTGGAACAGTACATGAAACTGGCGCCTAAGACCAACTCATCCATGTTAACTCACATCCCCATTATCTAATAAGTTCTAAAAATACTAGATTAACATGCTCAATCCAAACACTTAACCATACACCAAATTACCAATCATCTATATAACTTAACCACCACCATTTCAATACACCAATAACATCATGATAAATAGACATAATTTAGAAACAACTAAGAATTGAGTCTTCATAAAGTCATCCTAATAGTTAAATAATTATAATCACAAGTATAACGTAGTCTGGACTCCCAATCCCCACCCCGAGTTGATATGTACAATAATAATGAAAAATATCAGCACAATAAACCATACTTGATTCTTCATACCTTTCAAGTAGCCTGTACCACTCAAGGAACCAACATACAACAATCACATTATGAAAAAGTAAAACCAATTCACTCATGGAACCATAAATAGATCGGTCCTCTCATGGAACCCAAACTCAACCTATTAGTGTACCAACATGGAATTTGAGCCATACTTAGTGTATCGATGTGGTACCTGAGAGAACCATTGTTAGTGTACTTGAGTCATAGATAGATATCCATATACCATGTATGGAACTGGGCCAACCATTAGTATATACCAAGCGTGGTATCTGAGTCAACCATAGGGATATCTTGTACCAAGCGTGGTACCCGAGCCAATAAGTAATCACAAACAACACACACAATCACAATGACCAACCACAATTGAAACCACAAACAAATAAAATTGGTTCACTGCATGAGATTATCACAGAAAGTCATTTTGCATTTGTAACACCCCGAAAAAATTTTGAGCTACAACTTGAACCATCCTTCGTAGTGAGTAAGTTTTTCCGAGGAAATTAAAATTTCTTAAGTGTTAAGGTCACTAGATGTAGCACCTTGAGTTCCAAAAAGAACTAAATTGGAAATAGCAAAATCTCAAATTTTGCAAGTTATGCTTAAGTTATGAGTTTTGGGTCAACTTCAAATGATCATAACTCTTATTACAATATGAGTTAGGTGCACCATGAGATGGAAAATGAAAGGTCTTTGAATTATATTTCTAATGCCACCGAGTTTGCTAAATTTTGAGTTTGGATGTATGAGATATGCCCTTTGGAAATTAAGCTGTCCAGTTAAGGAAAGTTACCCAAAAATACTGTGGTCTTTTCCTTACCAAATCAGATTTATTTCATTTTTAGTAAGGTTTTAGGGGTCTTATCTGATTAGGTTCATTTTTATAATCCTAATATACGCCTAGGTTTTTAGTTGAGAGTTCAAGAAGAGAAAAATAAAAGAGAAAAGAGGAGAGGATCAAAGCGTTCATCGAGGTTCTTGAGTTTTGTTGCGGATTTTCGCCATGAGTTTAATCCATAAGAGGTATGTAAGCTTCCATAGTGTTGGGTTTGTTCATCCATATGCCAATCATGTTATTTTCAGTGCAAATTTCATTCTTTAAGTTTAAAGATTAGAGCTCTTGATGAGTTCTTGATAAGTGTTCTTGAAGTTTCCTTATTGATTAAGTTTTGATGTAAGATTCTACTTGGGTCAACTTCAATGGCCATATCTCTTAGAATATAAATAGTTACGTGAGCCATAACCTATTAAATTAAAGGTATTTTAATCTACTTTCCAACGCCACTAATTTCGCTTTAAAAAGTTATGGCTATTTTACTGACATATATAGTGCTGTTACGAATTTAGCTGACGGAAAAACATTAAAAAGGGTAGTTTTTTTTTTTTTTTTTACCTCCAATAAAACCCTAAACGAATTTCTTGACTAATAAAAGATTCAAAATAATTAAATTTTCATATTTTAGTCCATCATTCTCTTCTCTCTCAAACTTTAGGGAAAAACCCTAAGGAAAAATCAAACTAGAAGACTCCATTCAAGATTCTTCTAATCTTTTTCACGATTCTTTCAATCTTTTTCAAGATTCTTCTTCAAGGTAAGTCTTTCTCCAAGAGTTCTATTTTTTCAACTCAAATTCCTCCATAAAATTATGAATCACTAATGAAAATCATAATTCTTGGCCATAGAGATTTCATGAAACTAATTCAAGAATCTCAAGAAAGGTTTTCTTGATCGTTTACCTTCAAGCTAGGTTTCAAGGCTTCTAATCAAAACCTAGTTCTTACAAGTATGTAAGGCTATCATAGTGTTGGACTAGTTCAGCCTCATGCCCTACATCTACTTTTAAATCAGTAAAAGAGTAATCTAGGATACTTTCCCAAGATTTGAGTATTCTTGAGATGAGTTGATTTTTAGTTCTTGAATTCATGTTTCTTTTAAAATTTCATTTCCTAATTATCTAATTGTTGTATTGTTATTGAGATCCTTCATATCATGAACCATAACTCTTGAATTCATAATTCACATTCAAAAGAGAGTTAAGAGTAGAGTTCAAGAAAAGCCTTTGAGTTCAATTGTGGATCCTCTGAGATCAACTATTGGTTCGAGCAATGTTTTGAGGAAATAAGTATGAGAATGAGAAGAGTCGTATACATGAGTTTCTTGTTGATATTTTGACCCTTGAGTCGAGTCGTTCATGCCCATATCTTGTGTATGAACTCTATGAGTTGAGTACCTTTGAGAGAAGTAGTATCTTCAAGTTCTAAGTCTTGAGTATTAAGTTCCTAACCCTTGAGATTATACTTCTAATCATGGGACTACTACATGTTACCCATGAAGCCCTTGAGTGGAGTTGTTCATGCTCATAACTCCGCATGAGCCTTTTAAGTCAAACAGTCTTGAGATGAGTAGTATCATTAAAGTTCTTGAGTTCCAAGTATTGAGTTCTATCTATGGTTATTGAAAACATTGAATTGAGTCGTTCACGTCCATAATTCAACATGAATTCTATCTTAAAAAGTCTTTTGCAAATTCTTTAAACTTGTTTTAGGACTTGAGTTTTGAGTTGAGTAAAGAGTGAAGAGTGAAGTTCATTTCTTCAAGAGAGTATGGGGACTATATATTCCCAAAGAGTCAATGTTTTCACATTTAAACAAGAAAGTAAACACTGATTTCCAACAGAGCCTTTGAGCTAGTTTTTCAGTAAAGAATAAATGCTTTCATATTTAAGTAAGAGAGGAAACAGTGATTTCCTATAGAGCCTTTGGGCTAGTTTTTGAATAATTATCTCAAACCACATAAAGAGTTATGTTTTTAAACATATGAGCTAGTTATATTTTGGGAGTAGTATTGAGCACTGACATGGGGGAGAGTTCAAACAACTCACAACCCCCATAAACCATGTAGCCAACGTGGGTAGAAAAGGGTCATACTTTTTAGATGATTCCTTAGTGATTTTTAGCATAGGATAGTGGATCCACTTAGTAGTTAGGTTCTATACCCCTGGCAAGGTATAGGATTGCCCTGGCAGCGTGAGGCAAAATGTTGTGTCATCACATAGCTCATTAGTGATGGTTGTCGATTAGAGAAACTGCCGTAGAGATATTTTATATTCTTATATACACAGAGTTTATTTTATATTGTCATATACAAATAGAGTTTATATTGTATCCTTGCACACAAACGGAGTATATTGTATTCTTAAATACATTGAGTTGCTTTCTACTATTTTAAAAGCTTTTCATATATTACATCTCTTATTGTTGCTCTATATTGAGTTGAGTATCCAGAGTTGAGTACCTTTGAGTTGAGTATTATATATTTGAGTTAAGTATCTTATTCTTAAGTTGAGTTGAGTTGAGTGAGTTCAGAAGAGGTAAGTATGTTTCCTTTTTATCAAGTTCAAGCCTATGTTTATGCTTTAGAATTCCCCTTACATGTTCGTACATTCCACATACTGAGCCATTTGGTCTGCATCATTTCATGATGCAGATACAGATATTCAGGGTCATCAACAGAAGCTTCGTTGATACTACATGGAGTTCGAGTTAGCAATGGTGAGCCTCTTTGCTTTCGGAAGGTTCCACTTGTACTTTCAGTTATATCAGTTGTTAGGATGTTGTGGGTTTTGTCACAACTTCCATCTTTGCCAGTTAGAGGCTTTATAGATAGACTGTAGAGTTTTAGAAGTCTATTTCATTTATCTTGTTAAATGTTTTAAAGACTTGAGTTGCCTAGTTTTGGCTAGTTGAATATACGATTATATTCTGAGTTAATTATTTGAGTTTCGATGAATTTTATTTTGTTTTAAGATTTGTATGCTTGAGTTAGTCTTCCACTTGTAGTCAGCTAGGATGAGGGTTTGCTTGGGGACTAGCAATGGTTCTCGAGTGCCGACCACGTCCAGGGTATAGGCTGGGGTCGTGACAACATTCAACTTTTATTTTATATCCATGTATTACATAAGAATTTAACATAAGACAGTCATCATGAACACAAATATACATCTATACACCTATATAGATATATCAACTGCCCAATACTACACCCTTTTATGATCACACGTGTGTTCCTGGAAATTAGCTTCCTAATCCCCCGAACTATTACTCTTCCCACTCATCATATTCCCTTGATTACCACAAGTCCCAAAAATGACTATAACCTATAAATTTTATAACACTTAACCATACAATTGCCTATAAATCACCCCTAACAAGAAAAATCAAGGTAACAATCAAGAACTAGAGAAGTACCCCTAGTCATTATCTTATCCCGCCCAACCTTTAACCATATAGACTTTGTGTCCAAAGGCCTAGGAATGAAACCTCCCATCAATCTAAAATGTAGCATGCAATTAGAAACAAGTATAAACTACTTAGTTAAGAAAATCTAGCCCACCTAGGTGCCTTGCAGAAGTCAGATAAAAAACTGACTCCTTTTGTGAAACTTTAGCTTGTTCTTGGTCTAAGATAATTGTATAATACAAAATCAATCACAAATGGCCTAAATATTTTCATATTATATGCAAATCCCAAATCCTTGGGCAACCTCATGATCTTTCCATCCAAACTAGGGTTTTCCTACCATTAATTCACCTAAAACTACCAATTCCATGGTTACATTAGTGAATTATGGTAAATAAATCAAGAATAATCATTCTTAAGAATTTTCAAACGCCTTACACCCTAAAATCCTCATAAACCCATATTTTCCCCACCTTAGGATCAATTCAAACCATCCCTAGGGCCATAAATATCTTCTTTAAGGCCTAGGAATTGAACTACAAAAGTAGGAAATTGAAATGCTCAACTTTAAGAAGATTCTTGATGAAAAATGGTTGAAACTTTCCCTAGGTTAAGTTTCTACCCTTACCATGATTAATCTAATGTTGTTCTAAGGATGAACGAACCAAACGAGTGTTAAATTGATGGAAGGACTTACCTTGAAGGAGGAAATCAATGGAAAACTGAAGAAACTTCCCCTCCCTTGCCCTAGCCTGACCTTGATCGAGTTTTGGGAGTAAAATAACATTTTAGCGGTTCCACTATAGCAGTCTGATTCATTTATAGTGTCCTTAACTTTTCAGCACAGACAGTCTTTGGTAAATTGGTCATAATTTTTACTCTAAACTTCAAATGATGCAAACTTGATAGCATTGGAAAGAAGACTCATAGGCCTTTAATTTGGTAGATCATGGGTCTCCTAATTCGTTTTAAGCTGAGTAATATGGTCATTTCAAGCTGACCTTAGTTTAAACTTACGCCTGAAACTAAATTGGTAAGGACACTCAACTAACTTTTTGATACTAGAATCGTACAACCTTAATTTATAAGCGCATACCAAGAAATTCATCATAACTCTATGACGAATGAGATTCGTATACCTTTATCGTAGATATTTTTCAATAACAACGGAATAGGTTGTTACACTTAGTCTTATCTCCCTTTTATTTTCAATTCATCAAATAATAGGCATAGCGTATCAACCCTTATACAAAATTGGCATAAAATAACAAACATTTTAAATGTTGGCACTAGATAGCCGAAATTTATGTTTTGGGATATTTATTTATTTAGTGGACAATTTTCAAATCTATATAATAAAGTAACTAGTTTACATCAAATATAGTCATGTTCTTATTTACATAAAAATAATTAAAATTCATAAAAAATATACATTGACTATACATTATGATACACTTAGAAAGCTAAATATAACTTACCTATACATGAGTTATATAATGACTATACATCATACACTCAAAAAGTTGAATATAGTTTACTCATATATGAAGCATAGAATGACTATTCAATTTCGACCAACTCAAAATTTCCTCCAAATAGTTTCAAATTTTGGATTTGAAATCCTCTTGATATTTTGAGTCTTTTGATATATAATTTTCTCATAACAATAAATGTTTGCACTACGTCAAATTTTAAAGAAGAAGAAGATGTATTTGGATATATAATGTACATGTAATGATTAGCGTTTGTAGTACATCAAATTTTAAAGAAGAAAAAGAAGGATGAGGAGAAAGAGGAGGAGGAGGAGGAGGATGAGGAGAAGGAGAAGAAGAAGAAGAAGAAGAAGAGAGTGGGAAGAAGAAGAGGAAGAAGAAGAAGAAGAAAAGAGGAAGAAGAAGAGGAAGAAGAGGAGGAAGAAGAGGAGGAAGAAGAGGAAGACGAGGAGGAAGAGGAAAAGGAAGAGGAAGAAGAGGAGGAATAAGAGGAGGAAAAAGAGGAGGAAGATGAAGAAGAAGAAGAGGAAAAAGTGGAAGACGAAGAGGAAGAGGAAGAGGAAGAAGAAGAAGAGGAAGAAGAAGAAGAAGAAGAAGAAGAAGAAGAATAGGAAGAGAAAGAGGAAGAGGAAGGGGAATAAGAGAAAGACGAAGAGGAGGAAGAAGAGGAAGAAGAAGAAGAATAGGAGGAAGAAGAGGAGGAAGAAGAAGAAGAATAAGAGGAAGAAGAAGATGAGGAGGAGGAGGAGTAGGAGGAGGAGGAGGAAGAAGAAGAAGAAGAAGAAGTAGTTTGAATGACTATTTTAGGTAAATTAAAAATAAAGCTAAAACGATGGTACGTAAAGCTTATGGGCTGGAATTTTCCATAATTTGTCCTTATTTATATTGTATTACACGACCCAATAGACTTATCCTATTTTTAGCCTTTATATTTTTCAATACCTCTCCATTATATTTTCTTCCCATCTCTTCTGCTCTCCTAAAATCTCTTTGATTTGAATGCAGTTCTTTCAAAAATTGAAATCAATTACATTTTAATAACAATGTATGTCAATTTAGACATTTTAAGAGAGGAAACAAGCTAATTTGCATCTGCCAACAAAGAAATAAATCGTTAACCAATAACATAGGATACACATTTTGGGTCTGTTTAGAAAGCCAGCTTGGTAATTGGATTTGATGTAATTGGGTGTAATTATACTATCTCACATATTTGGTTGGTCATGTAATTAGTTGGTCAGTAATTAATTGGTGTAATTGACAGGGGGTAATTACACTCTCCAATTCTCGGGAAGAGGTTGTGAATTGTTGGTAATTATGTGGTGTAATTACAAACTGATTACTTTTTAATATCTTCTTTTTATTTCTATTTTTATTTTTTTGTTATAATTTATTTTCTATTTCTATTATCACAAATTCATTTTTATTTTTATTATTCTAAAAGTTTATTTTTATTGCATATTATTTATATTTAATTTCTTTCTCATTTTCAGCCTTTACTTCATGTGATTCTATACAATTTTTTGTATTATCTATTTTTTTATGTCATGTTTATTTATTTCATTAACATAATTTTGCTAGTATAATATTATAGACTTACATTTTCCTATTTTTTGAATCATATTTATGTATCTTATGTTGAAATTTGACATAAGAATATATGTTAAATTTTTATGTCATGTTATATTTTTAGTTTTATTTGTTTTAGTAGTATTAACTTGAGACTTCACATTGCAATTCATTTATTTTTTTTATTAGACTTGGTAGATTATCTGTTTGTCAAATATTTTAATAATTTATGATATTTTATTTGTAATGTTAATCTTTTTGTCAAACAAGCATTTTAGGATGTTCATAGAAATCTTGTGTTGTTAGTTTGTATGATTAATTCAATTGAAATATATTAATTTGAAAAATATAATTCAAATATTTTTCATAATATTAGTTAAAACATATGTTCATTAATTAATATATTTTCAAAAGACAATATATATCTTAAATATTTAATTTAATAACATTTATAAAGTTTCTTATTTGTCTAACATAAATTTTAAATAAATAACTTTTATTTTTAAAATTTGATATAATCTTAAAATTGGAATTGTGCATCCAAACAGTACATATGTAATTACATTGTGACAAACAAACAGGTCAATGTAATTACTAAGTTGTGTAATTGCTAGACTGGTAATTACTATCCTAGTAATTACATCAATTTCAATTAGCAAATGGCTTTCCAAATAGGCTCTTTGTGAATTTAAAAAACATGTCATCGAGTCGTACGTAATTTCAATTTTACGTATTATGTATAATAAGAATAACTTTTTGGATATACATATAAACAACTATTAATATGCTTGTTCTATTTACATTATGTAACAACTTAATAACAAAGAGAGATAGGCCACATTGTAGTAGACTATTGAGATAAAAGAACTTTACTCTTCTATATTCGAATTATGCTAATCTTGGAGCATTACGATCTACCACTGAAATGGTTATGTTATTCTAAATTGTAAATTCTTAGATAAGTCACCTTTAACTCTCTTGGTAACAAAATAAGATTTAAATTAATATAGCAGTAAATTCATACATGAACATGCATATAGACACTCATTTTCATCATCAACCATCCTCTTTTTTTTTTTCCTATGAAGGGAGACTTTAATAAGGCATTAGTAGATGCAAAGATATATGGGGAATATGTTAGATAGGTAAATAGAAAAAATCATATAAAGTTATGGTGTTGACAAAATTCAAATAGTGATCTAAGTTATTTACGGGGGAGATTGACTCAATTAAAAAGGTTGGCCAAACAACTAGCCTTACACTTGAAAAAAATAGGACAATGAATTTGACCAAAGCATAAGAAATTGCTTTAATTTACGGTACTTCTAGCTAGGAGCGTAAAGCTCTAGGTTTAGGGACTAGTGAAGATTGAAATTTATTTCAAATATTAGAATTTTTTAAAAAAAAATTCATAAAATGATTAGAATATCATACAACAAAGTGAGCTCACCCCAAAAAAAATATGACAGAAATTAAGGCAATTTTAACATGCAATATGAAATTATGATTTGAAATAAGATTGATTTGAAGTTAGAGTTTTGTTTGGACATGCAATTTGAATTTCATAAACTAAATCATGTTAGTCCTCTTAATAGTGCTTTCATTTTATTTTGAATGAATTTGATTGTTTAAACATTAGACTGGTATATATCATTAATCAATACATTCATCCTTATAAAATAAATTCATGAATTTAGGTCAATGTTGATGCATCACAGCGTTTTTGGACAATTTTAATGGATACTGTATTTTCTTCTGAGCTACAATAGAGTTCAAGGAGAAACAAAGTTATCTAAACTAGAAGTCTTAGAGATGGAGAAACAATTTAAACTTTTGAAAAAATCAGCAGTCAAAACAATTAAGGTATATCTTTGAAAATGCTTGTGCTTGTTATTATTTTGAGTGATTGATTAATAAATTAATGTGTTTTTAATTCATAGACTATACATGGAGATATATATGATTGCATGGATTTCTATAAACAACATGCATTTGATCATCCATTACTTAAAAATCATAAATCTTTTAATTGGTCATTATATGTTGAGCATTCTAAAAATGCATACACAATTTTGTGATAGATACATAATTTTAATGTCAAATGTACCGATGAAACCTACTGTAATGAGAACAATGCAAAATTCAGAAAACTCATCAACTAATTTTTCATCAAGGATATGGTTAAAAGGTAAAGGTTGTCCTCCTGGAACAATTCCAATTATAAGAATTACGAAAGAAGATCTTATCTGACATAGAAATATGTCTTCACCAGAAGATGTCACATTTGATGCACAATTAGTTGCGATAAGATAATATTACACCAATTCACTGTTTAAGCTAAAATACAAATTCCCTTCATCTAAAATAATATTGATAATAAAATGAGAAAAATGACAAATACATCCCACAAGCTATCACAAATGGTGCGTTAATACCCTATGTTATATTTTAAGGTTGTCGATATCCATACCGTCAATATTTTGGATTGTGTATATCGTTAAAACGGACAGGCACATGGCTCCATCTCAATAATTTACCCAATTTTATTTATCTTTTTTACTTAAAACTAAAACAACCCACCCATCTTTCATAATTTACGTATCTACCCACAATCCAAATTAAAATATCATAGCATTTAAATAAAATAAAAAATAAGCGGACCCCTTCTCCATTAAAACATAAACCAAAACCTATTCAATCAAACAAAAGAAAAAATTGCTCTTCAATACATCTTCATTTGCAAGTTATTTTTCAAATCTCATTAAAACAAAAACACGGTATCATGTACTTCCATTGAAAACTAGAGACCCCATTTCAATTCTTTGTTCTAATCGATTTGTTGTTAAAAGGGGTAGCAAATGCTATCACCATTGTTAGACAAAACTTCAAATTTAAAAATGGCTCAACAATCAAATAAAAAGTTTTGAATTTAAGTTTATTTGTTATTGTTGAAATGGGTTGGAAATACTACTACCATTGATGGACAAAACTTTCAAGTTGGCCTTCAAATAAATTTTGAATTTTGTAGAGGGATGGGAATATTCTTAAAATTGATTTGTGTTGTTGAATGGAGTTGTTCTATTAATATTATCTGAAACTTTTGGAAGGATGCACTTGGTTCATTCTTCGAGATGAAGGTTTTTTTTTTGGTCAAAAAGGAATCAGGGATATTCCCTAACAAAAAAGATGAAGGGTTATTTGGTTGTTGGTTGGGTGGAATCTTTTAATTTTAGGTAAATAAATAAATAAAATCAGGTAAATTATTGAGATGAAGTTGCATGTCTGTCCGTTAATTTTAAGGATATACACAACCCAAAAGAGTAAAAGTTTGAATATTTAAAATCTTAAAGTATAACTGAGGGTATTAACATACCATTTATGATAGTTTAGTGATATATTTTTCCTTTTTTCCAAATAAATTTGAAGAATTCGAGTGTTAAAGACTAAACATGTTTAGTTTTTCATAATTTCAAAAATCTAATATATATTTTATTGCCTATGTACAAACTAACAACAATAATGATCTTGAAGGAATATACACATCTTCACAAGGATACAAGGTACATGAATATATAAAATTCATCTTCTCATTTTCTACTTTATTGTTACGATGTTAGTCAATGGTCATTTAACTGGATTTGACATATTTACTTGTTTAAATATTAAATTATGCATCGTAGATCTTTGACTTAGCTTTGAGTTAGATTTTGTTATATTCTAGGTGTTTTGATGATCCTCACAAATGTAGGGACCTGGTCCCTGGCAGAGTGCTCTCGTCCAGATTCAAATGGGGTACAACTGTAAAGTTGTCATATCATGTGGTAGGTGAAAAGTGCAGTGTAATGTACCAATAGGAAGAGCGGACAAGACTGTCTGTTTCAGTGGCTCACAATTGTAGGGAACCGGTCCCTGGCAGAGTTCTCTCATCCAGATTTATAATGGTGTACAATTGTAAAGCTGTCCTTTCAGAGGTTGGTGAGGCGTCAGTGTACTACACCAATCAGAATGGACGAGGTTGTTTGTCCAATGGTCAATAACTCTTTATGATTGATTTAATCAACATGAATAATAACAAATTAAATCATTTATTCAAAAGGAGAGAGAGTTAGCAAGTCTTCTCAAGAACTCACAAAGAACATTTCAAGGGACTTGGTCCCTACAAGACTGTGTATGTGAAAGGACAACAAGATCACTGTCAGAAAAGCTGCCACTTCTGATGTGGTAGGTGCACGTCTTTCCAGAGAAGAAGACTTTCAGCCAATGAGGTCGTCTCAAGGAGTTTGTGTTCATTTGATGTAGTCTCTTTACACAAAACACAAACTTAAGATTTGGCTAACAAAACTTGGATTCTCTTTGAAAATTCATAAGCTTGAAAAAAGAAGGCACTATATTCAAGGAAGAACACTGCTCATATAAACAAGGGACCTGATGGAGTGCTGAAGCATATTGTTGTATTTAGAGCTTTGTATCTTATTTGCTTAAATTTTAAATCTATTCCTATGTTATAAAGGAATTAGATTTTCGTTCTGTTCATCTAAAAGTCTAAGTAAGTTAAGGGTAATTGATTTAGTGGGCAGTGTTGTATCTACTTAGTCAAATTCTAAATCATCTAGAGTTAGGTGGTTTAGTAGGCAGTGTTGTATCTACTTAGTTAAAGTGTAAGTTATTTAGAGTTAGGTAGCTAGTGGGCAGTGTGGTATCTGTTTAGTTGCTTTCTTTGTAGTAAAGTTACTACATTGAGGGGGAAGAGATTTAGAGATAAATTCCTAGGTATCAAGAAGTTGTAACTGAATCGTTGCTCTATTTGAGTGAAATGAAGTTTGGGTTGAAAAGCCTATGAGGACAGGTCGTGGTTTTCACCATTCTTGAGCAAGGGGGTTTCCACATAAAATCCTTGTGCAGATTTTGCTTCTAGTTATTTACTTTCTGCATATATTTCAGTTACTGTTCTTGCTGAGTCAAGGGACCTGGTCCGTTGACGTATAGTGGACACATACATTCCAACAATTGGTATCAGAGCTTAGGCTCTCTATCTAGTTAACACCAAGAGACAACTTCCTGCGAAGAATGGCTGCTCCACTAAGCTTGCAAGAAGGTCGGTCTCCAATGAAGCCACCTATGTTTGATGGTCAGTACTATTGATGGTGGAAAGTGTGCATTTTTGACTACATAATGGTTGAAGATTGTGAGCTGTGGGATGTTATTTGTAAGGGTCCCTATGTTCCAACTATAGAAGTAAAAGATAGGGATGCCACGAGGGTCGTTCTCAAAACCCGATAGCATAATGACTTTGACAAAAGGGAAGTTGAGAAAAATCACATTGCTAGGAAGCTCTTAATGTGTGGAATCAGAGCAAATGAATATGATCTGATTTTATCTTGTGAATCAGCTAAAGAAATTTGGAATCGCTTGAGAATAGTGTACGAAGGTACTGAGCAAACAAAGAAATCTAAGTTAGATCTCTTAACTACTTAGTTTGAAAGCTTCACCTTGGAAGAAGGTGAATCTATTCATGAAATGCATACTAGACTATCCATCATTAAAATGAACTTATGTTCCTAGAAGAACATGTCATTGCGTGGAAGCAGGTTACTAAGATACTGGAGATTCTTCCCAGATTTTGGACTGATGAACTTGATATTGTATGAGTCAGGGGATCCTGAAGTATTGCCATTGGATACACTATTTGAACATCTTCAATTTCATGAGATGGATAGAATAAAGGACAGTCTCACTCTCAAAGGCAAAAACAAAAGAAGGGACTAGGTCCGTGACAAGTCAAGCAGAAGAGAAACTGCCGATTATGGGGTGAAGAAGGCTCTTGCTGTCTGGGGTAATTCCTCAAGTGACTCAGAAGAGTCAGAACATCCTAAAGATGCATCCATGCTTGCAGTCAAAGATGATGAAGATGTGTTTGATGCCACAATTGCTTTTATGGAAAATCAGATGATGAAGAAGCTGAAGAAGAGGTAACCCTTTCTGATCTTAAAGAAAAGTTGCATGTTTACTATGTTAAGAAGTTGAGAAGTCTAGCCGCTGTTTTAATTGACTCTATCATTGAGTTAACAACGGAAAATGATCTGATGAACAATAGCCTAGATATCCTTCGAAAAGAAAAGGTAGCCTTGGTTGACCAAATATCTATTGTGGAAGAACAATTGATAGTTCTAGAAGCTGAAAATCTAAAACTTAGGAAAAAATTAAAGATGTTGAGTAAGAAATGTGGCAGAGGAAAGGGAGAGGCTAGTAGCTTGCAAATCAAGCTAGAAACCAGTTTGAATACTGCTGAAACAAAATTTGCTATGGCCTTGGAGAGAAATAATCAGTTAGAGAGGGATCTGGTCCGTGTCAAAGAAGAATTGAACAAATCTCTCAAATGGACAACCTCTTCAAAATTTCTTGCCAATCTTACCAGTTAAGGTCAAATGATGGGAAGGGGTTAGGAAATTCAAGCAAAAGTCCTTCTTACAATCTCCATAGCAAATATATGTCCGTATCTGACAATTTCTTGTGTTTTCATTGTGGTCATGATGGTCATTTGAAGAAGGACCATCCAGTTTGGAAAAGGACCCAAGATAACCTCTCAAACTATTCCAAATAGAGGGACATGAAGAAAAAGGGATCTGGTCAACAGAGGAATAGGCAGAAGAAGGGACATGGTCGTGCTCCTAGTCCTAAGTTGAAGAAAACCAGTCTGCTTCATTGGACAAAATATTTTCTTATCACTCTGATATATACTTATTGGGAACTCCGTCTCAAATGGGTTCCAAGGCTAACAAGTGATTTGCTATGCAAGTGAGAGGAGAGAGCATCAGTCGGTTTTGGTTTATGAATAGTGGATTCCCAAAGTACCCGACTAAGAAAACAAAAAACTTCCTCTCTCTCAAGGCAAGTGTCTATTTTGGCAATGGCAACAAAGCACATTTTTGGTGTAGGCATGACTTGAAAGTCTGTGGAACACTCTTTTGAAGTTGTGTACTATGTTAATGGGTTGAGGTATAATCTTCTGAGCGTTTCCCAGATTTGTGATAAAGAAAAGTGAGTTAAGCTCTGATCAGATAAATGGTTGTCACAAACTTGCTCTCTCGGGTGATGATCTTGATAGAAAAGAGATGCAAGATCATGTATATTGTTGATTTAAATACTGCTCAAGGTGAGAATGCTGAGGCATGACGCAAGAGACGTGCTCATATGAGTGATTCTCTATTGCATAAACTTGTATCAAGGGACTAGGTCCTCGGTCTGCTCAAAATAAAATTTGCAGATGACAAAGTTTGTGATGATTGTGTTAAAAGGAAGTAGATCATACCATACCTTCAAGTGGAATATGTAGGTTGTTAATCTTCCAAAGAACTTTTAGACTAAAATGATGAATAGTACATGTTCTGTGACCAAAATGATGATATTGAGAAGTTTAATCTCAATGATATTGAAAGAGTATTTGTGGGATATTCTTCCTCCAACAAGTCTTATCCGGTGTATAAAATTTGTGCACTGAAAAGTATTTTTATGTGATTTTTGATGAGTCTAGAAGAATTGAGAAGTTGCAAAAGAAAGAAAATTCTGAGATGGAAGAGTTGCTTCAGATTCAGAGAGATGGTTTCAACACTGATCTTGCTGAAAAACAACCTCTTCATGAATCCAACAATCTCAAGGAATCTGATGCAGATGATGAACCTGATGAGGGACTCGGTCCGGTAGACAGTGCTGAACAAAGATGATAGTTCAAATTGATAATATGAATTATGAAGGTGAGAATGAAGAAGTTGATCAATCTCAGTTTGAAAGAAGCAAAATATGACACTTGGTTCCCCAACAAGCTGATAGGTTATCCAAGTTCCTCTTCAACAATGGCTTCAAAAGAGTGAGTTTTGAAGTGAGCATGATGGAAGAATTAAATTTCTTGTTGGAGCTGTAGATCAAGCAAACTTCTAAAGCTTTGCAAGATGGAAGATCAAGTGGTTGCCATCTTCACCAAAGTCCTAAGCAAGGACCAGTTTTTCAAGAACAGGGACCTGGTTCCACCTCAGAGAAGCTACTAAAAAAGTTTCATATTATTGATGCCAAGTCTACTGATACTCCCATGGAGACCACCTTAAAGCTGGATACTGATAGATTTGGTCTAGATGTAAATGATGCAAGTGTTAGGATTTATGCAAGATTCCAAGGTTGTCCTACAGAATCACATTTGAAAGCTGCTAAGAGAATCCTAAGACATTTGAAGAAGACAGGGACCTGGTTCTATTCTGTTCATCATAAGACATTTTAACTAAGAGGAACAAGGTTATGTTGATCATGCTAGATATCCAGTTGATAGAAAGAGTACCTCATTAATGGCTTATGTTCTAGGTTGATCTCTCACTCATGGGGAACTAAAAGGCAAGATTCAGTTGCTCTTTTTAACAACTGAGGCACAAAATATAGCAAGTGCAGCTTGATGTGCCCAACTCTTGTCGATCAAACAGCAGCTTGGAGCTCTTAGAAGACTTGGCCAAGATAATCAAACTGAAGTTGGGAATGCTAAAACCTGATCAAATGGATCCTGCCTAAAGCAATCAACCCTCTTATGACTATGCAAAGGGAGCAGGTATCTTTGTTTTTCAGTTATGTATGTTTTAGCAAGTTTAGTCTCAAACCTTTTGTAGGTATACACACATGGAAAAAGATCTGAAAGAAAAGGGAGGTCAGGACAGATCAAGGTAATCACATTCAAACTACAGAGAGGGATCCGGTCCGTTCTTGAAGGTTAGCACTCTTAACATTGCATTTTGAATTATGAATGAGAACCATTTAAATTGCCACATGTCTGTCACTCAGGTATCTGACCATTGTCCTATCATTTAAATGCCAAGATGACTTCCTTTCACACAATACACCCTTTCACTTCATTTATACTTCACATTTCTTTCCATCTCCCTAGAAAATTAAAACCCCCTTCCAAAAATCTGAGTTTTTTAACAGCCTCTTTTCTCCTCTCTCAAAAACACTTCAAATATTTAAACCCTTTATTCTTACTAGAGAATTTTTGGTTGGAGGATTTGTGAGTGTGAGAGGGACCAGGTCCGACAAGCAAAAGAAAAAGGTGGAAAAGATAATCAAAAAAGAAGAGGGTGATATTCTGAGAACTCAAAGTATTCTGAATAAGAGGGTGTCTGATCTTTTTTTTTAAAAAATGAATAAAAGAAATGAAATGGTTCCTCAATTATTGATCTATTCATCTCGGAGGCCTTGAGTAAGTTTGATTTCATCAATCTTTCTGTCATGAGAAAGTCAAGCTTGGGTTGGAAGCTATAATAGTTGCTATTGCTAATAGGGATACTGAAATGGTTTGATTGAAGGCCCAACTTCTAAAACAACACAATCAAAGGGACTAGGTTGAAAAAAAAAACATAAAAAAAACAAAAAACGTTAGCAGCCCTGAAGGTTCAACATGAAGGCTGGGTAGCAACGAATGTGAACTACAAGAGAGGTTTCTGAAGGAACCATGCTAAGGGATATGCTCCATTAATTCTATTCTTCCAATCCCTTGCTTCTAAGTCATCCCTTCTCCTCCCAACTTTCTATATCAATCCTCATTCCTCTTTTCCTATCGAAACTGAGTAGACATTATTTTGGTTTTCATTCGTAATCATATTTGCAATGCTTTGATGACTGATCTTTTATTTATGTATGCAAAATGTCTTGTTTCTACTGACCTGTCTCATTATTTTATGCATTTTTACTTATGCTCAGTGTTGCCCAAGTGGCCATGAATTTTCTTGAACTGCATTTTTATCTACTTGGTTTACTGTTTTAACTCTTTTTTATGATGTCAAAAAGGGGAAAATTGTTAAGGTATGAGATCAATGATGTTAGCTACTTTGAAGAGCGGACGAGACTGTCTGTCATATCAGGTGGTAGGTGAAAAGTGTAGTGTACTGCACTAATAGGAAGAGCGGACGAGACTGCCTGTTTCAATGGCTCACAATTGCAGGGACCCAATCCCTGGTAGAGTTCTCTCGTCCAGATTTATAATGATGTAAAACTTTAAAATTGTCATGTCAGAGGTTAGTGAGGTGTCAGCATACGACACCAATCAGAATGGACGAGATTATTTGCCCAACAGTCAATAACTCTTTATGGTTGATTTAATCAACATGACAAACAACAAATTAAATCATTCATCCAAAAGGAGAGAGAGAGTTAGCAAGTCTTCTTATGAACTTACAAAGAACATTGCAAGGGACCTGGTCTCTGCAAGACTGCGTATGTGAAAGGATGATAAGATAGCTATTAGAAAAGTTGCCACTTATGATGTGGTATGTGCATGTCTTTCCAGAGAAGCAGGCTCTCACCCAATGAGGTCGTCTCAAGGAGTTTGTGTTCATTTGATATAGTATTTTTACACAAAACACAAACTTAAGATTTGGCAAACAAACTTGGATTTTCTCTGAAAATTCATAAGGTTGAAAAGAGAAGGCCATCTTTAAGGAAGAACACTGCTCATATCAACAAGGGACCTGATGGAGTGCTCAAGCATCTTATTATATTTAGATATTTGTATCTTATGTGCTTAAATTGTAAATATGTTCCTATGTTATAAAGGAATTAGATTTTCGTTTTGTTCATCTAAAAGTCTAAGTTAATTATGGGTAACTGATTTAGTGGGCAGTGTTGTATCAGCTTATTCAAATTCTAAGTCATCTAGAGTTAGGTGGTTTATTAGGCAGTGTTGTATCTGCTTAGTTGAAGTGTAAGTTATCTAGAGTTAGGTAGCTAGTGGGCAGTGTGGTATCTGCTTAGTTACTTTCTTTGTAGTAGAGTTACTACATTGAGGGGGAAGGGATTTAGAGATAAATTCCTAGGTTTCAAGAAGTTGTAATCTGAATTATTGCTCCGTTTGAGTGAAATTGAGTTTGGATTGAAAAGCCTGTGAAGACATGTCGTGGTTTTCACCGCCCTTGAGAAAGGGGGTTTCCACGTAAAATCCTTCTGCAGATTTTACTTCCAGCTGTTTACTTTCTGTATATATTTCAGTTACTGTTCTTGCTGATTCAAGGGACCTGGTCCATTGACGTATAGTGGACGCATACATTCCAACAGATTTACATGACATTTTAGTTAAAAGACTCCAATTTCTATACTTGTTAGATTCACTTGTCTTAGAAAGTGGTAGGCAACAAATAGATTCTCACATTTTCTCTTATTTTTGCAATATTTATCAGGTCCTTGCTGTTTACTCATAGACTAATAAATAAACTACAAGATCTAAAGGACAATACATACTAGAGTTGACAAAAATTATTTACTACATACAGGTTTCAATTGCTCAAGCTGAAAATAATCCAAAAGGCAAGTTTGCAGGAGCTGAAATGACGACTAGCCTATGGAATCCTTTAGTTAAAGATAAGCAACATAGTTCATGTCGATTAAAAATTCAAAAAGGACATGATATTGTTCAAGTTGGTTGGAGAGTAAGTCTAAATTCATTGACAATTTAAACAATTATTTCTTTTAGTTGTGAAAGCATCAAGTACTAGAATCACTATCAGCTCAATCATCACGATATCTCTATTTCAAACTCTTGGTGGACCCAACACTCTACAGGGATACGCAAACTAGGCTATATATACATTTTCAAGCAAGTTTTTATAATTTACATCAATGCTTTATATCTCAATATTGCGAAACTAGTAATCTTTTTGTTTCGCTATGCACTTCAAATTTGCATCTATAGCTGATATGAGATATTTTTGTATGCTTGTAGGCTGGTAATCAACTATGTTTCAATACATTATGTCCTGGTTTTGTTGTAGTGAATACCGAGATACCTGTTGATACGACATTCAATGGTATGTCACACCGTGGAGATGAAGCTTTATGGGAAGAGACAATGGCTTTCACCAAGGTAAATTCTATGTTTCTTTTCTAGAACTTCTTTCAATTTATTTTATTAGTACTCAAGAATTAGTTTTTGAAATCACCAAAATACTTACATATTTTTTTTTCACAAAAAGAAAAGAATCCATCCAACGAAAACTGGCGGCTATATCTTGAAAAAAATCATATACAGATTGGTTTTTGGCCTCAAGAAATCTCCACCAACTTGGCTAGTTTTGCATCGAATGTTGAATGGGGAGGAGTGGTATATAGTCCACCAGGTGTACCTGAACCTCTGATGGGCTCTAACTATCTTCCCTTAGGAAAAACTGGTTATGATGCTTATTGCAGGGGACTTACCATTATAAATGATAAAGGTGAGACCATAGACGTAGATAGAGTAATCACACATGTCGACAATCCTAATTTATACCAAATTATGGATGTACCGCATCTCAGGCCTGGAAAGTATCAGCATTTTGTACTCTATGGATGACCTGGTGAGAAAACATAAGTGCAAATCTTGTAAGTAACTACTATCATGCTACTTAATTTCAATGTGAAAAGAAATATAAAGGAAGTTTTTATCTACTTATGCATAACCAAATACTTCACATGTTCTAAATCATTTTTTTCATAAATTTTACTTCACTTTCCAATGATTTTTTTGTACCTATAAAAATTTAAATTTTCAAGTTTGTGTAATTGAGCACATATATATGTATACTAGATGCACATGGCACATGCTCAGCTCAGGCCAATCATTTTAATTTACAAAGCAATTAATTTTGACCTTTAAAAATACAAAACATAAGCTTATATGCTAATGTTATTGAGACTATCAGATGTCATATATATGTAAAACATGCGGCAGATGCCATAATATCATAACCACAGTTAGTAGAAGATCATTGTTTCAGATATCCTTCTTTACAAACATATATTTGGGTAACAAGGTAAAAGCATAAGAGATAATGTTATAACGATACATTAACACAAATATACATATATATTTGGACGCAAAATAATGTCTAATACATTATTCGACTTGGTTGTTCACACTGAAAATACATTGACAGGTAATATAGGCATTCCAGGTCTATCAAGAACAAAATAATGATTAGTCCACCATTTGGACTCTTTTAAGGCTTTGTTTTAATGAATTTAGTGTCCTCAAATACATATTTTGTCCCAAAAATTGATGTAAAGCCTTGAGTTTCAGGTATTTGGAGTTAGAGACAAAGCATGGACAATATAGAGCAAAACGGAACAAGGAAGTTGAAAGAACAAAGAAAAGAAGGCCTAAGGATCGGCAAAGCCAATGGGCAAACCGCCGAACGGCCTTAATCTCGCCTAATGTTCTAGTGTACTAAACCCTGAAGGAAAAGATCAAGTTGGCAATGAAAAGGAGCAGTCGGCGCATTATCGAACAGTTTTGCAAAGCAGCATCATATCGCCCAATGATTTAAAACACAAATATGCTAAAGGCAAAAGCTAAAAGGCGATGAACCAGACCAAAGGGTGGATCGTCGAGTGCATCAGCGATTTTGAATAACTGCGCCGAGTGGTCCTTCGCAGCATAAATTTTCGTAAACTATAAATACCCATTTAATTTTGTAGTTTAGTATCAAGTTATAGCGAATTATTACTGATATTTAGAATATTTTCAATTTGAGTTCTTAGAGTTTTTGTGAGACATTGTTCTTGAGCTTTGAAGGTTTTCATCTCCAAGAGATTGGAAATGGGCATCAAAGAATCTTCATCTTAGACGTGTTTAAAGACATTATTTATTGTACCCATTTGATGGAAACATTTTTTGGTATAGATTTCTATCTCTTTATCATGTCTAGCTAAAACCTCAATTCTAGGGGTGTGATTATGTGAATATGGGTTAAATTTATAGTTGAGTATTGCTCATTGATAGTTTATTTTCTGTTTAAATGTGATTTCGTTTAGTATTTGTGTTTGAACTTAATGGGATTGTAGTTGCAAATACGATTTCATCTTCGTGTTTTTGGCCTGCTCAAGAGAGAGGTTTTAAAACCAAAACTACTAAATCAACAGTCTGTGGTTATTGGGTCGTCGTGGGTTCAGCTCGAGAGAGTGAATCCTAGACCTTTTCCCATACATTCAACTCGATAGAGTGAATGGGCCAAGGCAAAGGTTGTGCTTAATTGTTGCAACTCGGTGTTTGAGAGAAACCGAGTTGATTCGAGGTAAGCTGTTCGAGAGAAGATTTACCCTCACTAAAGTCTAGCTTAATTATAAATGTTAAGCAATTTACTATCAATAGCAATTTACCTGGTTGTTTATTATATCCATATTCCTATCACATCCCAAGAATCTCGTCTCCCTATCTCGCATCTTTATATTCTTGCTATTTTTATTTATTAGTTGAATACAAATGCCCCATTGATAATTGACATTTGTGTCAATTCTTGATTTATCATGTTTTTACTCGTAAATATTTATAGTTATGATTGACTAGAACATAATTTTACTTTTCTATTTAATTCTCGATTACTAACCACTCCCTTGGGACTCGACCCCAACCCATTCAGTTGGATTATATTACTACACACGATCTTTGACACTTGAATTGAAAGTTGTGTCTTTGATTACGTCAAACATCAAAATGGCGCCGTTGCCGGGGAGTGGTGTTATTTGAGAATTTTTAGTTAAGTGCAATTTTGTTCTAGTTAGTTGTAGTTTTACTTACTTAATTTTTAGTTTTAGTTTTTGTGTCACCATTTTGAGCAGGAAATTGGAATATGTCTGGTAGCAATGGTGACCAAATGGACCTTTCTCTTCTGAGGATAATATCTCTTAGGGATAACATCCTTAGTTTTAGACAATTATAGGGAGAGTCTATCCTTGAATTGCGGTTGAGATTTAACACACTCTTTTTGTAATGCTCAACTCATGAAATGTCAGAAAGCGTGATATTGGATTGCTTCTACAAAGGTCTTGGCCCGAAAAACAAAAAGAATGGCTGATCAAATATTTCCAGGGGGTCTCTCACGACTACCCTATGCAATAGCAACCCAAGTCCTTAATCAGATGGCCATGACCAACAAAGAGACTGAGACAGACCATATTTTGGCCACATTGTTGACTCAAAGAAGATTATAGAATTGGAGGCATCGGATAAAAGGAAAGACCGATATATTCCACCTCATGAGCGTATAAAGCCCAATGCGAGCGAGGGTGGACAACTAGAGGAGATACTCTCACTCATTCTCCATAAATTCGAAAGTCACGACAAGATGTTGAATGAGATAAAGGAGAATGTCTTACTGTTGAATGAGATAAATGTTTCCCAATTCCTATCTATTCAGCGACTGGAGACCCAAATGGGTCATGTATTGTCTCGTCTCTACCCCACAAATCAAAATTAAGTAAGGAAGTCATCCACGACATTAAATAAGGCACTTTTTGGGAGGCAACCCTAGGTTTTATAGCTTTAAATTGTTATTTTAGAATAATAGTGTGTTGATTGTGCAAGTTAAATTATGGGAAATGTTTGAAAAGTACAGTTTGGTGAGCTAAAGTCCAGTCAACGCATCGCCGAAGAGGTCAGCGACCCAACTAGATCATCGTTAGACTCAAATAAATTTTAATGTGGAGTCTATAAAATTCGGCGAGCCCTGGAAATCATTAGTGAATCACCGACCAGGTTGGCGATCCCAACGTAGACTGCCGTTTGGACCCCCATATTAACTGGAGGGCCTGTAAAACTCGACGAGGTAAGTGAACATTTGGCGTGTCACCAAGTGGGTTGGAGAGCACAACTAACATCGCCAAATAGGTGAAATCTTGATGATTTATTCAAGTGCCAAAGGTTTAAATTTTGAATTCTTTCAATTTCCCTCATTTTCATCTTCCTAAACTCGCACCCGTGTAGTATTTTTGATATTTTTGCGCTCTATAAGTACTTTAGTTGATCTATTGGTGCTTGGATTTGGATTACATTGTAGCCTAGCTTTTCATTCCTTATTAATCAGCAACTAAGGTTGGTTTTTCAAACCCCGAGTTTAGCTTATTTGAATTTGTACTCATTTGCAATGATCTTATCTTAGTGATGTGTGTTGGGCCTCTCTGATAGGGTTAGAGTGGTTAACTGACTGAAATGAATCATTAATCATGCCCGCAATGCTTATAGTATCGATTTTTGGAGCTCTTAAGTGTTGAATTTGGTAAATTCTTGTGGGGTTATGCTTGCGTGTTGGTTAGATTGGTTGGGCGAACTCTGAGTAACCCGTATTTATGCCAAATGGCATAAATTTCACAATGATAGAGTGGGTGACACCATTCTTAAGGGCATAAGTCGTCTAATGGAAAATTTAGCAAAACCAGGAAAAGTATGAGTATCCCGGGGTGGTGGGTGTTAAGGGTCTGAGCTTAATTTATCTAGTGCATGCTTTGATTTTGTTTTCGGGGGTTGCGGGGTTGGATTCGAGAAGTTGGGTTGAAAGTAGGCACATTGGGTTATTTGATGAGCTGAGTCGAGCTCGTTGAACCACTCGGTGGTTCGCCAATGTCCCCATCTCGCCTTTAATTTCATGCTAAATGAGTAGTTGAATTTTGTAACTTTCGGTGAGAAGCCTGAGGTAGCCGAAAGAACTTGGCGACTCACCGAAGGTATTATTGATCGCCCTTTGTCTGCACCTATGAACCTTATTTGCACTGTAACTTTCAGCGAACGGAACCTTGCTCACCGAATGTTGTCGGCAATTTGCAAAAAAGCCTTTCCCATCGCCAGTTTTTCACAACTTTTAAGCCAATCATGTCGGTGAGCCAGACCTAGCTAGCCAAAGTGATTTGGCGACTCACCGACCGTTTCAGCGAGTCTTTCTGCAACTGTGTTTCTATGAATTTGATTAAGCTTGATTTAACTTCTTCCTGAGGTTTTGCAGACATGGCTAGATCTAAAATTACAGGAAAAAACATGTCGCCCGAGGGAAAGCAAAGGGAATTACACTCAATGAGGATGTAGCTGCATCTAGGGGAAAAGCCACAAAACGTTCCACAACTTGTGGAGAAAGCAAAGGTAAAGGCAAAGCATGTGCGTCATCGGAAGCATGCTCCGACAGTGATGGCATTTATGCCACTTACCTCACCCCATCTGAGGGTGAGGATAAGCATCAGGAGCCTCCAACTATAAAGGCTAAGGATGATGAGCTTGTCATAGTACAGAGGGTAGAGTTACAATCTAAAAAGATGAATAATCCATCTAGGATCAAGAATCCTCAACCTACTACTCCTACTCCTGCAGTCCCAAAACAAGCAATGGTGTTGGCACCCCCTGTATAGGGTCCTCTACCCAAGTCAATGAACAGATTAAAGACTGAGAGGCTGAGGAAGATCCTTGAGAAAAAGGGTTTGTCCACATATGGGGTTATCGACAGGTACCCTGAGATAATGGATTGCTTGAAACATCACAAGTTCCAAATCTTCACCAAACCCTAGGGCCCGTATATTTCAAATTGGGTTCGGGAGTTCTATGCCTCTTATGGAACCTTGATTCCACAAAGAAAGAAGCAAGCAATTGAATTCAAACTAGTCGATTACATGGTAGTTCGGGGCAAGAAAGTGTTGTATAACAACACTACGATAAATGCAGTCTTAGAGTGCACTAATAATATTGCCGACCCTCTCCAATACATGATGAAGACTTAGTCATTCGAGGGAATTCAGAACTGAATGGTTCTTCTTATCTGTGATGGCACTCCAGAGTGGTTAGAGGTAGGGGCCCCGATAATGAAAAGGGACCTGCATGTAGCTGCAAGGTACTGGTTTGGCTTTATCAGCAGTACTGTAATGCCATCCCAGAATGAGTTCGTTCTTCACCACTCTTGGCACAATTAATATACAGGAGCAAATTAATCTGGGGATGCTTATTGCTTCAGAGATTCTCATGCGTGCCAAGCAGCACCAGACT
This sequence comes from Solanum bulbocastanum, assembly GCA_037074985.1. Lineage (NCBI taxonomy): Eukaryota > Viridiplantae > Streptophyta > Magnoliopsida > Solanales > Solanaceae > Solanum > Solanum bulbocastanum. The sequence continues at coordinate 32,953,990 of CM073604.1, forward strand.
TCTCTTCCCTTCCTGATATTGATCATCGAGCTGTGTAGACGGGCTCGGGTACCTAGAGATGACAAGAAAGATGTGAAAGTGATTCCCACATCCTCTATCGATATCTGGAAGATCGAGGCAGAATATTTAAAAGACCCAGCTGAAAAGAAGAAAAAGACAGTCCCGATGGACTCCTCCCCGATTGTAGACACATACTCATCACCTGCAGAGGCATCTTTACTTACTCCAGCCCCTGGGACTTCAAGTACTCCTTGTGTTGTATCTTCTGATATCCCTAATCCTTCTGTTGCTTCACTGCCTCCTAGACCTACTGCTATTGATGTCCCTCGTGCTCTGATTACTCAAGCGTCATTACTTCGGATGGGACAGCTTGCCTATTATACTGATCATCGGGTAGCCAGACTTGAGACCTCCATACTTGGCATGATTCAAGTTGCCTTGACTAATGTTGTGACACCATTGAGCGCTGTCATTGATACCCTTACAGCAAGGATAGCAGTATGTGAGCGTGACCAAGGGGCCACCGAGGAGGTAAGTGCTTTAAAAGCTGTCATTGTTGAGCTGAGGAAAGATGTGGACTACCTGAAATCCACTAATATGTCCATGGCCTTTGGACCAGTAGAGATTCCAGATGTGTCCGAGATGCCTCCGACTACCACTGGACATGAGGATAAAATGGAACAGATAACCGATCATGAGGCAGAAGCAGAGACTGATGAGGAGATGCCTGAAGAGACTGAGGGAGCTGTAGATGAGGACCTGACTGAGACTGAATCAGCCATGGTAGATGCGGCTGTGCAGGCTTCCCTGGCAAATAGTGAAGCTGGCACTTCTGAGATGACTCTAGGCACTGATTCCCAAACAAATAGAGAAACTGTTTAGACAAGATCCCCTCTTTAGCTCCCTCTTTGTCTTTCTTTATTTTAAATTTTGGATAATATTTTCGTTCGCATTTGAGGACAAATGATTTTTATTTGTGGTGGGGTAAAGCCCACCTTTGTGCATATTAGTTTTGTTTATATATTGGGATTTGAGCTTAAATTTATATTATACATTGCTTTTTGTGGAAAGTTTGAGCTTGTGGCTCCTTGCTTTTAATTGTAAATGATTTTTGACCCTTTTGAAAAAAAAATACCACCTATTGTATGTGTTGAATTTCGCCTTTTTTTGCAAATTTGAGTATCAATTTTGATCAATACTGATGACTTAAATAGTGATCATAATCGAACATAAATAAATAAGAGGCTACAACGAGGCCAATTGAAGTTGCATAAACAATATGTGAACTCTTTGCAACTCATTGTGACTAGCCAATTATCGAATTGAGTCTCTTGTGATGAACATTGCACACTAGCGAAAGTATGGAGTCTTTTTTAACTTTGGTGGTAATGCCTTGTATGATGACCTTACTATGAACCATGCATGATGACACCTAGAATTTTTTCCATTGGTCCAGTTGACTAAGTGATGCAAATTCTTGAGATGATCTTAGACAACTTTAAAGAGTGTGAACTAATTTGAAAGTATACCTCTTTTGCGGCTTACCTTGTGAGTGTGTGAACCTCTTTTGAGCACCCTTTGATCCTTGACCCTTTCTTAGAAGAAACTTGGTAACATTGTAACCTTTCCTTATCCATTACCCATAATCCTCATGATGTGTAGTTTGTTTAACTAGCCAACTTTCGCCAAAATCCTAAGTTGGGGGTGTGGTGAAAAGAGAAGACAAATCAAGTAAATGTAAAGAAGTCCCTTATGCCCATGTTTTGAGAAAAATGGACCCTCTCTATTTTAAAAAAAAGGGATTGAAAAAGAAAAAGAAAGAAAATTTTGTGAAATAAAGTTGTAAAATACAAAGAAAATGGGGTTTCCAATGACTCATGGAAGATGAATAAGAGGTCACTTTTGAGCTTGAATGAAATTGATAAAGAAAAGGAAAGAAGGTGTTGTTCACATCACATTTCATGAGGATTTTCAACCTGTAAGCCGAAAAGACCATACCATTACACTCAGCCCCGCTACAAGCCTTGAAAAGACCTTTTTGATCTTAAATGAGCTGGACCAAAAATCAATTGGAAAATAAGGGCAAACCTATGGGTGAAATCATGTATTATGTTTATCTTTTTGAGTGTTAGTGTTGATTTTGATTCCATAACTTTAATTGATTGAACTATTGAGTAAATATGAAATCATTCTTTGTGTGAGGGCATTTGAATACCTTTGTTGAGCTTGAAGTTGCATTTGAAGCAAGTATAGTGAGCTTGAGATTCTTTGGTAATGGTGAGTCACAACTTGAATCTTTGAGTGCACACTTGATCATTGTGCAAGTAAGTTGAGACTTTTTGTGTGCATTCATGATTAAGTCTTGTGTAGCACTGTTTGAGACATTCTTTTCGAACTGTTGAACTTGAATTTTACTTGAGGACAAGCAAAATTTTAATTTGGGGGTGTTGATGAGTCCACGATTTGAACTCTTTTAGGTCTTTGTTTTAATGAATTTAGTGTCTTCAAATGCATATTTTGTCCTAAAAACTGATATAAATCCTTGAGCTTCGGGTATTTAGAGTTAGAGACAAAGCATGGACACTATGGAGCAAAAAGAAACAAGGCAGCTAAAATAACGAAGAAAAGAAAGCTTAAGGATCGCCGAAGCCTTTGGGTGAACCAACGAATGACCTTAATCTCTCCTAATGTTCCAGTGTGTTGAGCCCTAAAGGAAAAGATCAAGTTGGGCGATGAAAGGGAGTAGTCGGTGCGTCGCCGAACAATTTCGCGAAGTAGCACCATATCGCCCAATTGTTTAAAATGCAAAAATGTTGAAGGCAAAAGCTGAAAGGCAATGAACCAGACATAATGGCGATCGCCGAGTGCATCGGCGATTCCGACTAACTGTGCCGAGTGGTCCTTCGCAGAACAAATTTTCAAAAACTATAGATACCCATTTAATTTTTTAGCTTAGTATCAATTTGTAGCGAATTATTACTAATTTTTAGAATAATTTTTAGTTTAAGTTCTTAGAGTTTTTGTGAGACATTGTTCTTAAGCTTCGAAGATTTTGAAGTTTTCATCTCCAAGAGATTGGAAGTGGGCATCAAAGAATCTTCATCTTAGACGTGTTTAAAGACATTATTTATCGTACCCATTAGATGGAAACACTTTTTCGTATTGATTTCTATCTCTTTATCATGTCTAGCTAAAACCCCAATTCTTATGGTGTGATTATGTGAATATGTGTTAAATTTACTGTTGGGTATTGTTCATTGATAGTATCTTTTTGTTTAGTAGTTGTATTTGAACTTAATGGGATTGTAGTTGCAAATACAATTTCATCTTCATATTTTTGGCCTGCTCGAGAGAGGTTTTAAAACCAAAACTACTAAATCGATAGCCTGTGGTTATTGGGTCATCGTGGATTCAGCTCGAGAGAGTGAATCCTACACCTTTTCCTACACATTTAGCTCGAGCGAGTGAATGAGCTAAGGCGAAGGTTATGCTTAATTGCTACAACTCGGTGTTCGAGAGAAATCGAGTTGATTCGGGGTAAGTTGTTCGAGAGAAAATTTACCCCCACTAAAGTATAGCTTAGTTACAAATATTCGGCAATTTACTATCAATTGCAATTTACCCTGTTGTTTATTATATCCCATATTCCTATCACATCCCAAGAATCCCATCTCCCTATGTCGCATCTTTATATTCTTGCTTTTTTTGTTTATTAGTTGAATACAAACCCCCCATTGATAATTGACATGCGTGTCACCTCTTGATTTATCATGCTTTTACTCGTAAATATTTATATCTATGATCGACTAGAACATAATTTTACTTTTCTATTTAATTCTCGATTACTAACCTCTCCTTTGGGACTCGACCCCAACCCATTCGATTGGGTTATATTACTACGCGTTGACACTTGAATTGGAAGATGTGTCTTTGATTATGTCAAACATCAAATAACACCATCAATTATTAACAAAATTGATCAGCTAATCCTCAGATATTAATTACACATCGCTAATCCAAGCATTGAATTATATGATACTCGGTTCAGATATGCAACTATATCAGAAGCATTGCAGGTGACATCTTGCATTTGCGACAATTATTGGAATTTCAGCTTTCTGTAAAATAGGTGCATTATTGATTCTGTACCCAGTCTTGCCGCATATATATGTGATTTCTATCTTCAAATATTCCACAAATTCATACTTGTAATCCACATGCCAATTAATTTATGGGTAGTAGAAAAACAAGACCACATAGGAAACAAAAATACTGAAGAAACTGTAAATGACTACAAAAAGGATCATTTAAAAGCCTGCTAGCCTAAATATTGAATTTAACAGTGTCTACATATTAATTACCACTTCAAAATTAATCCTAACTAATATCAACTACTAATATTTATCAGCTCATCAAATTCTCAAGAGAATAAAACCTTGTCAGTAAAAACACCAGCATGCTTATTTAACACCTTTTAGATAAAAATCTTGACTCTGAGAATGTTGATGTAAGGTAGAGAGGTTTTCTCTGAAGACACTCGAAGTTATTCTCTTTGATTGTGCCGGAGAGGAAAGTAAGATATGGTATACTTCATCAAGTCACAAATTTATAGAATCTGCCAACAAATTTATATCCATGTTATAAATTAAAATTAACAGAAAAACTCAAATATCATTGAACTTTGAGAAAACTTTAATAGGAATAAAAATATATCTACGTAGGTGTCACGTAAGATAATAAAGGTGGGGAGTTGATAGTTTAAGGGAAAATATGTACCCAAAGTAAGTTGGAAGGTAATAGTAAATATATCAAAAAAATATAGTGAGCACAACTATAACCTTTTTCTTAGAGTACAAGAACAAATATGACATTTTTTAAGTTCATCCACTTTCACTCTTTTGGCATGTATTATTGTGTGAATCATATTTTTGAAGTATTCATAGTTTGAAAATTTTTCATGTGCTATAAGAATTATGCAAACTAGTGCCAATTATAACATCGACACTACTTAGCAAACATGAAACTTGGAATACATGGGCTAGTTTGCTGCTAAGAGAGCCTAGCAGATGCATAAACTATAAAGTGTGCTAAAGTTTTTATCGGTATTAGTTAAGTGTCGTTACATCCAATGTCGCTAAAGGCTTTAGGGACATATACAATGAGTGCTAATTGCCACTAAAAATACATCTTTAGCGACAATTAAGCTATTGTTGTTAATTAATTGCAGATAAAGATCATTTTTGATGTAGTGTTTCATGATGTTTTTAGCTTGGATTTGTAACTTAATTGTGCTTTTTCATGATGAAGATTTGTTTATGCCGATGACTAATTTTGTTGGGAATTTACTTAGCACCGAGATAATATTGAGATGAAGGCTCTTCCATTAGTAGAGGTTGGGTCTTTAGTAGTAATCTTTTTGTCCCTAACTATGTGTCCCCTTAGGTTGTTCTAAGTGGCATAGCTAGTGGGTCCACCTAATTTAGAAGTTTGAGGTTTTTGCCTTGGAAAGCAAGGACATCTCACTCCCCGAGGCTACCCCCTTGACGTAACATGGGACCTAGGATAACGAATGACACCAAGCTAACACTGAATCTAGCATATACTAAGCATAATAAGAATAACTGGACAAAATATATACTATGCGGAAGCTAATAACTAATAGTGGGGAATACCCAAAACTGACCTGAATGCTTAAAAAGACTTTCTAAGAGTTTTGTGATATTGAACAATCACTCAAAAGCTAAAGCTAAATCTAATACTATGTCTGAAAAGCCTGTACTGAATAAAGTTGTTGGGACATGCCCCCAGCTAGCTCTAGTAACATTGCAAACTGAAATAAAAGATTGAATATGAAAAACATATTTATTGTCCTCGAAGTATGATGACTCACCATTAAAGCTGTTGAATACGGATCGAGCATCGATCTATGCATAATTTGGATGATGAATACCTTAACCTACATTATGAAAGAATGTAGCGTAGAGTATATGTCAGTACTTGGAATGTACTGAGCATGCAAGATATAAATAATAGTTGAACAAATACATAAGCTGAACAAAGCAAAACTGAGCAATGATATAATATGAACAGAATGTAAATACTGAATTTTTAACTGACAATTGAGCTAAATGAAATGACCAAGTACTGATTATAAACATAACATAGTAAGACTAAATACTGAAGTATAAACTGAATACTTGGTCAAATGCACTTGAGTCTGACTGTGGGAGCTACTATTAACCGACATAAAACCACGTGAGCTAAACGCGGAGTCAGACATATACGCCCTATCGAGAGGACCCAATATACCTTGCCAAGGGTATAAAGTCATGACTAGTGTGATCACTAAATTTGATGCCCACAGAGGGGACTTATAATCCTATAGGAGTATGTAGTTCTGGGACTATGAGGGTACGCTGAACCCTAGTCCAACTTGGTGTTAAGTTTACTCCCAACTGGAAATATATATGACACAACATAACTAAAATACTGGATAGGTCAATATTCTGACATGCAAATCTGAGAATGCAACATTTAGGTACTGACAATGTAACATTTAAAATCTGAGGCATGTTTATTTGCTTAACTGGCTTAGCAACTGTAATTCATGAACTAAGAGAATCTACACAACTAGGGTTCTGAATTTCATGCAAGAAACTAAGCAGTGTTTTCATGAAACATGACAATTTTATTAAGACTACTATAACAGCTAAATAACAACAATTCCTAAGGTTTAGAAACCTTAGGTCCAAATAAGATATGGAGAGTCAAGAATCCGACTGAATTCTAGGGTACTAGTGGATGAAGGGAACCCACTAGTGAAATCCGACATACCTAGTGATGAAATCCTTCAATTTTAGGGTTGGAACTTAAAGAAAACCTTCTGCTTGTTCTTGAGGGGCTGGTCGACTCCTTTTTCTCCTTTTGCTCTAAGTTTGATGATTTTTTTACAAATAAACAATTTGTGTAAGTTCTGACTAAATTACTAGGCTTAAGCTAAGTAAAATGATGTAGTTTAGGTATTCAATGATGTAATTTAAATGTCTAACGCTTAGGAGAAAAGACCAAAATGACCCTAACTTAAAAGTTGACGAGGCCCATCCACAAAGCCACTGACGGTCCGTCAAAGGGACCACTACCCGTCAAGTGGGTCGTGGTTGCTGGCCAGGGTCTACTAGTTCTAGAGGTCCATCCATGAGCCTTACCACGGCCCGTGTGAAGGACCGCAGACCGTGAAGGCCACCGTGGTTTTTCACTCGGGCTGGGGGTCTGCTGGCTCAGGTCCATAAAGGCCACCACAGCCCATCATCAAAACAACGGCCCGTGAAGGGCTCTGTGGTCTGATGCCTGAGCCTGGGTGGTTCTTTCCTTCCTCTACGAGCCCTCTCATAGCTTGTGTGGTGATCCACAGCCCGTGAAGGGCTTAGTGGTTCACCAAAAATATTTGGTTCACCCCTTTTTATGATGAAGTATCTAAGGTAGGTTCTGAAGTGTTACAATATCTCCCCCTTGAGAACATTCGCCCTCGAATGAAATCTAAACAAGCTGAGTATGGAGGGAAAGAGCTGCAAACCCTACCACTAAGTACTAGAATGGAAATCTAACTGAACTGAGTTCTAAGAACATGCAAATATGCTAAAATACAAGAACAATTGGAGGAACAAGGTACTGATACTGAATTTTTTGCAAGAGTAAACTGAGAGACCGGAGAGAAACTACTACCTGAAGTTAAAACAAAATCAGAAGGAAAAAGATGAGGATACTTGGCCTTCATGGCTGCTTCTACTTCCCAAGTAGCTCTCTCTACGAACTGATGATTAGTGTTTCAAGGATACTTCATTCAATTCTAAGTGTGAATGATCGCTAGTCAGTAAATAACCCAACTAAATGAGTTTGTGTCGAATCCCACATAGAGTGGTATGTTTTTAAGATTCAAGAGTCAAGTGTGAATATGCTCAAATTAGCTATAGGAATAGACATTTATGAATAAAAATATAATTCAAATTAAGGGGTGACACAAATGTCAAATAGCAGGGGATTTTGGTTTGAAATTATCAGCTACAACAATAGCAAATAACACAATAATAACAATAATGAGACGGGTTCTTGGGATGTGATTCAATTATAGGCTAAAGTAGATGAATGGGTAATTGCAACAGTTAGGAAATAACTATAATTAGTGAATAAGCTAGACTACAGAGGAAACTTTCTCTCAAACAATTTACCCCAAATCAAGTCAATTTCTCTCGAATATCGACAAGCATACAACATAAGAATAGCCTACGCTTTAGTCCATTCACTCTCTCGAGCTGAATGTGTGAAAAAGAGTTTAGGATTCACTCTCTCGAGTTGAACCCATGACAACCCAATACCCACAGACCATCAATCAATAATCTTGGTTTTAAAATCTCTCTCTCGAGCAAGCCAAAAACACGACGGTAGAACTGCATTTGCAACTACAATTCTTTAATTTAAACCACAATTAATGATTGAAATCACTTTTAAACAGCATTTAAACTAGCAATTAGCAATACTCATAAACTAAATAAGCCCATAATCACACCCCAAGAATTGGGGTTTTAGTTAGACATCACAAAAAGATAAAAATTGTTAACAAATTGTGTTTCCATCAATTGGGTACGATTGATTTCGTCTTTACAAAGGTCCAAATTGAAGAATCTCAAAGACCCACTTCCAATTTCTCAAAAATGGAAAACTTCAATTCTTCAAAGCTAAGGAAAACTTGTCTCAATACTCAGAGAGTTCAAACTGAGAAATAAATGAATTCTAAAGATTGTTCAGAATAAAATTTTGATACTAAACTAAATGTTTGAAAATATGCTACGAAGGTCCATTCGGCACAGTAAGTCGGGCTCGCCGATTAACTCAGTGATCCACCATTTGTTCCTTTCCACCGCCCTTTTGTCTTGGCCTTCAGCATCCTCTAGGTCTATAACATTGGGTGATCTAGTTATCCATCGAGGAATCACTCAGTGATCCGTCGACTGCTCCTTTCTCTGGCGAACTTAATTTTCTCCTTCAAAGCTTGGCACATTGGAACTTTAGGCGGTCACATGGTCATTCGGTGACTCGCCTAATGGACTTGGCGATCGCTAGGCTCTATTTTCTTCCTTTTTTCAGTTCGCTTCATTCCTATTTGCAAATTAGTGTCCTTACTTTGTTCATCAATCCAAATATCTAGAAATTAAGGATTTTTTATCAGTTATTGGCACAAAATAAGCATTTGAAGACACTATATCTATCCAAAAGCCCTAAATGAGTCTAAATCTTGGACTCATCAACTGACTCCTCCACAAAACCTTCACTAGAGCTACATCTTTATTTCTCAACCTACGAACCTGACGATTAAGAATTTCAACTGGCACTTCTTCATAAGTGAGGCTATCCTTCATAGCCACACTCTCTAATGGTACTATTGATGCCGAATCACCCACCCACTTCTTCAATAGGGAAATGTGAAAGACTGGATGAATCGCTGCTAGTTCTGCTGGCATCTCTAACTCGTAAGCTACCTTACTAACCCTTTTCAGGATTCTGTAAGGACCTACATGTCTAGGATTGATCTTCCCCTTCTTGACAAATCTTATCACACCCTTCATAAGTGATACCTTCAGGAACATCCAATCATTGATTTGGAACTTTAAGTCCCTTCTCCACACATTTGCATACAACTTCTGATGACTATGGGCTATCTTTAGTCTATCTCTAATAAGCTGAACTTTTTCCATAGCTTTATGAACCGAACTCGACTCAATCAATGCTACTTCACCTACTTCAAACCAACCTATTGGGGACCTGCATCTATGCCCATATAATGCCTCATAAGGGTCCATTTGAATACTAGTGTATAGTTATTATTATAGGTAAACTCTATGAGAGATAGTTGATCATCCCAATTACCCTTGAAATTGATCACGCAAGCTATCAATATATCCTCTAAGGTTTGAATGGTACACTCTGCCTAACCATCCGTCTGTGGATGAAATGTTGTGCTGAGATTTACCTGAGTACCAAGACCTTTTTGAAAAGATTTCCAGAAATGAGAAGTAAACTGAGGACCTCTATCTGAAATGATAGACAAGGGAATCCCATGTAACTTGACTATCTCATTGATGTAGAGTTTAGCATAGTCCTCTGCTGAATGTGTAGTGTTGACAGCCAAGAAGTGATCGGACTTAGTAACTCTATCTACTATCACCCAATTGGAGTCATGATGTATGCAAGTACGAGGTAAACCTGTAATGAAATTCATGTTTATTATTTCCCACTTCCATATAGGAATTCTTATCTCTTGAGTCATTCCTCCTGGTTTCTGATGTTCTACCTTAACCTTTTGACAATTAAGACACTTAGCCATAAAATCTACTATGTCCCTCTTCATGTCGTTCCACCAAAAGACTTCCCGTAGATCACGGTCCATCTTAGTAGCACCTGGATGAATGGAATATATGTAGTTATGAGCTTCGGTAAGGATCTTCTTTCTTAACTCACCCACATTAGAAATACATAAGCGACACTAGTAACGAAGTTCACCATCTATCCCTTGGGAGAAAACCTCAACTTTCTGTTGATGAACTGCATTTTTCAACTAAATTAATACATGATCACTATCCTATTTTTCTTTAACCTCCGCTACCAATGAAGATTTTGATATATTCTGAACCGTAACACAACCATCTGACATGTCACTAAGACCAACTCCTAAGCGAGCAAGCTGGTGAACATATTTTGCTAATTCCTTCCTTTCTTCATCAACATGTGCTACACTACCCATAGACAGTCTACTGAGAGCATTAGCCACTTCATTTGCCTTACCGGGATAGTAAAACACATTCATATTGTAGTCCTTGAAGAATTCAAGCCATCTCTTCTAACGAAGATTCAACTCTTTGTAGGTGAACACATACTGGATGCTCTTATGATCTGTGAACTCATCTACGTAAACACCATATAAGTAATGTCTCCAAATATTTAGGGTAAATACTACGACTGCAAGCTCGAGGGTTGTCTAGAAGCATAAGTTATGACCTTACCTTGCTGCATCAACACACAACCTAGGGCGACCCTAGATGCATCACAATAAATTACATAATTGTATGAACCATCTGGTAGAGTCAAGACATGAGTTGTAGTCAACCTAGTCTTCAGTTCTGAGAAACTTTTCTCACACTCATCTGACCACTGAAATTTGACCTTCTTTTGAGTCAACTTGGTCAATGGGGAAGCTATGGATGAAAATCCTTCAACAAATCTCCTGTAATAACTGGCTAAATCCAAGAAACTTTTGATATCTGTTGGAGAGGTGGGTTTGGGCCATTGCTTCACTGCCTCTATTTTTTGAGAATCCACTTGGATTCTTTCGCTAGATACTACATGACCAGGAAAGTGACTGACTGAAACTAGAATTCATATTTGTTGAATTTAGCGAATAACTGGCGATCTTTGAGAGTTGGAGAACAACTCTCAAATAAGTCACATGCTCCTTCTTACTTCAAGAATAAATGAGGATATCATCAATAAAGACAATGATGAACAAGTCCAAATACTATTTGAACACCCTGTTCATTAAGTCCATGAAAGTTGTAGGAGCATTTGGTTAGTCCAAAAGACATATCTACAAATTCATAATGAGCATACCGAGTTTTGAAGGCCCTCAACGGAATGTCACTATCTCTGACTCTGAGTTGATGATAGTCGGATCTGAGGTCTATATTTGAAAAATGACTAGCACCCTAAAGTTGGTCGAAGAAGTCATTAATCCTGGGGATAGAATATTTGTTCTTGATGATGACTTTATTCAACTATCGATAGTCAATGCACATCCTAAGAGTACCATCTTTCTTTTTCACGAATAACACTAGAGCACCCCATGGAGAGATATTGGGTCTAATGAAGCCCTTATCTAAAAGGTCTTTCAACTGTTCCTTTAATTCCTTAAGCTCAGCTGGAGCCATTCTGTTAGTAAGAATCGAAATGGGCTGGTTATCTGGAAGGAGATCAATTCTGAACTTGATTTTTCTTTTGGGAAGAACTCTGAGAAGATCTTCTGGAAACACTTTTGGAAACTCATTTAATACAGGAACTGACTCAAGAGTTGGGGTTTCAGAGTTTGAATCCTTGACCCGAATAAGATGGTAGATATATCCTTTAGAGATCATCTTTTTGGCCTTAAGGTAAAAGACAAATCGACCTACGGGCATAGAACTGTTGCCTTTCCATTCTAAGACTGGCTCATTTGGAAACTGAAACCGAACAATCCTAGTTCTACAATCGACTAAGGCATAACATGAATGTAACTAATCTATGCCTAAAATGATATCAAAGTCTACCATTTCTAAATCTACAAGGTCTACTGAGGTGACTTTCTAATAGAATGTGATAGGGCAATTTCTGTATACCCGTCTAGCTATAACTAGGTCACTAACTGGAGTAGAGACTGAGAAGGGTTTTGAGAGAGTTTCTAGACTGACACCGAAGTTTATGAAGAGTATCCCTTAGGTATAACAACGCATAAGCATCTAAATGAAAGACTTATAACGTACCAGTAACCATATCAGGAGAATCTTCTTGGTCCTGGCGAGCCTGGAGAGCATCAACCTATTCTGGCGCTGACCGCCACCTATACTAAAAGCACCTTGCTGAGTTGGGCCACCTATTGGTGTTGCTGGAGTTGTAGTCTAAGACCTATTATTGTTACTCCTTGCCCCTGCCTGGATGAAGGACAATCCTTCAACCTATGGCCAGACTAAACACACACAAAACATCCTTCCCTGCCTGCAATACACTCTCTCAGATGGTTCTTACCACACTTTGGACAAGTTAGGAAAGTCCTGTTACCTGAAGTACTCCTTTGAGACTTAAAGCCTGATGCCCTACCTTTCTGATCCTATCGAAACTTGAGGGATGGAGCAGTAGCTGATGAAGGTGCTGGGGCTGTAGATTTCTGCTAAAACTGTGAGCGATTCCCACCGCCCGACTTTTACTCAGAGTACTTATAGTTACTTGTTCTAGCTTTTTTATTATCCTTAGCCAATTCCCTAAGCTTATCCCCCTCAAATTGTTAAGCGTGAGTCATGAGTCTGGAGATGTCCATATCCCCTAAAGCATAGCATTCCTGCACTCAATCTTCACCAGATCAGATATCCCAAACAGAAACTTACTCATTTGTACCCTCGAATCATCAACCATATATGGAGCACACTTGGAGAGTTGTGTGAACTTCAGCCCGTACTCTTGGACCGACATTGAAACCTGCTTGAAGTTCATAAAATTTTGTGCCTTATCTTCTTTTAATTCCCTTAGGAAAAACCTATCCAGAAAAGCTCTGGTAAAACACTCCCATCTACATCCCTGTTGTCCTTCGACTACGTGAACCATATGTGATCCACATCCTTAAGCTGGTAGGATGCCAACTCCACCCTATCATTACCAATCACTTGCATCACCCTAAATATCTTTTTGACCTCATCAATGAAGTTATGTGGATCCTCACCAACCTGCGACCCTAGAAACTCAGGCAAATTCATCCGAACAAAATCTTGAACCCTAGCTACAGTTGATCCACTATAAGTGTTTGGAGGAACTGAAGCCTGTTGATTGTTCTGGTTAGTCATACTTCGAGCCAAAAGCTGAATCGCATTCCGAAATTCTACATTCGTAATTTCATGGTTCGAGACTGGAGGAACTATGTTAACATTGTATGCATTCGCATTTCGCACGTAAGCTCTACGAAGAGGCATGATCTGAAACGCATAATGATGGATTAGAAATGAGAAGTTGGATCATACCTCACGCATGATAAGAATAGAAAAGAAAGTGAAGTTTTTCTCAAAACACTTAGTAGCCTCCCTCTCATAGAATGTGGTGCACTTCACACCCATGAAAAAGACTCTACTTAGTGTGGCTTTTAGACATCCTAGGACTCTTGAACCTAATGTTCTAATACCAAGTTTTTCATGCCTCGAGGCTACCCCCTTAACGTAACATGGGACCTAGGATCACGAGTGATCCCAACCTAACCCCGAGTCTGGCATATACTAAGCTTATTGAGAATAACTAAATAAAAGATATATTATGCGAAAGCTAAAACAATAGATAACTAATAGTGGGGAATACCCAAAACTAATCTAAATGCATAATAACACTTTCTAAGAGTTTTGTGATACTGACCAATCACTCAAAAGCTAAAGCTGAACTAATACTATGTCTGAAAAGCCTCTACTGCCTAGAGTTTCTGGGACATGCCCCCAACTAACTCTAGCAAAACTGAACTAAAACATTGAATATGAAAAACATGTCTATTGTTCTCGAAGTATGAGGACTCACCACTGAAGTTGTTGAATACGGATCGGAAACTGATCTATGCGTGATCTGGATGTTGAATCCCTGAACCTACATCATGAAAGGATGTAGCGTAGAGTATGTGTCAGTACTTGGAATGTACTGAGCATGCAGGATATAAGTAATAGCAGAAAAAATACATAAGCTGAACAAAGCATAACTGAGTAATGATATAATCTAAATAGAATGTAAATACTGAATTTTTAACTGACAACTGAGTTGAATGTAATGACCAAGTACTGATTATGAACATACATGCTGAGACTAAATACTAAAGTATAAACTAAATACTTGGTCAAATGCACTAGAGTATGACTGTGGGAGCTACTATTAACCGACATAAAACCATGTAAGCTAAATGCGGAGTCCGACGTATACGCCCCATCGAGAGGAACCAATATACCTTGCCAGAGGTATAAAGGCATGACTAGCGTGATCATTAAATTTGATGCCCACAGAGGGGACTTATAATCCTATAGGAGTACGTAGTTTTAGGACTATGAAGGTACGCTGAACCCTAGTCCAACTCGGTGTTAAGTCTACTCTTAACTGGAAATATAGATGACATAACATAACTAAAATACGGGATAGCTCAATACTCTGACATGCAAATTTGAGAATGCAACATTTAGGTACTAACAATGCAAATCTAAGGCATGTTTATCTGTTTAACTAGCCTAGCAAGTGTAATTCATGAACTAAGAGAATCTACACAACTAGGGTCTGAGTTTCATACAAGTAACTAAGCAACGTTTCCACTAAAACATGACAATTCGATTAAGAATACTATAACTGTTAAATCACAACAATTTCTAAGGCTAGGTCTAAACAAGATATGAAAAATCAAGAATCTAAATGAATTCTAGGGACCTAGTGGATGAAAGGAACCCACTAGTGAAATCCCACATACCTGGTGATGAAATTTATAGAGAAATCCTTCGATTTTGGGGCTGGAACTTAAAGAAAACCTTCTGCTTGTTCTTGAGGGGCTGGTCGACTTATTCTTCTCTTTTTTCTCTAAGTTAGATGATTTTTTACGAATAAACGATTTAGGTAAGTTCTGAATAAATTACTAGGCTTAAATTGAGTAAAACGACTTATTTTAGGTATTAAAAGACATAGTTTAAATGTCTAACGCATAGGGGAAAAGACCAAAACGACCCTAACTTAAAAGCTGACGAGGCCCCTCCACGGAGCAATTGACAATCCATCAAAGGGACCACGGTCCGTCAAATAGGTCGTGGTTGCTGACCAGGGTCTACTGGTTTTGAGGGGTCCATCCACGAGCCCTACCACGACCTGTGTGAAAGACCACGAACCTTGAAGGCCATTAGGCTCAGGTCCAAGGACGCCACCACGGCCCGTGGAAGGCACCGTGGTCTGATGCCTGAGCCTGGGTGGTTTTGTCCTTCCTCTACGTGCCCTCGCATGACTCGTGTGGTGATCCACGGCTCGTGAAGTTCTCTGTGGTTCACCAAAAATTTCTGGTTCACCCCTTTTTCTGCTAAAATGTCTAAGGTAGGTTCTGAGATGTTACATTTTTAGTGTAGGAGCAAGACACTAGATTCCACATTATAGCTCATGAATATCCCACAAAACGAATTAAGTTGTCCTTAAAGATTTTATGAAGCTTTCCTTATGATTTCAAAATGCATTGATCATGTTCATGATTTAAGATGTCTCTTTTATTATTTTACTACAATTAGCTTGGTCATGCATTTCATGTTTTCTTTTATGTACCTTTATGATCACGTTTTCATGCTTTATGCATATGCCTCATACTTAGATATACTAATTCATACTTGTGCCTACATTGTTTCACTAATGTAGGGCGTATGTAGGGTGTGATGCTTCCTCTCGTGGATAGTTGGTGATCATTGGAGTTCGTAGAGGTGGTAAGTCCTCATACTCCGACGACCATGTCACCTTTATTATTTTTATATGTCTTTACTTTATATCGAATGTTTTATATGGTATACAGGTTACGTCCCGACATTTCTTTGATGTAATATATGACTTGTCAAGACTATGTTAGACTTATGCTATATTGTCAAACACTTTACTATGAATTCTCTTATTTCTATTATATTGTGTATATGCATGTCAAGCGTCTTGTGTATGGCCTCTCATGCCTCATACGTCATATCACACCTAGGGTGTACATTGGATCGTGACACTAGTACTACGAAATCATTCATAAATGTTTCATAATCACAAAAATAGCTCCTTTAAAATCATGATTTCATAACATATTCATAAGAGACAATTGAAAGCATCAAAATCATGATAGTCTTTTCATAGTAAGAAGTAATTCAATCAAAAGTATCTTAAAATCATTTCATTCTTTCATAAGGGGTTACTTCAATCGGAGGCCTCAGTTTTCATAAAATTGATTGATACTTTAATCGAAAGCATCATTGATTCATAAATCTTTCTTAACACAATGCATGCATATCAACATAGCTTGGAATCATATCATAAAATACTCATATGACATGAGTTCATAAAAATATTATTGAAATATGATCAAATCATGCATAATAAGATCATTCATAAAGAGAAAACTTTAATCCCAGTGTTTTTCGTGTAGGACCATTTCCCAAAGATCAAGTTTGTATTGACACGGTAGGAAGAAATGTTCATATTTTTTCTAAGGGGCTCATCGACTAAGAACTTATCACACGTTTGAATCAAAACTCCGAGGCGATCATCATTGCACAACTCCGGTAGCAATGCTTTCAGGCTTATATCAAATCTCCCGTAGAGAGAATGCATTAGTATCTTGTAGACGTAATCTATTGCTACATTTCCATTTTTTTTTGCCTTTATCATGTTCTCCAAGAGAGTGGTAACAAAGTCTTTAAATGGGCTTTCCTCACTCTTCTCAAAGAGGTATCCACTTATTGGGACTATAGCGTAGTTTATTTTTTTTCCATACTTAAATCGTCGATGACAATTTTATCTATAGTAAAATCTTTTAATGAAGGAAAAACAGTTCAATCAACATTTATAAGGATCTTCGTGTGTTTAAGTAATATAGATTAATGTTTTTTGCTAGAGAGCGTTCATTTGATTGCACTTAATAGAAGTTATAATGTAAATGATTCAGACATTAGACTAGTAAGTGAAATTGTTTTCATTAAGATTGAAGCACTTAATTGGTCTGAATATGTCTTAGTCATTAAGATCTAAAACAGAGTCTTAATATCATTAAGATATTTTCTGTGTGGATAATATTCACTATCACTCTATCCACAATCACCAACCACCACCACTAACCACATTTGCCATCACAATCACTACCACCATCAACATTGCCAACCACCATTACTGTCATCTATACCACCATCAGCATTGTCAATCACCATTACCGTCATCTACCACCAACTACTTCTTCCATCACAACTACCACAGTTGCTAACCATTATTGTCAGATGCTACCACGCTTACCTCCTCAATTATTATAATTGTATTCATTGTTCCCTTGCCTCAGTAGTCACTACCTTCACTATCACTATAAATCACTACGATCAATTTCTACTACCAACAAAATTCACCATCACAACTAACACTGCCCCCATACCACCATACATTCTTCAGTCACCAGCACCACCACCATATTTACACATTTTGCAGTTGCCACCTCCACCACCACTATTAGTCACTACCACCACTACATTCAATCTCTACTATCAACCACCTCCATAATCATGACTAGCACCGCCTTCAACTACCACAAATACATCATCAATCACCACACATTCTTCAGCCAACACCATTAACACCTACCAACTACTAACCATCAACCAACTTCACCAATACAACTACCAACGCCATCACCAATCGCTATTATTATAACAGTTACCACAATACCATTCACCTCCACCGTCACAACTATCACCACTATCATTACTAACCTCTAACAATAACTATCACCATCACCATCGCCACTACAACTATTTCCACCATTACTAGCAAGCATAAGTGTTTATTTTTAATCAAATAATGACTTTATTTTAATTTTTAATATTTGATTAACTTTTATTTGAATTGTATTTTTATTTTGTACATATAAATAAATCATGTATATTCAGATGTTGAAAAACAAACAGTCTTAATTGTTCAGTGTTCAGATATAGAGATAACATTTTAATTATTCAAATGTGACATTCAAATTCAGATGACATTCAGATTCAAACGTGTTAATCTTAACGAAAAATAAATAAGGCCTTAAAATGCTAGATGATCTATATATGAACTTTGTTTGTGTAAAAGGTTAATAGATATCCAACTATTGTTGCGCTATATGTGGAGAGTAGGGGCTAATAGTAACCTCCACCTTTTCTCTTCTCATTATTAGTAATATTATTTAGTAATTGCATAACTTCTTATTCTTCTACGTATGTGACTCTTACTTATTTTCCTCTATATTTTGTTATTTAACTATCATAATTTTCTCGCAATTCTGCTTCAATAACATTTTCTTAAGTCAAATGTCTATTGAAACAAACTTTTATATCTTACAAAAGTAAGAATAAGGTCTATAGATTGTTAGGAGTCGTTTGGTATGAATAAGTTATCGTGAGATTAATTATCCAAAGATAAATTATTCTGGAATAAATTATTTCACCCATATATATGAAATATATCATATCACTATGATATAAGTAGTGAAAAAAATAATCCAATTACTGTCTAATACCTCTAACCAAACATAAAATAAAATAATTTTATATTATATCCTAAAATTATTATACGTTATACCTCCGAACTAACGACTCCTTAGTTATTATATCAACAATAGGCTCAAAGGATAGTGAAAGTGAAGAGAGGGCGGCGTATAGAGAAAGGGGTGGGTTGATATTGAGTGGCGCAGGGTTGAGGTTTCATTGCCCTTTTATTATGTGGTCACAAAGAAGAGGATTTCCTAAAAGCTAAAAACCAAAGAAAATGGAAAAAAGAAAATAAAGAGAAGAAAAAGCAATGCTAGAATTAGTAGAGCAGTAGTATAGCAGATAAACATATACTGATATTTATAGATAGAATAAAAAATACTAATAAAATTAAAACCCTCTCCCTCTCTCTCTCTCTCCTTCCCTCTTCCACTTTCTCTCTCTATCTCAGCTAAGACATTGAAGAAGACGAAGAACAGCAGCCAAGAAGAAGAATTCTCATATCTTTTTTGCTTTGTATTTTTCTGTGGTGTATACTTTTCTTCTTCGTCTTCATATTTTTGTTTCATTTTCTTAATTTTTGTTTCATCTCTTGTTATCGTTGAATCTGAATATATATTATCATCAACGTCTGCAGTTAATGGATCCATTCAATTATGTTTCGTCCATAATCGAGCTTCGTAAAGGTGTATATATGAATATCTCTATCTCTCTCTCTGTCTCAGATCTTATATTTTTGGTTGATTTGTTGTTTTGTTTCTCTTCTTTGTGTTCAATTTCAGTTTTCTTGTAGAGATTCATGGAGATCTGCGGATATTATTTGTCTCGGAGCATTAAGTATTTTTTTTAGTTTAATAGTATTGTTTATTCAGTAATTATATGATTTTATGTCTTTTTGTAGTGATTTACATGGTTTATTGAAAAGATTTGGTTGTATACTGAGGTTTAGAAAATTCACTCTTGCGTGGCATGATTAGGATTTATCACTGTTAAGTGACTTCAGTAAAACCAAGATGATTAGCTTATTGAATTGTAGGACATCTTGTTAATTTGTTTAAACATGGGGATGTGTGACTCAATTTTCATGAAGCTCTGATAATTCTGGTTTATTTAACAAATTTGCATATTTTTATTCTTGTAGATGCTATGAGCGCAATTCCTTAGTATTGGAATGAAATGGATATGATATAGAGTTGGGTGGATAAGGGGTTGATACAGCTTACTTGATGATCAGGGGTTGTTGATTGAAGTAACTGAATATACACTGAACTAAAAATTTAGATGAATCTACACATGATCATGCAATTAGTTAGTATTATCATACCACGTAAAGTTATTTGTTTATACTTGTGCTTGTTCCTAATATCAGTAATATCTGATTTTGTTTGAAGTGAGTAGGTTTCATTGACTTAGATTATGCTTGTCGGTTTGAACTATGAAAAGAGGTCATTGGTGCTTATGATTATTTTTTATCTTGACCTTTGGACTTAAAAGATGTTGATAAACAGAGTTAAGTTCTTAAGTGAGCTTTTCATTTTCTTTTTTGGCAGGGTTTGGGTGATATTGACTGCATAGTTGCGCCATCTTATAATTAGAAGCTTCATGATGTATGTAGAGACCCCTTTTTCTTAACCAACTAGAAACAAGACAAAAAGAAAAAAAATAACGAAGAAAAAAGAATGAGCTTATCAGGAAAAGGGACTCCAACCAGCGACAAAAAGCTAACCTTAGCAAAAGCGACAAGCTTGAATCCAAATGCTGCAGAATTTGTACCCTTTGCACTCAGATCACCCTCAGGTAGCACTAGCAGCACCGATGCATCAAAGTTCACTAACTCCACTCCTCCTCTTGGAAAAGCTGTACTAGATAGATCAGAATCATCTGCTTCGAACAACTCAGATGATGAAGCTCACCAGTACTGGCGTCGCCAGCTCCCGGATGATATTACACCGGACTTCAATGTCATGGGAGAAGATGATTCTCATGGAATCAGCAGTCTTCCATTTTCTAGATTATCAGTAACTGATGTCAATGAAGCTTCATTATTCCCTGTCTCAACTGGCAGTAGCTTCATGTTGAAGGACCAGCAGGAGTTATCTCCTAGTCGCATTAATGGTACTAGTTTTGTTGAAAAGACAGGATATCCTATTACATCTTTTGGGCAAGATGCATCCTCAACTAGTTTTCATCTGCCTTCTAAACCCTGGGATAAGCCATTGCTGACCAATGACCAGCCTTTTGTCAATATTGGGGAGGAGCCTCATTATAATGGGAATTCAGGAAACAGCTTCTTTGCAGACATGATGAACGAGCAACCATTTTTTGAAGCAGATGTAAACCCTCTTGAATTTTTAGCCTCTCAATTTCCTGGTTTTGCTACTGAAAGTCTTGGAGAGGTGTACTATGCCAATGGAGGTGACTTGAATCTGACAATTGAAATGCTTACTCAGCTTGAGGTATGGTTCATTTTCTTAATCTTTATGGATACAGTAGTGTAGAAATTGTTTAATTTTATAAGGAAATTGTCTTTTTAATCTTCCAGAATTGATCTGTTAGCTTAAAGTTACTGCAGTTATATTGATCAGTATGGGCTGGGATTTGGTGGTCTATTTGACTATCTTTTTGATCATGTTTTTTATTTCAAAAAGAATCTTTTCCAAGTGTTTCCAACTTTTGGGAAATATTATTCAGTGATTAGAATTATTTGAGCACTGTGTCTTCATTAAATTAAATAATCCAGATTTTCTCCACACATGATGTTTAAACGTTCTACAGTTATAAATGTCTAGAAATTCAATTATGTGGTAAGTTTAGTGAATCAGCTACTTACAAAAGAAAGTTCAATCCATTAGCTTCTATCATTGAGTCTCAGTGTCCTAGTAGTCTATGCCATTTATCTATTTCTTAGATTGTCTCGAATCCGAAGCATTAATTCTTCTGAGGATTATACAAAATAAGTCAGATGTTCAGTCAAATTATTTGTACTGAACAGAACAGTGGTTATGGACACAATGTGGGAAATGGTAAAACTTCTGGTCATATCTCTGATAGTCTTAAAGATTGATTTTCAATTGGATACTATGTTCTTTTGGAACCTTCAAATACATACTTATGGCTCAAAACTCTTTTTTACAGCTTCAAGTTGATGGTGGGTTTAATCAAAATATGAATTCAAAAGCCTTGTCTGCTCCAAATCTTAGTGCTCTGGATTTCCCTGCTCTTTCTGTGGCAGAAAGTCAAAACAGCTGCCTAAAGTACTCTGGCAGTGATGCTCAACAAAATGTCAATCCCTATAGGCCTTCTGAAAAAGAGAGCACCCTTCTGTTTAGATCTGGCTCTTCCATCCCTTTTCGAGGTGCTACAGATTTTGCATCTGCTGTCAGGAAGATGGCATCTCAGGATTCTAGCATATGGAAGTATGATAGGACTGGAGTAGCTGATGGTAGTGTTGGATCAAGTAGAAATTCGCCTGTATTGGCTAACTCTTACAATGGTGGGCAGAGTAGGGGAGTTTATGGTGATAGGTTGCAGAGCCGAGGTTCCACACGTGCAGCTCCTGTCTGGCTTGAAACTGGAGAAGCAGTTGGTAATTTTTTCCTGAAGCAGCCAATATAATTTTGAATGTTCATTGAGGAAAATAATTTCTGCCCATCTATGTGCTTTGACTTTGTTGAGATTGCAGCAAATATATATTCTGAAATGCGGGAAGAGGCTCGTGACCATGCACGCTTACGTAATGCATACTTTGAACAGGTATGTGGTATACATGATGATTGCAAAGGTGGATAGAATATACGTAGATGTGAACTCACTTCAATGTTCATGCGTATTAGTATGTGAAGCCACAAGGGCATAGTACTTTAGCCCTCTTCTCCCATAAAACCCCAAAGAGAAATAAGTAAGAAGGCCATGAAGGCGTGATGGATCCATGTATCATATGCTTGTAAGGGGAATTAACTTGGAATTTTGACCAGGAACTAATGTTGATCCTTGGAAAAGCTTACTGTAGGTGCTTGAGTGTTGATGTGAAGTCAGAAGTGATACCATCTTCCTTTTTTCTTTTTCTTTTTTTGATATCAGAGCAATCCCCTGTGGCCCCTGGTTCTAGGTGATGCACAGGTTTGAAACTATGGAGAGTATGGGCCCACCCCTCTACCCTCCTTCCAGCCTAAATACCAGGCTTTGTGTGTGGCAGGATCAAACCTATGATGTTTGTCTATCCCTCACATCGCATGTTGTGTCTTTACCACTGAACCAAAGCCCTGGTTTTTTTAAAGCAGAAATGATTGCTTGCACTATGCCCTTTTTTAAAAATTTTAAAATCATGACCCAGGAAAAGGTATTGGAGCATTTCTTAGATTTTATTGAATTCTGATCTCACTGGACATTCAAATGACATATTGATCCTCTGCCTTGTATATTCTTCCATCTGTGGTGTCTAACTTCTATGTGATCTATTTTGAGATCAAAATAGTGCATCTTGGTTGATTAACATCTACTTAACTTGATTACTTTTCTTTTCTTAAACAATTTAGTAAACATTAGATACACGATTCTGTCATGGTTGTTTCTAGTGTTGTTTGTGCCTATATTCTTTGGCATTCTATTGTTAACTATTTTCCTGTTCTGAGATAAAAGGCATTTTGATTGCTGGATATAACTAAGCGTGCACATTTTAGCTTAGAGAAACAAATTGTGCAGTCTTCCTTAGTACAACTATGAAGTGAAAAAGGTTGTACAGGAAGAGATACAGTTGGTTAAAATCTGCTTAAAAGGAATTATGAAATCATTTTTAAGTGTATTAGTAATAATGCTACTACTGCTGTACAAATCGCTAGACCATCTTATTATAGGGTTATCATAATATTTTGGATGTTACACCTGTGGAATGTTCGATTTTTAGCTTCACTACATGATGAATTCATTGTTCTTTTTTCTTTTTGGGATTGAGAATCATTGTGGCAGGAATTTACTCTATGATCATGTCAAGTAGTCTTGGCTCGCTTATGCCACACTACAAGATCCTTAATCTATGTAACTGTGTCTGAGTAGGCACGTCAGGCATATCTTATTGGTAACAAGGCTTTGGCCAAAGAACTGAGCGTCAAGGGACAGCTTCACAACATGCAGATGAAGGCAGCTCATGGGAAGGCTCAAGAATCTATATATCGCCTAAGGTCTGTTTTTATTTTTCCATGTCTATGCTCTGGCGCTTCTTTTGAGACAAGGGTCTATTAAAAGCAGCCTCTCTACCCCACAAAGGTAGGGGTAAGGTACATCCTACAATCCCTAGACCCCACTTGTGGCAGTGGGTATGTTGTTGTCTATGCTCTGACACCCTAAACTCTTCATATCTACGTTTTTCATATGCTTATGATGTCCTTTTAACTAGATTTTTGAACTCTAGAATTCTTTATCATCACAATCTTCATCTCACACAGTAACTTTTCAATTTTTTCTGCTCTATTCGAAATCACATCATCTTCCTATAGATTTCCAGCATTTTTCATGCATGTTCTGCTTGGGTAGCTTTTACAATTGCCAGGTGCTGTGATTTTCTGCTTCATCATTGTGCAATGACAAAAAATGACAGAGGGGATGCTAATGTTGAACATTCATGCTAATTGAGTTTATGGTGACAAAACATAACCTCCTCTGCTGATAAAGTTTTGTGCATCAGCCCCCGCCCTAAAAATCTCTTTGCCTCAACAAATATTTTTTAATAGATAGAATATGTAGGTGTCTTAGTGTGCTTAATTCTTTGCAGGAATCCAGAGATGCAGGGAAATGGGAGAGGACAAGAGAGAATCATAGATCTGCATGGTCTTCATGTTACTGAGGCCATTCATGTCCTTAAGCGTGAGCTGTCTGTGTTGAGGAATGCTGCCAGATCAGCAGACCAGCGAATACAGGTTTATATTTGCGTTGGAACAGGACATCATACAAAGGGTTCGCGTACTCCTGCTAGGCTTCCCATTTCTGTCCAGCGTTACCTGCTAGAGGAGGGCCTTGACTACTCTGAGCCACAACCAGGGCTTCTCCGAGTTGTGATATACTGAGGTATGAAGGTATAGGAGTTTTTGACACGTCATTATCCCAGAAAATCCATCAGATGAAGAAAAAGAAAAAAAAAGAAAATTGTTGTACCTGTAAATGGGGGGAACGGAAGATTAGTGCAAATTCTGGAAAGGGAAAAGGAAAATGTGAAAAAAAGTGGAAGAAAATTGTATCATTTAAGGTTTAGTTGTTGGATAGGAGGATACGTTTTGTAGCTTGCGGGGACTTGCATCGGCCCCCTTCGATTTTGTAACTTTTTGTAACGTTGGTTCTTTCTCACATTCCTTTTCATTTTGATTAGCCGATGTAAACTGATAGAATTCTTTCACGTGAAAGCTGAAATTCACCAAGTGTTTTGGGCCTCGGTTGTTTTCATTAAGATTCAGACGTCTGAATCTGAGTAAGCATTTGAATATTAAGATGTGGATCTAGGTGTTTTAATTTGAATACACATCTGAATATTAAGATGTGGTCTCTAAATCTCTGAACACTGAACACTGAATAATTATTATGGTGAGGTCTGCTCTTCTTCATCAACCAAAGCGGCCCACCGAGAAGCACTTATCTCCCTTTGAATTTTGCTAGAAATAATCAAGTCACTTGTCGAACTAGCATGAGAGAGTGATGAGATAATCTTTATCATGGATTAATTTATCGTCCTATTAAAATTATTTATTTTTTGATAGGCATATAATTTAAGGAATGAAGAACCATAATTGTTTCAGGGATAGGATGGACTTTGACTTACTAGTTGAAGTTTATTTTTGTCTTTGTGGTTAGTGGTTTGATACACTAATTTAAAATTTTGAACTTTATTTTTATTTTTCTGATTGATGATTTGATAGATTATTTCAAGAAATCATCGTATCATTATATTTATTACTCCCTCCATCCTATTTTATGTGGCATCATTTTGGTTAGTTTCAAAAAGAATGTTACATTTTTTTATATGGTAAGTATATAAAGGTACAACTCCTCTTTTATTCTTGTTGGTCCCATTTAATCTTAAAGATAGTATTCTAATATATTTATGATGAGAGAGAAAAGTTGACTATTTTTTGAAGGGATAATTTCGTAAACATTTCAAAGTCTTCATTTATTTTTTAAACTCCGTGCCCGGTCAAATGTTGCCACATAAAATGAGACGGAGGAAGTATTTATTATACTAAAAGTGGGAAGTCCCAAAGTTAAAAGTTGAAATACCATTTTATTCATATTCTAATTCAAATTGTTTGGAAATATCTAATGAGTTAAATATTAATTAGTGAAAATATTTTCACAATTATTTCGCCTTCTAATTTAATTGCAAGCTAAAGAGTCATGAAGTGACAATATTATATTCATTTTGTAAGTTGTAAAGTGACCAGTTAATAACATATGATTAATATGTAAAAATAAATCGAAATTGAATATGGTTAATTTATTGGTTAACTTTTGAATAAAATCATTTTATTGCAAGCTTAATTTTTCCTTTAACATATCGCTTTCAAGCATACATTTAGTTTACCCTAATAATAAGAATGATATTGGTTAATAACATGGAAAACTTTTCACATTTCTGATGAATATAGACAATTTAATTAAAGATAATTAATAGCTATGTAACTTAATGAAATTCTATTAAATATTAAATAATTGCTACATGTTGTCAAATCTTTTGTTTTCCACCATTTAATAACAATTAACACTAATGATAAATTTATATTGAATTTTTCTCATTAACATCTTATATAAATGGATATCAAGAATGTGTATAACTTTCATCATTAAATGACACAAATCAACAGATATGTAGCAATTCATTCACGTCTGTCAGTTCTACTTTTATTTTCTTTGCTCATTTTTTCCTCAAACCATTAATTGAAATGGTGAAGCTTTTTCATATTTTAAGTTTTATGAGATCACGTTTTGTTATATGTTATGCAAAACAGAAAACTACTTCTATAGTTTATTACTGTGTATTTCAATGTAGCAGTGGAATTGGACACGTGTGCTTTAAGTTCTTGGTTGAATCTTGAATTAGTCAAATCCCATTTTGTTTATATTGTATTCACGTATTTTATGATAATTATGTCCTATAATATATTGTAAGAAATTTATTATTTACAATATGTTTAGATTAAGTTTTTGGGATAAACGCGCAAAACATGTTCCCCAATTTAGTAATATTGAAAGTGAGAAGTAGCAAAATTTAAAATTAGACTACCATTTTATCACTACACTAAATATTTTATAATACATATAATTAAAAAAATATTAAATAATAATCATATCACATTATATTAAATATTAAAAGTGAGAAGACATTAAGTTAAAAGTTGATAATATAATAACAATAGTAATAATAATCATATCATATCATCATACTTATTCCTATATGATATATTATTAATATTACATTGAAAAGTAAATTTACCTTTTAAAAAATAATAATTTTTATCAACATGATAAGTATTTAAATGAGAGAGAAACGCGTGAAAATACTTAATGAAGTCTATTCAAATTCTTTTGGTTATTTTCTCTATTAAAGGTCAAGAATTTATTCATACTACTTAATTTTATTTTTCCAAAGAAAACCATTAAATATTTTCATTACAATTAATATTAGAATTTAGAAGTTCAAAAGTATATGGTCCTTCAGCAATACTTCATCTGTCCCTAATTATTTGTTCATTTTTAAATTGACACACCTATTAAAAAAATAATGATTGACATAGTGAATTTACCATTTTACTTCTATTAATTATGAAGTGGATGAATTAAAAACTTGAGAGTTTCAAGAAGCTCTACATTTTTCAAAGTAATTAATTGAGGGTATAATAGATAAAAAAAAATTGTCCTTTCTTGATTTGTCAAAATGGACAAATAATTAAGAGCAACTAAAAAATGAAAAGTAGACAAGTAATTAGAGATAAAAGGAGTATCTCATAAAAGAGAAGTTGACCAATAGATTACCACAATTAAGTTTACAACTCTTTCTTGGCCAAAAATGTTGGTCTTGTTTTCTGTGTTAACATTTCCTTTGATTCTCTATTCTAATAATAATTGTTCACTATTAACTTGATACACTTCTTAATAAATAATAAATAATAAGGGTAATATAATTATAGTATTCTTTGATTTTATTAAATTTAATGCATTGAATGTGTTAAATGATAAATAATATTTAATAACAAAGGTAAAATAGACGCAAAAGATAAATATCTCTTGATTTTTAAAATTGAACATGTAATGTTAGACAACTATTTTTAGTATAATGGACAACTATTATGGGAGGAGGGAGTAAATGTTTTAGTGAATTGGAGCTTTACTTTTAAAAGAATTTCACAAAGGAACTACTCCCTCTGTCTCAAGTTATGTGACACTTTTCATTTTTCGAGAGTCAAACAGTTTAAGTTTGACCGATAATTTGTGCATAAAATATTCAAATCTTTTGAAATGAAATTTATATATTTATAAACTACGTAAAAATTACTATAAATGACAATAATTGTCAATTCAAAATATTTAAAAGAAATATGAAAAAATTATGGTCAAAGATAAACTTGTTTGAATCTTAAAATTTGAAAAATGCCACATAAATTGGGACGAAGAGAGTAATATTTCTCTCATATCATTTCTGTACATTTCCATTATGCACAGATGATGTAAATTTAACTATGTTTTTGATATATGAAATTGCACGAAAATATGGAAATGAGCAGTGCTTTAAAAGAATCTATTAGGGACTCGCCTTGGGGCTCGTTCTGGAGCGGGCCTCTAGCAAAACGCTCCGAAATTCAAGTCTGGGACTTATTTTTGTAATACTTACGTTCTAAACATTTGATTGGACGCCCTAAGCATGCCCAACGTTCAACACTCGGGGCTTGCCTAATAGATCTTATACAAATTATGTGTTA
The DNA here is from genome assembly GCA_037074985.1 of Solanum bulbocastanum. NCBI lineage: Eukaryota > Viridiplantae > Streptophyta > Magnoliopsida > Solanales > Solanaceae > Solanum > Solanum bulbocastanum. Next base: position 32,982,980 of record CM073604.1, read on the forward strand.
AAATCATTAGTTAACATTGTTAACCTCATAATTCTTGAATAAATGAATGGTACGTAATAATTTTTTAATCTATAGAGATTAAAAGATTGAGAGAAACTCAAATAACAAGTTGCAGTATTACATCTTTACTATTTCATAACACTGTGAATGTGATTTTATATTACATAACATTTCTTTTAAAAATACGTAGCGAAATTTTACTTTCACTTATCATTGATCTTCATGATTTTGTCATATGTCTCAATATTATCATATTTTATTTAGCTATTTAAAAATAATTTTATTTTTATTCATGATGAAGTGATACTTTTATTATAATACTAGTAAGTTTTATTGATTATTTCTTTCGGGGGGTAAATTGTATAGTATAATAAAAAAAAAAACATTTTTAGAAATAATGGTTCTTTTATTATTAGAAAGTTAAGATATTAGATTATTTATACTTGTATAATCATGTTAGAAGCTTTATTTTCTGTGAGTTTCTTTAATCATGTTTGTAATTATTACAAACTATTGATGTATTTTTATAATTTTATGTTATTTTATTATTATACTATATTGTAAATTATAAATTTAAATATCTATAGGATTTACACCCCACATCTCTAGTTTAGGAGGTTGTTACTTCTGCTTAATTTAGCATATCTTTTACTTATCTTTAAATATTCTAAAATAATTTGTAAAGCACCAAATATATAATTGCTGATAAAATTATGTAAAAAGGGTTTTCAATATACTGGAGTTGTGTGAAATGTTTATCATAAATACAATAATTTATGTACATAAAATTTATTTTGTCTAAATAGTGATACTGATGTTTAGACATGATCTACAAATCTGAAATATTCGTAAATCATTAATATGATTCTTGAAGGATTAATATTGAATTTAATTTGATTATATTTTTTTTAATGGTGTAGGGGCGGCTTGTAAATTAATTATTTCATTGACATAAACTTATTAGTGTTTCACATGGGATAATAAATTTAGTCCATGTACACATTGTAGATTTTCTTATTGACATAAACTTATAAATGATTCACATGGGATAATAAAGTTTAGTCCATGTTCACATGGTGTTATGTTTAATTTTTTTATGGGTAATGTGAAAAGGAGAGGCGGCTGTTTCTTTTCAACTAATAAAACGTAACTTGCAAATTGGCGCAATTTACTTTTAATAAAATAATACAATAAAAACTTAGACAATAAGTTGAAAAAACAATTTCAATCATTATGTTTATAAGTTCATGTGTCACTCATCTAGATATGCATTGAGAAATACTATAGTTAAGCTCACTGGAGCAACGTAAAATCCGACTTGGATCTTAATAACTTATGCCGATTAAGCATAAGTTCGATCGCTAAACGTTAAAAAATTAAAAACCAGGCTATTTGAATTAAAAATTGTGTAATTTCTTCCTATTGCATGTCCAGTAGCTTGTCAATTAAGAAATGACTTTAGAATATATTTCCACAACTTTAATCTTACTTTTAATGATTCTCTACATAGTATAAAACTCTACCCTGAACAAGTTCATCAATAACCAAACAAACAACTAAAATATTTTACCTTTCAAGATGTTTCCAAGAATACTTTATTTCCTACAGTTTTTCACTCTCTTCACAGTTACTTTTGCTTCCATTGAGGAAGCAACTGCTCTCCCCAAATGGAAAGCTACTTTCCTAAGCCAAAATAATTCCTTATTGACTTCATGGACACTAAGTAGTGATGCATGCAGGGATTGGTATGGAGTTATATGCTTTAATGGTCGGGTAAACAAGTTGAATATTACAAATGCTGGTGTTGTTGGTACACTTCATGATTTTCCATTTTCATCTCTATCGTTTCTTGAATATGTTGATCTTAGCATGAATACCTCCTGCAATAGGAAACCTCACTAATATTGTCTATCTTGACTTGTCGATCAACCATATTTCAGGCAAAATCCCACCTCAATCGGCTCCCTATCAAAGATTGAGACCCTCTAAATGATCTCATTCCTTTTGAAATAGGGAAGATGAAGTCACTTGAGGTTTTACTCTTAGATAGGAACAATCTTCCTGGTCCAATTCCAACAACACTAGGTGACTTAACTGAGCTCAAAACTCTGTACCTTTCTTCTAACCATCTTTTTGGTTTTATTCCCAGAGAGTTGGGAAATTTGAAAAGCCTCACTTATTTGGATTTATCCACTAATCATCTTACTGGTCCTATTCCTAGTGAGTTAGGGAATTTGATAAATCTCATAGAGATAGATTTATCTAAAAGTCAACTTACTGGTTCAATTTCGATTACTATAGGTGACTTAATTGAGCTTAAAATTTTATATCTTTTTTCTAACCAACTTTCTATTTTTATTCGTAGAGAGTTGGGAAGTTTGAAAAGTCTCTCTTATTTGGATTTATCCACTAATCAACTTACTGGTCCTTGTTGTGCCGTAATTTTTCTATCTGTAGAAAAAATTACTTTTTGAAACGTTCTAAGTATAAAACAATTTAAGAAAAATACTTAGAAAAGAGTCGCCACTTAATTTTTTAAAGAAATCAAGAAAACTTATAATTTTCAAAGATTTAAATAGACAAAATCATTTAAAAAATACCAAAGAGGGTTCAGGGTTCAATTTACACTTCGAGAAGGGTTTAGGCATTCGAAGTGTCCACTAACACGCGGTTGACCTGCAATTTGACTAAATGATTTTTTGACTAATTCTTTAAAAAATGATTTAAAATATAATAATTTACAATACTTGATTTAACTTTGAAAAAATTAAATAAATGACACGTCTTTATTTCATTTTTAAGTTTTAGAGATAGGGATCCAAAATGGACCATTTGAATTAAAAATGCTAGTGATTAAAGATTTTAACAAAATCAAATTTATTAGAATTTGTTCGAGTCTCTTTTTAAAGACAATAACTTAAACCAATTTGAATTAATTAAAAAAGAGTGTCTTTTTAAATTGAATAAAAAACAAGTGAATGCTTTGACTAAAATATTTGAATGTGTGTAAAAATACAAGAGTTGATAAAATGAAAATTGTTAAAACAAAACAACACAAAGAAATAGTTCATCTTTTGGGAGAATTCGATTAAGTTAATTAATAATTCTAAAGTTAGAGTTAAATAAAATTAATCAAACATAATCAAAACAAGTAGGAGGGTAAGAGAGATAATGAAATTGGGCCCTTATTGGGCCAATTTCGCTGCCAGCTTTTGGGTTTTAACCCAATCCCGTTTTTGTATACACTGGCTGTATATTAGTGTATATCAGCATGTATATCAGTGTTTTTCTCGCATTTCTTGCTTCCGAACACCTGTACTTTGCTTCAGCCCTGTATTTTCACGTTTTTGGCCTGTATATCAATGTATAATGCTGTATACAGCACATATACAACCTGTTTCTTAGGCTTTTGAACATTCTGAAATAATTTCCAGCAGTGCATTGGTCTCCAGGACCTGTTCTGAATGTATAGGCGCTGACTAGAGAGAGAGGAAAAACAAAAATCAAGCTTTTATGGCTCAACTCGAAAATGCGGGGAAGATAAGTCCACCATGGACTCGAGAGGGGGTTCATACAAGAAACGAAAGAGGGAACAAAATTAGTATTTTGAAATAATGAAAACAAATGAGACATGATTTTAATTGAAATGAGAATAACTTAAGAAAACAAAATGAACTAACAGCTAACTATATGTATATGTATATCAACAAACAAGCACTTAAAACTTAGACAATGACAAGCAGGCTAAACAAGGATAAAATCAAACAAAAAGCTAAGAAAATAGAGAAAATTTAGCACTAAGCTATTAAAGTTCTAACAGAGACATACATATACATGACAATGAAAGCTGTAAAGAAATGGGCATGGGCATTATAGGAGTAGATCCTCTTATTTTGAACAAGTAATTAGCATTCAAAAACAATTTGAAGTATGAAAGGGCTGCTAAGGAAACAGTCTGTTATACATTGAACAATAATTAAAGCCAATTATCATGAAGATTTTATAAACTAAAAGAAAACATGGTAAGCTGATTTTTATTTTCATTTTATATTATATACTTATAAAAAAGAAACCATAAACATGACAAATTCGAGCCGATGGAAGCTTAATGAGATCAAAGGATGCACGAAGATATTATGCTAAGAACGCGTTGTTTAGCGCAAGCCAACGTGAAATTTTATTCACATGATACCATTAATAACAAACCACATATTTCAAAGAAGTGTATTAACATAAAAATGGTTATTTAATGGAGGAACAACTACAATGTTGAATAAAATTTCAGATTTTAACTAATGAGCAACAAACTGAGATACACTTAAACAGGACAGAAAAGAGAGAAAAAAAAAACGGATTTTGCAGCCCATTTCGAGACCTAACAAATGTGATACGAATATTAACACTAAAATGGGTGTGAAATGAGTACGAACTAAATGCGATAAACTGATCCTATTCAAAACTATTACTTGAAAATCTACTAATTCATATTTGAAGGTAGTTAAATACCACTGTGTAACTTATTTGCATCCTCAAAACACCTAATAATAAACAAGGACCCTATTTAGTTAAAAGAGAGCAAAACAACAGTATGATAAATCAAGGACACAAGCTAAAACTTGAAGTAAGCACATTGACCACGAATTCGGAAGACTACAAACAGAGAAAGCGATTTCAAAACAGGTAACAAATCATCTTGATAGCGAAATCCACACTACCGATCTTGGAGGAGGTAAAATGAATACTAAAGACAACATTACGCTTTACATGTTTCAAATAAGAATAACTAAAAAAAACTATACAAAAACACAACTCAAGTTGAAATCTCTGCTGAAACGAAATAGATAAAAGAGTCGGAATTCTAATGAGTTTACCTTTTTAGGTGCAACGAACTGAAACCTCGACGAGCTAAAACGACAACAGCAACTTTCACACCGAAATACAACCCCGAGAAACTCGAATGAACAAAACAAAGAGAACGAAAGCAAAGACTGAACCAAACAGCTTCAAGAACTTTGGTTTTAATGTAATTCTTTTTCTCAGATACTTAACTAATTCTTCGTTTTTTTCTCTAAAAAAAAATCCTCCTTTAATGGAGAAGAAGAGACATATATATAAGGGGGGAAATCTAGGGTTCAAATTGGAAGGGAAAAAGGGTCGAACCCGGATTCGAATTTAACCCTAAATTCAAATTGCTTCTCTAAAGGATGGGAAAAAGCTGCTGCTTGCACAAGATTTCAACCGAAATCCTCTTAAAATTCGGGTGAAGGGACCAAGGCAGGTGGCCGTTGCAGAGAAAGGCTGTGGGAGCCGCTGGTCATCGATGCGTGAGGGAGAAGAAGACGTAGGAGTGGGGTCGGGTTTATGCTGCTCTGCGAGTTTCCGGGTTTGCCGGACTAAAGAAGAAGAGGACGCAGGAATTTGATTTTTTTTTTTTTTTTTTTTTTTTGCTGGAGGTAGAAGAAGGAAACGTACAGGGTCAAATGGGTTTTTTGCTTGGTGCAGGTTGTTGTATGTAATGTATGGTTTGGGAAGTGGGCTAATTGAAAAAAAAAAAAAGAATTGAAATTGAGGGAATTGGGTTGGGAACTATGTTGTGGGCCACTAGAATTTGGCCCAAAATAGGAAAAGGGTCTAGACCTTTTAAGAGATAAATGTTTTAGTTTAATTTAAATGAATTAATATTAATTAATGAACGAGCTTCTTAATCTTAACGAAATATAATAACTATTTTTTAAAATAATTAATTAATTATTTATATATATATATATATATATATATATATATATTACTAAATTGATTAACCAAATATTTAATTAAAACAAAATCTTTTTGAGACTATTTTCAAATAATCATAAAATATACGAGTTAAATACATAATTATGTGAAACCAGTACATTATCTAAAAATTATAAAAAGTGACAAAACTAGTTAAAATAACTTGCAAACATATATATACATACATATATATATATATTTTTTTTTTTTCTTTTTTCTTCTTTTAATTAGTATATATATATATTTTTTAATTTTACAAAACTAAATATTTTAAATAGTTTGAAATTGAAGAAGCTCGATAATTAATATATATTGTGGAGGGTCAAAATTGGGTGTCAACAGTCCTATTTCTAGTGAGTTGGGGAATCTGATAAATCTTATAGAGATAGATTTATCTAAAAGTCAACTTACTGGTTCAATTCCGATTACTATAGGTGACTTAATTGAGCTCAAAATTCTATACCTATTTTCTAACCAACTTTTTGGTTTTATTCCTAGAGAGTTGGGAAATTTGAAAAGCCTCACAGATTTGGATTTATCCACTAATCATTTTACTGGTCCTATTCCTAGTGAGTTGGGGAATCTGATAAATCTCACAGAGATAGATTAATCTAAAAGTCAACTTACTGGTTCAATTCCGATTGCTATAGGTGATTTAACTAAGCTCAAACTTCTATATTTTTTTTCTAACCAACTTTCTGGTCCCATACCTAGTGAGTTGGGTAATTTGAAGAACCGCAATGGTCTGTCCTTGTATGAAAATCAACTTACGGGTCCAATTCTTGCTTCCTTTGGCAATTTGAGAAGCTTGCAATTTCTGTATCTCAATGCCAACAAACATACTGGTCCAATTCCCGCTTCCTTTGGCAATTTGAGAAACTTGCAATTTCTGCATCTGAGTGCCAACAAACTTTCCGGTTCTATTCCAAAAGAGCTTGCATATTTGGATAACTTGGAAGAGCTGATAATAAGTGAAAATATATATATATATAAAATTTGTAAAGCTAGACATGATAAATCTGAGACACTTAACTGAATATGAAAATGAAAAACATGAATGTAAGGTCAAAGCAATATTCTGAAAATCACAACATAAGCTTAAATCGTAGTCTTTGAGGAAGTCATAAAATTCATTGAAGAAACATATTTCTTTTGTGAGATATTAGCTTTAACTGACAATAAACCATGTGAGCTATAACATGAAATCCAGTGTAACTCCCACACCGAGAAGGGAGAGTCTACTTGACAAGGTAGAACTTCGTATCATATCATAAAGGCTATATGGATCCACTAGCTAAGTCACTGAAGACAATCCTATGGGGGCGCATTGTTTGAAACTAGAGGTTGCTACTAGAGACCACCCTATTTGAGCCTTCATTTCAAAGTTCGCTTGGTGCTAAGTTAAATCCTCATGGAATAGATGAAGTCAATTATCAAAGTGTAATGTTAGGAAAGACAATAATCATAATACCAATCCAAATCATGAAGTCTTATAAGAGTAGCTCCTTCAAATCATGATTCATACATTTGTGAAAAACCTTTCACAATCATGATTTCATAATATGTGAGAAAACCTTTCACAATTCATTGATACTTATCTCAAAAGCATCCTTAGTTCATAAAATATCATTTTTTAAAACATGCATAAATTCCAAATCATAATTCATGAGTTCTTAAGCATAATTTATATTCATAAAATAGGAATAGACATGGGTTCATGTGAAATCAATGAAAAATATGTAATTAAGTTAAATGATGCACAATAAGATTGAATATAAGTAATTGAATCACAATAATTTGAACCCACGAAGAATAGCATAAAACCCTAGATTTTTGGGTGAAATAGATTTGAAGTAAAATATACTCTCTTGAAATAATTCTTAAATAATGCACTAGAAATTAAATGTAAGAAAACTTTCTTGAAAATAGTGCACTAGAAGTAAAATAGATTTTCTTGAACTCTTTTTTGAAAGACTTCTTTAAAATCTTGAACATACTTTTTTGTGAAATTAATGCATATGAAATACTAGAATAAGATTTCTAAATAGGTTTGATTAGAAAGGAGGGGGGGGGGGGGGTCAATGTGGTATAAGGGAAGGAACCATAAATTAAAGATTATTAATGACATAAAGTTCCATAATTGTGATGATAAAAATCAAGAATCAATGATGGGAGATAAAAAGAAATTCGAAATCATAGAATTTGGGTGAAAATCCTAGCTTTGATCTTAAAAATATATATTGTAGGAGTAGGGCATGAGGAAGAACAAAGTTCCTCACTTTAATAATCTTACATACCTTAAACGTTCCATGAATCTTGAAGATGAACCCTAATTTGAAAAAGAACAATCAATAAATATTTTCTTGAGATTCTTGAATTAGTTTCTTGAAAATCCTTGAAGAATAATCTTGGAAATTATTCAATTGAACATTACTTGAAGAAGAATCTTGAAAAATATTTGAAAGATTATTGCTTGGAAGTCTTATGCTTTGATTTTCCTTATAATTTTGTCTTATGGTTTGAGAGAGGAGAAGAAGTTAAAAGATGGAAATATGATTATTTAGGGCTTTATAGAAGTTAAGAAAACCGTTTTTGGGCTTTCCTAGGGGTATAAGTACAAGAAAATTTCCTTATTTAGAATTTTTCTGCTGGCAAAACGAAATTGCACTGCATCATTTCATAAAATGATCATAACTCTCTACTCCGAACTCAGAATGATGAAAACTTGGTGTCGTAGAAAAGAAGATTCATAGAATTTTAATTTTATAGGTTATGAGCTACCTAAGTCTTCATATTCTAATAGATATGTTTGAAGTTGATCAAAGTAAAATCTTCTATGGAAACTCTATGGATAAGGAAACTATCAACTCAACTTTGTGTTAGAGGATTATTACTACCTTAGCTTAATTCATCTCCAAATATCCTCACACTAAATAATTCACTTTAACACATATGCACAATTAAGAATCATCCGATAAAACCTTATACACCTATAAAGAATGGTTCGTATCATAGCTTAGAGATTTTCAGAGTGTTACACTTCGTCTATTTCTAGCACAAAAACCCCAATTTCATACAAACAATTACACCCACAATTCTAGCAATGCAAAACAAGAAATAAAGAAGGGAAAAGAGATTTTACTATCAAGAACACAAATTTCAAAACCAAAGGTGAATCGCAAGGGAACTTACCTAAAATTAAAATCTACAAATTAGAGTTATTTCTTTTATCTGAGCTAAAAATTATAAATGAGAAAAACTCTAGTCTAAAATCTGATCTATTCTCCTTTGAACTCATGCTTCTTTTCAGCTCTTTTGTGAGAATTTTGGATTCAATGCCTGAGAATTTTCACTTTTACCCCTGACCAATTAGGCAGGCTTCGCAAAAGTGATAGGGAGTTCGTAAAAGCAAATGTCGCAAAAGTGAACACTAGTTCGCTTAAGAGACCCCACTTTTTTGGACCAATTAGCAAAAGCAAATCCTGCTTGGTCTCTTAAGCGATTAGTTGACTATGTTGACTCTTCCGCAAAAGCAAACTTCTTTTAAAGGTGTGACATCTGAAGCTCATTTCTTGCCACGTTCATCCCTTTGTTTCAACTTCCTTTTCACTTTTGTCCATCATTTTTCTTCCTAGCAACATATACCTGAAATCAACACAATTAGATGTATAAGTAGCCTCTTTCTCTACTTGAGTGCCACAAAATTACAAGATAAGAGTCTCAAATGAGTGCCAAACCACCACTTATATATCGACACCCCCAACTTAAAAACTTTGCTTGTCCTCAAGCAAGACAAAAATTTAAAATATAAGAGGAACTCAATTTAAGCACAACACCTTTCTATTTCAACTAAGGGTCATGATCATGGATTTGGTTGGTACTAATAATTAGCAAGAAAGCAAGTGGTTTTCAATTCAAGCAATCTCCTCAAGTTCAAGCACAATTTCAAAACTCAATGTATTTCAAAGAATGATCAACTGACAACAAAAATTCTCAAGAAGTAACTCACAATTACTAGTTAACTACACAACTTTCTTTTTACTCAACTTTGGAATCTATCAACTTCACCAATCTATCCTAGTTTTCATGCATTCACAAGAAAGAAGATTATCCCAAAAATGCACACACAAGTATTCACAAAACAAGGGACAAAATATGCATACACTCACACTCACAAAGAAAACATCTCATGAACACAAATGCCACATCTAGGGGTGTACATGACCGGGTTGGTTCGGGTTTTTCAAATATCAAACCAAATCATTTGTGTAAAAAATTTAAATTTATAAATCAAATCAAACTAATAAAATTCGGATTTTTTCGGATTTTTCAACCTCAGGTTGGTTCGGGTTTTTTAAATACCAAACCAAACCATTGTGTTAAATTTTTAAATTTATAAATCAAACCAAACTAATAAACCTCGAATTTTTTTTTCAGATTTTTGGATTTTTTCGGTAAAGTTTGCATACAAACATATAATTAACTTGTGCTTCAAATATTTCTTTAATCCAACCAAAATACAATTATCTAAGGTGTTTTTTTTAAAAAAAATAACACAAAATATGAGATGAGTACTGATGACACAAAAATATTCAATAAAAAATAATAATGAAATCATCATATAAAATAAATATTGCAAAGTCATAATGAAAATAATCATAATTTAAAATTACTAAATCATGCTAAAATAATTTTAATAAGTATTAGTTACATTACTAAATATTTAAGGAAAATTATAATTAGATTAAGTATTTTAATTTTCTAAACCAATGTAAAACTAAAGAACAAATATTCAATATTATTGTCACTCTTAGTGTTGAATTGATTTTCTTTTTTGCATTAGTATTAATTTGATTTTAATTTAAGTTTTATTATAATTATCAACATCTATGAACTATAATTTTTATTGGACCATTCCGAATTCTAAGTTTTAAACTTGAAATAATATATTAAAAGATAAAAACTATGAAATAGTATAAGAAATATTTTAAAATTATATTAAAGTAAAATTTTTTATGTATAAAATAAAATTTTAAAATTACATATATAATGTCGGGTTGGTTCTTTTTAGTTAAAATCAAACCAAGTCAAACCAAATCACTAGTCGGGTTTTTTTTTTTTGTTTGACTCGGTTTGCGGTTTGATTTGGTTTGATTTCAGTTTGGTTTTGTACACCCTTATTCCCACATCATAGGCTTGCCAATATTTTCAATCAACATTGACTCAACTTCATTTAATTGGAAATCTCAATGGACTCTGTTAAGCTTGTAATATAGGCTTGGAGAAGGTTAGGATATCATTTAGGTCCAAGTGACTATGCCCTCCTTGAACACTGCACAACAACTCATCATTTCCAACTTTTTCCTTTTTTCAAACCAATGCACATTTTACCATATTTTTCCCTTTCACATGCAACTATATTTCAACTTTTGGAGGATTCAAGTCTCATTTATCACTTTCTTTTTTGCAACTTTTTCTTTCTATGAAACTTTTTCCTTCATTCTCAAGTTTTTTATTTTTTTAAATATCAAGTCTTCATGTCGTAAGCATCCCATTTATGAGTTTTCCATAAGACCCCCAACTTAGGCTAATAGCCCTAGCTTTCACAATTATCTAGTTCGAGGAGGGAAGGGTTCAAAAGAAGATTACTATTCAAAAAGGGCAAGACTTGTAAGATGATTGCCAATAAAAAAGATAAGGCTCAAAGGGGTCAACTAAGAATATATTTAGTGCAAAGGTGGGATTTTTAGGCCAAGGAACTTTACGAATAATCAAAGAAAGCCTAAGATCAAGTTTCCAACCAAAATCAATCAAGACCAACCGGATAAATTCTAGTTAACACAAGTGAATACAAGGAATTATTTCAACAAACTCACCAAACATAGCATGCGAACTATTCAAGATGGATCAATTTCACTTTCTAGTCAAGAACAAGGGAGTTATTTATCATATTTTATCACCTAGTAAGTTGGAGTCACAAAAAGAGTCAAACCATTGTCACAATATCATTCACTTCTATCATTTTCACAAAATTTTGGAGGGTGCTCATTTATGATTCACACAAGGCTTGACTAAGCTATTTGTACCAAATAAGTCACAACGTCACATCAAAGCACCACAAAGGCAACAACATTCAATAAAATAACGATTTGCCCTTAAGAATAATGTCGCCCGATCTATTATTGGACAAATTTAAGCCTTTTCATTGAGCATTCACAAGGACTTCCAATCTCACAAGCTATGTGTACTCAGACTTCCCCTGCTTCAAGGTATACAAGAATAAAACATTACCACCACAATTTATTACTACAAACGGACACTCACAAATGATACTATTATAACAAAAGAAAAAACATAATAGAAGCGGCCAATCAACACAATAAACAAAAGCATCAAAAACGTCAATCTAAAATGTTAATCAAAACAAAAGGAACAATCCAAAAGGGAGCACCCCCAACTAAAAATGATGTTGTGTCCTCATAGCACACTATGAAACTCATAAAGAGAATACGAAAGGGCTCCCTGGGCTGCCTCAATCATCTCCATCAGTATCGATGCCCTCGCTATCCTCAGCTCCACCATCATCGCTCCATGCAGTTGGCTCATGTCCACCTTCCTCTGGCCTCGAAATCGGGAGTGACTCATTTGCCTTCAACACCTTCCAAAGTCCTTTGACTCTTTTCCACATCCGAGTAAAGAATTTTTCTCTACTCTTCTCTCGCTTCTTCATCTTGCTATGTGAGATGCTCAATTCACCATGTGACTTCGCCAAATCGGCATAGGCCTTCTCCAAATTTGCAAGCTGAGCTTTATGCTTCCTTTGGTCTTTAAAATGGGCATCAAACTCACTTTGGGGCACATAAGATACCGGCCCTGAAGATGACTCACCCAATCCTTGAGGCGTCACAAGGTCCTTCACAATCTTTAACTCACTTGCCAATGATTCAAAAGGGTCCAAAACCGGAGGTATAGGAGAATCTTCCTCCACATGTATGGACTTTTCAGAGTCAACTTTCTTCTTCTTGCTTTTCACATCGTGCCCTTTTATTGTCACGTCAATTTCCATGAGGTTAGCATAGAACTCCCTCACTCATTGCTCATTCGCCTTGCATGATCCTGGCACAAATAAAGTGAGTATTAAAATAAACTAAAGGAAGAACTATTGAATTGGATCAAATTCTTATACATGATTAGTCCTAAATACGAAATCTAAATTTTTATATTGTTACACAAACATGCTTTTTATATATTATTTATGTTATTTTAAAATATATGTTCTTATTATACGAGGGACATGTGCGATGCACGTACATTAAGCATGGCCCCTTAGAAATGTTATTGAACTTTTTTCCCTTCATTAAAATAATTCTACAGTTGACAAAAAATTCCATTTACTATTTTCCTCAAATATTTGTCATTTATTATTAACATAAAATTTAGGACTTTAAAATTAATTAATTTATAATTATTAAATATTTATTTATTTACTATCGTAATATTAACCTTTAGTTCTTCCTTCGCATCTTTCAGGTTGTCATTTTTTGTTTTACCATAATTCTTTATGTTATTGTTAATTTGTAGCAAATGGTTATGTTATATTATGATGCTCATATACAATGTGGTTCGCTTTTTTATTCATCTGATTAATTATAGAGTATTTTTGTGCATCAATAGCAGGATCATTTTTAATTTTATTATATGAATAGTGAAATTTTGTTCACTATATTTAATTTTGCTCATTAAATGTTAGTGTGATGGTGAGTTATAATGTTTCTTTTTAGAGAAAAGGCCCAAAATAGTTCCTCATCTTTGGGTTAAAACTCAAAGTCATCCTTGAGTTTTTATATAGAGCATTAATAGTCCCTCATGTTTGCAATATTGGTGCACTTTTGGTCCTCCTTCAAAATTTTGCATATTTTTAAAAATTGATTTTATTCATTATGTTGACACCCAATTTTGGCCTCTACAATATAAATTAATCATCAAGCCTCTTCGATTTCTAACGATTTAAAATAATGAGTTTTATAAAAATTTCAGAAATAAAATAAAATAAACGTAGTTTGCAAGTTATTTTAAATAATTTTGTTACTTTTAATAATATATATGTTTTATTTAGTTATATATATAATTAGTGAATTTTATGAATATTCAAAAATCATCTCAAAAAGAGTTTATATTCTAAATATTTTATTAGTGAGGATCACAATTTTAAATTAATGAATTTTAAGAAATTCAAAATACTCTCAAGTTATTTTAGAATAATTTTATCATTTTTACTAATTTTAATAGTTTTAATAATAAATAAGTATATTTTTACAATCACGTTATTTTATAAATATTTGAAAATCATCACAAAAAGATTTTACATTTAGTTTAAATTATGGCTATGATTTCGAGTTCATTAGTTTGTAATTAAATTAATTATTTTATAATTGAATTAATTATTTTATTTTCGTTAAGATTAAGAAGCTCGTTTACTAATTAATATTAATTCATCTCGTTGAGGATTTATTCGAATTTGTTAATTTAACTCAACTCGGCTATTTCTTAAACTCTAAATATAACCCATTTTTTGACCTCACCTTTTGGATCCTTAGAAAATCAATTTTGGGCCTATCTGAAAATTTTCCAGCAGCCCAAATCAACCCCCAACCCACTTTTAATACTCCAGCTCACTCCCAGCCCATAATAACAACAGCAACCCGACCCAACCCTTTCTCCTTATCAAAGAAATCCAGCCCACAAAATACAACAATACACACACAAACAACAGCGACCAAACGACCCAGCAAACCCATCGCCCCGACTTCATCTTCCTCACCTGCTTTCTGCGTCCTACAGTCCGGCAGACCCAAAAATCGCGCAGCTACAGCAGACGCCCAAACCAAACGACCCCACTGCCCATACGTGATCCCTTCTCCTTCACGCAAGGGAGAGCTCATAAGAGTCGCACTAATTGCGTCAGCTTTTCACCTACCAGACCCGCCTGCCACAACAGCCCAACTTCAATCTTTTCATCCGGATTTCATGGGATTTTTGTTGAAATCTTTCACCATAGGCAGCTTTCCCATTCCTTGGAGGAGAAATTTTCAAATTGAGGTAGAACTCGAATTCCTATTCTACCCTTTTCCCCAATTCTGAACCAATTCCCCTTCTATAAAAAGGTCCTTGTAAGGCACAGAAAGGGAGGTCGGATTTTTTTTTTACAAGAAAATATAGAGGACAATATAATCAAAAATAGCTAGAATACACACTAAATATACCACGAGAAATCTAAGGAGATAATTAGTTTTAGTGTTCGAGTTCGATATCCTGCTTGGATTTCTTGATCGTTGCTCGAGTCGAAACTTGTGTGGTAAAGGTCGTCATCCTCTGCTCGTATCGTCCCTGTTTCGCTGCCCCGTGAACGGTAATACTCATTTCGATTTGAATAGCTTTGTTCTTAATGCATTGATGTTTGATTCTCAATCATGTGAGCTGCTAGAATGCTAGTATTTCATTTTTGAGTATCTTGATTTCTTGTCGATTAGAAGTTAATAATATAGATGGTTTTCTTATCCAAAAGCGATTTTCGATTTCTTTATTTGAAGTTTGGTTGATCCCATTTTATTGTTGGGATGATTTATTCATGTTAGGGACTTCCTATCCCATTTTATTGCCTCTGCTTGTTGTCTATGGTTTGTGATTTCACTTAAAATTCTGATTTTCAGTGGTTTGTTTCATGTTGTGGGCTGATTCGCGTTTTGCATCTTGACTAGTGTAAATAATGTGAATGGAATAGTTTAATGCCTTATTTATATGTCTATATTCTGTTTGTCGCTGTGCCTGCCGGTTGAGTATATTTTGGACTGATGTTGGGTGGTTTGAAACATGGAATCCGATGATGGTTATCAGTTTTGTATAGTTAAGCGAAGATTGTGTACATATATTGGTTGTTGTCGCCTACTCTTCTTAGAGTTCCAAAAAAAAATAATTAATGCATAATAAGCCATTGAGTTCTTAAGATTGAATGTGTGCTACGTGTAAAATAGCCATGACTCTTTCAAATTTCTTTGAGATGCAAAAATTGTAGTGGCCTGAATTAGACTTCCGGGTCTTTTATACCAATACATGCATTTATCTGTGGCTTGTTGTTTTGGCATGATATTATCTTAATCACCGGTCCAAGTTCATTTTTTATCGATCAGTTTAAATTTTCTATCTGTGGGTATTCGTTTAAAATTTTTTTTCAATGACTGACCCGAATGAACTCGTTTCTTTTGATTAGTCTGTTACGTTTAGAAAGTTATCCATGAATTTAAGTTTGGTTATCATTTTGTCTTCTTTGCTTACTGTCCCCTAACCCCCTTTCTTATCCTTACAAGCTTGATCTAAATGCTTTTTAATATTAAAATCTGCACAGAATGTTGCTTTGCTCGTTTTTCTGCCTTTTTTGGGTTAATATTTTAGTTAAAAAATGAATCACTGTTTGTAGTTGCATTAGCATGGAATCCAAGTTTCTGATTTTCTTTTGTTTTAAATTTTAGTTTGTTAGAGTTTCATCTTTGAAAATTAGTTGAAGCATGTTCCCTTATGATATCAATCTCAATGTGTAATACGATACTCTCTTGACTACCTATAAGAGCTTCCAGTGGCTTATTTAATTGCTTCCTTATCTTTATCTTTGTCTAGATAATCATGTAAATCTGTTATTCATTTGAACATTGCCGGTCTAAATTGCCTATCTGTAATAATCATTTTAGTATTTTATCTTATCATATGGGGGTTAGTTTAATTCTAAGAGAAGGATTCTTTAAATATTATATGCTTCCCTTGATCATCTTTGCTAACATTGGCACAGTGACTAATCTCATATTTATTTATTTTTTTGCCTTATTTCAAGTTGTGTCTTGGTCATATTATATAGATTTTATAGTGTGCTCTATTATTAATTTCTATCTTGTTTTGTTCTTTTCTATGAATGAATCGGCTCCTCCCGAGTTTTTGGAGACTCCTCCTCCTTGCATTTCATTGGTTGGGCCTTGGAGGCCCACTTTTCTATTGAGTCAGCCGAGTCTTTGGAGATGACATACAGGTTGAAGGCGCTAAAAAGGGCTGGAACTTGAATTTTCAAGCTCCGAAAAAGTCCAGAACAGGCTGTATACTTCTCATATACGGCAATATACACTGGCATACACCACGTATGCATGGATATACAAGTCAAAAACGTGAAAATACAAGGCTGAGGCGAAATACAGGTGTTCGGAAGCCGGAAATACATAAAAAGAGCTGATATGTACGCTGATATACACTAATATGTAGCCGAAATATACAAAAAGGGGATTGGATTAAAACTCAATAGCTTGCAGCAAAATTGGCCCAAGAAGGCCCAATTTCATTATCTCTTTTATCCTCCTATTTGTTTTGATTATGTTTGACTAATTTTATTTAACTCTAACTTTAGAATTATTAATTAACTTAATTAGAGTCCCCAAAAAAGACGAGTCATTTCTTTGTGTTGGTTCTTTTAATACATTTCACTTGTCGTGTTCGCTTATTCCATTAATCAAAATATTAGTTGAATCTTATATTTTAAAATCAAGTTAAATCGGTGTTCTTAAAAAAGATACGTTTTAAGGCCTCTTCACTTATCACATTTATTTTAAAGTATTTTTCTCAAATGAACTAAAAAATATTCTCTTTCTACTTAGTCATTTTCCCAAAAAGGTTGGTCAATTAATTTAAAATGATTTCCATGCTTTAATTTATTAAATTAGTTTAAATTGTCATTTCAAAATGAATTAAACAAATTCTAATTAATCTAGTTTTGTTAAAATTTTATTCACATGAAATTTAATTCGAATGTTTCATTTTTAGTCCCTTTCTCTTAAAAATAAATAAATAAATAAATAAAATAAATGTGTTATTTATTTAATTATTTTCTAAAAGTTAATCATTTTGTAAATTATTTTTATTTTTTTTATAAATTATAATTAGTCAAATATTTTTTAGTCAAGTCGCAGGTCGACCGCATGTTAGCGGGCACTTAGAATGCCTAAACCCTTCTCGAAGTGTAAATTGAACCCTCTTTGGTATTTTCAAATGATTTTTTCTGTTTAAATCTTTGAAAATTATAAGTTTTCTTAATTTCTTTAAAAAATTAAGTGGCGACTCTTTTCTAAGTATTTTTCTCAAGTTGTTTATACTTAGAACATTTCAAAAAGTAATTTTTTCTACAGATAGAAAAACTACGGCACAACACATAATTTATGTATGAAATGTTTAATCGTCATTTATATATTTAGTAGAAATAATAACTCAATGTGAGAGATTGTGAGAAGAAAAATACCTTATTTTGTTTAGTAGAAATCGTATTGCAGGTAAAGTCGAGAGGTTCATCACGACGATTTCACGTACAATAGTATAAATTTTTCTTGCAATGTCATATGTTAAAATGTTCTTAATTTAGCTACAGTAATATATATACTGAACAAAACAATGTGCTCTTCTTCTCACCTTCTCTCACATCGAGTTATTGTTTTTACTAAATATATAAAAAGACGATGGGACATTCCTTACATAAAATTATGAACAAAATTAATTTTAAAAAATAGAAAAAAATTTAGGGGAGGACCAAAAGTGCACCAATAGTGCAAAGATGAGAGACTATTAGTGCTCCATGTGGAAACTTAAGGATGACTTTGAGTCTTAACCCAAAGATGAGGGACTATTTTGGGCCTTCTCTCTTTCTTTTTAAGTACACAATTTATTTTTTTAAAAGACTTATGTTGTTTTTTAAAAATAAAACAAAATATACTTAATAATATAGCGTACACACAATAATTTATTCTTTTTATATTTATTTATTTATATAATACATATGTGCAAAACACATATATTTTAACTAGTATTATTAATTACAGAAGAAGTTATCCTGTGGGAGATTTTAAAAATAATTCCACAATAATAAATTTAGTGAAACCGACAAATCTTATTCAATTCAATATTTCTTATTTTTTTTCTAAATAAATGAAAATTAAATACAAATGAATAATATGAAAGGACAAAAATTTAAAGAGACCATAAGGCCCATGGTCATCGTGGAATGGTCATGTACAATGGAGGATAATGAAATTTGGAAAAGAGACGAACAAAATAAATAAAACGAGAGGTGATAAGGAACGTGCGTTATCAAGAGTCGTGTATCGTTACGCATCCCTTGGATTTTACCATTCCAACCATATGTTAAAACTATAGTTCACTTTTATTTTTTACTTATTTTTAAAATAAATTTTCGTTTTTACTTGTTATTTTTAATATATCAAAGAAAAATAATAATTTTTTTTAGTATTTTACTCTCAATATTAAATATTTATTTTTCAAATTATTTTTCACGATATCATTTAATAGGAGATAGTTTAGTAAAATACTTATATCATTAATTTTTTTCTAAATGGTACAATCAAGTCAAGCCGTGATAAGTAAAAATAAAGGAAGGAAATAGTATTTTTTTCTCTTTTAATTTATCTAACATTTCTTTTTAATCAATCTCAACAAAAATAATTTATTTATTTATTTTTGACAAAAAATTTCTATGTTGGATCGTATATATTTGGTAAAAAGTCTATAAAAATGTATTCACTCTTCTATTTAAAAAAGTCCATTCATCTTGACATTTATTTTAAATCTTATAAAATCTTTTTATATTTCTTAAGTTTTAGGCTCAATTAAATTAGGTGAAATGATCTAATGGATCATTATACTTTGTATTATGAACCTTTCTACTTAATCAATTATCAATTGAATTCTTAAACTCAATCAAAAAAAAAAAATTTAAACCCCTCCTATCATGTGTGTAGTTCACTCTCTCTTAAATAGATTGACATGTCAAATCCACGTCATTTAAATAAATAACATGTCGTAATTATATTCATTAACTATTTTTAAAAAATATTAAATAATAGGTTAAATAATCTTTTAACTCAACATTTTTAACTAAATAAAATAAATTTTTTAACTCCACACAGATGACAACTTAAGCGCCGCGTCTTCCTCCTCTTCTCCTCTCCCCATTCCCGTCGTGAAACAACCGTCGCCACCAGCAAAGAAAGCCGCCGCTGTCACCACCTACACTCTCTTCCTCACCATCTCCATCTCCGCCACACACCCTCGCCATTTTTCCTTACCTCATTCTCCGACTTCACAAAACCAGTAGCCCTAAGATGCCGCACCACCGACTCCGACCGGAAAACCTCTTCGCCTACGTGACCAACTCCTCGCACCCTTACTTGCCTCATCTCCTCTCTACGGTCTTCGTTTCTCTGAACCACCAGCGACACCCCTGTGAACCACTACGAACCCCTTCTTCTCTCCATCTTCTCCGGCGTACAGGATGCCACCAGCACCCCCTCGCCGCCTCCGTTTTGGGGAAAAAGGGACCAACCTCGCTTCTCTCTCTCACCTAAGGCTGGCAAGGGGACGGGGACGGGGACTGGGGGACGGGACGAAGGGGGACGGGACGGGACGGGACGGGGGACGGCGTTGGGGGGATTTTGGGGGGACCGGGATTGGGGGGACGAAAATACGTCCTGTCCCGTCCCACTATATATACGGGATGGGACGGGGTTTTGCGGGACGGGGGATTTTTTTATTTTTTATATACTTATTTTTTTGTGTTGAAAATTTGAAATTACATGTTAACAAATAACATTTTTATTTTATTTGGTTTTCTATACATTTTTAGTTATTAAATAATGCTTAAGTTTTCAAATTTCAAATTTGAGAAGTTCAAATTTGTTTTTTAAATTTTTTAAAGTAATTTAAATTTGAAATTTCAAATGTCAAATTTCTATTTTTAAATTAAGTATTTTAAAGTTAGTTTAGTATACATGTAAATATGTATCTATATATTAAAATTAAAATGCAAGACCATAGTTGTATAAAAAAGACTTGAATAAAGCTTTCAAATTTATTTAGAAGTTAGAACTTATAATTTACAAATATTAGCGGAGTAACTAATCTACGCAGCCACCTTCTAGGAAGGGTTCTGTTTCAATAAGTTCTCAAATGTAAAACTAATATTTGTTACAAATATTATATAAGCAACTAATTTACGCAGCCACCTTCTAGGAAGGGTTCTGTTTCAATTAGTTCTCTGATGTAATCTAACATCTGTGTTCTCCTTTAAAACTCAATTCTAATTGTCGAATCATATCGATGGTGACATCCTCCGGTGTTGGCAAACTTGCTAGAAACTCTTGTGACTCTAATTCATCGTCAGTAGATTCAATGATCGTTTTAATCCAAGATTCTTGTTTGAAACTTATCTTTGGCAAATTATAATTCCTTCTCTCGGCGTTGATCCAGTCTCTAAATAAAACTGATGTTTCCAAACTTTCTTCCGCCAATGAATATCTATGATCGTCAATTTGAAACCTTGTCGCACTAAAAGCAGCCTCCAATGCAACTGATGAAGCTTGAATAGCTAGAACATCACGAACCATTTTGCTCAAAATTGGAAATGCAACGCTCCGCCTCCTCCACCATGCTAATAAATCTTCATTGCCATCTTCGTCTTCCACTGTTTCTAAAGATTGATTAAGATATTCTTCAAAATCATCACGGTTAGTAGAATTAAGACCAAGAAAACCTCGCATATAACTTGAAATTCGAGCTTTACTCTGAGGATTAGAAGTTTGACCAACTTCTCCTTGAGTATTTCCTGTAGTTCTATATTTTTCATATAAAAATTTTGCTTCTACTTTTATGCTAGACTTACACATTTCACAAGTTGGACTTTCTTCCGGTAAAATTTCTAAAGTATCATAAAAAGTATCAACAAGTGCGTGCACACCTCGTAATTTATATTCAGGATGAAGTAAAGTAGTAGTTAAATAAATTTGATGAATAGGAAAAAAATATTTTTTAAATTTTACAATCATACCTTCAATTGCAACTCTAAATTTTTCAATTTTTTTGTATTTAGAAAATTGAATTGAAATAGCACAAATATTTATTAATATTGATGAAATAGTAGGATAATAAATTCCAGAAAACATGGTTGTAGCATCATAAAAAAGTCTTAAAAATTCTATTAGTTCATTAGTTTGTTCCCAATCTTCTTCACAAATCCTATCTAATGGGTCAACATTATGAGCATTAAACACCATTTGTACGGGGTTTTTATATTCGTAAGCAACTGAAAGCATTTCGTAAAAAGAATTCCACCTTGTTTTAATATGTCTTGGAATTTTTCTTGGTGGCAAATCACAAAGTACACAACGCTCATTAAATTCCCTAATTCTAGCAACTCTATGAGCATAAAAAATCCACGCAACAACATATTCAATTTTCATACAACCACAATCAAATAATTCAACACCATCTTGTACAATTAAATTTAATACATGTGCAATACATCTAATATGAAAAACATTAACATCAATTGGACATAATCTAACTTTTAACATACTAGCAGCGTTTGTATTATTAGATGCATTATCTAATGTGACAGACATTACTTTATCTATAAGCATGTAATAATCTAAAACACTCAAAATATTTGAAGCTAAATATGAACCAGTTTTTTTCTCTACACATTCTTTATAACTTAAGATTCTTTTTTGCAAACTCTAGTTATTATCAATCCAATGTGCTGTAATAGTTAAATAATCATGTCCATTAACACTACGACCCATGTCCGAAGTTATGGACACTCTACAATCTAATATGCTAAACATACAACGAAGATATTGACAATATTTACCTTGATGTTCAAAAACATCAGATTTAACAGTATTTCTTGAAAAACCTCTATAAGAAGGATTATAAGTTTGTTGAATATATTCAATAAAACCGGGATGTGAAGGAAAACTATAAGGCAAACCACA
The DNA here is from genome assembly GCA_037074985.1 of Solanum bulbocastanum. Lineage (NCBI taxonomy): Eukaryota > Viridiplantae > Streptophyta > Magnoliopsida > Solanales > Solanaceae > Solanum > Solanum bulbocastanum. The sequence continues at coordinate 33,005,623 of CM073604.1, forward strand.
AACAGAAACCATTTTAGCTAAATTTTCACGATCTCTTTCCTTATTATATTTACGTTGTGTTAGTGGACCACCGGGGTTAGAAAGATCTAATGTTCCTTGAACCATGTTAGAAGCCCCTACCGATTCATTAACATTAATATCAAAATCATTAACTGGAATTCCTTTTTTCCTATCGGCTAATGCTTTAGCTTGTTTATATTCAATCGGTACACAAGATAACAAATGTCTATTTAAGCCCCCCGTCCCATCTTGACCCCCACCTTGTCTATGTTTAAAAGGTTGTTTACACTTATTACAAATTGCAATAGAGTTTTCTTTATCTAAAGTCATAAATTGCCACACAACAGAAGTTTTAGGGCGTTGATACTTCACCTTCTCCCTTGTAGGAGGTATAAGGGGTGAGCGTCGACAATTTTGCTCCGTTGAATTTGTAGTTTCAGTTGAAACTTCTGTCACCGGACTAGTAGGTGTATCTTCTAAATCTTCTTCTCCTGGATCAACTTCTACTTCTTCACCTGAATATTCATCAAGATTAGGATTAATATTACCATAACGTCGTTCTAAACTTTCATGATCGAGTTGAACATTTGAATAAATATCATAAGAAGTAGAATCATTTGTATTAAATCTAACTCTAGACATTGATTTAGAAGAAGTACCACCATAATTACTCTTATTTTTTTCCTTACTACTTTTTTTATTAAAATTAAATAATTGACTAATGACACTTGATTCTTTCTCTTTTCCTTTACCGGTATCTTTTTTGCTAGAACTCATATTTAATTATATGTAAAGTGTAATATAAAAATAATAATAACACAAAAATTAATGACGAAAAATAAAATATAAATATTATGAAACGAATGTACCAAACGTCTGCGTTAATAGCAGACGTTATAACCGATTCTTGAAACTTGTAGTTTGTTGTAACTTGTAATTTGGAACTCCAATACTTGATAGCAAATATGAGAATTATATATATTATAATATAATATGAAAATTTAGAATTGAAATATATGTATTATGATATAATATGAGACTTAAATGGAATACAAAACTAAGATTTGAGATTGAGACTTGAGAGGATATAGAAAATAGATGAGAGAATAGATGATTTTGTAAGAAATAAAAAGGGATAGAGGGGTATTTATAATATTAAAAATGGGTTAAAGTGTATTTATGATAACTTGAGGGTTTAAATTAAAATATTAAAAGTAGGGGGAGGGTAGGGGGTGTTGGGGAAGTGGAAAAGTGGGATAAATCCATTGGGGGGGCCCACTAGCCGTTGCCCCCAACGGATATAATTTAAAAAGTAAAAAAAAAAAAAAAGATGAAGATCCCGTGAACCGGCCGGTTCAACCGGGCCGGTTCGACCGGGACCAAAGGGGTGAACCGGCCCCTAACCGGTCCCCTATCCCAAAAGTCCCCCCAACCCGCGAGTTAAACGGGACCGGGTCCAGCGGGCCGGTCCGGGCCGACCCGGTCCCCTTGCCAGCCTTACTCTCACCTTACTGTCAACGACCACACTCAACAATGAAGGAGAAGATTTCATATTTTTTAATTTTTTTTTCAATTTATTATTTATAATTTTATTTTTAAAAAAATTTAAATATGATATCACTCAGCTTGTTGAGGCGTGTAGTCACACGCTCTTGCCAATTCAGTCATCTTAATGTCACATAAGCTTAGTTGACAATTAGAGGGGATCAATATATAATTTTTTATTGAAATTAAGGGTTTAATTAATAAATAATTAAATAAAAAAATTTATAATACAAATTCATATAAATATAAGCGTTCATCAAATCATTTCACCATCAAATTATATCACATAATTAAAACAAGAGTACCACTTGTCTCCTTTTCTTATGACCTAGTGTACTGCACTAGTTAGTTGAGTAATTGAGTTACCATAATTAGGGGTGTACATTATTATACATAAAGTCGTTAATATGGTTAGGTCCGTTGGATCGATTTAGCCTAATTCGTGATATAGTAGAGCTGAACTATGCTTTTTTGAGTTCGTTTAAGAAAAGTGCTTTTTAGCTCGGTCTGAATAAGTTTGTTGATTTGTGGGGCTTGAGAAATATGGATAGGGCCGGCTCGTGGGTTAAATAAAAATTAATTAAAAAATAAAAAAAAAATAGAGTATTAAAAATAACAAGAGGTTAAACTCAAAATTTGTTTAAAATTTGAAATATTACAATTTAAATACAAATTATGTTTATAAAACATGTACTACATGAAAAAATTTCCTAAAATTCATAAGGAATCACTACATTGATCATAACCTATGAAATATTGTCATAGTTTTTGTATTTTATTATAATCATTGAAAAATAATTACGTTAATATTTCTATTTAACTATTTATGCTTTTACTTGAAATCAAACTTAATAAATATTATAAAGATAATTTTATTTGTGTATTTGATTAACAAATAGTAACACTAACACCATGTAATATTACCTTGTCGATATTTTTGATAATATTTTAAATTATAATTTAATTCAAAAAAATTATAAAAAAGATATACTTTTAAGAAAAGAGAGTTTGCCTGACAAAGCCCGGAGCCCACATACTTGTAGGCTAGGCCGACCATTTTCTGGTCCACACAAAAAATGGGCTAGCCCAATCTGACCAGTAAAATTTCAAAGCATGTATGTATTAGCTCGGATGGGGTGGGTCAGCCCATATTGACAATTCTAATTATACATTAGACATCAAAATATCCTATTAAAATAAAAAAAAAAATGGTATTGTGATTTTCATGTTGCGCTATTGGTATGTATTTTGAAATATTTTAATAATCAACATGATATTCAATATTTATAATGAAATTATCGAAATATTGAATGCTATATCAGAATTTATAATTACATATATATAATCCAATATTAACACAATTGAAAATATTAACTACTTTAGTACAAAGCACTTATTAATTAATTCTTATAGTATGTTCTAAATTTTTTTCAACTATCTTGTTAAACATAATCATTTTTTTTTTTTTGAATTTATTAACGAAATGAATAGTTTGTACCTTTTCTAAATAATTTTACATGTATAAGGTGTTGGTCTAATATAATTGAGATGTTTCTTAAAAAATTGACATCGTAATTCTTTATTGTTATACATAAGTATAAGTATATGTAAGTCTAAGAGCATGTTTGACATTGCTGTTGTTAGGATCAAAATTCGGTCCTTTTTTTTAAAAAAAGTAGAAATAGAAACAAAAAAATTTTTTTTTTTCAAGACTAAGATATCCTATTCATATATACATATTTACCAATATATCTCTTATAATTAATTAATACATCTCAAAGTTTGGCTAAATTTCATTTAAAAAATTTATTTTTTATTTTTATATAATAAATTTTACATTTTACTTTACATTTATATATTATTATTTTATATTTTACATATTATTTTAAGTATAATTATACAGAATTAGAAAAAAAAGATAATAACTATATTTTTGTGAGGTTAGAAAAAAGAAAAAAAAATAACAATTAAAGATTTCAACTCAATAAAAGGTATAATATTGATTCAAAATTTAAAATATGTACATTGTAATTTAATAAAAATAAAAGTTTAATTAACTTTTTTATAATATATATTTAAAATAATTTATCTGTATAAAACAAATGAATAGTTGTTCTTTTTCGTAATTTAACTCTCAAAAGCACTTGTTAAGAAAGATCTGTCAAACACAATTTGCTTATTAAAAACACTTTCAAATGAATTAGTCAGACACAAATTGCTTTAATTTTTTCAAAAACACTTTTCTGAAAAAGACATTTAAAAAAAGTGTTTCTAAAAGTATGTCGTTTTTAGCAGTAAGGCCAAACACATTCTAAGTCAACAAAATGTGGTTATCGATTGTTCTGCTAATATTTCATGTGTTTTTATTTATGGTTCTTGTGGAGCTACATCGCAACAAATCTTCTTTTTCTACTACATTGCTTTTATGATCTTAAGAGCACTGGGTGAAAAAGCGCTGACAAAAAACTAAAAGGAATGGGTTCATGTAATTACTGTGCCTGCCCCCTTCTTAGTTAACCAGGCACACCATGTTTGACATCTATCAGAAAAGAGTGAATCAAAAAACATGCAACTTAAAGATATAATTTAAGACCCCGATCCTTCAATTACTACCCCTATGACTAAATTCTACCACATTTGGATTCACACATTTCCTTCCAAATCACACCTTATTTCGCTACCAACTCCCCCACTAAGAGTCATTCACCTTCCGAATGGATCATCATCTAACCATGTTATTACATAATGACTTTTCGAAATCACCAATTCTATCAACACCAGAGTCTTTCTCACTGAATTCATTCCTAATCTCAAATCCACCACTAACTATATTGACGAGCAACACTCTTACTTATTTTCCTCAACTCAATCTACACATGATTAAATACTATCTTAGGCAACTCAGACCGCCCAAGAACCCCCAAAACATCAGCCATAGTATATCACATGCAATCCTGGACAACAGAAGAACCACCCCAGCCTTTAAATATATCAATTTGGCCACTTATGAACCAATATGTAATAGTCTCATTACGAAAAACTAAATCAAGTTCACTCATGAAACTCACATGCATATAATTGATGTATCAAACGTGATACCCAAGTTAATAGCTAGTATGTATCAGTGTGGTACCTAAGTCAATCATATATAGATATCATTGTACTATAAGTGGTACCTGAGCCAACCATTAGTATGTACCAGACGTGGTACTCAAGCCAACTGAGAAATATCATATACCAAGTGTGGTACTCGAGACAACCAACAATCACACATCACAATTACAATGAATACAAATCACACTTGTACATTAAGGAAACACTATCATTGCATGTGATTGATAACAATATAACATAATAGGAATCAAACAATCATTACCTACTCCAAAGAATTCTTTCCTGAACGTTCCCTACTCACACTTCGATTACCCATAATCACCTTCTCTAAAATAACACCTAACAATCATCACAAGATTTATCTATCTAAACCACAACTAATCACATATTAAACTATTTAGACTTCGTGCCCGAAAGACTATGCATGAAATCTCTAGATAATCATTAAGATATTATGTAAGTAATGATAGGTCTAACTACTCAGCTAAGACTATTCTATCTGAATGCTAAGTAACTGTTGAAGAATTCTAAACACGATCTTTAAGTTTCATAGAGGCAAATCCCGACAGACGTAGACGAAAATTTCGTGAGTTTTGGCATTCCTTGTGCAGAATTACCTTCTCTCTGCTATCTCCAAGCTTAAGAGAATTTTAGGAGTAACCCTAGTCTATTTTATACTTCTGAAGGATGTAATTTTAGGAGTATCCCACCCTCTGAGTAAATGTAATCTCTCGTTCGAAATCTCATCTCAGACTTGAGTCACCCATCAATAAGAAGGTATAATTATTTCTTCCCTCTCTCACATATTATAGTAGTGGTTAGTTCATCATGTTTCGGGATATAACCTAGAGTATAGCAATTATAAGTATATTACAACACAAATAATTAAATTCAAATATGTGTAATTTCTCATCCAGAGACTTCACCTCGGACTTGAGCCCCTCATCAACGTGAAAGTTATAATTATCTTTTACCTCTTTCACACATCATAATAATAATGATCAGTTTCACCAACACTCTAGATATAACTCGGACTACAACAATTATAGGTATACTTGCAATGCAAAGTAATTTAATTTGATTCATCATTCAATAGTTTATGCATTCTAAACATCAACGTAACAATCATAGGTATGTCCAAAGGCCAATCAACAAGTTCAACTTAAGAGCATACATGAAACCAAATCAAGTCTAAGCCTCAATTATCAACTAAAGATCCTATCACCAACCTTTAATATTCATATCCATGATCCGTGATTTAACCATATAAAGGAACCCTCACACTCGGGCTATTACTAGAGTTAATTCTCATGAATAGAATGCCACAACACTGAACTCACACCTTCATGAAAAGCCCTACATTAATTTCTCTCTTTTTAACGTGATTAAACCGAATTGTTAATTATAAAGTCATGCAATTCTCTCTATCGTTAACCACTTCAACATAGTTCACATTACAAATTGACATAGAGGTAATACACACAATTAGGGGTGAACAAAACCGAACCACAAACCGAACCAAACCGCGAACTGAGTCAAACCGAAAAAAAAACCGACTAGTGGTTTGGTTTGACTTGGTTTGGTATTGAAAAAAAAAAACCGACTATAATTGGTTTGGTTTGGTTTTAACTAAAAAAAAGTCAACCCGAGACCAAACCAACCCGACATTATATATATTTATTTTTAATTTTATTTTATACAAAAAAATGTTTATTAATATATAATTTATATATTTTTCTTAATCTTTCTCACAATTTTATGTTCAACATTAGTGGACTTGGGCTACATAGTTGACTTGAGCCCACTTGTTATTTTTAGAAATAAACAAAAGCCCAAATAAATTATACAACCCTATATAATATTCTCTATCTCATTTAACAAAGGTCATTAGGATTTGGGTCAGCAGCTCTTCACTTCAAAAGCATAGTCACTGTTAGGTTTCACTCAGCTATTAGGGCATATATTGAGCTCGTCTTTTCGATTCTAGTTCAAATCATCATCAACTCATCTTAATCTAGGTAAGTAATTGCTACTAACTCGTTTTTAGATACTTTTTTTAGATATTTTTCTTGTATTGCGATTGTCAACAACATCACCATTTTGGATAGTTGAATCATAGATATAAACCTAAAAATTATACATCTTGGTGTCCATATCTATGGTGTGTTAAGCTTAGCAACAAGATGATGATAATTTTTTTTGTATATAAGTTTCACTTTTCTCTCTTTACTTATGTTGTTTCAATGCAATGAAAAAGGGGCAAGTGTTCCACTCATTGCTTTTGGTTCCTTTTGTATGGAGGTTTTTGTACTGTAAACATCGTGATGGTCCGCAGAGATAAGGAAAAACAAGTGATAGAGATAAAAAATTAAGAGACTATTAGATTTTGATAGCAATAGCCAGTAATATACATCAAACTTTTCTAACCAAATATTTTGTACTCCTATATTTGTATCTGTTTTGGTTTCAAAGTGAAATATACTTCTAAGTCTTGTGAACAATACTTGAATGAAAGTTTTGTTGAAACACAATCTTGTATCAGATTACTAATAACTATTGTTATGTATGTGCAGCAATTTTCTTTTTGGATGGAAACTACACCTTCTGTAACGGATGTAGAGATGATTATTAATATTCCTTCAACTATATCGACAATATCTCAACAACAAGGTAAAGTATCTCCACATCGACGCACACCTCCTAAGAAGCAAAAAAGAGCAGCTCCTCCGGTCGCTCCTAACTCTGAAACTACTGGTAGAGAAACATCTCAAATTTGGAATCATTTCTCCAAGTTTATTGTTAAAGGAGGTAAATGTAGGGCAAAATGTAATTATTGTACTAAAACATTTGCTGCCGACAGTGTCAATGGGACAACTACATTATGCAATCATTTAAATGGGAAATGTCTCAAGTCTCCATTTAAGTCCGATAAGAGGCAAACAACATTAAAACCTATCAAAAGAGGTTGGCCAGAAAGTGGTTCCACTAAAAAAGGGGTGTTTTATATGGATGAAATTAAGAGAGCAATTGCCGAATTTATAATTATTGATGAACAACCGTTTAGAGCTGTTGAGGGAGAAGGATTCAAAAAATTAATGGCTAAAGCCTTTCCAAATTTTGAAGTACCTTCTCGTGTAACTGTTGCTCGACATTGTCTAAGGATTTATCAAGAAGAGAAAGAAAAGCTTAAGGAGCTTATAAAAAACCAATGTGTTTGTCTTACCAGTGATACATGGACGTCAATCCAAAATTATACTTATATGGTCGTCACTGCACATTGGATTGATGATCAATGGAATCTACAAAAGAGAATTCTTAATTTTTTTCAAACACCAGATCACAAAGGTGAGACTATTGCCAAGAGGATTGAGGATTGCTTATTAGGTTGGGGCATTAAGAACTTGTTTACAGTGACCTTGGATAATGCAACCGCAAATGATGCTGCCATTAAGAGTTTAAAGGGGTGTATTGAAGATTGGAAATGGGTAATGTTTGAAAATCAGTTTTTGCATGTTAGATGTAATGCTCATATTTTAAACTTGATTGTAAAAGAGGGGTTGGATGAACAAATTGAGCCTATTTCTCATATAAGAAGTGCTATAAAATATGTCAAGTCTTCTTCTTCAAGATTTGCTACTTTTAAGTCCGTTGTTGAGAAAGTTAAGATTGACACCCGTGGTCTTGTAAGTCTGGATGTTGAGACTAGATGGAACTCGACATACACAATGTTGGATAAAGCTTTGAAATTTGAAAAAACTTTTACAATAATGTATGTGGATGACCAGAATTATCAAAAGTAATGTCGAGAAATAAATACAACAACAAAAAATCCATCAACAGATGATTGGAAGAATGTGAAAGCTTTTGTGAAGTTTCTTCATAGTTTCTATCAGGCAACTTTAAAATTTTCGGGCAGCTTATATTCTACTTCTCACTCTTTCTTTCATGATTTTATCAATCTCCGAAATGATATTATCAAGTATACTAAACATGATGATCTCATTTTGGTTGATATGGCAACAAGAATGAAATCCAAGATGGATAAATATTGGGGTAAGTTTGAGAGTATAAATATGTTACTGATGGTTGTTGTTGTGTTGGATCCTAGATACAAGATGCAATATGTAGAGTACATTCTTTCTATTGCATATGGCTCTTTGATGGGAAGATTAAAGTCTCAAGATGTGAGAGATGTTTTGAATCTCTTATATAATCACTACAATTGTTCTTGCTCTGAAGGTCCTAATGAAACTATTGAAAATGATAATTGTGTAATGGGTGAATCTAGTGATTTGTTGCAATCTCAGTGGGAGAAACATATGAAAAAAGAGGGATTTGTTGTAAAAAAATTTGATCTGGAAATATACTTGAAAGATGATATAGTGAAGATCAATGATTTTAATATTTTGAGTTGGTGGAAAGTTTCGTCCAGTAGATACCCAATTGTTGCGAAAATTGCTAGGGATATCCTTTCTATTCCTATTTCTACTGTTGCATCTGAGTCAGCTTTTAGTACAGGGGGTCGAATTCTTGATAGTTATCGAAGTTCTTTATCTCCAAAAACGGTAGAAGCACTTATTTGCACTCAACAATGGCTACGATCGCCTTCTAAAGAATGCAAGCTTGAAGATATATTAGAGGAAGTCCAGAAAATTGAGGAAATTGAAGAAGGTAACTTTATATATTCAAATTGTTATTAAAAATGATTCTGCTTTTGAATGTTATTTAGTATTCAATTTGTTTCAATTCTTTCAGAATACCCCGACTCACCTTTGAGGATTGATTAGCCAGTTGATGTACTTTAATTTCACTACATGGAACAAAGGCATTAGTTCATTCTTTTGTGATTGTTAATTACCAAATTACTATTTGCTTTAAATAGCAATAAGAACTAAGGACTAAACATCAACTTAGTTAATCCATTGCTAATCAACTTAATTGATTTATATTGTCTACTTTGCAGATGCAGGCTATGGTTTTTGGAAAATATGTATAGAAGATCTCACTTCAAAAATGTTTTGTTCCTCTAGGTAGAAGGTCCTAGGTTGTAAGTGATGATGGTGTAGAATTTAAAGATTTGAATGTAAATAACTTGTATTAACTTTTGACGACAATATTTTGACTATGCAAATTGTTTAAGCCACTATGTTACTTTCATGAATTTCTCGAATGTTAATGAATCACTCTTGATTATTGATACTATTTTATGATTTTTGTCCAAAATAGTAATAGTAGTAATTTTTTGAGAATTTGTGTTCCAAATAGAATGGAGAATTGCCTAATGAACTCATGGGCTTACAATGCTAAAAGAAACTACCTAATGCTTTTCTAGGATGAAAAATCATGTTAGTGTTCAACGTTTTTTTTAAATCATTAAAAGAACACAAGCTCTTTAGTCTTTATCAAAAAACCCGAGAAAACCCGAATAACCCGAGAAAATTGAATAACCCGAAATTGAAAAAATCCGACTATTATTGGTTTGGTTTGGTTTATATATATTTTAACCCGATACAAATGGTTTGATTTGGTTTTTAAAAAATCTGAACCAACCCGGTGATGTACACCCCTACACACAATACACCCATCAAGGCTTCATAACATCAACATACCCATAGCTCTCTTTATGTGAATTTCATGTCTATTATGCATTCATAATGCCCTGCAAGACTAATCATGATTCTTCAATCAAATATATGTTATGAACACATTTACCTATCTCGATGCTACTTCAGAATACATGAATCCATGTGTCTTTGTTCAATTCTATCGAGATTGATGACGAATTTACAAGTAAAAAATTGGAGATGTGTTCATTGAGGAATACTTAGACTTAGAGAGTGATCCTCTTTCTCGTGTAAAAGCAATCAAAATTCAAACATGCTGCATTTTAATGAGTTGAATGATTAAGGTTACATTAATAGAAAATGAAGAATTTGGTCCTAAAGAATTCAATTGAATTAGTTTTTATCGATTACCATTATTAAGACTAAATTATAAAACAATCTTACCCTTAGAAATTTATATTGACACATGTTGATCATTCCCCATTGATAATTACTGGAGCAGAGCCGTTTTTAACAAGCTACACAATATTCTAATTTCTAAATTCTTTTTTATTTCATGATAAGCATAGTTACAATATTAAGTCAAGTGGGTTAAGTAACTTGAAGTTAATTCAGTTGTGAAAAATTTGTATTTGTTTTTGTGACATTTTGAAAAAAAATAATAATGATTTGACTAATTAAGGATACTATATGTATAAAATCTTGTCCAAGTTTTATTCTCAAATTGATTAACACTCTTTATCTCCCATATGTTTCATCGAATCATATACCGATAAAATATTAGAGAATTTATTTTGATATTACATAACTCTTCACAAGCTAAAATTTTGTTGACATATATATATATTTTTAAATATGGGAATCAAAAATAGTAGAATTTATGAAAATTGGACTATACTCGAGCGAGTATTTAACAAAAATACATGTTTTCATAAATTTTTAAGATCATATATAGAATTGATGCTTGTTATTATCGAAAAGTCAAAATAATTGATAATCTAATGATAGAAAAGTCGAAAATTGAAATTCTAATAAACAGACGTAAATATAATAACTCTAAAATAGTGAATTTTTTTATCGGATAAGTTTTGACCCTCACACGTAAGGTGTAACATTTGGGATCATAACGGTAAGACTTCCATAATTTCGTGAGCATAGATGACTGACTATTTGTAAGCATATATACTTTAGGTTTCCAATGTATCCATAGTTCCAGAGTGTCGGTTCTAAAAGTTTTTTAAAAAAAAAAAAATAATGCAATTTGAGTGGTCCAATTTTTTTTAGCAACAATAATTTATATTTTTTAAAATATTAAGTACTACTCGTAAAAAGGTAAACTTTTAATATAAAATAAAATATCATGAAACTTTCAAAAATAGCAAATAGTAAGCACTTTATACCTATAGTTTGCTTAATTATGAATAATAACAAAATGTTAAAATATTAAGTACTACTCGTAAAAAGGTAAACTTTTAATATAAAATAAAATACCATGAAACTTTCAAAAATAGCAAACTATAGCACTTTATAGCTATAGTTTGCTTAATTATGAATAATAACAAAATGTTAGGAGATGAAGGAGGAGAGAGGCGAGCGAGATCTGAAAAAGAGGAGAGAGTGTAATTTTTGCGAATTTTGGAGAAAAAAATATAAATACAAATTGATTTTTATCAAAATGAATACATATCACAAGGAGAGAGGCAAGAGAGGGAGGAGAGAGACGAGCGAGATTGAGAAAGAGAATGAGAGTGAATTGTATTTTGTATTTAATGCATTGTATTGTGTATTTATTTTACATTATATTATGTATTTATTTTTTATCAATTATATTAGGAATACAACAATTATATTTTCTATTTATTTTGCATTGTATTCTTTATTTATTTTATATCAATTGTATTCAAAATACAACGAATATAACTGTATTCATCCTCTCTTTGATTGAATGCAAATACATTTGATAGATAGGATGAATGCATATTGTATTTGTACGAATACAAATGCAATTGATACAAAAATACAAAATACATTTTTTTGAATACAATTGAAATAAAAATACAAAACTTTCACCTATATTTAATTGAATACAATTGATACATAATACATTTGAATGAATTTCTTATAATTTATGTAAAATAGAAAAAACAGAGAAAGAAAGGAGAGAAAAAAATGTTTGCTATAAAAATAGCATATTGTTCTTTTTATAATATATTTAAACTATAACTATTTCACAAGAAAGATTAAATAAATTATTAGTTCGAAGACAATTATCTAAAGAAATCGATTTTTAAAATAATAACTTTGCATAAAAATTTAAGATTTCTATTAAATTTTGGATATTATAGCAAATTAAAGGATCAAACTTAAGCATGATAAGAAATCAAACAAATCTTTTTGATTTTGTACTTCATCTTTATCTTTGGTTGTATTTTGTCGGAACGTGAAGAGTTTCAATTGATTTTGAACTCTGCCTGACATCTGATAAACACAGGCAAAGGCTCACCCATTTTTGTGGTCCGTAGTGCACACGATATCTACCACTTGAGGCACGGCAGGGCCCCCACCAAAACTCTGACGTTGACAACTTTTACCACAATTGCCAAACAATCATTGGATCACAATAATTATTTTACTATATCTTTTTTGTCCTAATTGCTCAGTTAAAAAATGCCATAATTTCTTCTCTTCTTCTCTGTGTGTGTATATATAGTTCATAATAGTGTAAAACAAAATCAATTGAGATGAAAAACTCAATTTCGTCTCTTTGAAAGCTGAGGTAATTTAGAAAAAGCCAATCAAGGCTCTGAAATGTATATGATATTCAAGCGATTGATCATCGGTGGAGAGATTGTTGAAGAAGAAGGCGAGTGGGAGAAAGAAAGATAAGAAGAATCGAAGTAGCATAATATTTCAATATTTTAGAAGATTTTCAGAGTATCTACAAGATTCATCTATATCTATTTTCATCACCGCTTACGGTAAAATTAATTCTCTCTTTGTCATAGATTTGATTCTAATGAAATTATTCATGAGATACTGTATTTGAATTTCCGAAACGGTTATGTACTGTATGTGTATATATATGTTTGTTGAGTAAGGTGTTTTGTTTCAGAAATTTGAGGCAACAATGATGATGAAAGAAGCGGCGGCGAATGTGACCGGAATAGAAACTCAGATGAAGAATGAAGTCCAATTTGTAAAGTGCGAGTGCTGTGGATTGACAGAGGAATGTACAGAGGCGTACATAGCGAGAGTTCGGGAACGGAATGAAGGGCGGTGGATATGCGGACTGTGTGCAGAGGCGGTGAAGGATGAAATGGTGAGATCGTCATCGGAGAGAAGGATTGGAAGAGATGAAGCTTTGAATCGACACATGACATTTTACAAAAAGTTTAGAGCTAAAAGTCTGCCCCCGAATCCGACGGGGGAATTGATATCAGCAGTGAAGCAGTTGCTGCTGAGGAGCTTGGATTCGCCGCGATCAAATCCGGTGAGTAGAGGAGGTTTGGTTCGATCGCAGAGTTGCTTTTCAGCTATTGATAGTTGAATGAGATGATATTGAGGCATAATAATTGAAGTAAATAGCATTGGGCTACAATAAGTTTTGATGCTTAATTATCCATTGTTGTTGTTGGACAATTATTTAGTGAAGTTTATTTATTTGGATTGAATCAATTGAAGATTCGCTTTAGTTTTGTTAGATCTAATGCAAAATTTCTTATCATCCGGATCAAAAAACTTAAAACTTATTCAATTGCACATCAAGCGATCAAAAAACTTAAAACTTATGCAATTGCACATCATGCTAACACCTTGTTTGGATGGTTGTTATGTGTTGTGTTGTATTGTATATCATTTTATGTAACGATCGATCTATTGTGATCGCGTTGTTACCTTGATATTTTCTTTTCATTTGGTCTTTATTTATTAGTTAATAATCATATTTTATCTTGTATCCTATTTTTTATAGTAGTTCTACCCGTAGTGTACTTGTCGTGTATGTTTATCATTCAAATTATAGATATATGACAATATGTAACAATAAAGAACGATACAATCTATCCAAACATTGTATTTATTAAAACAATACAATACAATACAACATATAAGACAATACAATACGATACATTATGAAACAATATCTAACAACCATCCAAAGGTGTAAGTATCAAGGCCATTGATATGAGAATGTTACTACTTTTCTGTAAATAACTTCTTAATGAAAAATAAGAGCTAAAAGCCTTTTTTATTATGAGTCAGTAGAGTCTCCTAATGCAGAATTTTCACCCAAATATTTTTGGACATACGTGGTTCAATAGTTTCAAGTGGTTAATTTAAGCAAATTATTGATCGGACAAAGCCAACATATTCTAGAGTTGGAATTTAGAGCAATTTGATTTTACAATGTTGTTGATTTGGTTGGAAATCATACTGTGCAAATCTAGCGGCCATCAAATACTTGTAAAAAGTTGATGAGAGTGATCTGAAGAAAAATGTCTAGTTGATGAAATGGAAACTCACATTTGTTGTCTTATGTAATAAGAATGATCAAAATGAAATTATTTGGGAAAAGACATGACTGATCTCCGTTGTAGACAAGATGAGGAAAACAAGACTAAGATGATTCAGGCATATGCATGGAAGATGAGGTTGGTGAGGTTTGCTATAGTGAGTATAAAGAGAGGTAGATGTATGACGAAAAAGTTTTGGGGAGATATGATTAGATAAGATATGGATCACCTACAAATTACAGTAAGACCATGACTCTAGAGAAGAAGGTATGAAGGTCGAGGACTTGAGTAGAAGGTTATTAGGTATTTGAACGTTGTCTAGTTCCTTATCCATATTGTTATTATAGCTCTCTTACTATTTTTTTCTTTGGTTTTAGTAGTACCGTTGTTTCTTTGCTTCAATTATCATGTTATTTATTCTTGCTACTTGTTCTCATTTTAGATTATTTTCAGCATTGAATTTTTCACTATTGTATTTGTTTTACATACTTGATTTTTAGTATACTTACTCGGGTTGAAGGTATATTGAAAACACTCTTTCTATTTTCACAAGATACGGATAAAATTGTGTAAACATCACCCTCTCAAACTCCATTTATAAAATTATACTGAGTATGTATTGTTGTTTTTGTAATTTAGTGAATGGAAAAAGACATAAATTCCCTCCTGAACTTGTTTCAAAAAATCAGTTACACGCTTAAACTATCATGATGAGCTATTACACACCTTTACTACTTAAAAGTGAATTTAATACAACCCCAAGATGTGTAACATCACTCTCACAATATGTGACGTATTACACTCGTTGTCACATTAGCGCTACATCAACACCATGTCAAAAATTATAATTGTTATATCCTTTTTGTTTTTCTTTATTAACTAACTTTTCTTTTGTTAACTATATTTTACACTAATTAATTCCTAATTAGTTATTAAAATTCTCTAATAGTTCTATTTTTAAAATTCTCTATAAAAATGTCGATCGATGTATGTTAGAATATTTTTAAAAAAATAGTTATATCTTTAAAGAATCCAATAAGATTTTTGGGAGTCCTAGCAATATTGGCAGTGACTATCCACCCTATACATATCTAATATCTTAGTCATGTAGTCTATGTGGAATTGGAATTCAAGGTTGTAAAAAGTGAGACAACAGAGTCCTTGCAAAACTGAAAGGGATATTCCATATTCTAGCAAGTTGGTTGATACTTTGAGACTTAAGATCATAAGCAAAGAAACAAGATACAAGTCCCAATCTAGTTATTGCTAATGTGAAGGGCCTATATTGACAATTTATTGGAGTAATATTCCATTATATTATGTATTTATTTTACATTATATTCTGTATTTATTTTTTAACAATTATATTCGGAATACAACGATTGTATTTTCTATTTATTTTTCATTGTATGCTTCATTTATTTTATATCAATTGTATTCAAAATACAACAAATATAATTGTATTCCTTCTCTCTTTGATTGAATACAAATACATTTAACAGAGAGGATGAATGCATATTGTATTCGTACGAATACAAATACGATTGATACAAAATATAAAATATACTTTTTTCAATACAATTGAAATAAAAATACCAAACTTTCACCTATATTTGATTGAATACAATTGATACATAATACATTTGAATGAATTTCTTCTTATTGGCATAAGAGAGAAAAAAGAGAGAGAAAGAGAGAGGGTGAGAGAGAGGAGAGGAGAAAATGTTTGCTATAAAAATAACATATTGTTCTTTTTTATAATATATTTAAACTATAACCATTTTTCATAAATAACTTGCTATTTTGACTAATTTTATAATTTTTTCTAAAATAAAGAATTATTAAAAAAAAGTTTCAGGTTCACAATAATTATGTCACAAGAAAAATTAAATAAATTATCAGTTGAAAACAATTATCGAAAGAAATCGATTTTAAAATAATAACTTTGCATAAAAATTTAAGGCCACCAACCTTCTTTATCACCCATGATATTATAGGATCATAACAAATTAAAGGATCAAACTTAACATGATAACAAATCCAACTTTACATTCAAATCCTTTTGATTTTGTACTTTATCTTTATCTTTGGTTGTATTTTGTCGGAACTTGAAGAGTTTCAATTGATTTTGAACTCTGCTGACATCTGATAAGCAAAGGCAAAGGCTCAGAATACAATTTAGAGCAATTTTATTTTACAATGTTGTTGATTTGGTTAGAAATCATACTGTGCAAATCTAGCGGCCATCAAATACTTGTAAAAAGCTGATGAGAGTCATTTGAAGAAAAATATCTAGTTGATGAAATGGAAGCTCACATCTGTTGTCTTATGTGATAAGAATAATCTGTCAAGCCTTAAGGTGTGTTTTATAGAGTAATGGTCATACCAACTATGTTGAATGCAGTAGAGTATAGGTCAGTCAAGAAATCGCATGTTCAAATTAAAGATGAGAGTTGCATAAATAAAGAGATTGAAATGAACGTGTATGTGGCATACTAGGAGAGATACGATCAGAAATGAAACTATTTGGGACAAGGTAGGAGTGACCTCCGTTGTAAGCAAGATGAGAAAAACAAGACTGAGATGATTCAGGCATATGTACGGAAGATGAGGTTGGAGAGGTTTGCTATACTGAGTATAAAGAGAGGTAGATGTATGCCGAAAACGTTTTGGGGAGATATGATTAGATAAGATATGGATCACTTACAAATTACAGTAAGGCCATGACTCTAGATAAGAAAGTATGAAGGTCGAGAACTAGAGTAGAAGGTTATTTGGTAGTCAAAAGTTGTCTAGTTCCTTATCAATATTGTTATTATAGCTCACTTTCTATTTTTTTCTTTGGTTTTAGTAGTACCCGTTTGCTTCAATTATCGTGTTATTTATTCTTGCTACTTGTTCTCGTTTTAGATTGTTTTCAGCACACTATTGTGTTTGCTTTACATACTTGATTTTTAATATACTTACTCGAGTTGAGGGTATATCGGAAACACCCTTTCTATTTTCACAAGATACAAATAAAATTGTGTAAACATCATCCTCTCAAACTCCTTTTATAAGATTATATTGAGTATGTATTGTTGGTTTTGTAATTCGATAAATAGGAAAAGACATAAATTCCCTCCTAAACTTGTTTCAAAAAGTCAGTTACACGCTTAAGATATCATGATGAGCTATTACACATCTTTACTTTAAATGAATTTAATACAACCTTGAGACGTGTAACACCACTCCCACAATATGTGGCGTATTACACTAATTGTCACATTAGCTCTACATCAACACCATTTCAAAAATTATAATTGTTATATCTTTTTTGGTTTTTCTATATTAATTAACCTTTTTTTTGTTAACTATATTTTACACTAATTAATTCCTGATTAATTATTAAAATTCTCTAATAATTATATTTTTAAAATTCTCTGTAAAAATGTAACGACCTGTTCTCGTCGTTATAGAAATGCCAACGGGGGAAAATTCGGGGCCAAAAAACCTATTCGTAGTATTTGGATTTTCCCAACCTTGTCCAGATTTGATCGAAATCAGAGTCATTAAGGTATAGGGAAGTCTGGTAGCAATTGGGTGATCTAATTATGATTTTGATTACATGAGTGGTTAGATAACTCGTTAAAGAATCCATACGACTTTACATAATTGAATTCACGTGAGTAGAACTCCCGGAATTGATCTTGATGTAAAGGGTATTTTCTGAGTGTCGTTGGTTAGAGGTGTGTTGTGAAGTGGAAAATTTGGAATTCTTGAAATAAATCTGTCTTGAGAATGGCGCTTTGGCGGGGTCGCTGTGGCGGGTTCGACGTGAATTAAAGTCGTTAATAAACCCCCTAAATGACCTCATTATGCACTTTTTTACTTTTAGAGCTAAGGAACGACCCCCAGGCGACTCCTACTCATTTTCACCATTCTTGAGGCTAAAGGTAAACTTTTCACTTTTCGAATTCGTTTTTCGATCCGTAGAACGTAATATAATGGGTGAATATTGATGGGGGAAGGTTTTGTTATAGATTCTATGGTGGAAACAACCCTAAGCTGGATAATTGGGATCATGAATTTGATCTAGGGTTCATAGATTTGTTAGTAATTCGGATAATTAGTGATTGTTTATTAATTCCCGTATCATATTGATTGTTTGTAGACCAAGAACAAGCGGAATGAATTCGGAAAGGCAAGGATCAAGTTTCTTAGGGTTTCAAGTTTGTTTCGAGGTAGGTGATGGTTATGATTCTATGATTGTGTGATTATGTTTGTTCTTGCTTCATTATGATACTTGTATATGTATGAATGTTGCAATGTTGATCACATTTGTTATAAATGAGATAGATAATTGATAAATGCCATGAAATCATGACATTAAATATATGATCTTGATGATATACTTGTGATTGTGATTGTGGTGTATGAATGGGATCGATTGCCACGTTCCGGCATAAATATGTGATCGATTGCCACATTCCTGCATGCTAACTGTTTGGGTTTGGGTTCCATGAAAGGACCAATGGTTTGACATAAAATGTAGTTGCTTGTAAAAGTTGTTAATATTGTATATGTTGATATATATGCATGTGATTATAATGTTGTTTGACTTGTGTATGTTACACTAATGGGATAGCCGCATGATCCTACCAATACACTGTGGTTGTGTACTAATTCTGCACTTGCTCTTATTTTTGTTGGGTACAAGACATCTTCAAGCGGCTATTGACAGTCCTCGCTTAGAAGATCAGTGATCGTCGCTTCGAATTCAAGGGTGAGCCAATTCTTTTGGGCTATCATGAGATTCTCTTTCATCTATGTCCAGCATTTTCGGACTTAGACATTTAGTTCATTAGTTGGGGTTGTATCTCTTTCTTGTTTAGACTTGGTTCATTGTTAGAATATTTTTGTACATTGACTTTCAGGTTCTAGGTTATTTCTTCCGCATTGTTAGTTATTATTGTTGGACTTTTGTTAGAGTTTATGTGAGCTCTATTTTTATTTCCTTAGTGTTTGATTTAAATGCCTTAGTTTTTAGATCATTTGCTTGGTGTGGGTTGTAGAAGTGGTTCTCCCATCGGAGTGTTAGTGTAGGTGCCAATCACGATGGTCTGGGCCCTAACAAAGTTGGTATCAGAGCCTAGGTTTGTTGATCTTGATGTACCAAAACGAGTCTAGTAGAGTCTCGCGGATTGGTATGGGGGCACCTTTACTTTTCTTCGAGAGACTATAGGACTTTAGGAAATCTCTATTTTTCTCTTGTCTCCTTTCGTGCTATGACTTGATTCCAGTTGGTATCTGGCGATTCAAATTAACAGCGTTAGGTTCGTAGCTCCCGTCAATGCTTCAGTTGAGGAATCTACAACGAGAAGTCGCAGTCAAGGCAGAGGTAGAGAAAGAGCTAGGGGTAGAGGCCGTGGAAAAGTAGAACCTGCTGGAAATCGAGCTCCTGTTGAGAATGCTCCTATAAATGAGAACCCTCCAGCACATCATGAAGAGATAGAGGAGAATGTTGATATTGATGTTAAGGATTTGGGACAAGAGGGAGAGGTGCAGGCTAAGACTACAGGTGTTCCTCCTTTGGATCCAATGTTAGCTCAATAAATCATGTCGTTCTTAAAGGGATTGGTTGGTCCTAGAATGCTTCCTTCTGCTCAAGCAACTCAACCTCCTACTAATCCTCCCGTTGCTAGGACTCTACCGAAGGTGGGTGGGACTGGAGATAATGATGCTTTCTTCCATCCGTTGTTGGGTTCTGTTATGACTGGTAATGAGCATGAAATGTTGACTAAGTTTTTGAAGTTAAAGCCTCTTGTGTTTCTTAGTTCTGAGACTGAGGATGCTTATGAATTCATTTTGAATTTCTATGAGAGGCTTCATAAACTGGGTATTGTTCATCAGCATGGGGTTGAGTTTGTGTATTTCCAACTTCAAGGTGAGGCTAAGTAGTGGTGGAGAGCTTATATGGAATGCAGATCTTCTACTTTACCTCCACTTACTTGGACCCAATTTCATGCTCTATTTCTAGAGAAGTATGTGCCTAGGACGTTGAGGGATCACAAGAAAGATGAGTTTATGGCGTTGGAGCAAGGTGGTATGACTGTGGTTGCTTATGAGGCCAAGTTCCATGCTTTGTCTAAATATGCTACTCAATTGGTGACTACTGAAGAAGAGAGAATCCAATTATTTATTAGGGGATTAAATTATGAGTTGCAAGTATTAGCTGTTCATATGACTTCTGTAGGGAGAAGCTTTAATGAGGTGACAGACTATGTTAAGAAAGTGGAGGGGATGAGGCGACTCGGGTAACTTTTAAGGTTCTTATTGCAAGGGGTCCGGAAGACCAACGCTTACAGCCAAGCCAATTCAGTCCGCTATGCCCGCCTCTATAGCTAGTTACTCGGAAACTCCATCTCATAATTTTCAGAATAGCCAGAGAGTCGCGCCTTCGACAGACGGCATACCATATTTTGATCGTACTTATTACAACTGTGGAGAAGTTGGGCATATAAGGAGAGATTATCCCTACCCACGTGTGTTAGATTCTACGTAACAGCAGTCTAGAGCAGTGGTACCCGTGGGAAATGGTAAGAATGGTAGAGGGTGTCCACAAGGTAGGCGAAGAGGTAATCAGTGAGGCCGTGGAGGTAGAGGAAATGGTAATGGTAAAAAAGGTAGTGGTAACGCGCAACCAGGCAGGGAAGTGGCTCATCATGATGATAGGGCTCAGTGTTATGCTTTTTCGGGCAAGAATGAGGCAGAGGCATCTGATGCGGTGATCATATGTGCTATTCTTGTCTGTGACCAGATGACTAATGTGTTGTTTGATTTGGGTTCTACTTATTCATATGTATTCGTGAGATTTGCCTCAGATTTTGATATGATTTGTGATATTCTTGATGCCCCTATTTGTGTTTCTACCCCAGTTGGAGAGTCAGTCATAGTTACCCATATCTATCGTGCTTGTCCTATTTTGTTTATGAGATTTCAGACTTAGGCTAATTTAGTAATTTTGGATATGATTGACTTTGACATAATCTTAGGCATGACTTGGTTGTCCTCCTATTATGCTGTGCTTAATTGTAATACTAAGTCTATAACTCTAGAAATTTCGGGAAGGAAAAAATTAGAGTGGGAAGGGGTGTACAAGTCTAAGTAAGCTAAGATTATATCCTCCACTCAGGCTAGTAAACTGGTAGAGCAGGGTTGTTTGGCTTATTTGGCTCATATTAGGGATGTTGAGATGGAGGCTCCCTCCATTGAGTCTATTCATGTGGTGTCTTAATTTATAGAAGTGTTTCCTAATGATTTCCCTGCTATGCCTTCAGATAGAGATATAGATTTTTGCATTGATTTAGAGTCTTGTACGCGTCCCATTTCTCTTTCAGACAACCTCCATATCCTCTTCGACCTGTGCATATGAGAGTGGGTCATCATCGTCTGAATTCACGACCGCTTTACTGCTGCTAGCCTTGCCCGTCCTCCTCTTCTTGCTCCTAGAAGTAGAACCTGTCCTAACCAAAAAAGGATGAAGGGGGGGGGGGGGGATCCACTGAAAGTACCTTATCAGCATCAATTTGTCACGACCCAACCCACTGGGCCGTGCAAGCACCCACTCTAACACCTAAGTAGGAGAACTCTCATATCCCATTAGTCAAACATACGGAAAATTAAAAAAAAATAGATGCAATTTCAATAACATGATTTTATAAATAAAATCCTTAGACACACTTTTAGTTAAAACTTGCAAAGTAATAACAACTCCCACCACATAACATAAGAAATCAACTAATAAGATCATGAAATAAATCACTCGTTTCTCCACCTTTACCCTCTCTTGAAATACCTTCAATATACACTAGTATTCTGACTATTAACATCCTTCTCCATCAACCTACCTACCAGGTACTTGATCATAACCTAACCACGCTAACACGTAGAAAAATTCCCCCAAATACAACCACCAACATTTCAACTAACCATTCATGTCACACCCCTACTTTCTCATCACATTAACTGACCATAGTCATATAATACATTACATCACGCTCCCTTAACACTCAACCCAATCTCCTTCCCCCAAGGTGAAATCCACCTAAGCATCTTTCATCACATGCGCTACCTCTATTTCTCACCATTACAACACACGAACACACATTACTATCTATTATTCATCCCTTAAACACTTAACCCTTCCACTATACCCAACAAGTCCTATATGTATAAGTCAATGAACAATATAATCAAATGTATAATAAACATATACTATATCACCAACATTTACGAACAACAAACAACTTCTCAAGTCTCAAATACACAATTAGGCCACATCATTGGTCATTTCATGGAACCCAAACCCAAACCCAAACAGTTAGTTATGCCGAAACGTGAAAATCGATCCAAGTTAGTTATGCCGAAACGTGGCAATCGATCCCATAGTTTTGCCGGAACGTGGCAACCGATCCATTTCAACACATCACAATCAAAAACACAAGTATATCCTCAAGATCATACATTTAAGTCGTGATTTCATGTCAATGATAATTCACCCATCTCATTCACAAAGTGTGATCAATAATGCAACATTATCATCATACGCTAATTTGTCATGCTTAGCCCTAGTTCATCATCTAAGGCTTCTTTCTAGGGTTTAATCGCAATTCATGTAATTTCTCAATTAATCACCCTAATTTGTAGTCTAGCATATGTTCATAAATCTAGTTTCATTCATGATTTCATAGTCTTATTCTTTAAACAATTCTATCCAAGATAGCAATTCTAGAAGCCCTAATAAATCATTGATTTCCCTTCTCAAGGCATAAACCTAATTACTTTGATTTCTAGTAATTACCCATGGAATTCTCTTGGTACGCGAAGGTCTACACATAAAACCCTACTGTTGATTTACATATATCATGTGATGAGCACAGATTTACACTACTCAATTCATAAAACCTTGCCTACGTGGGTGCCAAGCAGTTGCATAGAGTTTTAACTTCAATTTAGGTTTTTTGGGCTTCACGACGGTGGATTTGTCCATGAATCCACAAGATTTCCCCATCCTTATGCTAGAAATCTCCTTCTCCTTCCTTCCTAAGCTTAGAACAACTTTTCTGAGGTTTTTAGGGTGTTTTACGACTTATTTAGGTATTTTCAGAAGATGGGGAAAATAAGATTTCTCGTAATTTACGTTCTGCCCCGCCTATCCCGCTATGGCGCCAACTTATCCCGCCTTGGCGCCACCACCCTAGCGGCAACTGGCCTGCTCTAGCGGGATAATAACCAGAGGTTTTTTTTGAATTTTTGTTTCTCCTAAATAACGATGGTTCGGGTCGTTACAATCAATACCAATTTACCCCTCGTTCGACCTCGAATGACTAGTGCTCGGACAATCACATACCTATTTTCGAGTACTAAACCCAACTAACGAATAGGGCCATCACGGAACCACAACCACATATGGTGAATTTTCAACTAGTTGATACAAGTAAGGTACTATACCTGAAGACCAGACTGTGTAGAGTACATAGAATTGTTTGTAATTCAGGCAATTAGTGATTGTTTATTAATTTCCATATTATATTGATTACTTGTAGACCAAGAACAAGTAGAACAAATTCGGAAAGGGAAGGATCAAGTTTCTTAGGGTTTCAAGCTTGTTTTGAGGTAGGTGATGGTTGTGATTTTATGAATGTGTGATGTATGCTTGTTCTTGTTTTATTATGATACTTGTATATGTATGAATGTTTCAATGTTGATCACATTTGTTGTAAATGAGATAGATAATTGATGAATGCCATGAAATCATGACATCAAATATATGATCTTAATAATATACTTGTGTTTGTGATTGTGGTGTGTGAATAGGATCGGTTGCCACGTTCCGACATAACTAACTTGGATCGTTGCCACATTCTGGCATAAATATGGGATCGATTGTCACGTTTCGGCATACATATGGGATCGATTGCCACGTTTCGGCATAAATTTGGAATCGGTTGCCACGTTTCGGCATGCTAACTATTTGGGTTTGGGTTCTATAAGAGGACCAATGATTTGACATAAAATGTGAAGTTGTTCATTGTTTGTAAATGTTGTTAATATTGTATATGTTGATATATATGTATGTGATTATAATGTTGTTTGACTTGTGTATGTTACACTAGTGGGATAGCCGCGTGATCCTACCAGTACACTGTGGTTGTGTGCTGATTCTGCACTTGTTCTTATTTTTGTTAAGTATAGGGCATCTTCAAGCAGTTGCTGATAGACCTCAGTTAGAAGATCAGTGATCGTCGCTTTGAATTCAAGGGTGAGCCAATTCTTTTGGGCTACCACGGGATTCTCTTTCGTCTATGTCCAGCATTTTTGGACTTAGACATTTGTTTTAGCTAGTTGATTAGTTCATTAGTTGGGATTGTATCCCTTTCTTGTTTAGACTTGGGTCATTGTTAGAATGTTTTGGTACATTGACTTTCAGGTTCTAGGTTATTTCTTCCGCATTATTAGTTATTATTGTTAGACTTTTGTTAGTATTTATGAGAAATCTATTTTTATTTCCTTAGTGTTTGATTTAAATGCCTTAGTTTTTAGATCATTTGCTTGGTTTTGGTTGTAGAAGTGGTTCTCCCATCGGAGTGTTAGTGTGGGTGCCAATCATGATGGTCTGGATCGTGACAAAATATATCAATCGAAATATGTTGGATTTTTCAAAAATAGTATATTTTTAAAGAATCCAATAAGATTTTTGGTAGTCCTAGCATTATTGGCAGTAACTATCCACCCTATACATATCTAATATATTAGTCATGTAGTCTATGTGGGATTGAAATTCAAGGTTGTAAAAAGTGAGATAATAGAGTCCTTGCAATACTGAAGGGGATATTCTATATTCTAGCAAGTTGGTTGATACTTTGAGACTTTAAATCATAAGCAGAGAAACACGATACAAGTCCCAATCTAGTTATTGCTAATGTGAAGGGCCTATATGGACAATGTATTGGAGAAATATTCCTTGAAAAGTTGTGAATATTATAGATTATACTCCCTCTTTCCATTTTTATTTGTTATGTTATGTTTTTCGAAAGTCAATTTGACTAATTTCAAAGTTAAGTTAGATTATATTAATTCGATATTTTAAACAAAAAATTAAGATATTCAAAAACTAAACAAAAAGTAATATAAGTTGTAATTTTTTGCATATCAATTTGATGAAAAAATACATCACAAAATGTTATTTAATGTTTTTATAGTTTGACTCTAAAAAAGAAAACTGTGACAATTAAAAGTAGATGGAAGTAGTATAATTTTTGTTTTATGCTCATTAAAAAAGTAGTATATAAAGAGTGCATCACAAGTTCATGATATTTTTGGATGGGAAAACAGAGTTTTTGACTAAAAACATCCTTAAACTACACCCTCAATTTAAACTACATCTTTAAATTATCTTTCTTAACAAAAAAAACATCCTCCAAGTATTTAAAACTTAACAACTTCCATCCCTCTATTAAAATTTATCATGAAATTAGCGAATTCCACACAAAAACATAAGCAATTCACACTACTCTCATAGAAAAATTCTATAATTTTATTACTTGGTTGAAAAAGCTTCCAAAAATCAATTATTTTTTTTGAGACGTTTATTTGATGTCGAAAAAAAAAACAATGTTAGGTCTGTGTGAGTTTATGAGGAGACATGATCTGCTCTTCTCCTTCACCAACTGAATGGAGTTGGAGCTTAATTTTACACCATCTTCACCTTGCAAAGTCAAAATGTCACTAGATCAATAATTTTTTGGGGCAAACTGATAGTTGAGGTAATCAAGATTCAGCTAATTTTGATCTCTACTATTCGAGTTTTGTTTTCCATTATTAGAAGTAAAAGTATCTGATCGACATCACTTTTTGCAGATTCAATGGGAAGAAAACATTTCAACTCATAATTTTTTGATATCAAATCAAATGAAAAGTAAATGTAAACAAAATTGCTAATTAAAAGGAATACAATGCAAAACGTTGTAGCTAAGAAAAGTTCACAATATTTTATTGTAGATTTATGTAGAATAATCAAAATTGCTTCATTGGGGTTGATTTAGGGAGTTTTGTTGAGAGTACTGTGAATCGTACATGTTTTTGTGAAGAATTTATTAATTTTTGATAAATTTTAACAAAAGTTGTCAAATTTTAAATAATTGAGGGATGTTTTTGTTAATCTATTAAAATTTCAAAATTGTAGAACTTAATGATTTTCACATACAATTCTATAACAATAAGCCATTCAAGAAACATACCTGTTTCTCTCTCTTTTCCTTACGTTTCAGAATAGTTTGATGGAATTGACTCTATGTTTTGGCAAAGAGAGGAGCCCTTTTATAATACGGAGAATAAAACAGTTTTTTCTCCCATTCCATCAACGTGAGTTATGGATAGTAGGGGGTAGTTTTAATCCCACAAGTAACTTTCCCATACAGGTTTAGAATTTAACTTATATAATTATTAAACCAAAATAAATTAATTATGTGGGCCATAGAAACTTACATTCTACCACTTGGCACACACAATTATTAATCTAGTGGTTTAATAAGTAAGTCAATCATGTGCACAATTAATGTTAAATACAACATCATTTGTCATTGTTAAATAAATTAACTAATATGAGTCATGGAGGTTGTACATCACTTTACTTGACATAATTCCTTCCATGTACTACCTTATTAGTCTATTACCTAACATAACCTTTCAAATACATAATGGGTGCAACGATAATACTTAGAATATTTTATCTAAGTCAAAACATGTCATTATCATTCACAATATTATGTATACAAGAGAAAACAAATAACAACAGAAACATAATTTGAGCTCAAAGTGCCAATTACATAAATATAATAAAGTCTTTACATAAAGTCATTCATTGCTATCAATAATACCCATCCTTTCAACATGTTCAACAAATATTTTGGGTGGTAATCCTTTCGTCAACGGGCCAACACTCATAAGCTTGGTGCTAATATGTTCAATTGACACTTTATGTTTCTGGACTTCTTCTTTAATCAAAAAGTATTTTAATTCCATATGTTTAGCACCCTTCGAATACTTGTCGTTTTTAGAGAAAAAAACTGCGGCGGTATTATCACAATAAACTTTCAGCGGACTGGTTATATTGTCGACTAATTTTAGTCTTGAAATAAAGTTTCGCAGCCAATAAGCATGGACTGTGGCCTCAAAGCATACCACAAATTCAACTTCCATAGTGAATGCTGCTATAACAAATTGCTTCGCACTCTTCCATGATATTGCTCCGCCAGCTAATAGATACAAATATCCAAATGTTTGATTTTCTTGTATCCAGACAATCAACATAATCTGAATATGAATATCCAATAACATCAAGCTGATTAGATCTTCTATAAGTGAGCATATGATCTTTCGTTCCTTTGTAAGTATCGCAACACCTTCTTTGCGGCCTTTCAATGATCTATTTCTTGATTACTTTAATATCGGCCCAGCATCCCAACAACAAAACTGATGCCTGGTCTTGTACATGTCTGGGCATACATTAGGCTCCTAACAATTGATGCATAAGGAATGTTTTTTATTTGTTTACGTTCCAAGTCATTCTTTGGACATTGATTGAGACTAAACTTATCTCCTTTCTGAATTGGAACAGGACTTGTTGAGCATTTTTCTATTCTATATCTTTCTAATATTTTATTAATATTGGCTTTCTCAAACAACCCCAACAATCCTTGTGATCTATCCCGAAATATTTCTATCCCAATCACATAGGATGCCTCTCCCATATCTTTCATTTCAAAGTTGTTAGAGAGATATTTCTTGATATCGTGCAACAAACCAAGATCATTAGTAGCAAGCAAGATGTCATCAACGTACAGGACTAACAAAATAAACTTACTCCCACTGACCTTCAGATATATGCACTAATTAACAGTGTTTTCCTTAAATCCAAAAGTAACAATAGTTTCATTAAACTTAAGATAACATTTTCGGGAAGCTTGTTTAAGTCCATATATTGACTTATTAAGTTTACACACCATGTGTTCCTTTCATTTAATAGAAAACTCCTCAGGTTGATTCATGTAAACTTCTTCCTCCAAATTTCCATTTAGAAAGGCTATTTTCACATCCATTTGATATAGCTTTAAGTTAAAATGAGCTACCAAGGCCATTATAATTCTGAGTGAATCTTTTATAGAAATAGGTGAAAATGTCTCTTTATAGTCAATGCCATCCTTTTGAGTGAAACCTTTGGCAACAAGTCTAGCCTTGTAACGTTCGATGTTTCCAGTTGAGTTACGTTTAGTTACATTTAGTCTTAAAAACCCATTTACACCAAACTCTTTTGCAACCTTCGGGTAATTCAACATGGTCCCAAACTTCATTTTGTTCCATAGATTTTAACTTATCTTTCATAGAATCTATCCACTTATCATAATTGTTACTTTCAATGGCTTGTGAAAATGGAAATGGGTCATTATCAATTCCCAAGTCACTTTCTGACTCATGTAGATATACCAAATAATCGTTAGAAATAAAAGGCCTTCTTTGTCTTTGAGATCTTCTTGATGCTACTTCTTGTGGTTCATATACTGTAGGTTCATCAATTATGGGTTCATCATGATTAGTAGGAGCATTAATTTGTTGTTCTTGATGATTACATTGTTGTACAACATATTCATGAATAACAAATTTAAAAGAACTGCAGGGTAGAGAAATTTGCACCCTAACTTGTTTAATTTCCACGTTACGTGGTTCTTTACTCCCACTAACTTCACCATTCTCAATGAACCTAGCATTTCTAGTTTCAATTATTCTCGTGCTATGATTAGGAGAGTAAAATCTATACCCCTTTGATTTTTCTAGATAACCAATGAAGAAACCACTGATTGTTCTTGAATCCAGTTTCTTTTCTTGTGGTTATAAACTCTAATTTCTGCCAGGCAACCTCAAACATATAGGTGCCTCAAACTAGGTTTCCTACCAGTCCACAATTCAAAAGGTGTCTTTGGAACTACTTTACTAGAACCTCGTTAAGCAAGTAAACGATAGTTCTTAAAGCATACATCCACAATGAAGGAGGTATAGATGAATTACTTAACATACTCCTAACCATATCTATTAATGTACGATTACACCTTTCTGCCACACCATTTTGCTGTGGTGTGCCAAACATTATGTATTGAACACATATGTCATGTTTTTTGAGGAATTTAGCAAATGGACCTAGGTGTTGTCCAGTTTCATCATATCTTCCAAAATATTCACCACCTCTATCAGACCTGATTATTTTCACCTTTCTATCTAGTTATCTTTCAACCTCAGTAATAAATACCTCTAAGGCATTAATCGCTTGACATTTTTCATGCAATAAATAGACATATCCATAATGTGAAAAATCATCAATAAAGGTGATGAAATATTTTTTCCTTATTGAAAGACGTGATATTAAAAGGACCACATATATTAGTGTGTATAATTTCAAGAAGCTGAGAGCTTCTTATGGCTCCTTTCGTTGTGTGCCTTGTTTGTTTTTCTTTAGTACAATCCACACAAATGTTAAAGTTAGTAAAATCCAAATTTGGAAGAATTTCATTCTTAACTAATCTTTCCAGCCTTTCTTTAGATATGTGACCTAAACGTTTATGCCACAAGGAAGCGGATTGTTCATTCACCAAACTTCGTTTGGTTCCAACATTATGATGCTGAGATAAGATTGTTTTAGCAAATAGATTATCAAGATTCAGTTTATATAAGTTATCAAAAAGAGTACCGGTACCAATGAAATAATTATACTTAAACAAATAAAAACATCCATTACCAAAATTAAAAGACTATCTAGTCTTATCTAACTTAGATAAAGAAACTAAATTTCTCGAAAGAGAAGGTGCATAACAAGTTTCAAGTAAATCTAAGTGACGCCCAGTATCGAGAATTAAATGATAAGTCCCGACAACTTCAATTGGAGCCTTCACTCTATTCCCCATGTACACATATCTTTCATTCTTGTTTATTATCTAGATTTTAAGGAATCTTTGCATTGTATTAGAAACATGAATATTACAATCAGAGTCAATCCACCAAGTATTATAAGGAACTTCAGTTAAATTTGATTTGAGACATGTAAAAGCATAAGACTTACCTTTCTTCTCAATTCATGCCTTACGTTTCAGACAATCTTTCTGAAAGTGTCCAGGTTTTCCACAAAAACAACACTTATCATTCTTATATTCCTTCTTACGTATTTGAGATGAGGACTCATTGACATTGTGTTGCCTCTGTTTTCCCTTAACATGCTTCTTTCCTTTCTTTTTAGCTCTTTGATGACTTATAAAGTTAATGGAGTGGGTTCCTTGATTCTTGAGCCTTATTTCCTCTCGAACCAATATTATGTGCCATTCATGCACATTCCATTTGTTTTTCATGGTGTTGTAGTTCATTTGGAAAGGGTTGTATTTAGAAGGTAATGAGTTGATGATGAATTGTACAAGGAATTTTTGTTCCACTTCCATTCCCAAAGACTTAAGTCTTGCTGCTACGTTTGTCATTTCAATGACATGCTTATGCATGGTACGTGAACCATCTAACTTCATGGTGGTCAAAGTACCCATTAGTCCCAGCAAGAGCTTATCAGCAGTTTGAGAGGATTCTTCCACAAGTTTCCAAAATTTCCTTTGCATTCTCAGTTTTGGGAAGAGTAGTCTTAATGTTTCCTACAATATTTATTCACATGAACATTAGGACTAATCTATTAGACTGATCCAATGCTTATAATAGGACCTTTCTTCAACACTGCTAGTTTCAGTAATAGCAGTTGGCTTCTCAGTGTAAAGTGCAACATCAAGATCTAAAACTCCTAGATGGAATTTGATCTGTTCACACCACTCAGAGAAGTTAAGACCATTAACGGTCGTAATAGAGGCAGAGTGCGAATGAAGAGCAAATGTTGCAAATAAAATATGCTCATTTGTTAATACTTTGAGTTATGAGTTTAAACATACAATTAGATTCAAAAAAGGTTTATGTATTCTTAAATGTATACTGATGTCCTCCTCTGGGTGAAACATCAAAGTACAACTTTAGACATAATGATGCTTAAATATGAATTTAAAATCAAAATGATGTATTCTTAATAATATTTATTATCTTTGAATAAATAAATAAACTAAGGATACATCTAAATTATCTCCTTAATGTTAAATGGATATATGAACAAACAATCAACATTTGGGTGATTCATAAATGTCTTATAACCAAAAACTTCAATTTACCCATAAGTGTTATATCGGTTACAAGAATCAAAATTATTGGATAATTGAATTTAAGTAAAATCATTATTTTGGAATTAAATTCATAAAGATTTGACCACTTTGGTGATTAACAAATCTCACATACATAATTCCATATAATCATGAAATTATTTTGTTAACTATATAATGGAGGTCATAAGCACTAAACCAAATATGTTTTATGAAAATTCCAAGAAGTGTAATTTTTTAAATCCAGTATTGAAATTAATTTTTTAAAAAAGCCCTCATTGAATCAAACCAAAATTAATATCCATCATTGAGAGACAGTAAAACAGTACACATAATTTAAAATAAATAAATAAATAAATCTAATATAATGATTTATATTAAATTTTAGTCACTGCATAATATTGGTTTAACCCTTCGAAAAGTACTTCTTCCGTAATGATAAACAAAATATCATAACTATAATATGAACGGAAAATTTTAAAGTATATGACAATTTTCACTTACTGCAAGTCAAACATGCATTTAATATAACCATATATTTTTCATTATTTAATTATATCCCAAATTCACTTTATGCATTCACAAAAGAATCAAATAATACAGTACTTATGTGAATGGACAAAAAATGTAATCCTTTATTGATTCTAATTAAGGAATCCCATGTTTATAGAATGTTAATACCACTAGAAGTTTCAACTTTAATTTACAGTTAATCAGACAACCGAATCAGCCATAGTGATTTTATCGTTATTTTCAACCAAGAAAATTAGCCGTGATGAAAAAATCATTACTTCATAAACCGTGCTCGGATACCACATGTTAATCTATTAAAATATCAGAATCGTAGAACTTAATGATTTTCACATACAATTCTATAACAATAAGCCAGTCAAGAAACATACCTGAATTCTCCATAGTTTTCTTTTCTCTCTAAGATTTGTTTCTCTCTCTTTTCCTTACGTTTCAGAATAGTTTGACGGAACTGACTCTATGTTTTGGCAGAGAGAGGACCACTATTATAATACGGAAAATAGAACAGTTATTTCTCACCTTCCATCAACGTGAGTTATGGATAATATGGGGTAGTTTTAATCCACTAGGTAACTTCCCCATATAGGTTTAGAATTTAACTTATTTAATTATTAACCAAAATAAATTAATTATGTGGGCCATAGAAATTTACAATATGTTAAGAAAAATAATTTGAGGATGTAGTTTAAGTTGGGGGTATGTTTTTGGCCAAAAACTCTGGGGGCAATGCCTACTGATTGTTTTTTTCCTACTAAGCTGCTTCAATTTAAGTAATTTTAAGGCAAATCACTAGCCTACGCCTAGGCTAAGACCAAAAATAAGTCACAATCAACAATACACAAGGGCATATAACTATAACGAGGCATGATACAACAATGAAAATAAGATAGGCATGCTCAATTACCCAAAAATTACCTGAAAGGAAGGCTAACGTAGGATTTCTATAAGGTAGACATGGGACATCCTAAGAACCCTCCAAAAACTGGCTAAGCATAATGTAAATAGTATCACAAAATCAATCTAAGATCGGTAAGTCATAGCCTACCTCGATATCGCACACTCTAAAATCTACTAAATTGGAGTTTTACCATTCCAAACACCTTTGATCGTTGCTACACTATCAAATAAATGATCACGACATTAATACGAAACAATACACATATTACATAAAATTGTGGATCCAAAATTAGGTTAAAAAAATAGGTCAGTGGGCCCCACGTGCGGAATTACAAAAGTAATTATATCAACCAGTCCCAACAAGCTTAAGGACCTTGTGCCCAAAAGTTGGGCACAATTCGATCCAATTCACACCCAAAACAGTCCACCCAAAATAAGAGCATCAAAACCACCATTAAAGAGGGAAATAGAGGCCTTCGGGAGGAGAATTACCTAAAAAAACGAGTCCCCAACACAAAACCAACCATTCCCTATGCAATGCTCCAACATTTCGCAACGATTGGCACCAAACTTGAGCTCAAACGAAGCTCAATAGCTCAAGAAATTGAAGTTAGAAATTGGAATTGTGAGCAGAAATTTTGGACATAATACCAGTTGAATGACCTACGCAAATGTGAGCCTCAAGGCCAAGAAAGCGGTAGTGTAACACCCCGAAAATTTTTTAAGCTAAGACTCGAACCATCCTTTGTTGTGAGTAGGATTTTAATGAGGAATTTAAAATTTTTTAAGTGTTAAGGTCACTAGATGTATCACCTTGAGTTCCAAAAAGAACTAAATTGAAAATAGCAAAATATGAAATTATGCAAGTTACGCTTAAGTTCTGAGTTTTGGGTCAACTTCAAATGACCATAACTCTTAGTACAGAATGAGTTAGGTGGGATACAAGGTATTAAATGAAGGTCGTTGAATTATCTTTCCAACTTCACCGAATTTGCTAAGTTTTGAGTTCGTATGAGTGAGATATGCCCTTTCGAAGTTAGTTGTCCAGTTAAGAAAAGTTATTCGAAAATAGTGAGGGGTATTCTGGTCTTTTCCTTACTCAATCAAATTTAATTCATTTTTAGTAAGGTTTTAAGGGTTTTATCCTATTGGGTGCAATTTTGTAATCCTAACATACACTTAGGGTTTTAGTTGAGAATTCAAGAAGAGAAAAGATGAGAGGATCAAAGCGGTCGTCGAGAGTCTTGCGTTTTGTTGCAGATTATCGCCATGAGTTTAAACCCTAAGAGGTATGTAAGCTTTCATAGTGTTGGGTTTGTTTACCCACATGCCAATCATAATTTATTTAGCGTAATTTCGTTCTTGAAATTTTAGGATTTAAGTTCTTGATAAGTGTTCTTGAAGTTTCCTTAACGATTAAGTTTTGATGTAAGATTCTACTTGGGTCAACTTCAAACGACCATATCTCTTAGACTATAAAGAGTTACATGAGCCATAACCTATCTAATTAAAGGTATTTGAATCTACTTTCCAACGCCACCAATTTCGCGTCAATCCAATTTCTGAGTAAAAAGTTATGACTATTTTAGTAACCTATACAAAAAGGTTACTAAAAGGTTTTCTCAAGAAACTAATTCAAGAATATCAAGAAAGGTTTTCTTGATCGTTTACCTTCAAGCTAGGGTTTCAATGCTTATAATCAAGTTCTTCTTTAAGATTCTTCAACATTCTTAAAGGTTCTTCAAGAACCTTGTTTTTTTCAAGTATGTAAGGCTATCATAGTGTTGGACTAGTTCGTCCTCATTCCCTACATTTTCTCAAATATAGGATTCTACCCCTTAGATTTGAGTATTCTTGAGATAAGTTGATTTGAGCTCTTGAATTCATGGTTCTTTTAAAAGTTCTATTCCTAATTATCGAATTGATATATTGTTATTGAGATCCTTCATATCATGAATCATAACTCTTGAATTCATAATTCAAATTCAAGAAAGAGTTAAGAGTAGAGTTCAAGAAAGTCTTTGAGTTCAATTGTGAATCCTTTGAGATCAATTATTGATTTGAGCTAAGTTTTGAGTAAGTAAGTAAGTAAGAGAATGAGAAGAGTCGTATACATATGTTCCTTAATGATATTTTGACCCTTAAGTCGAGACGTTTATGCCCATAACTTCTGCATAAACACCATCATGTGAGTACCTTTGAGAGGAATAATATCTTCAAGTTCTAAGTCTTGAGTTCATAATCCCTTCTGAGATTATATTCCTAATCATGAAACTATTACAAGTAACCTACGATGTCCTTAAGTTGAGTAGTTCATGCCCATCTTGAGATGAGGAGTATCATTAAGTCCTTGAGTTTAGTTGTTCATGCTTATAATTTCGCATGAACCTTATGAGTTGAGCATTCTTGAAGTGAGTAGTATTATTAAAGTTCTTCAGTTCTGAGTTTTTGAGTTCCGAGTATTGAGTTCTATCTATGGTTATTGAAAACCTTGCATTGAGTCGTTCACGTCCAAAATTCGGAATGAACCATATTTTAAGAAGTCTTTTACAAATGTTTTAACTTTGTTTTAAGACTTAAGCTTTGAGTTGAGTAAAGAGTAAGGGTAAAGTTCATTTCTTCAAAGAGTATATAGGAACTAAGAATTCCTAAGATTTGAAATGTTTTCACATTTAAACAAGAAAGGAAAACACCGATTTCCAAGAGAGCTTTTAAGATAAGTTTTGAGTAATTATCTCAAATCAAAGAAAGAAGTTTTGTTTCTAAAACATATGAGCTGAGTATATTTTGGGAGTAATATTGAGCACCGATATGGGGACGCGAGTTCATAATAACTCAAGTATCCATAAACCATGTAGCCATCTTGGGTAGAAATGATCATACTTTTTAGATGACTCCTTAGTGCTTTTAAGCATATACGAGTGGATCCACTTAGTTAAGGTGTCCTATATGACGACAAAGTATAGGAAAGTTCTGGCAGCGTGGGCAAGACGTTGTATCATCACATAGGATTATAGTAGTGGTTGTCGGTTAGAGAAACTTCCATAGAGTTGTACTATATTTTACTATATAAATTGTGTTGTTATTGTATTATTCAATACACTGAGTTGATTTCTATTATTTGAAAAGCTATCCATATATTGCATGTGTATTGTTGCTTTATATTGAGTTGTGTATCCAGAGTCGAGTATCATATCTTTGAGTTGAGTATCTTATCCTTGAGTACTTCTGAGTTCAGTAAACTTTGAGTAGTTTTGAGTATCCTTGAGTTTTCCTTGAGTTGAGTAAGTTTGAAAAGAGGTAAGTATGTTTCCTTTTTATCAAGTTCAAACTTATACTATGTTTTAGATTTCCCCTTACATGCTCGTACATTCCACGACTGAGCCATTTGGCCTGCATCCTTTCATGATGCAAATTCAGGTATTCAAGATCATCAACAGGAGCTTCGTTGATACCATATGGAGTTTGAGTTAGATATGGTAAGCCTTCTTGCTTCTAGAGGATTTCGTTTACTTTTCAATTTTGTCAGGTTGTCGTGGGTCTTATCTCGACTTCCATCTTGGTTTTTAGAGGCGTCATAGATAGATAGTAGAGTTTGCAAAGTTTGTTTAATTTATTTTATTAAATTTGTTAAAGACTTGAGTTGTCTATTTTATGACGAGTTGAATAATTTGTTTTTATTCAGAGTTTTCTTTTGAGGTAAACCTTGTATTTAAGTTTTATGAATTTTAATCAATTTTTAAGCTTTTGTGTGTTTGAGTTAGTCTTCCTCTTGTAGTCTGCCAGGATGAGGGTTCGCTTGGGAACCAACAATGGTCTTCGAGTGCCGGCCACATTCAGGGTGTAGACTCGGGTCGTGACAAACTTGGTATCAGAGCACATAGTTCAAATGTCCTAGGGTATCTATGAAGCCGTGTCAGTAGGATATTGTTTATGGTTGTGAGAGCCCCACTTCTATAAATGAGGGACTATAGACATTTAAGAAAAGTTTCCCTTCTTTCATAATCTTAATCGTGCAATAGACCTATATCGTAGAGATTTATTCATACTTGAATGTTTCTCAGATTCATTCATACTTGAATGTTTCTCAGATTCATTCGACTACCCATTATACTAGAGGTGCTTGAAAAGTAAAGTGTAAAGATCTTTATGGATGAGTTGTTCTTAGCAAGAGTCTTGAGAAAGTCATGAGACTCCATATGGGCTTGAGAGAAGCCCATGAGTTAGTTAAGTGTTTAGTTTCAGAGGAATGCACCCATATTTATGTGAATCGTGCGTTTGAGCTAAAAGCGAGTTGTCCTCTCTTCCCTAAGCCTAGTTTCAGCTGAGATCCTTATAAGGAAGTATGTTTAGAGCTTGGATAGTATTTTCGCCCTAAAAGATAGTATGAGTTACAAGATCACAATCAATAGTAGTGAAAGTGCCCAAAGTTAGGGGAAAGTATGCAGAGATATAGAGATCTATTTAAGGGAGATAGTGATGGGGCAGATTATGTTACTATAGACATGTACCTAGTAAGTTATTAATGAGGATTTTTCCCTTATGGGTAGAGTAAGAGTTGCTAGTCAAGATGAGATAGAGTATATATTTGTTAACAAGAATAAAGTTGATGTCGATGTGCCATTGTATTAGAAGAGACTAAATTCATATGTTGAATAAGAGAGCAAAGTATTCATAAAGTGATAGATCTAAGCTAGGCTTATGATTTGTTTGAGAGGGTCACGATGTTCAAAAGGTTATAGAACTGATCAAGTAATGAGGTATAACATAGTAGGAGAGCAATCGTATTGATATTTGGGTTTTAGTAATGAACATTAAGCTTGAATTTGAGATGAGTGTCATGATCCAAAGAATGGTAACATGAGGGTGATGATGTTAGTCTTGAGATTTGACATAAGAGTAGGTGAGAAATTGAAATGTTTGATGCAATGAATATGAGTAGTACCAGTGAGAGATCCTAACGTTTATATAAGGGCAGTGAAGTATGGCTAAGTCACAAGAGTAACAAGATCATTATGAGGTGTACCGAGAGGGTATGTAAACACCTTAGAAAGAAGTCTTACTACCTGCTTATTAAGAGTTTGGTAGTCATGAGATAAACTTCTCCCAAGTGTTAGAGTAAAAGAAGATGTAGACCAGTTAAAGATAATGGAATATGTCTATAGCTTTCAAGTGGCAGCTTTAGACCTAAGGGGGATATGGCAAGATGAGAAATCAAGTCAAGTGTTTGAGAGAAGGATAATGATGAGTTCCAAAGAGTATGGGATATAGCTTTTTGGAGGTCCTTTTAGTAATGGATTGATGTTAGAAAGAGGAGGTTGATATTCTTATTGTGATAGTGACGGTGTGATAATTCCATCTAAGGTTATAAATGAGAAGGAGGAGGAGGAGGATGAGGTTTTACTATGAGAAATAGTTAAATGGGAACCCTTAGTTGGTTCGTAGGAGTCCATAGAGTTGTTAGAGTACTAAGCTTGAATATGGTGCTAAAGATTAATAATCTTAGGATGAGATTCCCTATAGGAAGGTATAGAACCTGATCTTAAGGATTTGTGTTAAGCTTGAATATAGTAAGAGCATAACATTAGACTCAGACCTTAGTAAGAGTAACCCCATTTCATACCCAGTGCAGTCGTCATTCGAGGACGAATGATCCCAATGAGGAGATATTGTAACACCCCAGAAAATTTTTGAGCTAAGACTCAAACCATCCTTTGTATTGAGCAGAATTTTATCGAGGAATTTAAAATTTCTTACGTGTTAAGGTCACTGGATGTAGCACCTTGAGTTCTAAAAAGAACTAAATTGAAAATAGCAAAATTTGAAATTTTGCAAGTTATGCTTAAGTTATGAGTTTTGGGTCAACTTCAATGACCATAGCTCTTAGTAAAGAATAAGTTAGGTGGGCTACAAGGTGTTAAATGAAAGGTCGTTGAATTATTTTTTCAACTCCACCAAATTTGCTAAGTTTCGAGTTAGTATGAGTGAGATATGCCTTTTGAAGTTAGGTCGTCTCGTTAAGAAAAGTTATCCGAAAATAGTGAGGGGTATTCTGGTCTTTTCCTTACCCAATCAGATTTAATTCATTTTTAGTAAGGTTTTAAGGTTCTAATCCTATTAGGTTCAGTTTTATAATCCTAACATACGCCTAGGGTTTTAGTTGAGAGTTCAAGGAGAGAAAAGAGGAGAAAAGAGGAGAGGATCAAAGCGTTCGTCAAGAGTCTTGCGTTTTGTTGTGTATTTTCACCATGAGTTTAATCCCTAAGACGTATGTAAGCTTCCGTAGTGTTGGGTTTGTTTATTGACACGGCAATCACAATTTATTCAGCGTAATTTCGTTCTTGAAATTTAAGGATTTAAGTTCTTGATAAGTGTTCTTGAAGTTTCCTAATCGATTAAGTTTTGATGTAAGATTCTACTTGGGTCAAATTCAAATGACCATATATCTTAGACTATAAAGAGTTATGTGAGCCATAACCTATCCAATTAAAGGTATTTGAATCTACTTTCTAACTCCAATAATTTTGCGGTAATCCAATTTTTGAGTAAAAAGTTATGACTATTTTAGTAACCTATATAGTGCTGTTATGAATTAGCCGGCGGAAAAACATTATAAAGAGTCGTTTTTGCCTTTTCACCTCCAATAAAACCATAAACAAATTTCTTGACTAATAAAAGGCTCAAAACAATCAGATTTTCATCTTCACTAATGAAAATCATAATTATTTTCCATAGAGATTTCAAGAAGCTAATTCAAGAATCTCAAGAAATGTTTTCTTGATCGTTTACCTCCAAGATAGGGCTTCAATGCATATAATCAAGTTCTTCTTTAAGATTCTTCAAGATTCTTAAAGGTTCTTCAAGAACCTTGGTTTTTTCAAGTATGTAAGACTATTATAGTGTTGGACTAGTTCGTCCTCACGCCCTACATCTTCTTTCAAATTATTAAAAGAGAAATCTAGGATTCTACCCTTAGATTTGAGTATTCTTGAGATAAGTTGATTTGAGCTATTGAATTCATGGTTCTTTTAAAAGTTCTATTCCTAATTATCGAATTGATATATTGTTATTAAGATCCTTCATATCATGAATCTTAACTCTTGAATTCATAATTATAATTTAAGAAAGAGTTAAGAGTAGAGTTCAAGAAAGTCTTTGAGTTCAATTGTGAATCCTTTGAGATCAATTGTTGATTTGAGTTAAGTTTTGAGTAAGTAAGAGAATGAGAAGAGTCGTATACGTAAGTTCCTTATTGATATTTTATCCCTTGAGTCGAGTCGTTCATGCCTATAACTTCCGCATGAACTCCATCAATTGAGTACCTTTGAGAGGAATAGTGTTTTCAAGTTCTAAGTCTTGACTATTGAGTTCCTAATCCCTTTTGAGATTATATTCCTAATCATGAAACTATTACATGTTACCCATGAAGTCCTTAAGTTGAGTAGTTCATGCCCATAATTCCGTATGAACCATATGAGTCGAGAAATCTTGAGATGAGGAGTATCATTGAGTCCTTGAGTTTAGTTGTTCATGCCCATAATTCCACATGAAACTTATGAGTTGAGCATTCCTAAAGTGAGTAGTATCATTGAAGTTCTTTAGTTCTGAGTTGTTGAGTTTCGAGTATTGAGTTCTATTTATGTTTATTGAAAACCTTGCATT
The DNA here is from genome assembly GCA_037074985.1 of Solanum bulbocastanum. Classification (NCBI taxonomy): domain Eukaryota; kingdom Viridiplantae; phylum Streptophyta; class Magnoliopsida; order Solanales; family Solanaceae; genus Solanum; species Solanum bulbocastanum. Next base: position 33,046,714 of record CM073604.1, read on the forward strand.
GAGTCGTTCACGTCCAAAATTCGGAATGAACCATATTTTAAGAAGTCTTTTACAAACGTTTTAACTTTGTTTTAAGACTTAATCTTTGAGTTGAGTAAAAAGTAAGAGTAAAGTTCATTTCTTCAAAGAGTATATGGGAACTAAGTATTACCAAGAGTTGAAATGTTTTCACATTTAAATAAGAAAGGAAACACTGATTTCCAATAGAGCTTTTAAGCTAAGTTTTGAGTAATTATCTCAAACCAAAGAACAAAGTTTTATTTTTAAAACATATGGGCTGAGTATATTTTGGGAGTAGTATTGAGCATCGATATAGGGACGCGAGTTCATAATAACACAAGTCTCCATAAACCATGTAGCCATCATGGGTATAAAGGATCATACTTTTTAGATGACTCCTTAGTGCTTTTCAGCATAGACTAGTGGATCCACTTAGTTAAGGCGTCCTATATGAAAGCAAAGTATAGGACAGTTCTGGCAGCGCGGGCAAGACGATGTATTATCACATAAGCTTATAGTGGTGGTTGTCGGTTAGAGAAACTCCCACAGAGTTATATTATATTTTTTTTATATAAATTGAGTTGTTATTATATTATTCACATTGAGTTGATTTCTATTATTTGAAAAGCTTTCCATATATTACATGTGTATTGTTGCTTTGATATTGAGTTTAGTATCCAGAGTTGAGTTTCCAGAGTCGAGTATCATATCTTTGAGTTGAGTATCTAATATCTAAGTTGAGTATCTTATCCTTGAGTACTTCTGAGTTCAGTAAGTTTTAATAGTTTTGAGTATCCTTGAGTATTCCTTGAGTTGAGTAAGTTTGAAAAGAGGTAAGTATGCTTTCTTTTTATCAAGTTCAAGCTTATGTTATGTTTTAGATTTTCCCTTAAATGCTTGTACATTCCACGATTGAGCCATTTGGCCTACATCCTTTTATGATGCAGATTCAGGTATTCAAGATCATCAATAGGAGCTTCGTTGATACCATAATTCGAGTTAGCTGTGGTGAGCCTCCTTACTTCTGGAGGATTTCATATACTTTTTATTTTTGTCAAGTTGTTGTGGATCTTGTCCCGAATTCCATCTTGATATTTTAGAGGCTTCATAGATAAATAGTAGAGTTTGCAAAGTTTGTTTCATTTATTTTGTTAAATGTTTTAAAGACTTAAGTTGACTATTTTATGGCGAGTTGAATAATTTATTTTTATTCGGAGTTTTCTTTTTAGTTAAAGCTTGTATTTAAGTTTCATGAATTTTATTCAATTTTTAAGCTTTTGTAGCAATGGTTTTCGAGTGCCGGCTACATCTAGGGTGTAGACTCGGGTCGTGACAGGTAGTCAATTGGACCAGGTTGACAATGACCCTTCTTCGTGAATGCAGGAGTCTTTTTGTAATCATGTGGGTCGGGATCACATCTCTCTGTAAACACGGAGCTGAGCCACAACTCAAGATGCAGCAGAAAGGTTGCACCAACTCAGGACAGGGGATCAAGATTTGTTCATAACCCATGCACACAAACAAACATTGCTACCCAATCGAATTCAACATTTCAAACTCAAAGTTGATGTCAAAAATCTCAATGGAGGTTGCCTAAAAAAAATGTGAGTCACACACCCAGAGCTCCTATAACACCCTGAAAATTTCTAAGTTAAGACTCGAGCCATTCTTGATTCGTGAATAATATTGTACCGAGTGATTATTAATTGTTCTTAGGTGTTAAGGTCAATTCTTGAGTGTGGAAATGATTTTGGATATGAATTAAGATCACTAGAATTCCATATCACAAAGTCAAGTTGAAAGCTTTCTTGTCAGTTGAGTTTCAATATGAGATTTTACTTGGGTCAACTTCAAACGATTATAACTCTTAGCACATAAAGAATTAAGTGGTCTATGACCTATCAAATCAAAGGTCTTTGAGTCCTATTTTCAACGACACCAAGTTTACTTCATTTCGAGCTCAGAGTAAAAAGATATGTCCATTTTAGTGAAACCTTCTTTTTAAAGCACCTAAATCATTTTTAGAGGGGTAGTTGGTCTTTTACCATCCCTTCTAATCCTAAGCCACATTTTTTTCCACCCAATTAAGGTCTAATCAGTATTAAAGTATGTTTTCACGTTCTTTAACACTTAGAAGAATTAGAGCAAGGTTTTAAGAGGAGAAAAAACTAGGGTTCAAGCATTCTTCAAGTTTCTATCGATTTCACCAAGAACCTTTGTTATTTTCGAGTATGTAAGGATTCTCACAGTGTTGGACTTGTCCGTCCTCACGTCCTACATCTTAATTTAGTCAAGATATCATTATATCTAAAGGATCCATTCGTAGTTCTTAATATTGAATTTGGTTCTTTAACAATTGAAGTTTTGATTCTTTTGTTTTGTGAATCTTATAGTGTTCATGCTTAGTATCACATGAAACATATTGATTTAGTAAAGTTATGTTCTTAAAGGAACTGTATGAAAGTTCTCATGTATTAGTTTCGGGTTTGAGAAACAAAAAGAGTTTAGGAATAATTTCCCAACTCTAAACTAATTTGGGGTCCTAATTTTAAGCTTGAAAATTCGTCATGAAAGAACCAAGGCCAAACTTTAGTAGTTCAGGGCCTAGAGAGGCGTGCAAGCACTGTACCAAGGCTTGACTTCTCAAGTTCAAGGCATGGCGCCCTGCGCCAGTACTATGGCAGGGATTGCTAGGCTGATTCTTTTCTTTGTTTCATCCCGCACATGTTCCTTTAAGTTGTGGACACGTTCCCCCTTTATGTATTAGCTCATATAGTCTCTATTTACCTTTGAAAGTTTATGCATAACTTAATCACTTGTATTAGTGCAGATTCAAAACTAAAGTGAGTTTAAGATAAAAGTTTAAAATCATTATTTTGAAAAAGGGTTTAAAAGGAAAACACATGGTTCCAAAAGCACTATTTTCACATTGATAAAAGAACTAAGATTTCATGATTAGTATGAAAGTTGAGTATGTCATCAATATTTAAGTAGTGTGAAATCTATATATGCCATCAATTCTTAACTACCTGATCCTCAATGATCAGATCACAATATGATTTTAGATATAGTTTTCATTATTACAACCTAAATACTGGTTATTTCAAGAGTTTAAGGGAACTTTAACGGTCCCGAATGTATCATATAAGTTTCAAAATCATGTTTTGAAAAGATTCTTTTTAAAGAAAGAATCAATGGTTTCATATTTACTATTTGACAGTTGAGAAAAAGAAAGAGTATGATTGATGTTTCTGAAAAGTAATAGTCCTTTTCTTTGTAATTGGTGATTGAGCAAAGTGAAAAATAAAGTAAAGAAATAGTCCCTTTGTTTGTAAAGGGTGAATAAGCATAATTGATATTGATTATTTTGGAAGTATTATCGAACACCTAATTGGGTAATATCTATTAGAACTCAAAAGTTCCAATAAACAACGTAGACAGCAAATGATATGATAGCATTGATTCTTTGTGCGACTCCTCACTGCCTCTGAGAAGACATATTAGATGGATCCATAGTTACAATATCATCATATACCCAGGCAAAGTATAGGATGACCCTTGCAACATGGGCGAAACGTTGTATCATTGCTAGGATCATAGTAATGGTTGTCGGTTAGAGAAACTCCCAAAAAAGTAAAGTATATTATTTTCATATTGTTTTTATTGCATATCTCATGGTAAAGCTTAAATGGTTTTCACTTCATGTTCATGTATTGATTCAATTGAGTTGATTTTAGTCATTTCGTTCAGTTATTTGTTCATTCAACCATAATGCATACTCGTACATTCAATGTAGTGATGTGATTTGACTTGCATCTTATTGTGATGAAGATATAAGTGTTCAGGATCATCAACAGGCTTTTCGTTGAGATCACTTTGCACTTCAGATAGCTTGGGTGAGCCTCCTTGCATTCTGGGGGACTTCACATTTATTTTTTAGTCAGTTGTCTTGAGATGTCGCGTGTCTTGTCCCGACTTCCATCTTCAGTAATAGAGGCCTCGTAGATAGTTAGAGTTGATGAGTCTCTCAGTATTTTCCTTTTCTGTTTTGAGATCTTGAAAACTATTACTTATACTTTATTAAGTATTTTCAGACATTTAATTGAGTTGAGTTTAATTATGCATTTAAAGTTTCATATCTATTTGAGTAAGTCTTTCACTAGGTAGTCAGTCAGGCCAAGTGTTCACTTGGGGACCAGCAATGGTTCTCGAGTGCCAACCACGTTCAGGGTGCAGGCTCAGGGTGTGACAACTCCATTTTTTTTTTGAAACCTCACAAGGTAACTCGAAATGAGTCTAAAAGTCTGAGGACCCAAACGAAGGGTCCTTCTAGACTAAAATCAACCTTTAGAAGCTAACAAAACTATCAAAATTGCATATGAGGTCATTTTTCTAAAGTTTTTACCGAAGTCAATCGTTTAAGCTTCAAAATCTCCAATACATGAAAACTCACAAAAAAACCAAATGAACGACCAAGGGACATGTAACGACCGGGTTTTGTTGTTATATAAAAGCCAATGAGGAAAAATTTTGGGTCGGAAAACTTTTTCGTAGTAACTTGAAATTTCTCAACCTAGTCCAAATTTGGACGAAATTGAAATCATTAAAGTCTATAGAAATCTGGTAGCAATTGTGTGATCTAATTATGATTTTGATCACATGAGTAGATAGGTAAGTTGTTAAGGAATTCGTATGACTTTACGAAATTAAATTCGGGTTAGTGGAACTCCCAGAATTGACCTTAGCGTGAATGGGTAGTTTTTGAGTGTCGTTGGTTAAAGGTATGCTGTGAAATGGGGGTGTTGGAATTATTGAAATAGCTCACTATCTCATGTAAACCGCTTTGGCGGTTATTTTGGTCGCTAGGGCAAGGCTGCTGTTGCGGGGTGAGGACTGCTGTGGTGGACCAGACGGGACTTAAAGTCATAAATAAACCCCAAAAATATTTTATTCTGCAATTTTCATATTTGAGAACCAAGGAACGAACCCAGGTCTTTTCTTGACGGTTTTCCACTATTCTTGAGGCTAAAGATAAGATTTTAACTCTCCAAATCCATTTTTCGATCCGTAGAACATAATTTAATAAGTTATTATTGAAGAGAGGGTTTAGATCTGGAATCTATAGTGGAAAAAGCCCTAATTTGGGTACTTGGAATCATAGGTATGATCTAGGGTTGATAGAATTGCTAGTAATCTGGGTAATTAGTGATTGTTTATTGATTCCCATATTGTATTGATTGTTTGTAGACCAAGAACAGGTGGAACGAATCTGAAAAAGGAAGGATCAAGTTTCTTAGGGTTTCAAGCTTGTTTCGAGGTAGGTGATGGTTGTGATTCTATGATTGTGTGATGTATGTTTGTTCTTGCTTCATTATGATACACGTATGTATGCGAATGTTGCATTATTGATCACATTAATTGTAAATGAGGATATATGAATGATGAATGCCATGAATCATGACTTGATTGTATGATTATGAGAATGTACTTGGTGATTGTGATTGTGGCTTGTTGAATGGATCGGGTGTTACGTTCCGACACATTAACTTGGATCGGTTGCCACGCTCCGGCATAAACATTGGATTGGGTACCACGTTTCGATATGCTAACTATTTTGATTTGGGTTCCATGAGAGGACCAATGAGTTGACATAATTGTGTATTTGAAAATTATGAAATTGTTCGTTGTTCGTAAATATTGATGATATCGTATATGTTCGATATATACATATGATTATATTGTTGTTTTGACTTATGTATGTTACACTTAGTGGGATAGCTTCGTGATCCTACCAGTACACTGTGGTTGTGTACTGATGCTGCACTTGCTCTTTCTTTGTTGAGTACAGGGCATCTTCAGGCGGCTATTCACAGACCTCGCTTAGAAGATCAATGATCATTCGAATTCAAAGGTGAGCCAGTTCTTTCAGGCTACCATGAGTTCTCTTTCTGTCTATGTTCACATTTCGAACTTTGACTTTCTAGATAGTTATAAGTACATTAGTTTGGGGTTGTAACCCCTTCTTGTTTAGATTTATAAATCTTGTTAGAGTTTTGGTACGTTGACTTTCAGGTTCTAGGCGTATTTTCTGTATTTGTTTTAGTTGGTAGACTTTTGTTTGGGGTTTATGGGAACTCCTTAATTCATTCCTTAGAATATAACTTTCTTTCGTAACTTAAATGCTTTAGTTTTTGGTTTAGTTACTTGGTTTGTGGTTGTAGTAGTGGTTCTCTCATCGGAGGATTAGAATGGTTGCTAATCACGAAGGTCTGGGTCGTGAAAAAGTTGGTATCAAAGCCTAGGTTCATTGATCTCGATATACAGAGAGGTATGTACTTTTCTTCGAGAGGCAATAGGACTTTAGGAAATCGCTCTATTTTCTCTTATCTCCTTTCATATTATAACTTAATTTCAATTGGTATCTGGCGATTCAAATTGGTATCTAACTTTTTTCACTCTTCTGTCCTCAGATGGTTAACACTAGATTCAACGACGTTAGGCCCGTAGCTCCCATCAATGCTTCATCTGAGGAATCCGCAGCGAGAGGTCGCGGTTGAGGCAGGGGTAGAGGAAGAGCTAGGAGTAGAGGTCGAGGAAGAGTGGTCCCTACTAGAGATAGGGTACCGATCGAAAATGCTCCCCAAAATGAGGCCCTTCCTGTACATCATAAAGAGATAGAGGAGAATGTTAAGGTTGAAAATGTTGAGGAAGTTGAACAAGAGGAAGAGCTGCAGGCATAGATTACTGGTGTTCCTCCTATAGACCCGGTGTTAGCTCAATAGATCATGTCATTCTTGAAAGGGTTGATTGGTCCTGGAGTTTCTGTTCAAGTGACTCAAGCCCCCGCCAATACTCTTATTGTTATCACTATCCCCAAGGTGGGAGGGAATGTAGGTAATAATGCTTTCTTCCGTCCTTTGTTGGGTTCTATTATGATTGGCAATGAGCATGAAATGTTGACTAAGTTTTTGAAGCTAAAGTCTCCTGTATTTATTGGTTCTGAGAGTGAGGATGATAATGAGTTTATCTTAAACTGCTATGAGAGGCTTTATAAGTTGGGAATTATCCATTAGCATGGGTTGAGTTTGTGACTTTTCAACTTCAAGGTAAGGCTAAGCAGTGGTGGAGAGCTTATATGGAATGCAGATCTTTAGTTTTACCTCTACTTACTTGGACCCAATTTCATACTCTTTTTGTGGAGAAATATGTGCCTAGGACTTTAAGGGATTGCAAGAAGGATGAGTTCATGGCTTTGGAGCAAGGTGGTATGTATGTAGCTGCTTATGAGGCCACGCTCCATGCTTTGTCTAGATATGCTACTCAATTGGTGACTACTGAGGAGGAGAGGATCCGTTTATTTATTAGGGGACTAAATTCTGAGTTGCAGGTATTCTATGTTCATATGACCTCTGTAGGGAGGAGTTTTAATGAGGTAACAGACTTTGTAAAGAAAGTGGAGGGGGTGAGGTGAGACGGTCAGGCTAAGGCATTGGCTAAAAGGGTCAAGAACTTGGGTAACTTTCAATCTTTTTACTCCAGGGGGTCCGGAAGGCCAATGCTTGCAGCCAAGCCAATTTAGTCCGCCATGCCTGCCTCTACAGGTAATTACTCAGGAACTCTACCTCATAATTTGATTTAGGATAACCAGGGAGTCGCACCTTTGGCAGGCAGCAGGCCATCGTTTGATTGAACTTGCTACAATTGTGGAGAACCTGGGTATATGAAGAGAGATTGTCCCCACCCACGTGTGTTGGATTCCGCACAACAGAAGACTAGAGCAGTGGTACCCATGGGAAATGGTAATAATGGTCAAGGGCATCCATAAAATGGGGGAGAAGGTAATCAGTGAGGCCGTGAAGATATATAAATGGTAGCGCAGGTAGGGGTAACGTGCAACCTGGCAGGGAAGTAGCTCTTCAAGATGATAGGGCTCAGTGTTATGCCTTTTCGGGAAAGAATGAGGCAGAGGCGCCTGACGCAGTGATCACAGGTACTATTCTTATTTGTGATCGGATGGCTAATGTATTATTTGATCAGGGTTAAACTTATTCATATGTATCCGTGCAATTTGCCTTAGAATTTGCTATGATTTGTGATATGCTCGATGTCCCCATCTATGTTTCTACCCCAGTTAGAGAGTCTGTCATAGTCACCCATGTCTATCGTGTTTGTCCTATTTTGTTTATGGGTTTTTAGACTTATGCTGATTTGGTGATTTTGGATATGACTGTATTTGATATAATCTTAGGCATGAGTTGGTTGTCTCCCTATTATGATATGTTTAATTGTAATACTAAGTCTATAACTCTAGAAATCCCAAAAAAGGAAAAATTAGAGTGGGAAGGGGTGTACAAGCCTAAGCAAGCTAAGATCATATCCTCTAGTTGGGCTAGAAAAATGGTGGGACAGGATTGTTTGGCTTATTTAGCTCATATTGGGGATGCTGAGATTGAGACTCCATCTATTGAGTCTATTCCTATGGTGTCAGAATTTAGAGAAGTGTTTCCTAATAACTTGCCTGGTATGCCTTCGGATAGAGATATAGACTTTTTCATTGATTTAAAACCTGGTACTCGTCCCATTTCTACACCTACATATCGCATGGCTCCAGTAGAATTAAGGGAGCTTAAGGCTCAAATCCAAGAGCTTCTTGATAAGGGATTTATTCGTCCTAGTGCTTCCCCATGGCGTGCTCTAGTTTTGTTTGTTAGGAAAAATGATGGTAGTATGAGAATGTGTGTAGATTATCGGCAATTGAATAGGGTCATTATTTGAAACAAGTATCCTTTACCTTGAATAGATGATATTTTTGACCAATTGCAAGGTGTATCAGTTTTCTCCAAGAATGATCTAAGGTTTGACTACCACCAGTTGAAAAAATGGCCAGCCTGAGGGTGTGCCCAAGACGTCGTTTAGAACCCGCTATGGGCACTACGAGTTTCTAGTTATGTCCTTTGGTTTGATTAATCCGCATGCAACTTTTATGTGTTTGATGAATGGGGTGTTCTAGCCATTTCTTGATTCATTCGTCAGAGTCTTTATTGATGATATTTTGGGCTATTCTAAAAGTGAGGAAGAGCATGCCGACCATATTCATATTGTTCTGGGTGTTCTTGGGAAACAAAGGTTGTATGCTAAATTCTCTAAGTGTGAATTTGGGTTGACTTTAGTTGCATTTTTGGGACATGTAGTTTCAAAAGAAGGGGTAATGGTAGATCCTCAAAAGATTGAAGCGGTGAAAAATTGGTTCGACCTAGCTCTGTGACTAAAGTTAGGAGCTTTGTGGGGCTCGCTAGCTATTATCGTCGATTTGTGAAGAACTTTGCTTCTATTGACACTCACTTGACTAATTTTACCGAAAAGGATATACTATTTGAATGGACTGAAAAATGTGAGGAGAGTTTTCAAAAGCTCAAGACTCTTTTGACCACCGCACCAATCATAGCATTATCGATTGAAGGTAAAGATTTTACTGTTTATTGTGATGCTTCACATTCTGGCTCGGGTGCTATGTTGATGTAGGATAAGAATATTATAGCTTATGCCTCGCGCCAATTGAAGGTGCATGAGAGGAATTATCCAACACATGATTTGGAGTGTGCAGCGGTAGTGTTTGCTCTTAAGATCTGGCAGCATTACCTCTATGGGGTTAAGTGTGAAGTATTTACTGATCATCGTAGTTTGTAGCATGTGTTCACTCAAATGGATTTGAATTCTAGACATCGAAGGTGGATGGAGTTACTTAAAGATTATGATGTCACCATTCAACACCATTCAGGTAAGGCTAATGTAGTAGCAGACGCTTTGAGTCGATAAGCGGTGAGTATGGATAGTTTAGCTTGCTTAAGTGTAACCAAGCGGCCTTTGGCTAAGGAAATTAAGACCTTAGAGTCTAAGCTCATGTAGATGGGCATCTTAGAGAGATGTGGGGTGTTAGCTAGCATTGAAGTGAGGGCCACATTCATTGAGGAGATCAAGGCCAAGCAATTTGAGGATAAAAATTTGAATGAACTTAAGAAGAAGACTGTGATTGGTAAGGCACAAGAGACCACTCTTGATGCGGAAGGTGTGCTCAGTTTTAAAGGAAGAATTTGTGTTCCTCGAGTTGATGACTTGATTTAGAAATTGTTGCCATAATCACATGGTTCGATATTCCATTCATCCTCGAGTGACCAAGATTTACCAAGATTTGAAGCGAATTTATTAGTGGCCGGGCATGAAGAAGGATATAGCAAAGTTTGTGGCTAAGTGTCAAAATTGTCAACAAGTGAAGTATGAACACCAAAGGCCTACAGGTTTGCTTCAAAGAATGCCAAATCTAGAATGGAAGTGGGAAAGGATAGCCATGGATTTCGTGGTTGGTCTTTCCAAGACTTTGGGGAAGTTTGATTCCATTTGGGTAGTGATTGATAGATTGACTAAGTCAGCTCATTTCATTCCAGTAAGAATAGATTATAATGCTGAACATTTGGCTAAAGTTTATGTGAAAGAGATAGTGAGGTTGCATGGGGTGCCCCTTTTTATCATCTCAGACTGTGGTACCCAATTCACATCCAAGTTTTGGAGGAAATTACGTGATGAATTGGGCACACAACTCACTTTTAGTACAGCCTTCCATCCACAAATAGAAGGGCAGTCAGAGAGGACTATTCAAGTGTTAAAAGACATGTTGAGGGCATGTGTGATTGATTTTGGAGGGCATTGGGATAAGTTTCCTAACTTTGTGTGAGTTTTCCTATAATAATAGTTATCACTCCAGTATAGATATGGCACCATTTGAGGCCCTCTATGGGAGGGGATGTAGATCACCCATAGGATGGTTTGAGGCTAGAGATGTGAAACCTTTAGGGATTGATTTAGTGAAGGATTCTCAAGATAAGGTAAGGAGTATTCAAACTAAGCTTCTAGCAACCCAGAGTAGACATATGAAGTATGCGAATCATAAGGTAAGAGACGTGCCGTTTCAAATCGGTGAGAATGTTCTCCTTAAGCTATTACCCATGAAAGGGGTATGAGATTTGGCAAGAAGGGCAATCTAAGTCCACGATACATTGGTCCCTTTGAGGTTCTTGAATGTGTAGGATAGATAACGTATAGAATGGCTTTACCACCTAATCTATCAGGTGTTCATTTGATATTTCATGTCTATGTTGAAGAGAAATAATGGTGACAAGGATTACATCATTAAATGGGACTCAATTGTGTTAGACAAAGACCTCCAATATGAGGAGCAATCAATTGCGATTCTTGATCGTGATGTGCATAAGCTGAGGACCAACAAGATTAATTTCGTGAAAGTTCAATGGAAGCATCGTCTAGTTGAGGAAGCTACTTGGGAAACCGAAAAGGATATATGAGACAAGTATCCTCAATTGCTCGTCAATTCAGGTACTACTTTATTCCTTTTTTAGATTATTTTACTAAGTCTGTCACTCGGGGACGAGTGATGGGTAAATTATTAACTATTGTAACGACTGGGTTCCGTCATTATAGAAAAGCCAACGGGGAAAATTTTTGGGTCAGAAAACTTTTTCGTAGTAACTTGGAATTTCTCAACCTAGTCCAGATTTGGACGAAATTGGAGTCATTAAAGTCTAGAGAAATATGGTACTAATTGGGTGATCTAATTATGATTTTAATCACATAAGTAGATAGATAAGTCATTAAAGAATCCATAAGACTTTACGGAATTGAATTCGGGTGAGTAGATCTCTCGGAATTGACCTTAGCATGAACGGGTAGTTTCTGAGTGTCGTTGGTTAAAGGTGTGTTGTGAAATAGGGGTGTTGGAATTATTAAAATAGCTCATTATTTTGTGCAAGCCGCTTTGGCGGTGAATTTGGTGAGGACCGTTGTGGCGGGTCAAACGCGACTTAAAGTCGTAAATAAACCCCAAAAATGTTTTATTCTACAATTTTTAAATTTGAGAGCTAAGGAACGAACCCATGTCTTCTCTTGATGGTTTTCCACCATTCTAGAGGCTAAAGGTAAAATTTTAACTCCCCGAATCTATTTTTTGATCCGTAGAACGTAATCTAATAAGTAATTATCGATGAGGGAGGGTTTTGATTTGGAATCTATGGTGGAAATAGCCATAATTTGGGTACTTGGGATCATGGGTATGATCTAGGGTTGATAGAATTGTTAGTAATCCAGGTAGTTAATGATTGTTTATTGATTCTTATATTGTATTGATTGTTTGTAGACCAAGAACAAGTGGAACGAATCTGAAAAAGGAAGGATCAAGTTTCTTAGGGTTTCAAGCTTGTTTCGAGGTAGGTGATGGTTGTGATTCTATGGTTGTGTGATGTATGTTTGTTCTTGCTTCATTATGATACACGTATGTATGTGAATGTTGCATTATTGATCACATTAATTGTAAATGAGGATATATGAATGATGAATGCCATGAATCATGACTTGATTGTATGATTATGAGAATGTACTTAGTGATTGTGATTGTGGTTTGTTGAATGGATCGGGTGTTGCGTTCCAACACACTAACTTGGATCGGTTGCCACATTCCAGTATAATTATGGGATCGGTTGCCACGTTCCGGCATAAACATTGGATTGGGTACCACGTTCCGATATGCTAACTGTTTTGGTTTGGGTTCCATGAAAGGACCAATGAGTTGACATATTTGTGTATTTGAGAATTGTGAAATTGTTCGTTGTTCGTAAATATTGATGATATTGTATATGTTCGATATATGCATGTGATTATATTGTTGTATTGACTTATCTATGTTACACTTAGTGGAATAGCCGCGTGATCCTACCAGTACACTATGGGTGTTTACTGATGCTGCACTTGCTCTTTCTTTGTTGAGTACAGGGCATCTTCAGGTGACTATTGACAGACCTCGCTTAGAAGATCAATGATCGATCGAATTCACGGGTGAGCCAGTTCTTTCGAGCTTCAATGAGTTCTCTTTCTGTCTATATCCACATTTTAGACTTAGACTTTCTAGTTAGTTATTAGTACATTAGTTGGGGTTGTAACCCTTCTTGTTTAAATTTATAGATTTTGTTAGAATTTTAGTACGTTTACTTTCAGGTTCTAGGCGCATTTTTCATATTTGTTTTAGTTGTTAAACTTTTGTTTGGTGTTTATGGGAACTCCCTAATTCTTTCCTTAGCATTTAACTTGCTTCTGTAACTTAAATGCTTTAGTTTTTTGTTTAGTTGTTTCGTTTGGGGTTGTAGTAGTGGTTCTCCCACCGAAGGGTTAGTGTGGGTGCCAATCACGACGGTCTAGGTCATGATAGGACCAAATTTTTAGTCCCAACAAGTCATAAATGACTTCGAGTCTCTACAGGAAAACTCCAAATGCTAAAAATATCACAATACATAGAAAATGACCTAAATGGTCATTACAAATTATTCATCACTTTGCACTATAAAATTTAGAAAAACCAATTTCATATCAAGACCTCATATTGAAATTTAACTTTAGGCAACCAATAGTATTGAGCCGCCCCTGTTTGCAAATGACATAGTTTTGATTGACGAGATATGCATAGAAATTAATGATATACTAGAGGTATGTTGATAGGCCCTAGAGTCCAAATGGTTCAAGTTGAGCCCGACTAACAAAAAATATTGGAGTGCAAGTTCAGTGACGTAAACCATATGTATGATGTGGAAGTAAGGATTGATACACAAGTCATCCCCAAGAAAGAAAGTTTCAACTATATAGGGTTGGTAATCCAAAAATATGGGGAGATAGATGATGATGTTTCATATCATATTTGAGTAGGTTGGATGCAATGGAAGCTCACATTAGGGTCTTGTGTGATAAGAATGATCGATCAAGCCTTAAGGTGTGTTTTATAGAGTAATGATCAGATCAACTATGTTTTATAAGGTAGAGTATTATTAGCCAGTCAAGAAATTGTATGTCCAAAAGATGAGAGTAGCATAAATAAGGAGATTGAAATGAATGTGTGGGCATACTAGGAGAGATAGAATTAGAAATGAAATTGTTTGGGACAAGGTATAAATGACCTTCGTTGTAGACAAGATGAGGAAGACAAAGGTGAGATGATTCATGCATGAACACATAAGATGAGGTTCGAGAGGTTTGCTAAATGGGTATAAACAGAGGTAGAGGTATATGCCAAAAAAGTTTAGGGGAGATATGATTAGATAGGACATGGATCATCCTCAACTTAACAAGCACATGACTCTAGATAAGAAGGTATGAAAGTCGAGAACTAGAGTGGAAGGTTATTAGGTAGTCGAACGTTGTCTAGTTCCTTATCAATATTGTTATTATTGTTCTCTTACTATCTTTTTCTTTGATTTTAGTAGTACCTGTTGCTTTTTTTTGCTTAAATTATCATGTTATTTGTTGTTGCTACTTATTCCCTTTTCAAATCATTTTTAGCATGATTTTTTCACTATTGTATTTGCTTTCCATATTTGATTCTTACAATACTTACTTGGACCAAAGATATATCGGAATCAACCTATATTCATAAGATATGAATAAAATTGTATAAACATCACTCTCTTAAACTCCACTTAGAAGATTATACTGAGTATGTAATATTGTTATAGTTTAGTAAATCTAATTTTTTTGTAGTGATACTTTTATATTGTAAAAAATAAATTTTCTACTTCTGTGTTTGCTTCTTTAGTTTCAAGAAGCAAAAAGTTGTAGCTTATTTCTCACAATAGAAAAATTGCTTATGTTGTTGCTCAAAGGCTCTTATTTTATTTTGGCCAAATTCTTCAACTTGTTATTTTTTTGAAAGGTGTTTTTGTCTTTTTAAAAAAAGACTTGATCAAACGTGCTATATATTTTAAATTCTCACTTTTTAAATTTGGAAAGGACAATTCGAAATCTTCTCAAGTCATGATACATCGAGGTAGATAGTTCTGCATGTAGCACATGAGTAGCGGTATTGCTCAAACTCTATAATAATATCGATGGATCGATGTATGTTGGATTTTTTTCAAATATAGTGTATTTTTAAAGAAATCAATAAGATTTTATAATATCTTTGGGAGTCCTAGCAATATTGACAGCAACTAGCCACTCTCTACCCATCTTAGTCATGTAGCTATGTGAGATTGGAATTCAGAGACAACAGAGTCCTTGCAATACTTAAAGGGATGTTGCATATTCTAGCAAGTTGGTTGATACTTGAGAGTGATTCTTAATTAAATCATAAGTAGAGAAACAAGTACATGATATTTCTTAATTCCATATTGGAGAATATTCCTTGAAAATTTATGAATATTAAAAAAAGTAGTATATAAAGAGGGCATCACAAGTACACGATATTTTTGGATGGGACACATCTAAGCTGCCTAATATTTTTTATGGAACAAGTAACTCGATATATATGTTAGTAACAGATAAAATTCGACATACATTCTATTCTTCTCAAATCCCGCTTGTGAAAACGTCTATAGGGTATGTTGTTTTGTTGTTATATTAAAGCACATGGAAAAATAATTACAATACAAAATAAGTACTAAATTCATCCGTTCACTTTTACTTGTTCACTTTGAACTTTGCATGTTCCTTAAGAAATAATGATGAATATGTATTATTATTCATGTTAATTCATGTATTGTCTTAGATCTTGAAATATGATTTAAGTAATAAGTTATTAATGTTAAGAGTAAAATATGAAAATAAAATTCTCTCAATATCTTAAAGTTACTAGTGAATGTGAAAATATGTTTTTAGTATAATGGACAAGTTAAAATTGAAGCGGGGAGGGAATATTTATTGGGAGGAAATGGCCTTTAAGATAAGTGATTTACTGTTTTGTATCTTGTTTGATTATTATTATTATTATTATTATTATTATTATTATTATTATTATTATGAATCAAATATTTCATGTTACCTCTTATTGAAAATGCTTATCTTTCCCATAGAAAATTCTTTTTAATTGTCACATCAACTACCTTAGGAACCAAAGAATCTAATTTATAAAATCATCATACTCATTGTTTATTCACAATTATTCATTGACAATCATTTATTTGATTTCTTAGCAGTAAATTAGTCCAGCTTTAGATTCCATGTGATCATCAACATTTCCAATTATTACTGTAAGATAAACAAAAAAAACATTTTTGGCATTGTTTTTGTTGTCTTCATTCCTAATGTTGAACTGTCAAATAGAAATTAATGCAAAACCAACATACATTCCAATAAATAAAAGTGAGCTGGCATATAAAATATTAATGGTAACATGTAGAATAGAAATAAATTATGATATGGTTCACATGCAATACAGGCTGGTTTCTCCAGGTGTGGCATTTGTTGCTATTGCGTGACATGAATAATTTTGAGTAGAACCAACATTTTTATATGTAACTCCTAGAATGTAAGTTGTTTTTAATTTAGATATATATATAATAGGAGACAAAAATTGTCATCATAAAAAATAATATTTACCATTTGTTATGAAGCTATGAAGTAAGAAGAATGAGAGAGTAGTGAGAAGAGAGAAAACTTATAATTTCTCTGAAAGGGGTGAATTTACAATAAAGGAAAACCCCTTTATTTATAGGGGAAAACTGATTTGGTCCCCAAGTAGGATTCCTAAATTTACCCCAAAGGAATATACATAATTGTGACACCTCGGATTTGGAAAAAAGGCTAGAAAGGGTCATGCGGGCAAGTCAAGAATCCAAAAGTGGGTAATGGAACCCTCCATGGAGCCCTAGACGGGCCCGTGTATGGGACCATCGTCTACTAAGGAGCTCATGAAGGTTTTCCAGAATCTGTCCCAGGCAGGGGTCACCTAGATGGACGCCCAGACAGCCCGTGGTGACTTAAACGGCTCGTCTAGTGGGTCGTCAAGTCACCCAGTTAGAAAGGGTTTCACCCCAAGTCACTGTTAAGGACCACAGACGTCTAAACGGTCCGTGAAGCTTCACACGGTCCTTAAAGTAGACTTATTAGACTTAGAAGTTTGGGTCAACTTAAAACAATCATATCTTTCAGCATAAAGTGAATTAGGTGGCCCATGACCTATCAAATAAAAGATCTTTGAGTCTTCATTCCAACACCATCGAGTTTGCCTAATTTTGAGCCCAAATTAAAAATGTATGCCCATTTTAGTGAAGCACTGTTGCGCAGGGCATCTTCACGACCTGCTAGACGGGACGTGGTGATCATGACGACCTGTGAAGGCCCTCGTGAGAAGCACTTCGGTTGTTTTAAGTCAAGGTCGTTTCAGTCTTTTCCCAATTGTTTTAACTCAATACTATGTCGTTTTACCATCAACCCTAGGCCCTATAAAAATACTTTTACCTGCAAAATCACCCAATTCAATTCATTCTCCTAAATTTCCAAAAGTTGATCAAGTTCATCCTCTCAAATATTTCTCTCTCTAAGAAAGAAGAAGAAGTCTAGAGTTTCAAGATCAAGTCTCCAAATCCTCCATTAATTGCAAGCTTTTGGCATCAAGGTATGATAGTCTTCACCTATGGAGCTCTTTCCTCCATAGGGTTATAAATTCTCAAATTTTGTAAAGTTATATTCCCTAATCAAATTAGGGTTTTATTCAATTGCCATGGGTTCCTTTCAATATTGATCCAATTAATTGTTTTATCTCTTCTTATGCATGGATTGAAGTAATTACATGTTTCTAAGTTGAATTCTCATAAACTCATGCAAGATCCATGACTTTGACTATGAACCATGAAACATGAATTTATGAAGATGTGCATATATTTTCTTTATGAAATTGATGGAAATGAATTTGAGGATGCTTTGACTTTGAAAACATGATGAAGCTTATGAATTATTGAAAATGCATGTTTTATGGAAGTAATGCTTATGACTCAAGTAAGCTTATAGATGAAGGTATTTATATGTTCTATGAAGCTTGGCCATATGATATAAACGACATCTAGATTTTCCATCAATAATTGTTGGGCTATTTTTCTAAATTAGGTCTTGATTAGTATGGTAGTTGGATATGCCATCATTGATTACACATCACACTTTCAAAACTATTTCCATTAGTAGTAGGAAATTTCTAGCATGAAGTGAATGACTATGGGCCTTAAAAACTATTATAAAAAGATCATGGATAGTGAAATATTTTCTCATGCATGGTCTAAAGAGCTACTCCATGATGTTTTTAGCTTAGATTGGTTGTTTGATTGTGTCTTTCCATGGATGATGAGACAAGCGACAATTACCCATAGCCCATAATGATAAGACAAGTTAAGATTAATAACTATTCCGTGAGATTTATGCTTAGCACCGAGTGGACAAGTGGCGACTACACATGTCCCATAACTATGTGCCAACATAGGATGATTGTCTTAGATAGAAGATGATGGTCTTAGATATACATTTGCTAGTGGATCCATGTAAGCTAGAAGTTCATGGTCCTTACCTTGGCAAGTAGGACACCCCTTTTCGGTGTAGGGTCTCTATGTTAGTTAAAGATAAATCTCACACAATAATGATGAACTAAGGCTATTTATAGAAATATGTCACATGTGTTCATAGATGATTTTTACCTACATTGACCATTATCATGATTATGTTTCTAACCTCTTATCTTATGTTTTAACTTGGTCTTTGCATATCACAAAAAGTCTTTTTAGCATGATTTCATAACTTTTATGCATTGCTATCATACTTGGTACATTCTTTGTACTAACGCATACTCTTGCCAACATTGTTTTACTAATGTAGGATTCGATGCTCCTACTCCACAGCCTTGTGGACAAAGATCACTTTAGTAGTTGTTGAGAAGTGGTGAGTCCTCATGTTCCGAGGACCAAACCTTTTATTGTTTATAGTCTTTACTTTTAAGATATTGTATGTAATGCATGAGTTACGTCTCAATCACTCTTGATGTAATAGATGCCTTTGAAACTATTTAGACTTCCACTTTGTTTTGTCAAACTCTTTGATATAAAACTATCTTTTAAACTCTTTAATTGTATTATCTTGTATGATGTATGCTAAGTGGCTTATCTAGGGCCTTTCGGGGTCCTTTGCGACATGTTAATTTTAGGGGGTACTTTGGGTTATGACAAACTTGGTATTCAGATCACAAGGTTTAGAAAGGTCCTAGGTGTCTTATAAGCCACGCCGAGTAGAGCCTTGTTCATGAGTGTGAAGCAAGCCATATTTATGAATGAGAGGCTATAAGATGTTTAGGAAATCCACTTCTTTCATCATTCTAAAGTCGTGCGATAGAGTGTAACTCTATATGTCTCTCTCCTAATCCTTATCCATTGCTTTTCAGAATATGCCTCTACGAAAGGAATCTTGTGAGAAGGAATGTTCGTGAAAATGTGAGACAAGAGGTTCCCCAAGTGTCGGTCGACCCTTTGGTCGGAAAGTGACTAATGATGAGTTTTGAGCCGCGTTTCATGTATTGGCCCAAGCTATGACAGCTCAAGCAAATAGGGAGATTGTGGCTCCCATGAACCTAAGAGTGTGTACGGCGGAAACTAAAGTGAGGGACTTTACTACGATGAATCCTCCGGAATTTCATGGGTTTAAAGTTGAGGAAGATCATGAAGAGTTCATTGATAAGGTTTATAAGATAGTGGAAATTATGAGTATCACTTATGTAGAAAAAGTGAAATTGGCTGCTCACCAACTCAAAGGTGTTGCTCAAGTTTGGTTCAACCAATGGAAGGAAGAGAGGGCGGTACATGCAGGTCCTCTTGATTGCAAGAAATTTAAGGTTGCTTTTCTTGATAGGTTCTTTCCCCTTGAGATGAGGGAAGAAAATGTACTTGAGTTCATTAACCTTCGTCAAGGGGATATGAGTGTGAAGTAGTATGCTTTGAAATTCACGTAATTGTCCAAATATGCTCCAACTATGGTTGCCAATATAAGGAAAAAGATGAGTAAATTTGTGTCGAGTGTCTTCGACTTAGTGGTCAAAGAATGCCTAACCTCCATTCTTGTTAAGGAGATATATGTCTCCCATTTGATGGTTCATGCACAACAAATAGAAAAAGAAAAGCTTAAAGAGAAGATTAGGTATTTGCAGAGGGCAAGAAGGGATAATGTTGAGTTCTCACATTCAAGGACCGGTGGAGGTAATCGTTCTCAAGGTAAAATACCTTCGGGTGTATCTTGAGGCATTAGTCCCCCATGGTTCTGTCTTTATGATTCTTGTGTTTTAGTCATTCCTATGTTTCCTCATTCATGCTTATGAAAATTTTGATTTTTCAAAGATATGATTTAGGTTGATTTATTACTTCATTATTATGTTCATTTGAGTATGAGTTGCATATAGACCTTATGGAATGATATGTTGAACATGTTTTAGTTTGGAGTCGAGGTTCCTCCTTGGTTATGTGCACTTTGTTGAAGTTGCATTAATGTTGGGTTGTTAGTTTCTCTCCTACTCTTGTCGTTCTAGTTTGAGTTACATTCAAGGACAAATGTTCCCAAGGGATAGATATTAAAATACCTTGGATTTGGAAAAAAAAGGCTAGAAAGAATCAAGCAGGCAAGTCAAGAACCCAAAAATGGACCATGAAACCCTCCACGGAGCCCTAGACGGGTTGTATAGGGGACCACGATCCGTTAAGGGGCTCGTGAAGGTTTTCCAGAACCTATCCCAGGTAGGGGTCATCTAGAAGGAAGCCCACACGGCCCGTGGTGACTTAAATGGCTCGTCTAGTGGGTTGTCAAGTCACCTAGTAAGAAAGGGTTTCACCCTAAGTCACTGTTAAGGACCACAGACATCTAAACGGTTCGTGAAGCTTCTCATGAACCGTCAAGTTATCCGTGAAGGAGAATTAGAAGTTTGGGTCAAATTCACACGATATTATCTATTAGAACAAACCAAATTAGGTAGCCTATGAACTAGCAAATTAAAGATCTTTGAGTCATCTTTCCAATGCCACTGAGTTTTTCTAATTTCGAGCCCAGAGTAAAAGGTTATGCTCATTTTAATAAAGCCCTCTAAGGCACGACATCTTCATGACCTGCTAGATAGGCCGTGGTGATCATGACAGCCTATGAAGTCCCTCGTGAGAGGCACTTCAGCAGTTTTATGTAAATGAATTTGATGATACTTTGACTTTGAAAACATGATAAAGCTTATGAATGATTGAAAATGCATGTTTTATGATAGTAATGCTTATAAATCAAGTAAACTTATAAATGAAGGTATCTATATGTTCTATGAAGCTTGGTCATATGACATGAACGACATCTAGATTTGCCCTCAATGTTTTTCGGGCAATTTTCCTAAATTAGGTCTTAATTAGTATGGTATCTGGATATTCCATTAATGATTATAGATCACGCTTCAAAAACTATTTCAATTTAGTAGTAGGGAATTTCTAGCATGAAGTGAATAATTATGGGCCTTAAAAGCTATTATGAAAAGATCATGGATGGTGAAAGATTTTCTCTAGCATGGTCTAAGGAGCTACTCTATGATGTTTCTAGCTTGGATTGGTTGTTTTATTGTGTCTTTCCATGGATGATGATACTAGCGGTGATTACCCATGTCCCATAATGATAAGATAAGTTAAGACTAACAACTATTCCATGGGATTTATGCTTAGCACTGAGTGGACAAGTTGTGACTACCTATGTCCCATAACTATGTGCCACCATATGATGATTGTCTTAGATAGATGATGATGGTCTTATATTGAAATTAGCTAGTGGATCCACGTAAGCTAGAACTTCATGGTCCTTACCTTGGCAAGTAGGACACTCATTTTCAGTGTGGGGTAGACACCGAATTCCATGTTATAGCTCACATGGTCTCTATGTTGGTTAAATGTAAATGTCCCACAATAATAATGAACTAACGTTATTTCTAGAAGTATCTCACATGTGTTCAAAGGTGATTTTTACTTGCATTGACCATGATCATGATTATGATTCTAACCTCTTATCTTATGCTTTAACTTGGTCTTTGCATATCACAAAAAGTCCATTTAGCATTATTTCATATATTTTAAGCATTGCTATCATATTTGATACATTGTTTGTACAAACACATACTTTTTCCTTCATTGTTTCACTAACATAGGGTTCGACGCTCCTATTCCGCATTCTCGTGGCTAGTGATTACTTTAGTAGTTGTTAAGAAGTGGTGAGTCCTCATGTTTCGAGGACCGAACTGTTTATTGTTTATCTTCTTTACTTTTAAGATGTTGTATGTGATGCATGGGTTACGTCTCAATCACTCTTGATGTAATAGATGGCTTGGAGACTATTTACACTTCTGCTTTGTTTTATCAAACTCTTTGATATAAAATTGTCTTTTAAACTCTTTAATTCTATTATCTTGTATGATGTATGCTAAGTGGCTTGTGTAGGGCCTTTCGGGGTCCTATGTGCCATGTCACGTCTAGGGGAGTATTTTGGGTCGTGACAATAAGAAACATTCACTAGAATACAAATATGTTTATAACACTCCCCCCTTGAATGTTTATTTGATATAGAATGCGCCTCGTTAAAATCTTACTAGAAAAACTCATTGAAGAAAGAAAATTCTAGTAAAGGAAAAAGAGTCCACAATATGTATCTAGGCTACCTCATCAAATACCTTACAAGGAAAATTTAGTTGGACAAAACTTTGTAAAGGAAAAAGAGTACAATGCATATTAACTCCTCCTAATGAGAACATCAATCCAGAGAGTTGAATCTTCACATTCCAATCTATTGCACCATCTTCTTTAAAGTTGCAATTGGTAGAGACTTGGTGAACAAATCAGCCACATTGTGACTCAAATGAATCTGTTTCACATTGTATCACACTCTTTTGGAGCTCGTGTGTATAGAAAAACACGATAGAGACTTGGTGAACAAATCAGCCACATTGTGACTCGAATGAATCTGCTTCACATTGTATCATTATTTTTTTAGAGATCGTGCGTGTAGAAAAACTTTAGCAAAATGTGCTTTGTTATATCTTATTTTATGAATTTTTTCCTTTAATTGTGATATACATGCAACACTATCTTCATATAAAATTGTGGGCAATTGTCTCATTTCAAATCACTTATTTCTCGAATGAGATGTACCATGGACCTCAACTACAAACATTTTTGGGTTTGCTTCATAAATAGCTTTGATCTCAACATGATTTGATGACATGGCTACAGTAGACTTCTTTGTAGATCTCCAAGATATTGTAGTACCTCCATATGTCAACACATAGCCTGTTTGAGATCGAGTTTCTTGTGGGTCCGATAGGTACCCTGCATCAACATAACCAACAAGATCGGGACTTCAACTATTAGAATAAAATAAGTATATATCAGTAGTCCCTTTTAGATACCGCAATATGTGTTTGATCCCATTCGAGGGTCTCCTATTAGTATCAAAACTATGCATTACTAACAAATTAACCAAAAAGGCTATAGCAGACCTTGCAGTATTAGCAAGAAACATTAGTGCACCAATTTCACTAAGATATGATACTTCAGGACCAAGAATTTGCTCATTCTTTTCTTGAGGTCAGAATGGATCCTTATTCACATCAAATGATTGAATAACCATCGGAGTAATTAATGTATGTGCTTCATTCATATAAAATCTTTTCATCACTTTTTCTTTGTAGGCATATTGATGAACAAAAATACCATTTGTTGAATGCTTAATTTGCTAATCAGGACATAATTTTGTCCTTTCAAGATCTTTTATCTCAAGTGAATTCTTTAGATAATCAATTATCTTTTGAAGCTCTATTGGAGTTCTAATAAGTTTTGTGTCATCAACATAAATCACAAGTACAACAAACTCCGATGTTGTTTTCTTTATAAAAATACATGGGCAAATAGCATCATTTATATAACCTTACTTAGATAAATACTCACTAAGATAGTTACACCACATGTGTCTGGATTTCTTCAAATCAAACAATGATATTTCCAATCTAATTGAATATATTTCCCGAGACTTTGAACTATATGCTTTAAGCATCTTAAATTCTTCAGATATTTTCATGTATATCACATTATAAAGTGATATCCATTAAGACAGGTTGTAATCTTATCCATCAAATGTATTTTAAGTCTGTGAACTAATGAGATAATGCGATGTTATTGCATCCATAATGGGTGAGTATGTCTCTTGCTAATAGATATCAGGCTTTTGTGAAAATTCTTAAGAAACAAGGTGTGTCTTATACCTTTGCATTTCATTTTTCTCATTTTTGTTTTGCACAAATACCCACTGATATCAAACAAGTTTAATAACATTAGGTGTTTGAACTATAGGTCCAAAAACTTCACGCTTGACAAGTGAATTCAATTCTGATTGGACTGCTTCTTGCCATTTTAGTCAATCATTTCTTTGACAATATTCTACAACAGGTTGAGATTTAAGATTCTCAATATCTTGCATGATTTTTGTAGTAACATTATATGCAAAGACATAATCCGCCATTATTTCTGAACGATTCAGATTAGTTTCAACATCACTTAAATTTATGGATAGTTCCTTATTTTCTTGAGTCTTAAGCTCATTGATTCCTTCAAGGATATCATAATTTGTCACCTCTTAAGCTTTCATATGAGATTCTTTCGTAGTGTCATCTTGTCCTTTCATTTTTCTTTTTCTAGGATTTTGATCCTTAGAATACAATGATCTACCACACTTCAGGTGTGATTTTGACTCATTGGCTATGACACTAGTAGACGGTTCTATAGGGACATCAATTTGAATTGGGACATTCTCCACAGAAGTATGTGATTTAGTAATCATTTTCAAATCTGTAAATACGTTTGGCATTTGATTTTGCAATTCTCTACATGTGGATAATTTTTTGTACTTCTTGCTGACAAATAAAAACACATGAATTAAGATGAGACAATGATGAATTTTTTCACAAATTTATTTTCTAATATCATTTCTCTCCCTAATTTTAGGAAACGTGTCTTACCAAACTGACAATTTGTAAATCAAGCGAGGAATATATATCTAGTTAATGGTTTAAGGTAGAAAATAATAGAGGATGATACAAACACAATATATATTACTAATCTTCTTTGTGGGTTCATCTTAGTATGGTGCGGTGATGCTACAGGCACGTTTACAGCACATTTTAAAAAAAGTAGATAGGATATATTAGGTTCTTGATCCAAAATTAGTTGCAATTGAGAAATCTTATGACAATTTGTCTGTCTGAGACGAATAAGTGTTGCAGCATTCAAAATTGCATGACCCCACACAGAAGTAGGAAACTTAGTTTTCATAAGCAATCGTCTTGCTATCAACCGCAGACGTTTAATTAATGATTCAGCAAGGCAGTTTTGAGTGTGAACATGAGTTACATGATGTTCAATTCTTATTTCAATCAGTAGGCAATAATTATTAAATGCTTGGGATAAAAGTTCTACTATATTATAGAATTAATCTAAGTATCAGAAATTTTTTCCTATAATCGTATTATTTGTGCCAATAATTTTTAAGTGCCAAATTGCAAGATGACAATAGGCACACTTGAGACCATCTAGAAGAAGCATTTTTACAATCATAAAGGATCTAAAAAACCTACTAGGTGGGTGAATAGGTCCACAACTATCTCATTTATATGTTTTAAGAATGCAGGGGACTTAAGCTCAACTTTCATAGATGATGGTCTCACAATTAACTTGCCTTGATAATAAGCAGTACAAGAAAATTCACTATTTAAAAGAATATTTAAGTTCTTTAATGAATGTTCATTTTAATTTTCTATAATTTATCTCATTATTATAGATCATGATGTCCTAGACGATCATACCAAAGTAGGAATGTGCCTCAATTGCACTAATTCTTGTCCAATACAAGTCATAAGACAAAGTAGGAAACTTGTTTATCACACATGTCTTCTCAGAGACATTCTTGGAGATACCAAGATATTCGACCTCATTTCATCCATTGATTGGATAAGATAACTATTTTCACGGTTTTATTTAAAACTCAACAAATTTCTCCGAAATTTAGGAGAAAATATGATATTATTTATGATGCGTTTAGCTCTCTTAAGCATAAATATAATGATTTTTCTAGAAGCCCTCAATCAAATCCGTACTACCACAAATCATAGTAACCATTACTTTGCCCATACTTTAATGAGAAAATATTTCTCGTTTTTGCATATCATATGTGTTGTACCAGAATCAATCAAGCAAATGTCTTCATAGTTAGATAACATACTTTGAGAATTATTCATATCTTCAAATAGAATGAAATAAATATCTATTAAGCTTTTATTACAAAGTAAAAAGTAAGATAGTATAATAAATTATCAACTATCTTCTACTAAGCAATTAATAAAGTAAAGGACACATGTACATAGTATACCAATTTATTTTTTTTGCGCTTATACAAATAAATTATGTTACTTGACATTTTTGCAACCAAAACACATTAACTAGTGTATAATAATTAAATAAATATTAGATAACTTTTAACTAAAGAATCAAGGTTAAAAACGTTTAGAAAAAATGAAAAGGAAAAAGTAGTGTTTCAGGGGGTTATAGTCATTATTTCTTAAAACAAAAAACCATCTTATCCATCCTAAAGCCTACATTACAATCTTCAAAAATTCTTATGTGATTCAATGATGTTTTTCAAAAATAGTTGCAATAGAAAATAGGAAAAATACATAAAAATCCCCTTGAACTTGGCAGAAAAACTTACTTTAGCACTTAAACTATGCGGGTGTTTAAATACCCCCTTAAACATCTTTCAACTAAATTAAATACCACCTTAGCAACTGAAGTGGCAAATAAAAAAGTTATTCACGTGTAAACAGTCAAAAGTTGAAGAGAAAATGTAAGTGGGTCCCACTTTGTCTTCTTTTTGCGACCTTGACTCTTTCTCTATCCCACCGCCGGCCAGACCTGTCAACTACCTAAGACATTTTAAATTAGCGAATTCAATGAAGCTCAACCACGACAGACCTCACCCTACCGGCCAACCCCTTTTGTTCCTCCTCTATCACTACTAAATCTTCGAGAGATCAACCATCGTGAGACCATCAGATCTCACTAAAAAAATTTCGCCACGCCAGCACCCATGGACAAAACGCCGGTCAGATACTTTTCCCTTATTTTCTTCCATTCTTCCTCTTTTCTTTCTTTTTATGTGTTTTCATATTTTATATTGTTTAGGCGAACCTCTGCCTGCATGTGAAAGGTTCGAAAACCTTCATATTTGTCAGTTTTTAGCCTAATAGGACTACAATAACTCCGGCGATTGTTGTTGAAAACCTTCAGATTTCTCGTAAAGAGGAAGCATGAAATTCTTTTCGAACACAAAGTGTTTTTCACAATTCTAATTTTTACTGAAATTCACAAGTTTTACAAATTAATTGTAAATATCAAACCCATTTAATAAAAAAAAAAGTTACCTACTTCCAAAAGATAACATAAATCTCCGATGGCCGACAAATTACTCATTATTCTTGGACAAGATTCTTTTTGCTCATTCAACTTCTTTTCTTTTATTTTTGCTTTCTTTTTTCTTTATACAGTTGTATTTTCAATTACCCAGTTGATTAGGGGAAAAAATGAAAAAAACTAAATTCGTTCACTATCTGACATGATGTCAACGTGTCAATGAGGTGGTGCATGTGTATATCACCTTCCATCCATGAAATTGGTAGTGTGTATATAAGGTGGTACTTAATTCAGTTGAAAGATGTTTAAGGGGATATTTAAACACCCGCATAGTTTAAATGCTAAAGTAAGTTTTCCTGCCAAGTTCTAGGAGGTTTTTATGTATTTTCTCTAGAAGTTAAGGACAAGTCTATGATATTTGCATGTATAACATATGAATATATTGTGAGCTTGAAGGTTATGAAAATAAAAGGGCCAAAACTTATTTGAAAGTAAATATCAATAGCAATTTTCTGAGTATAATTCTTCCATAAAATTGCCATTATTGATTAAGGGCAGCTTCAAGTTAAAATTGTAACTATGAGGATATAAATGAGTCAAAATCAGACATTTTTTCTAACTTAAATGAAATGACACATACTATTTGCTTCACATTTTCATGAGCACACATAATTTTTTACGAGATGAACAAAATTTGTATTGAGCGGTGAATTTTTAGTAAGTGATTATTATATTTGTAGACACAACTGTCTCACCAGGCCTTGTGGGAATACACCACTTGAATGTTTTCACATCTATAATCAGTTTTGGGCAAATTATGTAAAAAGGTCACTTGGCCTTTTTCTTTACACAAAAATTGGCACAATTTTCAAAATTACCAAAATTCATGAGAAAAAATGGCACTCCATGGCATGTTATAGTTAAAATTGGCAATAAATAGCCCACAAAAGGGCACAGCTTGACATGTTATAGTTAAATTGGCAATAAATAGCCCGCTTATAATTTTTTAGCAAAAAATAAATTCTTAAAATTTATTTGTTATATATTAGTCATGTTCTCTTTTACTCGTTATTTTTTTTTTTTCTTTGAAAACTTATTTTATTCATTGATTTTTTTCTAACCCTTTTCAAGAAACGTTTTTTCTTTCATTCCTTTATTTATTGAAAAAGTAAAAATTATTTTTTATTCTTTCTTCATCCATCTTCTTATTTTAAACAGTTCTTTGG
Source organism: Solanum bulbocastanum (assembly GCA_037074985.1). NCBI lineage: Eukaryota > Viridiplantae > Streptophyta > Magnoliopsida > Solanales > Solanaceae > Solanum > Solanum bulbocastanum. The sequence continues at coordinate 33,075,260 of CM073604.1, forward strand.
TAATAACAACTCTTTCAACTTTTCTTTTTTCTTTTTTTAACTTTTTTCTTTATCTCTTTACGATTTTCTCATACATACATAAACTCTTTTTTTTGCCTAAATTTTCTCTTTGCATCTACATTCAACTTGTGTATGATGATATGCTAGATTTTTTTTTCATTGTTCTTGACTATATTTAACCTATCATATATATTTTGAAACTAAAAAGTTTATTATTTTTTATTGTTCCTATTTTCTCTCTTCTTACTATTTTCAACGGTTTTAAAGTAAAATTCTCTCTTTTTTGTCTCTATTTTTTTCTTTCTAAAATTCTTTCTTACTATAGTTTCCCTTTCCTCTCCTAAATTCTCTTCTATTTCTTAATTTCCTCTTTCTCCACGTATTTCAAAACTCAAATAAAAAAGTGGAAGTACCACGAAGAAGAAGAAAGGAAAAGAAAATGTATACCCCATTTCAATAAATTATTTGAGACATTCATATAGGATATACATATTAGCTTTTAATTTGATAGACTATATATATCTAAAGTGTATTCATTTCAAATTACAATTTAATGGTGTATACATACATGAGTGTATACTTATCTGAACTATATAAATTACAATTTAGTGGCGTATACATACTAGAAGTGTATACATTTCAGAACTGTACAAAATACAAAGTAATGATGTATATATATTAGAACTACACAAATACAACTTAAAGATGTATACATATCAGAATTATACAAACATAATTTAATAATGTATACATATTGTACAAATATAATTTAATGATGTATACCTAATTGTACAAATTTCAAATTAACAGTGTATACATAGGAATATGTTTCATATTATTATCTACCCTTTTTTCTTTTGTATTTCAATGAGATTAACAAAGTGATGTCAATTTTGTGTTGTATTGTAAGAGAGAGAGATACGAACAAAACAATTTTTTTATGAAAAAAAAATATGTGACTATTCAATACACGTTAATAAAGGTATAAAATATTTTCATTTGGTAAATGTAGCAGCATTCTTTTCAATTGATTAATTAATTAATGTTGTTTGACGAAAAAATTTCTTTCCTTAAAAAGAGGCGCATCTTTTTATTAGTGGCTAAGTAGTGCCAATTAATTGAGACCTTTCGGTTGCTAATTATTTTTTGGCTACTTAGTGCCAATACTATGTGCGGATTATACCTTCTTCCTTTCAGTTTCATCATTAATGATTGCTCTACTTCTTTTTAATTTGGTCATTAATCGCTGTTTGTTTCTTCTTCTTTATTATTCTTCTTTTAAAAAAATTGATGTACCGAAAACATGAATCATTTCAAGCAAATGATATATCAAAAGACTCAAATATCGAGAGGATTTCATATCTAAATTTCAAGACTATTTAGAGGTGATTTTGAGTTGATCAAGATTAAATTTGTCAGTGTATACTTCATGTTAGTTAAGTTGTATTTAACTTTTGAGTGTATAGTTAGTGTATAACTCATGTATAGGTAAGTTGAATTGTATAGTAAGCATATATTTTTATGAGTTTTGACAAACTAAATTGTATAGACAGTGTATATTTTCTATGAGTTTCGGCTATTTTTTTATGTAAATAAGAACATAGCTATATTTATTGTAAACGAATACTTTATTGTACATATATGAAACTAGCCAATACATCGCTTTTTTACATGAAAACCCTTCTCACTTTATTGTTCTTCATGCGTTAGAAGAAGGAAAAACTAAACTTATTGGACTCAAAAAAAAAAAAAAATTACCCGCTCATAGCCCACCCTTAATGTTCATTCGGCTCAAAGTAATTATCATGTGTGCTCCCTTCCTAGCCTAGACCCAATTCGCTTTTATGATACCATCATAGTATATATATATATATATATATATATATATATATATATATATATATATACACACACACACACACACTATGATGGTATCATTCAATTTTTGTGCAATTTTCTTAAATGTTTGTTATGGTATTATTTAGGATTTTAAAAGTGCCTCATTAAGGATTGATGGTTGACTTGGTGAAATAGTAGTTGTTCCTCAATTATACAATTTAAATATCATAATAATATATGAATATAGTGTGATAGTATCATTCATATACCATCGAATGACTTAGGAAAATCTTTATGATACCATCACAGTATATATACTACGATGGTATCATTCAACATTTGTGCAATTTTCCTTAATGAGTGTTATGGTATCATTGAGGATGTTGTAAGTGTCTCATTAAGGATTGAGGATTGAATTAGTCAAACAGTGGTTGTTCCTCAATTATACAATTTTAATATCATGATATTATATGAATATATTGTGGTAGTATAATTCATTTATCATAAAATGACTTAAAAAAACCTTTATGATAGCATCACAATATATATATATATATATATATATATATATATATATATATATATATATATATAAGGTATATACATCAACATTCTGTATTTCATAATTATCATCTTTAAAAATAAATTATATTCATATTTTTACCATATCCTTGGACTTAAAAAGGAAATACTTAGTACCAATAGGGAATCAAACATCATGATTATATTAACAAAGCACTGCACATCATTCATGCTTATAGCATAAAAATAAAAAAAATATTCAATATCACTTACACTTAGTGAGAAAAAGAGCATGGAAGCATCGCATAGCTCTATATAACTTGGATCAATCCATAAAAAATTTAGAAAAGGCTTTCTTATCTATGAGACTGAGGTCTATAAAATTAATTGTAGCAATCCATGAGATAAAGATGATTAGAATACAAGAGTATTTTGAATACATGAATGCAAAAGGCATATTAAAAAGGAATACCCTTTATACAGCATAACTAATGATAAATAACAATTTCCGCACACTATGTATCCAAGGATACATCACAACCCCCATATTGGTATCAGAGCCTACCAGATGATTAGGCCTATTTGGTATTTAGATGAAAAAATCTTAGTAACTATACTAAAGGTAATTAATTTAAACAAAGATCTAAAAGAAATAATCTTACAACTCATCATTGATGAAAAATACCGAGAAGAATTTGACTTCTCAATACATGATTTTTCAGAAGTAGTAATAGATAATATGGACACATATGATTATTATCTATCTGAATAAAAAGACTCAATCAAAATGAGTTTAAAAGAAGTTATCGATATATTACATCATTTAATAGAAAGTAATAAGTAAGACTAAAATTAATAGAAATAGAGATAAAATCTATTAAAGAAAATATTCCAGGCAAAATTACTAATCTAATAGAAAAAACAGAAAATTTTGACAAAAGAGTAAGTCAAAAATACATAAATGAACTTTTATCAAACAAGTTTGCTAGTAAAAGTTCATATCAAAAGGGTAGCCTTGATGAAAAACTCATTCAAAAGTTTTTGAAAAAACAAAAAAGTCAAGAACTAGAACAATCTAGTAAAGAAACCCTAGAAGAAAACAATTTAGAACAAATCATGACAGGTCAAAACCTTGAACAAGAAAATGAATGAACTAGACGAACTAGTTTATGATTTAGAAGATCTTGATCTTTCAGATCAAAAGTTAAAAGTTCTAACAAACATAGGTGATACAGGAAGACCCCAAGGAAACTTTGTTAAAGGGAAAGGATCAAACACCTTAAAAGAAGAATTGAACCAGAAAATATTGAAAGAAATTTCATACCAAAAGCAAAGAGAAGTAAAGACTTCTTAAGTCAATATCATAACAAGAATAAATCAAAATACATGCCGAATAGACTCCTAACAGAAGATGTCGAATCAACCCAATTTCTAAACCTCGACAAAGAAAAATTGTGAATAATAGCAAAAGAACAATTAGAAAAATTGCAAATCTGCAAAATGAGTTATATTCAAGAATACACTTATTAATTCGAAGAATATTATTATAAAATATTTGATAGTAGTAAAGAAATGATGCAATATCTTGAAAAATATTATCAAAAATCATCAGGTGTTTGGGCTAAATATTTCAGAGAAGAATATAAAAAGAAAACATAGAAGGAGAATTGGACAAAGAATATCCTTTCTAACCAATAGACTTGGACAACTATGTATGGCTCATAACATACAAAGAAAAGCCAAAAGAATCAATACCCAAATTTATTGCCTAGATACAAATATAGCAAGCCAATGTGGATTCCATGATAAATCCAATAAAAAAGAAAGAAGCACAAGAAAGACTTCATCAAAAAGAAAAATATTTCAAGAAAAGATTATGTACCTAAAAATGGTATTATAAAAGGAAAAATAATTTTAAAAGAAAAACAAATAAATGTAAATGCTACAACTGTGGTGATGAAGGACACAAAAGTTACCAATGTAACAAAAAAAGAGTAAAAATATCAAAAAAATAAAAATAATAGACTAGAGATTGATTCAAATTTGGAATTTGTAACATCAATAAAAAGTGATGAATTCTATGAAGAATTATATGAAGAATGTGCAACCTACTCAGAAGAATCTGACTAAATGAATCAAGAAATATCGAAATAAAAGGAAACAGACAATTCAGTACAAATTATAGAAACTAAAGAAGATCAAAGGGGATACGCCCTAAAAGCAACATTCGATGGCGAATTATTAAAGAAAATTCAAGGATTAAAACTTAATCTAAGAACAGAAGATAATATATTCAACAGAATGCAAAGAATGTTTGCAAGAAATAAAATTTCATACCATGAATATCAAGAGGTAGAAAAGGTAATAGAAATTACCCAGACTACAGGAAAACATAAGCTAAATCTTTTAACTAAATCAATGATCGAACATATCCTCAGAAAAATTCCTGAAAAGAAAAGGAAAAAAATGAATTATGTCCATTTAGGAGGAATTCAAATTTTAGTTAAATCAACGTTTAAAGAAGGGATCAATTTCCCTATTGTCATCAATATTTCGGATGAAAGATTCATTAATGCAAGAGAAGGAAATTTTGGTATAGTTGAAGGTAACCTAGCCTATACCAAACTTCTATTTACGTATTATCCAAAGTACTGTATTTCACTTAAGGATGCAGACTTTAATGATGCTTTAAGCTTACTTTTCAGGTCAAAAGAAATGACCTATTTAAACAGGTAATCACATCACATCATGAGCGTTTATTACCAAGCTATGTATACAATTACAAACTCCAATTATGGTAGTGTATACAAAAACAAATAAATGATTGAAATAGATCAAGAATGCACATAAATTGCAAGAATTGTTGAAGAAAAAATTCAACAAGCAATAATTGCAGAAGAATATGAAATCCATTTTGAAAAAATAAAAGAAATAGGAAGTCTCAGCAATAATCCGAGACTTTCATTAGAATATGGAAGAAATTCTATAAAGAAAAGTATATCTAATAGATATTCTAAAAGGATTCTTGAAGTTACTAACATTACTAGAATTTCAGGAAGAATCTTTAATGGAGTTGAATGGAAAAAACAAGAAATCTTGTTACAAACAGGTGCCATGGCAAATCATGTCATAGGTATTATATTGGATGGACTACCAATATACGAAGGTACCCCTTATATCTATAAAACCATTGAAGGAAACAACTTTAGCTGTACAAATATGGTAGATTTACCAATACAGTTAGATACAATATGAATAACAGTTCCTTGTTATATTACAAATCATGAAAGTCATCACAACCTAATATTAGGAAATTTGTTCCTTAATAGTCTAAACGACTACAATATAGGAAAGAATGGAATAGAAATGAGTTACAAAAATGAAACTTGTTTCATAAAATCTAAAATGCCCAAAGAAACATCTTTCCGGGTATCAATCTTCATAGAAATAACTTTCTATGATACTAAATTGACAACTTGTTGTCAAATTGATAATGGATTCGAAGCTAGTTTAGCAAAATCTTTTTTACTAAAAGACTGGGATACCAATAAAAACAACATATCCATGATTGGTATTACATGGGTCAAAGAACAACCATCACAATCAAAAGAAAAAGTGGAAATAATTTTAGGATAAAAAATTGTTCCTATAAATAAAATATTTGCCTACGATAAATTAGAAACTGATTTGTTGTTAGGAAATGATTTTCTCCAACAATTCCAAGATTATCATCAGACATTATACATGATAAGTCTAAAAATCCCTTGCGGATATTTTATCAAAGTCCCAAGAAAACAAAATTCATATATTCTTGAAAAAGAAAATGGAAATTATAAGAGAAGATATTTAGAAAATCTCTTGTAAATGTCTTAATCTAGAACAAATTAAGAAAATTCTACAAAGATCTTATGGTGAAAATCCCTTAGAAAAATGGGGAAAAAATCAAGAAAGGGCAACTTTAATACTTAAAGACCCCAGCATCATCATTAGAGTAAAACATATGCTCTATAACGAAGATGATAAAATTGAGTTTAGAACTCAACTCAAAGAATTAATCAACCTAAAACTTATTAGGATGAGTAAAAGTCCTCATAGCAGTTCAACGTTTATGGTAAGAAACCATGCTGAGATAAAAAGAGAAAAAGCTTGAATGGTCATAAACTATAAAAAGCAAAACAAAAATTATATATTTGACGGATATTTTATCCCAAATAAAAACAATCTTATAAACCTTGCCAAAGGAAAAAACTTATTTTCAAATTTGACTGTAAAAGTGGATTTGGCAAATAAAATTAGCAGAAGAATCTATCACATTGACAATGTTTAGTTCGCCACACTACGAATGGTTAGTTATGCCTTTCAGATTAAAAAATACCCCTCAAATCTTTCAAAGAAAGATGGACAAAATATTTTCCGAAAAGGAATTTTTAATCGTCTATATAGATGATATACTGATATGTTCTAACACATATCAAGAACATTTAACACATCTGAAAGAATTTTCTGACATATGTTTGAAAAGTGGAATTATTCTAAGCCAAAAAAAGGCAAAAATAAACAAAAATGAAATAGAATTCTTAGGAATGATTATTTCAAAAAATGGAATTGAGTTACAAACTCACATCTCAAAAAAGATTGTAGAATTTCCTGACAAATTGACAATCAAACAGGAAATACAACGATTTTTAGGATGTCTTAATTATATAGGAGAATTTACTCCAGATCTAGCAAAAAAAGGAATATCTTGCAAAAATTAATAAGAAAATCCAACAGACTTGGATGGACTAAAAAGCACACTCAATGCATTAAAAAATGAAAAGAAGAATGCTCTAAGTTACCAAAACTTAGATTACCCGAAGAAACTGATAATCTAGTATTACAAACAGATGTTTCAGATTATCATTTGGGAGCATTATTACAAATTGATTTGAATGAAATATGCAGGTACACAAGCGGTACTTTTAATGAAGCAGAAACGAAATATTCCACTAATGAAAATGAATTATTAGCTATTGTTAGAGGAATTAGGAAATTTTAAGCTTTTCTATTACCAAAATAATTTGTTATTAGAATTGATAACACGCAGGTATTAGGTTTAATCTCAAACAAACTTCCATTAGAACTGCAATACAAAAGATTGCATAGGTGGCAGGTTTTGTTATCATTATATTCTTTTAAAATAGAACATATTAAAGGAATTGATAACTCTATTGTAGATTTTCTCTCAGAAAACGTTCCATATGGACAATCGAACACAAATTTTGATTAATAGAGTGTTTGAAAAAATGCAACTTGTGGAAAAGTCCATTGATGACAAAAGCCACAAATTATTCAACATCAGAGATGAATTAGCCAGCTTATCCGAACAAGCAACAAAAATGCAATATGAAATCAATCAACTCAGTGATGATCAAGCTGAAAACATGAACGAATTTCTATTTTATACAAACATTTGGACATATGTCCAAAAAGGAATTCAAATCCTGAAGGGAATATTACTTCCAAAAAAAGTGGCTGGAGATGTCCCATTAGCACCTAATGCTAAAAATATCTCATCGGTAAGCATGAATATGTCGAAACCTGAATCCAAGGACAAAGGTAAAAGCCAAGCAAATCAAAAAGATGTCAGTTCTTGGAAAGAAGAAAAGAACACATCTTCAACGAAAGTTGAAAAAATTATCTCTGGAAAACTAGAAAGAAGTACTAACAAAGTTCCATCAGAAACAAAAGTTTTTTCATCTTTTCAGGTTGGAAAACAAAATTCGAAGGAAGAAGAATATCTTGCTTTTACAAGATATATTTACAACCTCTCCGAAGAAAGCGAAGAAACATTCGGAGTTTTAGGGACAACAAGTTTGTTTCCAAGAATTTTGATATTTTCAAACGAATCACTAGGTTTTACAGCTCAATTATTTGAATTTGGATACTTAGACAGAGTTTATGCTAAACCAGATCTACAAGAGATATCCAAACTACCTAAACAACTGAAAAACTCAGTAAAAAACTATGCATAAGGTGAAGGAGTCTATTGTAGATTCTTTAATATCTCCATGGAAAGCAAAGACTTGCAACTATATTTTCCAACGATTAATTATATTACGATGGAAAAATTAAAAGATTTTAATATCAAAGCAACAGGAATTGATAAAAAACTCTCATAGCTAAACAAAAAATGAATACAAACTAAACGAGCTTTGGGAATTAAAGCACTATGTTTTATTCTCAAACGTTTTTACAATGAAGATTACAAAGTCTTAGACCATGATCATGATTGGGTCTTGATGACTAAAGGAAAATCCAAATCAAAAACATTGAAGGAAAAAATCCTTGACATTGAGTTTCACAAACTGAAAGCCACGGAAGAAACATGAAAGATTGCCTGCAAGTTTCTAGATCACAAACATTCAGTACATGAAGAAAGATCTGAATAAAGTCTCAGTGGAGAACAGACAATTGTAAAAACAATAATGTAGACAGTCAGACAAAGACAAAGCAAAAGACGTAAGCACTTACTTCATGAAGAAAGAGACAAAAGAGAATCTTATCTCTTCTTAACTCTTTCTCTTCGGTCAAAAAGAGATGTCAAATCTGGTCTGCCATCAGCATCTTTACAATGATGATTGAAGGACTAGAAAAGAATTATCAAAGTTTTAAGGGAAGTCCCTGCAAAACAAAAAAAAATGTAATAATTAGCCCCCCCTTACATCTATAAAAGGAAATATAAATTACACTTAGAGGCAGACTACATTTTTCCGAAGAACACCCATTAGAGAAAAATGTTAGGTACCTTGATGAGTGAGTAGAAACTTCTCTCGGGAAAAAGTATTTTCTATTATGTTCTAGGTATATGTGAAAATATGTGTGGTTTGTGTGTAAAGATAATATTATGAAATAAAAAGTTTGGTTTGTATACCTCTTTTCTCTAAATTCCCAGAATAGTTTTAAGTGAAGGTTTTGATCTTCCACCTGAGAGAGGAACAGTAAGGAAGTAGCCGGAGACTGAGGTCATGGAAGCGAAAGATTGTTCATAGCTTAAAGGAGAACTGTTGCAGTAGTGATAAAAAATGTTCAGCAAAAGAAAAGGAAAAAGATATATACATCAAAACTCTGTATTTCATAATTATCATCTATAAAAACAAATTATATTCATATTTTTATCATATCCTTGGACTTAAAAAGGAAATACTTAGTACCAATAGGGAATCAAACATCATGATTATACTAACAAAGCACTGCACATCATTTATGCTTATAGCATAAAAATGAAAAATATTCAATATCACTTACACTTAGTGAGAAAAAGAGCATGGAAGCATCGCATAGCTCTATATAACTTGGACCAATCCATAAAAAATTTAGAAAAGGCTTTCTTATCTATGAGACTAAGGTCTATAAAATTAATTGTAGCAATCCATGAGATAAAAATGATTAGAATACAAGAGTATTTTGAATACATGAATGCAAAAGACATATTATACAGCATAACTAATGATAAACAAGAATTGCCGCACACCATGTATCCAAGGATACATCACAGCCCCCTTATATATATATATATATATATATATATATATATATATATTGTATCATTCTGTGCAATTTTATGTTATGTAATTTTCTATTGTGACATATATTGTTATGATATCATTGAGAATTTTAGAAGTCCCTCATTAAGGATTGATGAATGACTTGATCAAACAGTGGTTGTTCCTTATTTATATTTATATTATTTTAAAATCATGATAATATATGAATATATTGTGATAGCATCATTCACGTACCATTAAATGACTTAAAAAATCCTTCTTGATACCATCACCGTATATATATACTATGATGATATCATTTAGTTTTTGTGCAATTTTCTATGAATGTCCAGTTGTTCCTCAATGATACCATAACAATATGTCATATATTGTTATGGTATCAATGAGGATTGAGGATTGGCTTTTGTGAAATAGTGGTTGTAGGCGATCACCAATGGATATGAACTAATTTCTGGCTTCTTCTTCTTCTTCAATTCAAACTAGACTTCACGCTTTTATCATTAGATATTTTCAATGGCGGAAATCCATATGAAATTGCATAGTTGATCTCGATGTTGTCATAAGAAACAATTTGATTTGATTTGAGATTTGTGTGACTAAATTTTCTTAATTAAAAACAGATTCTACTATTATTATCTCAACGTCAAAATTAATGTTCTATTGCTCTGAATTTCAACTTCCAACATGCTGTAAGAGAATCACAATTTTCTCCATTAATAGAATGTTGTGGAATCGAAAGAAGGAAAACTGAAGAAGAAGATTTGGGAAAGGAGAGCCAGAAGAAGAATTGGGGAAGGATAATTGTGAAATAGGAGAATTTGGGGTATTAACTGTTGAGGGATATTTATTTGTAATTATTTTGTTTTTATGGGTTTGAAAAAATTTGGGGAAGTAGGAAAACTGGGAAATATGAGAATATGAGGTACTAATTATGCAGGAATAATTATCTGTAGTTTATTTGCTTTGATAGGGCATAGACTTAGTTTCCTCGTATAAGAAAGTCAAATCTTTCTTTATTCCAAAACAATCCGAGAATAAACTCAAATAAGGTGAGGACATGAATACGCCAAATCATTCTTTATGAGACTTCTTGTCATTACACAATGATGAATTTAGCAATACCGTACAATAAAATTTAAGTGACAATCAAAACAAACATTATATTATACAATACAATAAAATTGGTAACCATCCAAACAAGCTGGAAAGGAAAGGCTATGCAGAGTTGGAGAAGATAAGTAACAAGAGCTAATAACTGTAGTAAAGCGAATCGACACAACAAATAAATCAGTAAACAAACTTCGATACATCACTAAGCAAATATTATGCCTTGCCTATTCTTGAAGGCTTAGCATCAGCCCATAGAAGATCATATGTATTCTATTGATCACGCTAACATCCTTCGGTATCAACAACAAAGTTGGTACATTAGTACGCTCGAGCAATCAAAAAGGAGCAACAAGCAATTAGCATATGGTGCAGAGGAGGATCAGTCAAAGTATGTGAGCACAAAACCCGGGCTGAAGCAACGGAGAGCATCCCTGTCTGTCACAATGAAGTTATCAATTGTCAATCTGGTCCAATTATGAGAAGGGCGGCAGAATCATTGAGATGAATGTACAAGCAAAAAATTGTTATTGCTGATCTTGAATCTTTAGAGAGACTAATTCACTGTCTTGCTGTTGACCTCTTGACCTTGAGTTCTTTGGAAGCCATCTTTGAGACCATTCAGGTAACCTGGAAAATCACAGATTGAAACATAAACTTAAGATAAAACACACGAAGGCGAATGAGTAATAAGAAGTTAGAAACTACTGTACATTTTCGTCACTTCAGAGAAATGTATTAAGGCCATACAGTAGGGATAATTTTTATATTATTATTCTTTCGAAAATAGCTTCCTAGTGATGCACTTTCATTTTTAGTTTGTCCCAAAAAGAATGGTACTTTTTTTAAGCATACAAACAATTTACTATAAAATTTAAACTTCTCATTATATAATGACATGACTTATTGCACACAGATATCGATGACTTGTTTTAGACATGTTTCAAAAACGTTTGTAAAAGTTACATAATTAATGTATTTGTACATTCAGCTTTTAATTCACTGTACCTTAGTTAGCTGAGAGTTGGGATAAGTCACAGTTAGTTACAACTACCGGTCATCTCAGCTAGTTAGTTTTCGATATTAGTAAGATAAGTTGGTTACTAATTCTTTGTATAATAATGTTCTTTGATTACAGCAATAGGTTTTGAGATTCCCATTCTATCGTTCTCCCTCAGATTGCTCTCTTCTTCTTTCTCCATTTCAGATTGAGAATAGTAGAATCTCCACTGTAGTTCAGTTGATCTATTCATTCTGTTTGTGAGTTCTACATTTTTCTCTCTTTCTTAAACTCCTACCTAGTCAAAGTGCATCACATAAATTGGGACGGATGGAGTAATGGTCATGCAACAAGGACAACTTAACCAACTGTATTAAAATATTGAACACAGGCACCTTGACATTAGGAGCAAAGATAAGCAATTTTAAGTTTTTAACAAGGATGCAATCTCTTGAAACCAAATGACTACTGATGAAACAAACAAGCATATTGGCATTGGCACTACCCAAGATAAAGAAAAGAAAGGAAAAAGATGGAACCAAACATATGTTACATGTAATTTTGAGTAAAAATGAAGACTTACAAATCCAATCTCTCGTAAATTGCTCTACGGACTGAGCTGTTAAGGCCATATGCTATTGAGTTGAAGAGACCCTAAACAAAGCATAGAAGATTTGTCAAGAAAGAACATTGTCAATATTTTTAGAGTGTCAGAGTTGTTAAAAGGAGAGTAGATCAAAACTAAGCATCAACATAAAGTCAAAGATAAGTTCCTATCAAATGAGAATCCCACCAATTCATAGATACAGACACTAAAACTAAACTAATCAACTTTTTTGTTGATTAAACAATGTAATCAGTTCAGAATATCACCAACTAGTTGAAGTAAACACTTGGCGGCATTGCTCTTGACATTCTGTGGATAAGCTTGGTGGAAACAGAGGATCCAAGTCATTCTATCCAGACAGGTTTTGATTGTTAACACTAGTTACCAACAGGTCTATACCTGCTTGCAATCTATATGGTAACAACGGAATAAAATACGCATCAAAGAGTGCAAGTTCCCACCACACACCTTCCCCAACCACATCAAAGAGAAGAGAAAAGAGAGAGAACTCATCTATAGATAATAGGATTTACCATGAGCTGTGCCATTCCAACATCAAGAACAGAAAGCCAAAAGATCTTATGACCTGGTTCAATAACGTCATGTATACGGTTGATTGTACCGAAAAACCATGATCCAATAAGAATAAGGGGATAGTAACCCCAACGATTTAGTGCCTGCGAGATGGCCAACAGCATAACAGTTGATATAAAGAGGCAAATAGAAAGAAAAGAAAATGAGATGGTGTCCAAACTCCACTCGAAGCCATTCATTTTCTACCCCATACTCTTATAAGTTATTATTCTGATTTACTCTGAGATAGGATAGGAAGCTCTGCATACCTTCATGTCTGACCGCGGATCTGGTTGGTATGACCTCTCTGACATGCCCACCGCCATCTGGAATATTAGAAGCACCAGCGTACTTGAAATGTCACAAATTATTTTCCAGAACCCAAATCTTCATGAACCAATAAAGGAATGCGTAAACAATTAAGGATAAAGGTAATGACCACATACACGAGTTGCATTGTTTAGCATCCGTATCACTTGAAAATAGGTGACACCGTTAAAAAGAATGGCACCCCAAAGAGGTGCATAAAACGTTATGAAGTGTACCACCTGCAGTGATGAACAGAGGAAAGATAAATTTGATAGAAGTTATGTCAGACTAAAACAGAATATATCCCAAACAACTCGAATGCAAACATAAATATAGACCTGATGGTAGGCTAGAAAAAGGGCTTTTGGCTACATTTCATGTCTTCATTGTTACACTTAAATTGTGTTGAGCTAGACTAATAGTATTTTATACTTATTACATGAGTTTTATTGTGTAGGACTTGATTCTGAGCTAAGAAGCAATTTCAAAGCTAAATCAGACTCTTAGGAGATTCGAAGTTTGAGTAGAAGTCCAAAAAATCTAACTGCCTTCAAGTTTGGGGTTGAAGGACCAAGTATGCATATGAAAAGTTGAAGAAAATAAAGAGAAGCAGAAAATCTAGCCTACCGTGATGCGCCAGTCGCATCGCAACAGGTATTTTGATGGCAGAAGTCTATTTGCATAAGGCTCTAGAAATCCCTCTTGCCGCGTCGCATGGGGCACTGCAGATTGCGACGGGTCAGTTCATTTTCTACCCATGTTTTTCCATTTCGATTAGTTACCGTTGTGATTCTCGCGCTTTGATTATCGCATTAGTTCGTTGTTATTACTGTTCTTTTTGTATTTTATGTAATGTTTCCCAGAGCGCTTTTCATTGTTTTTACTGCTTTCATTTTCGTTTGCTCTTTTTCAAATTGCTTTGAGATATTTTACTTGAGCTAGGGTCTATCAAAAACAACCCCTCTATCTCTAAGAGGCAGGGGTAAGGTTGTGTACGTTCTGTACCCTCCTCATAAACTACTTATGAGATAACACTGCGTATGTTGTTGTTTTTCCACTTCGCCTCATTAAGGGTATTTTGGTCCAGGGTCGTCAGTACACGGTATAAATACATCAAAAACACAATTTAAAAGGGACTTTCGGACTGACGGGAGAGAGCAGCTAAGGCTAGGAAGCACAATGATTCATTTCTTTTTTCATCAACAATTGATTATACACAAGTTTGGTTGAAAGTTGGTTGTAATGTTTTCTCATTTTCATGCCTTTTAAGATAATATCTTTCTTTTCATCTATGAAGTAGTTTTCCCTTGGGGTTTAACCATACATGTTGTTTTGAATGTTATCTGTGGATTGGCCTCTTGTTTAATTACTTGAATTCGTTAATGGAGTTTAGAATCTGATCACGGAATATTCATGCCTTTAAGAGAATATCTTTCTTTTCATCTATACAGTAGTTTCCCTTAGGATTTTAATATACCTGGTATTTTGAATGTTATTTGTGGATTGGACTCTTGTTTAATTGCCTGAATTCGTAAATGAAGTTTTGAATCGAATTATGAAGTTATTCATTATTTATTTAATCGAAAGAGGAATATTTTAGTAAATATCTATGCATTATATTGATGGGCCCTTCCCGGACTGTGTGCATAGCGGGAGCTTTAGTGCACTGGGCTACCCTTTTTTTTTTCTACATAATCAAAAGAGCCTCTTGAATTGTTGATTGAACCAACATAGGAAAAAATTCATGAGAGGTTTTCCTTGAGGCTAAAATCACTAGTGTTTTCTTGCATATGTTCACAGGCTTTCCATTAATTTAACCCACAGATCAAGTTCATACAAAAGAAGAATCTTAGCAACAAGAATAATCTAATCGACTGTTGAATACATGAGAACCAATAAAACCTTAGAAATGAATCTTGAACAAAGTTGGATCCCAAATAACTATTTTGCACATGTCTTGTTAATTGCCCTTACTTTTCTCATTGACAGTTAATTGCTATTGCTCAACTCTCAACATTTCCATGATCAATTTTTACAATTCTAGACGGTTACTTGTGGTTTAGAACCATCTCAGTCTAAAGAATTAATGCTCCTGATAGTGTTAAGCCAATTGAATATTGTTTGAACCAACCACTGGGGATACGATAATTTTTATACTATTTTTGACACATTACGAACTTCATTTTATAGTGTGTTTCAAGCTTGTCAGGACCATTTTACCAAAATCATAATAGTCTCCTCTCCTTTTCTCCTTCAAAGGAATCGAACTAAAATAAGAGATAAAATGTAAGAACTCCTTCGCCAATCAATAATCAATTACACTGTGCATTCATTTGACACATCGACTATATTCATGAAAATGAAAGAACTCCTATATCCATAAACATTTCAGTATTTCAAAACTCTCACAATTTTTTGGAGAATGTAACAGTAGAACACTATCACCATTTTTGAAGTTATTAAAACTACAGAGATGACAAACAACAGAAATTACCATGAAAAATCACATAGTAAAAGAGCTTGAAACTATGATCATTAAATACTTGCCTTTCCTGTGTGTCCTGTTTGTGCCCAACACCAAGTGCCCAGCCGACTTAGATGTTCATGATTATTGGCAATTGATCTTATAACTGTCATTACTCCTGAAGTTCCTGCAAGAAGCATCCGCATATAAACAGAATGAAGAAAGGAAAAACCTTCAAGAAGCTGCCAACCAAAACAAATGCATTCAGAAAGAAAGAAAGGAACCACAGTAACCAACTATAGAATCCAATTTGTTTTCTCTAATAAAAAGATACCCCAAACATATAAATGAAACATTGGCTCCAAATCTTCAACATCCGTCTTATGTCTAACAACTGTTCGGTGAAGAGTAAAGGCAATTGTTGTTGTCCACAAGAAAGACGCTAGGCAGAAGAAATGTGTTGTATATCCCTGAGCATAACAGAAGAACCCTTTGAAAGGATCCCTACATGACCAAAAAAAGAACTCACAGTTAATAAATGCTACAGAACCATTTAAAACGAAAATTCACTGGAAGCCTGCAACAAATGCTTGTAGATGGGAGTGACCATACCCAATTATGCTGAAGAAACTGCAGCACATGTCCTGCGCTCAAAATGACGTACTTATTACTATTATCTTAAAGCAGAAGCAAATGAATTAGAAGAAGGCTGGAAATGTGAGGACCTTAATCCATAGAAAGATAAAACATTATAGCAAAGCCTATGTATGAAAGATTACAAGCCATAATATAAAAAGGAAGCATCTTAGCAATCAATGTTCTTGATAGGCACATACCATTATGATTACCACTTATGCAATTATACTAGATGTATTTTTCTTCCTATTCTTCTATTCTATCGATAGAGTACTTCCCATTAGTAATTTGGTTTGAGTAAGCACCGCAGCAATCTCCTTTCAAATAATTAACAAAGAAGGAACAAATAAACTTAAAGCAGAGTAAATTTAGCAAACTCCAATCTGGTATCTTACCCAATAAAATGCTCAGAGATATACTACTCTATCCAAGGATATGAGATAATTGATTGATTAATCTTAAGCTGTTGAAGTAACAAATTTGAAACATAGAGTCAACTTTATTTCCATTAAAGCTACTAGAACACTAATTCAAGTTCTAGATCATGACGAAGCTACATCCATTTGATTCAA
This sequence comes from Solanum bulbocastanum, assembly GCA_037074985.1. Lineage (NCBI taxonomy): Eukaryota > Viridiplantae > Streptophyta > Magnoliopsida > Solanales > Solanaceae > Solanum > Solanum bulbocastanum. The sequence continues at coordinate 33,092,436 of CM073604.1, forward strand.
CAATCAAAACTGAGATCAGATTGAATCAAATCACTGTGGGAGAGAGAACACAAGAATCTGGCAAGGTGAAGTCAAAACCATAATAACGATCCTAAATAACCAATAAGCATAGCAAGTTTTTTCTTGTTCTTTCATCTTCTTTTAACTTTTCAAAGTACGTATTTATCTTTTTCTTCTTTTGTAAGTTACAACTAATTTTCGCATTTACTTGCCAAATAAAAAGATCCCTTGATATCAAAGCTTTGAGAAGCCCTAGCAGATGGAACAACTGCTTGTTTAGAGTTATAAGCTTAGTAAAAGATAGAGTGAATATCATTTCCATCAGAGCTACTCGCACTAGTCCAACTTCTCATCCTATAGTAGCAAGTCAGCAACATACATTTGATCCAATGATAGAATTACCCACTGTGGGACGACAGACTGTGAGAAATGTGTATCTATCAGACAACCCACAATCACATGGATATCAACTTCTTCCATATTCTTTCTTCTCTCTCAAGTTTTCTTCTTCTTTTCTTTTTATATACTACTTCCAAATACATTTTTTCATCTTCCGCAAAGATTTTCCATATTTTGCATCATTCGATAGAGGATTAATCAACTTGCTTAATTGAAAAGGCAATAAGCATTTTGACTATATACATGTTCACATCATTCACTTTTAGAACTCAGTATTTCATTTCAAAACATCCTAGCTCACTGATCTACATACATTTTCTGGCCAAAAAACGTAAACTAAGTTTTTCAACATTTTGAGCAAGAGCTAATGAACATATATAAAACAAAACCCTAATAAGTAGTGAAAAAGTGAAAGTAATTTTACTCACAGATAAAGCGAGGTAGAAGACAAGTTTGAAGGAGAACTTGCGAAGCTCTTTGAAAAGCAAATAACAGAGTACTATAAATCCTGAACCGACGAATGAGAGACTTGATGCTCCGCTGTTCACTGCCGTGAGTACTTGTCGTTCTGCCACCGTCAAATTCCCCATCACTGCTTTTACAGTTGCCATTCTTCAAGCTTCTGATTACACTTAACAATCGCAAATATCCCGTCCAGATTTCTTCTGTTGATCGATAAAAGCTTGGGATCGAAGGAAGCATAAAAAGGTGAAAGTTTACTGCTGGCAAGCAATAAGAAATCCAGGGCTTTACCTGGAATATATTATGCGTTATATATAAACTATATGCTTTGCTAAATAAGCGTCGCTTTGGCCGAGTGGTTAAGGCGTGTGCCTGCTAAGTACATGGGGTTTCCCCGCGAGAGTTCGAATCTCTCAGGCGACGTTATTTATTCTTCTTAAGAAAAAATTCTTTTTTATATCATCATTTATTTCATTGTAAATAAAATTTATTACTAATATTATTACTTTTATAAATCTTTAAATTATTTATATTGGATATAATTATTACTTTAGCTAACCAAATTTAAATCAAGTTTGTACTATGTTAATGAGAGGATTACATTAAGTAGTATACAACTAATGTTCAATTTTGATTTTTTATCAAACTAAAGTTTGATCAATAAATATTACAATTTTTTTTAGAATAGTTTTGTGATAGTGTACTATACCCTTGTTATGAACATTTGCTTATTTGCTAAGATTGTATTTAAAAAGGGGTAGTTTTGATAGATTTTATTTGTGTAACACCTTACAAATTCAATGCTAAAAGTCATAAGCGTATCATCTTGAACCCGGTGATGTCTTTCTTGTTCATGTGTGTTAGGCCTATTTCAAGTATAGTAAGTGTATCAGATATGATTTAGGGTCATAAGGAACTTCTAATGGATATGGTTTAGGGTCATAAGTTTTTAGCATGAGTTTATGCAAGGATCAACTTCAAACGACCATATCTCTCAGAATATGAAGAGTTAGTTAGCTCATTACCAATCAAATTAAAGGCATATGCGACTTATTTTTAACGCCATGAATCATTTGTTAATCTGAATCCAAAGTAAAAAGTTATGATCAATTTTCCCGCGATAATCAGATTTTAGGATCTGAGTTTTACGGATCGAACCTACCGACCGTGAAAGCATCTACGGGCCTTAGATTATGCTCATAAAATTAAATCAAAGACTTAAAATTTTCACCTGAGTTCCACGAAACCATTCCATGGGTCTTAGAATGCACATATACTATATATCACAATATATCAGGCGTATATCATTTTTTCATATTTCATAAAAAACGCTATTTTAAGTTTCTTTTTCTCATTTTTAACTCCTTCATCAACCTCAACAACTTTCAAGAGTTATGTTCAATCCTACTCAGTCTTGGTAAGTATTCTTCATGATTTTATAACATAAATCCTAAAATTTCTACAAGATTCAAACATCAAATCCTCTTCTTATCTCTAGTGATAACAAGAACTCAATTCTAGGGTTCAAACTTGATTTTTGAGCAATTTCATCAAGAGTTCTTTTTTTCAAATCAAGATAAGCATACTCCATATTTTTAAAGTGATTTTAACATGTGATTATGTATCCTAAGCAAGAATCTACCATCAAAACCTAGGAGTTTCACGATAACTCATCTCAAGGTTCAAGAGTAGACTTTTGTGATTCTCCTTCAACGCTAGGGTTATTCATCTCCAAGCTTCATGTTCAACAATTCTATCAAAGTTTTCCCTTCTAGGTATGCGAGATTCCATCCGTAGATATCCTTTCACCCATTATGTTTCAAAGAAACTTTAATACTTTAGTCATTGAATTCTACAAAATCTAGTGTTCATATCAAAAAGCATGAATTTACATTAAATCGCAGTTCCTCATTATGGACAATCTATGAATACATCTTTTCCACTCAATTTAGTATATTTATATTAGTATTTTACGTAATATACAAATTCATGCCTTTAAACTTATGTTGATTGAATTGCATAGTCCAATCAAAATATAAAACTCGTCATAATCAATTTTTAATTCAGTATTCAGATCCAATAGATGGTTTCATATAAAGTGTTTATCAATCAATCTTAAATTTTTCAATATTATTGAACTAGTCAGTTTATTAACATAATTCTGTCGAGGAAGTATTACTTAGCACCTGCAAACATAGGATGAAGACTTACTCTTCAGTTAGTCGATGACCATTAGTAGTAACTAAGTCACAGAATATGTGTCAACGTAGGTTTTAAAGGTTCATTCGTCAAATTAGGTTGGACACCTTAATCCTTTTGGACATTAGTTTAGTGGATTAACATCATCAGTATTCTTACTCTTGACAAGATACAGAGCGCCCTTCTAGTTGAGGTATAAACTGAACTTTATTTAGCTTAAATAGAGTATGTCGATTATTAATATCTCCAACAATTTAGATTTAGATATTGTACAACCTTATATTCAGTTTATTCTATTGTATGACCTTGTATTCAGTTTATTCAATAGTATTGATCAATTGCATGTTTATATAGTAGATACTAGGTTTCTTTCAGTTTAACATCTTAGATACATCATGCTCAACTTTATAGAATATAGTGCATATTTTGACATTCTCAGTACATTCAAAATACTAATTACATACCTCTTCTACCTACACTTTTCATGTGATGTAGATTCAGGTGCTTATCATCAGGATCCTAATCAGATATATCACAACTTCCAGTTAGCAGGTGATGAGTTCTATTATTCAAGGACTCAAGTTAATCAGTATTTTAAGTATTTTATTTCTGCTCATATGTATCGATTAAGGAAAACAGGGGGACATGTCTCAACTACCTATATTCAATATTAGTAGAGGCATCATTGACAGTCAGTTAGATTTGTTGTATTCAGTCTACGTAGTTGTAGATTCTTTTCAGATTACAGTTGTTGTAAACAAACTTTTATTTAGTAAATGTATTGAACTAGTTTATTCCATAGCTATGCTTTCATTAAGTCATTTTACTCTTATACATATTTAGATTTAGTTTATCATGACTTATGTCAGTATCAATGGTTAGTTTTGGATCACTTATGATTCTAAGCACATTATTACATTTTAAGGTATAGTATCGGACCGTGAAAATTTGGCAACCAACAATACATTTATATTAATACATAAAAAATTTCAAAGAGTTAAATAATGTGATAGTAACAATTATAATTCAACTAGAGAAAGTAGAAATTCAAGCAAATTTATAGAATAACGAAATAGAAAACTTGGTTACATTGTGTGCATTTCATTTGTCCCTGTCATGACCCGATCCTACACCCTGGACGTGGCCGACATTCAAGAACTATTGCTCTCAATCGAATCCTCATCCTAGCTGACTACAAGTGAAAAACTAACTCAAACATACACAAGCATCAAACCGAAAGAAATGTTAAATCAACAATGTATTAAATTTCAAAACTCTTTGAATATACTAAGTATTAAACATAAGTTTTGAAGAAAACCTATGACACTGAAAAACTCTCTAAAACTGTCTATCTATGAAGCCTAAACTGTATAAAGATGAGTGTCAGGACAAGACCCGTGACTTCTCAAAAACTAATACTAATAATTCACAAAATTGGAGTCCTCCGGAAGCAAAGAGGTCTCACTCAAAATCTAACGAGCACACACAATGATCTCAATGAACTTTTGTTGAGGATCCTAAGTGCATGTATTTGCATCATTAAAAGATGCAGGTTGAATGGCATCACTACATTGAACGTACGAGTATGTAATATAGTTGAATTAAAAATAACTGAATGAAAGGACTACAATAGATATAAGTATATACTCAACTGAATGTAAAGAAATAAAAGAGTGAGATCATTAAAACTTTACAAAAATACTCACTCATCTTTGAACTCAACATAATAGTGATATAATAAAAATACACTTTTAACTCTATTTGAGAGATTCTCTAATCGAAGACCATCACTATGAGCTACATAATGATACAACGTCTCGCCCACGTTGCTAGAACTGTCATATACCGTATCGGGGTATAGAACTTCTCAACTAAGTAGATCCACTAAGCAATAAGGATTCATCTAGAAAGTATGATCCTTTACCCATGTTGGTAGACATGGTTTATGAGGATTTTGAATTGTCTGAACTCATCCCCATATCGGTTCTCAATACTACTCCGAATAAATATATACTCATGTTCAATGTTTAAAAACATTATCTAATTACTCAAAAGATCCTCTTAAAAGAGGTAATGCTTTGAAATATCTTTGAACTCATAAACTCATTTAGATATCAAAGTTTCTCTTTTCTCACTTTGAAAAATGATATATTTGGAAAATACTTAGTTCCCTTATACTCTCTCTCAAAACATCTCTTCAGACTCTACCCAAAACTCTTCTTTATTTTCTCATAAATTAATTTAAGACAATGATTGGTTAAAAGGATTTCTGAATAAATAACTCAATAATAAGGTTCATGCTGGAAAATAGACATGAACAATAAACTCAAGATTTCAATGCATGATATACAACAACTCAGCAATTAGGAATAGAAATTCGGAATCAGAATTTTAGAACTCAACATCAAATTCATCTCAAGAATAGTCAAAACTAAGGATGGAACCCTAAATTACTCTTTTACTGCTAGAAAGTAGATGTAGGGCGTGAGGACGAACTAGTCCAACACTATGATAGTCTTACATATCTGATTATGAAGCTATTAGATCGAAAACTTTGGCGGAGACTTGATTTTTCTTGAGCTCTAGTAAGAACACTACCTTTCTTGGATGAAATCTTTGGTCTTGGAATCTTGGTGCTTGATCTTGATAAAAGAAATTCTTTTATGGAGTTTCTAGAGTGGAAGAATTTTGGAAAACCTTGGGTTGAAGGCTTCTCGTTGTATCTTAAATTTTTTATTTGAATGTTTTAGGGTTTTTGATGAGGAAGAAGAACCCTAGGTAAGTTTTAAGAGAATTTCTAAATAGTTGAATGTTTAGATTGATGATTTTGAGAGGAAAACTAGTTAGATGAATGATATACTCAGTTAAAACACTAAAAAACAACTTAGAATAGGATTAAAAGCTTGGGAAAGGATCAAAATAATCCTAGAACGCGTGCAGAAAGTTGCTTGAAAAAAAGTGCAGCAAGCCTTCACGGAATAGTCTACCATTCGTCTAAATTTCTACCTTCCGTTGGTCAAGTGGTAGAACATCAACTACATGACAGGGCTTCACTAAAACAGGTATAACCTTTTACTCCAAACTTAGAATGAGGCTAATTTGGCGGCGTTGAAAAGAGGACTCATAGACCTTTAATTTGATAGGTCATCAGCCACCTAATTCATTATGAGCTGAGAGATATGATCGTTTGAAGTTGACCTAAGTAGAATCTTATGTCAAAACTTTATCAATAAGAAAGTTTTCAACTCAACTTTGTGTTAGGGGTTTCTTGTGACCTTAATTCATCTCCAAATTTATTCTCACACTAAAGAATTTACCTTAACACCTAAGTATAATTTAAGAATGACCCGACACGATCTTATACGTAAATGAAGAATAATTCGGATTTTAACTTAGAAATTTTCAAGGTCCGTCCCAAAAATAATGTCGCCTTACTATAATTAGAAACAATTTAACTTTAAATTCTCCTTTTATCTTTACTGAAATGATTTACAACCATACAAATATCTAAGTATTTCTTAGGACCACAAATATCAAGAGTATCTTTATTCTTAAACACTATGTCAAGTCAAAGACGCCACATAAAATAAGACAGAAGAAGTACTATCCAAGATCTAGGAGTATGCACCATATCGACCACTTCAAGGAACCTCATAAGCTTCTAAATATCTTTACAAGTAGTATTTATCTCCTACGAAACTATATTCCTTTTTAGTACCATATCCACTATATTTTTTTGCATCTGATCAGACTTATACCTTTGATCCATTTTTTCGTAGCAGTTTTCAACGTTGTACAAATTATGTTGCTTCAACAATGATGATCTTTTCAAAAGTTTTAAATTTGAATGTCAAAGTCTTAAAGCAATTTATCATAACTATTCATAACCTTCACACCAATGCTTGTCATCTTTTTCTCCTTACGTAAACTAACATTTGCACTGTGCTCAATACTATTCCCATAAATATGTACTATGCTCAACAATTGTAAAGATATCCCATTTTAAGGGAAATACTGAAAATCTTTGTCTTGAAGTAATACTAAAATTGCTTCTTTATAATTGTACTAAATTTACTTTAAAAGAATATGTTTTTATGAAAAATTAATTGTACTTTCTCAAAACTAAGATATGATTTCTTTAAAACTAACTGTGCTTTTATTTTTGAGAATAATGCACTTCAAGCAATTCATGCTTTCTTGAAACTTTTTCTAAAACACTATTTAAGGCTTAGAATTTACTTTACGCATGAAAATAATGTATAAGAAACAGTATGTCATGTCTTTCATTTACTCTTAACTATAAAAAGTTTTTGTTGTATATTAATCATGAACAACAATCAAAGATCATTAATAATATGAAGTATTGAAATCTCTATAATGATATCAAGAACCAACAATAGGAATATAGAGAGAATTTCAAACATATTAAACTTTGGGGTAAAAATTCTAGTTTTGATCTTGCTAACTTAAATTGTAGATGTAGGGCATGAGGAAGAACTTAATTCCTCACTATGATATCCCAACGTAACTTAATGTTCCACAAATCTTGAAGAGAAATCCTAACTTGATGAAGAACAATTAAGAAATGCTTTCTTGAAATTTTTGAATTCGTTTCTTGAAAATCCTATATTTTGATGATAGATTCTTGCTTAGGATACATAATTACATTTTGGAATCACTAGTAAATTGTGAGAGTATGATTATCTTGATTTGGAAGGAAGAATTCTTGATGGACTTGCTAAAAAATTCAAATTTTGAGCCCTAGAATTGAGTTATTGATTTCACTAGAGATATAAAAGGATTTGATGTTAGAATCTTGTAAAAACTTCCAGGACTTATGTTGAAAGCTCGTGAAAAATACTTATAAGACTTGGCGTGGTTGAAGAGATCTCCTGGGGGATGTTGGGGTCAACGAAGGGTGAAAAGTGATAAAAGAAACTCAAATAACGCTTTTCTGAAATCTGAAATATTTAATATACAAATAATCAACATGATATACGCGTGGCATACATGGTCAACGGGCCTTCTACGACCAGTGGAATGATCCACAAACTCGTGGATTGCATCCGTGAAGCTGAGGTGAGAATTACAAGTCTCTGATTCAATTCCACGAGTATGAGCCACAACCCGTAAATGCTTGCACGACAAGTAGTTTCCAATTTGTGAAACATGGAACACAATTCCTAGACTAGAGTGTGTCTAATAAAACAGTCATAACGTTTTACTTCGGGATTTGATTTTCAAATAATTAGTAGCATTGGAAATAAGACTCAATGACCTATAATTTGATAGGTAATAAGACACATAACTATTGTATCAAAATTCAATCAACAAGGAAACTTTCAACTCAACTTTGTGCTATTGGATTTCAATGACCTTAATTCTTCTCCAATACTCTTACCACACTAAAGAATTAAGCTTAACACCTACGCACAACTAGGAATCATCCGGTATGGGTCTATACACATACGAAGAATTATTTGGGTCTTAGCTTAAATTTTTTTGGGGTGTTACATTATGTTTCCAGTACTTGTTATATTCATGTTTTAGTTTGACTTGAACAATAAAATGAAGACTATTGAATGATGATCAACTTATGGGAATGGATATTGGCAAGTGCTCGGAAGATTGTACGTTGATTTCATATTTTTTTCCTTATATTTTTTTTAATGATTAAGGTCGTATGAATGATATTCCATTATTTGTTTATTTTTGTATGTTCTCTCTCTGATTTCTCTTTATTTTATATTTTATATAATTTTTTGTTTGTCGTAAGTTTATTATTTCTTTTGATTTAAAATAGTAAATTATGACTTTGTTGGAAGTCAATTAACTAACCAAAATATTATATATATACATCTTATCGTCTTTTATAACTGTCACTACAACAAAAATAGCTTTTAGCGGCAATAAATGTACACATTAACAAAGAGTGATAAAACCTTTACCGCCATTAGTTAATTGCCATTTGATCTAGTCGCTATAGGCTTTAGGGACATTTACAAAGCATGTTAAATGTCGTTAAAAATATGTTTTTAGCGGCAATTAACCTATTGTCATTAATAATTACCGCTAAAGATCATTTTTGATATAGTTTACGTAAAACCCGGACAAATTCGCTAGTTCTAATATTAATTAATGAGACAACAAATTTATTTGGGCAAACAAAAGAACTTCAACTTTGAAGTCTAATTAATTAATATGGCTGTCATGAAAATACAATGTGAATAGTATATATTCATTCTAACTACGACATGTGATGTTTTCTTTATTGAATAATTGTTAAAGTCAATAAAAAAATTATTTCAATTATTTTATTCCGAGCGTGTCTGCAATGAATAAAAGTTGCTCAACTAATATAAGTTTAGACTACGTGGCAAACATATGGAGGAAATATCATTAATTGTGCAATAGGTGATAACTAAATTTAGAAGAAACTACTAGCTAAAAAAAGGGAAAAAATAGGGGCAAAGTATTGAGCTAAAAATAGTGACTAAATTTTTAGAAGGAGCTAAAAGTTGTAAACTAGATTATCAAAAGGTACACATAGGTAAGAAGTGGATGGTTGAGCTAAAAATAGTGACTAATTAGATCACTAAATGGACATGGCCTTTAATTTTCCCTTTACTTTACCTATCTTTAATAGTCTAGTTTTACCTATCATATTAATTACTCTCTCCGTCCCATATTAGATGAACATTTTACTAAAAATATTTGTCTCATATTACTTGATTACTTACTAAATAGAAATAAGGTATAAGTACTCTTAGACTATGACCGAAATTTCAGAGACACACCTTAATTAAACTAAGATCCTATTACCCCTGAGCTTAGTTTTTTTTGTAATTTTATACATCTTTTGGTTTTCGTAGTACACTCCATGACTCCACACAGTTGAGGTGCGTGGGAGATGTTTGGATGCCTCGTAAGCCAAAAAGGTGTACAAAATTACCAAAAAAAATGAATTCAGGGTAATAGGACATTAGTTTAGCTAAGATGTTTCTCTGAAATTTCGGTCATAATCTAAGAGGTATTTGTACCTTATCAATTATCCCTATTAAATAAGAATAAAATCAGTTAATTTTTTTTCATTTTACCCCAACAACTAATATGACCTTAGAAGTTTAAGCAGATTTTGAAGATCTAAGAATTTCTGTTTTCAAGAGGCTAATTAATATAACCAAAGGACAAAATAGTAAAATTGATCAATATATTAATGATTTCTTAATGATAATGTAAAATAGAAAGTATCCTTCTAATATGGACGGAGGAACTATCAGAGAAGGACAAGTGTTCCTTTCAATCAACAGAAAAGGCGTGAATTTGTATGTTCCTACAGTACAAATGAAAGTTTTTATTGCTTTATATGTGGCATTTTTCAGGTTGATGCCGTCACGTTGTTGCTTTTAATTGTTGAATTTCTTACCAACCTCCACTTAAACAAATAAAGTCCTCTCCATTTATTAATCAACCATATTTTTTTTTAATAACACTAGTGTCTAAGCAGATTTCGATATATGAATGTTAATCAACAAGGAATGGAATAACATATCGAACCACCAAAAATTAGGTCTTGATCTCCTATTGTTTCACCGGTTTTATTGATCCATAGGTCACAGTATCAGTGTTAAGTGTCCAGCTAGGTATGAAATCACATATCTATTTCAAACCTTACAATAGAATTTGCTAGTCTTGGTTTTCTTTTTCAATTTCATATCTAACTACTGAAGAAGAAGAAAAAAAGAAGAGAAAATCATGTTACATTTTTATACCTTAAATCAGGCACCTTATAAACAGAAAACTAGTATGCTGTTTAATTTATACCTTCAATATACTCTGCTTACTGCATTAATATTTAGTATCATCTATAAAATTGAAGTGCAATTACTTATATTGTTTGCTGCAATGCCTTTACCATGTCAATGTCTTCGATAGAGAGCTGTATCTGAGTAAGATGCCACCATTCGTTGTCTATTGAGTCGATGTCTCCAGCCATAACCTTGATTTCTCTCATTATTTCTATTCCTTTCTGGTGCTGCAGCATCCTCATTTTGCTCACTTCCACTGCTAAAATCACTACTCAATGTCATCGTTATCATTGGATCACTGATTGAAGTGTCGATGTTGTTGTTTTCATCTTGAAGAGTCTCGAGAATCTTGACAACATCATCCATTGTAGGCCTAGGCTTAGGATAATGATTTAAGCATTTGTATGCTACTAATGCTGCAGTTTGTGCCCCTTTCATAGGGTATTCATCTTCAAGTCTTCGATCCATCACACGAACAACTCTCTTTGGATCTCTTAGATAAGGCCTTAACCATTCAACTAAATTATGTTCTTCTTCTCTTCTCGACTTATCCAAAGAGCGTTTACCAGTCAGCAGTTCCAACAAAACTACTCCAAAGCTGTATACATCACTCATTGTCGTCAAATGACCTGGAAATCATAGCAATGAATTAGCTAATCACAAGTTGGACGTATACCATTTTTCTATTAATTTACCTGTCATGATGTATTCAGGGGCTGCATAGCCATGTGTTCCCATTATTCGTGTGGAAACATGAGTATCATCCCCTTCTGGCCCATCCTTTGCTAGTCCGAAATCAGAAAGTTTAGCAGTGTAATCCTACAACACAGATGATCATGTTTCACGTGTCACTATATATATCTCTGCGTTTGTTTTTCATTTCTTACGGTATAAAAACAGCAAGAGATCGAGGTGCTTACCGAATCTATTAAGATGTTTGAGGCCTTAAAATCCCTGTATATGACTGGTTTGTCTCCTTCATGGAGGAACGCGAGACCTTTTGCTGCTCCCAATGCTATCTTCATCCTTGTTGACCACGATAATGTGATCGAAAACTCTGCATAATGCCACAAATACAAACATGATTGACAACTAGATATATCAAGACACGACTCGGTTTCAGGTTCTCTGAGTGCTAAAAACATATATATATACTACTACTTGGATGATGTAAAAAACAGAATCAATTTTATATCCAATTTCGCTATAGCCTTATATATGCACAAAATTCGCATTGATTAAAGAATGTGTATGGAAACTTACTTCCAAAAAGTTGATTCTCCAAGCTTCCTCTTGGTAAGAATTCATAGACTAAAAGTCTATTATCATCCTCCCAGCAGTATCCAATCAATTTTACCAGATGTGGATGCCTCAATTGCCCCAGGAATATTATCTCTGTCTACAGAATAAACTCACTAATTTCAACCAAGTTTGTAATAACAACAATGATCACATCTCAATCCTCACGGTCCATATCGCTCCACAAACACAAAAGAATAACATAACTCACCAGCCATTCCTTGTGACCTTGTAGACCCTCTGTATCCAGCACCTTAACAGCCACAATCTGAGCTTTTAATCCTGGTCTAACCTTGTCATCGACGAATCCTTTGTACACAGGTCCAAAACCTCCTTCACCAAGAAAATTAGCAGAAGAAAAATGATGTGTAACCTCTCTAAGATCAGTAAATGTAAAGTTTATAAGGCTTGATCCAATGAATGAATTAGAGAGTCCATCAGCCGATAACGGTGAACTTGGATCATCAAAGTCTATAAGTGTTAGCCTCTGGAATGAAGTTTGTTTCTTGACCTGTTTCTTAGATCTTACAAACTCATCATCTATTTTGTAACAACATGGAATGATTGATTTCCAGCTTAATTTTTCACCAGTCATTTCTTCGCGAAACAACTAGCTAGAGAACGAACACGAATGAAAGTAATGAGTTTTTCAAGCTTGTTATAACTAATTTATCAATCACCAACTACTCCTTAATATACAGAGAACTTTGATATAGACTAATGCGTTTATTGAATTATTCCATGTAAACGTATAAAAACTTTATATTAAAATACGTACTAAATCAAATGTACTTGGAAACAATTCAAAAATTCTAACACTAAAAAAGAGTATTTAGTCGTTGTATTAGTTAACAAGAGAATCAGACTTGTCCACCTATTTGACTTTAATGGCATGATTAAGAATAGTTTGTTATGTGTTAATTATTATTTTTCAATTTAATATACAAGCGGAATGCAACAGTTTCTTGCTTTACGTTCGAAAATTTCTTCATACTTTGCTGTCAAGGGTATTTAAATTATTTAATTTTCTCAAACCTCTCCTGGATATCTTCTAAAGTCTGATTTTGTCCTCTCAACTGCCCCTTTTTTCTTTTATTAATTAATATAGTGTAGTAAAATAATATTTCTAAGTTCTATGATTTTCGGAAAATTATGAGTTTGATAAAAGGTGTCGTTTTGTATATGAAATTAATAGTATATGAATAATACATGCATTTTCCAACATGAAATTATGTTTGGTTATTCTTGCCATCTGTCATTGCTTATATATGGCTATTCGATGTTTTTTTTTGTATATAGAGAACTTGGGGTAAATTAGTAGTTTTATTTTCGAACTATATGTTGACAATATTAAAAATACCCTTCTACTTGATTAACTTAATTTAGATACACCCTCGATTTGTGACATAACATAACAAGTGGTCTCAAACTCTTATATGAGCATGCTCTTAATAAAAAGTCGAGAGAAGCATTGAAAACACTTCTAAATTTGATGAGAATTAAGGGATGTATTTGTTGAGTTTTAAAGGTGTGAATAGGAAATGAAGGGTTGTGACTCTCTTGAAGGTCTGTTGCGACTTTTTCGAAGGATTGCACTAAATACAAGGTAACAGTATTTCAAAAAAAAAAAAAATCTCAACAAGTCGGAGAGAGTACTATTTTTAAAGACATGAATAGAGCCCACACATGTGTTTTCCATGCATCAAGAGAAAATTATTATTGTGAAGAAAAGCTTTCAAATTGAGGTACTCTTTTAAAACCATGATATAGGACAAGTGTTTTTTCTTGCTTCCAAGCGCTGAATCATGATATATTATATTCTAAGTCTTCTAAGACTTGTTAGCAATCTTTAACTATTTTTTGAATTATAATCCCTTCGAAGGAAATATATGTATAATATATCTCTTCCAAGCAGTCACAGTGATAAGGTACAATATCTTATGACATATGATAGCTATGTTAAATAACGTAATTTTTTTTTTATTAGAAAATAAGAAATGACAGGAGAATACTTCTAGAAGCTGGCCCCATTTTGTTGGCTGAACTAAAAAACCTAAAAGCCACCCCTTAGTTGTAATTGAGAATGAATTTCCCTACCAAAATATCAAAATCTATATACCAAATCTTTTTGTTTTGGTTGCTTCGTAAAAATGCTATCTAGTCCAAAGTCAACTCTACTACAATTTCTGGTGGTTCCAATCATTACACTAATGATAGCTTCAAAAGCTCTGCATGCTACCAATTCATTTAACTAAGGTGCATTAACCAAATTAATATAAAAGAAGTCCATAAACAGGTCTTTATCCTGATCTCCAGCTACAAATATTAGTTGAATGTTCCACCTCTCTTCCTTTTTTCTTTTCCTTATTGTGCTATTCTAGTTGATTTGTGCATGTGGTATTTGTGTTACTTCCTCCGTTCTAAAATAAGTGTTACTTAAGTAAAAAATATTTGTCTCAAAATAAGGTCTCATTTGTTTTCGTTAAAGTTTAGACGTATGAATCTTTGCACTTTTGAATGATTAAAATATTGTCTCTAGGAAACACTAAAAAAATAAAACAGTTTGGTTTTCAACATCTAAATAAATAATTTATTTATATCTTTAAATAAATAAATAATTCAAATAAAAATTAATGAAATAAAATTATTATTTGATAAAAAACACTCATGTTTGGTAGTAATGGTATAGTTAATTTGTAGTGGTCGTGGTGATAATAATAGTTGTTAATGACTAGTAATAATGGCGGTGATAGTTGTGACGATGGAGGTGGTTGGTGTTGTGGTGACTGTCAAAAAGGAGACAATTGGTGGTGGTGTTGGTGGTTAAAATGGTGAAGTTAGTTGATGTTAGTAATTGATGGTGTAAATGCTGGCCGGTGGTTGAATAATGTGTCGTGATTGATGATATATTTGTGGTAGTTGGAGATGGTGCTAATTATGATGACGAAGACGGTTGGTAATAGAGATCGACCACAGTGGTGGAGGCGGTAATGACCAAATAATGGATGGTGGTAGGCGATGGCAGTGTTAGTTGTGGTGACAGTTTATTAGTAGTGGAAACTGATTGTGGTGGTAGTAGTTAATAGTTGTGGTAAAGGTGGTAGCATTTACAAAGACAAGGGGGTGGGAAAGGGTATATAATTATAATGATGGAGGAGGTAAGTGTGATTTAAGTTGACAATAATGTTCAACAATGGTGGTGGCTGTGATGAAAAAAGTGGTTAATGATTGTCACGACCTAACCCATTGGGCCGAGTAGACACTTACTCTAACACCTATATAGGAGAATCATTATCCCCAAACCAGGACATTAAATGTGGAAGTGACAAAATATAAGCTAACCCCCTATTTAAATAAGTAAATAGTCAAACTTGGTCAAAATAAAAATACTTTTGTCAAGAAATACCTTGAACCCTCCCAAGGAACTAGTCTAAATAGGTTCAAGAGCTTATAAGAAAATACAAGATTTTAATTTAAATCGACAACTCCCACCATGAAGGAAGAAGAGTAGAATCTGTCAAAGATCATCATTGTCTTCAATTACGAAATATCACTGACCCTGCAACCAGACTATGCCAAGTTGCATAACAAAAGTAGTATCAACACAAACAACATGCACTAGTAGGCATCATCGATCGACCCGACTCCACCACATAATATCATGCAAATAATTGAAAAACATGGAACCTGGAGATATAATTATGACTTTGATCCTTAACATCACCGCCTTCACTGCCGAGTAACACTACCTTGGGACTCATACACCCTATCTCAAATCATCCCACCTCTTTCCACTGCAAACTCTACTATCTAGGACACTTCACCCTCATATGAGATCATAACCTAACCCTCTATCACATAGATTTTTTCCAAACCACTCGCTCTACTGACCCAGACGCTACTAAAAAAATAGTGAATACCGACCTAAAAAATTACTGACTTCAAATGGAAGTCGGTAATTTCTGACCTCTGTAGGTCGGTATTGTTAAAAAAAATAAAAAAATTTAGAAAACCGACTACAAGGAGTCAGTTTATATGCAAGAAAAAGAGGGAAAACCAAATTTCAACCTCTGAATTTCTCCTAGGAAAAATGAATTACAATAAAAACTGATTTATTGATGTCAATATTAAAAAAAAATAACAATATTTTATTTTTCTCTCAATTAAATATAAAAACACTAAATCGATAAATATTTTGAATAAATTTTATTTAAATCATCTTCTGGAGGATGGCTTTGTGTAAAATAAAACACAAAAAAAATTATAATATCGACTTTCGGAAGTCGGTAAAATTAAGTAGTATATAATTAAATTAATTTTCATTAAAATATCTATATAGTGACTTCCATAAGTCAATACCTTTAGTTTTATTTAAAATAAATATAATCTTATCTGAATTTATAATGCACAAAATTAATAAATTAATATTTTCAATTAACTTTAAATAAACTGTCCTCCGGATGACAATTTTATATAATTAAAAAATAAACTAATATAAAATGCCGATTTAATCTAACGTGATTAATTGTTTATCTTCAAATTTAATGTGATACCGACCTCATGAGGTCAGTATGTTTTATTTAATCTAATTGCTTTTAATAAAAGCGACATCCGAAGGTCGATTTTTAAAAAATATTTCTATTAATCATAATTTTGCTATTGTGCATAACACTAAATTTTCATTTTATGCCTACAATTAATTGTTTTAAAAAGTGTAACAACTTTGTATACTTTTTATTAACAAAAAGTTAGAATTCGTGGAATAGATAAAAAAAAAACATCAATAATCCATATTTAGAGTATGAAACTATGTTGATATTAATTAGGAGATAATTATATATTTCTAGAGTAATGTACAAAAAATTCTATCCGTTCGTCGTCAAAAATCATGAACTTAATATCTCATGTAATGATGTAGAGGTGAAGAGCTAACATATAATCCATTCGAGTATGAAATACGAGATGATACTCGTAGAAATGTCATAACAAATAGAGTCTTTCCACTGATCTTATTAACCATCCTGCTACTCTCTCCCAGGCCCACGTACCCATGTCAACCCCCAGGCCCTTAACCAAGTTAGTAAACCGCCTGAAAGACTCCTATTAAATTACCTTGACTCAATCCCCCCTATAAGACATGTTCCAAATCCCTTTAACAACTATAAAAAGTCCCACCAAATAATTATGCATTAGACCTCCGGTCATCAGCCTGACCTAATCAACTACCGAGACCTGCTTACTATCATAACTATCACCCATACTTGATTTATCACGTCTATCAAGTAATTCAGACTACCAAGGATCCTTAAGACATCATCTCTAATGTTTAACATGCAACTCCGATCTACACAGGAACCATCACAACATTTACACACAATTCTTGGCCACTCATGGACCAATATATAGCAATCACATTTCGAAGAAGTAAACCCCAGTTCACTCATGGAACCAACATTCAAGAGAACAGTCAAACACGTATCGGGCGTGGTACTCGAGCAAACCATATAGTAACCTGTACCAGGCATAGTATCCGAGCCAACCATATAATAGTCTATATCAAGCGTGGTACCCGAGCCAACAATTAGTATTATGTACTAGGTGTGGTACCTGAGTCAACTAAAAGATATTCCGTACCAAGCATGTTACTCAAACCAATTGAGAGATATCCTGTACTATAATGGTACCCGAGCCAATTGAGAGATATTTTGTACCAAGTGTGGCACTCGAACCAAATCGAGGGGTACACAAAAAATCACTATCATGATCCATAAATGAATGTGATAACACTTTTCTATTCCCACCAAGACAAGTCAGCCTCAACCCAACGAAACGAAAGAAATGCCGAAAGATAAAGCAAGAACAAGATAAAAGCAAAAACTTTTTCTTTTTATTAACATCCAAAACTTGGTTGTCATGTGTACAAACCACTAATATAAAACAAAACTTGAAAGATAAATACAAGTCTCAATGTTCTTGTTTCTTAAGTAGAACAAAACATAAAGTAAAGGAACAAGAGGACCCATCGGGATGAAAAACAACTACCTCTCAAATCCTTGAAAAGCCTCGAAATCAGAAGAAGAGAGAGGAGATCACACGGGTTTGGGCTTGGAACCTACACAAGTGTAGAAGCAAGACGTGAGTACCATTAATACGGTACCCAACAAACAACCTAATTAACAAGGAACCCTAGCTATAAATTGAGTACTCCTTTCATCCCAAGCGAACCTCCTCAAACTATAACATGCACAAAAATCAGCCTAACCTAATAGTTCTACAATACACGACTCACAAGGACCAATAGTCACACGTCAACAACCAACCTGAAGCAAGTAAGTCAATCTTAAGTAGATTATTCACAAGTATCACGCACATCAATCACAATTAATAAGTAGATTAATCATAACCAGTAAAATGCATCAAACCACAATATTTAACTCTCGTCGAAATCCTTTCTCATCGAATTTATGTCAATTTGCTAGACGAAACTATTTCCCATCGGATTTATGTCAATTCATGTAGCGACCCTTCCGAAATAATATAGGCCAATAACTCACGAGATTTTTATGCATATATTTTCCTCACACTAGTAAAAATGATATAAAAAGAATATTACCAACTTTTGAGTACCCAAACTAGGTGGTTCATGCTTCACACAATCATTCAAAATTAGTGGTAAATTTAATATATTACAAGACTTGGCTTACACACCTCTAAAGAACAAAACATATAGCCGTACTTATATTACAACCCATGGTGACTTAACCAGATTAGCCCTCAAAATTTCATGTAAATATACAATACATAGATCATGTATAAGTCCCAAGGTTTATACAAAATATAGATGTCTATATGCAAATGTGATCTTCCTTAAAGCTCTCAAAATCTCCATCTCCAATGGCTCGCTTCAGGCCTCCTCTCGATTATTCCCTATGATAGAAACAACTATCGCTAAGCATATAGCTTAGTGGTGTAAAAACTATAGGTTTGGAGCCCTCAGATTCACCAAGCTACCGTTCTCAAGTCATGAGCAGTACAATTGAAACATAATAAATAAATCAAGCAACAATATATAAAGAGTATCAAGTTCGATATTTAAAGATCCAAATGTCAAGAACCCTCATAGCACCATTTTTTAAGAGATTCAATAACAAGGCTCGCCCAATATATACATCATGTCGTCACACCAAGCACAAGCAGGTATCAAGAAAGGCCGATGCCCTGTATCAAGAAGGGTCAAAGCCCAATAATCAAGAGAACCAAGAACCATATTAAAAATGGGTTTCTAGTTCATACTTAAAATGGACAACTTTCATTCTTAAGATGAACTAAAAATCCAGGGTCAAGATGGCAAATGATCCGAATCAAGAGGCATGCCAATAGTGACCAAGTCACAGCCACAAGAAGGACAAGGTCCCAACAAGAGTGCTAAGTGATCAAACAATCCGTACAAGTGGGTGAGTTACACAAGCGTCTTTAACGTCTTAAAGAATACCAACACGACAATGCAAAGTGACAAGAGGTAACCAAGGTACCAAGATCAACTTTTAGATATACCAACAGTTAAAAGAGTGCAAGTACAAGTTTATTTAGCATAGAAATAGTCCAACACAACTTCGCGAGTTCAAACCGTAGACCAACCAACGTATCAAGGTCCTCAACTTGTTCACGAGTACATACAACCTTAAAAATACAATTAAATAATTTCTTTAATTCCTAGTATCTTAATAATGTCGAAGTAAAATAGGATTATCATCACAAGTAAGCTTAACCTGTATAAATACGACTATGTTCCCAAAATAGTGATTCTGGCCATCCTAGTACCTTATGTCGCAACTTAGGTTTGAAAAGGAAAACGACAAAAATAGCTTTTCATGAAAGATGTAGGTACATCTCTTAAGGTTGCAAACAAACAAGAATCACCGCAAAAGATATTTTGTACAAAAATATATATTCAAAACACTAACAGTTGTTCATACAGAATTTCTAATTTCAAACTCTGGACAGAACTTGTCCTATGTTGCATCCCATATTTCAAATCCATAACAGCTAAATTAGATTTTTACATAAACATAAGAGTTGTACATATACGCCAAATCATATTTATTCACTGTAAACGAAGTTCTATAAAACAAGTTATGCTTAAAATACTAAACACTACCCATCTTAAAAACAAATTTTTCCACTTACCAAAGAGAAGGGTGTGACTCAAATCCCAACCAAAATGACAAAGTTTCTTGTGATTTTGAAAAACAATCTGTTTAGATATGTTTCTAAGGTTCTAAGACTTGAGGAAAACGAATTTACTAAAGGAGGTGTGAAAATATATAGTCACAAAAGTGATGTTTATCCCTTGTACAACTGTCCCTCAAGGTGCTGCCCAAAATGCATATATATATATATATATATATATATATATATATATATATATATCCTTTACCTCCTTTTAAAGTTATACATAATTCTAATTAGACTATTACATAAACATTCCAATACAATCCCTTAAATTACGATCACAATTTATGTTAAGCAAGTTAGCAATTATCACAACATTTCAAGTTTCCAAAATGAGAGTAAAACATATTGTAGTAATTAAGCAACGGTAAATTGACATGTGACTCTTGGTTAGTATTTAGGGGTGTTACAACTCACTAGTCGGAACCATTTTCTATCGGTATCACAACACTTGCTGGAAATGACCTCGGCATCACAACACTTGCTGGAAATGACCTCGGCATCATCACACTTGTCGGAAATGACCTCGACATCATAACACTTGCCAAAAATAACCTTGACATCATAATTCTCACATGTCTCATCATGGTATTCAACAATCAATGCACATGAGCAACATCACACCACACGGAAGAGACAATAATTCATGCAATTCAAGTCCACTTTTAAGCATTCAAGCAATTCACCAATCAAGCAAATAGGGGCCATCATAAGGAAATTCACAAGCACTATAATCAACACATAATCTTTCATTTAACCCTTTTTTATTCATTAAGCTTAATCAAGTGGAACAATGAATCTCTCACCTCATTCACATTACTCGAACACACAAACAATGAAGGAAATACACGAAATCCTACTAGATTACAAGGTTTAGGAGATCACTTGCCTTAATGCAATCAATTAATCACTCAAAGAGTTGAGTCTTCCCCTTCCAACCAATGTCCAAAGCTACACAATCTATATCAATCAAATATTCACAATAAATTTATGAAAACAACAATACCCACATCAATTTCTTTGAAAAATGGGTCAATCAACTCAAAACTCAATTTTGAAAATAAGGTTTAAATCCAAAAATCAACACTTGAAAATATTTCTCAATGCCTTAGGAATTCATTGATGAAAACCATTTCGAAAAAGGACTCAAAATCAGTTAACAATCTCCATTTTAGTTTAGAACTTGAGTTCTTGAAAAACCTTGCCATTTACCAATAAAAATCTCAATATTTGATTTTAAAATCTATAATCAATCAAAGAGAAATGAAGTTTTAGGGTTACAAAGGCTTACCCAAAAGATTTAGCACAAAATCTCTTCAAAGATCGCCTCCAAGGGTTCCCAAACTCAAAAATGGAAAAGGAGGCTTAAACCCCAAAATTTTCAGACATAAAACCCTATTTTATATTGCTTAAGCGAACTAAGATTCGCTTAAGCGAACCCCAAAAAAACCCGGGCTTCATTTGAGAACTAGGGTTTGCTTTGGGAACATCACGATCGCGACCCATGGTTCACTTAAGCAAACCCCAACTATCTGAGGCCCTTCACTTTCATCACCAGGGTCTTTCTTTTGCGAAGATCGTGGTTGTAGGGCACCTTACACGAAAGCGAAGCACACCCGCATCAAAAAACCATCCAACACTTAAAACATCAAAAAGACCCTCGGAATTCATTTAGATCCTAGTAAGCACAAACCAAATATGCAAAATGATTATACTCAATGTTACAGTCTCAATGGAATTGTCGAAACACGAATCCGAGTTATTCTTGACCCGACATCCGTGAAAACCACAATAAACTAACACAACACCTAAAAATGCTAAAATAAGATCGGGACCTCTTCAAATCAACCAAGACCTCACCTAGGCTTAAAATCATCCCTTAAATCTAATGGAACTCTTAGATTTCTGATCCGAGCATCTGAACCATAAATG
Organism: Solanum bulbocastanum; assembly: GCA_037074985.1. NCBI lineage: Eukaryota > Viridiplantae > Streptophyta > Magnoliopsida > Solanales > Solanaceae > Solanum > Solanum bulbocastanum. The sequence goes on from CM073604.1 coordinate 33,114,767, forward strand.
TTGACCAAAGTCAACACAAAGGTGAAATTTCCACAAATTTTCAACTTATGACCTCAAATCCTCAAAGGACTCCAAATTTGAAATCGACAACTCTCATAGATCAGTTTCTACATTCTGGAACTAATGGAATTGAAAAAAAATTCAGTGACACACTTTAAACTCCAAAAGATTGCAAAAACCACTTTTAAGCAACTTAGCCTTTCAAAATCACAAAGTTACCCAAGTTCTCAACTTTTCACTCAAAGTTTGAAACTAACTTTCGAAACTCAAACATAAAAGACTTGGGGTTAAGATTGAGAGGGGTAAAATAGTAAATTCAAGTACTTTACAAAAAGATCGGCTGGGTCATTACATTATCCACCATTAAAAATCATGTTCATTCTCGAACATAAAGCAAAAGAAAGTACCCGAAGCTTAAAAAATCTGAGGATATCTGACGTGCATATCTAACTTTGTCTCCCAAGTTGCCTCACCAACTGAACGGTGCTTCCACTACATCTTCACTTAAGCAATTTCCTTGGTCCTATGTTTTTGGACTTGCCTATCTAGAATTCCTATAGGCTCCTCCCTAATAGATAAGTATTGACCCAACTTAACCGAATCAAGGGAAAATCATAGGACTCATCTGACACGTACTTTCAAAGCATAGAGACATGAAACACATAATGAACAACTGAAAAGCGAGGTGGTAAGGCCAACTTATAGGCCACCTCTCCCACTCAGCTCAAGATCTCAAAAGGTCCAATAAATATAGGGCTAAGCTTGCACTTCTTTCTGAACATCATCACACCCTTCACGGGTGACACTTAGAGCCAAACATAATCACCCTCCATGAATACTAGAGCTCGAACTCTCCGATTTGCATAACTCTTTTGTCGACTCTGAGATGTCAACAATCTGCCCATCTCAGACTTCAGTCAACCCCTTTGTACTTCGATCCAATCAATCAATCAATCAAGCAGCTAATCTATTTTGTTTGGGTCAGTAGCTAAAAGAAAGTCCAATCCTCTAAGAAAAAAAGGAAAGAGTCTTACCACCCAGAGATAAAGCTAGCCTTTCAAGAAAGCCCCACCAGAACTCAAGAGAGCCCAATATAAAATCTCTAAGCAAATCTATAACTAATGAGTCCATCTCAGTTGAATCAAACCATCCGATCGGAGATCTATATAGTCTACCATATAACGTCTCAAATGAGGTCATTTGAATATTGGAGTGATAAATGTTATTGTAGGAAAACTCTACTAAGGGAAAATATTGATCCCATCTAGCACCAAAATCAATCACATAAGCTTGGAGCATGTCCTCCATCACTTGAATTATCCGCTCGAACTAACCATCTGTTTGAGGGTGAAAAGCTATACTCATATCTAATCGAGTACCCTAACCATGATGTAATTCCTTCTAGAAATAGGAAGTGAACAAAGAAACTCAATCAGAGACAATAGAAACTAGGACTCCATGTAGTCGCACAATCAAACTAATATAAAGCTCAGCTCAATTCTTTACTGTATACTTCATCTGAATTGGGATGAAATGAGTGGACTTGGTTAGCCTATCAACATTTACCCAAATGGAATTATAACCACCTACGATAGTAGTAGTCCCACAATAAAGTCCTTAGTGAACCGTTACCACTTCCAATTGCATCCTCTAAGATATACCTTCGGGCCACTGGTGCTCACACTTAACATGTTGGCAAGTCAAACACCTCGAAACAAAGATTGTAGTATCTCTCTTCATCCCACACCACCGATAATGCTGACTTAAATCATGATACATCTTTGCCGCCCCCAAATGTAAGGAATATCGGGAACAATGGGCCTCTTCAAGAATCAATCTAATCAACTTTCCCACCTTGGAAACACAAATCCTGCCCCCAATCCTTAATATACTCTCGAAATCGAGGAAAACCTCCTTGGCTTCCCCATTCATCAACTTGTCTCGAATGATACACAACTTCTCATCATCAAAATGGTGCTCATGGATTTGCTCAACTAAGGAAGAACGAGCTTCTATAAAAGCAAATAAACCACCCTTCTTCTAAAAAATCTGTAATCGGACGAGACTGTTGGCTAATATCTTAGCATGGCCCAAAGTACCCCTTAGGTGCGACATGACGTATAAGACCCCAAGAGGCCCAACACAAGCCACTTAACATGTATATATACAACATTATAGAGAAAAACAATAAATTTCATAAAGTAAAGAGTTTGATATTTAGAAGTGGAAGTTTAACATAGTCTCCACAAGCCATTCAATTACATCAAAAGAGTGGTCGGGACGTAACCTGTACACCACATACAATGTATAAAAACTAAAACATAATGACAATGATGTAAAGGTAACATGGTCCTCAGAACATGAGGATTGACAAACTATCTTCGAATCCTTAAAGCGATCAACTATCCATGAATAGAGAGAGAGGAATTGTCATGCCCTACATTAATGAGACAATGTAGGCACAAGTTTACATTAGTACATTGAATGTACTAAGTATGAGGGAATGCAATAAAATATGAAGTATGATCATAAAATGACATAATCAAAAACATGATAATGCATGACCAAACTAAATATGGAAAAATTCTTTAAGAGGAATCGTAAATCATGAACATGGTCAATGCATCTTAGAATCATAAAGAATGCTTCATAAACCATTTGTAAGAAACTTAGTTTATTTATGGGATTAGTTTTAACCGACAATAGATCATGCGAGCCATAAAATGAAATTTGATGTAACTCCTACATCGAGGAGGGTGAGACTACTTGTCAAGATAGAACTTTGTATCATATCATGTGCTATATGTGGATCCACTAGCTAGGCTATTTAAGACAAACCTACGGGGACACGCAGTTTGGAATTAGAGGTTGCTACTAGAGACTACCCTATTTGAGCCCTTACCTCAAAGTTCTCTCGTGCTAAGTTAAATTCAAATAGAATAGTCATTTTCATAAAGTTATCAAAATACATGGAAAAACGTAATTCAAATATTTATCCAAGCTTAACATCATAGAGCTGCTTATTAAATCTCAAATCAAATCTAAGTGAGAAAACCTTTCACCCGTCATGATTCTTAAATATGAGAAAACCTTTCACAGTTGAATTGATGCTCATCTTAAAGAAACCTAGATTACAAAACCTTTCTTTTCATAGATCAAGCATAATTCCATAAAAAATACCATTCATTGATTCATACCCTTTCTTTAAATTTATGCAATTTAGGATTCTTAGTAAAAAATCATGTATCATGTATCATGAATGGATTCATGTGAAACAATTGGAAAGCATGTAATTGTGTCAAAACAATCATATTTTAACAATTGAAATCAAACAAATTGAACCCAAAAAATTTAACCCATGAAGAATTGAATGAAAAACCTAATCAATTGAATTAAAAATTGACTTGGAGAATTGAGAATCCTTGGGGTGCAATGGGTGAATGGAACCTATTGATGAAGCCCTACATACGTTGATATTGAATCCCTAAGTAATAATGAAGAAAGGATACTTGAAGTTGAAGAACCCTAGAATCCTGAGAGTCTTGACGAGAATTTGGGAGAGTTGAATTTGGTTAAATTTGGGAATTAGGGGAATGAAGTTAGAATGGGTTGTTTTAGGACTTAAGAACCTTATATAGGTTTAGGAATTAAGGTCAAAATGATATAGCTTACTCTTTAAGCACATAGGAAAATATCCAAATATCCCTAATTTAAAACTACTAGAGAAGACCTACGGACTGACCTATGGGCTGTATAAATTTCTAAGGATTGTACTGGTCATCCATAGAACTAGGTACTCGGACCCAAATTTCTGAATCATTTCCAGGAAACCACTCTACGGTCCGTCTAAGGTTCCATGGACCATAGACCCAACCGTAGAACATATGAATCAAAATCCTTCCAAGTCTGAAATCTAATTCCACTAGACAGGTCTATGACCCATCAAAACTTCCACGACCCGTACAACCCTATGTAGACCCAAAAGTCAAACACATTTTTTAACCAAGTCTGGACTTGTTCACGACTATTTCCTACGGTTCGTAGAACTTTCTACGAATTGTCCTAGTCGTCTGTAGGAAAAGTTCAGAATCCCAAATCATGAAATCCTCAGGATCATCTCTACGATTCCCTTCTACGAATTATAGAACTTTTACGGTCCATAAACATGACTCGTAGACTTGGAACAGTACTCAACAAAGCATTTATCCTTTTTCCAAGGTGTTACAATATCTTCCCCTTAGGAACATTCGTCCTCAAAAGGGTCCTAAGATAGCATGAATAGAGTCAGAGAGAAACTAAAAACCTAACATGAATGCAAATTTCATCAAAATGCTCATAAACATGGAGAATCACCCCAAGCTAAATCATAACATCAAAATAAGTTTTCATGAACATGCATGCATATGGAAACATGATAATGACTAGAACACATGAATCCAAAGAAATGAACCATGAGGGACTAATACCTCAAGCTAGAATATGAGTGGAGGGAAAGAGATGAGGATACCAGTACATCATATTAGCTTCAGCCTCACAAGTTGTTGACACCCAAATTTTGACCCTATGCAATTTGAATTAATTATCGAGCTTCTTCAATTTCAAACAATTTGAAATAATCGTCTTTGAAATATCCTAAAAATATTTTAAAATCTTTTTCTAATTAGTTCGGATAGTTTTTTTAGAAATAATTATATACTTTTATGTATTAATTTATATATAATTTTCATCTTTTAAATAAATATTTAATAAATAGCTTGAAAAAATAGTGTTTAGTATAAATATATATTTACTTTCTTTAAATTAGTTAATTTCGTAATGATGTGTAAATTAGTCTTTATTTTTAAAACAATTAGCTTATGTCTCGGTAATTATTTTATCTTGTTTAGATTAAGAAGATCAAATAATTAATCGATAATTATTCATCATATTTCAATTTCAACCAAATTTAGCTAATTGATTCAATTTGGCTACATTCTAAATTTAGTTGGCTAAATTTCTAATGCAATAGGCCTCCCAATTTAGCTAAATTTTCAATCCTTTGACCATATTTTATATTCCTAAACTAGACTCGCCCTAATTTACACATATACACACACATGTACATAGACCTCTATAGCCCTACCCTTTATTTTCCTTGTCCCCTCTCCCCAACAAACACTCCTTCATTATCTCTCTTCTTCATCAAAGACCTCATCCCCTCACCCTAAAATCCACCAGATTTGGCACAAAACTGATGGATAAGCGACCACTCTCTTACCCTAACGTCTTTTTCCCCCTTATTGATTATCTCAAAGTTTCACCATGTCACTTCTCTACTGATGGCTTTGGAAAAGGGAGAAAAGCTTGAAAAAACCCGAAGTGTCAAGCTTTGTTCGATGCATTTCGCCATTAATGGCCTCCAAAACGTCTTCATTTCTTCGAATCAATTTGAAAAGGTAGATCTATCCCTCTTTATTTTTCATCATTACTCTATCCCTCTTCTCTCCTACAATTTTTCCTCTCAAAGGATTTTGAATTTTTTTCAAATTTTCTATCAGATTTCCCCGCAAAACCACCCCCAATCTCCCATATAAATAGCCCCTTCTCTTCATTGATTCATGACAACTTTTTTGCACCACCCTCTAAAGAATAAGTTTGTTTTACTCTCAAAGAACATAAGGTTCATAATCTAAAGGTTAATCTTCTATCAAAGTGTTGTGTCGATTCTCTGCTTTCTTGAATCAAACTTGTGTTGGTGGAAGTATCTTCAAGGTTAAGCTCGTTGTTTCCAGGTCGCTGCCCGCATAAAGTTCTTTGGGACTCTCTCCTTGCAGTCTCTTGATGGGCAAAGGCCTGGTAATATCGAGTCAGCCTTAGACCTTTAGAAATAAATTCAACGAACAGGTCCTCGAAAGCTGATATACAGGAAAGAGCACCGGATATACACTGCTATACAATGAATATACATTGTTAAATGGCCCAAAGAGGGTCCAAAACGCAGCAACACTAAGAATTGAGATTAATGGGCCAAATCTCCAAAAATTCAGCAATTGAAAGATCCAAATACTGCTCCAAGTGAACATTAATCAGACTTGGGCCCAATTTCCTTTTCTTTTGTTCATTTAGCTACCTAATTGTAATTTTTGCTAACTCTAACATTTTTGTTTGGCTTAATTTAATTAAATCCCTTAATGAGTAGTAGTTTCGTTAATTAAACTCTTTTTGAGCAATTTATTTAATTATTTGACTACTTAGTTTCGTTGTTTTAATCCTTATTTAGACAAAATTATTGTATTGCTCAACTTCTTTTCCCTTTAAGTGATTTTATATATATATATATATATATATATATATATATATATAAATGAAATAAAAATAAAGGAAGCATAAATAAACAGAATAAGTTAAAATGATCTTTCTTTACTTGTTCATTTGTTTTCAAAGTTAGTCAAAAAAATATTTTGATCAAGTCAGTAGGATAACTGCGAGTTAGCGGGTGCTTCAAATACTTTAAGAAAAAACCTTCTTAAAGTGTAAATGAGAACCTCTTATCCATTTTCTCTAAATTTATAAAGACTTAATCTGTTAGAGTTTTTTTAAAAATTAAGTTTTCTTAATTTATTTAAAAAATTAAGTGATGACTCTTTTTATAAGTATTTTTCCTAAACGTTTTATACATAGAACATTTCAAAAAGTGATTTTTCTAAAGATAGTAAAATTGCAACGTAACAGAAATGGTGACTCTGTTGGGGATTTAATTAGGTTCTAACCATAATGACTTCACTCTTTATGACTATTTGTTAATAATCGTTGATTTGTTTTACCCTATCTATGCCTTACTTGTTTAAATTGCTATATCAACTGTCATTTTTGCATTGATGACATTTCCGTCACCACGACATAAATACAGTATCTTAAAGAATGGTTTTGCGATCCCAACCGATCTTTCTTATACTTAACCCTTTTCGAAATGGCTGACAATTTATTGGTTCATCATGCGTCCAATGGTTGCCATAGTTCCAACCCAAGTTGTCCACTTGGGCCCCGGTCTTTCAAAAGCCGCTCTTAGTCGACTAGCATAGAGCTAAACCAAATCCCTTAATTTTGCGTATTTGAACTAAGATGACCGAATAACCAAGGCGTGTTGGGCTCATTCGAAGCTCACCTTGTGTCTATTTGTCCCATGGTCGGTAAAAAGATTATCATATTTATGTGTGTAATTGAAGGAAATATGTGTAATTTTAAAAAATCCATCATCGATTTGGGGGGGGGGGAGGTGACTTACCTTTTTTCCGTTTCTGTAGGATGACTCAAGTGTACGAACCTTTGAGGACCCGAATGGTGACTCATCCTCACCCCTATCTCCAACTATGGTGGAAGTTTATGAATAAAGAAGATAATAAAGAGGTCCAAAAGCACATAGGTTATCTTCCGTCATTAATAGAAATGGAAGTTTGGCAATCTTATTGGGATGATGGTGAAATTTTGGGATAGTGAAAATATGGTATTTCGTCTTGGGGAGATGGAAATTACTTCGACTATTGAAGAAGCTCTCGCCAGTTATGATAGTGTCGGGATGTGCAACAAAAGGATACATATGCCTGATAGTGATGTCTTGACTCCTAAGACATGGGACTTTAACAAAATCAAAGAAGCATTCTTACTCTTCAAAGCCAAATGGATAGTCAAGCTCCCCGGACCAAACATTCCACTTCATAAGCTTTATCGTCGATTTGGACATGCAAGGGCTTTTGAAAAGTTTAAAGAAGAGTTTGTTTTGGAGGAAACTTGGAAGAAAACACACGTTTTTTTGTAAGATGACTCCAGTGTAGCTCAATCCACCAAGCTAGAGTTCATTAGAATAGCTCATAAATCATGATTCAAAGTTTAGTTGAGAAAACCTTTCAACTCTATGAACCCTTTATGTGAGAATAACCTTTCACAATCACAACATCAATGCTTGACTCTCAAAGCTACCTGAACTCATTTAAAAACAACTTCATAAAAATAATGCATATCTCCATAATTTCATAATTCATGAGTTCATAATAAGATCATGGTTGAAAAAACATAATTAATGCATAGGCAAGTGCAACTTCAACTAAATGTCATCTAGTACTATCAAATAATGCATTAGAAGACTCAATTGATCAAAATAAATCATAATTGGAATAAACCCACATTCCTTGAATTGAACCCTAATTTTGACAATTGAAGAATTGAAGTGAAGACTTGAAATCTTTGGGAACCCCATGGAGGAAATGACTCCATGGGTGAATGCACACATACCTTGATGTCAAAAGCCACAATCAATGGAGAATTGGAGACTTGATCTTGAAACCCTAGACTTCTTCTTTAAGATTTAGAAAGAGAAATATTGGGGAAGAACTTGGAGGAATTTAGAAATTTCGAAGAATGATTTAGAATAATCATATTTTAGGCTTAAAAGACTACTATATGCTCTAGGATTTGGATCAAAACGACCTAGTTTAGGCATTAATCAATTAGGAAAAAGACCAAAAATCCCCAAAAGTTAACTGTCGGACCTCCACCGACGGTTGGACCTAGGGTCCGTAGGTTGGTGGGGTTCAGGGACTTATTTTTTTAGACCCTCAATGATAGGACCCATGTACAGTCCGTTGGTCTTTCTACGGTCTGTACATGTCGTTTGTCGTTCCCAACTTTGACCTTTAAAATTTCACTAATTCTGGGACCCACTTACGAGACATACCTAATCCATGGGCTAATACATATGATAAACCAAGAAAGTTGTTTAATTCCTAAAATTTGACTTGTAAATGTGAAAATATATCTGAAGTGGAACTGTACGTAACACTTTCACATTTCATTAAGGAGGTCCTCATAAGGTATTTTTTTGTGCACTGAGGCGCCAGATCCACGAGCTAATACACGAGAACAACCAAGAAAGTCACGTAATTCCTAAAAGTTAGCTTGTAAATGCGAAAATACACCTGAAAAAAATCATGGGGTTTTACGTAGCACTTCCTCAACTAATTAAGAAAGTGCTCATAAAGATTTTTTAGAAAATATTTTTGGTGTTCTGAGACGCTATATCAATGAGCTAATACACACAAAAACCAAGAAAGTCGCATAATTCCTAAAAGGGGGTTTGTAAATGAGAAAATATGCCTAAAACAAAAATAGTGGGACAACACGTAACACTTCTCCAATTTATTACGGAGGTCCTCCTAAAGTTTTTCTTTTTTTTTAAAAAAATTGGTGCTCCGAGGCCCTAGATCTCTGGCTAATACACATGAAAAACCAAGAAAGTCACGCAATTCCTTAAAGTGGCTTGTAAATGCAAAAAATTGTCTGAATAAAAGGGTGGGATTGTACGTAACGTTTCCCCTGCTCATTACGGGGGACTTATAAAATTTTTTCAGAAAATTGTTTTGGGTGGTCTGAGGTGCCAGAGTCATGGGCTAATACACATGGAAAACCATGAAAGTCGCGTAATTTCTAAAAGTGGCTTGTAAATGTGAAAATATGTCTGAAAAAATTGTGGGACTATACATAATGCTTCCCCAACTAATTATGTAGGTCCTTATAAAATTTTTTTAGAAAAAAATTTTGGGTGCTCCAAGGCACCAGATCCATGGGCTTATACACATGAAAAACAGGGAAAATTGCGCAATTCCTAAATGTTGGTTTGTAAATGAAAAAATATGCCTGAAAAGATAGTGGATTATACATAACACTTCCCCAACTCATTAAGGAGGTACTTATAAAGATTTTTAAGAAAAAAAATTGAAGGTGCTCTGAGACGTCAGATCCATGGGCTAATACACACCAAAAACCAAGAAAGTTACGTAATTCCTAAAAGTTTGCTTCTTAATGCGCAAATGTGCTTGAAACAAATGATGGGACTGTACATAATGCATCCCCAACTAATTACGAAGATTGTCATAGAGTTTTATCAGAAAAAAATTTGAGTGCTCTGAGGCGCCAGATCCTTGGGCTAATACACAAGAAAAACAACAAAAGGCGCGTAATTCTTAAAATGTTGGCTTGTAAATGTAAAATATGCCTGAAACAAAAGATGGGACTGTACGTAATGCTTCCTAGACTCATTACGGAGGTCCTCTTAAAAAAAAGAATAAATTTTTGGTTGCTCCGAGGCATCAGATCAATGGGGCCATATCTCTAGGCTTACACACGATTACTGAAGAAAGTCGCTTAATTCCTAAAAGTGGCTTGTAAATGCTAAAATGTTGGGATTGTACATAACACTTCTTATCTTATTACGGAGGTTCTTATAAAGTTTTTTCAAAAACTTTTGTGGGTGTTATGAGGAGACATATCCATGGTCTAATACATACGAAAAAGCAAGAAAGTCGCATATGTCTCAAAGTTGGCATGTAAATGTGAAAAATATGGTAGTAAATATAGTGGGACTGTACGTAATGCTTTCTAAGCTGATCATGGAGGTCCTTGTAAATTTTTTTTGAAAAATAATTTAGGGTGCTCTGAGGTGCCAGATCTATGAGCTAATACAGACGAAAAATATAAAAAGTCGCATAATTTCTAAAAGTGGTGTGTAAATGCAAAAAATTGCCTGAAACAATTTGTGGGACTATACGTAACGATTCCCCAAATCATTACATAGGTCGTTATGATTTTTTTTCAAAAAGAAATTTTGGGTATGGGTTAATACACACGAAAACCAATAAAGTCGCATAATTCCTAAAAGTGGCTTGCAAATGCGAAAATATGCCTAAAAAAAATAGTAGGAATGTAGGTAATACTTTCCCAACTCATTATGAAAGTCCTTATAAAGTTTTTTTTAGAAAATGTTTTTGGGTGCTCCGAGGCGCCCGATCCATGGGCTAATACACACAAAAAACTAATAAAGTCGCATAATTCCTAAAAGTTGACTTGCAAATGCGAAAATATGCCTGAAATAAATGGTGAGACTTCACGTAATGCTTCCCTAACTAATTAAGAAGGTCCTCATAAAGTTATTTTCAGAAAATATTTTTGGGTGTTGCGAGGCACCAGATTCATAGTCTAATATACACACAAAACCAAGTAAGTTGCGTAAATCCTAAAAATGGCTTGTAAATGCGAAAATATATCTAAAAAAACTAGTGAAACTTTATATAACGCTTCCCCAACTCATTATGGAGGTCCTTATAAAGTTTTTTCAGAAACTTTTTTGGGTGCTTTGAGGCTCTAGATCCATGGGCTAATACATACAAAAAACCAAGAAGCGTAATTTCTAAAATTTGGCATGTAAATGCGAAAATATGAGTGAAAAAATGGCGGGATTGTACATAACGCTTCCCCAACTCATTACAGAGATCCTCATAAAATTTTTTAGGGAAAACTATTTTGGGTGCTCCGAGAAGCTAAATCCATGGGCTAATATATACAAAAAACCAATAAAGTTGCGTAATTCCTAAACGTTGGCTTGTAAATGCAAAAATATGCATGGAAAAAATGATGAGACTATAAGTAAGGCTTCCCCAACTCATTATGGAGGCTCTCATAAAGTTTTTTCAAAAAACTTTTTTGGGTGCTCCAAGGTGCCAAATCCATGGGCTAATTCACATGAAAAATCAAGAAAGTCGCATAATTTCTATAAGTAGCTTGTGAATGCAACAAAGTGCATGAAAAAAAATTATGGAATTGTATGTAACGTTTACCCAACTCATTACGGAGGTCCTTACAAAGTTATTTTAGAAATAAAGTTTGCGTGCTCTGAGGCACCAGATCTATGGGCTAATACATATGAAAAAACAAAATAAGTCGTGTAATTTCTAAAAGTGGTTTGTAAATTCAAAAAAATATGAGACTGTACGTAATAGTTCTCCAACTTATTATGGAAGTCCATACAAAGTTATTTTAGAATATAATTTTGGGTGCTCTGAGGCGCCGGATCCATGGGCTAATACACACGAAAAACTAAGAAAGCCGCGTAAATCCTAAAAGTTTACTTGTAAATGCAAAAATATGCCTTGAAAAATGGTGGGAATGTGTGTAAGGCTTCCCTAACTCAATATGGAGATCCTCGTAAAGTTTTTTCAAAAAATGTTGGGTGCTCCGAGGCATCAGATCCATGGGCTAATACATATGAAAAAAACAAGAAAATCATGATTTCTATAAGTGGCATTTAAATGCAACATATTGCATGAAAAAAAATGGTGGCACTATACGTAACACTTCACTAACTCATAACGGATGTCCTTATAATGTTTTTTTAGAAATAAAGTTTGCATGCTCTGAGGCACCAGATACATGGGCTGATACACATGAAAAAACAAAAAAGTCGCGTAATTCTTAAAAGTGGCTTGTAAATGCAAAAATATACCTGAAAAATGATTATATTGTACATAACGCTTACCAAAATCATTTTAGAGGTCTTCATAAAGTTTTCTCACTAAAATTTTTGGTTGCTTGATCCATGGGCTAATACATACAAAAAACCAAAAAAGTCATGTAATTCCTAAAAGTTGGCTGGTAAATGCGCAAATATGCCTGGTTAAAATGGTGGAACTGTACGTAATGCTTCCCTAATTCTTTACGAAGGTCCTCATGATGTTTTATTAGAAAATAATTTGGGTGCTCTGAGGTGTCATATCCATGGGTAATATACCACGAAAGTCGCGCATTTCCTGAAAGTTGGCTTGTAAATGTAAAAATATGCTTGAAGAAATGGTGGGACTATATGTATCACTTCCCCGACTCATTACTGAGGTCTTTTTTAAAATTTTCAGAAATTTTTTTATGTGCTTTGAGGCGCCAAATCTAAGGGCAATACACAAAAAACCAAGAAAATCACGTAGTTCCTAAAAATGGTTTCCAAATGCAAAATTTTCCTAAAAAAATGTTGGGATTGTACGTAACGCTTCTCCAACTCATTATAGAGGTCATTATAAAGTTTTTTTAGAATTTTTTTTGGGTACTCCTAGGTGCTAGATCCACGGGGTAATACATACGAAAAACTAAAAAAGTCTCATTATTTCTAAAAGTAGTCCTCTAAATACGACAATATGTCTGCAAACAATAGTGAGACTGTATGTAGCACTTCCCCAACTCCACATGGAGGTCTTTAAAAGTTTTTTCTTAAAGAAATGTTGGGTGCTCTGAGGCACCATATTGATGGGCTTATACACACGAAAAATCTAAAGTTGTGTAATTTCTAAAAGTGGCTTGTAAATGTGAACTATTGCCTGAAAAAAATGGTGAGATTGTATGTAACAGTTCGACAACTCATTACGAATGTCCTTATAAAGTTTTTTCAGAAAACATTTGTGGTGTTTTGAGGAGTCAAATTCATGGGCTAATACACAAGAAAAATCAAAAAATTTGTAAATCCTCAAAGTGGCTTGTAAATGAAAAATTATGCCTGAAAAATGGTGGGATTGTACATAACACTTACCCAACTCATTATGGAGGTCCTTATAATGTTTTTTCAAAAAATAAATTGGGTGCTCCGATGCGCCAGATCCATGAGATAATACACATGAAAAGCTAAGAAAGTCGTGTAGTTCCTAAATGTTTGCTTGTAAATGCGAAAATATGCCTGAAAAAAATTGTGGGACTGTACGTAACACTTTCCCAACTCATTACAGAGGTCCTCATAAAGTTTATTTGAAAAAAATATTTGGGTGCTCCAAGGCACCAGATTCATGGTCTAATATACACGAAAAATCAAGAAAGTCACGTAATTCCTAAAAATTGGATTGTAAATACGAAAATATGCCTAAAAGATAGTGAGATTGTTTGTAACGCTTCCCCAACTCATTACTAAGGTCCTCATGGAGTTTTTAAGAAAAAAAATTTGGTTGCTCTGAGGCGTCAGATCCATGGGCTAATAAATACGAAAAAACCAAGAAAGTTGTGTAATTCCTAAAAGTTGGCTTGTAATACCAAAATATGCCTAAAAAAATTGTGGGATTGTAGGTAATGCTTCCCTAACTCATTACAGAGGTCCTCATAAAGGTTTTTGAGGAAAAGAAAATTAGGTGCTCTAAGGCACTAGATTCATGCGTTAGTACACACGAAAAACCAAGAAAGTCACGAAATTCCTAAATATTGACTTGTAAATTCAAAAATATGGTTGAAAAAAATAGTGGCACTGTACGTAATGCTTTTCCAACTCATCACAGAGGTCCTAATAATGTTTTTTCTGAAAAAACAATTTGGGTGCTCTAAGGCGCCAGATCCATTGGCTAATATATACGAAGAACTAAGAAAGTCGCGTAATTCTTAATAGTTGGCTTGTAAATGAGAAAATATGTCTAAAAAAATGGTGGGACTGGATGTAAGGCTTCCCCTACTCATTATGGAGGTCCTCATAAAGTTTTTCAGAAAAAGTTTTTGGGTGCTCCAAGGCGCCAAATTCATAGGCTAATATACTCATGAAAACCAAGAAATTGGTGTAATTCATAAAATTGGCTTGAAAATGCAACAAATTGCATGAAAAAATTAGGGGATTATACATTACGTTTCTCCAACTCATTACGGAGGTCCTTATAAGACTTTTTTAGAAAAAGGTTTTGGTGCTCCGAGGTGCTATATCCATGGGCTAATACATACAAAAAACTATGCAAGTCACTTAATTCCTAAAAGTGGCTTGTAAATGCGAAAATATGAATGAAAAAAATGGTTGGACATTACGTAATGCTATCCCAACTCATTATGGAGGTCCTTGTTAAGTTTTTTTAGAAATTTATTTTGGGTGCTCTGCAGCATCAGATCCATGGTCTAATACACACGAAAAATTAAGAAAGTTGTGTAATATTTAAAAGTTGGCTTGTAAATGCAAAAAATATGCCTGAAAAATAGTGGTACTCTACGTAGCGCATCCCCAATTCATTATAAAAGTCTTCATAATATTTTTTCAAAAAACAATTTTGGGGTCTGCGATGCGCCAGATCTATGGGCTAATACACACAAAAAATAAAGAAAGTTGTGTAATTCCTAAAAGTTGACTTGTGAATGTGAAAATATGCCTAAAAATGATGGGATTGTACATAACACTTCCCCAACTCATTACGGATGTCCTTATAAAGTTTTTTACAAAAAAAATTGGGTGGTCAATGTATAAAACAAGAAGGCCCTAACTACCTCGCAGGACACTCGTAGGCTCTTCAGCACATTCGGCAGACACTCCCGCTCAACTACAAATATAGTAACGGGAAGGTCTATTAAAAGGGACAAACTAATTAGTCAATTAAGTAGGAGTCCTTCAAGTCTTAAAAATTGAGTAGAAGTGACAAATAGTATTAGTTAGGTTAAAAGATGTTTTCTCAATAGTCCAAAATTTTAACTTGTACACTTTAGTCCAACAACTGTCGTAGTTGTGGGGACAACTTTTTTAATCATATGACAACTTCAATAATTGTCCAGACAACTTTAGTAGTTGTCCTGACAACTACGAAAGATGTTATTAGTTTAGCCCTTTTATTAATATTAAAAATAAAAAATAGTAGAGAAAAAGTAAAGGGGCCCACTTGTCCTTTTTTTTAATTGGAAACCTATAATGCACTTTTAACTCATTTTTCCTATAGTAACAACAAAAACCCATAATCACACATCTGACCATATGAAATCACACCTCGGACTCATTAACATAAAGTACATCCCTGAATCATACCTGAGATTTGTTGAAAAAAAATTGATGAAGAAAAGTTCTCAGAAGTTTCACCGCAAATCACAAGTAAAAATAGAATATATTTGAACAAAACCAAATGTATCAGCGAAATTAGGTTAAAACTTATGAAAATAATACAATATTTCATAGAAATCTAGTTTCCATCAACAAATGAGTGAAACAGTCCCTTAGAACCCAAAATAAATAAAGTTGAGGCATATAAGTTTTAAAACTAAATAATTATCATGACTCGAAAACGGACATGATGACACTTGTCTTATCACACCAAGGCAAGTTAGCCTAAATTCCAAAATGAAGGATAAATGCAGAAGTAAATAAGAATAAAAGACTAATACTATTTCAATAATGCGAATAACATGATATAACTCAATTATAACTCCAAAGCCGGATTGTCGCGTGTGCAAGACTCTAATGTTTTATAATAGATTCAAAATAAATACAAGTCTCAATATCATTGTTTCTAGAACATAATAACGGATTAGAGAGGTGTTTGTTGAGATGACAAGCAACTACCTCACAACTCTTCACAATAAGCCTCAGACGTAGGAAAAAAGAAGGATTGATCACGATGATCTGGGCTCGTAACCTACACAAGTATAGAAGCAGGGGAATGAGTATCAAACAACAACGGTACTCAGCAAGCAAACCTAACAACCATAAGTAAAGCAATAAAGAACAGAAGTACTCCAACAACATCAACTGAACCTCCACAACTACAACTTGTGATAGGCAATCATCCCAACCTAATAGTTCTTGCTCAAATACGACAAAGCACGAAATAGAGCATCACAACTTGTCATATAAAGTCATCCACATACTTCAGAAGTTCATAACCAAAATAACTTATCAACAATCACAACATACTATAATAGAATTAAGTGCAATACATTATAGTGCAATGTCAAATAAAGTGATGCATGTATGTCTTAATGATACACATTTGTTGTCTCTTAGCCTTGAATCCATAGGGACATATCTATCCATGCACCTTCCAGGGATCATGCGCTCCAACCCCTCAATATAGAATCTGCCATGGACCGTGTGGCCCATCCCCTATTTCTCATGAAATTTCCACGAATCGTGTAGCTCGATAAGATATGCAAACAACCCCACTCAACAACATGTCAATACAATTAATATTGGCACAATATCAAGTGTGATTCAGTTTAACAATTTATGGTTCATCAACTATCACAAAATCATAAAGACCTTACATATCACGATATCAACATGATTCTTCATTTACCACACATTATAATTACTAGATCATATTCATTGTTTAACCAATACTCAAAGTTATGTAAAATCCTTTACCTCTTCCTTACTCCCAATCAAACAATGGCATACAAGGTTCATTATACCTAACGAAGAAATAAGATATCCACTTGCCCCAAGAAATCAAACAATATCTCTGGTACTTCAGCCTTCCCTTTCCGTTGGGACTCAAAATCAACACAATTTAATTAAATAGTTGATCTCAATAAGAATTCAAAACTAACAACACCTATATCAAAGATTTTAGAAACTGGGGCAAAATTGACCAAAACCCCATTTTAAAAAATAAGGGTTAAATCTTCAAATTTGTGTAAAATCAGATTGCCCCAGGGATTTTGGAACCCACCGGTAAAAACCAATTCAAAAACATAGTTGAGATCATCTTAAATCACCATTTTACCAAAACCTTAAACATTTACAAAAACCTTCAAAATTTGGAATCAAAACCCAAGTTTAATCATCAAATAATGAAGTAATTAGTGGATAAAAGAGATGGGAAGTGAAAAATCATTACCCAATTGAAGAATCTCAACAATGGATTTTGAAATCGTCTCAATCGAGCTCTAAATACTCAAAAATGGTGAAATGGGGTTGAAACCCCAATTTTGGAAAAGAACATTATTCTAGCTGATTTTACTCTTCACAATCACGACCCAAGGCCTCGTGATCGCAATGAGTTAAGTGGGTCAATTAATTTATTTTGACCATTGCGATCGCGACAGCCATCCACACAATCACGATGATTATAAAAACATTACCACGCAATCATGACGGTCATCCGCATGATCACGATGCAAAGGTACTAACACTTTCACGATAGAATGGGTTGGCCCTGCAATCACTATGAACATATTTACAAACACTTGAATCAGCAAACCAACAATTCACACAAGGCATGAATTCATTGAAAACCCTCGGGATTTGATCAGAACCCCGAGTTCACAAACTAGATATACTATCCAACTAAGCTTGACGTTTCAGATTCAATGGAACCATCAAAACACAAATACAAGGCCTTCTTGAATTGAAACCCAAGAAAATCACCACCAAAACTAATGATATTGTCAGAATTTTGATCTGAGCATCCGAATTCTAAATGTTGATCAAAGTCAACTCAAGGTCTAAATTTACTTAAACTTCAAACTAAAGCCCTCAAATCCACCAAACAACTCTGAAACAGATAATGGAAACACTCCTTCAATAAAATTCCTCGTATCAAAGCTGATGGAACTGACAAAATTTCATTTCAAGATTCAAAACTCCGATTGTTACCAAAAATTACTTTAAACCTTTCAAAAACTCAAAAATTCCCAAAACACTACAACTATTCAATCAAATTTCAAAACCAACTTCATAAAATGATCAAACATGACTTGGGGTAACTATCGGGAGGGGTAAAATTGTAATTTTCCAAAAATTTCCTAAATTGACCTTTAAGTCATTACAAAAATTCATAATTCTTTCCCTCTAACTCAAATCAGGATCAAAAGGAAAGTGTAGTGCACATTAATGCATGTCAATCACTGTTCTGCAAGCCATAACTTATACGAATTACACAAACTATTAGGGTAGACACCCTCAACAATATAGTCATATTAACCTATAACTCTTGCCGGTCCAAGGCCTTGAGCCCAAAATCTTAATATCATAGACAAAGAAAAACCAATTAGATGAAAACACATAATTATTGTAAACAAGATTAAATTTAAAACATCTATAATTAAGTTTAAGTAACCTAGAAGTATTATAAGGATTCTATGGCAATCAAGCCAATGCAAAAATAAACCTAAATTAAGGCTTAAGGATAAATTACTAGTCAAAAGTCCCGAAAGTGACCAATTTATACCATAAGATCAATCAAGCCTAAAAACCATTATAAAATGTTTTTAACAATCAAGGAACTCAATTTATCCAGAAAATAATTAAGCTAAGTTAAAAGAAGGAAGTTATAACCTACGTCAAAACTAAAACCACACTTGCACTGCTACTCAGGAGCTTTTACTTTCCAAAGAGCTTTAGATTGTAGCCACGCTATCAAGTACAAAAATTAAGCTTTAATACAAGACTACTGATACCCATATCAATGTTGAGAAATTCCGATTGGGAAACAGGTCAAAAGTGACCCTAAAAACTTGACAACAAAATAGAAAACTAAATTTGTCATTATGATTTCCTCAAAAGGGAGGATCACATGCCCAAAGTTGTGTGAAGACAAAAGTGATTTTAGACCTCAAATGGGCCAAAAAATCAATTTTTAAGAATTCACAAATAAGGAATTTAAGGTTCAAATTAAAAATTAAATGCGTAAAAAAAGCTAAAATACGTAATAGAAAGCAAAGGTGAAGCAATTTTCCTTTGAATCGCAAGAAATGGACAATATTTGAGCTTTAACACTCCCATGCTAGCTGAGCTCACTTTAATGGTAGAAATGAAGAAAGAAGATATATAAAATCACACAACGATTATTTCCCCAATGGACAAATGGTGGCAGGTGCAACGTTGTTGGTGCGAAGAAAGGCTCGTCAGAGCAGAGGTCATCATTATCCTCTAGCTTCACTGATGCAAAGTCAAGGCGCATGTGAAAGATCGTAGCAAAGAGAAACCTCCATAAGAAGGGCCTCGTGGGAGTGATAAGGCTCTACGGGTGCGACCATATGTTGAGATCCCTAGCCTTTGCTTATACACTTGCCTAAGTAGTTATTGTATCATAAATATTGAATATTAATCCCAAGTCTCAAACGGACCCTTAGAATTCATCTAGAGTCATACAAATGAAAACCAAATATGCTACCCAATGGAAGTCGTCTCGATGAAGTGTTGACTAAAGACAACACTACAACAAAAATTAACTCAGAACAACTCGAGTACCATGCTGATACACTAACAATTTGTGTATGGTTTTCATGAGAAAACTAGATTGGTTTTTTGTACTGTGATTGTCCATGTTTGTTGTGCATAACAACTTAAGGTGATAACTGGGAGTCCAGGCTACGTATAGTGATTATAATTGTATGTCATATGTTTTACTAAGTTGTGGTTGTTTGTTCATATTTTGTATAACTAGAACTAATCGATGATCCAACTAGTACAGTGTGGTTGTTTATTGATATTGCACTTTCTCTTTTTTTGTTGAGTATAAGACATATTCAGGTGGCTATTTCGAGACCTCAACTGTAGGACACATGATATCTGAATCCAAAGGTGAGCTACTTCTTCCGGTCTGCCATGGATTCCTTTTATATTCTTAGTCCACTTCTTTGGACTTAAACATTTTTAGACTTATGTTTTCTTTAGTTTTTGGATTGCATCCCCTTATTCTAGACAATTAGAGTTTTGGTAGACAATTTTTAGTTTCTAGGAGGGTTATTACCGCGAATTTTGTTGATAATTTATTTTGTTTTGTGCAAACTTGATTTGGATTTATAAAACTTGTCTTTAATTGAAAACGAGTTATATTTTGATTGTTTATGGATTGTGTGGTAGTAATTAGTTGATTCTCTAATGGGAGTTAGAGTGGATGCCACTCACGACGGGTTGAGGTCATGACAATGGACATTCCTTGAAGCACATGATTCAACATTATTGCTCTACCCTTATAGGATAAAAATATTTCCTACCACCAAGTAATTCTATTTCCTATCTTTTTACAATTATATCATAGTATCAACTATTATTTCTTCGATAGAAAATAGGATATCCTTAGTAGATGAAAAGAAATTTACCTATTCTGATATGAATAATCTTTCTTATTCTAGAAATAGTCTTATGGGGACATTTTCATGAACATAAATTTCACTCTTGCTAAGGTTGATTAATTATCCAGACACATATTCATAATTCTTCAACACTGAAATCATGATCTTTATAGATCTTTTTTCTGCTGACACAAATAACATTGTTTCATCTTCATATACTAAAGGATTAATCTTTTCACTCCAATTAGGAAGATCAAGTCCCTTAAAACCACTTAGATTATTCAAATCATTGAGTAATTGAGTCCAATGATCAATGCTTTAGTAACTATGATGAAGAGAGTTGGTCAGACTTGATCTCCCTCATTTACTCCTCTAGAGGACTTATAGAATCCATATGTATGGACATTTATAAGGCTAGAATACTAGTTGTTAGCCAAGAGTCTATATACTATGTCAATTAACTCTTAAAAAAAACTAAACTTTCTCAAAACTTTTGTGAGAAAAATCCATAAAAGTCTATCATAGGCTTTTATCATATCGAGCTTCCCAATCACATTGGCTGAGTCTATCCTTAGTCTTATATGTCAGGTGAATTTTTGAGCTAGGAAACATTTTGTAATATACTCCTACCCTTAACAAAACTTGTCTGATTAGAAGATATAAGACTACGAAGAATAGCGATCAATCTTTCATGTAAAAAAATTTATTGTTTCTATCCTCATCAGCAAACCATTTCATGTCAGCTTTTTATCTCCAATACTCCTATTCTATATATAGGTATCTGGTCAAGTCTGCCCAAGCTTTATGTAAACTTTTCTCTATTTTGCTGAATATGTGATATTACAAATTGATTTTTGAATCTGAATAACTTTTTCCAAAGTAGCAATTCTTTGGGAGATATTACCATATATATGCTTCCCTGCTCCATCTAATTAGTGCCCCTTTCATTTTTTCATTTGTGATGAAAAAATTGAAAAGGGTTTTCTTTAAAGTTTGTCATCTAGTTCTCACTGGAAATGGTCAGAAAATCTTTATGCTTAGTCCAGAAATTTAAAATCTTAAATGACTTGACTGTTACTTTGGTAATATAAGAGCATTGAACTTTTAAAGGGGCATGACATAAAGGTTCATGATGATATCTTTTCACTTAAATGCTGGGTATTCATATATTAACTTCTGATTACTCAAAACCCTGTTAGGGCTTTTTAAAATACAAGTTTCATCTATTCTCCAATCCACCAGTTATAGTTGTTTCCAATGTATCCCACATCATACAAACCAGATTCATTTATGTAATTTGCAAAGTCCTCTTCTCTTGATAGAAAATCATTAAACCTCCCAACTTTTCTTCCCCGAATAATATGACATTTAAATCTCCTTCAATTAACCAAGGATTGGAATATTGATCAATAATAGGGGCTAGTGGTTTACAAATCTATTGTGATGGTCACATTACATGTTGCATACACAAGTGTGAATAAAATTTCTTCCCTCCAATTTTGATGTATTTGTATTTTATCTACCAACATATAGATCTGAAATTCTTCTCTTGCAAATAACCAAATCTTTAACAGAAATAATTAGCTCTAGGATTATGATGGCCTAGGACCCTCTTATAGGTATCAATGTTTGATGAGTATTCAATAAGTTTCATCTAACAAATTAACCAATATTGATTTCTTCTATTGAGATTAGTAAATCTCTCAAAAACTTTTTGAATATTGACTAATCTTATATTTGAAAATAGTATTTTATTCATAATTTGGGAGTTCTCTTTGAGGCTAGACTATGTGATAAAGGTCTAAGAGAAGCTTATCACTCAAGGGTTCCTTTCTCTCCTTTCTTCTTAAAGTTACTTCCTTTAAGTATGTTTGTATGTCTGGTGAATGATCAACCTCTTTTTCCATCTGATGTATATTGTTAATTATTTCCTCATCTGTAATTGCATTTGTGTTCTCATGCTAATTATCATATGAGAAATTTGAAGTGTCAATATATATATATATATATATATATATATATATATATATATATATTTGGTGCATATCTTCTTTATTATTTGGTTTTGTGTCCTTTTGAGTGGACTTTAATTTGTGATCAACTCTTGAAACATTTGTCGCACCTTCTAAAAAATATTGTACATCTCCTCTTTAGTTGGAGTTTCAAGATTATCTATTGTAACTTGAACTTAGATTAGTTGATCCTCACCCATTAGCCGAATATTGTTCTCTCTGTTTTCCACTTCTGATTTTTTTAGTTCTGCTTGATTACTATTCATTGCCTCTTTGATCAGTTACATATATGTTTCTTATAGGTTATTTCTAGTGTGTTTTAGTAGACTTAACAAGGGTATTTTGGTCCTTCTCCTTGACGTCCCCTATGTTTATCACTTCGTCATTGGTGGTATATTTCTCATGATCCTTCCCTTTAACATTGTGAATAGTGATGCCTCAGTTCAGGATTTTCAAGATTTTGATTAGGGTTCCTTTGGATCTTTCTCAACCATTTCATCTTGCTGATTTTCTAAGGTTGCAAAGGAGTTTGTGGTTTGCATCTCTGTTCCCTTATCATCCGTCTTCTCAATTTGAGGATTTTTCCATTTGTTGGGAGTAAAAACTCTCTTATATGTTATTGCATTCCAAATATGTGTCTATGAAAGAAATTTATGTCTTCTTTGCTTCTGATTCTACGTTGGTTTCTGATAGCTGATTAGGCGATCCTACAAACCTGCCACTTGATAAAATTCTTTCTTCTTCCTCATGATGACGATCTTTAATTTTTTTCTCTTGTTCCACTTTCTCTGCTCTCAAATCAGGATGTAGTACAAAATACACAATCTTCTTGTCTCCTTGAAGTTTACATGTCTTGCAATACCTAGGCATATAATCATACTTAATTTTTATCCAAGTTGAGATTACTTCTCCAACACTGGCTTTCTTGATCCCAACAATGATCCTCTGGTGGAAGTATAACACCTCATATTCTCCATATTCTATTGTCATATAGGTGAGGGACCAAGTTTCTTATACAAGTAGTGATGGTTTATAATATATTGGAAGGTATCACATAAAATGCCAGGTTAACCTAAACAAAAGTATTTAAACTCAAGATAGTAAGGTGATATTTGAGCTTAATAAAATGAAGAATTAGGTTAAAGCAAAAGGGATTGAGATTTAGAAAATGGAATAAAATAAGTGAGTTGCTTGTTCGACTTAACTAAGCTAGTAGGTGACAAGTAGTTGCATCACCTGCTTAAACTTATTGACTAGACTAAAGGATGAAGTAGGTGTATTACCTTCTAAGACTCTTTTGACCAGCTTATAGGGCCATGTACACCCATCACCTACACGACTATTTTGTTCCAAACCAAGTGAAAGAAAAGGAGAAGAATGGGCAGCCAAGGCCCAATAAGTTAAAGTCAACAAAAGCCCAAGTTTAATGGCCAAGTAGGTTCATCACCTACTTAAAAATTTATGTCCCAAAATCATCCAAGAAATTCAGCAAAAGTTGGTCCCCTTTAAAGGGGTAAGCATTAGTTTTGCCTCATTTTCAACTTGTAAAATTTTATATTTCTTAAGTTTGCCCTTGTCTTTCTTAGCTTCAAACAACAACCCTAAAACACCTTAGGGTTCTTGAATATTATCCCTCTTTTCAAGTGAAAGGCAAGTGAAACTACTTATGGTTTTAACTTATTCCTTCTATAGAATCTTATGGAATTATGGACTACATTTTTTAGGTGTAGGGAAGAATCATTTCTCTAAAGTTGTCCACCGTTTTTTTCTCCTTTCTAAGAGATATTATCTTTTTCTTGGGTTCTAAATTAAAGGAGAGTTAAGTTCCTGAAGTACAAGTTTAGATGATAAATTTCTAAAAATCTAAGGTAAAGCTATTGCCCAGTTTTGCCACTACTTAAATACATGTTTGGGAGAAGAATTTTATTTGTTTTGTCAAGAACTCATGGATGGTGATGAATCCTTGAGTTCAATATTTTCTTTTTTACTGAAGAATATTTTGGGGGTTTTAGTGGCTGCTTTATGTGTATTGTTGATAGGAGCAGCTTGGGTGATCTTGGAAAATGTTGTATCTTGTACTAATATATAAAAGGAGGGTGTAGTAATCCACCATTTTGTAAGGGTTGTATGGGCCTATTTTCCTTCAATTGTTTACGTATTGGTAGATGTGGCCCATAATGTGATTAGTTGCTAACATTAGTTTCATCATGACTTATATTGTAGATTAACATCTAAAAGGTTAGGTTGAAATATGGTAATTGTAATGGTCAGGAAGTAAGGTATTTAAGACTATTCAATTTCATATTCATTAACATGAAATATGATACTAGTGTCACTACCAACAAGTGAGTTTCCTAAGTGTTCTTCATATTAAAGGATGCATAGTGGCAACATACAATCTCTAATTTAGCTAACGATATTTTCCCCACTCCCTTGTGTGTCAAAGTACATCGATATGATCTGCAATTTTACTCTTCCAAGCACTAGTATCAAAAAGGTACTTTTCACAGCAAGATTCGTGCAGTCAATTGTGTCATTAAACTCCTAAGTAATACATTAATGTCAAATTTTCTCCTTATGTCATTGTTACTTCCCTTAAAAGATTATTCTCATGTCTTATACTACTGGTCCATAGTTCCAAAGCTCAAAAATGATCATGACCACCAAATAATAATCTAAAATCTTAAAGAACAATGTGGACCAATCTGTATAGTGCGGGTGGAAGCCCAGGGGTAAAATCCTAGCATGGGTCAATCCCATTTATGTGTATAAGGGTGGGAGCCCAGGGACGAGATCCTTATATGAATCAATCCCAATTTGTATATTTGTGAGGACAACATCCCAAGGGTTAAAATGTTAGCATGGGTCATCATCTTTTAATTTACCATTAATCAGCTAGTCATTTATAAATATGCACTTCAAATTTATAAGTAAAGATAAGAAAATCAAAGAAAAGAATGTAACATATGTTATCCCACAAGTGTAAGAAAAAATGGTCTTTTATTCTTATCTACACATTCACTCATTGACAACTAATTTTATTTGAGAGAAAAAATGGTCTTTTATTCTTATCTACACATTCACTCATTGATAACTAATTTTATTTAAGCTCTTGGTTTACATGTGGTCACTTAACTTTATGTCTTACATATACAATATATTTTCTTGTACTGACATCCCTCATGGGGACGGTGTGTTTCATGCCACAAGTACAGGTACTCCACCTAGTAGAACTCCTCAATAGGAGCACGAGATACTTAGCTATTTTTGGTGAGCTTTAGGTTGATTTGTGGATCTATCAAATCTTTAGTAGAGCATTTTGGTATTGTATAGTAGTTAAGGATAAGGTGTGGCCATTTCTGACATAGACTAAGTGTGTGTATCTTATAGAGGCTTTGTAGACTAATGTATACAGTGGATTTATGTTTAGCTTTAGTCACTCCCTGAGCTTACACCCTAGATGTGGTTGACACTTAAGAATCATTTCTGATCCTCAAGCGAACCCTTGGCATGACTGACTACTTAGCGTAACACTTAAGAATTCAAAAGCTTTTAAACAAAAAAAAGGATTTAACTCAAGGGACTTAACATTCCCTAAACTCATACTATCTCAAAAAATATAATACTCATATAATCTGAAAATACACTGAATAATAAAAGATGAAACGGTTTTAAACAAGAAAATACTGAGATATCCTCAAATCTAGATATCTATAAAGCCTCTAATGTTTAGAATAGATATCGAGACAAGACCCACGACACCTCAATTACTAATCAAAAGATAAAATGTGACTTCCTACGGAATACAAAAAGGCTCACCAACTAACGGGAGTGCAATGAGATCTCAACGAAGCATTTGTTGGTGATCCTGAACACTTGTATCTACATCATTTTATGATACAGGTCGAATGTCTTCAGTACATGAAACGTACAAGTATGTAAGATAGCCAAAGTGGAATAACTAAAAGAAAGGATAGATATAGATAAAATATACTCAAGCTGAATGTAAAGAGAAAAAGGATTTAAATAATTTAAAGCTTTACAAATACTTACTCACCTCTAAACTCAATATAATAAGTGATACATGAAAATACACTTTAACTCTATTTGGGAGATTCTCTAACTGACAACCATCACTATGAGCTACGTGATGATACAACATCTCATCCACGTTGCCATAGTTGTCATATATCACGTCGGGGTATAAAACTTCTCAACTAAGTGGATCCACTAAGCAATAAAGATTCATATAAAAAGTATGATCATTTACCTATGTTGGCAGACATGGTTAAATATATACTCATGCTCAAATGTATAAGACATACTATTTATCTGTTTTGACGTAATTACATAAAATACCCTCTTAAAAGAGGTAATGCTATGAAGTATCTCTGAACTAATAAACTCATTTAGAAATCAAAGTTTCTCTTTCTTAGAGTAACAGAATGATATATTTGGGTCTACTTAGTTCCCTTATTGTTACGCCCCGAGCCTACACTCTAGCTGGGACTGTCACTCGAGAACTATTGTTGGTGCCAAGCGAACCCTTGGCCTAGCTTACTTACTCAGTGGAAGACTTAACTCCACAAAGATACATCTATGAGACAAACTAGAATTTTATAAAGAAAACATTCAACTAGCATTAAGACAAACTAAAGTCTCAACATAAGATAATGAAATGAAAAGACTAAAGAACTAACATCTGACTGTCTATCTATGAAGCTTCTAAACGACTGAGATAGATGTCGGGACAGGCCCACGACATCCTAATGAACTAACTAATAAAATTGAAAGTGATGAAAGGGATCCTCTGAAAGCAAGGAGGCTCACCACAAGACTTTGAGTGCTCAATTAGATGAACTATGTGTCGGATGCTGATCCTGGTTACCTGCGTCTGCATCATAAGAAGATACAGGCCAACTGGCAAAGGGAACTGACGAACTCACCTGTCTCAACTCAACTCAATATAACTGAACTCATTTCAATGTAAGCCAGTTTAAAACAAGTGCAATATAAAGAAAAATTGTTTAAAACACGATGTCAACACTGTGCGTATGCAAAGATACATATAACTCTGAAATATATGTAGAAATACAAATAAACTATTTATATAAGAATATGATTACTTCTATGGGAGTTTCTCTAACCGAGGGTATAGAACCTGAACTACAAAGTGGACCCACTAGTCTATGCTAAAAAACACTAAATGAATCATCTAAAAAGTATGATCCTTTTCTACCTATGATGGCTACATCGTTTATGGGGCCTGTGAGTTGTCTAAACTCTCCCCCATATCTATGTTTAATACTACACCCAAAATATGATACTAGCTCTTATGTTTAGAAACATATTTCTTTCTGTGATTTGAAATAATTGTTCAAAGACTTAGCTCAAAGGCTATCATGGAATTCAAAGTTTCCTCTCTTGCTTAATTGTGAAAGCATAAACTCTTTATTGAAAACTAGCTCAAAGGCTCTTTGGAGATCAAGGTATCCTTTCTTGTTTAAATGTGAAAACATTTTAAACCTTTCGGGAATACATAGTCCCCATATACTTTTGAAGAAATGAACTTCAATTATTACTCTTTACTCTTTACTCAACTTGAACTTTAAGTCTTAAAACAAAGTTAAAAGCATTTGCAAAAGACTTATTGAAAAGACTCGAAGAACTTCCTAGACTTGGATCTTAACTTTCCTTGAATTTGAATTTATAGATTCAAGGTTACATTTCATGTTTCTTGATTATTTCTAGATGTTTAGAAGTCATTTAGAGTAGTTAGAATCAATAGCAAGTGTTGGTGCACTTTAGAAGGACTTTAACGGGCCAAACGACAAAAATTACTGAAAAACAACGATTCGGGCGCGTTCCTGGCGCGCCGCGTCATCCCCAACTTACTGGGGCTCAAATCTGGAACATTGTTGGCGCACCGCGCCAGCCCCTCGGGTGCTACGAGGGCGCGTTGCGCCAGCCTCCCTTCAGGAAAAATTCTGACAAACTTTTGATCTCGTTTTCTTATCCTAAATTGTTTTTACTCCAATTCTTTCACTTTAGATTCATGTACCCAAATCATATACACAAAATCTAACCCAAATAACTCAAGGAAACAACACTTTAACATCAATAAACTCCTTAATCCCAATTCATATACAAGAACGAAATCAATTCAAGAAGAACTATAAAGAACATCAAATTCTCAATCTTTTTAGGACGAAAATACGTTGAATTTAACATGTTTGGTGTGTGGGTGAACTAACCCAATCTCACATACCTCGTACGGATCACCCCTTGACGAAATCCACAAGCAATTCCTTACGAAGACGATGAATCTTAAATTTCTTCTCCTTTCTCCACTTTTCTCTTTTCTCCAAGCCCTAGCGTGAACTTCAACTTTTCTAAATTGACTAAAATCTCATTTTACCCCAATTAATCTCCTAAAAATGAATTAAAATTATAGGGTATGGAAAATACCAAAACACCTTTTAAAAATTCGAATTGGACATTTTCTTATTTGAACAACCCAACTTCCAATGGGCATATCTCACTCATACGAACTCGAAATCGCACAAACACGGTGGCGTTGGAAAGATTGTTCCAAGATCTTTCCTACGATATTTGGAAACACACCTAAATCATCCTAAGCTAGAAATTATTGTCGTTTGAAGTTGACCAAAAATCCAACTTAACATACTAATAAAATTTTCCAAATTTTGTATTCTTTCCAAAAATAACTATTTCCAATTTTTAACTCTTCCTAATTCTTTAAAACTGCGAGATGTTACAATATCTTCCCATTGGGAACATTCGTCCTCGAATGAGATTACTCTTACTAAGCTAAGGGTGTAACAAGTATTATTCAGCTCAACACCCAATAAGCAATGTAATTTCAACATGCCAACTTAGAAATTAAAGAGTACTAAGAAGAGAATTAGTACCTTGATCTGGAATTTCTCTGGATTCGAAGAGATGTGGATATCTCTTCTTCATATCCTCCTCAGCTTCCCATGTAGCATCCTCAACAAATTGGTTCCTCCAAATGACTTTGACTGATGCTACTTCCTTAGTCCTCAACTTTTGAACTTGGCATTTAGAATTTGAATCAAAATCTTTCATAAGTTAAGTTATCCTTGATCCCAATATCTTCAGTTGGTACGATCAGTGAAGGATCACCCATGCACTTCTTCAACATAGAGATGTGAAAAACCAGATGAACTGCTGCTAACTCTTGTGGTAGCTCAAACTCATAAGCTACATTACCAACCCTTTTTGATATTCTGTAAGGGCCGATATACCGGGGACTAAGCTTCCCCTTCTTACGAAATATCATAACTACTTCATGGGAAAAACTTTTAAATACACCCAATCATCTACTTCAAACTCTAACTTCCTCCTCCTAACATTATTGTAGGATTTCTGACGACTCTGTGCCGTTTTTAACCTCTCTTGAAGCACTTTCACATTCTCCATAGCTTGATGAACTAAATCTGGCCCTATCAACCCTGCTTCACCAACTTCAAACCATCCAATAGGAGATCTGCATCTTCTCCCATAAAGAGCTTCATAAGGAGCCATTTGGATGTTAGAGTGGTAACTATTGTTGTAAACGAAGTCGATAAGAGGTAGGAGATCATCCCAATTTCCTTTGAAGTCAATCACACAAGCCCTCAACATATCCTCTAAGGTCTAACTAGTGTGCTCTGCTTGCGCATATGTCTGAGGATGAAAGACAGTACTTAAGTTCACCTTTGAACCCAAGCTTTTTTTGAATGACTTCCAAAACTATGCAGTAAATTGCGCACCTCTATATGAAATAATGGAGACAGGAACCCCATGAAGTCTTACCACCTCTTGAAGATACAAGTTAGCATAATCTTCTGCTGAATGGGTAGTCTTTACCGACAAAAAGTGGGCTGATTTTGTCATTCTATCAACGATCACCCAAATAGAATCATGTTGCCTGCGAGACCTTGGTAAGCCTGTAATGAAGTCCATATTGATCATCTCCCACCTCCATTCCGGAAGTTCTATAATCTGAGCCATACCGCATAGCTTTCGGTGCTCTACTTTAACTTGTTAGCAATTCGGACACTTAGCAACAAATTCTGTAACGCCCTTCTTCATATTACTCCACCAATAAACTTCTCTCAAATCGCGATACATCTTTGTGGAACCCAGATGAATGGAATATCTATAGCTATAAACTTCCTCCATGATCCTCTCTTGGAGTTCATCCACCTTTGGTACACACAATCTACCTTGATACCTCAAAACACCATCTCCCCCTAGTTTAAAAGCCAATACTTTTTGCTTATGAACATTTGCCTTCAATTCAAGCAAAATGGGATCTTTGTCTTGCTTCTCTTTTACTTCTGACAATAATGATGATTCAGCCCCATTCATCACCACCACTCCTCCTTTTGTGGAATTCATTAGTCCGACTCCCAGGCGTGCAAGTCTATGTACATCTTTCGCTAACTCTCTCTTTTCTTCCTCAACATAGGCAATACTACCCATAGACAACCTGCTTAAAGCATCAACAACAACATTAGCCTTACCTGGGTGGTAAAGAATACCCATGTCATAATCCTTGAGTAATTCTAACCACCTCATTTGCCATTCTGCATTAACAGACAACCCAAACCAACTCTAGACGTATCACAATAAACCACAAAGCCTTGCGTACCTTTCTGTAAGGTCAAAAATGGGGCAGTAATCAACCTCTTGTTAATTCCTCAAAGCTTTTCTCACAAGCTTCAGACCATTGAAACTTCACTGTCTTCTGAGTCAACTTGGTCAAAGGGGATGAAATAGATGAGAATCCCTCTACTAACCTTCTATAATAGCTAGCTAAACCCAAGAAACTCCTAATATCAGTTCGAGATGTGGGTCTAGGCTAATTTTGCACTGCCTCTATTTTCTGAGTATCAACTTTAAATCCTTCTCCAGACACAATGTGGCCTAAGAATACCACAAACTCAAGCCAAAACTCACACTTTGAGAACTTAGCATACAACTCTCTATCTTTTAGAGTCTGGAGAACTATTCTGAGATGACTAGCATTATCTTCTTCATTCCTTGAATAAATTAGTATGTAATCAATGAATACGAAAACAAATATATCGAAATAAGGTTTGAATATTCTATTTATAAGGTCCATGAATGCTGCAAGCGCATTGGAACCAAAGGACATGACCAGAAACTCATAATGGCCATAACGGGTTCTGAAAGATATCTTTGGAATATCACATTCCCTTACTCTTAACTGATGGTACCCAGATCTGAGAGCTGTCTTAAAGAAACAGGTGGCACTCTGAAGTTGATCGAAAATATCATCAATCCTTGGAAGAGGATATTTATTTTTGATGGTAACCTTGTTCAACTGGCGGTAATCTATACACATCCTAAGGAACCATCATTCTTCCTCACAAACAAGATCGGAACGCCCTAAGGTGAGACACTTGGTCGAATAAAACCATTATCTAGGAGATCTTTCAACTGCTCCTTCAACTCTTTTAACTCTTCTGGTGTCATTCTATATGGCGGAATAGATATAGGACGAGTATCTGGAACGAGGTCTATACCAAAGTCTATCTCTCTCTCAGGAGGGACTCTGGGAAGATTGTTTGGAAAAACTTCTGGAAACTCTCTTACTACTGAAATTGACTGAATATAAAGTATCTCAACACTAGAGCTATTAACTTGGACTAAGTGACAGACACACCCCTTAGAAACTAACTTCATTGCCTTAAGGTACGAAATAAAACCACCTTTAGGCACTGCTGAACTGCTTTTCCACTCTAAGACTAGCTCATGTGGAAACTAAAACTTGACAACTCGAGATCTACAATAAACTGAGGCATAACAGGCATAAATCCAGTCCATACCAAGAATGATATCAAAATCTACCATGTCTAACTCAACTAGATCATCCATGGTACTCTTGTGATTAACGAAAATAGGGCAATCATGATAGACTCTATCTGCTAGAATAGACTCACCGGTAGCTGTAGAAAACACTAAAGGGTTCACTAAGTTGCTCAAGAATAACATCAAAACTCATGGCAACATACGAAGTTACTAAGGATAAACTTTCTCCTAGGTCTAGCAAAGCATAAACATTAGCGTTAAAGACTTGAATCACGCCAGTGACAACATCTGGCGAATCCTCTTGCTATTGGTGACTTGTGATAGCATAATGGCGGTTTGATCCTCTACCAATACCTGAAGTAGCTCCTCTAGGTGCAGCTCTGTCTGGTGGAGCAACTGAAGAAGACTGGGTTCTATTGCCCCCATTACCATTACCCTGCTTGTTTTTTGGACATTTTCGTATGAAATGACCATTCTGGCCATACTTCAAACAACCTGTGGATCCCTCACGACAAGTACCTGAGTGGTTCCTACCACACTTAGCACAGGCAGGAGGTTTACTACCCCTTTACCCCATACTACCCTAAGAATAGGTAGGTTTAGCTTTGAAATTTTGATTATTGTACTCACTTTTGTTCTTTGGTGCAGGTGCACTAGCAGATGATGGAGCAGGTCCCTTCTGTTTCTGTTGGGAAGATGACTGGTTGGCATTATTCTTCTGTTGTCCGGACTCATTCCCTGTCTTAGATCTCTTGTTCTTGAACTCTTTTCTATCCCTTAGCTTCTCTTCCTCAACCTACTGCACATAGACCATCAACCTTGATATATCCATGTCACCTATTAGCATTGCAGCCCTACCTTCCTTACTCGATTGACGAGACAACCAAGCAACAAACAAGCTCATTCTACTCCTAATATCCGTAACCATCTCCGAAGCATAACGGGATAGTTGGGTGAACTTCAACCCATATTCATGAAAACTTAATGAATCTTGTTTAAGAGTAAGAAACTCTCGTACCTTTGCCTCTTTCAGTTCTCGGGGAAAGAAACACCCCAAGAAGGCCTCCTCAAAACAAGCCCAACTCGTTGGTGGTGCATCCTCAACTCGATTCCATTGATCAAACCAAATGCTAGTGACACCCTTCATCTGGTATGCAACTAGTTCCACCCTCTCAGTATCAGCAACGTGCATGACATCAAATACCTTTTGCAGCTCCTCAATAAAGTTCTCTAGATCTCTGTAGTGCTTGAACTAATGAAACTTGGAGGATTCATCCACAAGAACTCACGAATCTTTAAAGTGTCAGCCTCTTCCTGTCGAGCCCCTCCTTGTTGTCCAACCTAGTTAGTCACCGCTTGACTTAGCATCCTTATCGCTTCCTTGAACTCAACATTGGTAACTTCTCCTTGGGGTTGCACTTCAGGTGCATTGGGTACCCCATGCTCCTCAACATTATGCCTAGCACGACAACCTTTGACAAATCTTCGTGAAGGCATAATTAATTGAAAAACACACGGAAGCACGAATTAGAGGGAAACTTTTTAGAGATAAAACTCTAATGCACAAAATGAGTATGAAAGAAGTGAGATAATTTCCTAAGTGTTGAAGTCTCCTAATTATAGATGTGGCCCGCTCATACCAATAACTAGTACTCTACAGACATGGCTTCATAGACTCCCTAGAACTCTTGAACTCTGTGCTCTGATACCAAGTTTGTCACGCCCCGAGCCTACACCCTGGACGTGGCCGACACTCGAGAACCATTGCTGGCCCCAAGCGAACCCTTAGTGTGACTAACTTACTCAGCGGAAGACTTAATTCAATAAAGATTCATCTATGAACAAACGGGAATGTTATAAAGGAAACATTCAACTGGCCATTAAGGCAAACTCAAGTCTTAACATAAGATAATGAAATAAAAATACTAAAGAACTAACATCTAACTATTTATCTATAAAGCCTCTAAACAACTGACATGGATGTCGGGACAGGCCCACGACATCCTAACGAACTAACTAATAAAACTGAAAGTGATAAAAGGGATCCTCCAAAATCAAGGAGGCTTACCACAAGACTCTGAGTGCTCAACTGGATCAACGATGCACTGGATGTTGATCCTAGTTACTTGCCTCTACATCATAGGAAGAGGCAGGCCAACTGGCATCAGTACATTAAATGTACGAGTATGTGAGTTGGAATGCTAAACATAACTTAAGCTTTAAGGAAACTGAAGAACTTACTTGGCTCAACTCAACTCAACATAACTGAACTCATTTCAATATAAACCAATTTAAAATAAGTGCAATATAAAGAAAAGTTGTTTAAAACATGATGTCAACTCTGTGTGTATGCAAAGATACATATAACTCTGAAATGTATGTAGAAATACAAATAAACTGTGTATATAAGAATACAGTTACTTCTGTGGGAGTTGCTCTAACCGACAACTATCACTTAAGAGCTATTATGATGATAGAGCATTTTGCCTTACGCTGCCAGGGCCGTTCTATACCTTGCCAAGGGTATAGAACCTGAACTACTAAGTGGATGCACTAGTGTATGCTAAAAAGCACTAAAGGAATCATCTAAAAAGTATGATCCTTTTCTATCCATGATGACTACATGGTTTATGGGACTGCGAGTTGTCTGAAATCTCCCCCATATCGGTGCTCAATACTACTCCCAAAATATGATACTAGCTCTTATGTTTAAAAACATACTTTCTTCTGTGATTTGAGATAATTGCTCAAAAACATAGCTCAAAGGCTATCTTGGAATTCAAAGTTTCCTCTCTTGTTTAATTGTGAAAGCATAAACTCTTTACTGAAAACTAGCTCAAAGGCTCTTTAGAAATCAAGGTTTCCTTTCTTGTTTAAATGTGAAAATATTTTAAACCCTTTAAAAATACATTCTCCCCATATACTTATGAAGAAATGAAGTTCAATCTTTACTCTTTACTCTTTACTCAACTTGAACTTTAAGTCTTAAAACAAAGTTAAAAGCATTTGCAAAAGACTTATTGAAAAGACTCAAAGAACTTCCTAGACTTGGATCTTAACTTTCCTTGAATTTAAATTTATGGATTCAAGGTTACATTTCATGTTTCTTGATTATTTCTAGATGTTTAGAAGTCATTCAGAGTAGTTAGAATCAATAGCAAGTGTTAGTATACTTTAGAAGGACTTTAACGGGCCAAACGACAAAAATTAGTGAAAAACAACGATTCGGGCGCGTTCCTGGCGTGCCGCGCCATCCCCAATTTACTGGGGCTCAAATCTGGAACACTGTTGGCACACCGCGCCAACCCCTCAGGCGCTACGATGGTGCGTTGCGCCACCCTCCCTTCAGGAAAAATTCTGACAAACTTTTGATCTCGTTTTCTTATCCTAAATTGTTTTAATCCAATTTTTTTTCTTAAATTCACTTTAGATTCATGTACCCAAATCATATACATAAAATCTAACCCAAATAACTCAAGGAAACAACACTTTAACATCAATAAACTCCTTCATCCCAACTCATATTCAAGAACGAAATCAATTCAAGAAGAACTATAAAGAACATCAAATTCTCAATCTTTTTAGGACGAAAATACGTTGAATTAAACATGTTTGGTGTGTGGGTGAACTAACCCAATCTCACATACCTCGTAGGGATCACCCCTTGACGAAATCCACAAGCGATTCCTTAGGAAGATGACGAATCTTGAACTTTCTTCTCCTTTCTCCTCTTTTCTCTTTTCTCCAAGCCCTAGTGTGAACTTCAACTTTTCTAAACTACCTAAAATCTAATTATACCCCAATTAATCTCCTAAAAATAAATTAAAATTATAGGGTATAGAAAAGACCAAAACACCCTTTAAAAATCTGGATTGGACATTTCCTTATTTGAACAGCCCAACTTCCAATGGGCATATCTCACTCATACGAATTCAGAATCGCGCAAACTCGGTGGCGTTAGAAAGATTGTTCCAAGATATTTCCTACGATATCTGGAAACACACCTAAATCATCCTAAGCTAAAAGTTATAGTAATTTGAAGTTGACCTAAAATCCAACTTAACATACTAATAAAATTTTCTAGATTTTATATTCTTTCCAAAAATAACTATTTCCAATTTTTAAATCTTCCTAGTTCTTTAAAATTGTGAGATGTTAAACTTATACACTTTTTCAAATCATTTTTAGACTCTTTCTCAAGACTCCTCTTTGCTTTCTCAGAACTCAGTTTAAAATATTTACGTTTGTTCAAAAGATTCTCAATAAGAACTTAATGAATACTACAATACATATGAACAATCAACTCAATAAATCTCAATGCACAATATATAGTAATTAAATAATTAGGAATAGAAATTCAATAATCAGGAACTCAAGAACTTAGAACTCAACATCAACTCATCTCAAGAATACTCAAATCTAAGGATAGAACCATAGATTATTCTTTTACTGATTTGAAAGTAGATGTAGGGCGTGGAGATGAACTAGTCCAACACTATGATAGCCTTACATACTTGGAAAAATAAATTTCTTGGCAAAATCAACGAACCTCGAAGAACGCTCAAAACCCTAGTTGTTTCTCCTCTTGGAACCTTGCTCTAAAGACTTGAAGTGTTAATGAATGCAAAAAAATTGATGAACACTCTCTAAGCCCTTAATTAGGTGTAAAACGCCGTGGTTTAGGCTTAGAATAGGGGTTAAAACAACATAGCTTAGGTATTCACCACCTAGTAATTGACCAAAATAACCTTGACTTAAAGAGTTGACAGGCGACCTAAATAGACCCCTATGCGGACCGTATCATTCTACACAGTCTGCATAAGGAACCGTATAAATGAGGCCAAAAATCTGGTTACTCTAAACAATGGAATAGACCCCTACACGGACTGTATAAGTCTACATGAATAGTCTAAGGAACCGTACAAAGGAGGCCAAAAATAAGGTTGCCCTAAACAGCTAACCACTGTCCCTAAACGGCTAGTGGTTCCCTAAACGGACCATTGGCCTGTTTTAGGCTTGTGGTCATGTTCGTTAACCCGCTTTAACCTTTTTCCAAGTCCGAGGTGTTACAGTTCCTTAACAGTCGTGGCCTCAACGGCCAAGTCATGTATATATGTTTTGGGCATATTATATGTTTGTCAAAGTTGTATGATTATCCTAGTAATTTGTTTGGTGAGAAAAAGTTATAAGTTGGTTTACTACTAAAAAACTACCAAAAAGAGATGGAAAAAAGCGATGGACTGCGCCGCTATTTTGGCCAAAAGAGATACAGTCAATCTTGTCACTTTTTGGCTCGACGCTTTTTGTTTTTTATAAAAAATTATTTTTTTTGAAGAACACGACGTCATCCGTCGCTTTTTTATTTTTATTTTTATTTTTTAATTTTAAAAAAGAGACGAAGTCCGTCGCTTTAATTAATTTTTAATTTTATTAGAATCTTGAAAAGCGACGGACAATGAGACGCCGTCCGTC
Organism: Solanum bulbocastanum; assembly: GCA_037074985.1. NCBI lineage: Eukaryota > Viridiplantae > Streptophyta > Magnoliopsida > Solanales > Solanaceae > Solanum > Solanum bulbocastanum. Next base: position 33,152,704 of record CM073604.1, read on the forward strand.
ACTTTTTTGGAAATAAAAATCTGAAAAATCTAGAAAAGTGACGAACTAAAGGACCTAGTCAGTCGTTTTTCTGGGTTTTTAAAAAAATAAAACTAAAAAAAGCGATGGACTAAAGGACCCTGTCCGTCGCTTTTCTGGGGTTTTTAAAAAAATAAAATTCAGAAAAGCGAAGGACAAAACCACCCTGTCTGTCGCTTTTTCTGCAAGTTTTTTGACAGGTCAGTTTCTGCTGCCCACCTGCAAAAGCAATTCAATTCAGTTCAGTCCCAATCAAACACAATAAAGAAGCTACACAAAATATAAAACAACAAACTTAAATTAACATTCAAAAATATCTAAATCACAATTTAAATACTTATAAAGTCTTTCAAAATTAAAAAAAAAAAAAATCGTTTCAAAATTACAAATAGTTCATAAACACTATATTTTATCAAGATTTCTAAAGTTCAACCTAATAATTAGTTCATAAATTCTATAAATCAAGATTTCTAAAGTTCACAACCTAAAGTTTAAAATCCTACAATAATTTAAAATTTCTAAAGTTCACAACTTAAAATTCTAAAATCCCACAATAATTCAAGATTTCTAAAGTTTACAACCTAAAGTTCTAAAATCCTAAAATAATTCAAGATTTCTAAAGTTCACAACCTAATGTTCTAAAATCCCACAATAATTCAAGTTCTCTAAAGTTCACAACTTAAAGTTCTAAAATACTACAAAAATTCAAGTTTTCTAAATTTCATAACTTAAAGTTCTAAAATTCTACAATAATTCAAGATTTCTAACATTTCACAACCTAAAGTTCTAAAATACTACAAAAATTCAAGTTCTCTAAAGTTCACAACTTAAAGTTCTAAAATCCTACAGTAATTCAAGATTTCTAATGTTCACAATCTTATAAAGTTCTAAAATCCTACAAAAATTCAAGTTCTCTAAAGTTCACAGCTTTAAGTTCTAAAATGCTACAACAATTCAAGATTTCTAAAGTTCACAACCTAAAGTTCTAAAATCCTACAATAATTCAAAATTGTTAGCGTTTACAATCTTATAAAGTTCTAAAATCCTACAATAATTCAAGATTTCTAAAGTTCACAACCTAAAGTTTAAAATCCTACAATAATTCAAGATTTCTAAAGTTCACAACTTAAAATTCTAAAATCCCACAACAATTCAAGATTTCTAAAGTTCACAACCGAAATTTCTAAAATCCTACAATAATTCAAGATTTCTAAACTTCACAACCTAAAGTTCTAAAACCCTACAATAATTCAAATTCTCTAAAGCTCACAACCTAAAGTTCTAGAATCCTACAAAATTTCAAGTTCTCTAAAGTTCACAATTTAAAGTTTTAAATTCTACAAAAATTCAAGTTCTCTAAAATTCACAACTTAAAGTTCTAAAATTCAAGAATAATTCAAGATTTCTAAACTTCACAACCTAAAGTTCTAAAATCCTACAAAAATCAAGTTCTCTAAGGTTCACAACTTAAAGTTCTAAAATCCTACAATAATTCAAGATTCCTAGCGTTCACAACCTTATGAAGTTCTAAAATCCTACAAAAATTCAAGTTCTCTAAAGTTCACACCTTTAAGTTCTAAAATCCTACAATAATTCAAGATTTTTAAAGTTCACAACCTAAAGTTCTAAAATCCTACAATAATTCAAGATTTCTAAAATTCACAATTTAAAGTTTAAAATCCTACAATAATTCAAGACTTCTAAAGTTCTCAACTTAAAGTTCTAAAATCCCACAATAACTCAAGATTTCTAAAGTTCACAACCTAAAGTTCTAAAATTCTACAATAATTCAAGATTTCTAAAGTTCACAACCTAATTAAAAGTTCTAAAATCCTATAAAAATTCAAATTCATATCTAATTTCTAGAATTTCTAAGTTCAAGAATTTCCAAGTTCAAGAATTTCTAAGTTCAAGAATATAATTCAAGTAACCCAATTTTCAACAACAATATAATACATATAAGCACAAATACAATGGCAAATTGAAAAATTCAACTAATCTCTAACTTCTAGCTTCTAATTATTTGTTAGTTCTAACTTATAATACTTAATTTATAATCATATTTAAAAATCCCTAATTTTTCTAACTTCATCTTTCAAACTTACTAAATTCAAGAACTTCTAAGTTGGAAAATTCAACTAATCTAATTTCAACTTTCATATACTAACCAATATTTTTATAACTTCAAAGTAATCTAACTTTCATATACAATTGAATGTTTCTAACTTCAACCGTCAAACATACTAAATTCAAGAATTTCAAAGCTTGAAAATGCAACTAATCTAACTTCTAACTTTATGACTTCTTGTTAGTTTTATCTTCTAATACTCAATTAACAACCATATTTAAAAAAAAAAAAAAAAAAAAACCAATTTAGAAGAAAACCCTAAAATAAAAAATCTCCAATTCTCTACCTAACTAACAATAATCAAATATACAAAGTAACAATTGAATAACGCAATTCATCAAACTAAAAAAATATACTAATTTATAACAAATCAAATATTACTAGAACTGAAAAAAAAAACTAAAATTAAACTCTAACCTTAACAAGCTAAGGAAAAGAGGTAGTAGGGACGACGGATGGCGGCGCCGACGAGGCAAGGCAGCGACGGGACTAATGCTCAAAGAGAGAAAGGCGAAGGCGGCGTGGGGTAGCGTGGGACAGCAACGGCGGTGGCGCAACAATTTGGTTTTAGAGAGATGGGAAAATAGGGGGAAAATCCGCTTTTTGGTTCAAAAAAATTTTAAAAAAGCGACGGACAACGTCTCTTTGTCCGTCGCTTTTTAAAAAATATTTGACCAAAATTTTGACTAAAAAACGACAGACTAAGAGACGTTATCCATCGCTTTTTAAAAATGTTTGACTAGATATTTTGACCAAAAAGCGACGGACTAAGAGATGTCGTCCGTCGCTTTTTAAAAAAACACTAATTAATAAAATAAAATAAATTAAAAACGACGGATAGCGTGGTTATTTTTTAATTTATAAATAATTATTTTTATTAAAAAGCGACGGACGGTATCTCTATATATATTAAATAAATAATTATTAATTATATATATATATTTAGCACAAAAATTGCCAAAAAAAAAAAGCGACGGACAGTGTGGCAAATGACGTCGCTTTTTGGAGCGACATAGTCCGTCACTTTTCTGTCCGTCGTTTTTTGGCAGTTTTTTAGTAATTATTTTCTCAGGGGCCTTTGGAAATCGGGTGTCTATCTATCATAATGAGATTTAAGGAGTGACAAGAAGTTTCTCAACAAATCAACTTCAGCTTTTGCTTTGAAACAACTAGGTCTAAATTTGTTTTTGGTGGCCATATCTACATGCTTACACACTAAGTGTGGCAACGGGACCGGAACCGGCACTATCGAACCGGAATGTACTGGAACCAGAATGGAACTGGGCACCATGGGCTGGAACCGTACTGGAATCGGTAATTTTGAAAATAAATATGTATACCCGTCCAGGACCGGTAACGGACCGGGATCGGACCGGACCAGAAATTGGGTCCCAACGGCTATATTTTTAAAAAAATTATAAAAATTAAAAAATTAGGAACATTACTCAAATAATATTAAAAACTTTTATAATTTTAAAGTTAAAAATTTATAGTTTTAAACTTTTAAAGTTTTAATTTTTAAATACAAACTTTAAAAGTATAAAAGTTTAAATTTCACACTTTAAAAGTTTGAAAATTTAAATTCAAACTTTAAAACTATAAAAGTTTAAATTTCACCCTTTAAAAGTTTGAAAATTTAAATTCAAACTTTAAAACTATAAAAGTTTAAATTTCACCCTTTAAAAGTTTGAAAATTTAAATTCAAACTTTAAAACTTAAAAGTTTAAATTTCACCCGTTTAAAAGTTTGAAATTTTAAATTCAAACTTTAAAACTATAAAAGTTTAAATTACATCCTTTAAAAGTTTGAAAATTTTAAATTCAAACTTTAAAACTATAAAAGTTTAAATTTCACCCTTTAAAAGTTTGAAAATTTAAATTCAAACTTTAAAACTATAAAACTATAAAAGTTTAAATTTCACACTTTAAAAGTTTGAAAATTTAAATTCAAGACAATAAAAAAAAAAAAAAATTAAGGCGAATAGCTTATACTTTTATTAATATTAATTAAATAGTACAAGTTGAGTTACAAAATATTAGTAGAGTATTTAAAAAACTAATATTCTAATCTACACAGCCACCTTTTAGGAAGGGTTCTGTTTGAATTAGACCTTGAATTATTATACTCATACTAATAAACATTTAAATTTAATAGTTCATGCTACCAAGGAAATCTTTTTTTAAATCATTTAACATTTCTCTAGTAACATGCTCTGGAATTGGTTGATTAGCTAGTTCCTCCATTTCATCAATGTCGTCGTCACTAAAATCTGCATTATTTCATCAACGTCATTTTCAAATTTGGTCGGTAAAGGTGGACGACCATAACACTTTCTCTCGCCATCAATCCAATTTCTAAATAGTATCGATATCTCCAAGCTATCTGCTTCTAATGAATATCTATGCTCTCCAATTTGAAATCTTGTTGCCTAAAAGCGCCTTCCGAAGCTACTAAAGATGCTTGAATAGTTAACACATCTTGAGCAACCGGTTGAAGCTTTAGAAATCCCTGGCCGCGATTGCTCCACCATTCTAGAAGATCAATAATAGTAGGTTCTGTATTTTGATTAATATATGCATCAAAATCATTTCTATCATTATGAGAAAGTTCAAGATAACAATCTATCATATCATCAATATCATCTTCATTATTATATCTACTCCTAGAATTTTGAGGCTCTTCATTACGTATTGCATTCATTATATTAGAATTATACAAGTCATACAATTTTTTAGCTTCAATTTTTATACTATCTTTAACATCTTGACAACTAGGTGTTTCATCATCTTCACTATCAATACCCAAATTATAATATATTTTATCAACCATTCGTGATGCACTTTCATCTTTGTAAATGGGTTTAACAAACAAGTGGTTAAATAAATTTGAGGAATAGGAATAAAATATTTTAAAATTTTTTCAATCATTTTGTTAACAGATTCTTCAAATCTTGGTTTATTTTTTAATTTATAAAATTTACTAAAAATAGCACAAATATTAGGTAAAACAGAGCAAATAGTTGAATAATAAAGTGCATATATTTTTTTGTAGTTAAATTAAAAACTTTTAAGAATTCTATAAGTTCTTTTATGTCATTCCAATCATTATCATCAAGTCTATATGTCATATTTGAATTATGAGCATTCTAAACCATTTGTAAAGGTTTCCTATATGCATAAGTGACTTCAAGCATTTCATATAAAGAATTTCATCTAGTACACACTGATTTTGGAATTTTTCTAGGTGGAAGATTAAATTCACGACAATGATTTTCAAAATCTCTGCATCTAGACTTAACTTGACATTTAAAAATAAAATGACATGCAGTTTCAACTTTTATGCAACCATCATTATACATTGTTATACCATCTCTAACAATCAAATTATATATATGTGCAACACACCTAATATGAAAACCATCAATATAAATAGGGCAAAGAGACGGTTTTAGTATTTCAACAACAGTTCTATTATTAGAAGCATTATCTAAGGTGACACTACTTATTTTATCACAAATTCCATAGTTTTGTAAAGCATCTATAATTGTTTGAGCTATATAACTACCGGTTTTATGCATTTCACAATATTTATAACCTAAAATTCTTTTTTGCAATGTCCAATTTTTATCAATCCAATGTGCACTAATAGTGAAATAATCATTACCATTTACACTATGGCTCATATCAGAAGTAATAGCTATTTTACAATTATTATAATAAAATAAACAACGAAGATATTGAAAATGTTGAGCTTGATAATCAAAGATAGCCTTTTTAATTGTATTTCTAGTAAAACCTTTAAAATGTGGATTATACACAATTTGAATATAATGAATAAAATCGAGATTTTCAGCAAAACTAAATGGCAAACTCGTAATAACAATTATTTTAGCTAATTCTTCAAGATCTTTTTCTCTACGATTTGACCATTGTATACTAGAATCAGAAACATTAGAAGGATTTAATTGTGTTTGGACCATATTAGAGCCCTCTACTCCTACATTTTCAAGAAGGGTGGTACCATTCTTTTTAGCTTCGGCTACAACTTTAGCATGCAAAAATTCATTTTTACAACATGACATTAAATAATTACTCAAATGTCCCGTCCCACCATGTTTTCCTACAGTTTTATGATTCATTCTATGTTTACATTTATTACAAATAACTTATGTTTAATCTTCATTCTGAGTCATAAATTGCCACACAACTGATTTTTTAGCGCGTTCTACCATAGTCCTAGGATGCACGGGGGGACGAGAGCAGGACAACGAAAGGGAGCGGGAGGGGAAGAGGGATTGGGAGTGGGAGTAGTCGTAGCTGACTGAGTTTCATCATCATCATATTCATCAACATTATTATCAAAACTATCAATAAAATCATTAACATCATCATGTTCATCATCATCTTCAGATAATTCCTCATCAAAATTACCAAACCTTCTTTGTAAATGTTCATGATAAGGATTTAATCCACTATTACTATCAATATTAAAAACAGTTTCATCAACATGCGTATAATCATCCGTATTTATTCTTAATTGAGAAGTTTTTTTAGTTTTAGATTTAGAAGTACTACCCCTTTTTTTTTTCTTGGATTTTGAGCTCCATAAATTAGTGATCGAATCAACTATGGTTGTTTTACCCTTGTCAACATTGTTTTTACCGAAATCTATATTCAAATCTAAAAAGTAGTAAATTATAGATAATACGAAAATGTAATGCAAAGTTTTAAACAAATAAATAACTAAATAAGTAGAGACTAGAGAGTAGAGACTAATTACTCACAAAATAAATAATTAAATGCAAACAAATAAATAACTAAATGAAAAGTGAGTTGGAACGAATGTGCCAAACATCTACTTAAAAAAGTAGATGTGTATGACCGAAAGCCAAAAATTGAAAGTTGAATTTTGAAGCTCCAATTTCCAAAGACCAAATTCATAACTTTAACAAGAATAAGAGATTAGAGAGTAGAGAGAGTAGAAGATAATATTTTCGTGAGTGAAAAGAATGAAAGATTGGGAGTATTTATAGTTAAAAAAAAGGATGAAAATGTAGTTTTTAAAAGGTTGGGGTATTAAAAAAAGTTTGGGGGGTAGGGAGGTGTAAAGGGGAGTTATGGGGGTGAAAGAGCCGTTGGTGGGGCCCAAAACCCATTGCCCAATGACTCTCAATGGCTATTAATAATTAAGATTTTTAAAAAAATGAATCAAACCAGACCGGGACCGGAACCGGGACTAACCGGTAAATCCCGATTTCTGTCCCGTTACCCCTCCCGGACACGCTACAAACCGGTACAAGCCAGAACCGGTAACGGACCGGGACGGACCAAAACCGAAACTGGCACCACCCGATTCCGTTGTCAAACTTATTACACACTACTTTGGTCATCTCTAAATAAGGATTCCTTGACAAAAACAATTGGGAGATAATGTAGGAGAGGATATCTAAACAAGTGCACTAGTAGTTTCCTCTTCCAAATTGAACCAAGATTCCCATTTAAGGGGTCTAATCTGCCAATAATCATCCTTCGCATGAAGAAAGTAAGCAGGTTTTGAAATCACATGTACATAGTCCTACATGGTGGTGAGGCATATTAACACATGTCTTATCAAACAAAAATTTGATCTTACATTATGCTTTTATTTCACATTGTATGGAGATGATTTTACAAATTTCATCGGGCCAAACATATAAAGGAGAATTCCTATGATGTCAAACTAAAGATCTTCATACTAGTTTCCTCTTCCAAATTGAACCAAGATTCTCATTTAAGGGGTCTCATTTGATAATGATCATCCTTTGCATGAAGAAAGTAAGCAGGTGTTTTTGAAATCACATGTACATAGTCCTACATGGTGGTGAGGCGTATTAACACATGTCTTATCAAACAAAAATCTAATCTTACATTATGCTTTTATTTTATATTGTATGGGGATGATTTTGCAAATTTCATCGGGTCAACCATATAAAGGAGAACTTCCTATGATGTCAAACTGAAGATCTTCATACTAGTTTCCTCTTCCAAATTGAACCAAGATTTTCATTTATGGGATCTCATCTAATAATAATCATCCTTCGCATGAAGAAAGTAAGCTGATTTTGAAATCACATGTACATAGTCCTACATGGTGGTGAGGCGTATTAACACATGTCTTATCAAACAAAAATCTGATCTTACATTATGCTTTTATTTCACATTGTATGGGGATAATTTTGCAAATTTCATCGGGTCAACCATATAAAGGAGAACTTCCTATGATGTCAAACTGAAGATCTTCATGTATATAAACTCAAGAAGACTAATGATTATAATTAGTGGTGTCAAATGGGCGGGTTGAGTTGAAATTAGAGATATTAAAATGGGTTGAGATAAAAATCGGGTTGGGTCTTGACCCACCCTAGTTTACTTTGGGCTCAAATAGGTTGGGTTCAAATGGGCCAAAAAATAGGTTGGGTCTTGACCCGCCCAATTTGATCCGATTAATCTCAATAATTTTAACATAGTGATATTTAACTTTTATAATACAATTCGAATTTCTGCTCAAGATTTTTTTTTAAAAAAAAAACAAATGGATAGATAAATCCTAAAGATGTTAAATAGATAATAATAATAATTCATGCCTTTAATATATGAACATATCTTAGTAAAGAGTTTTAAAACGGGTTGAAATTGGAGATTGAATTGGACTCAATTGAGAATTCTCCTAAAATGAGTTAGGCTTGAATGGATTGAAATTAAACCCAATTCAAATTATTTTACGGGTTATCTATGTTTGGGTTCAAATTATATTGCCAACTCAAATCGGGAATACCCCATCAAATCCTTGAATTTTTGTACCTTAGAAGGTCCCACTAATGAAGGAAATAGTTATTGTCTCGCATATTGTCCAATTTATTTTCTAGTGAAACTATCTCAACAAATCTCAAATGATAATATTAACTTGTACTACAAAATATAAAATACAAATACTCAAAATGAGAGATTGATTTATAAGAATTATTAGTAGGTATAAAAGAAGACCAATATAATTTAATTTAATATAATGGCCAAGATGATGAAAACCAAAATAATCAAGTAGGTAGGAATTTAATGCATTTAAAAGACAAGTGTCTCAATAACAAGAATGAAAAAGTGGGTTTGCTAAGGATATCTATCACCTAACTCAACATTCATCTCTAGTTCCTATCTAACTCTGATCACCTATATTTGCTTTGGTGGTGTTGTCTTACTTCCACATTTCATTTTTTTTTAATTGAAAATTTCATATTATATATTTTTGTGTGCGTGTTGAATTGTTTCTGATATTCTTGATTAATTAAATGGTACATGGATCACAATTCAATTAAAATAAATGTTCTTTGATTGATGGAAAGACTAATAGTATATTTTTTCAACAACTTATTCTTTTGAAATACTTTATATTTTTAGTGTAAGTAGAATTTTACAATAATGTGGTAGAGTTTAAACGAATTTGAGATTTAAGTTTGATAGATTGAACTTTCAGTTAACTAAATCCCCCCTCGATTTTACACATGTTTACTAGTATTGTATTTTATTATTAACTAGTAAAATTGTTCGTGCTTTTAGCGGTTATAATTTTTTTAAAAAAAATAATTCTTAAATTGATAATTTCCTATTCTAATAAAGTCTTATCTAGTATTTATATATATTGAGGTTAGTGTCGGATATATAAGACCATATTGATATTTCTCATCAGGTAGGTCATGATATATTTTTTTCATCTTGTTTTAACATACAAAATAGATTATAATTTTTTTGCATCTTTTTAAATGTAAATTATTCATGTGTATATAGTAGAACAAAATATTTATTATGGTGAAGTAAATAAAATAAGAGGTCATATTTTGAAATAATAATATATTGTATTACGTTGAGAATTTTTTTTATATATTTATTTCCCCTATCTATTGTAGGAGTACTTGATTCTCTATACAAATTATGATTTTTTAAAAAAAGAACCTTTTAAATTTCTTCGTTGTGCATTTATTGTTACATTTATATATTATAATTTTTTAAATATTAATTAAATATTATAAAAAATTATGAAAATGAAACACATAAAAGTTATGAATAACATTTAAGCATAGAAGTTACAAGTGAGATAAAAAAATGTGTTATAAATAATTTAAATGTATAATTTTATTACACATTAAAATTTATAATCTCTAGTTCCTATCTAACTCGATCACCTATATGTTTGTCTATTTATTTAGGATAAGAAACCTAAAGCAAAGATCAAATTTTAATCTATAGCATAATCTAGTTTGTGATTATAGTAACTATTTGTTGTCACAAAAGGTTTTTAAACACTTTCAAAATGTGATTTTTTGTATTGAAAATTTTACATAATCTAATTTTTAAGTGTATGTTGATTTGTTCCGGATATTTTTTATTAATTAAATGGTCCATGGACCACAATTCAATTAAAATAAATGTATGTTGATTTGATTGACAGAAAGAATCATACTATATCTTTTTAACAACTATTTATTTTATTTTTGAAATACTGTTAGCAGGGGCGAATTTATGTATATTTTTTGGGTCATCCAAACCCATGGTCATCCGACTAAACTCGATATATTACTTTTATAATTATTAAAGAATATATTAAATTAAAACTTGTTGAACTCATTCTCAAGATGGCTGGATGGTTCACTGGTATGATTGCAAGATTTCAACACAAAGGTTGCAGGTCTGATCCCAGGCAACCCCAATTTGCTTCAATTTATTTTTACCAACTAAAAACACGTTTTTCATTAAGAAAAAAAAAAAGCTAAATTAATTTTTATGTATTGCTCACTTAGTTATTATTATTATAATTTTTTTGATCTTATCTTTAAAGCAATGGTGTACCCATTTTCTTGAAATCCTAGATTCGCCTCTGACTGTTAGTGTTAGTATATTTTGTTATAACGTGGTAGTAGTCTACACAAGTTGCTAATTATGTAGATTTGCGCTTTTATTATATTAAGAAAAATGTTAATCATATATATTTCCCTTTGTCTCTATCACGCCCATGTGCGTAGCTAAGTTGTAATGAAAAAGTTAAGAAGAAAAAGAGAAGTGGGAAAAACGCACTCACCTACAAATTGGCTCGTCTTAAATGATTTTTACTTAGAAAACTCAATTTTGTTAGGTATAAAATACTTGTATTATTGTAACACGTATCTTATTTTGTTTTTTAGGTTATTAAAACTCAATTTCATTTTTAAATAAATGTTATTTGTAATCATAGTTGATTGATATTATAAAAATTCTTTACATCTTTTAAGATTTACGGATTGTTTGACTTGGTATGAAATAGATAGAATTATTTCATGGATCGAAATATTTTATGAGATTAATTACATTACTATATATATAGGATAAAATTTTATCATTATAATACTAATGACAGGATAAATTAAAAAAAAAATTGAAACTTATAACTAATATTCCTAACCAAATACAAAATAAAATAATTCTATATTTTATATCAAAATAAATACCCTTTTTTCTTCATACAAAATGATTCTAGTTATTGGTAGGATGCATTAAAAATAATGTACACATTAACTTTTTGAATTACTAATACTTTATATTATATTATTCTTCAACTTAGGTATAACTAATAAAAATATAAATAATACATATTTAATTCTAAAATGTAGAAGGTGTATTTATAATTGGACATGAAAAAAAAAACATAGCACTCCAATTTCCTTCGCTTCCCATCAACGGCTCAAACAATGTTTTCTTGGCTCAGCCCAATTGGCTTATACGGCGGCTTCGTCCGTCGGTGTCTAACTGGCGCCGGCCTAACTTGTCAATCCATAGAAATCGACGATGAAACGACTATCCACTTTTGGGGTCCAAAATCATCAAAAACGAAACCATCACTTATCTTAATCCACGGATTTGGTCCTCACGGCGTTTGGCAATGGCGTCCACAGATATCATTCTTCTCTAACGATTTCGATTTATACATTCCTAGCCTCGTCTTCTTCGGCCGTTCTACAACCAAATCTCTTCAGAGGTCTGAGGTTTTTCAAGCAACCTGCATCGTAAAGCTATTAGAAAAACTCGGTATTGAAAAGTGTTCGATAATTGGGACTAGTTATGGTGGATTTGTTGCGTATCATATGGCTAAAATGTTGCCAGGAAGGGTAGAAAAGGTAATTATAGCAAGTTCGGCGGTTAATATTAAGAAAATAGATAACGATGGACTATTGAAAAGGGCTAAAGTTGAGAAGATTGAGGATTTGATGTTGCCGGCGACGGTGACCCAGCTCCGGGTATCGATTACGGTGTCTACTAATCGGAGTCTGCCATATCTGCCGGATTTCTTCCTCAATGATTTTATGAATGTGAGTTTATTTATTACTCATCCCTTCTACTTGTGAACTACTTTCATGTTTCAATTGATTGAATCTCCAAATTTTAGTTATTAGTTAAATTTAAGAGTATTTAAAATTGGACAATTAATTTGCAGCAATTGTTTAAAGAAAGTAATAATTCTTAATGCTAGCCGCCATCTAAATTCTCTTGCTGTTTAATGGGTTTCGAGCTCCTTTAATTTTTTGGATTAAAATTTGAATTTGAATATTTGTGCTAAAAGATTTGCGTGAAAATATTACTCCTTCTGTTCCATTTCCATTTTATGTGAGGTACTTTGATTCGGCACGAAATTTAAGAAAGAAATAAAGATTTTTAAAATTTATGGTCCAAAATAAATGATAAAAATTTGTATGGCTGTAAGTAATTTCATTTAGGGTAAAATAACTATTTTATAATTAAATTGCTACTTAATATATAATGTGTTATTCTTTTTGAGACTGACTAAAAAAAAGTAAGTCACATAAATTGAAATAGAGGGAGTATTACTATTTACATTTGATATTAAGAAATAATATTTTTAACTTTTTTAATGCAAACATAAGGTGGTAAATATTTTTGGGATAGTGAGAGCAGGGTCAAAATGAGAGGTAAGTGAACCAATAATTTCTATCTTAAATTAGATATTTTATGTATATGTATTTTAAAATTAATCTGATATTTTCTGTCGGTTGTTCAAAATACCATATTTTCTCACTTGATTGAATTTCTATCTTTATTTCTATCCTTTTCCACTTTCATTTCGTTTCTCTTTCGGTCAAAATAATAATGAAAGAATACTAATCCAAGAGTTTGGATGACTTTTTTTTTTTTTTTTTGCGTAGCAGTTTTACATTTAATTGTAGGATATGTTTAATTGGAAGTTTGATATTTTATTCTCATTTGTTTTCATTAAAAGTAAGACGTTTGAATATGAATAAATATCTAAATATTTAAGATGTGCATTAAAATTAAAATATCTATATATAAATACACATTTGAATATTTATTTATATTTAATGTCTAACTTATATTCTAGCTCTAGCTAATTAGCAGAATTAAAGATATTTTTTTTATGACCATAATTCATCTCTAACTCTTAAACCTTTAGTGTCACTCATGCTTTCGTATATATGTCACTTTCACAAAATATACTAACAATTATTCTATACAATGGTTCTTCCTAGCCAAGTGTGATGACCCGCCACGTCATCATGCCACTTAAGTGTCAAATGACACAAAGTCTTTTATGTGGAAGACTTACATAGAAAGAAAACTAGTTTTTAGTGCAATATTCTAATTAAAGACAAACATTTCCCTTGGAAGATGGTAGAATTCTAGAATAAGGACATCTACAAAATTTATATCAATGTTGTGGGTGACGCTTTGAGAAGGATGTCTGAGCTTGCTTCCATCACCACAACTAGTTGTTACACTAGAGATGTTATTAAGGATGGTATGTAACACAGACCCGAAGCTAAGCAAGTTATGGAGTTGACAGTCTTATATTCTTTTATGCACGACTCAACATTTTCTTCAAGTGGGTCTACGTGCCCATGTTTGGAGACACTAGGCAGAAAATTATGAAGGGAAGTCACAAAACGTTGTGGGTCGAGCACTCAAGCCAACATCACACAAAGACCTTGATCTAATCAATTCATTATTGCTCGAGCATGCATAATGATATTAAATGTTGTGTGCATGCTTATCTTGTGTGCCAATAGAAGAGGAACCACGACAACTCAGAGGACCTTTGGAGCCATTACTGATTGCACAACATCCATGTGAGAGTATAATGATGGACGTTATCACTTACTTGCCAAAGTTTGATGGATATAGGATGACAATGATCGTGGTGAATAGATTTTTTAAGTATGCAAACTTAATGCCTGCCATAACAAGTTGCACTACTAAAGAGGCTGCCAAACTATTATTCAGGAAAGTGATGATGTATTGGGTCTTGCCGACGCACATCTTAGCGATCAAGATCCGTATTTTATAGGAAACTTTTGGAGAAATTTGTTCAATATACTTGGCAGGCAGTTGCATTTTTCTCTGCTAATTTTTACCTGCAGACGAATGAATGGATGGAGCGGGTTAATGCTTTGTTGGAGCCTGAGGCACTTTATGACTTCACATCAGAAAGATTGGGCAAGGCTCTTAGACCTAACCCAATTCTCATATAACTTGAAACCCAGAGAGTTTATTGGGCTGACACCATTCGTGTTAGCCTAAACTATCAACTACAAACACCACATTTGCTATTGCTCTTGTACGTGGGCATGAGTTTATGGTCTTTCCATATGGTCAAAGGGTTTGAGGATCTACTTGACAGTGTTCTACTAGTACAAGGTAGCAAAGAAGGTGAATAAGTTTTCAAACCGTAAATGTCGTCCCACATATTAAAAGGTTAAGGACATGGTTTTAATGAAGTTTAACCAAAGACAATTTAAGGCACTACAAGATATGAACCAAAATTTTGTACGAAAGTATGAGGAGTAGTTTAGGAACGTTGCCAAGGTGGGAAAGATTTCATATAAGCTAGAATTAGCACCTCATCTTAAGGTTCATTCCATCTTTCATGTTAATGTACTCGAGCCACACCATGACAACAAAGATGATCCTAACCAAATTCAAATATGTTGGGCACTAGTTACCATCACCACATTGCATATCGGGAGATTGCGTTTATCATTGACTACCAGGCCAGGAGAAAACAAGGGCATAAAGCCACTGCCATGTTTCCTATTCACTTAAAAGGTCAATCATCATAGGAAACCATGTGGGAGTGATATAAAGACTTTTGGCAATTCAAAGACAAGATCTAAGAATTAGTGCATATTATCACGGTCATCTCAACATCATGTAGAGGATAGTGTGATGATTTATCACATCATCATGCCACTTAAGTGTCACGTTTTACAAAAGTGTCCATATGGAAAATTTACAAAGGAAGAAGACTAGTTTTTAGTGGAATATTGTAGAGACCGGAAGATTTTTCTTGGAAGATCTTAAAATTCCATGGATTTGCATGGAAGTCATTGAATTATTATGTTTGTGTAGAGAATTCTGGAATATTGAATTGTACACAATTTATATTATCTTAAGACTTAGATGATTTGCTTCAAGATTTCCTTAATGATCTAGTATTGCACCCAAGAATGTGACCTAGGCACCCAAGGGTGTGGCCTAATGGTCAAATGAAGTGGTTGAGATCTATGAGGTCTCAGGTTCAAATTTCAGTAGAGACAAAAATATTAGGTGATTTTTTCTGTCTATCCTAACCTTGGTGACAGAGTTTCTTGGTACCGATTGTTGGTGGGAGGTGGTAGGTATCCCGTAGAATTAGTTGAGGTGCGCAAAAACTGACCTGGATACTATGGTCATAAAAAATAATTAGCCCTCAAGTGAGTAGTATAAATAGATTAACATTCATTTGTAAAGGTATCATGCAAATCTTCTAAGTTTTGAGCAATATAAAAACTTGACAATTCTCTTATGTCTTTATTTAATTCAACATTCCCTTGGAAATCTAGTATTAAAAAGGCTTACTTTACCTTGCAAGATCATGAAAATTTTGTGAGTGAGTTGTTGATGTCACATAATGTGTTTAGAGGAAGTTTAAGTCTGACACAAATTCATCCAATTTTTTTCTTACATTCTTCAAAGTCAGTTCCATTATTTCCTATAATAAATAACTCCAAAAAAATACTCATTTTTTCATAAATTTCCAATTAAGAGGAAGAAAATTTTCTTTTCTTCCCCAATTTTTTTCTTTTAGTCAAAACTGAATGTTGGGATGAAGAATTAGGAGCTCTATCATTTTTGTTGCCAGTTAGATCTTTGGCTTCATCAAGGGTATCTATATCTATAGTAATCGATACAAAAGAGACAGCATGTCAGGGACAAGTACAACTTGGACTCCGATCATGAACTCTTGTTGCAATAGGATTCTCAAAAAAACTATACACAAATTTGGAAAGGGTATAGAGGTGAAGTCTTTATATATTTTTGCAATAGAAACATTAATTGAGATGTTGAAACTTCCACAGAAAGTGCAAGGCTCTATTTTATCTAAAATTCACAAGGTAGCTTGAAATAAGACTGGAAAAGCTCTGAGACCCAAATCAAGGGTCCTTCTAGACTAAACTCGACGCCCCAGAGCTAAAGATACCATCAAAATTGTATTTTAAGGTCGTTTACCTAAAGTTTTGATTGAAGTCAACTATTCAAGCTTCAAAAACTCCAAAACACGAAAACTTGCAGAGAAACCAAATGAACGACCACGTGATCGAACTGTTAGTCCCATTGCTATAGGAAAGACTTAAACATCAAAACTCTTACAAAACAGAGAAAATTATCTAGAGGGTCATTACAACATCCACTACTAAAAAGACTTTTGTCCTCGAACGTAAAATGTCAAAAAGTACATGAAGTCTCGAATAGGCGGGGATACTGAACTCATATCTCATGCTCGGTATCAATTGGACGATGTCTCCATTGAATCTTAACAACAAGAATGACCCTCGAATGTAATTGCCTCACATCTCTAGCCTAAATGGCAACTTACTCCTCCACAAAGCTCAAATGATCAACCAATTAAACTGAGTCATACCAAAGTACATAGGACTCGTTAGGAACATACCGAAAAAGCATAGAAATATGAAAAACCAAATGGATAGCTAAAAATATATGAGGTATGGGCAACTCATAAGCAGCATCACCAATTATCCAGGGAATCTCAAATGACCCTATATATCTTGGGCAAAGCTTATCCTGCCTCCCAAATCTCATCACTCCCTTCATCAGAGATACTAAGAGAAATACTCGGTCACCAACTCCAAATCCTAAAGTTCATGCCTATAGTCAACATAACTCTTATGCATGCCCTGTAGTGACATAAGCCTATCATAGATCACCCAAACTCTGTCCAAAGCCTCCTAAAGCAAATCAATATCACGTAGCCTAGACTCTAAAGCCTCAAATCAACCAACTGAAGAGCAAAAATGCCTACCATATAAGGGCTCAAATGGATCCATCTGAATAGTTGAATGGTAGTTGTTATTATACACAAACTTCGCTAATGCTAAGAACTAGTCCCATTGACCTTTAAAGTCCAATACACATTCTCATAGCATATCCCCCAAAATAAAAATAGTATGCTCTGAAAGCTTGTCGGTCTGTTGGTAAAATGTTGTACTAAGGTCAACTCAGGTATCCAACTCCTCTTGAAAAGTCTTCTGGAAGCTAGAAGTGAATTGAGAACCCTATCCAACATAATAGACAGAGGCACCCCATGGAAATTAACTATCTCTCGAATATAAATATGGGCCAACCTCTCAGTACCAAAAATGATTAAACGAGGATGAAGTGTGTTGACTTAGTCAATCGATCTAAGATGACCCATATGCTATCAACACCTCTAGAAGGCGGAGGCAACCCTAAAACAAAGTTTATAATGATGTTTTCTCATTTCCACTTTAGAATGGGTATCTTTAGAACTCACCGCCAGACCTCAAATGCTCTGCCTTCACCTGCTAGCAACAAAAGCAATGAGACACATAGTCCATAATATCTCTCTTCATACTACTCCACCAATAATATTGTCTCAAGTTGCGATACATCTTCGATATGCTCGAATGAATACAATATCCAAAGTCATGGGCCTTGTGAAGAATCAACAGTATCAATTCCCAAACTCTAGGAACACAAATACAACCATCAAACCCCTAAACACCATCCACATCCAAGATGGCCTTCCCAGTGTCACCTCACAACACTAGATCTTGAGTAGCCACTAAGGCATCATCATGAAACTATCGTCCACAAATCCGTTCTTCTGATGATGACTAAACCCACCTATTGGCTAGAATCTGTCTAGAATCTAATATATTGAGGCAAACCATCTTATTGGCTAAACACTAAATTTCCAGATCCAAAAGGTCGTTCAAAGCTAAAAAAAAAAGGCTAGCCTACCATACTAACTGGCTTCCAGCTTAAGACTTCCGCTACTACATTTACCTTACCTGGATGGTATAGAATAAAGAGGTCATAGTCTTTCTAACCAC
Organism: Solanum bulbocastanum; assembly: GCA_037074985.1. Taxonomy (NCBI): domain Eukaryota; kingdom Viridiplantae; phylum Streptophyta; class Magnoliopsida; order Solanales; family Solanaceae; genus Solanum; species Solanum bulbocastanum. Next base: position 33,171,294 of record CM073604.1, read on the forward strand.
TTAAAAGGGACATCAAGAAGATTCAACCGAGTCAAAGGTGTTCTAATCGATGAGAAACCTTTAACAAACCGTTTGTAGTAATCAGCTAACCCAACAAAACTATGAATCTCAGTAACCAATGTAGGCCTAGCCTAATCATAAATACCCTCAATCTTTGTGGGCTCAACAGTAATGCCATCCTTGGATAACACACGACATGAAAATGCTACAGACTCAAGCCAGAACGCTCACTTTGAAAATTTGTCATAAAGTTGTTGATCTCTAAGTCTTGAGCATAGTACTCAAATGTTGCTCGTTCTCCTGTCTGCTCCGTGAATATACTATACAATGAAGAAAGAGTATATATATGACTTTTAAACACATGTCAGCAAGTCCATGGATGTCACTAGGGCATTGGTAAATCAAAAAACCATCATTGGGAACTTATAATAACCATAACGAGTCTTAAAAGTTTCTTAGGGACGTCTGTTGCTCTAATCCTTAACTGATGGTAACCTAATCCCAAATTAATCTTAGAAAACACCACAATACTCTAAAGCTAATTAAACAGGTCATTTTATATGAGACATATACATAGATCCATCCTTCTTCTTTAGAAACTAAACTAATGTACCTAAGTCAAAACATTTGGTTGAATGAGTCCTTGGTCTAAGAAATCCTGAAGCTAAAGACTGAGTTCTTTATGCTTCACAAGAGCTTTAGGGTAAGGCGGAATAGAGATATGATGAGCGTCTGACTCAAGATGAATGGAAAAATCGATATCATGTTGAGGAGAAGGTTAGGTAGGTCGGTAAGAAAGACGTTTATGAACTCTCACACAATATGACATGCTTGGTATCCCTCTTACCACGCCACTAGAGGGATACCAATCATGGATATGGTAGCATTCTTCGCGAAGTACTCTAAGACCGCGCGATATGGGTATAACCAATTCATGCCTAGAATAACATCACAGTCAAGCATGTCCAATACAATAAGGTTTGCCCAAGTGTCACCCCTATGAATAGTTACCAAATAGGATCTATACACCTGCTTCATTACTAGAGACTCAACCACGGGGGTCAAAACACGTAATGAAGTTTCTAGAGTCTAAGAAGACAACCCTAACCGACAAGCATGGTAAACAGATACAAAGGAATAAGTTGAACTTCGATCAAATAAAGTTGAAGTGGGCTGATAGCATATGAAAATTGTACCTGTGATGACAACGTCTAATGCCTTAGCCTCTACCTTTGTTGGGGCTACATATAGGTGGTCATGTCTGTCTCTGAACTAAGCATCTAATCTACCTCCTACCCTCCCTGTTCAGGATCCTCTTTAATTCCCCTAATGACCACTATGGTGATTTTGACCCTAACTACTACCTCTAGTTGAAGGTGCTACTACTAAAACTAACTAAGTTATATGTGGAGTAGGCGTAATCATCCCTTGCCTGGGACACTATAAGTGGTCAAGCTTAGCACAATCAAAATAACCTGAGAAGCACAACTTTGAGAAGATTGACCACCAAGGCCCAAAGAACACAAATGTGAGCCTCTCAAACACTCACTAAAACCCGCACCACCCTAACTATACTACTCTCTCTCTGAAATATAGAGCGCCGCCTGAACAAGATGGCTAGATTGACCCTAGTGTTGGTAGCTAACTAGATCTATCATAATGGTTCCTATCCTTGGGTTGAGAATCACTATAGTTGTCTTGGTGTCGAGCTCTCTTGTCAGTGTCCCCTTTGGCCTAGTGACAGAGCTCCTCATAGCACGAGCATGATCAATAACATTCAAGAAAAATTTTCCCGCTAAAGCCATAGACTCAGTCTCAATGCACAATTGCAATCTCAACCTACGAACAAAGCAACAAACCCTTTCCTACTCGGTAGGTAGAATCATGGTAGCATGCTTGTAAAGCTCGTGGAATCTAGTCTCATATTCTAACACAATCATGGATCCCTACTCCATCCTAGTAAACTGATCTTTGAAACGATCTCTAGCACTCTTTGGCACAAACCTAGAAAAAAAGCCTCTGAGAACTCGATTCATATCACAGGAGGGGATCCAACTGGTCTACACTTCATCAAGGTCCTACACCACTGCCTTACTAGTCCATCAAGCTGATTTTAGTAAAATCTGCTCATCTCGACATTACTAGGCCCAAGGTATACATTTTATCTTTATATGTTGTCAAAAACTCGTGGGTGTCCTCCTCTACAGCCTCAGAAAACCTCGAATGAGTCAATCTCAAAAATAGTTCGAGCATTCTATATTCCTCTGATGGCATAGCTCCTGATGTGATTACTGGTTGGGTAGCGATGGGTGTTAGTGGCGCCTCAACCTTGGGAGTTTCTACTATCAGTTGAACCTATGGTTTTGGTATAGCTTGAGCTTGGACCTGTTGCATGCCCTCAAGTACGGTCAATAACTGAGCAATAGTTTCCTGCAATTATGTCCATAGTTGAACCGGGTGGTGCCTAGGTTGGTCTCGACCCCACCGACAGTAGAGAAATAGGAGATAGTTGAGGCTCTACAACTAAATTTATGGTCTCTTTATCCTAATCCTTATTTGGTGTTACATCTCGCGCACAACCTTGGGGTCGGCCTCTACTCCTAGTTGGGGCTCTACCTAGTAGCTCGGAGCATCACCACTAGTTGATGAACCTAGTGTGCGGGCCATCCTATGAAAGAGTGAAACAACAAAGATTTTAGAAACCAATTAAAACAACTAACACATGATAAAGGATCAAAAGAACCTTCCTATGATGTTGTGTAGCATACATAATATAGGATATAAACATCTTAGCACTGATCTGCAGGACTCTACTAGACATTAGCTTTTGTACCAATAACACTAACAAACTTGGAGCTGTGATACCAACTATATCACGACCTGAAAACTCTAGCCATGATGTCACCTACCAATTCCCACCGGTAGGTTACCCAACCCATATCCCCGAATGAAAAATGACGAGTATATTAGGCAGAAACTTTAAAACAATGGTAAGATAATCAACAGAACAAATAACTAAATAGCGGAAAAAGGGGAATGACATAAATATATACAATAATACACGAAGCTACTATAATAGGTATAAGTTCCAAAATAAGTTTAGATTTGTCTTTAATACAAAGACTAGCCAAACCTATATATAGATGGAGAGGAGTCAAATTAAGATACCATCAGCTCACCCTGAATCTCCGAATGTCCCTATTGTTGTAAAAAATCAATGTTGTTGACCGGTGCTCGAATATGTATCAGGAAAAATAGATGCAGTGTAGCATGAATTCCAAAATAACAGGTACCAGTAGGCATCATAGGCCGACTGAGCTTGGAAAGCAAATACATAATGAAAGTGAGGACATAAATGATAGCTACGAGTCAGATGAATAGTACAATGATAGAAAGTCCAACTATGGGCCTCAATAACCTAATAGAATATAGAGTGATAAAGTAATGTTGCTAACTTTAACATAACTGGACCCCTATAAGTTCAAAAGGTACACTCGTGCACAATTGAAAGGAAAACTACTTAAACGGGCCCTCATAAGTTTGATGAGTACTCAAAAGAGCTAACATAAGTCCTAACTAATATTTGATAAACTACTATTATTGGAGAAACCAAAACTCAGACCTCGAACTGCAGTTAAGGTATCCCGAATACTCCCAATAGAACCATACTGTCAAGAACTGAGCACACACCTTGAACCGCGACTAGTAAGCATATGCCTTGACCATGAACTGTGGCTAGTAGAAGTACTCTCAGACCTTAAGTCGTGGCTAGTAGTACTGGGTCCATACATTGAACTGTGGCAAGTACACTCTAAAGAACTCCATAATCACATGTTTATCATCATGCAGGAATATACTATAGAACAAAACCACCTTCAAAGTCACAAGGGACCCATTCCAACTTAAAACCCATGACCCAATCCAATGTTACCAACAAGGCCTGAAATCACAATCAAAACACGCCAAGCCATATCATAGGAAGTTATGGATGAAAGTTCAATAAGAGTACAGTTGTCATTGAGCTAAGGATTCATACTATCAGACCCAAGTATGCTATATTAGTCTAAATAGAGTTAGAACCATTCGAAACGACGTCGATAGATTTTCTAAGGCACGCAATTCAAAATAACAATTTTCTATGGAAATCACTAGTCTAAGCCTAGACTAAGGCCAAGAATACTTAGAAATGACAGTGCGAAAGACATAAGACAACAACATGGCATGATAAACATCGCAATGAGGTAAAATATGCTTGAATCTCCTAAAAATACCAAAATATTAAAGCTAAGGCAGGAATTCGATCAACTAAACATGAGTCATGCTAAGCACCCTCCCAAAACTAGCTAAACATCGTGTTAAAGCCAACACAAGTACAATCTAAGATCGGTAAGCCATAGCCTACAAAGATGATCACACGCGCTCCAAAATCTTACTAAATCAAAGCTTTACCCTTTTAAAATGCCTTCGATCTCTTCCATTCTATCAAATATAATATCATGATGTCATTACAGATGTTTTGATACCCAATTTTCAACAATTGAAGATGAACTAAAAATGAGTCAAAACAGCATTGTGGGACTCACGCAAGAAATCCTGAAATTGACTCCGACAATAGGTCCCATCGGCTCAAGGAGCTAATGCTCCGAAGACCAACACGATTCAAGCTCAAAATTGTGCTAAGGCAGTCTTGCACCAACATGATCAACAAAACACCTGAAGACTAAAAATTGAGGAGAGGAAAGAAAACTTACGAGTTTAGATGTGTAATCAATGACCCTCCCAATACCTCAAGGCAATCCCACAGCTAATCCCAACAATAAACACATATTTCCCACATAAATGAGCCCTCTAAAGTCCTACAATTAAATTAAAACTTAGAGAAAATGAGGGCTAAAAAGGATAAAACCACAAGCAATGACTGCTAAATCGGTCACTAAGCTGCTTAATTGGCCCCACTAAAATGGTGCCTTGGCTGCTAAAGCGGCTAAACCCTAGTAGGTGGGAGTCGCTACCCCTGGTTTCTAAAGCGGCTAGGGCCTTGCTAGAAAGTGTCACTAAAGAGGTTTCCTGGCTACTAAAGCAACTAGTGCTTAAGTGGTGCCAGGATTGCTTGGGCTGCTACACCAACACACATACCAACAATTTAGCAAAGTCCTAACGAACTCCACTCCGGTGCTCGAGATTGGCTCAGAAAGTTGCACACACAAACAAACTATAATACCCACCAAATTTGATATTTCAGACTCAACAGAGATGTAAAACATCCAACAAAGGTCGTCTAGTCAAAAAGTGGGTCCCACACTCAAGGCTCTATTTTAGCCAAAATCCACAAAGTAGCTCGAATAGATTTCAGAAGCCTTGGGACCCAAACCAAGGGTCCTTCTAGACAAAACTCAATGCTATGGAGCTAACTGAACCATCATCAGAATTGCATTCTTATGTAGTTTGGTCTGATGTTTTGACCTAAGTCAACCGTTCAAGCTTCAAAATATAAAAATTTGCATAATAATCAAATGAACGACCTAGTGACCGAACTGTCAGTTCCAAAAAGTCATAAATGAGTTAGGGTCTCTATAGGAATGCTCTAAATTTTGAAACCATTGCAAAATAGAGAAAATAATTTCAGCCATCTGGGGTCATTATATGATGTCGCTATAGTTGAGGTCGCTATATGATGTTGTTTAAATAATTTATGCCGACTAGGCGTTTTCGGAATTAGAATGTAAAGGGGCATTTTTGTGTAATTAATTTAGTTTTAGGTTCTATTTTATGTACTTGTCCTTTATTGGAAAAAAAGAATTTGATGGACTGATTTTGAATGATTAAGATTCATACCTCTATTAAATGAAAGTAAATAAGACCTTAGTGGTGTATGCATCAACTATATATTTTCACTAAGTTTTCATATAAAAGATATTTTAGTAAAATAATAATAAATGTTGTGTTGTCGATTTATGGATGAATCAATAATCTAGTGGGAATAATTTTCCGTTGACGGATAACAAGAACCGTAAGGAATGATCTCTATCAAGTTTGATTTTATTTTTGATAGTTGTCAATATCTAACATTCGACCATCTAATTTATTAAATATGATCGAAGTATATATTACCTTATACTCAGTTATATATAATGTGTATAGATATGTATATGTATGTATATTATATATATATATATATATGTTAGTATAAAATATATATATACACACTATTTACACTATGTACATATGTTATAAAATGGATGACCCAAACATATTGAATTGTAGTTTTCTCTTTATTCTAGTTACTACAATACTAAAGCATGGAAGTTCCATCTGTCAAGAAAATTTCTAGTTTGGTAGGTATAGTTTTTTTTTTTCATTATATATAACGAGCTTTTGTGGACCACTTTTACAAGTGTAGTAATTTACTTAATTTGTACAACAACGTGGTCATCCTCTTTCAAAAATAATAAATAATTGAATATTTATGTATTTTACATTTTGTGGTTCCATTTATAGATAGATTTGCATGAAACATATTATCTCCCTATGTCTAGAAAAATGTAAAACATAAAATTTGCATAATTGAAACTAAAAGTTGTCATGCAGAAATTGTATCTTGAAAACAGGAAGGAAAAGTTGGAACTGTTAAATGGGTTAAGCCTTGGAAAAGATGACACAGTAGATAATATAACTCCACTTCAACAGGTACATTTTATTTTATTTGAAAATAAAATGTCAAGTGATTAATTAGTATGTTTTTTTTGGTTGGTAACATAATTATTTGTAGCATTAATATGTATCTTTATTGGTGTGTGTATGTAGGAAGTATTAATTGTGTGGGGAGAGAATGATCAGATATTTCTACTTGAAAAGGCAACTGAACTCAAAGAGTATGTATTCTCTCACTATAATAATTTTTAGCGGTAATTAATTAATAGAAATAATTTAACTGCCGTTAAATATAAATTTTTAGTGGCAATGATCATTCTTTTAAATATCTCTAAAACCTCTAGCGACCTTGAATCTAATGACAATTAAATAATGCTGATAAAGGTTAACACTCTTTATTAAATTGTTTATTTATTATCGCTCAAAATTATTTTTGTTATTGTATCTCTCTACCAACTCGTATTTATTTTATCTTCACATTGATCGATCGATGCACTATGGCTATAGTATATGCATTAATATAAAATAATCTACGATGTATTGTTATATATCGATATATAAAATAATTTTCTGAAGTTATGTAAGAAAATAACTTTTAAAACTTCAAAGTTATAATTAGATATGTATTTTAGTTGAAAAAAATTTATGTCAATCTTTGATTCATCTATATACAATGCAGGCTTCTTGGGGAAAAGGCTAGATTGGAAGTCATTAAAAATGCCTCTCATGTACCCCAACTCGAGCGTGGGGCCAAGTTCAACAAAATAGTTAACGACTTCTTGTGTGGTTCAGATGATTAATTAATTAATTAGACTGCTTATTACTAATTTTTGTATTTCCTAGTCTACAAACTCAAGTACTAATTTGAAAAGATTTATGGATTTTTAAAATTTTATAAGACAGTTGCAGCTTTGAAAGATTTTGTAAATAAGACGATTCACCGCCATTTTGCACGCACTTTAACATTTTTATGGAAAATAACTTTTCTATCTTGCAACCATACATTCACATATATTACGTTATAACAATTATAATATTATTAATCATGCAGTTAGATATATTACGTTATAATAATTGTGATGGTTAAAAGTCTAAGTGAGAGATACTTGGGATACATACTATTAACCATGGAATTTACATTATTAATCATATATTTATATATTGTATTTATTATAGAATAATTGTTTATTTAGTTTTAATAAAAGTTTTAATAGATCATATATTTATTTGTGTTTGTTTACTTATATAGTGGATGATTTAGTGTATAAAGTTTTAGTTTATACACAAAGGATTAAATCACCAGTTCTAATAAATATTAAGTTTTTGTTCACAATCTAAGATGGAAATTGGACATGTCATCTGTCACACCCTTTTTGAAGGGTTTTTCCAATTGAAATGACAATATTAAGAAGGGATTATTTTGTTTGTTGAGTCTTATTAATAATGGCCAAGTCCAAATAGAGTGGTCATGGCATGGGTGATTCTTTCCTCCATTTTAAATTTTATAACATAAATCAATAGTCTCATTCAATATGGTAATCCATCATTTTCTACAATAAAGTAAGAACTTTTTGCTGTCATTTTAATTAACAAAGTTCTCAATTCAGCAAAAACATATTAAAGTATGTCTATTTATGAGAAAATCTATTTTGCAATCATATTTGATATAACATTGCTTTAGTATTTGAATTCTAAGATCTTCAAGGTCTGGCCAACCATATGAGAACTTACCAATAGTAGCTTATTGAAGGTTCTCATAGTATTCATTTTGCTTACTTTATTTTCTGTCCACTTTGCGATTGGCAATTTATCAATGTATGTAAATTTATTTTAATTGAAATAGAATCCACATTCAATTGCTTAGTTTGTCTTTGATGGTTTTATGAGTGTTGCCTAATTATCTATGAATTTTACTAGGCCCATGGGAGATTTTAAAGTGGCTGAAGAATTTAGAAAAAGAAATTGAGATGTTAGAGGAAATGAAGCGTATGTGGCTAGAGAATGGAGATGGTTGGCCACAGGCTTAGGGTTACACAAATTTATATTTTTTGGGCATGGGATTGGAGAGAGAATATATAGAGCAGCATATGTAGGGATGAAAATAAGGCGGGGCGGTTGTGGGGCTGGGCGGGTTATAGTATTTGTGGGGCAGTACGGGTTAGAGTTTTTGCGGGGCGGGTACAAAATATTTTTGAAAAAAAAAAAAAAACATGCGAGGCGGGTATGCGAGTTGGATTTTTTCCTATTTGTCGTGTGGCTCTTACTGCCATTGCCTGAAACTGAAAATCTTACCAGCTAAAATTTATCAATACTCAAGAGCTGAAAGTTGGAATTTTAATACTCTCTAAGTCACTAATTGCTGACCAAGAATATCAAATAGCAACAACACACTTGATTCCTAGCCATTCTTGATAAATTTCTTCTATTTTTAACTCCAATTTTACATACCGTTTTAGGTAATCTTCAAATTCTTGATTGTCTCTTTTATTAAGTAGGTATGTAGTTTTTCTCATTATTTGATCCCAATTATAGTTCTGATTATAAAAAAATTGTTCTTTGAATGTTTTGTTACACTTAGCATTAGCTAGTGAAAGATTTTGCATACCCGTTAATGAAATTATACTGTTATTTTATTAAAATTGACACAATTCACTTTTTTCGTATGAATGAAAAATAGAAATGGTTGTCACCACATAAAATGTTAGAAGCAAAAGAATGTTGGAGTGCAGGGCGGGTTTGAGCGGGGTGGAGTGGGGCGGGACAAAAACAATAGAGTGTGCTATGCCGGACGAAGCGGGGTGGGGAAAGTCTTTTTGGTATGCGGGATTGCCCCGTAGCCGCTCCACTGTTAATTTTACCTTGAAAAAAAGTTAAAGCATTACCATGATTGTTTTTACTTTTTCTTAAAGGAAAATATAATTTTCTTTCATATTTGGTTATTCATTTTTTAGAAGAAACACTACTAAAAAAACAGTTAATACCAACCTAAAAATACCGACCTCCGGAGGTCGGTATTCCCTGTAATTCCGACCTAAAACCGACATCCCAGCTTAGGTCGGAAAAAGCTTGGTCGCTATTCAATACCGACCTCTCGAGGTTGGTTTTTATTTTAAGTCGGAAAATTCATTAACTTATTTTCCGACCTCCGGAGGTCGGTATTTTTATTTTTTGTATTTTTGAAATTCCGACCTCCGGAGGTCGGTAATTTTATTTTTGTATTTTTTAAATTCCGACATCCAGAGGTCGGTATTTTTATTTTATATTTTTCAAATTCCGACCTCCGGAGGTCGGTAATTTTATTTTTCTATTTTTTAAATTTCGACCTCCGGAGGTCGGTATTTTTATTCTTTTATTTTTCAAATTTCGACCTCCGGAGGTCGGTAATTTTATTTTTGTATTTTTAAAATTCCGACCTCCGGAGGTCGGTATTTTAATTTTTTTACTTTTGAAATTCCGACCTCCGGAGGTCGGTTTTCTGCTATAAAACTGGTAGCAAATTGCTGTAATTATAATTGCCCACCTGCATATTTATACCAAAACAACCCAAAGAATATAAACTTCATCCAACCAAAACAACACAATATTTTCAACATATACATTAAACTATTTCAAAATAAACTTCATCCAACTTCAAAATACAATCAAACAATTCCAAAATATAGAAGTCTAAAATGTCAAATAGATACAACTACTCCTCATCACCATGATCACTCTCCTTATCAGACTTATCATTCTCATCACCCTCTTGATCAGATCCATCACTGCTGGCTGGACATGGAGGAAGAATATTTCCTGATTCAAAAAGAAAAGTAAGTTGGGCTTGAAGCACTGCATAACTCTCTACCTCTTGTGCTGCCGCAATCTCCTATTCTCTCTTCTTCTCTCTTTCGGCAACAGCAGTTTAACTACATTAGTTTTAACTTAATTCCATCAACTAAATTCACTAACTAAACCACATTATTTATTTTAACTTATTTAAACACCTTAACAACTTTTTAACTTTAACTACATTAGTTTGATTAAATTCCAACAACTAAATTCACTAACTAAACCACATTATTTATTTTAACTTGTTTAAATAACTTAACAACTTTTTAACTTTAACTACATTAGTTTTGATTTAATTCCAACAACTAAATTCACTAACTAAACGACATTATTTATTTTAACTTGTTTAAATAACTTAACAACTTTTTAACTTTAACTATATTAGTTTTGACTTAATTCCAACAACTAAATTCACTAACTAAACCACATTATTTATTTTAACTTGTTTAAATAACTTAACAACTTTTTAACTTTAATTACATTAGTTTTGACTTAATTCCAACAACTAAATTCACCAACTAAACCACATTATTTATTTTAACTTGTTTAAATAACTTAACAACTTTTTAACTTTAACTACATTAGTTTTGACTTAATTCCAACAACTAAATCACCAACTAAACCACATTATTTATTTTAACTTGTTTAAATAACTTAACAACTTTTTAACTTTAACTACATTAGTTTTGACTTAATTCCAACAACTAAATTCACCAACTAAACCACATTATTTATTTTAACTTGTTTAAATAACTTAACAACTTTTTAACTTTAACTACATTAGTTTTGACTTAATTCCAACAACTAAATTCACCAACTAAACGACATTATTTATTTTAACTTGTTTAAATAACTTAACAACTTTTTAACTTCAACTACATTAGTTTTGACTTAATTCCAACAACTAAATTCTCTAACTAAACGACATTATTTATTTTAATTTGTTTAAATAACTTAACAACTTTTTAACTTTAACTACATTAGTTTTGACTTAATTCCAACAACTAAATTCACTAACTATTCCACATTATTTATTATAACTAATTTAAATAACTTAACAACTTTAACTAGTTTAGTTTTGACTTAATTCCAACAACTAAAACCACCAACTAAACGACATTATTTTTTTTAACTCATTTAAACAACAAAAAACTTTTTAACTTTAACTAAATTAGTTTTGACTTAATTCCAACAACTAAATTCACTAAATAAAGCTAAGCATCAACACTAGATGGACACAAATCGATCTTGCAAGAAAATCAATTTTGTCATCAATAGGATCAACTAGTGTTGGTACTTATGCTTAACAAACACATTAAATTAAAGTTAAGTGTCAACACTAGATGGACACAAATCGATCTTGCAAGAAAATCAATTTTGTCATCAATAGGATCAACTAGTGTTGGTACTTAATTATGCTTCACAAGCACATTATTCCTAAACTAAAGCTAAGCATCAACAGTAGATGGACACAAATCAATCTTGCAAGAAAATCAATTTTGTCATCAATAGGATCAACTAGTGTTGGTACTTATGCTTAACAAACACATTAAATTAAAGTTAAGTGTCAACACTAGATGGACACAAATCGATTTTGCAAGAAAATCAATTTTCTCATCAATAGGATCAACTAGTGTTGGTATTTAATTATGCTTAATAAACACATTATTCCTAAACTAAAGCTAAGCATCAACACTAGATGGACACAAATCGATCTTGCAAGAAAATCAATTTTGTCATCAACAGGATCAACTAGTGTTGGTACTTATGCTTAACAAACACATTATATTAAAGTTAAGTGTCAACACTAGATGGACACAAATCGATCTTGCAAGAAAATCAATTTTGTCATCAATAGGATCAACTAGTGTTGGTATTTAATTATGCTTAACAAACACATTATTTCTAAACTAAAGCTAAGCATCAACACTAGATGGACACAAATCGATCTTGCAAGAAAATCAATTTTGTCATCAATAGGATCAACTAGTGTTGGTACTTATGCTTAACAAACACATTAAATTAAAGTTAAGTGTCAACACTAGATGGACACAAATCGATTTTGCAAGAAAATCAATTTTGTCATCAATAGGATCAACTAGTGTTGGTACTTAATTATGCTAAACAAACATTCAATGGACACAAACAAATTATCACAAAATTTAAACTAAGTATCAATACTAGAAGGACACAAACACATTATAAAAAGAAATTGTACTTGATCTTTAGAAATTTAGAAACACCAAACCTTGTCTTCTACTTTGATGAAAGAAGCTTGTATCAACTTTTTTTGATGTTGAGCTTCCTTAGTTGCCTAGCCCGCAAAATCAACTCTTTCAACACTAGAAAAAGATTCAATAATTATTAGTTACTACATAGCACAAACGCACAGCAACATCGAGATTCGTCAACTGCCTATTTCCTAAATACGAGCCAATTTGAAAACAAGCATCAACATAGAAAATGAAAGAACACGCCCACATGAATAGATGGACACAAATTGATCTTGCAAGAAAATCAATTTTGTCATTAATAGGATCAGCTAGTGTTGGTACTTACGCTTAACAAACACATTATTCCTAAATTAAAGCTAAGTGTCAACACTAGATGGACACAAATAGATCTTGCAAGAAAATCAATTTTGTCATCAATAATATCAAGTTTAGTTAAATATAACCTTCAAATCCAAGAATATTAGTTTTATATATATATTCAAGTTTTAATAAGTTCAAGTTTCAATTCAAGTTCATATCTAATTTCTAAACTTAAGTAGCTATATATTCAAGCTAATTAGTTCCAAATTCAAAACTAGCTAGCTAGTTTCCAAAATTTAAACTATTAAGTAGCCTAAAATATCAAATATAATTCAAACCATTAGTTCTAAATTCCAAATTCAAACTAGTCTTAAAGTACTCCTAGAATTCAAAAACCAAACTATAATGCTAAAATCCCAAATTCAAACTATTAGTAGTCCTAAAATCTCAATAATAATTCAAACTAGTCCTAAATTCAAAATTCAAACTAGTCTTAAAATCACAAATTCAAACTAGTCCTAAAATCCCAAAATCTAACTAGTGCTAAAATCCTAAATTCAAACTAGCTAGCTATTCCTAATCCCAAATTCAAACTATTAGTCCTAAAATCTCAATAATAATTCAAACTAACTCAAATAATAGCCAAATTCAAACAACTCCCCAAATATAATTCAAACTAACTCTAACATTAAAATTTTCAATTCACAATCAACAAACACAAACTAACAATCAAATAATCCCTAATTCAAACTAACAATCAAAAACCCTAAATCATTCACTTACTAATTAACTAACAATCAATAAAAAAAACTAATTCAATACACTAATTAACAAATTCAACACTCAAATTGAATACCCAAATTCAAACAACTCCTTAAATACCCTAATTCAATCTAATTCTACAATTCCAAAATCAAACTAATTAACTCAAGAAATGCCAAATTTCAAACAAATCCTAAGATATCCTAATTCAAACTAACCCTAACATTAAAATTTTCAATTCACAATCAACAAACACAAACTAACAATCAAATAATCCCTAATTCAAACTAACCCTAACATTAAAATTTTCAATTCACAATCAACAAATACAAACTAACAATCAAATAATCCCTAATTCAAACTAACAATCAAAAACCCTCAATCATTCACTTACTAATTAACTAACAATCAATAAAAAAACTAATTCAATACACTAATTAACTAATTCAACACTCAAATTAAAAGAAATTAAAAATACTATTATGAAACCTAACCTTGAATTAAAGGAGAAGGGCAGTGAGTCGGAATAGTGGCAGCGCTGGTCAATATGGAGGTGGCGCCGGTCGAGATGGAGGCGGCGTGACCTCCTGTTGCTGACGCGAGCTTCCTCTGCTGCTGTACGCGACCGCCGCTGCTGCTGCTGTACGCGACTGCCGCTGCTGCTTCTGTACGCGACCGCTGCTGCTGCTGCTGTACGCGACCGCCGCTGCTGCTGCGATGGTGGCGTGGCGCCGGTCGTCAGGGATGGTGGCGTGGCGCCGGTCGTCAGGGATGGTGGCGGGGCGCCAGTCGTCGAGGTTGGTGGCGGGCACCGATGAGAGGAATAGTGAGAGAGGAGTGAGACTAGTGAGACTTTGAGCTAGAGTTTTAATTTTAATAAAGTTAAGTTTAATAAATTTAATTTATTGAGGTTGATTTAATTAATTAAAATTACATATATATATACATGTATATATATATATAATTTAACTAGACATCAAGAGAAGTTTAATTTAATAAATTTAATTTATGGATCAAGTTAATTTTATAATTTAATTTAATAAATAATTTATCAATCAAGTAAATTTTATAAATTAAAATTATATATATATATATATATATATATATATATATATATTTATATATATATATATATATATATATATATATATATTTATATATATATATATATATGTTTGTGTGTAATTTAATTACACATCAACACAAGTTTAATTTAATAAATTTGATTTAACGAACAAGTAAATTTTATAAATTAAAATTATATATATATATATATATATATATATATATATATATATATATATATATAAAATTCAACTACTCATCAATAGAAGTTTAATTTAATAAATTTAATTTATCGAACAAGTTAATTTTATAAATTTAAATTATATACCTTCTAATTATATAAATTTAATTTTATTGATCAACAAAAATTTATCAATATCAAATTTAATATATAAATCTCCTTGAATTGATCATACGTATTTCTTTAATTGATAATGTATTTCATATCTGAACCACTAGTTTATAAGACTTGATTTGTTAAACTATTCAAAGGGTATATAATTAATCAACGTATTTCATAATCCGATGAAGTATCCTTTACATGTCATCATAATTAGGAGGTAATAACTACACTTGACATCCATTCAAGATCGAACGTATATAATAATAATATCTCCCATGTCATACTCGACTGGATTATATGTTACCTCTTCACCTCTACATCATGAGATGAGATATTAAGTTCATGATTAGACGACGGACTGATAAAATTTGTACATTACTCTAGAAATATAAGTATATATAATTTTCTTCTAATTCATATCAACGTAGTTTCATACTCTAAATATGGATTATAGATATTTTTTTTATTTATTCCACGAATTCTAACTTTTTATTTATAAAAGTATACAAAATTGTTACACTTTTTGAACAATTAATTGTAGGTGTAAATAAAATTTTAGTATTATGCACAATAACAAAAGTATGATTAATAGGAATATTTTAAACAAATCGACCTCCGAATGTCGCTTTTATTAAAAGTAATTAGATTTAATAAAAACTACCGACCTAATGAGGTCGGTATCACATTACATTTTAAGATAAATGAAAAGAAAATCATGTTAATTAAATAAAAAATACCGACCTCATGAGGTCGGTATCACATTACATTTAATAAAACCTGTTGTTTTCATATTTTATTAAGCATAAAAACCGACTACTTGTACTCAATTTTCATATCAACGTAGTTTCATACTCTAAATATGGATTATTGATGTTTTTGGTTTATTCCACGTATTCTAACTTTTTATTTATAAAAGTATACAAAATTGTTAAACTTTTTTAAACAATTAATTGTAGGTGTAAAATGAAAATTTAGTATTATGCTAGCAAAATAATGATTAAAAGGAACATTTTAAAGAAATCGACCTCCGGATGTCGCTTTTATTAAAGTATATGGATGAAATAAAAATACCGACCTCATGGGTCGCTATTTTATATTAATTTATTTTTTAATTTATATAAAACCCTCATCATGATTTATTTAAACTTAATTGAAAATATTAATTTATTAATTTTATGGAAGTCACTATATAAATATTTTAATGAAAACTAATTTAATTACATACTATTTAATTTTGACGACTTCCGAACGTCGGTATTATACTATTTTTTATTTTTTATTTTACACAAAACAGTCCTCCGAAAGTCAATTTTAATAAAATTAAATCAAAATAATTTCTCAATTTTTTTTATATACTTAATTGAAAAAAATAAAATATTGTTATTTATTTATTTTATTTAATACCGACATCAAGAGGTCGGTTTTTATTGTAATTCATTTTTTTTGGAAAATTCCGACCTCCAAAGGTCGGTATTTTGATTTTTGTATTTTTTAAATTCCGACCTCCGGAGGTCGGTATTTTTATTTTTGTATTATTTAAATTCCGACCTTCGAAGGTCGGTATTTTTATTTTTGTATTTTTGAAATTCTGACCTCCGGAGGTCGGTATTTTTTTTTTGTATTTTTTTCATTCCGACCTCCAGAGGTCGGTATTTTTATTTTTGGATTTTTGAAATTCTGACCTCCTAAGGTCGGTAATTTTATTTTAGTATTTTTTAAATTCCGACCTCCGGAGGTCGGTATTTTTATTTTTGTATTATTTAAATTCTGACCTCCGAAGATCGATATTTTTATTTTTGTATTTTTGAAATTAATCGTCATTTGGATGACGATTTATTTAAAGAAAATATTAATTTATTAATTTTTTTGGAAGTCCTATATAAATATTTTAATGAAAATTAAGATAATTAGATACTATTTAATTTTACTGACTTTCGGAAGTCCATATTATAATTTTTTATTTTACACAAAACCATCCTCCGGAAGACGATTTAAATAAAATTAATTCAAATTATTTCTCAATTTTCTTTTTAATATGTAATTGAGAAAAAAAATATTTTTATTTATTTATATATTTATTTAATATCGAATTACACCGAATTTTGCCTTCAACCAAGCCTTTCCGTTCCGAAATCGAGAAATACCACTTTGAAAAGTAAGCCCGATGGGCAAGATGAGAGTGGGTCAGGGTGAGAGAGAGGACTGAGAGTGGAGTGAGAGATGCCTTAGGGTTTTGATACTATATCATTCTTTTTTTAAGAGAAGTGTTTAATTTACCGACCACGGGATGTTGATATTATTTAAATAAAATAATAATTTAAATATACCGACCTCTTAAGGTCGGTATTTATTAATTTATTTTAATATTAACTCATCTCTTGAGGTTGATTTTATTAATTAAAATTACATTTATAAATTAAAATTATATATATATATATATATATATATACCTCCTAATTATATAAATTCAACAGAAGTTTAATTTAATAAATTTAATTTTATTGATCAAGTTAATTTTATAAATTTAAATTATATACCTCCTAATTATATAAATTTAATTTTATCGATCAACAAATTAAAGTTTATCAATATCAAATTTAATATATAAATCTCCTTGAATTGATCATCGGTATTTCTTTAATTGATAATGTATTTCATATCTGAGCCACTAATATATATATATATATATATATAAGACTTGATTTGTTAAACTACTCAGTGAGTATATATAATTAATCAATGTATTTTATACTCCGATGAATTATCCTTTACATGTCATCATTGCCTACGATATTATCACAACACTTGACATCCATTCAAGATCGAACGTATATAATAATATTATCTCGCATTTCATACTCAAATAGATTATATTATATGTTAATTAACTATTCACCTCTACATCATGACATGATATATTAAGTTCATCATTTGACAACAGACTGATAGAATTTGTACATTAATCTATAAATATAAGTATAATTATCTCTTAATTCATATCAACGTAATTTCATACTCTAAATATGAATTATAGATATTTTTTTATTTATTCCATGAATTTTAACTTTTTATTTATAAAAGTATATAAAATTGTTACACTCTTTTAAACAATTAATTGTATGTGTAGAATGAAAATTTAGTATTATGCTAGCAAAATTATGATTTATAGGACCAGTTTTAACAAACCGACCTCCGGATGTCGCTTTTATTAAAAGTACTTAGATGAAATAAAAATACCGACCTCATGAGGTCGGTATTTTATATTAATTTATTTTTTAACTTATATAAAACTATCATCCGGAAGACGATTTATTTAATGAAAATTAATTTAATTACATACTATTTAATTTTACCAATTTTCGAAAGTTGAAATTATAATATATTTTTTTGTTTTTTATTTTACGCAAAACCGTCCTCCGAAAGACAATAAAATTAAATCAATATATTTAATTGAGAAAAAAATAAAACATAGTTATTTATTTATTTTATTTAATACTGACATCAAGAGGTCGGTTTTCATTGTATTGAAATATACCGACCTCCAGAGGTCGGTATTTTGATATTTGTATTTTTAAAATTCTGACCTCGGGAGGTCGGTAATTTTATTTTTGTATTTTTTAAATTCCGACCTCCGGAGGTCGGTATTTTTATTTTTGTATTTTTGAAATTCTGACCTCCGGAGGTCGGTAATTTTATTTTTGTATTTTTAAAATTCCGACCTTTGGAGGTCGGTATTTTTATTTTTGTATTTTTGAAATTCTGACCTCCGGAGGTCGGTAATTTTATTTTTGTATTTGTTAAATTCCGATCTCCGGAGATCGGTATTTTCCGGAGGTAATTTTATTTTTGTATTATTTAAATTCCGACCTCCGGAGGTCGGTATTTTTATTTTTGTATTTTTGAAATTCCGACCTCCGGAGGTCGGTAATTTTATTTTTTGTATCTTTTAAATTCCGACCTCCGGAGGTCGGTATTTTTATTTTTGTATTATTTAAATTCCGACCTCCGGAGGTCGATATTTTTATTTTTGTATTTTTGAAATTCCGACATCCGGAGGTCGGTATTTTTATTTTTGTATTATTTAAATTCCGACCTCCGGAGTTCGGTATTTTTATTTTTGTATTATTTAAATTCTGACCTCCGGAGGTCGGTATTTTTATTTTTGTATTTTTGAAATTCCAACCTCCGGAGGTCGGTAATTTTATTTTTTGTATCTTTTAAATTCCGACCCCCGGATGTCGGTATTTTTATTTTTGTATTATTTAAATTCCGACCTCCGGAGGTTGGTATTTTTATTTTTGTATTTTTGAAATTCCGACCTCCAGAGGTCGGTAATTTTATTTTGTATCTTTTAAATTCCGACCTCCGGAGGTCGGTATTTTTATTTTTTGTATCTTTTAAATTCCGACCTCCTGAGGTCGGAATTTTTTATTTTTTGTATTTTTTAAATTCTGACCTCCGGAGGTCGGTAATTATATTTTTGTATTTTTTAAATTTCGACCTCCGAATGTCGGTATTTTATTTTGCATAAACTATTGTGTAATAAACTAACCGACCTCTTAATGTCTCTAAGTATTTGGATGAAATAAAAATATCGACCACATGAGGTCGGTATTTTATATTAATTTAATTTATATAAATTGTCATCCGAAAGATGATTTATTTACATAAACCGTCCTCCGGAAGTTAATAAAATTAAATCAAAATATTTCTCAATTTTGTTTTTTATATTTAATTGAGAAAAAAAATAAAATATTGTTATTTATTTATTTTATTAATACCGACATCAAGAGGTCAGTTTTTATTGTAATTCATTTTTTCAGGGAAAAATTCCGACCTCTAGAGATCGGAATTTTGTTTTCCCGCTTTATTTTGCATAAAAACCAACTACTTGTAGTCGGTTTCCTAAAGTTTTTTTAATTTCTTATTCTTTTTAAGAATACCGACCTCCGGAGGTCGGAAATTACCGACCTCCATTTGAGGTCAGTAATTTTTAGGTCGGTATTCACTGTTTTTTTAGTAGTGAAAAGTTTGGAAAAAAAAAGACTCGTCTTCTCATATCAAGAATACAATAGCATCCACAATATAGATGTTTAAGAGTTTAGTTTATGGGGAGATTATTCTCCCAATATAATTTATGTTTTTTTAATTAGTTTTCAATATGTAGGTCACTTGATCAAACCATATCAATAATATGTTTTTAGTATGTTTTTATTTGTCATCTAATTTATCACTATTTTGATTTGTAATTGTAAGCTTCCGTATGATGCCCTAATCACTTTCGAACCCAACAAGTTTTGTCAAGAAAATCCAACCAAAAAGGGAGATTTGTTACGATTTTGCCCTGATTTTCTTACCTTATTTGAAGTTTTAAAATATTTAAATTATGAGGCTGATGATTAGTAAAGTAATATATTTTTATCAAAAAACATCACGTAAATTGTATTTCAAAATATTTAAAGAATTAATTCTCATTAACTTATTATAGTTGAAGGTTTTTCAACGAGAGAAAAATGAACAAAAGTACAACATTGAAAATTGATAAATTGTTGATCAAGAGGTGTCACATGTAACTTAAGAACTTATCAGAAAAGAATTTAGAAAAAATATTTATTCATAGTTAGAAACTAATTTGGTTTACGTAATATTTATGCGGAATAATAATAAAGGAATGAAGAAGGCCTAAAATATCCCTCAAGTATTTAAATTGGTACAAAATTCCCTCCATCCACATATCGGCCCTAAAATACCCCTAACATCCACCTTTTGAGCCGAAAGGTGGACGTCAGGGGTATTTTAGAATCGATAGGTGGATGGAGGATAATTTTATACCAATTCAAATACTTGAGGGCCATTTTAGACCCTTCTCGATAACCAAATTATATGTAGTAATTACTTTAACGTGTAGTCTTATATTTTAAAGTGTACTTTTATTCCTCATTTTTGTTCACTTAAAAATAATACTTAATTGTTTGCGTAACTCTATTCGAAGATTAATTATTTCTTATGCAATCAATCAGAAGGCTGCATTATCTTAACCAAAATTTTGCACTGAGATTAATTATTCCACCCAAATGACTCATTAGTTTTTATATTAATGAAAAATGATCAGCTTTAATAATACAAATTTTGTTGTAAAACTAAAGTAAAATTAGACAAGAAATATTGAAGATGAAACCAATAGAAATAGGGAGACAAGATATGAGAGCTTTTCTTATTATTTCAAGTCTTTAAGTGTGTACAATATGAACCCTTATGCCTCTATTTATAGTGTAACATAGAGGCATACAAAAGGTTAGTTATAAACATGGCATTGACATGAATATAATGGAGAAGGTTATAGAAGTGAAATGTTACAAGAATAATAGTTATAAAGTCGGAGGTTATAGTTATCTTCATAATGGAGGAAAGTAATGGAGATAATGGGAGAGAGTAACTTCTTGGTGTAGTGGACATCCACACTATAATATTTTATAACACTCCTCCTTGAATGTCCATAGATAATATGCCTTGTTAAAACCTTACTAGGAAAAACCCTGTGGGAAAAAAATCCTAGTGAAGGAAAAAGAGTACACATATCTTTTAATACACTTTGAATGTTGCCTCTAGGGGTGAACAAAACCGAACCACAAACCGAACCAAACCGCGAACCGAGTCAAACCGAAAAAAAAACCGACTAGTGGTTTGGTTTGACTTGGTTTGGTATTGAAAAAAAAAAACCGACTATAATTGGTTTGGTTTGGTTTTAACTAAAAAAAAGTCAACCCGAGACCAAACCAACCCGACATTATATATATTTATTTTTAATTTTATTTTATACAAAAAAATGTTTATTAATATATAATTTATATATTTTTCTTAATCTTTCTCACAATTTTATGTTCAACATTAGTGGACTTGGGCTACATAGTTGACTTGAGCCCACTTGTTATTTTTAGAAATAAACAAAAGCCCAAATAAATTATACAACCCTATATAATATTCTCTATCTCATTTAACAAAGGTCATTAGGATTTGGGTCAGCAGCTCTTCACTTCAAAAGCATAGTCACTGTTAGGTTTCACTCAGCTATTAGGGCATATATTGAGCTCGTCTTTTCGATTCTAGTTCAAATCATCATCAACTCATCTTAATCTAGGTAAGTAATTGCTACTAACTCGTTTTTAGATACTTTTTTTAGATATTTTTCTTGTATTGCGATTGTCAACAACATCACCATTTTGGATAGTTGAATCATAGATATAAACCTAAAAATTATACATCTTGGTGTCCATATCTATGGTGTGTTAAGCTTAGCAACAAGATGATGATAATTTTTTTTGTATATAAGTTTCACTTTTCTCTCTTTACTTATGTTGTTTCAATGCAATGAAAAAGGGGCAAGTGTTCCACTCATTGCTTTTGGTTCCTTTTGTATGGAGGTTTTTGTACTGTAAACATCGTGATGGTCCGCAGAGATAAGGAAAAACAAGTGATAGAGATAAAAAATTAAGAGACTATTAGATTTTGATAGCAATAGCCAGTAATATACATCAAACTTTTCTAACCAAATATTTTGTACTCCTATATTTGTATCTGTTTTGGTTTCAAAGTGAAATATACTTCTAAGTCTTGTGAACAATACTTGAATGAAAGTTTTGTTGAAACACAATCTTGTATCAGATTACTAATAACTATTGTTATGTATGTGCAGCAATTTTCTTTTTGGATGGAAACTACACCTTCTGTAACGGATGTAGAGATGATTATTAATATTCCTTCAACTATATCGACAATATCTCAACAACAAGGTAAAGTATCTCCACATCGACGCACACCTCCTAAGAAGCAAAAAAGAGCAGCTCCTCCGGTCGCTCCTAACTCTGAAACTACTGGTAGAGAAACATCTCAAATTTGGAATCATTTCTCCAAGTTTATTGTTAAAGGAGGTAAATGTAGGGCAAAATGTAATTATTGTACTAAAACATTTGCTGCCGACAGTGTCAATGGGACAACTACATTATGCAATCATTTAAATGGGAAATGTCTCAAGTCTCCATTTAAGTCCGATAAGAGGCAAACAACATTAAAACCTATCAAAAGAGGTTGGCCAGAAAGTGGTTCCACTAAAAAAGGGGTGTTTTATATGGATGAAATTAAGAGAGCAATTGCCGAATTTATAATTATTGATGAACAACCGTTTAGAGCTGTTGAGGGAGAAGGATTCAAAAAATTAATGGCTAAAGCCTTTCCAAATTTTGAAGTACCTTCTCGTGTAACTGTTGCTCGACATTGTCTAAGGATTTATCAAGAAGAGAAAGAAAAGCTTAAGGAGCTTATAAAAAACCAATGTGTTTGTCTTACCAGTGA
Organism: Solanum bulbocastanum; assembly: GCA_037074985.1. Taxonomy (NCBI): domain Eukaryota; kingdom Viridiplantae; phylum Streptophyta; class Magnoliopsida; order Solanales; family Solanaceae; genus Solanum; species Solanum bulbocastanum. The sequence goes on from CM073604.1 coordinate 33,194,826, forward strand.
TACATGGACGTCAATCCAAAATTATACTTATATGGTCGTCACTGCACATTGGATTGATGATCAATGGAATCTACAAAAGAGAATTCTTAATTTTTTTCAAACACCAGATCACAAAGGTGAGACTATTGCCAAGAGGATTGAGGATTGCTTATTAGGTTGGGGCATTAAGAACTTGTTTACAGTGACCTTGGATAATGCAACCGCAAATGATGCTGCCATTAAGAGTTTAAAGGGGTGTATTGAAGATTGGAAAGGGGTAATGTTTGAAAATCAGTTTTTGCATGTTAGATGTAATGCTCATATTTTAAACTTGATTGTAAAAGAGGGGTTGGATGAACAAATTGAGCCTATTTCTCATATAAGAAGTGCTATAAAATATGTCAAGTCTTCTTCTTCAAGATTTGCTACTTTTAAGTCCGTTGTTGAGAAAGTTAAGATTGACACCCGTGGTCTTGTAAGTTTGGATGTTGAGACTAGATGGAACTCGACATACACAATGTTGGATAAAGCTTTGAAATTTGAAAAAACTTTTACAAGAATGTATGTGGATGACCAGAATTATCAAAAGTAATGTCGAGAAATAAATACAACAACAAAAAATCCATCAACAGATGATTGGAAGAATGTGAAAGCTTTTGTGAAGTTTCTTCATAGTTTCTATCAGGCAACTTTAAAATTTTCGGGCAGCTTATATTCTACTTCTCACTCTTTCTTTCATGATTTTATCAATCTCCGAAACGATATTATCAAGTATACTAAACATGATGATCTCATTTTGGTTGATATGGCAACAAGAATGAAATCCAAGATGGATAAATATTGGGGTAAGTTTGAGAGTATAAATATGTTACTGATGGTTGCTGTTGTGTTGGATCCTAGATACAAGATGCAATATGTAGAGTACATTCTTTCTATTGCATATGGCTCTTTGATGGGAAGATTAAAGTCTCAAGATGTGAGAGATGTTTTGAATCTCTTATATAATCACTACAATTGTTCTTGCTCTAAAGGTCCTAATGAAACTATTGAAAATGATAATTGTGTAATGGGTGAATCTAGTGATTTGTTGCAATCTCAGTGGGAGAAACATATGAAAAAAGAGGGATTTGTTGTAAAAAAATTTGATCTGGAAATATACTTGAAAGATGATATAGTGAAGATCAATGATTTTAATATTTTGAGTTGGTGGAAAGTTTCGTCCAGTAGATACCCAATTGTTGCGAAAATTGCTAGGGATATCCTTTCTATTCCTATTTCTACTGTTGCATCTGAGTCAGCTTTTAGTACAGGGGGTCGAATTCTTGATAGTTATCGAAGTTCTTTATCTCCAAAAACGGTAGAAGCACTTATTTGCACTCAACAATGGCTACGATCGCCTTCTAAAGAATGCAAGCTTGAAGATATATTAGAGGAAGTCCAGAAAATTGAGGAAATTGAAGAAGGTAACTTTATATATTCAAATTGTTATTAAAAATGATTCTGCTTTTGAATGTTATTTAGTATTCAATTTGTTTCAATTCTTTCAGAATACCCCGACTCACCTTTGAGGATTGATTAGCCAGTTGATGTACTTTAATTTCACTACATGGAACAAAGGCATTAGTTCATTCTTTTGTGATTGTTAATTACCAAATTACTATTTGCTTTAAATAGCAATAAGAACTAAGGACTAAACATCAACTTAGTTAATCCATTGCTAATCAACTTAATTGATTTATATTGTCTACTTTGCAGATGCAGGCTATGGTTTTTGGAAAATATGTATAGAAGATCTCACTTCAAAAATGTTTTGTTCCTCTAGGTAGAAGGTCCTAGGTTGTAAGTGATGATGGTGTAGAATTTAAAGATTTGAATGTAAATAACTTGTATTAACTTTTGACGACAATATTTTGACTATGCAAATTGTTTAAGCCACTATGTTACTTTCATGAATTTCTCGAATGTTAATGAATCACTCTTGATTATTGATACTATTTTATGATTTTTGTCCAAAATAGTAATAGTAGTAATTTTTTGAGAATTTGTGTTCCAAATAGAATGGAGAATTGCCTAATGAACTCATGGGCTTACAATGCTAAAAGAAACTACCTAATGCTTTTCTAGGATGAAAAATCATGTTAGTGTTCAACGTTTTTTTTAAATCATTAAAAGAACACAAGCTCTTTAGTCTTTATCAAAAAACCCGAGAAAACCCGAATAACCCGAGAAAATTGAATAACCCGAAATTGAAAAAATCCGACTATTATTGGTTTGGTTTGGTTTATATATATTTTAACCCGATACAAATGGTTTGATTTGGTTTTTAAAAAATCTGAACCAACCCGGTGATGTACACCCCTAGTTGCCTCGTTAAAAACCTTATCAGGAAAATCCAATTGGGATAAAACCATGGTTAAGGAAAAGAGTACAACGCGTATATTTCTTCCCCTGATAAAAATTTTACTTGATATCTCGGAGACGATGCATTTTGATCTTATATCACAACTTCTCAAATGTTGATGTTACAATCCTTAGTGAATAAGTTCACAAGATTATCACTTGAATAGATCTTTGAACGTCTATCTCATCATTTTGTAGAAGATCATGTGTGAAAAAAACTTTTGGTGAAATATGTTTTGTTCGATCTCTTTGATTGTATCCTCTCTTCAATTGAGCTATATATTATTTTCGTATACGGTGGCTGGAATATCCTTTTCAAAAGAAATTCACATATTTTCTGAATATGATAGATCATGATTCCAACCAAATACACTCACTACTAAAAAACAGCAAAAAAACGACGGAAGAAAAAGCGACGGACGGCGTCGCTCCAAAAAGCGACGGACGGCGTCGCTCCAAAAAGCGACGGACTCAGCGATGCCGTCCGTCACTTTTTAAATTAAAATTAATTTTTTTTAATTTTTGTTTAAAAGCGACGGACGGCATCGCTGAGTCCGTCGCTTTTTTAATTTTTAATTTTAATTTTTTTTAAAAGCGACGGACGGCATCGCAGAGTCCGTCGCTTCTAAATGTTTTTATTTTTAATTTTTATTATTTTTTAAAAGCGACGGACTGCATCGCCAAGTCCGTCACTTTTAAATTTAATTTTTTTTAATTTTAATTTATTTTTAATTTTTTTAAAAAAACGACGGACTGCATCGCCGAGTCCGTCGCTTTTTAAATAATTTTTTTACGGCGCTGCATCACTGAGTCCGTCGCTTTTCTTCGTGGAATTTACAACATTATTTATTATATATCGATAGAGATGCAGTCCGTCGCTTTTTATTAATTTTAATTGTTTAACTATTTTTTAAATTATCGATGGATAGCATCTTTATGTATGTTGCTTCTTGGTCGAAATATGTGGTAAAATATTTTTAAAAAGTGATGGACAATGTCTCTTTGTCCGTCGCTTTTTGGTGAAAAGGTCATCAAACTTTTTTCAAAAAAAGCGATGGACATAGAGACTCTGAGGTCCGACCTCATGAGATCGGTATATTTTATTAAATCTAATTACTTTTAATAAAAGTGACATTTGGAGGTCGATTTGTTTAAAATATTCCTATAAATCATAATTTTGCTATTGTGCATAATACTAAAATTTCATTTACACCTATAATTAATTGTTCAAAAAGTGTAACAATTTTGTATTCATAATTTATAAAAAAAAGTTAGAATTCGTGGAATAAATAAAAAAATATCTATAATCCATATTTAGAATATGAAACTACGTTGACATGAATTAGGAGAAAATTAACTTGATGGATAAATTAATTAAATTTATTGAATTAAATTTTTGTTGATGTGTAGTTAAATTATATATATATATATATATATATATATATATATATATATATATATATTAACTTGATTGATAAATTAAATTTCAATTGACGTGTAGTTAAATTTCTCATATATATATATATATATATATATATATATATATATATATATATATATATATATATATATATATATATAATTTAATTAATAAAACTAATTTCTCTCACTTCTCTCTCATTCTCTCTCTTCCGCTCTCACTCTCACGATTCCGACGGACGGTAGGCAGCAACTCCAACCGGCGCCACCGTAGCAAGCCCGACCGGTGCCACGCCACCAGGATCGATCAGCCGCGGCAGCGTAGCTCGCACCAGCAACAAGTCGACCACGTCGGCGCCGCGTCGATCCTGACCGGTGCCGCCTCCATCCCGACCCATTGTCCTTCTCCTTTAATTCAAGGTTAGGGTTTCATAATATTATTTTTAATTTCTTCCAATTTGAGTATTTAATTTGTTAATTAGAATATTGAATTAGTTTTTAATTGATTGATTGTTAGTTAGTAAGGGAATGATTTAGGGTTTTTGATTGTTAGTTTAAATTAGGGATTATTTGATTGTTAGTTTGTGTTTGTTGATTGTGAATTGAAATTTTAATGTTAGGGTTAGTTTAAATTAGGGTATCTTAGAATTTGTTTGAAATTTGGTATTTCTTGAGTTAATTAGTTTGATTTTGGAATTGCATGTAAGATTAGATTGAATTAGGGTATTTAAGGAGTTGTTTGAATTTGGGTATTATTTGAGTTAGTTTGAATTATTATTGAGATTTTAAGACTAACAGTTTGAATTTGGGATTAGGAATAGCTAGCTAGTTGAATTTAGGATTTTAGTACTAGTTAGATTTTGGGATTTTAGGACTAGTTTGAATTTGTGATTTTAAGACTAGTTTGAAATTTGAATTTATGACTAGTTTGAATTTATTATTGAGATTTTAGGATTACTAATAGTTTGAATTTGGGATTTTAGCACTATAGTTTGAATTTGAAATTTTAGAGATTTGAATTACAACTTAATTAAAACTTATAATTAATTAGAACTTGAATTTACTTTAAATTGAACTTAATTAGGAATATGAACTTGAAATTAGATTGGGGTAGTTGGAACTAATTAGCTTGAATATTTAACTAATTAAGTTTAATTAGAAATTAGATATGAACTTGACTTGAAACTTCAACTTATTAAAACTTAAATATATATATATATAACTAATATTCTTGGATTTGAAGTTTATATTTAACTAATTTAAGGACTTTTTGTGCTAGGCAACTGAGGAAGCTCAACATAAAAAAAAGTTGATACAAGACTATATTGTTTCTTTCACAAAGTGGAGATAAGGTTGGTGCTTCTAAGTTTCTTAAGTTCAAGTACAACTGCATGTTTTCAATAATGTGTTTGTGTCCTTCTAGTATTAATACTTAGCTTTGATTTTGTGATAATGTGTTTGTTAAGCAAAAGTACCAACACTAATTGATCCTATTGATGACAAAATTGATTTTCTTGCAAGATCGATTTGTGTCCATCTAGTGTTGACACTTAGCTTTAATTTTTTGATAATATGTTTGTTAAGCATAAGTACCAACACTAGTTGATCCTATTGATGACAAAATTGATTTTCTTGCAAGATCGATTTGTGTCCATCTAGTGTTGACACTTAGCTTTAATTTTGTGATAATGTGTTTGTTAAGCATAAGTACCAACACATAAGTACCAACACTAGTTGATCCTATTGATGACAAAATTGATTTTCTTGCAAGATTGATTTGTGTCCATCTAGTGTTGACACTTAGCTTTAATTTGGTGATAATGTGTTTGTTAAGCATAAGTACCAACACTAGTTGATCCTACTGATGACAAAATTGATTTTCTTGCAAAATCGATTTGTGTACATCTAGTGTTAACACTTAGCTTTAATTTTCTGATAATGTGTTTGTTAAGTTGTGTGAATATGTTAAGATAAATAATGTGGTTTAGTTGGTGGATTGGTTGTTGTTTTAAATTTAAACTAAACTAGTTTAGGTTGTTAAGTTGTGTAAATATGCTAAGATAAATAATGTGGTTTAGTTGGTGGATTGGTTGTTGTTTTAAGTCTAAACTAAACTAGTTTAGGTTGTTAAGTTGTGTGAATATGCTAGGATAAATAATGTGGTTTAGTTGGTGGATTGTTTGTTGGTTTAAGTCTAAACTAAACTAGTTTAGGTTGTTAAGTTGTGTGAATATGCTAGGATAAATAATGTGGTTTAGTTGGTGGATTGGTTGTTGTTTTAAGTCTAAACTAAACTAGTTTAGGTTGTTAAGTTGTGTGAATATGCTAAGATAAATAATGTGGTTTAGTTGGTGGATTGGTTGTTGTTTTAAGTCTAAACTAAACTAGTTTAGGTTGTTAAGTTGTGTGAATATGCTAAGATAAATAATGTGGTTTAGTTGGTGGATTGGTTGTTGTTTTAAGTCTAAACTAAACTAGTTTAGGTTGTTAAGTTGTGTGAATATGCTAAGATAAATAATGTGGTTTAGTTGGTGGATTGGTTATTGTTTTAAGTCTAAACTAAACTAGTTTAGGTTGTTAAGTTGTGTGAATATGCTAAGATAAATAATGTGGTTGAGTTGGTGGATTGGTTGTTGGTTTAAGTATAAACTAAACTAGTTTAGGTTGTTAAGTTGTGTGAATATGCTAAGATAAATAATGTGGTTTAGTTGGTGGATTGGCTGTTGTTTTAAGTCTAAACTAAACTAGTTTTGGTTGTTAAGTTGTGTGAATATGCTAAGATAAATAATGTGGTTTAGTTGGTGGATTGGTTGTTGTTTTAAGTCTAAACTAAACTAGTTTAGGTTGCTAAGTTGTGTGAATATGCTAAGATAAATAATGTGGTTTAGTTGGTGGATTGGTTGTTGGTTTAAGTCTAAACTAAACTAGTTTAGGTTGTTAAGTTGTGTGAATATGCTAAGATAAATAATGTGATTTAGTTGGTGGATTGGTTGTTGGTTTAAGTCTAAACTAAACTAGTTTAGGTTGTTAAGTTGTGTGAATATGCTAAGATAAATAATGTGGTTTAGTTGGTGGATTGTTTTTTGGTTTAAGTCTAAACTAAACTAGTTTAGGTTGTTAAGTTGTGTGAATATGCTACGATAAATAATGTGGTTTAGTTGGTGGATTGGTTGTTGTTTTAAGTCTAAAACTAAACTAGTATAGGTTGTTAAGTTGTGTGAATATGCTTAGATAAATAATGTGGTTTAGTTGGTGGATTGGTTGTTGGTTTAAGTTTAAACTAAACAAGTTTAGGTTGTTAAGTTGTGTGAATATGCTAAGATAAATAATGTGGTTTAGCTGGTGGATTGGTTGTTGTTTTAAGTCTAAACTAAACTAGTTTAGGTTGTTAAGTTGTGTGAATATGCTAAGATAAATAAGGTGATTTAGTTGGTGGATTGGTTGTTGGTTTAAGTCTAAACTAAACTAGTTTAAGTTGTGTGAATATGCTAAGATAAATAATGTGGTTTAGTTGGTGGATTGATTGTTGGTTTAGGTCAAAACTAAACTAGTTTAGGTTGTTAAGTTGTGTGAATATGCTAAGATAAATAATGTGGTTTAGTTGGTGGATTGGTTGTTGGTTTAAGTCTAAACTAAACTAGTTTAGGTTGTTAAGTTGTGTGAATATGTTAAGATAAATAATGTGGTTTAGTTGGTGGATTGGTTGTTGGTTTAAGTCTAAACTAAACTAGTTTAGGGCGTTAAGTTGTGTGAATATGCTAAGATAAATAATGTGGTTTAGTTGGTGGATTGGTTGTTGGTTTAAGTCTAAACTAAACTAGTTTAGGTGTTTAAGTTGTGTGAATATGCTAAGATAAATAATGTGGTTTAGTTGGTGGATTGGTTGTTGGTTTAAGTCTAAACTAAGATAGTAAATTGTTATATTGTTTAAACAAGTTAAACTAAATAATTATTTATAATATAATTGAATATCTATATTTTTGTAGATGGATCATCGTTTGTGAATGTATAATATTCATTATGAAAATGGTGCTGGATTGAAACTTGAGTTTATTGACGGTGTTAGAAATTTTATTGAACATATAATGACACTTGACATTTTCAAGAATAATGGATTGGTTAGGTGTCCTTGTAGTGCATGTAAGTGCTTAAAATTTTTTAAACCAGATATAGTTATGGTTCATCTGTACCGTAATGGATTTAAGCCTAGATATTTTGTATGGATTGATCGTGGGGAAAGTGATGGATTGGATGGTATGTTTTATAATTCGATGCCTGTGGATGTATATAATATGGTTGCACCAGATGGCCAAATTAGGGTTGAACAGGTTAGGGTTGAACACGATAGGGTTGAACGTGATAGGGTTCATGAAATGATCAATGATGCTTTCGGAGTTCAAGGTGGGATGGAACCGGAACAATATTTTGATGAAGCTCCTAATGGAGAAGCAAGACGCTTTTATGATCAATTAGAAGAGTCTAGTCGTCCACTATGCGAAGGGAGTCCGCATTCTACTTTGTCAGTTGCAGTTAGATTAATGAATATTAAATCAGATTGGAATGCTCCTAATGCTACTATGGACTCAATGGTTGATCTTTTGGATGAACTAGTTAATCCGGAGTTTAACATACCCAAGAACTTCTATCAGGCAAAGCGTTTGGTGTCTAAGTTAGGATTGATGTATGATAGAATTCATTATTATGTTAATGGCTGCATGTTGTTTTACAAGACTGATAATGAATTAGAAAATTGTAACTTTTATGGACATGCTCATTATAAGAGGACTCCGGCTGAAAAAATGGTCCCAGTTCAAGCGATGCATTATCTACCTCTCATTCCTAGGTTAAAGAGGTTGTATGCATCGATGAGGTCTGCCCCACATATGAGATGGCATCATGAATATAGAAGGCCGCCGGGTGTCTTGTCTCATCCATCTGATGGTGAAGCATGGAAGCATTTTGATAATATATATCCTGATTTTGCTAGTGAACCAAGAAATGTTAGATTGGGGTTGTGTTCAAATGGCTTCACACAATTCTCTAATAATGCTTCGCCTTAGTCATGCTGGCCGGTATTTTTTACTCCGTATAATCTTCCTCCTGAAATGTGCATGACCAGTCCCTACATCTTTCTAAGTTGTGTTACTCCAGGTCCCCGTAATCCAAAAAGTTTGATTGATGTCTATCTACAACCATTGATAGATGAGCTCAAACAATTGTGGTTTGAAGGCGTTTTGACTTATGATATATCAACTAAGCAGAATTTCGTTAGGCGTGCTTCTTTAATGTGGACTATTAATAATTTTCCTACATACGGGATGTTGTCTGGTTGGATGACAGCTGGAAAGCTAGCATGTCCGTATTGCATGGAAAATAGCAAGGCATTCACTTTAAAGCATGGCAGAAAAAATGTATGGTTTGATTGTCATCGCCAATTCTTGCCAATGGACCATGCCTTTAGAAAGATGAAAAATGCATTTAGGAAAAATAAGGTTGAAAGTGACCCCCCACCTCCAGTACTCACAGGGCATCAAATTTGGGAAAGAGTTTCTCAATTACCTAAAGTTACAGAAGCTCCACTTTCTAGACTTCCTGGATATGGTGTTGAACAAAATTGGACCAAACAAAGTATAGTTTGGGAGTTGCCGTATTGGAAGGACAATCTGCTATGACATAATCTAGATGTGATACACATTGAAAAAAATTACTTTGACAATTTGTTTAACATGGTGATGGATGTTAAGGGTAAGACAAAAGACAATCCAAAAGCTAGAATGGACATAAAGGAATATTGTCGGAGAAAAGAGTTATGGCTACAGGAATTACAGAATGGTAAAATAGTTAAGCACAAAGCTAGCTTTTCATTCACATTGGATGAGAAACGTGAAATTATTCAGTGGGTTAAAAATTTGAGGATGCCCGAGGGCTATGCTTCGAATTTAGGAAAGCGGGCAGATATGAATAAAGGAAAATTGATAGGTATGAAAAGTCATAATTGTCATGTGTTCATGGAAACTTTAATTCCTATCGCTTTTAGCCATCTACCCGAAAGGATATGGAAACCAATCGCAGAAATAAGTCTTTTTTTTAAAGATTTATGTTCTGGAAAGTTGTTGGAGAGTAGTTTAGACAGGATGGAGGAAAATATTCTTGTTACTACTACTAAATTGGAGAAGATATTTCCATGTGGTTTCTTTGATGTGATGGAGCATCTTCCAATTCACCTTGTACAAGAGGCTTGCCTCGAAGGTCCGGTTCAAACAAGATGGATGTATCCATTTGAGAGGTATCCATTTGAAATATTCACTACGTTATATATATTCACCAAGTCTTTTATATATTAACATATATATATATATATATATATATATATATATATACATATATACATGCAGAAAAATTGGTAGTTCGAAGCAAACGATTAAACAAAAGGGAAGGATCGAAGGATCATTTGTTCAAGGTCATATTGGGAGAGAAACTGCTAATTTTTATTCTTATTAGTTTGGTCATGATTTGTTATGTAGGAGAAACAGGCCCAGTCGCAATGATGAAGGCAATAGTGATCCTTTATTTCCACCAATATCAATTTTTAATCAAAATGGTAGAGGATCTAAAAAGCGTGGAAAGCGAAACTTCACTGATATGGAAATACAATCAGCTGTGACACATGTTTTGCTTAATTTTCCAGAGATTCAATCATATGTCAAGTAAGCGTTAAAAATATGTTATTAAATTACATACTAATAAGTGATCATTAATTAACGAAACACTTGAATGTAAAATGATCAGCTTGTTCGTAAACACATAGGGTAATGAAGCCATATTTACAAAATTTTCCAATTGGCTAAGGAACTATGTAAGTGTGCAATCACTAAGTATTTAATAATATATTCATGTTATACTAAATTATATTACTTGAAATAACAATCACGTAGGTTTACGATGAATACTCAAGTGTCTAATATTTGTAATTAGTGAAAGAAGTAGCACTTGGACCTGAATCTCAAGTACTGACAATGAATAAGTATTGTGTCAATGGTTTTAAGTTTCAAACTGAAGAAGTTTCTAGGAACAAGAAAACAAATAATAGCGGTGTCTACATACAAGGTGATGCTGATGGTACTGGTCAAACTATTGAATATTATGGTGTCATTCAACAGATTATTGAACTGAGGTATTCAGGTTGGCCTGACAAGAAGATTGTATTGTTTCGGTGTAAGTGGTTTGACCCATCACATAGAGGCACAAAGATGGACCATCAACATAATATAATTGAAGTTAAGCACACTAGGAAATACAGAAGTTATGATCCTTTTATTATTGCACAAAATGCTAAACAAGTGTATTACGCTTCATATCCATTGCGTAGAGACAAAGCTGATTGGTGGGTTGTTATTAAAAGTAAGCTTGTCGGAAGAATTGAAACTGATAATGTCTTAGATGTGGCATATCAAAATGACGTTGCAATTGTTCAACAAGAAGTTGATGTTGAATTGGAAACCACACTACAACATCCTCAACACATATTAGAAAAAGTATCTGATGATGACATACTGAATGTTAGGGAAGAAATATTCGAGAGTGAGGAAAATGAATCATTTGATGACGAAGAATGGGACAATAATGAAATGAAACAACTGAGGAGGAAGAATGGGAAAATGATGGAATTGAAACAAACAAGGAGGAATAGTGTAGAATGAAAGCTAACTAGTATATATGTAAGTGTATTTTGCTAATTTTATTTAATTTATCATTTTTATATATATTATACATGTAAATTTGCATACAGATGTCATCAAGCGGTGACAATGATAGACATCAGAAGAATCTTCAAGTTAGCCAGACTAAACAGGCTAAGAAGAAGAAGTCTAGGAGGCCGATAGATCCCGAGGATATTTCAGGATATATTTCTTCTGCACCAGAGCGCATCAGCCATGATACTTATTTATTTTCTGTTCCGTTTGGTACGGCTGATCCTCGGTAATATTATCCTAATTACCGTCGACCACTCGGTACTTCATCTACTTCACAGCCATTGCCTGCATGACGCTACGAGGACCTACCTTTATAGGCTATTCGTCGAGCACGACCCTTATCGGCCGGTACTCCATCTCCTACAGGTACATCTTCTCAGTTATCTGCCATGAGGCTTGGAGATTCTAGTAGCGAGCAGTCAGATGCTATGGCCGATACCCTCAATTGACTCAGCGTTTTGTGCATCCTGACATACGACCCTCGTCTACAGCTACACCTAGTGCTACACCACATGATACAATGTCTGATCTAGCTCTTGGCCAAAAGGACAGACTTGGTAGAGTCATGATTGAGCCCGATGAATCATCGTAAGTTTGTTTTGTTATCTATTTGTTAGTTTATTTTATTTATTTCTTATACTTTAATATATTATTCATGAACTAACATATTTATTATGTGTTTTGCAGGTGGTATCCTGCAAAGGATGCTGCCCGAGCTTTAAAAGAATGTGTTAGAAGACTCTATATACAGGCTTATCACTCTTGGACCGAGATTCCTCACAGTATACGCCAAGCGATGTTTAATAACTTTAAGGTATATATTTTTTAGTTAAGTTTATTATACTTTACTTTTTTTACTATCGATATAATTAATGTTATTAAATTTTTTTTCAGACTATGTGTACTTGGGAGTCGAGGTACAATTTGGTCATTGCGACCACATTTGAGAGGAAGGCATCCATCAGACTGTCTACCTGGCTAAAGAGTGTTCGGGATAGTGCTGTACGTCCCGATTGGATGTTGCCTAATGTTTTTGATGAATTGAGTGTGTATTGGAAAACAGACGAGTTTAAGGCAATTTCAGATCAACCCACAAAGGCTAGAGGCAGTCTTAAAGGTGGTTCGTTGCACACCGGAGGTGCAAAGACGGTTGGAACAATTGCACGAGAGATGGTAAGTTCTTATTTAAACTTTTAAATAAATAATTAGTTGATTCATATATATCGTTATAAATTTCAATTTTTTTTTATAGGAAAAAGAATTGGGGCGCCCTCCCATTGAACCAGAGGTTTTCAAGAAGACTCATGTAAGGAAGAAAGAAAATAAGTCGAATTCGGATGCGTGGGTGGAGGAAAGGGCCGAACGAACTTTTGTAAGTTATTTAATATGAATAATATATATTAATAGTGAATATATAATATGTATATATATTAATGTCAATTTTTATATTTAATATGCAGAATGACTTTCAGCACTACGTCGTTGAGAATCTAAATAGTTCGGTCCAATTGACCCCTGAACTGTCCACCCAGATTTGGAAAGAAAAAGTGGTAGGGGGGACACACAAGGGTAGATGCTATGGTCTAGGCTCTCGAAATGATGTTAGACGACTCCTGTCAGGCTTAGAAGGTATTTGATCGTCACGTCAAGCCGAGGCACTTGACGTTGTTCAAATTACTGCTATGTCGGATCAAATAGCTAAACTTACAGCAGCACTAGCAGAGTCGGAGCGAAGAAGAGTAGCTGAACAAAAAAGTATGAATGAAACTGTTCAGCAAATCAAAGAACAAGTGATGAACCTCGCTCGTCGACCTAATACTTTGGCTCCTGATGACACCGACGACGAGAGTGATGAGGATGACTATGTAGATCTCACTCCCTAGTTTATATCTTTGGACATTTATAAACTTTTTTAAACAAATATTGAAAGATTTTATAATTTTATAATTTATGATTTATGTACTTTTGAATGTTATTTTATATTTTGTTTAGATTGTTATAATTGTGTGTTTGCTTGGGCTGAATATTATAGTATTGAATTGAATTGAATTTAATTGAATTTTATTTGCAGATGGGCAGCAGAAACTTTTCCAGTTTCTGCTGTCAAAAATAAAGTAGGAAAAGCGACGGACTGCGTGGTTTTGTCCGTCGCCTTTCTGGGTTTATTTTTTAAAAATTCCAGAAAAGCGATGGACAACGTGGTTTTGTCCGTTGCCTTTCTAGATTTTATTTTTTAAAAGTTCCAGAAAAGCGACGAACTGCGTGGTTATGTCCGTCGCTTTTCTGGATTTTTTAAAAAAATTCCCAGAAAAGCGACGGACAAAACCACGCAGTTCGTCGCTTTTCTGAAATTTTTTTTAAAAAAAATTCTGAAAAAGCGACGGACAGCGTCTCAATTTAGAAATAAAAAAAAAATTAAAACAAAAGAGACGAAGTCCGTCGCTTTTTTGAAAAAATTAAAAAAAATCAAATTTCCAAAAATAGACGCTGTCTGTTGCTTTTTGAAAAGCGTCGAGCTAAAAAGCGACGGAACTGATTGCGTCACTTTTCCGTCGATTTTGACGCGAAAAGCGACGCAGTCCGTCTCTTTTTGGCGTCTTTTTTTGAAATTTTTTTAGTAGTGACTCTCGACTTAATTCATAGATCAATATTATTTCTGCATGATTTGATCAAGAAGTGGTTACTAATGTGATTCTTTGAATTTTCAAGATATTGTTGTATCTCCATATGTAAATAAATAATCCATTTGCGATCGAGTTTTATGCAAATCAAATAAATATTCTGCATTTACATAATCAAATCATTTCTGATTCGAGAATTGATCAGTTCAATTTTATTGAACCTCGTATTTTCTTCTGAAAGAAAATCACACACCTTCTATGTGTTGAGTCACTTGCTTTGTTAGTTTCTTGTCATAACTTGAATGTTAATATGACAATTATTTCACATAACTTTCGTTATGTATATCAAATAATCTTCTAGCATTTGCATAACCAACAATCTGTAAGTGCACAAATTGCACTAATACATGATATTTTAAACCATTTTCATGAGAACAAAAAGATTCTTTCTCTGTGTTAAGCAGTCTTAAAACCATTGGGTACTCAATGGAATTGCTTTAAGACCTTTTAAATCCTTCAAGGAATTTCATATAACCTTCATCGTCTAGTTAGACATAATAATCATTCATTATACATATTCAAGTATGTCATATATTGCCATACTGAAACAAGTCTCATTGAATCCACCACAGGAGAATATATCTCTATTTAATAATGTCAGGATTTTGTGAAAATCCTTTATGCCTCGAGACACAAACCGCACTTTATATCTTACGGTTATACTTTCGCACAATGATCATTTGTACCACACTAACATTATATTTTGATCCATGAACTATAGGATCAAAAACATCACTTTTCTAAGTAAAACAAAATATACTTGAATAATGTCAATCATTTATCTGTCCATACTATATGACAGATTCAAATTTATGATCCTCGTAACCATTTATAGCATTGAGTGCTACTTCATATCAAAGATACCGTCGACAATCATTTGATATCAATTCCAATACGACATAACTTATCAAGATCTCTTCATTTTCATCATTTTCAAGTACCTGAACCTTTGCCAAGGATTTATGAAGTGTTATATCACAGTGCTCTTTCAAAGCACTCACCTCATTATCATGACCATTTTGATAATTTGCTCCTCTCCTTCCTCAAGGAGTTTTACGTTTGGAATCAATTGGTCTATCACGTTGTTGGGGTACCATAGACTCTGTCCTTCAGGGACTATTTATTGGAGCATTTGCAACTTAATTAAAATATTGGGTCAACAAATACATTTGGCAAATTATTTGCAACATTTTGCAAATGAAGTATCTCTTGAACTTCAAGTCACATTTTTTTAACGAGGATCTAGATAATTCACCCCACACATAATTTTCAGCTGCTAAACATATCTCCCCCTAATGTTAGGAAATCTAACATTTACCCCCAACCTTATTTGGGGATCCATCTTTGTGTGTGGTGGAACAATAAAATCATATGTGCACACATCAAATTTTTAGATAGAAATTATTTGGTTTCTAACCCTGAACCAATTGTGATGGGAGGACCTTGTTGGCTTGATCCATACATGTTAAATAAACTCATCTCATACTAAATTTTATTTGAGAGATTTGTTCTCATAATTAGTGGTCTAGCTATAATTGGAGGCAAACAATTTTTGCTAAATCAATCAGTATTATCAACATAATGTTATAGTTTGGAACTGTGCTCTTAATTTAACAATCTGAGCAAACAACCTTACAAAAACCAATTTGTAAGTTATACAAATGTGCATGTGACCATACCATAGATGCATCTATTAAATCATAATAGTAAACGGTTCACATGGCAGGTGAACGGGTCCATATTCACCTTTTTATATGTTTCAAATAATTTCGAGGATACAATCCCAACCTTAGCTGGTACAATGATCATTTTATCATGAGAACAAGCAGCACAAGATAACTCTTGAAGAATCTTTTATTTATTCAAACATATAGTCACATGAATTCTCAATTTCTTTTGTATCACATTTGAATCGAAATGGCCAACCGATTTTGCCAACTGATATTTATTCTAGTAAATTTCTAGTTTACTTTTGCATGTGATTCCAACATCATGCCCACATTTGTATACAACAAACAACGGGAAAAAATGGGTAATGTTATACATAAATATTTATAACCCACTTTGGTTGTAGTAATTTGAAGATATTAAATCTTCCCATAATTTATAGTCGCAATATAATATTTTTTTTCTTTTCAATTCTTCCGAAACTTAAAAAGTTTCTTTTGAGACTTACTACATTATAAACAATTTCATTCTTCCAGATAGTAACAAATTAGCCCTTTCAGAACTCTCAATTAGTTTTGTGTACTACCACAAATTTCACAACGCCATTCTTATGATGACCATCTCCTTTAAGGAGAAAATTATTATTATTGTCATGGTTAAAATTATCACATGCAAGACTTGTTCATGACAACTAATGACAAATTTTTGTTGTCACACAACAATATTTATTTTGATCATGACCACAACCTTTATAGGAAAGAATTATTTCTTTCTTTTGTCCTTCAATAGTTCATAATTTAACATAACCCAATATTTGTGTAGTACTTAAAGTATATGACTAAATAACCATTTATGTCAAAATATTTATTTTCAATCTCTCAAACCTCCCGTAGAGGTGAGATGTGACATTTATCCAACAATATATGAACATGTTCTTATTCTTATCCATACGAACACAAGTCACATTTTCTTCAAAAAATGGACCATGACCATTTGTACATGCTCCATAAGTTTTTATTAGAAATTCATTGACATGCTTTGACATTATCAAATTTATGTGACTCACCTCAATATCACTTTAAGAGGTCAAATGTACCAAATGTACTACCACTTTTTATTTCTTTATTTTGATGGAGGATTTATAAAACTTTTCAAATTGGGTTGCATCAACAACAATGTGTCCAATATCTTTTCATACCAGTTTGATGAATAAAAATTACCTTCACATCTGAAGGACCATCTCAAGAAACAATGTGCCCAATAACCTTTCATACCACTTTGATGGACAAAATTACCTTCACATTTGAAGGACCATTTTAAGAGCCCACAATGTTCTTCCTTTTAATTACAACAATGATGATCATTAACATTTTACCATACTCATATTCATACATTCAATCACTTGACATTTTTCGAACATATTATGCACTGTTACCACATTCACATAAGAGAATAGAGCAAATTAATTGAAAAAATTTCATGACTTTCAGTCAAAAGTATACCAATTTTTGTTAGTCATCATCATATCATCACTATAGTGCATATGACTTAAACCCAATGTCTTACCCATATAAAGACGCCTTTGGTCATAAATCAATGGGACTTAAACCCAACTTCTTATTATCATGGTGCGACTTTACTCGATGTCTTACCCACTTGGTGCGGTGAAACTTGAATTCACCGTCTTACCCTCAATCAATGTCTTAATAAATCAAATCCATTACCAAAAAATAAATATTGAATACAATAAATATAATTTGAATTTGACTTAAAATTGAATAAAAATGAACAAAACTAATTAATTAGAACAACATGTTGGAACCATATAAAAGTCCCAAATTAAAATAAATTAAAACATTTTAATAGTCCCTCTCAATATTGTTATGAAGATTATCATAATTTACTAACTATTTTAAAATAACCACAAAACAAACTTTGTTAGAAAAAATAATATATTAATAACTTAATAAGTATATGTTTAGATAAAAAAAAAAATAAAGAGGTAAAAAAGTGACCAATAATAATAATCCAATCAATATGTGTATGCCACATAACTCAATAACTTATCTTTTAATAAAACAAGGTCATAAATTACAATTTCTTTACAAATTTTTAACTTACAAAACTAACTTTACTTTTTAAATATATAAATGATCAAATTAAAAGTTTGCTCAAAGTAAAAGCAACTTGCTGGACTCATATGATTTTGAGATGATAAGAAAACTAATGATGCATAATCAAAAGTAAAATACAAAATAAATTATATAGTAATTTACCTTGCATTCGAGAGAAAAATAAATACCAATATATTTACCTTCTTTATATTTACTTTGCTTCAATCCTTCAATAGTAGAACAATTATGCTGATAATGTGTTATAAAAACTAAAGCAAAATTAGACAAGAAATATTGAAGATGAAAGTAATAGAAATAGGGAGATAAGAGATGAGAGTTTTTCTTATTATTCCAAGTCTTCAAGTGTATACAATATGAACCCTTATGCCTCTATTTATAGTGTAACATAGAGGCATACAAAATGTTAGTCATAAACATAACATTAACATGAATATGATGGATGAGGTTATAGAAGTGAAATGTTACAAGAATAATGGTTATAAAGTTGGAGGTTATAGTTATCACCATAATGGAGGAAAGTAATGAAGATAATGAGAGAGAGTAACTTCTTGATCTAGTGAGCATCCATACTATAATATTTTATAAAAAAAATTATTTTTATTGACTTATTGTTATCAAAGTGAGCTATATTTTATCTTAATGGCTACTGACAAAGGCGTCTTAATATGCGGGTCATTTTACAAGAAAATATAGCAAAATTTATCATTGTACTTTGCAAAATAATTCAATACTTGCGTCAGAATTTTAAAAATTTGTGTCATTAATTCGACGATAACACCACCATCTTTTAAACATTAGAACCTCAAACGGCAAATTCTCAATAACCCAAACTAAATTAACCATTCTCAAGTTTCAAATCATTCAAATAAAAGTTAAACATTATTCAAGTATATATTTTTAAGTGATATTTATTAGAGTATGGTGGTCAAATTTAAACTATTTAGCAAAGTTCAGGATCAAATTTGAATAACTTTGCATAATTCAAAGGCTAATTTAATCATTTATTTTTCTTGTAAAGAAAAGCTATGCATAGAAAAGCTTATGTCATTTGTTAATAAAAACAAACTCACTTTTGTATTAAGAGAAATAGATCCAAAAAAAAAGCTATGCATTGAAAAGGTTATGTCATTTGTTAATAAAAACAAACCGACTTTTGTAATAACAAAAATAAATCTACGTCAAATATTAATAGAGATAAATATAAACATTCCATAAAATTCAAAAGTAATTTTGAACATTTGCAGTTATATTTAAACTAAATAATTGCCTTTAAGAAATATTAATTAAAGTGAATATATGTTTCTACAAATGACATGTTGTATTTGTTATTAAGCCATGAGCAAATATCAAGTGCTAGTAATCTTCTTCTTCTGTTTTTTATTTAGAATAAAAGTGAACAAAAAGAGAGAAAAAAAAATACTAAGAATTTGTTTGACCATAAAAATTATTCATACTTTTTTATTTTATTTGAAAATTAATTTTTGACTATAAAAATTTCAAATTTAACTCAAGATTGTATTTCAAATTTGAAAAATAATTTATAACATATTTTTCAATTTAATTTTCGCTTTTAAAGTTGTATCTAAGTACATTCAAACATGTACACTATTACAAATATTCTTTTGAAAAAAAAAAAAAACAATTCGAGCAAATCCTAGTAATTAAGACATTGTATGCAAATTGTTCCTCTCTCAATTAAAGATCTTTGTTTGAGTTTTGATTATGAAAAATTCTTAGTAGAAAATACTTTCACCTGAATAGAGCTCTATATTACACGAATCTAAAATAATTCGGCTTTAATGTGAAAAAAGAAGTGAAGATAAGGAAAAGAAGCACTAATGTTGGCACGTTGCAAAAAACAAAAGAAAAAAGATATAAAAAGTTAAAAATGTGTATTTGTTTTTGGTTAGTCAAAAGTTTGAACCTTTGACTCACAATGGTTAGGTAACACTATTTTCTGTGTCTGTCTGTCTGTCTTTCTTTTGTCTCTCTATTAAAACATTGGTTCTTTCGATTTTCTCTCTTTATTTATCTCTCTTTTCATCAGATCAGTGTTTCATCCTCCAGATCCTCTGGTTAGTACAGTCTTTAACTTAAATACACATCTTTATTATCTCTCTATATATAAAAATGTAATCTTGCTGGTTTTTTTTTTGAAAATAAATGGTTAGTTTACAAATGTTTTAGGGCTTGTCGTGGTTCAGAATCTAAAAATGATGATTGTAATAAATAGATGATTGAATTAAATGTTAAAGAAGAGGAAAATTGAAAGTTGGTAGCTGTTTTTAAGCTTTTACACATATATTTTTATGTATAAATGTTAAGTTGTTGCTTTTTTAAATGCTTTTTTCTGGGGTTAGTTTTTAAAGGTTTTAAGGTTTGGAGTGTTTCAGAATCAAGAATGCTAGTGAGGAGGGTGTTGAATTGACTGTCTTATCTGTAGTTTTATTTATGTTGTTATTATAATTGGAGTGGTGGGTAATTTGTGAAGAGGCTGTGTCATCTTGGATGAATTAAAGGGGGTTGTAGTCACTTCTTTGTTATTTTGGAACTGATTTGTTGTAATGTATGGTATAATTTTGTGGTTAATAGTGATAATCTCGTGAAGTTTATTTACAATTATTGGAATGAGATATGTTTGAATAGAGTGGAAGGGGTATAGATGACAGTTGAAGCGCACACAAACCAGTTCAACAACAACAACATACTCTAAATATATATTCCTGCAAGTGGGGTCTGGCAAGGGTAATGGACGCAAACCTTACTCCTACTTTTGCAGGGTAGAGAGGTTGTTTCCGATAGACGCTTGGATCAATAATATCATTTTCAATAAAGGTTTGAAAGAAAGTAGATGATTAGTGGAGCTGACCCAAATTAATTTGCCATTGAGGCTTAGTTGATTGATGATGAGGATTCAACTGCCTTTTGTTTCTTCTCTTTCTGAGTTTCCTTGCAACAATGAAATCCTGAACTTGGTTCCCAAGTGATCGTGTGACATTTTCATTCATACATTTGTGTATAATTGCCTTAGTAAACTCTGGGGGTTGGAGAAGGGTATCTTGAACTTTTATTGGATTGAGATGCAAACATGGGACAAGGGAGACGTACTTTGATTATTATGTAGATGCAATTGAGCTGCAGTTGCAGTATAGTCTTTTGTGCATAAATACCTTATTGGCTTATTTTTATTCTGTTAATTGTTTGTCTCTTTGAAAATTAGGCGTACATGGACATCATAAAGGAGCTGTAACAACTGATTTGAGATCCATAGTTTGACCATCACGAAGGCCTATGCTGTCGGTGGTTTTCGAAAACATGGGCTCGTTGTGCAGCAGAAACAAACACTACAGTCAAGCCGATGATGAGGAAAATACTCAGGTATGAGTTATACGAAATAGATTTGGAATTTTGGTATAGTCCATAGTGCTGTCTATAAGCTAGGAGAGCGAAAAATATTTCTTACACAACCCCAGTGTCCTGACTAGATCACGTGTCTTCAGACTGCAGAGATAGAAAGACGGATTGAACAAGAAACAAAGGCAGACAAGCATATTCAGAAACTTCTTCTACTTGGTAAATAAGGAAAAAAATAGTCTTCAATTATCATATGATCTAGTTATTTCTTACTTTGTCTTTGCTTTGCCTTTTCCTTTTATAATCACCATACCCATGTAGTGATTTATGATGCCTACAAGCTATAGGCATATTCTATTTCTACATTCAGACTTGTTATATTTGAGGAGGCAATTGGTTTTTAACTTTGCTTTTCCTCGAAGCTTCTGCTTCATAAGATGCTGGTGGAGGAAGCATAGTGAAAAAAATTTCTTTGGAATATTGTTGTAGCATAGAGGAACTTCCACCTCTGGATTGACTTATTTGTCGAATTCTTTATTCTTCCTTATCTTATAGTATTCTTTTGCCATATTTTAAACTTACTGCTGTGTGTTTGCTGGTTAATGTCCTGTTCGACTGTGTTTGCTGAATGCTGATTTTTCTGTTGTTTCAAGGTGCTGGAGATTCGGGGAAGTCTACGATTTTTAAGCAGGCAAGAGATCTTATAAAATATCTATTAAGATTCATTACTCCCAAAATGTATATGTTAATGAGTTGAAGTGTGTAACCATCTTATCTAAAAGGTTAAGTTGCCACTCATCTTTATTACTTAATTATGTCTTCAACGTGTCGCCACATGTGCCGGATGGATCTTATCAATGTCCGTGAATGATAAATTGTAGATTGAACTGCTGAGCTTGATTCTTTTTGATGAGTCAATCGCGTGAACATTTTTTTCTGATAATGAGTAGTGGTGAGACTCGAATCCAGTGGTGGAGGCAGGATTTTCACCTAGGGGGTTTAGAATATGAAGAAGTAAACATACGAAAATTACAAGAAAATAAACGCAGTGAGCGGCGAAGGGCAAGACTTACCTTAACCCACTAAATTTTAATACGTCTTGTCATGCCCCATTTAACATTTCTTCTTGCTTTTGCCTTTGCTCCTTCAAGCCCTTTTTAAAAATTGTCTTTTTTTCCTTTCATTTTGTAGTGTTCTACTTTATTTTAAACTCTCTTTTTCCCCGGATTTGTGCCCCTTCAATCATGTATTATCTTTGAAATTGTAAAGGTTCTATAAAAATGTGTAAGGATTGAATTACTAATAAAATAATACATATTTAGTACTCAACAACCGATTTTCTTTTTTTGAAACATACTCAACAACATCAATATTTTAAATGATGCAAGTATAGCTGGAAGTTGTTGGGAATGCGAAAGCTAAAATAGGGGAAAATACTGCAGTGAGCGAGACTTTAACTAGCGACCTTGGGAAAAATTTGAACCCCCTTGACCACAGAGATAAACTTCTTGGCTGTGTCAGATGGATTTATTATGGAATATATACACACATAAAAATTAAATTTTACCTGTATATATGGCAAAGGGGGTTCTACCCCTAGCTCTGTCCCTGCTCGAACCCAAGACTTTTGCCTACTATGATAACGTGTTAAATGTATCATTTCATCTTAAAGTTTAAGTTGTTAGAGAGCAAATTTTTATTTACTTTATTATATGTTCTGCAAAATGTGTTTCTCTTAACTCCAGTGTGCTCTATTATGTCTGCCATGCAGATAAAACTCTTGTTCCAAACTGGCTTTGATGAAGCAGAGCTAAAGAACTACATCCCTGTCATTCATGCCAATGTTTATCAGACAATAAAAGTACGGAATACTCGAAAGGGTGTGTTGGTTATTTCCTTTTTTGCATAATAGGTGCTGCTTGTTAGAGAGACATGCATATATAGAAATATCATACACATGATTGATAATGAGTGTCAATTACCATGTGTCATGGATACTGACATTCTTACATGGTGGGTGCTTGGTGTGCCATAACAGATATTACATGATGGGTCAAAGGAATTAGCTCAAAATGAATTAGAGGCCTCAAAGTATCTTCTCTCAGCTGAAAATAAGGTTTGTGTTATTTGTTCTTATGCAATTACTAGATATTTGGGCTGTCATCTTGAAGTCATTTAGCCAAGGGGAACCCATGAAAGTGAAGGAATGAGATTGCTTGTCTTACTTAGCTGCATAAACATAAACACGTACTTCTTTGGCTCCAGGAAATCGGCGAGAAGCTTTCAGAAATTGGAGGCAGGTTAGATTATCCTCACCTGACTAAGGATCTGGTGCAGGATATTGAAGCTCTTTGGAAAGATCCTGCTATTCAAGTAATTTTTCTTTGGGTTAAGCACTTTGAATATTTATTTCAGTTTCAAGTACTTTCTTTGGGATCGTTGATTTGTATTAACTTCACAAAATATTGTTTTTTTACTTATATAAATAAATGATAATTGAAATGATCAATTCATTGAAATCAATCAATCAACTATGCCTCAATCCGTAACTAGTATTTTAACAACCCCAAAGTAGTTGGGGTTTCTCGACATGGTCCGGTATATATCTGCTCTCGTAGGAGCATTTCACGTCTTTTAATGTCATTTGTTGGTTTGTCTTTAAGGAAAAATCAGGAGTTCTGCAAAACTAGAGACTTTTTAAAATCTTACACTTATTCCTAATCGATCTAATGTGAAGAGCCAGAAACTACTAAACCGCATTCCTAACTAGTTGAATTTTCTATATGGATCACTTTCCATTTTGTTATAGTCTTAACTAAGTTCATATTTATTCCTAGATATCACAGATCTTTTCAGGAAACTTGTCTCGTGTGATTTTTGGATTCCCTTGTTCCATTTTAGCACCTTCATTCACTAAAGTGTCGTACCTTCAGACTGGTGCATTCGGATGGACATGGCTTGATAATCTGAACCTTCTCTCATTTTATTGTGTATCTATGTTGCTTACACCTTTTTTCCATAAGACTTAGTGGACGATACCTGGGCTAGTGGGAGATAACAGGTACCTAGTGGAATAGTTTAGGTGTGTGCGAGCTGGTCGGTTATCACCGTCATAAAAATGTGCATGTTACTTGCACCTTTTGTCAGAGGTGCTTATCCTAATTTTGTCTAGAATTATATGACCACAAATTCATCTTAACTGTCACATTTTAAGACAGTCATCTTGAGAATATTTTTGGGCTGTAAATGCCCAACACTCACGCCCACGCTGCCAGTCTTTGCCTGTCACTATATTTGTCATCTTCCCATCGCATAACGATCTCATAATACTCCATGTCAGTCATCTCTTCTAACACTATATGCTACATCTTTGTCTATCCTGGCATTTATTCTCCTAAAAGACTGAGCTTAGATATCTGAACTATTCATATTTAGCACCACAATCCATCACTTTACCTTTATTTTTCTTGTGTGTGCTAAACTGGCAATGCATATAGATTGTCTTACTTTAACTTGTCCCAAAGCCTCATCCTTTAGAATTGCTTTTCCATAGTTCCTAATTTTTAATCTAATTGAAGCAAATCACTTTAGTATGTGATTATTCATACAATAGCTGATCAGAGATTCTGATTAATAAAACAGATGATGGAATCAAGTATAAGATCCGAAATATATGAACCCTTGGGGTGTGTTCAGAATGAAGGAAAATGTTTAAAATAGAAATGTTTTGCTGGGAAAATAAGTGGGTTTCTTACTTGTTTTCTTGTGTTCAATATGTAAGCAAAAATATTATCCTAAAAGCATTTATGAATATTCTAGTTTATCAAAAAAAAAAAGAAGCATTTATGTATATTCTAGACAAATACTATGGGGGGTAGGCTAGGGGTGTGGGGCAGTGGGGATAGGGGCTAGAGGTGTGAAGATGAGGTGTGTTGGAGGGTGGATACACAATTAATGTGGAATGGCACTTGTGGAACTTCTTTTTCCTACTTCCACTAGGGAAGTCATTTTCCTCATTTTTAAGAAACTTGTGTTTTCCTATAGAAATGTTCTCAAAATATTTTGACCAATCGAACATTGGAAAATTGGAAAACATAACTCCCTCCGTAATGAACACACCCATAATCTTTTAGTAAGTAAAGACTAACATTTCTTTACTCTATTTGAGTTCGTTCTTTCTTGTAGGAAACTCTGTTACGTGGTAATGAGCTTCAGGTTCCAGATTGTGCCCATTATTTCATGGAAAACTTGGAGAGATTTTCTGATATACATTATATTCCAACAAAGGTAAGAAATACCAGTGAGGTATTTCCCGTTTAGGAGTTGTGCTTTTATTGCTATAATAAAATCTTATCTTATTTTCATATTGAATTTGCAAACAAATCATAATCATCTGTTCTCCAACTCTATCATAAAACTATCCTCAACATGATGTTGAATTCACAATTGTACAAATCAGTTTTGGCTCAGATGCATTATTAGAAGTATTTTATGTTTGAGTTCGGTCTTAGGGGTGTCAAACTGTCGATGTAAACTGGAAAGAATGGTAGTCTTGACATGTATAACTTTGGGCCAAACCAATTATCTTTCTTATCTCATTTTAATCCACCCATTTGACAACCCCGGTGTTGGTAAATATTTCAAAATTCAAACTGCAGCTTGCTATTGTTGAAATTTACTTTTAGTTATGGCAGTATATTTTAGTCTAGTAAGTTGCTTAGGTTTAGGATGATTTAAATTTTAAATTTCTATTAGGTTTTGTTTAGTTGAGATAAAGAATTAGGTTTTTTGAATTTCAAATTATGCAGATTTTGTGTTTTAAGTTGGTTATTTAAAGCCCTTATATGCACAAAATCATTGAGAGACATTTTTAATCAATACTTTCAACCTCTTTGCTGCACCATCTTTTTGAAGAAAAAAAACAGTGATAGTTAAATACGCCGTTTAACACCCAAGATACTTGCTATTACAGTACGCTTGCCCTTGCTTACCGTATATGCCTGTATATAATTTTCTGTTACATTAGTGGCATTCTTTATATAGGAAGTGTAAGTGTAAGAAGTGC
Organism: Solanum bulbocastanum; assembly: GCA_037074985.1. Taxonomy (NCBI): domain Eukaryota; kingdom Viridiplantae; phylum Streptophyta; class Magnoliopsida; order Solanales; family Solanaceae; genus Solanum; species Solanum bulbocastanum. The sequence continues at coordinate 33,221,281 of CM073604.1, forward strand.
AAGTGCTGCTTGTCTATTGCTGGTAAAGGAAAATGTGGTTCGTCTATCAAGTTCTTATAGTTGCTGTTCAATTACTCTCAATTGCTATAATTTCTTTCTTCATGCATAGTATCTTGGATTGCATCGGGTGAATTGTATAAAGTTTCTTATCTAAAGATGGGTTACTTTTATTTTTATCTATTTATTGTACTCTTATACACTCCTTTAAGTGCTAGTTAGATACATTTCCTAGCCAAGAACAACAAAATTCTTTGATGATGATGGTTGTGATACTTGAACCAAGGAATCTTGTCTGTTCCGTTCATGTTGAATTGTCTAGACTACCTCATTTAAAATTGTAAGATGTTAGAGAGAAAAAGCTTTGTTTATTTAATGATGTCTTTAACACTGATACCTTATATGCATTACAGCTGGTTTTATTTACTTTATTGGAGATCTTAATAGAGTAATCATTTTTCTTGTTATTGCAGGAGGATGTTCTTTTTGCCCGGATTCGAACGATGGGTGTCGTTGAAATACAGTTCAGGTGAATTTTCACTCATCTTTGAACTGTCCTCTTATCCATTTCCTAAAACGTCACTTTTAGTGGTTTTTTACATTTTGATCTCTTAAAGAAGTGTTGGTTTAATCTAGAGCCTATAAATTACTACCTTTTACTGGATTTGCAAGCAAAGTGAAAGAACTATCCGAAACACCACTTAGTTTTCTTTGTTCTGACGGAACAAGACATATGTTGGTTGAAATCCTTCTTACTATCTCTTTTGTAGGCAGGCCCTATCTGCCTTGAAGAGCAGGCTCATATACACGTCTTTCTTCTTGTAGCATTCAATGAACTACGTGATATGCTTTTGTCTGTGTAAAGTCATAGTCATGCGATTGAAATATTAATTATTAAACTAGTTGATGTGCAGTTCCTGTTTATCCCTCATCTGTTGCCAAAGTGCCTACTTGTGCCTGTCAAAGTAGGTACATTTATATGTCCTTGCATTTCTTGATTATGATCCAGTTCTTGTGGTCCTCGAACGATGCAATATGACTTTGTATTTTTGTTTTCTTACAAGATACATTGTATTCTTTCTACTTACGATGGATAGCTTTATAACTACCAAAATATCTGCAGTCCAGTTGGAGAGAACAAAAAAAGTGGAGAAGTATATAGGCTTTTTGATGTTGGAGGTCAGAGAAATGAGAGAAGAAAGTGGATCCATCTATTTGAAGGTGTAACAGCAGTTATATTTTGTGCCGCTATTAGTGAGTAAGATTTCTATTCCTAACTTTCTGAAATTTCTAACATCATTTACTTTTAAGTCAACCCAAATCTGGACTTGATCATAAGTAGCAGTACGTGGATCATGTAGCTTTCCAGAATGAGAAAGGAAATAAATCCTTAATTTATCTAGGTCAAAAGGATTTGAAATTTGTGAGTAGGAAATGATCCAACTGCATACTTATCATTGTTCTATTATTCACTTCAGGTATGATCAAACTCTATTTGAGGATGAAAGAAAGAACCGAATGATGGAGACCAAGGAACTCTTTGAGTGGGTCTTGAAGCAACCATGTTTTGAGGTCAGTTTTTTGTGTCTTCTAGAGGGCAATGCTTGGTTCGGGATCTTGAATTATACAATATCCACTTGTATCAGCTTGTACTCATGGATCTTTTTTGTTATATACATTTGCATCACTTCTTTTGGGTTTTTTTTAAAAAGAAAATAAATCAGACCAGTTAGGAAGTTGACACTTTATTCTTTGTGCAGAAAACTTCCTTCATGCTGTTTCTCAACAAATTTGATATATTTGAGCAGAAGGTTCTGAAAGTAAGTACATTTTATCTAGTAGCGGTGTCTGTCTGTGGAACTGTTCTTTCTCATCTAAGAATAATATCCTGTGGTTGTAGGTGCCCCTCAACACTTGTGAGTGGTTTAAAGATTACCAGTCCGTTTCAACAGGAAAACAAGAGATTGAGCATGCTTATGAGTAAGCTTTTTTCATGTGCAGTACTTTTATTAATGAGAACATATTGATCCCACAGTTGCATTTCTTGGGCTCTTCAAGAAATACTGGAATTTTCCTGATTTGCTTTTCATCACATAACTAGTGAGAAAATAAATCTCTCAAGTAGCGTGTACGCACAATTAATTCACATAACGATTGACTTCTAGCAGTCTATAGCTATTACGATTGACTTGCACATTAGATGGGATAGCATAGTTAATTTATTTGTGTTTTTTTTTAATTTACTATATTGGTCCATTTTCTGCTTTTTGGGTTTATCATTATGAACCAATATTTGGATCTTGGGGACGTGGCCAGAGCTCATAGTCTTTCCTTCGACATTCTTGTTTTAATTCACGTGCTAAATGGTCTATTCTGTATTTTGATGATGTACTCTTTAGGTTTGTAAAGAAAAAATTTGAGGAGTCATATTTCCAATGCACTGCACCAGATCGTGTGGACCGTGTGTTTAAGATCTATAGAACCACAGCCCTTGATCAGAAGCTTGTAAAGAAGACGTTCAAACTGGTAGACGAAACCCTGAGAAGGAGAAACCTCTTCGAAGCAGGTTTATTATGAAATTTTTTAAATTTTCAAAAAAAAAAACAGAAATGTTCATACCTCGAAAGATGCATACAAGTTTTGAACAGTGAGGTTCAAATACAGAAAAAAAGCTATGGTGGGGGGTATTATATCAGATTCTACAATTTAAGTTTTGTCCATGTTAGGTCTCGAAGCACATATTTCTTTCTATATCCCGGTATTATTAGGTTCTACTTACAAAGCAGATGGTTCAAAACAAAAATTGATATTCAAGTATATTCTATTGATGTTCGTTTTGTTGAATGTTATAACATTCTCACAGCGCGCGAAGTTGTACATGTATTGTTGGTTAACCTTTCGCTATCTCGTGCTTTATTTAGTTTATCGTTTAGCTCTTACCCAGCTTAAGCTATTATTGTGATGTTATTCCAAAAGCCTGTTCAAGATTTCAACTAATTCTCAGTCAGCTTCAGTGTTGGTTTACAACCCCCTATGGTGAATTTTTTTCCCTTCAACTTTTATGGTCTTTGAATGTTGTGGTTTTAGGTTTTAGTTAACTTTTGTGGTCTTTGAAATACAAGTAGGGCTGTCCATAATCCAAACACTTGTATGTTGTCTAGCTAGGTTAGGAAAATACACACAAACTTTTTGGTTTTATTTGGTCATGAAATTAATGTGAAAGTTAACTTTCTGATTTTAGGTTTCTTTTTGTGTTCGTATTGCATGTATTATGTAGTTAAACTTACATATACGTTTTACAAAATTAGGTCACTTAAAAGATAAAAAAGATTTATGATGCGACATTGACAATGAATTGATGTGTAATAGTATGGAACTTTTTTAGACATGTGACAAGAATCTCTCTACGAAAGAAAGAAAAATCAATGTCAGTGTTTGTTTGGTCAAGCGGTCAAAAATAACTTATTTTGAAAAATATTTTTAAAAAAAATACTTTTCAAAAAATACTACCTCTAGAGGAAAATAGTTTATGTTTAGTTAATCCATTTGAAAAGTATTTATCTTAGATAAGGTGATTGTGTTTGACAAATCGTGTTAAAAATATATTTTTGAGTATTAAATTACAAAGCAATGGATATGTACTATTAAAATTATTTTACAGAGAGAAATTATTTTAAATATTATGATGAAAGATATTAATTAAGTTTGTATATTTATTAAATTAAAATTTCCAATCAATATAATACATAAATAATTTAAATGAAATATTAGATATTAGTATAAGATTAACATGATAATTTAAATATACTACAAAACATCAAACAATATAAATTAAAAATTATTCCACAAATTGTCATTCGTAGGACCTTTATTTGGAAGTTAACTATACATAACGCAAAAATATGATGATGAAACTTGCATTGTAAAGAAGAGGTTCCAATGAATACCCCAGTTTCGTGTCTCAAAATTTAAATCAGGTCAGCTTTGATCAAAATAAAATACTTTGTTTGTTATACGACATGAGAAGAATACAATTTAACATTTTTTTCCTATAAATTTTCAAATATTTAAAATTTAATGAAAAATATTGTGTTAATCTAACCTTTTTTTCTACGTATAAATGCACATTATATATAAAGCATATTCGTAATTAATGACATTATTCTTTATTAACAAAAAAATAAATAAAAGATAAACAAATAATAATCTTATAGGTGATGCATGGATACTTGTATTCAAAATTAAAAGGAAATGATCTATTCTTCTATTTTTATACTAAAAGAAAATAATGTTTTATGATAAAAATTCAATAAATTAATGAGGAATATATTTGATAAATATGTATTTATGATAAGGATAGTTTTGTTTTAGAAAAAAATTGCTTCTGTTTTTTTTTTTTCAAGAACCAAAATTTTTAACTTTTTCTCAACAACAAAAAACCTATTTCTATTGCTATTCAAAAGCACTTTTACTTATTGCTAAACACCTTGAATTTTTTTAATAAATACCTTAAATTCATCCAATTACTTTTAATAAATAAATAAATTTATACTAAGTTTACACTAAGGGGTGTGGTTGGCACAGTTGTTTTCAAAATTTTATTTTATATTTAATTGGCCAAAATATTTTTTAAAATATTTTCTTTAAGAAAACAAGTTCCCTAAAAATAAGAAAAATAATTTTCTTTTTTTAAAAAAAGAGTTTTATAAGTGACATTTCAAGTTTATTGTCTTCTTTCCACCCATCAAATACCCTCAAGGCCTCAACTCCCACACAAAAGTAATTTATCAAACACACAAAAAAAAAGAGTAAAAAATACACTTATGTTCCAAGTATAATTTTCCATTGAAAATATTTTTATTAATAGCAATATAAATAAAAAGAAAGGTGATTCAATTAATACCACTTATTCACCATCGTGATCAATCTCTATCTAAATTGGTGATGAAGAGAATTGTCCATTTTATCTTTGTCATAACTATCTAAATAGGCATACATACATCGGGTGACATAATGGATAATTTATATGGCTATTTATTTCAATTAATCCATTTTAAATAGGTTGAATATTCAATCAATTTAAAATGAGAAAAAATATGAATAAAACTTATATTATTCATTTAAAAGTGGTAGTTTTATGATAAAATGGATAAAAGAGGTTGTTTCATAAAATAAAGAATAATAAAAATAAGAATATGGCATTAATATATTTTTTAGAAGGTAAGATGGTCAGGGTAGGGAAGTGGGTGTGATAAGGAAAAAAATTGATTTTTTTTTTCTAAAAACAAATTAATTTTCTTGGGAGGGGGTGGAGTGAAAAAAAAAAATTAAATTGTTTTACTCTTTTTGGGGGTAGGGGTGGGAGAGCGTTGGGATAGTGGGATGGTAAAAAATTAAAAAAATAACTTCAAAAAGTTTTAATTGTTTTTCGGTTTTGGGGGGGGGGGGGGGGGAGGGAGGGTTGAGTAAAAGTTTTTTCTTTTGAATATTTTAACAAGACCCTCGTTGACATTAAATTTTGGTCTGATATTTATCAAAATTAATACTTTTAAGTATTTTATTTGTTAAATAGTTCAAAATACAGATTTTGCAATTTTAAAGCAATTTTTTGATAATTATTCTTATTTTTTGAAAATATTAGGATGATTATCGATTAATTTTGATTATATTATTTTTTGTCACAATCAGTTGAATGTGTTGTGAATACTTAGTTAACTAAATAACTATTTTCTTTTAAATTGCATCTTTTACATGTCATTCATTTTATTCGTTACATTTGTTAATATTCATTTTATTTGTTACTTTTATTAATATTTATATTGGTGTTATTTAGCACAATTTAGAAATACATTAAAAACAGATAAAGAATTGTATACACATATATTTTATTAACTAGTGATTTTGGTCCACGACTTTAAGATAATTGTATTATACTAAGGTGTTTTTCAATTTTCTACTTAAACAAATACTTGATCACTAAGTTAGGTTTAGGATTTGTTTTTTTTGAGATTTTATAAGAAGGGTCTTCATTAGGATTTCCGGCTAGCCGCCAAAGCTCCGGTGACTAGTCCACCACCAAAAAAGACCCCAACCCCATTTTTCTTCCTTTTCCATTGTCACTGTTTTCACAAAACCACCAGATCTTTCTCAAGTTCACCACCTGAGCACACACCTCTATTTCCTTCTATTGTTCTCCGACAAGATGCCATCAAAAATTTGTTGCCACTTCGCCATTTCCAGCGAAACCACACAACTCTCCCTCCCTTTCTCCGTTTCCGACTGGCTCAAAGCCAAAACTTCACGAACTCCACTAGACCCCACCCAACCAGAAACGCCATCTCCAACCTGACTCAAACCCCATGCGAGCTCCAAGCTCTATCAAAACCACCAAGTTTATAGTTCCGGTGAAAACCTAAACCCAAACCAAAAATCGCGAACTCTGTGTAAGATTTAAATACTATAATACACATCAGGATCTTAAACATGATAATCTTATGTAAAGAATGTTAGGGCACATACCTGATGCGGAAAACATCCTCACAGAGAAAAGCAGAAGCGTTAGTCGTAAATTGGTTTCTACCTCCTTGCCTTAACCTTATGTTACCACAACCGTCAGCAATGAAATTAATGTAGATAATATGTGGTAACCTAATGGATGAAACGAGGACCATTTATAGAGGTTAAGACTTAATTTGGTACGTCCATTAAGTAACCAATGTACGGACGAGATCTATTCTTCATTAACTATTATTTATGGTATTACTTGAGTTACAAGTAAACTTGGGCCACAAGTAAACTTGGGTCATAGGTAAGAGATTATTCTTACATTCTCCCACTTGGTCCAATGACCATATAACATTAATATTTCATAAACATTAGTTGCACATAAAATAAATCTCTTTTATAATGTCCATTATACATACCACAATATAACAAACTACTAATGCGAGTTATGGCGGTTGTACATAAATTTTAAGCTACATACTTCCTTCTATATACTATTACATTAGCAACTTATCATACTAGGTTCATAAGGTATGAAACATATAACATTACAGTTTACAATAATATCTCACAGAGACTTATCTTGTAATATCTCAAAATAATAAGGTGTACACCATTATGAGAAACAAGAGATTCATTAATGTATATCAGAAACACATAATTGATCTCAGAGTGTAAAAAAATCATAAATATATCAATCATAAGTACAACCAAGATTCAGTTTTTGAACATGTTCTTTAAATGTCTTTGGTTGTGAGTCCTTTGTTAACGGATCTGCAATCATAAGATCAATTCTAATATTCTCAAGTAACATTCTTTGTTTCCGAACTTCTTTCTTGACAGTAAAGTACTTTAATTTCATATGTTTGATACCTTTGGAGTACTTATCGTTCTTGGAGAAGAATATTACTGCAGTATTATCACAATAATTTTTCAGCGTCTTGGTAATGGTGTCGACAACCCCAAGTCTTGAAATGAAGTTCCGCAACTATAATACATGAATTGTGGCTCCATAGCATGCCACAAATTCATCTTACATTGTGGTTGTAGCAATGACAGATTGTTTAGCACTCTTTCACGATATTGCTCCTTTAGCTAATACGAACAAGTAACCAAAGGTGGACTTTCAAGTGTCAACACATCTAGCAAAACATGAATTCAAGTATCCAATAACTTTTAAGTAATTGGATCTCCTATACATGATCATGTAATCCTTCGTTCCTTTCAGGTACCTCAAGACTTTCTTTGCAGCTTTCCAGTGATCAATTTCAGGTTACTTTGATATCTCCCTAACATTTCGACCGCAAAAATAATATATGGTCTTGTGCAAGTTTGAACATACATCAAACTTCTAACAGTAGAAGAGTAAGGAATCTATTCCATTTCTTTTCGTTCGACATCATTCTTTGGGCATTGCATGAGATTGAATTTGTCTCCTTTTTGAATAAAAACTATTCCTGCTGAACAATTGTTCATGTTAAATCTCTCTAGAACAATTTCGATATAGCCTTTTTGAGACAGTCCCAATAATCCTTGTGATCTATCACAAAATATTTATACCCCTATCACATAGAATGCCTCACCAATATCTTTCATTTCAAAGTTCATAGAGAAAAAATCTTTCATCTCACGTAATATGTCTAAATCATTAGCAACAAGTAAAATGTCATCAACATACAAGACTAAAAATATAAACTTACTCTCGTTGAAATTTTGGTATATACATCGATCAACGGTAATCTCCTTAAATCCAAAAGATGTTATGGTATCATTAAACTTTATATACCATTAGTGTGAGGCTTGTTTGGGCCCATATATTAACTTCTTTAGTTTAGACACTATTTGATCTTTTCCTTTAATTTCAAAATCCTCTGGTTAGTCCATATAAACATCCTCCTCAAGGTCTCCATTAAGAAAGACAATTTTCACATTTATTTGGTGCAACTCTAAATCATAATGAGCTACCAAAGCCAAAACAATAGTTCTTAATGAGTCTTTCTTTGAGACCGGTGAAAAGGTGTCTTTCAAATTAATGCCTCCTTTTTGAGTGTATCCCTTGGCAACAAGTCTGACTTTATATCGCCCAATATTACTATCTGAATCTCATTTGGTCTTGAAGACCCAGCTACACTCGATTCTTTTAGAATTTTCTGGTAATTGAATAAGATCTTATACTTTGTTATAATCCATGGATTTTAACTATTCATTCATGACATCAATCCATTTGTCAGACTCAATGCTTTTTATGCCCTGTAAAAATGAAATCGGATCTTTATTAATTTCAATGTCAAAATTTGACTCTTGCAAATAAATCACATAATCATTTGAAATTGTCGTTTTTCTTTCTCTTTGAGACTTCTTTAATGGCATTGTTTGTGGTTCATTTGCATCAGATACTTGTGAGTTAGTTCCTTCTTGAAGTGTTTCACCTAAATATTGCTCAACATCGTTAAAGTGTTATTCAATAAGAGGAAGAACATTTGTTATTGGTGCGGAAATAGGTACATTCATGGACAATGAAATATTTACCTTTACCTCATTAATTTTCACACTTTGTCATTCAACACTCCCCTAACTTCACCATTCTTAATGAATTTTGCATTACTAGTTTCAACAATTCTCGAACTATGATTTGGACAGTAAAACCTGCACCCTTTAGATTTCTCTGGATAACAAATAAAGTAACCACTTACCATTCGAGAATCTAATTGCTTTTCATGTGGATTATAAACTCTAGTTTTCTCTGGACAATCCCAACCATGTAAGTGTCTTAAACTAGGCTTTCTTCAAGTCTACAGTTCAAAATGGGTCTTTGAAACTGCCTTACTAGGAATTCTATTCAATAAATATACAATGGTTTTAAAAGCATACATCCACAATAATTTGGGTAATGAGGAATTACTCACCATACCACTAACCATATCCATAAGTGTTCGATTATGCCTTTTTGCAACACCATTTTTTGAGGTGTTCCCGACATAGTATATTGTGCACATATGCCATGTTCTTCGAGGAATTTTGTAAATGGATCTGGACATTGTCTTGATTTGTTATACTTTTCATAATATTCACCACCTCTATCTGACCTAATGATTTTTACTTTTCTATCTAATATTCTTTGAACTCATTGACGTACTCTTTGAGAGCGTCTGCTGCTTGAGATTTTTCTTTCAACAGATAGATAAATCCATAACATGAAAAATCATCGATAAAGGTGATAACATATTTTTCTCCATCAAAAGATGGAATATCAAAGGGTTTGTAAATTTCAGAGTGTATAATTTGAAGAAGTTGAGTGCTCCTTGTGGCATCTTTCTTGGTATGTTTGGTTTGATTTCCTTTAATGCAGTGCAAACATATATCAAGATCAGCAAAATTGAGATTCAGAAGAATCTCATATTTTAATAATCTTTTAATATTTCTTTGGATACATGACCTAAACGTCTATGCCACAAATAAGCAGAACTTTATTTTAGTGATAGTGTCCTTCCTTTTCAAAAAAAAAAAAAACGACACTTTAGCAGGTGCTTCTTCTTCTTAAACTTGTTGACCTTCACTTTAAGTCCTTTACCAGCTCCTTCGCCCATGAGGTTAATGGAATGACCTCCTTGCTTCTTAAGTCTTGACTCTTCTTGAGTAGGTATATTGGACAATTCACTAATATACCACTTATCCTTAATAGTGTTATAGTTAATTCAGAATGGTTCATACTCGAGAGGCAATGAGTTCAGAATAAACCGAACCAAGAAGGTGTCATCCACTTTCATCCCCAAGGTTCGATGTCTTGCTGCAATGTTAGTCATCTCGATGATATGATTTTGCATACTACGTGATCCATCAAACTTCATGGTTATGAGTTCAGCCATTAGTGTACAAGCGAGAGACTTATCAGTAGAATGAAAACATTCTCCCACAAACTTCAGGTATTCTCTGGCACTATTATGGATAGTACCCTTATTGTTGTTAGCAACAATCATTCACATGAGCATAAGGCTTAATCATTTAGATCACTCTCATTATTTATGAAAATACCTCTCATCCTCATTGCTCTCATTAGTAATGACAATAAATTTGTCATTCAGCAGAGCCAAGTCAAGATCATCTAAGTGGAACTGGACTTGTTCATGCCATTTAGAGAAGTTCAATCCATTGAACACAGTAACAAATAAAGCATATGAATGAAGAGAAACAATTGCAAAATAGATATACATGCTCACAAATCAGAAAATAATGTGAATTCAGTAAAACGATAGAAGTGTATCGTAATTTTCCTTGGGTAGATACTACGACACACTATCATAATTTTAATGCTATTTTTTTTTTATCTTTAATAGGTAATTAAATATTTTTAACCGAACAAATACGACATCTTTGGATATATAATATATGTTTGATTGAAAATATCAGTTTACCTCATAATGTTCAGTATTCGTAGAATGATTGATTCATCTTTGGGTAAATTCTTAAGTTTTAGCAATAGTGAAAGTCAATTTATCTATTTATTTTCAATATAGACATTTCATTAACTTTCATAGATAAATGACAATTTTATGAATGCATATTTTTCTTAACCATACTAGTTTAACCATTTTGGTGACTAACAAACTATATAAAAAATATGCACACATAATATCATAAAATTTTGTGCATGTGAATAATTTTATACATTTTAATTTGGACACTTTGGTGACTAACAAACTATAGAAACATAATACATGCATCAAATGATCATAAATATTATATGTGTAGACGCTAATTTCTTTAGTTTGACAACTTTGGTGACTAACAAACTATTTTGCACTAAGTACACATATTATTTATTGCTTAGAATAACAACCACTTTAATGTATTACACAATCTAAAATGGAACATAATTATTGAATTATGGAAAAATTATTTAAGATTTTTAGAATTCGTGCAAATTAAACTTTGCTAACAACTGATTAACTTAAGAGTCCAAACACATTAAATAGTCAAGCACAAAATTACGCTACTACAAAAGAATTCAACAATAAGTTTGAACATAATTTCTTGTAGCTAAAGTTACGCATTTTCTCTATTCTCTAAATTTGAATACTAGCCAATAGCAGTGAACATATGTGTATTCCTTTTGGTCAAAGTATCAAGAAAACAGGTCCACTGCCGTGAGGATCCAATCAACCACCAAATTTCAATTTTTTTTAATCTATAAAAAAAACTCAATTACAAAAAGAATTACAAAAGTTGGTCTATACATATCTATGATTTTTCTCATCGGCAGTAACCTCCTCTTCTTTTTCCGTACCGATACAAAATATACGAGTTTTATGTTCATAAGTGTAGTTCACATAATTCATACATACATCGCTACATTATTTCTGATGCGGTTCGTAATTTATGACACATAAAATTTAATCAAGCGCTACACTTACAACGAATACATAATTTGATTGAGCAAAAAAATAGGCTATTCCCGTGACAATTTTTTTCTACTTATTTTAATTAGTTGCATAAGATATGCAAAGATTATCCGTTCAAACAATTCAAGCTCTGATGCCACATGTAAGATTTAAATATTTAATACACATCAGAATCTTGAACACGATAATCTTACATAGAGAACGTTAGGGGCACATACCTAATGCGGAAGACATCATCACAGAGAAAAGCAAAAATGTTAGTCGTAAATTAATTTCTACCTCCTTGCCCTAGCTTTATGTTACCATAGCCGTCGTCGATGAAATTAATATAGATAATATGTGAAAACCCTAATGGGTGGAGGGAGAACCAATTTATAGAGGTTAAGACTTAATTTGGTACGTCCATCAAGTAACCAATGTACGGACGATATATGTTCTTTATTAAATATTATTTATGCTATTACTTAGGCCATAAGTAAGATTATTCTTACACTACGAGCTTGCGAACCCACAACTCTGGTCAAGAGTAGCAAACATAAGAACCCACAACTTCGGTCAAGAGTAGAAAACATAAAAAAAATAGCCGCGAACCAACGAGCTCTGCAGCTCCGGGGAAAACCAATATCAAACCAGAACAACCAGAGGACCGGCGAACGACAACAATTAATGACACTTTTCTGGTGACTTTCGACATTGGGTAATATCTTACTATACTTTGTGATACTTATTTTCTTTGATTATTTTGATTATTCTATGTTTTGGGGTTGGTTTTTTATCTATATTATGTCCTTTTTTTTATGATTATTTGCACTATTTATGTTTCTATTTCTTACTGTCTTAGTTTTTATTCATTCTCTATATATTGAAGCCGCTTGGGAAGCAGCTGGCTGTTGTCCTGCCAGCTTGCCGCCCGGGGGCTATTGTAGTCACTTTAAGTTATTTTTTTCCGTTATAATTTATTTGTCTTATTTTATATATCTAAAAATTACTCAAACAATATTATAAATTACAATATATTAGTGACTTCAAATATATATTTAGAAGACATATAAAAAATTAGGTTGACTTTTGAAATTCTATTCGTACAAAATAAATTGACACTAAGGAAGTAACACATATTATTTGAAATGCAGTAAAAAGTACCATAATCACAATAATAAATATATAGAAGCCGCTTGGGAAGCAACTGACAGTTGTCTTGCCAGTTTGCCGCCCAAGGGCTATTATGGTCACTTCAAGTTATTTTTTCTTGTTTTAATTTATTTTATATATTTAAAAATTACGTAAAAAGTATTATAAATTACAATAAATTAGTGATTTTACATATATATTTAGAAGACATATAAAAAAAATTAGGTTGACTCTTGAAATTCTATTCGTACCAGATAAATTGAGACAAAGGAAGTAACACATATGATTTAAAATGCGGTAAAAATTACTATAAGTCACAATAATAAATAACTTATAAATTTAAAAGACATATAAAAATTTAGATGATTCTTGAAATTCTATCAATACCACATATATTGGGACAAAAAGAGTAACACAAATTATTCAAAAATTAAGTAAAAAGTTTCTATAAATTACAATAATTAATAATTTAAAATATTCAAAAGACATACAAAAAATTTGATTGACCTTTGAGATTCTGTCAATGCACATAAATTGGGACAGAGAAAGTAACATATATTATTTGAAAATGACATAAAAAGTACTATAAATCACAATAATTAATTACTTAAAAATTTGATTCACTCTTGAATTCTACTATGCCACATAAATTGGGAGAGAAAATAAAAAGTACTACACTATAAATTACAATAATTAACAACTTTAAATATCTAAAAATCATAATAAAGATTTGATCGACTTTCCAAGTTCTATTTGTGTCATATAAATAAAAAAATATATGTTGGGCCCGTGCTAGCACGGGCTCCAAATGTCGTGTGTATATATATATATATATATATATATATATATATATAATTTAAATTGGTAGTATTTAAATGCATTATCCAATTAATTACACCCCTTTCAATTTATTTACATTTCGTATTAAATTAGGAGTTAAAAAATTCATAAGAAGTGTGATGAGTGTTTCAAAAGGGAAGAAGAAGTATTTGGAAATAATTAATCTATTTATGGATTTCACATTAAACTAAGAAGAAAATAAAGATAAATTTATTTTGTGATTTGGAAGGAGCCTAAATTAGTGCTTATATTAGCAACTTCTTCCTTTACTAATTCCTTTCTTATTTCATTTTTTTCTTAAATGTTTCTCTATTTTGTTTTTTTTCCCATTCTTAATTGAAGTTAATATTTTCAGTAATAAATTAAAATATAAAGGCAAAGTGTTGATAGAGTGAATGATCAATTAGTCACGATTCGAGTTTATACCCTGGACGTGACCGACACTCGAGAATTATTATTGGTTCCAAGTGAACCGTCATCCTGACTGACTACAAACGGAAGACTAACTCAAGCATACATAAGCATAAAACTGAATTAAATACATTGAACTCAAATACTCAACTTAAAAAAAAGTCTGAATAATACTTAACATATATACTCATAGTTTGTAAACAACTCAAAAGATAGTAAATACTGAAAAACTCCTCAGCTTTGTCTATTTATGAAGCCTCTACTATTACAGAAGGATATCGGGACAAGACCCATGACATCCCAAAGCTACTAATTGTAAGGTAAAGGTGAAGTCCTTCGGAATATAAAAAGGCTCTCCAAGGTTGACCGGAATGTCACATGACCTCAATGAAACGCCCGTTGATGATCCTGAATACATGTATCTGCATCATGAAACGACGCAGACCAAATGACATCAGTACATTAAATGTACGAGCATGTCAGGGAAACTCTGAAACATAACTATAAGCTTGAACTAATAAGAAGGAAGACATACTCACCTCATCACAACTCGATATGACTCAAGAATACTCAACTCAACATGAAATCAATGATACTAAGATGCAATATATAAAGCTTCGTAAACAGTAGACAAGAACTCAAAATGTATAAAAATACAATAATCAACTCTTTACTCTTATTTGGAAGATTCTCTAACTAACAACCATCACTATGAGCAACGTGATGATACATCGTCTCACCCGCTAGAATTGTCCTATACCTTGCCGGGTATAGGAAATCATCAACTAAGTGTATCCACTAAGCTATTCTTAAAAGCAATAAGGAATCATTTAAAAGGAATAATCCTTTACCCATGTTGGCATACATGGTTTATGAGGATTTTGAGTTGTTTGATCTCATCCCTGTTGCACCCTATTTTGAGCTAGCCAAAATAATTCACAACATAATATGATTGTCACTCTATTATTAGAAGATTGTATTAGAGTCACCACCTAATTTTAAGGAAAATATTTTTTATATGTAAATGTAAACTTTGTTTTAATTACTCGAGGGAAATATATTAAGCATCCCTCAGAGCCTATCCGAAGATAGTCCTTAAACTCAATTTAGGAAAAAATAATTAAAAAAATTTGTTGAATGTACGAGCATGTCAGGGGAACTCTAAAACATAACTATAAGCTTGAACTAACAAGAAGGAAGACATACTCTCCTCGTCTCAACTCGATATGACTCAAGAATACTCAACTCAACTCAATATGAAATCAATGATACTAAGATGCAATATATAAAGCTTTGTAAAGAGTAGACAATAACTCAAATGTATTAAAATACAATACTAAACTTTTTACTCTTATTTGAGAGATTCTCTAACCGACAACCATCACTATGAGCAACGTGATGATACATAGTCTCGCCCACACTGCCCGAACTGTCTTATACCTTGCCGGGGTATAGGAAATCCTCAACTAAGTGGATTCACTAAGCAATTCTTAAAAGCAATAAAGAATCATCTAAAAAGTATGATCCTTTACCCATGTTGGTATACATGATTTATGAGGATTTTGAATTGTCTGAACTCATCCATGTCGCATCCTATTTCGAGCTAGCCAAAGCAGTTCACAACATAATATGACTATCACACTAATTTAGAAGATTGTATTAGAGTCGCCACGCTTTGTTGATTATTTTGATGCTTGGTTATATGTTAAATTTGTGCATCATTGGCATGGTGATGAAGTAGTTATTGCTAACGCTGACCCTCATGCCATGAGATTCTTGTTATTGTTTGCTTTACCTATGGTTTTGCAAGGTTTGGATTTGAGGACGAATCCTTTTCAAAAAGGGAGAATGATGCAATCCAGATTGCCTCAAGACCTTTGACTCTTAGCCAAGCTTGGGAACTCCAATGTGTTGAAGAGTTGTTCACTAGGATGGAGGTTCTTAAGCTTGTATTGATCACAACGAGAGGTTCACATGCATGGAAGATAACTTGGGGAAGTGAACGTAAGAAAGTGGAGAACACAGCTCTTTTGGCGAGCCAAGACCATTGGCGGATCGCCCAAAGGCTTGGGCGATGACCCCAGCTCACCCAAAGTTCTAGAACCAAGTGTGGAGCAGGATCCCTCGCCGACCCAATGGGCGAGTCGCCAATTGGATTAGGCAAGCCCGACTTAGCTCACCCAATGATCATTTTGGGTCACTTTTGGACCCTTCTATGTAATAATGTCCTAAAAATATAAATATAAATAGGCATTTTAGGGTCATTTTTAGGGAGATTATTTTGATTATTGAAATTGAAAACTCATGTTGAGAGCTTGGTAAAGCTTTTGTTGAACATTGCTTAGAAACATCAGTTGCTTGGGAGTTTAATGCCTTTGAGGTCGTCGCAAGAGTTGGTTCGTATTGTAGGATTAACAAATTGAGGACTTAGGGTTTAATATACCCTTTGCTTGCTCTTTGTTTCTTGTATTTGTGTCTATCTATCTGTCCTTTACATTCTTGCCTTTCGATTTCTGTATTTTACAGTAGTTCCATTTTGAGAACTACATGAGATATTATATGCATAAGAATCTAAAGTACAGATACGTCTGTTTTGAAAATAAAAGGGCTATACATCATTCTAATAGGCAGGGTAAACAATTGTGTTTTCTATAAATGAGATGGAACCTTTGAAAGAAATCCAAACAGTAACAAAACTAGGGTGGAATATATATGCATTGAACAGATCTATGTTGAAGTTGACGTTGAGTTAGCATTTTCAAGCTGAAGTACAAATATACAGAACTCGTAGGTTGATAAATATTCATCCCTTAAACCGATAGAAAACAACTTAGCATATTTTAGAACTCTTGACAGCAAGTCAATTGAGAGACACATGAAAGCTTAAGTACATATTCAATTCGTCATCATAGGGGATAAATATTCCTATGACTACACTACTTAATCAAACATAAGTTGGTAAATAAATTATTATCTAATTTCCTCGACTTTGCATGAACATGGGAGGATTTATTATGCGTTGACACTCTCAAGAGAAAGGAGAAAAAATGCAGTAGTTTAATCCAATATATTACAAAGCCATCGCAGGATCCTTCTAATCTTAGTTGAAGATGATATGACTATCTTAAAATAGGAAGCGGAATATGATCTAACTTGAGTAATCACACCATGACATCAATCATATTAAATAGTTAAGGCTAAATCTCCTTGTGTTAGTAGCAAGGATTCAACGCAAGCAAATGTGAGGGAGCTTTAAGCAGACAGGATGCAATGGAAGGCAAAAATATGAATCTAAACTTTAGAAGTGCTTTAATCGTACTTGTAATCAAGAGTAAATTCTAGCTTCATAATCAACAAGTGAAGCTACGATGAGTTGTGATGCTAAACTCAAGGGAAACCTGCAACTTAAAATCAAGCTTTTCAACAGAGAACTGATGTGTAAATATATGATTTTTTTCTCATGTTTAGATTTCATTACTTTTTATGAACTAAGTTACATCATTCTCAATTAATATAGAACTGTGATGGAGTCTAGAATAAGTCGACTGATTCTCTATCACTTAACAGGTAAGGGGAACAAAATGAGGAACAAAAATTTGAAGAACTAACAGATTCTAAATCTAACCATACAAACAAACTGTATAACAAAGATTTGCAAAAAAAAAAAAAAAAGAAGAAGAAATAAATCAAAGTAAGACAGGACAAATCTAGATGACAGTCTTACAATGAGAAAAATTAGGATCAAAGATATGGAAGCACATGACTACCAAAGATAAGCAATGGTGGTTTTAAATTTTGGCTCGAGAAAGGTACACCTTAAAACTAACAGATTCATGAATCAATTTGACAGGATAAAATGCATTAGTGAAACAGTCTAAGTCCAGTTACTATCAATATATGCAAGAACGTATACATGCTAGACTTCGACTACTATTAATGTATGAAATTCTCAATAAACCTCCAAACGAAACGAAAGCAGAAAGAACTATAGGAGTTAAAACAGCCAAGTTTAGCATAATTAAATCAGCCACATACAGAAAATTTCAAAGAAAGACAAAAAAAAACAACTATCGAAACAACACAAGAAACAAAGAGATTACCTTCTTTGGAGCAACAAACTAGGGGGCGTTTAGTCAAGAGATTTTACCTTCGAACTTCCTCGAGCTCTAATTCAAAATAGAAAACAGGAGGACAGGAGGAGAAATAGTTATTGAACTTATAAACGCTTGAAAGATGTTTATGATGCAAAGTACTCTCTATCGCTGAAACTCTCTGATTTTCTTAGTCGATTTTTCGGATCGATTCTTGATGGATTTCGATCGTTGTTGGATGCTTGAAAGAGAGCCAAAGTTCTCTTTTCATAGGCGATTTGGGGCCTCAACTACGTTCAAAAAATGATGGAACCTCACACCCATGGGATTAAGAGGATAACGAGTCCAAATCCGATGGTTCTTCACGTCTTTCGCCTTTTCAGGTGTAGCAGTGGCGGTGGTGAGGCTTTTGAGGTCTGTTTTGGGTCAGAAAATATGATGGAAGGGATGTATAGTTTGATAGGAGGAGGTCGTGATTTATGGAGGATAGGGAGATATGTTGAAAACCGCCGAAAATTTACATTTTCCGGCGGTTCATAACCGTTCTTTGGCAGAGATTGATGGGAGAGGAGCGTGGGGCGTCTGGGGAAGAAGGAGTTTTCTGGGAAAAATGAATCTCTAGGTAAGGAGAACGTTTCTTTCTTTTTCCAGATTGAGGGTTTAGGGAAATCAAGTATAGCTGGCGTTGGGGTCTTTTCTTTTTGGGAAAAGATGAAAATTAATTTGGACCGTCCGATCATTTGATCGAAAGGTTAACAAATAATCAGGAGAAAATGATGGTTGAGATTGAAATTGAAGAAACACAATTTATGTGTTTGCCTACGTGACACATACATATTGGCCGATTTAAAAAGACTTGATTGACAAGTCTTTTACTCAAATTAACCCATTTAAAATGTAACCCTTTCTTTATTAACTAGACAATTGCAAGATTAGCTTAATTTGATAAAATTAGTCATTTTACAAAAAAATGGGTATGAATTAGTAAGTCATTAATTAATTAAGCTTCCTAATTTTGGATAATGTACGAAAAATGTTTACTTACAATAATAAAAAATTATATTTAATCAAAAATCGATTCAATTCTTAAGAACAACATAAAAAATGGAAAATTAAGTAATATTTATAATAAATAATATTTATGAAATATTTATAAAATAAAAAAATATTTTTTGAACATTTTTTTTTGTATTCTTACAAAAGTTTGTTTGTTTGTTTTTTTTTTCTTTTTCTTAACATATATATTTTTTTACAATCATATTCTTGCAAAACTTGGTCATATGTACTCATAGACATATTTTTTCCATTATTATACTTATTGTTATTATTATTATTATGAAAGCTTAATTAAATAAACGTGGAGAGACAAAATTGGGTGTCAACATTTTCATATCGATGTTCAATACTACTCCCAATAATATATATAACTCATGCTCATATGTTTAAAAAAACATAACTCCTCCTCAATTTGAGATAATTACTCAAAAGGTTCTTTTGAAAGAGATAATGCTCAAAACTCCCCATGAACTAATTTAGAAATCAAGGTTTCTTCTCGTTTTAAATGTAAAAGTGTTTACACTTGGGAATACTTAGTTCTCTTATACTCATTTTTCAAACTCTTCCTTACTTCCTCAAAACTTAGTTTAAAACTCAAATATTGGCTTTAAAAAGCTTCTCAAAATTTATAACTCAATCTATAGGGTTCATGAGGAATTATGGACATGAATGACTCAACTCAAGGATCTTAATAGCAATATGGAAACTCATTACTCAGAACTCAAGAACTCAAGGACTGGGAACTCAGAACTCAATGATACTACTCCTCTCAAGAATACTCAATTCATAGAGTTCATGCATATTTATGGGCATGAACAACTCAAAAAGGATCTTAATAGCAATGTAGACTCATGAATACAACTCTTATCATTCTCATACTCTTTTACTCAAGACTTAGTTCAAGTCCATGGTTGATTTAAAAAGAATTCTCAATTTGACTCAAAGGACCCTCTTGGACTTTCCTCTTAATCTCTCTTTAATTTGAAATGTAATTTAAGAGATATGATTAGGATATATAGGATCTCAACATCAAGAAAAGAATGAAGACACTATTCAAAGGAACACTTACGGGATGAAAAATGGAGGAAAAATGGGCATGATGACCCTGGTGCACTGAGTGTGCGTCGTCCTAGGGCCTGAACTTCATAACTCAGGCCTTGGCATACTGAGAAACGCATCGCCCCAGGGCCTGAACTACTAAAGTTCAGCCTTGCATTGTGGCATGCCGCCCCACACCCATACCCAAAAAATCTGATGAGTTTTTATTCGGATCTTAACTCATCTAGAATCGATCAGTCAAACTGTGACAACTCATTCTTAGAAAGGGCTAATTTTAGAAAGAAAAAAAAAACTAAATTAGAAATAGCCAATTTGAGATTTGTGCAAGTTAGTCTTCAATTGTGAGTTTGGGGTCAATTTCAAATGGCTATAACTTTCAATAAAGGATGAGTTAGGTGGCCCATGAGATATCAAATGAAATATATTTTAGTCATATTTCCAACGCCACTGAGTTTGCTAAATTCCATGTTCAGATGAGGGAGATATGCTTGTTTGAGTTCAGCCTGTCCAGTTAAGGAAATCCATTCAAATTATGGAGGGATATTTTGGTCTTTTCCTTACCCCACTAAGTCTACACGTTTTTCAACCCAAATTAAGGGTCAAATATGATTAAAATCAATTTACGCTAAAGTCTAAAATGTTTGGAAAGTTATGGCAAAGTTCAAGGGGAGAAAAGGGAGAAAAGCTTTAGGCATTCAAGATTCTTGCGATCTTTAAGGAATTTCGCCTAGGATTTGATCCTTACGAGGTATGTAAGTTTTCAAAGTGATAGGTTCTCTTGGGGACCAGAAATGATTCTCAAGTGCAAGTTACGCCCACGGTGTAAGATCGGGGCGTGACAAACTTGGTATCAAAGCATATTGTTCAAGAGTCCTAGGGTGTCTATGAAATCGTGTCTATAGAGTCCTAGTTATCGGTGTGAAAACCCACATGTATAATAAGGAGGCTACAAAATTTAGGAAACGATTCCCTTCTTTCTTACTCTTTTTGTGCGATAGAGTTCTATTCTATAAAAGGTTTCTTTCTAATTCGTGCTTGCGTGCATCTTTCAGATCATGCCTCCACGAAGAGTTGTTCAAGGTCGTCCAGCTAGGAGAAATGTTGATCCTTTGGATCAAGGGGTACCCAATGTAGCTGAAGTGCAACCCTAAGGAGATGTCACTAATACTAAGTCTTGGGATGTTATTGTCACGCCCCAAGCCTACACCCTGGACTGGCACTCGAGAATCATTATTGGCCCCAAGCAAACCCTTGGCTTGGCTAGACTCTCAACGGAAGACTTTAAGCATTAAATAAAGAAAACAAATACAACTTTACTCAACTATCTCAAATAACTTAGGATGTTTTAGAATTAAACACCTAACTAGTCAAAGTGGCAACTCAAGTCTTATAACAAAACAATTGAAATGCAAAGACTAAAGAACTATAGCTATCTGCTTTTGAAGCCTCTAAAACTATGACGGATGTCGGAACAAGATCCCTGATCATCCTAACAACTGAAAATGCTAAAAACATGAAAAAGGGATCCTCCGAAAAGCAAAGAGGCTCACCAAAAGACTCTGAGTGCTCAATTGGATCAATGAAGTGCTGGATGCTGATCCTGGTTACCTGTATCTGCATCATAAAACCATGCAGGTCAAATGGCATCAATATATTGAATGTACGAGCATTGCGAGGGGAATTCTAAACAACACATAAGCTTGAACGGGAATTTGAAAGAAACACCTACCTTAGCTTTACTCAACTCAACGCAGAAATAAAGAATAGTAAATATGTAGTTTATAGAAAGCATTTAAAATAGTAGATAACATCTCAAAGTGTTGGAAATACAACAATATCTCAGTTGTATATATAAATACAAAAATTAAACTCTGTTTGGGAGATTCTCTAACTGACAACCATCACTATGAGCTATGTAATGATACAACATCTCGTCCACGCTGCCAGAACTGTCCTATAACTTGCCGGGATATAGAACGCTTCAACTAAGTGGATCCACTAGTCTATGCTAAAAAGTATTAATAAATCATCTAAAAAGTATGACCATTTCTACCCATGTTGGCTACATGGTTTATGGAGACTTGAGTTATTATGAACTTGTCCCCATATTGGTGCTCAATACTACTCCCAAAATATACTTAGCTCATATGTTTAAAAACATAAATCTTTCTCTGTGATTTGAGATTATTACTCAAAAACTAGCTCAAAAGCTTTCTTGAAAATCAGTGTTTCCTCTGTTGTTTAAATGTGAAAATATTTTACTCTTTGGGAATACTTAGTTCTCATATAATATTTTTGAAGAAAATGAACTTCACTCTTACTCTTACTCAATTCATTTCTCAAGTCTTAAAATAAGTTTAAAACATTTGTAAAAGACTTTTGAAAAGACTCCAAGAACTCTCTAGACTTGGCTCTTAACTTTCCTTGAATTTGAATTTATGGATTCAAGGTTATGATTCATGTTTACATATGATTTCTAGATGTTTAGAAGTCATTTAGAGTAGTTAGAATCAGTGATAGTACTCTTTAGGATAACTTAGACGGGCTAAATGATGAAAAACGGGTGGGTGCAGATGTATCAGGAGCCAGCCCCTAAAGTTCTGGGACTCAATTCTGGCGCACTACTAGCGCATCAGTGGCGAGCCGTGCCACCCCTCCCCCTGTTCAATTTGACGAATTTTTCTTCTCATTTTCTGACCTTAATTCAATTAAATTCAAACTTTTCCTCAATTTTTCTTTAGATTCAGATACCCAAAACATGTACACAAGAATCTACTCATAAATGACTCAAAATTGACAGGATTTCCTCAAGAACTCAACAATCCTATCCAATCTCAAGAACGAAAGTCAATTTCAAGAACACAATTCAAGATCATCAAACTTTCAACTTTCTAGAGTGAATTTCGCTGAAATAAACATGGTTGGCGCGTGGGTGAACGAACCCAACACTATGAAAGTCTAACATACCTCTTAGGGATTAACCCTTGGCGAAATCCGCAAGCGAAAACTCAAGAACGTGACGAAAACCGTGGCTTCTCTCCTCTTTTCTCTTCTCCCAAATCCCTACCGTTAATTTGGAGTGCGTAAAATGATCCTAATCAGTTTAGACCCCAAATAAATTACTAAAAACGAAATAACTAATTGGGTAATGAAAAGACCAAAATACCCCTCTTAAATCTGGGTGACTTTCCATATCCGAAAAGCCTGACTTCAAACGGGCATATCTCCCTCATACGAGCTCGAAAAATAGCAAACTCATTGGCATTGAAAAGATAATTCCAAGAACTTTCATTTGATACATTGTAGCCCACCTAACTCATTTTGTACTAAGAGCTATGGTCGTTTGAAGTTGACCCAAAACTCAACTTAGCATAACTTGGCAAAATTTTCAGATTTGATATTTCCAAATTTGATTCTTTCTATTTTTAGCTCTTTCAAATAGCGAGGTGTTACAATATCTCCCCCTTGGAAAAATTCGTCCTTGAATGAGATTACTCTAAGTAGAATAAGGGTGTAACATCTAACATTCAGCTCAAACACCCAACAAGCAAAATATAAATACACTTGCCAACTTAAAACAAATGCCAAGAAAAGGATGAGTACCTTAATTTGGAATTTCTCTAGACTCAAAGAGATGTGGGTATCTCTTCTTCATTTCCTCCTCAGCTTCCCAAGTAGCTTCCTCAACAAACTGATTTCTCCACAGCTCCTTGATTGATGCTACTTCCTTGATCCTCCACTTGCAAACTTGTGTCACAACCTAGGGGTACTCCCTAGATGTAACACGTCGTACTCACCCCCGAAGGGTCTCATACAAGCCCCTTAGCAGCCAATAATGCATGAAACATCAAAATAATGCACAATTTAAAGGAGGTTACATCAACTCCATCTCAAACATGATCAATGCAACACAAGAAAGTAGGAACTACATCTAACAACCCATTATGCATGAAAACTTCAACATTTCACATGTTCATAGGAGGAACTACCTTCTCCAACTAAAACATGCTCAACTTAATAACAAAAAGCAAATTATGCAATTACTCTCAAAACAATACTAAAGCATGTTTGACCATTCATATAATGAAGCATATAGACAACTCATGCTAAATGCACAATAACATGAGGAACATATAAATCACGAAAACTCATTTTCTTACAAATCATGAATCTTTCAAGAACATGCATAACATAAATAGATCACGGAAATTTCTAAAACACACATGACTCTAAAACATAACACAAGCTAAGAGGAACTCTTTGTCTCAAGCTAGAGTAGGAGTAGAAGAAAGAGATGAGGATATCGGGACTTTGAATCACTTTGCTATCTAATCACACCATCTCCCCCTTGGGATGAAACCCCTACTAATTTCTTCAAGTACCATTTCTTCCAAGCAATCCTAAACGTCATACCCAAGAAGTCAAAGTAACCATGCTGGGTTCTAAAATCAATAAAAGTCTAACAATAATGCATCCCAACCTTACCAAGGATAACATCAAAGTCTAAAAAGTAGCATTGGGATCTAATAAAACATTTTTACTATAAAGAACTATCTACTTACTAGTGTCTTCATTCGGAGAACCTTCTTGGTCCTTTCTAGATCGAAGTGCATAAAAACGACCGTGTTTTGGAGCATCGGGATCCAGACCATTAAGAGAATCTTGCTTGGCCTTTCTCCCTTTAGCCATGAGCATCGGGAAATACCTCATCTTCTGACCTCTTTTTCCATACCCAAAGCAACCATCCGTGTCGGCTAGAGACTTACCCGCATATTCATTTTCACATTTGGCACATATAGATCTTTCAAAAGAAGAACTGCCTCCATTTCCTTCTTGAGATTTAGGGTTAGACACCCTATTCTTATTGACCATTAGGGAAGTATTTGAGGAACCTTGGTTGGAGAACCTTTGTTTGGACCTTGGTCAACCTTGTTCATCGGACTTAGCATTGAAGAAGTTCCCATCATCGGTCCTAGCTCTCTTCATCTCCCTATTCTTTTTCTTGAATTTTGACTCCTCAATTTGTTGTGTGTACATCATAAGCCTTGATATATCCATGTCATGGAGGAGAATTGCCGTACGACATTCTTCTTCAACCAAGTTGGACACACCCGTCAAAAACCTACTCATCTCATCCCTCGAATTTGCCACCATAGTTGGAGCATACTTGGATAGCTTGGTAAATTTCAAGGCATACTCCTTAATACTCATGCTACCTTGCCTAAGGTTAATGAATTCTTCCACCTTAGCTTCCCTTAACTCTCGGGGAAAGAACCTATTAAGAAATGATGATTTGAACACTTCCCACTCTATGGGACCTATCCTATCGGCCTATTATTTTTCCATTGCGTATACCATACTTGAGCAACACTCTTCAATTGGTAAGCGACGAACTCCGCTTTCTCTCCCGAAGTCACCCCTATGATATCTAGTATTTTATAAACCTCATCCATAAATTCTTGAGGGTCATCTTCCACTTTAAAGCCATGAAACACGGGAGGGTTCATTCTAGCAAAATACCTAACCCTTGAAGCAACCAAATTCACATGAGTACCGACATCTCTGTTGGCCTGAGCCATCATCGCTTGAGCTTGTGTCGTCAAAGCTTGGGCCAATATTTAGAAAGCCGACCTAACCTCCACATCCAATATAGCCGAAGGATTAATCGAAGCTTGGGGACATTGAGGAGCTTCTTCATTCACATTGTCACCCTCCATTCTTCTTACGTTAACTCTTCATGTATTCATATCCTGAAGACACAAGACAAGGATTAGGAGAAGGACTTTATAGAGTTAAAATCTATGGCCCGACTTAAGAGTAATGAAAGAAATGTGGTTTCCAAATCATCTTGTAGCCTCTCATTCATAAATATGGTGCGCTTCATATTATGAACAAGACTCTACTAGACGTGGCTTATGAGACATCATCCTAGAATCATTCTAAACCTTATGCTCTTATTAGCAAGTTTCTCACGACCCAGGGGTACCCCCTAGATGTAACACGGTGTACTCAACCCCAAAGGGTCTCCTATATGCCCCTAGCATATCATAACATAAGATAATAGAAATGATGCGGAAATTTTAAAACTTTATTCATATAATCAAAGTCTTTTATAAAAGCAAGCGGAAGTCTAGACTTGTCTCAATTAGCCATTTATTACAATCCTTGAATCAAAATAGGGACATAGCCCTTATAACATAATCAGAAAATGAAATGCTAAAAGGGAACTACAAATGACTCATCCATCCTCGAATCATGAGGACTCACCACAAGTTAGGAGAATAGTCAATCCAAGTTTGAACCAAATGAAGATCACCTCAAACACCGGACCCTACATTTGTGAAAAAATATAGGAAAATATGGGTTAGTACAATATGCACTAAGTATGATAGTCATGCATAAAAACCTTGAAAACATGCTAAAAAGGACATTTTGGTAGAATGCCATGCTATATGCCAATTTTGAACCTCTTCATAGAAATAGTTTGGAAAACATAACTCATAAACATAACTCATATATAGGTCATCATAGCATAAATGATAACAACATAATCATAAGCATAACCTCCATAATCTCCATAATGTAAACACTCATCATCATGAGGCATAATTCATATACATAGTCATTACTTAGATCTTCATGTCATAAGAGAACCATCTCACAAGTAACCCTAAGTCATACTTGTGCAATGCATGTATAAGATCTCATAATCCCATCCATACTAAGTACCACTTTTAGGCCACCATAATCATACTTACCATCATTTGATCTCATCCTTAGTTTAATACTCATAGAGAAGGAAACATTCACTTTTAATAAGTCATATCAAGAAAAGCAACCCATAGCAACAATCCATATTAAGCATACATCATTTCATGGACCTTCATAACATAAGAGGAACACACCATAACTACTCTTAAAGCCTACTGGTGCAATGCATGAATGAGATCCCATACTCCCACCTACACTAAGTAGAGCTTCTTGAGGAGCCATAGTTCAAAATCATTCATAGTGGGGGTAAGCCTTAACCTACATATACCATGTGAGCTAAACATGGAATCCAGTGTTACCCACACCGAAAAGGGTGTCCTACTTGCGTAAGGTAGAACCATTAATTTACCGTAGGTGGATCCACTAGCTAAAAACCTATGAGGACACATATTTATGGGATAAGATAAATACCCCGCCTCAACTCACGTGAGGGAATCCATCTCAATAGATTCCTACTAAAAATCCCGCCTCAACTCACGTGAGAGCTTCCATCTCATATCAATATCCATTCGGTGCTAAGCATTATTCCTCACGGAGTACTTATCATAACATTACTTGATTTTATTTTTATGGAATAATGTATCAACACTTAATCTAACATCATTCATAAGATAGCTCATAGATTCAATAGGTGAGAATAGCCTTTCAACAACACCACAATCATATAATAGTCATAATCACTTTACTCTCATATGGTTCTTAAGCACATACATAAACCCCATAATCATGCATAATTTTCATACTTTTCCCTACAAGGACCATAGATCACATTTAATAAACACATCTAGAATTACTACATTAGACATGGATAATAACATGATTCAATTAGCATAATTACTACAAGCATAATCTCACAACATTCTTCTATAATCAACAAACCCACATCACAAGATCATAATTGAGTAATATGGGGGTTTCATGGGTTCTTGGGGAACTCAACATTAAAACCCTAGGAATTCATCAATTAATACATAATATATCATAAATCAATCATTAGAAACGTTTTTGAAAGGAACTCATGAGATTGAAGTCAGGCCCTAACTTTTGGGATTTATATCTTTGAAATTAGGGTGTTAGAAAGGGCTCTATGGATGAAGACCTACCATACCTTAGTGAAGAATTCCACGTATTTGAGAAGAAAACCTAGCTTCTTGAACCCTAGCTCCAACTTCCTTCTTCTTCTTCCTTGAAGTTCTAGAGAGAGAAATTTTGGAGAAGATGAACTCTTTTGGGTTTTGGGAAATAATGAAGTGAATGGGTTGGTTAATGACTTTGAAAGGCATATATAGGTGTATTAAAACTATACAAAATGACCTCACATAATACTAACTTAAAAAGGAATTGCCTAAAATAACCCTCACTTTAAAGTGGAGTGCCCAGGCCTCACAACTAAGCTCACGACCCGTCTGTTGACACCCAATTTTGGCCCTCCACAATATAAATTAATCATCAAACTTCTTTGATTTCTAACGATTTAAAATAATGAGTTTTATAAAAATTTCAGAAATAAAATAAAATAAACATAGTTTGCAAGTTATTTTAAATAGTTTTGTCACTTTTAATAATATATATGTTTTATTTAGTTATGTATATAATTAGTGCATTTTATTAGTATTCAAAAATCATCTCGAAAAGATTTTATATTTTAAATACTTTATTAGTAGTAAGGGTCGTAATTTTGAATTAATGAATTTTATGAAAGTCAAAATACTTTCAAGTTATTTTTCGAGTAATTTTATCATTTTAAATAATTTTAATAGTTTTAAAAATAAATATGTTTATTTTTACAATAACGTTATTTTATAAATATTTGAAAATCATCACAAAAGATTTTACATTTTAGTTAAATATTTTATTAATTTAATTTTAGTTTAAATTATAATTATAATTTCGAGTTCATTATTTTGTAATTAAATTAATTATTTTATAATCGAATTAATTATTTTATTTCGTTAAGATTAAGAAGCTCATTAATTAATTTATATAAACTCATCCTATTTAGCTTTTGGTCGAACCCACCGACTAAATTCAAATTGGCTAAATTGTTACTTCATTTGGCTATTTTGCAATTTTAGCCACTTTCCCTTATTCTTTGAAAGAACCCATTTTTGGGCCTTTTCATTTCAAATTTTCAGCCCATTTCTCCCTTTCTCAAATTAATTTCAGCAGCCCAACTTCATAATAATTCCCAACACTGCAATAACATTACAACAACAACACCAAAAATACATCAATCCAGTAGCCAATTGATCCGACCCTTTTTCTCCTTCTTCCTCAAGACGCTGTAAACCAAGAAATTGCAGCAGCACACACAACACCCAAACGACCCCACCCCTGCATGTTGCTTTCTTCTTCTTTGCTTGTGAAACCCAATTACCAAACCGACCTAATTCAAATCGCAATCCAGTCGCATCAATCCGGCAAATTCGGAGAAAAGTTGTTGTCCTCCATGCCTGCAGCAACCGCTTCCCATCCCCCTTTTCCCCATTTTTTAGAAATTTCCCATCCTTTCCACTGTTGCCTCGAAAAGGGCACATCAATTCAAATTTCAAGTTTCAAATTCGATCGTTTTCTCCTTTAAACGACCTCAAATTCCCTCTATATAAACATCCATCTTCTTTAGTTTTGGGGGAGGATGGAGGAGGAGATTTTTTGAGTTTATTCCTAAGGCATTAGTCGTTTATACTGAAGAAATTTCAAGCTAATTTTCTAATCCTAAGTTTCGAGAAAGGCTGCGTTAAAAGATTCAGATTTCCTAGTCTGCTGTTCGAGTCTAAATCAGTGTGAGAAGTGGCCGTTCTTTTTGCTCGTTTGATCTTAGTACTCTGCCCGGTTAAAGGTAACCTCGCTTCCTCTCGTATTATGTTTCAATGTAGCATGTTATGTGTGTTCCACTCTTGATACATGGTTTGTTAGTAAGAGTGTTTAGTTCTTCTATTTAACACTTGATTTAATCTTGTTTTCCTACGAGTTTTTGGACAGTAAAGTGAGTCCAACATTTGTGAATGTTTACTTTGATATTATGTATTGATCGTTACATTTGTTAGCTCGATTTCACGTCTCTATAGCCACTGCTTCGTTATCACCCGAGATGACTCGGTGTTCATCTATTTTCAACTTGGGATTTACTTGTTATTAGGTTCCATTTTTCATAGTTTGCTTGTGCCATTGGCAGCCTTTTCCATTGTTTTGAATCCTCACATGTGTTAGCTTAAATCTCGTGGAATCTTATCGCTTTATCGCATAAATTGAATGTTGACTGTCTGTCTCTTATTTTTTCAGCTTTCGATATCGTGCTCGTAATTCATTATAGTCTTGCTTTAATTTGGTTCGTATGCTCGTAGTTGGTCTCTACCTAAATATGTAGCTTGCCTTTCATATTTTGTCTTCGAAATGGGGCTACAAAAAGTCTGATTGTTGTCTTTCTTTTAAGTGTAGCTTTGTATTTTTTTTATGTTAGTCATTAGTCAAAAAATGGGAATTTTTTTTACTGTAGTTGTTCTTCTTCTGAGTACCATTTTTCATGTTGATATGCTTCTTCATAATCTAAGATACCTCATAGTATCGTGTGAATCTATTTTCATGTTGGTTTAAGTTAATAGTATACTTTCTTAGCATAATCTTTTCATGCTTCTTCCGATTTAGCCATCATATAGATCTGTCCGGTAAGCATGAATGCTATTTGAATGTTGTTTGATATCATGATTGTGCTTTCACTTACTTTCGAATATACATCGAGTCTTATGTGCTAAGGTTGTTTGAATTAATAACGCGACTGGTTCGAAGTACTACTTTCATGAACATGTTGTAGATTTTGATAAGTTGTTTGCTACTACTAATTCATATTGGAAGTTACTGTAATAGAAAGATTCAATCTTGTTTGGTTACTCGTCTCACAAATTATTGACCTTTCTTGCTAAAGTACTCAACTTTTGGACACCTTATCATAATATTGTTTGTTTAAGTTTAGTTGTGACCTTAACTGTAAAGTGCTTATTATGAGTAAAAAGAGGTCGTTTAAGTTCAAATTCATATAACTTGTCGTTTGCTACTTTCCTTATTAGGTCCCATCTTCTCCCTTAGCACTTATTTTCTTTTTAGTTTGTCATTTTAGAATTGCTAAGAATATAGTAGTTGGGTTTCATCACCTCAAGACACTCTTTCTTTAAGGAAATTGAATGCATTTTTGGTGCCTAATTAATGTAGTGAAGTAATACATCAATCTTGTTTGCCATTTTTTAATTGCTCGATTTTTGCTCAAGTGAAGGAAATTTTAGGCATGCCATCTTTTGTTTATAGACTAATTTAGTGGCCTGAACTAATTTAAATGTATTTATATGTTGTGCTCTTAATCGAGTCTAGTAAGTCTTTGTTATTCTTCCCTGCTAGTTCATCATAGTCCCTTTATTAAAGATCACTGCAAATAAGTTGTGTAGTTTCATTTTAACGCATTGTTATTAGTTTAAGTATTAATCTGCATTTCCTTGATCTTTCTTTTTTTTTTTTACATGTGAAATTTTCTCGGAGTTCAACATAAACTCCTATCTCCTCTCCTTGCATCTCCTCGTTGGACTAAAGGCCCTATTTTACCTCTTAACGGGTCAGCCAAAAAATCAAAGCACTGTACAGGTTGAAGGTAAAACAAGGCTAGAAACTGGAAGAACAGCTCCCCAGAAAGCTGAAACAGGTATCGAAAAGCAGAAAAATGGGCAGTATACATTCGATACACACTGATATACAGCCAGAATATACAAAAATGGGATTGGGTAAAAACCCAAAAAGTTCCAGCGAAATAGGCCCAAAAGGAGGCCCAAATTCAATTTCTCCCTTACTCTTTAATTATTTAATTGTGATTACTTATTGTTTGTTGTTTAACTCTAACTACAGAATGGTTAAATAACTTAATTGAATCCCCCAAAGGATGAACTATTTTTTGTGGTGGTTTAATTTAATAAATTTTTCTTTATCAACTCTTGCACCTTTATTTACTTATTTAAACGTTTTCTATTCAAAACTTTCACTTACTTTTAACTAGTTTAAAATGATCTCTTGGTTTATCAACTAAATTGGTGTAAATTATTTTCAAAATGATTCAAACAAATACTAATAAATCTAGTTTTGTTAAAATTCTACTCACTTGCAATTAAATTCAAATGTTTCAATTTATGTTCCTTTCTCTAAAAAATAAAATGAAATAAAAATGTGTCATTTATTTAATTATTTTCTCAAAGTTAATCAAATATTCTAAATTATTATTTCTTATGTTAAATCACTTTCCCAAAGAATTGGTCAAAAAATATATTTTAGTCAAGTCGTAGGTCAACTGCATGTTAGCGGACACTTCGAATGCCTAAACCCTCTCGAAGTGTAAATTGAACCCCGAACCACTTTGGTATTTTCAAATGATTTTTTCTGTTTAAATCTTTGAAAATTATAAATTTTCTTAATTTCTTTAAAAAATTAAGTGGCGACTCTTTTCTAATTATTTTCTCAAATTGTTTTATAATTAGAATATTTCAAAAAGTAATTTTTTCTTCAAATAGAGAAATTATGGCACAACAGAAATGACGACTCTGCTGGGAATTTAATTAAGTTCTAACATAAGATTTGACTATTTGACTAATTGTTATTAATTGTTGAATTATTCATTTGTTCTTAATGTATTTAAATTGTTATAAACTATTGCATTTCTTGGCATAACATATTCCGTCAGAAGACGCTTATTTTTTATTTTCCACTTAAAGGACGATTGCGGGCCACAGTCGTTCGTTAACCAAATTGTTCTCGAGACACCCTAACGAATGTAGTTGGCTACTGGATAGTCAACGTTCGTTAACTGTCCCAGCCCAAGTATTCCGCTTGGATCACCTATTCACTACAAACAAAGCCCACTCTTAGTCAAGACTAGTCTAAAGCTAAACTCAATCCCGAAATTTAGCGCATTGGCCTAAGGTGACCCAACACCCAAAGCGTGTTGGGCTCATTAGAAAGACCACCTTAAGTCCACAACGGCCCACGACCTAAATGGACGATCATACTTATGTGTTTAAATTTGAAAGATTTATACGCCATTTAGCAAACCATTGTCTCTTGGGGTAGAGTTTTAATCATTTGTTCAAGTCGAAGAAGGATCAAGTTATCATAGCATTCAAAAAGCGTGGACATTCGAAGATGACAAGAGATCAAGAACAGAGGATCTTTCCTTGGAAGCATAGATTAGGATTGTGCCCCTACGCAGGACTGATATTTTGTATCCCATTTCCCCTATTATGTATTCCCATTTAGTTTAGTCGTAAAATTTGTATAAATTTGGGTTTGGGAGCAATGGAATGTTTCGAACGACGTTATGCATCCTTCAAATCGCTAGGCCTACCCTTGGCACAAAAGGGTCACATATCTGTTTAGAACGCGTAGTATTTGTTTATGTGTTATAACTATTTGTGTGAATATGTTGCTTCATTTGGAGATATTCTAGCTCACTCCTCTTTGAATTTTTTTTTAGAGCCCCTAAACACAAATATCATGTCATTATCAAAAGTACGTCCAAATACTCTTCGAGTCTTTAGTTTCCCAATAAATTTGAATATTTTTTCTTACTCTCTCATGCCAGAAAGAGATTCACCATCTCAAATCAAAAGAGATTCAAGGGTCGAATTACGTAGGACCTGAATTCTGCCTCGGAGATACGTAGGCAGCCCCTCAAGGCTCGGTCCCTATTCTTGATAAATCCTATCTTATCTAACTCTTGCATTGAGATTGGAATTTCATCTCAATCGAAAATCAGAAGTATGTCAATGAAAGATTCAATCGACTTTGTCTCGATTCAAGTCGACTTTTCTGATTCACTAAGATCAAAATCATATAGACAAATTCCTATTTATTTAGTCATTTCTCTAAATACGTGGACTAGTTTATCTTCAATTGGAGCAATTCTTATGTGTTTGTGGTCATATGTGTGATATTTTGTATTATTATCATCTACTTATACTAACACGTTTATCTTTTGAGTTATTTTTTTTTTGTCACGTACTTAAAACTGGTCTATGTTGATAAGTTGGTTGAACATCCTTATTTTACAATATCTAAAGCTCACAAAGATTCCTTCCCTGATCAAAATTCGCAAAAAGAAAGGTAGTATTGGGTGATAACAATGAAGAGATTGGCTTGAATGTTGTTATTGTGGCTCAACCCACTGTTGCTGATCAAAATGAATTAATTATGCAATTGATGCAACAAATTGCCGAAATGAAGGTTGAAATGCAAAGAAGAAAAGATTTGCCTAATCCAATTTCTGCTATCAACCCTCCAGGAGGTGGAAGATCTCCACTCCACTTTCCTCCTCCAAGCATAGAACAGGTTCGGAATCCACCCTCTGACCCCGCTCAAAATCCCCCAATCATCGATCTAACCACCCCAAATCCCCATCATTCCTCCGTCTCTTACCAAATGTCACCTCCTCCTCAAGGTACCAACCCTTAAACCTTCCCTTCTCATCTAAATGCCAACCTACAAGTTTTCCCTCCCCTACCAAACCCCAGACTTTTCCCCAAAATTACCAAGCCCCTCAAAATACCCAGAATCCCTCCATTGCTCCACCTCTATCTCAAAAGACTACTTTTCAAATTCCAATTCCAAATGAACCCTATGTCAATTGTTTCGAGCTTGATCACTATGAGGAACAAGAGAGAGAGTGGAGGTCAAAGAAACAGGCAGCCAAGTTGAACATGAAAGAAGAGATCAAGAAAGCTATGAAGGAGCTGCACTGTATTCCTGAGGTCAATTGGTTGAGTTATGAGGATCTATGCATCCACTCGAATATGGAACTCCCGGAAGGGTTTAAAGTGCTGAAATTCGACACTTTTGGAGGAATCAAAAATCCGTTGGCTCATCTGAGAGCTTATTATGACCGACTAGTAGGAGTTGGTAGGAATGAAGCCTTGTTAATGCGGCTCTTTTGCTGAAATTTAAGTGGAGAAGCGCTGGAATGGTTTATCTCTCATGAGATAAAATAATGGTCTAGCTGGAATGCACTAGCTAAGGATTTCGTCGAACGGTTTGCCTATAATATGGAGATTGTTCCTAGTCGCTATTATTTGGAGAGAATTAAGCGAAAATCTACTGAAAGCTATCGTGAATATACATATAGGTGGAGGAAAGAGGCCGCCCGAGTTCAACCTCCGATGACTGAGAAGGAGTTCGTTGAAGTGTTCATACGCATTCAAGATCCAGAGTATTATGACAAGATAATGTTGCTCATTGAAGCAAAATTTCCAGGGATAGTCAAGGTAGGTGAGGCTATCGAAGAGGGGATTAAAACTGGAAAGATTTCTCTCTTTGCCGCCCTAACTGAATCTTTCGGATTGTTGAAGAAGAAAAGAGAGGATGTGTCTTCCATTTCCTACGCATACGATGGAAAAAGACACTTTAGAAAATCTTTACCTTACAAAGGTTACCCCCGAGCTCCACAAAATTCATATCCAACTTATTATACCCAATCAGGTTACCAAAATCCACCATTGAGTTACCAAATTCCACCTCCAAATTACCAAACTTCATCACTGAATTACCAAATTCCACCTCCACATTACCAAAATACCCATCCATATACCAAGCTCCATCAGTTAATTGTTCAAATATCCAATCAAGTTACCAAATTCCATCCCCGCACTACCAAAACACCTCTCCTATCTACCGAGTCCCACAGTACCCAATCTTCCAAACGCAAGTGCCAAATCACCAAAATCCTCTAAATTACTGTCAAGTACCTTCACATCCAGGGAATAATTACTAACCTCCTCGCCCAAATATTGAGAAGAAACCTTCTAGAGTCTTTACTCCTTTGGTTGAGAGTTGAACACAACTTTTTGAGAGATTGAAATCAGCTGGCCTGATACAGACAATTGATCCAAAATATATCAATGTCAACTCCAAGCTTTATAGACTTAGTCTGCACTGTGCTTACCATTCAGGAGGTGCTGGGCATATTACTAAGGATTTTATCAACTTGAAGTATAAAATTCAAGACTTGATAGATCAAAAGGTCGTCACCCTTCAGACTGCCACTCTTAATGTCAATAGTAACCACAAGCCGAATCATGGAGGGGTAACTATTAATATGGTTTAAGTCGAAGAAGATTTGAATGTGAAGAAATTTATAATCTCAGCCAACCTTGAAAAGTTTGAGAAAGTTGCAGCCTCACCAACCAAAGGACAGAAATCCAAATTTGTGAACATGGCACCTCATCAAGCGTTTGCTTTAGTGCTGAAAGAGGGTCAGAACGGGCAGAAGATTGATCAAGCTTTTCCAAAATCATTGCCTTACTTATATAAGTCTTTTCCAATGCAAAATGGTCTAGGGCAAGGAATTGAAAATTGGTTAAAAGAAGGTGATATTGTGCTTGAAAAGATGATCAAGGCACTAGTAATACTAGACAACGAGTCAAAGGAGCAAATACCTAATTGGGCATCCACTTCGCTCTTGATTCCTCGTTCGTCTTGGTAGACATAAATAATTTTATATGTTATTTCTAAATATTGGTGGTATTTCGAATGAGGCTCAAGACCCATCCTTTGCTCTATTTTTGCCTCACTATGTTTTAATCTCCCTCCTAATATTTTGAAAAAGGCAAAATGATTTATGCGTTATGGCAAAAGTTCTTATTTTCTATTTTCAAATGAAAACTTCTTTATTGCAAAACTTTACTTCTACTTGCTTCATATTCACTATCTAACAATATCTATCTATGATTTCAGTGAAAATATTTTCAAATATGTCAATATCATGTCATGTCACAAGCTAACCGAACAAAATGGGATAGATGTAGACGAATTTGGGGACTATAATGAGAAGACCATAGTACTCAAACACCTGGTTGAGGATTTCAGACAATTCGAAAGTCACGATAAGCTGAATTCAGAAGAAATCAAAATAGTGAACCAAGAAAATGATGAACGCATCAAAGAAATCAAAATTGGTGCCTATGTGACAAAAGCATAGGAGAGAGAACTCATCAGTTCGCTCAAAGAACACATCGATGCATTTTTTTTGATGAAATTACAGGGTTGAGCATGAAAATTGGATCTCACAAGTCATTAATCTACTTAAATGTGTCAAAAGATACTATATTTGAAGACTTGATTTATGTCATTTCCATTTAATCGTGCTATTTGCTTGTAATCTCTTTGTTTAAAATTTAATCCCTCTTGTAATGAACTACGTCTGACCTGAATTCTCAAGAATGAGATATATAGGTGGCCTATGTCGGCCTTGGTCACCCTTTTATTCCATTTTAATGTTTTTCCTTATATTTGAACTACGTTCGACCTGAATTCTCAAGAATGAGATACGTAGGCGGCCTATGTCGGCCTCGGTCTGTTTCCTCGTAATTTTCTTACTTTTGTTAATCCTCGAGAAGGGGAACTACGTTTGACCTGATTCCTGCCTCAACGGGATACGTAGGCGCCACAACAGTTCGGTCATATCTCCTGTAAGATTTTTATTTTTCTTTACGATAGAAATTGGACAGAATTTTTGAGAGGGACTCAAAATTCTCAACTGGGACAAATCAAAACTGAAGTTACTTTGATATTTGTAACTGGGACAAAATTTTTTTATAGGATCTTAAAAGTTTCGTGATTTTCTCACCAACAGTTAAAGATAAGCCAAGACAGTTAACTGGGACATAAATTTTTAAGAATGACTTCAAAAATTTCAATAAGGTTCATCGGCATCTTAAAACAACTTTGAACGCTTACGGAACAACACCGTCAAGGGTACTATGGGCCATGAAGGTGCCCGTGGTCCCTTGACCAGGAGCTATGCTACTTTACACAAGCCTTCACGAGGTGAAGGCAACCCCACGAGCCGTGAAGTGGCTCGTGAATGGGAACCTCTCTTAGGGCAGTTTTGTGGGCTCGCTGCCTCACCACCATGGGTGGCACCACGGGTCGTGAGGACCCTCGTGGTCATGATGGGCAGTGGCTAGGAACATTTTGGTCATCCTTGTCCCTCTTGCCTTGGCCCTTGCCCTCTTTCCTTAGCTCAAGCCCTTCTTCCTTGACGTTAATCTACACATTTAGTTCTAGTTAGCCTACTAATTTCCGAGGTCTTACAACTTGGCGTCCTAGAATTTGAACAAGAATCTCCTCATAAGATAAGCTATCCTTAATACCAATATCATCAGTAGGTATGATGAGTGACGGATCGTCCATACACTTCTTCAATATAGAAATTTGAAACACTGAATGAACTATTGCTAGCTCTTTCGGTAGCTCCAATTCATAAGCTACATTACCAACCCTCTTGGATATCCGGTAAGGACCAATATATCGGGGATTAAGTTTCCTTTTCTTACCAAATCTCATAACAGTCTTCATGGGTGAAACCTTCAAGTATACCCAATCATCTACTTCAAACTCTAAGTCTCTTCTCCTAACATCCGTATAGGAATTCTGATGACTCTGCGCTTTTTTCAACCTCTCTTGAATAACCTTTACTTTCTCCATAGCTTGATGGACTAAGTTTGGTCCTATCAACCCAGCTTCACCAACTTCAAACCATTCAATAGGAGATTTGCATCGTCTCCCATAAAGAGCTTCATAAGGAGCCATCTGGATGCTAGAATGATAATGATTGTTATGGGAAAACTCAATGAGAGGTAGGTGATCATCACAATTTCCCTTGAAATCAATCACACATGCACTCAACATATCTTCTAAAGTTTGAATAGTGCACTCTGCTTGACCATCATTCTGAGGATGAAAAACAGTATTCTAATTCACCTTTGAACCTAAACTTTTCTGAAATGACTTCCAAAATTATGCAGTAAATTGTGCACCTCTATCTGAAATAATCAACACTAGGACTCCATGAAGTCTAACTACCTCTTGAAGATATAACTTGGCATAATCCTCTGCCGAATGGGTAGTCTTTATCGGTAAAAAAATGGTTTGATTTAGTCATTCGATCTACAATCACCCAAATCGAATCATGATGCCTGTGAGACCATCATTAACATGTAATAAAATCCACATTGATCATCTCCCACTTCCATTATGTAATCTCTATATTATGAGTCATACCACCGGGCCTTTGGTGCTCTACCTTAACTTGTTGGCAATTTGGGCACTTAGTAACAAACTCTGTAATGCCTTTCTTCATACTACTCCACCAATAAACCTCTCTCAAATCATGATACATCTTTGTGGAGCCCGGATGGATAGAATATCTGGAGCTATGATCTTCCTCCATGATCCTCTCTTGTAGTTCATCCATCTTTGGCACACAACTTACCTTGATACCTCAATACTCCATCTCCCCCTTGTTCTAAATCCGTTACTTTTGCTTATGAACATTTGCCTTTAACTCAAGCAAAATAGGATCTTGGTCTTGTTTCTCTTTCACTTCGGACACTACTGACGATTCAAACCTATTCATCGCCACCACTCCTCCTTCACTGAAATCCATCAAACAAACTCTTAATCGTGCCAGTCTGTGCACATCTTTAGCTAACTCTTTCTTGTATTTCTCATCATGGGCAGTACTACCTATAGACAATCTGCTCAAGGCATCAACAACAACATTAGCCTTACCTGGGTGATAGAGAATACTCATGTCTTAATCCTTGAGTAACTCTAACCAACTTCTCTATCTGAGATTAAGATTTTTCTGACTAACCTACATGTTTAGCTCTAGTTAGCCTACGGTAGCCAACTCTAGATCATGGGTTGGGTAATTCTTCTTGTGAATCTTAAGCTGTCTGGAGGCATAAGCTATAAACTTGCCATTCTGCATCAATACATAACTCAATCCAACTCTGGACGCATCACAATATACCACAAAGCCTTGTATACCCTCTAGTAAGGTCAATAATGGGGCAATAGTCAACTACCTCTTCAATTCCTGAAAGCTTTTCTCATAAGCTTCAGACCATTAAAACTTAACTATTTTTTGAATCTACTTGGTCAAAGGAGATGAAATAGATGAGAACCCCTTGACAAACATCATGTAATAGCCAGCCAATCCTAAGAAACTCCTATTGTCAGTTGGAGATGTGGGTCTAGGCCAATTCTGCACTGCCTTTATTTTCTGAGTATCAACTCGAATTCCATCACTATAAACAATATGGTCTAAGAATGCCACTAACTCAAGCCAAAATTCACTTTGAAGGTCTACTTTGAGATAACTATCATGATCTTCCTCATTCCTTGAATAGATAAGAGTGTCATCAATGAATATGATAACAAACATATCTAAATAAGGCTTGAATACTCTGTTCATAAGGTCCATGAATGTTGTAGGAGCATTAGTCAAGCCAAAGGACATAACCAGAAACTCATAATGACCATAG
The DNA here is from genome assembly GCA_037074985.1 of Solanum bulbocastanum. Lineage (NCBI taxonomy): Eukaryota > Viridiplantae > Streptophyta > Magnoliopsida > Solanales > Solanaceae > Solanum > Solanum bulbocastanum. The sequence continues at coordinate 33,261,889 of CM073604.1, forward strand.
CAGGTCCTAAAAGTTGTCTTAGGGATATCACTTTCTCTTACTTTCAACTAATGATAGCTAGATCTGAGGTCTATCTTAGAAAAACAAGTGGCACCCTGAAGCTGACCGAAAAGGTCATCAATTCTCGGAAGAGGATACTTATTCTTGATAGTAACCTTATTCATTTGATAGTAATCTATGCACATTCCAAGAGAACCATCTTTCTTTCTCACAAATAAGACCGGAGCACCCCAAGGTGAGACACTTGATCGAATAGAACCTTTCTCAAGAAGATCTTTCAACTACTCTTTTAACTCTTTCAAATCTGGTGGGGCCATCCTATATGGCAGAATAGAGAGAGGACGAGCATCAGAAAAATTATCTATAACGAAGTCTATTTCTGTCTCAGAAGGGACTCTAGGAAGATCATCATGAAAGACCTCTGGAAACTCACTCACAACTAGAACTGACTCAACAAGTGCTGTCTCAACACTAGAATCTTTAACTCAGACCAAGTGATAGACATAACCTTTGGAAACTAACTTCCTCTCCTTAAGGTACGAAATAAAATGACCCTTAGGCACTGTTAAACTACTCCTCCTCCACTCAATAACTAGCTCATTAGGAAACTGGAACTTAACAACTCGAGTCTACAATTGACTGAAGCATAAAAGGCATAAAGTTAGTCCATACCTAGAATGACATCAAAATCTACCATATCTAACTCAATTAAGTCAGCCATAGTGGTTTTGTGATTGACGGAAATGGTACAACCACGATAAACTCTCTTAGTTAGAATTGACTTACTAGCAGGTGCAGAAACATTGAAGGGCTCAAGAAGTTGCTCTGGAAGAATATCAAAATTCATAGAAATATAAGGAGTCACAAAAGATTGAATCACTCTTGGATCTAGCAAAGAATAAGCATCAAAAGTAAAGAATTTTATCATACCAGTGACAACATCTGAAGAATTATCTTGCTCTTGGCAACTGGTGATAGCATATAGATGGTTTGCTCCTCCGCCAGTCCCTGAAGTAGCTCCTCAAGGTGCAGCTCTATCTGGTGGAGCAATATAAGAAAATTGGGTTTTATTGCCCCTATTTCCACTACCTTTCCTGTTCTTAGGACACTCTTTCATGAAGTGACCTCTTGACCACGAAACAACTAGTGGAGCCATCGTGACACGCTCCTAGGTGGTTCCTTCCACACTTAGCACATGTAGGAGCCCAATTACCTCCTTGTTCCACACTACCTTGATACTGCACAAGTCTAGCTCTAAAATTTTGTGAATTTTGATTGTTGAACTCACCTCTGTTCCTTGGTGCAGGTGCACTAGCAGATGATGGAGCATGTCACTTTTCCTTAGGTTGGAAAGATGACCGGTTTGCATTTTCCTCCCGAACTCATTCCCTGATGTCTTAGCTTTATTGTTTCGAAACTCTTCCCTATCTTTCATCTTATCCTCCTCAACCTTTTGCACATGGATTATCAGCCTTTTTATGTCCATATCACCTATTAGCATAACTGTCTTGCCTTTCTTACTTGACAGACGAGACAACCTAGTAATAAACAGCTCATCCTACTCCTCATATCTGCACCCATCTCTGGAGCATAACGGGAAAGTTGGGTGAACTTAAGGCTGTACTTGTGAATGCTCATAGATTCCTGCTTAAGAGTAAGGAATTCTCGTACCTTTGTTTCTCTTAGTTCTAGGGAAAGAAACGCCCCAAGAAGGCCTCCTCAAACATAGCCCAACTCACAAATGGTTCACCCTCAACTCTATTCTTTTTCCATTGATCAAACCAGATCCTAGTGACACCCTTTAATTAGTATGCAGCTAGTTCCACTCTCTTAGCATCAGCAACATGCATAATCTCAGAAACCTTCTAAAGCTCCTCAATAAAGTTTTTTCGGATCCTCAGTGACACTTGAACCAATGAAGCTTGGAGAATTCATCCTTAAGAACTCATGGATCCTAGAAGTATCGGCCACTTTGGTTGGTCACAACTTGACTTAGCATTCAGATAGCTTCTCAAAATTCAGCATTAATGACCTCTCATTGGGGTTGCACTTCCAGTGCATTAGGTACCCATTGTTCCTCAATGTTCCTCCTATAAGGATGACCTCAGACAGTTCTTCGTGGAGGCATGATCTGAAAGATACGCGCAAGCACGAGTTAGAAAGAAACTTTATAGAGATGAACTCTATCGCACGAAATGAATATGAAAGAAGTGAGATAGTTCCAAAATGTTGCAGCCTTCTAATTATAGATGTGGTGCGCTCACACCGATAACTATGACTCTACAGACATGGCTTCATAGATTCCCTAGGACTCTTGAACCAGGCTCTGATACCAAATTTGTCACCTCCGAGCCTACACCCTGGGCGGGACTGGCACTCGGAACCATTGCTGGCCTAAGTTAACCCTTAGTCTGGCTAAACTCTCAACGGAAGACTTTAAACATTAAATAAAGAAAACAAATGCAACTTTACTCAACTGTCTCAAAATAACGTTAAAAACCCAACTAGCCAAAGTGACAACACAAGTCTTATAACAAAACAACTGAAATGCAAAGACTAAAGAACTATAGTTATCTATGTATGAAGCCTCTAAAACTATGAGAGGTGTTGGGACAAGATCTCCGATCATTCTAACAACTGAAAATGCTAAATACATGAAAACGAGATTCTCCTAAAAGTAAGGAGGCTCACCAAAATACTCTGAGTGCTCGACTGGATCAACGAAACGCTAAATGCTGATCCTGGTTACTTGTATCTACATCATAAAATGATGTAGGCCAAATGGCATCAGTACATTAAATGTACGAGCATATGAGGGGAATTCTAAACAACACATAAGTTTGAACTGGAATCTGGAAGAAACACTTACCTTAGCTTTACTCAACTCATAGATACTCAACTCAATGTAGAAATAAACAATAGTAAAGATGCAGTTTATATAAAGACTTTAAAACAGTAGATAACATCTCAAAGTGTTGGAAATACAATAATATCTCAGTTGTATATAAAAATTCAAAAATTAAACTCTGTTTGGGAGATTCTCTAACCGACAACCATCACTGTGAGCTATGTGATGATACAACGTCTCGCCTACGCTACCAGAACTGTCTTATAACTTGCCGGGATATAGAACACCTCAACTAAGTGGATCCACTAGTCTATGCTAAAAAGCATTAAAGAATCATCTAAAAAGTATGACCCTTTCTACCTACGTTGGCTACATGGTTTATGGATACTTGAGTTGTTATGAACTCATCCCCATATCGGTGCTCAATACTACTCCCAAAATATACTCAGCTCATATGTTTAAAATCATAAATCTTTCTCTGTGGTTTGAGATTATTACTCAAAAACTAGCTCAAAAACTTTCTTGGAAATCGGTGTTTCCTCTCTTGTTTAAATGTGAAAACATTTACTCTTTGGGAATACTTAATTTCCATATAGTCTTTTTGAAGAAAATGAACTTCACTCTTACTCTTACTCAACTCATTACTCAAGTCTTAAAACAAGTTTAAAATATTTGTAAAAAACTTTTGAAAAGACTCTAAGAACTTTCTAGACTTGGCTCTTAACTTTCCTTAAATTTGAATTTATGGATTCAAGGTTATGATTCATGTTTACGGATGATTTCTAGATGTTTAGAAGTCATTTAGAGTAGCTAGAATCAATAGGAAGTGATAGTATGCTTTAGTAGAATTTAGACGGGCTAAACAACGAAAAAATGGTTGGGGCACATGTCCCAGGCGCATTGCTGGTGCGAGGTGCTAGCCCCTAAAGTTCTGGGACTCAATTCTGGCACACTGCTAGCGCTTCAGTGGTGCATCGCGCCATCCCTCCCACAGTTCAATCCAATAAATTTTTCTTCTCGTTTTCTGACCTTAATTCGGTTAAATTCTAATTTTTTTTTTCTTAATTTTTCTGTAGATTCAAGTGTCAATGAGGATCCGAAGAACTTTGTGGAAGAGTTGCAGAAAGTGTTTGAGGTGATGCATGTTGCAGATATTAAGCGTGTTGAGTTAGCTGCATACCAATTGAAAGGTGTTGTTATGGTCTGGTACGAACAGTGGAAAAAGAGTAGACTTGAAAGGGCACCAATTGTGAGTTGGGTTGTGTTCGAAGTGGCCTTCATAGGGCTTTTCTTTCCCCATGAGTTGAGAGAGGCAAAAGTAAGATAATTTCTCACTCTTAAGTAGGAGTCCATGAGTATGCAGGAGTACAGTCTCAAGTTCACTCAACTGTCCCGTTATGCTCCGGAGATGGTTGTTGACATAAAGAGCAGGATAAACTTGTTTATGTCTAGGTTGTCTCGTTTGTCAAGTAAGGAGGGCAAAACAGCTATGTTAATAGGAGACATGGACATAGCCAAAATGATAATCCATGTGCAAAAGGTTGAGGATGATAAGCTGAGATATAGAAGAGATCTGGAATAAGAAGGCTAAGACTGTACGTAATGAGTCCGGGCAATAGATGACTTGAAATGTGAACCGGTCATCCTTTTAACAAGGGCCAACTGGACTTGCACCATCATCTGCTAGTGCACCTGCACCAAAGAACAAAATAGAGTTCAAGAATCAAAATTTGCAGCACTTCAGAGCTCGACCTACTCAATCTCAAGGTAATGTGGCATAAAAGGTCAATCGGACTCTTACATGTGCTAAGTGTGGTAGGAACAAACCAGGAGCATATCGTGATGGCTCCACTGGTTGCTTCAAGTATGGTCAGACATGTTACTTCATGATAGAGTTTCGGCCCTAAGAATAGGCAGGGTAATGGAAATGGGGGCAGTAGAGCCTAATCTTCTTCAGAGGCTCCGCTAGACAGAGTTGCACCTGGAAGAGCTATTTCAGGGATAGGCAGATGAGCAGCCCATTTGTATGCTATGACCAATCATCAAGAGCAAGAGAATTCGCTAGATGATGTAACTAGTATGATCAAAGTCTTTACTTTTGATGTATATGCATTACTTGATCTAGGTGTGAGTCTATCTTTTGCGACTCCATATGTTGCTATGAGGTTAGATATTCTTACCAAACAACTTCTTGAGCCCTTTAGTGTTTCCACACGTGTTGGTGAGTCTGTCCTAGTTGAGAGACTTTATCGTGATTGTACCATTTCTGTCAATCACAAGTACACCATGGCTGACTTAGTCGAGTTAGACATGGTGGACTTTGATGTTATTCTAGGTATAAACTGTCTTCATAGCTCTTATACCTCACTTGATTGTAGAACTCGAGTTGTAAAGTTACAGTTTCCTAATAAGCCTTTTATAGAGTGGATGAGTATTTCAGCAGTGCCTAAGGGTCATTTTATTTCATACCTTAAGGCCAGAAAGTTAGTTTCCAAGGGGTGCATCTATCACTTAGTCCGAGTTAATGACTCTAGTATTGAGACACCACCAATTTATTCAGTTCCAGTTGTGAGTGAGTTTCCAGAGGTCTTTCCAGATGATTTTCCCGGAGTCCTTCCAAAGAGAGAAATAAACTTCGGTATAGATATTCTTCCTAATACTTGACCCATTTCTATTCTGCCATATAGAATGACTCTAGCTGAGTTGAAAGAGTTAAAAGAGAAGTTGAAAGATTTTCTTGATAAGGGTTTTATTCGACCTAGTATCTCACCTTGGGGCGCTTCGATCTTATTTGTGATGAAGAAGGATGGTTCACTTAGGATGTGTATTGATTACCGCCAATTGAACAAGGTTACTGTTACACCCCTAAAACTAGAAGATTAAGCTAGAGCCTAAAGTGTAAACTAGTAGTCTAATTAAGGTTTAATGCAAAACTAAGAGTCATAAAATAACCTCTGGTGCTTAAAATAAATGTTTTTGGGTGTAAACGTCAAGGTACGACCCCCCAGGACCAACCAAGGGTCCTTGAGGAGGACCAACAGGAAGCCCAAAAAGTTTTCAAAAACAGCTTAACATACAGATGTGAACCCATGATTCGTGGGTGGACCTACGCCCCGTAGGTGGGGGTCGTGGGTTGAGGCTGGACCTCTCCTGTTCCTTCCAAGTTTCGGTAACAAACCATTTTTTGCGAGCAGGGCTCGTGGACCCGCCCATGGTCCGTGGGTGGGGTTTCGTGAGTGAACACTAAAAGTTGGTCATTTAGTTTTAGTTAGAGTTAAGGGAGGGGCTTAGGGTTAATTAATTAATTAAATAGGGTCATTTAATACTAATTAAAAGTAACTATATATACCTAATAGACCCCTAAACTAATTTAATTAGTTCATTCATTCAAGACCCCAAAACAAACTTATACCCTCCCAAATAATTCTCTCTCTAGAAACCTCCATTGGAGAAGAAGAAGTCAAGGTTTAGAGCTCAAGAGTTCATCTTTTCTCTTCAATTTCGTGGAGAATCCTCAATCAAGGTATGACAGTTTTCATCTATATGTAGCTTCCACCCATAGAGTCCCCTCAAAACATGATTTAAAGCTTCCAAATTCCCCCAAAAGTTAGGGTTTCAATCTAAGTCATGGGTTCAATTTCAAAACATTTTCAAAGGTTGATTTATGATGAATTATGATTGAATTGATGAATTAATGTTGTTTTATGATGAAATTTCCCATGAACCCATGAATTCCCCAAAATACTAAATTGTGAATTTATGATGTGGGTTGATTGATTATGGAAGCATGTTAATTGATTATATCTATATTTGTAGACACGTAATTTTTGACCGAACGTAAGGTTTTACACCATTTTCATTCCTTAAATATTTCTTCTAAGTTCTAAGTCTACATTAAACATTTTATTTTTTTCATCATATTTGAGTAAGTTTATTTTAAAAGATTTGAAAACTACAAAAATATATGTTTTCTTTTAATTTAATAATAAGCTAGTAATTTAGAGTAGCTATTCATTTATTCTTATATTTTTATTAGCTAATATTTTTATTATATTTAATTGAAAAAAAAACTTACCACTACCCTCACCCCATTACCATTTCCACCCACATCTACTACCCCATTCCCCTCACATTACATTCCCTCACCACTACACACCCACACACACGTCTACACACACATGTACTACTATATTAACATATTAACAGAAATGTACACCAAAAAAAAAAAAACAAAGAGAGAAAAAAGAAACACACACACCAGAAGAAAAAAAGAAAACGCATGCACACAAAAAAGGGTGAAGCATATTAGAAAACTAGTTGTTTCTTCATTGCTAAGAAGGTATACTTGCCCTCCTTCATTGCTTCATATCATATTTTTCCCATTAAATTTCCATAGCCATATAAAATTAGTTAAACCACCACAGAGACACCATTAACACAACCCTTTTACACCCCCCAAGCTTTAGCTTTTACCGAAAATATCACGAATGCCACAAAATGAGGTGCGAGTTTGAGGTTCTCGTTGAGTTTTCGATCGACACTCCAGTTTCGGTGAGATTTTACTCAAAAAGTATCGTTCTTGAATAAGGCAAGGGAAATTTCTATTCCGCAAAAGGTCCATTTCTTGACACCATTATAATTTTGTGTCATCTCTTTGTAAATTGTTGAATCATTCTTATATGTTAGCATTTTTTTTTTTTTGTTGTTTGTTGTTATTTTTCTAAGCTACTTTGTCGTAATTCTCAGTATCGTGATTCTTGATACATTGAAAAGTGTCTCATCACGCCAACATTAAACTTGTGATTTAGACAATTTAAAGTTATTTTTTAAAAAAGTAAATAGGTTTTATGTTTTCTATAATTAGTTTATTTTTATCTATTGAAATTAAATGATCCTAAATGTTTAGGTGGTAAAGTAAAATTCTCAATATAATTAATTTTTAAGTCATATTTATATTATCAGAATGTGTCAAATTTATATTAACTCTTGGTGTTAATCGGAGAGATGAATGAAAGTCTTGTAATTATTGCTAGGTAGATTTTTCTTATAATTATCCAAACATGTCTTGTCTAAATAATTGTTTTCACGATTTTATTGTATCTAAATGTTGATATCCAGCTATCTATTATGATTAACATGGTTCTTGAGATATGATCCATCATCACAATTTAGATTGACAAATGAGCGATGTCAATCGAACACAAGTTTATTTTGTTTTAAGTTAATAAAATCCTATGATTGACTCCAGATACTTAAAGCTCCATCAATTAGAAAAGAGTGAGACGAGTGGTGGCTTAACCAAAACTCGTTGCAAAAAAAAAAAATTTAACACAAAAAGCGAAAAAGGAAAATATAGTTGTCTTAAATTTACCATGGACTAATATATGCCTCTAATAGTAGATGGGTATAAAATTTTCTTAAACAAATAAATTGTGAATAAAAAATGGATTTTTCGTAAAGAATGTCGTTCCACATCTTTTTGAGATATTTAAAGACGAGCATAAATTTTCCTTTAAAAGACAAATAATAAAAACTAGTTTTAATAAAGAATGTGGTTCCACATCTTTTGAGACACTTAAAGAAGATTCAAGGATGCAATGACGCACCTTGGCCAAATAATTGTCATATTATTTTTTCTTAAATTTAAACTAAAATTCGTAGATACAGAATACTAGGTGACGCACTCGACAGAAGAAAACAGTTATGCTTCTAAGTTATTAAATGTCAAGACCAAGGATACGGTTACATCTCTAGGTTGAGACCAAATAAAAGTTCAACAAATAAAAATTGCGAGCGAATCATGACCTATAAAAATATATCCAAAAGATAGATAAAATAAGTATAAGTCAATAAAAGCGACCGTGTTAGAACCACGAGACTCGAGGGATGCCTAATACCTTCCCCTCGGTCAACATAATTCCTTACCTGAATTTCTAGTTCGCAGACCAAAACTAAAGAGTCATTTCCTATTGATTAGGGATTCAAAAAGGTGACTTGGAACATCATAACTCAATTTCAAGTGGTGACTGATGAGCCGACAAATTGGACTCATTTAAGGCTATATTTTGATAGAATTAGTGTTCTCAAATGCATATTTTGTCTCAATATTTGATGAAAACTCTGAAGTTTCAGGTATTTGGAGTTTGAGGGAAAGTATGGACACTATTTAGCAAAAAGGAACAAAAACAGCTAAAAGAACTAAGAAATGAAGAGCTGAGAAACGCCGAACCCATTCAGCGAGTCGCTAAAGGTCTCACGTCGCCTTTTGTTCCAGTGTGCTGAGCCCTGAAAAAAAGGATCAAATAGGTGGTGAAAAGGAGTAGTCGACGTGTCGCCGAGCAGTTCCGCAAAGCAGTACTGTGTCGCTCAATGATCCAAAATACGACGATGCTGAAGGATAGAGAAAGACAGATGAAACCTACCAAAGGGAGAATCTCCGAGTTGATCGGCGATCTCGACTAATGACGCTGAATGATCCATGTAGCACAAATTTTTGAAAACTATAAATACTCATTGATAATTATTATTCTACGAGGTGATTTTTAGCTTTGAACAATAATTTTTGAGATTTTTTGCTTCTATTTTTGAGCTCTAAGTTTAGAGAGGGTTTTAAAGAACTTTAAGACTCAAAGGGTTTCAACTCCAAGAATTTGGACTTGGGTCCTGTGGATTATTCACTTTTGACTTGTTTTAAGACTTAAATCTTCATACCCATTTGAATACAAACTCCACTACAAGAAAAAGGGCTTCTAGGGACGAGAAAAATGGTCCCTAAAAGTCTGATTCTGGTCCCTAAAAGTCCATAGCGATGGAAAAAATTTGGTCGCCATCCGTCGCTATAAGCTCCTTCGCTAAAGGTCAATAGGGACGAGATGTAACTACCGGTCCTGAAAGACATTTTGCGACTGGTATACTACTGGTCCCTAAAAAACTTTTAGGGACTACATTTCTGGTCCTTAATGTTACGATCACTGGACCCCTTAAAGTTTTTTACGACATGTTTAACTCGACTTTTTAGACCAAAAATCCGGTCCTTAAATATTTTCAAGTACAAATTTAATTCATGGTCCCTAAAGGTGTAATTTTGTATAATTTGGCATTAAAATTGATTTATTTACAATCTGGTATTCAAGTTGATTTAAGAACAAAAAGATGTTGCACCTATATAATACATGTTTTTTTTCTGTCACATTTTCCTATGATACAATTTACTAATATAAATAATCAAAACCAGATAAACAAAATTATTAATAGTAATAAGTAAAAGTACTATGAATGTCCCACAAGCATACTACTTGCAAAAATACATAATCTCAATACAATTTACACAACTCATCAGCAAAGTAAATTGTCTTTATGTATATAATAAAAAGTTTTGCCAAACAATCACATCAAAATGATAACTAATTTCTCGACTTGTTGAAAGTACTCAAATTTGCATTTTGGCTTGTAATGAATGCCTGTAATTCCTGTAATACATACAAAATAAAATTTGTTTGGTAAAAAAAGATATGTGCACAATCAAATCACACAAAACTTATTTCAGTATCATTAAGAAATAAAATATTGCACTCTAGATTTTAGGTTCCTATTTATTTTGCCTTCTACTTGGACAAAAATATGTTAGTTAAATTATCCCAAATGCTTTAATTTCTTTCACCTACAGACCCTTGAAATTGAAAGATTTATTGGTGTTGTTAGTCATGGGATGTGAATACGAGTGGCGAACCAGAAAAACGAATCATTCGGATAGCAACTTTATAAAATATCAAAGTATACTAAAGGGATTACGTGTAAGCATACATGTATGTTCACAATGAGGAAAATCTTTGGACCACCCTTTGCTGCATATTTCTGGAGAGAAGATAATGAGTAGTAGGTTCATTGGCATTAAATAATATTATCACTATATTTTCATTGAATAAAAGAAAAAATATGAAAAATGCTCCTAAGCAGACTATTAATATCATCTTCTCGTCTTTCAAACTTCAATCAATCCACACCCAACATTTTCATTAAGGTAACTTTATTCTTGATCTATATAAGAGAGACATACTGAAAACATGACATGATTGATAATGTGAGAAAATTATTTAGACTCTGAAATACAGTTGCATACTTATGAATTTTTGTTACACCAAGAATTGACATGCTCTCAAACATAGAATACATCTAATCAAGAAACATGCAAGCTTTATCAATGCACTAAAGGGAAATTAAAAAAATTGTTAATAAGTACGGGCCATAGAGCACAAAGAGATTGTTCCTTAAACTAACAATCCACAAGAATTGGAAGACTCCGGAACACAAATGATCATCTGATATAAGAGTACACAACTGATTCCTAGAGCTAAGCCTATAAGAAACCATACACAAGTATAAAACGAGTGCACATTATTTTTTGTGTCTAACTAATGTGTTTTAGTTGTTTCTTCAGAAGAGCACCAGGATGACAACAAACTAAAATCTAATGTGTTATAACTAATCATTTTATTATACGGTTCAGTTTTTAAAAAGTTATAACCAGTGCAAATAAAATAGACAAGTTCAATCATTTACTATAACCCTTAGATTATATCCCCAGCTACAAATTATATCCTGAAATCATCTTAATGTAAATTAATTATGTAATAACTAGATGATTATCTCAAGAGAACAATGATCAAACATTCAAATAAAGTAACTAAACTAATTTCAGTACTAACCAACTTAGTAGAAACTAAACAAAGGGAGGACATAATCCATTTTTTTGGACCCAAATCTACACCATCCAGCTCTGCCACCAAACTCTCACCTGACTAGATAAATTTTCAACAAATTTTAAAATCTTGAAACCAACAAAACAGAACAATAATTAATGAAAATAATGAAACTTGAAATACTAAAAGAAAATATGTCTACTGAATCATTTTCCAAAGTAATTGCAGCTAAAGGAGTCAACTAACAACTCATGAATTTTGGTGATGTTTCAATATGCTAAAGGCTACTGACTAGTGGGATAAGAAAACAGAGTAACTGACATGTTTTTTTTTCTTACTCCAGATTAACAAAACTTGACAATCTTCTATTTTTTAGGTTTTAAGTAATCTCGCTCATAATCGCAAAATATAAGGGGTTATTCTTACATTCAGAATTACATATCAGAAGAGAAACACTTCTTTTCCAGAATTTCTTGGCTCACATGAACTAAGTAGTTAACGAGCTAGAGATATTTTCATTTTCGTGGCAGATCCAAGCCCCTTTATAAATCAAACCCTAGCCACCATCCTCATGTCAAACCCAGAACTCCAACTTCTAGCCCTCAAACAAAAATTGCCGACCATCATTTTGAAAAATTAGTATTGAAGACTGGAATTCTAACTAGCAAAGAAATTTCGTGTTCTAAAATTGAAAAGAAAAGATAGAGAATCGACAAACCTGTTTACATAGAGCAATTTTTCAATCAAGTTTGTAAATCGTCAATTACTTCATATGGATATGGTGTGAGATGCAGCCTTTTAAAGAGAAATTTTGAAGAGGTCAATGGTTGGGGATTTAAAACAATGGAAACCTAGGGTTTTATTTTTTGGGTTAAATAAAAAGAGAGGGAGAGAGTGTAACTAGTACATAGTGCTGAGCTTGTACTACTAGAGACGGGACTTTTAGCTTTTTAGCAACCAGATTTTTACCCTTCCCTAACTCAAAAATAAAAATGAAAATTGAGGACTAGAAAAATATCTCGTCCATAAAAGTGCATTTTTTGGACTAGATTTTGACCCTGTCGCCAAATGTTTGTCTTTAATAAGCAGATTTCTTGTAGTGCTCATTTGGTATAAATTTCTATCTCTTTTACATGTCTAGCTAAAACCCAAATTCTTGGGGTGTATTTTGTGAGTATGGGTTAGATTATCTGTTGGGTCTTGCTTGTTGATGATTTATTTGTCTTTTAGATGTGATTTCGTTTAGTAGTTGTGGTTGAACTTAATGAAATTGTAGTTACAAATACGATTTCACCTTTGTGATTTCGGCTTGCTCGAGAAAGTGGTCGTAAAACTAAGACTACTAAATTGATGGCCGGTGGGAGTGAGTGGGCTAAGGTGGAGGCTGTTCTTTATGCGTCAAGTGGATGTCCGAGAGGAACCCATTTGATTCGGGGTAAGTTGCTCGAGAGAGAATTTACCCCCACTATAGTCTATCCTAGTCACAAATATTCAATGGATTTATTATCAAAAGCATGTACCCAATAGTCTAGTCTAACCTGTATTCCTATCACATCCCAAGAATCCCCTTTCCTTGATTAGTACTCTTTGCATTTTTGCATGTTTTTACTTACTTGTGACAAAACCCCATTGTTAATTGACACTTTTGTGTCACCCCTTAGATTTAGTATGTTTGTATTCGACAATGTTTTTAGCTATGACTAATTAGAACTTAATTTTATTTTTCTACTAATTCTCAAAACCACTTCCTGTGGGAACGATCCCAACCCTTGGTTGGGTTACTATACTATTGTAGGATCGTAGACACTTGCATTGGAAGTTGTGTCTTGATTACGCAAACATCAAAATGGCGTCGCTGCGGGGGAGTGGTGTTATTTGAGAATTCTTAGATTAGTAAAATTTTTTGTTCTTCTTAGTTGTAGTTCTACTTACTTAATTTTAAGTTGTGTTTCGCATGCTTGTGCTAACAACAGGATAAGAGTGTGGTTAATGACTATGAACCAATAGAACACCTCTCTGTGGAAGTGATGAGGTTCAGGGATAACTTCCTGACCTTCAAACAGATGGAAGGTGAAATTTTTCATGAGTCGTGGATGAGATTTAAAACACTGTTGATGCAATGCCCAACTCATGAAATTCTTGATCTAGTTCTACTGGAGTGCTTCTATAGGAGTCTTAATCCCGAAAACAAAGGATTAATCGATCGACTTGTCTCGGATGGTCTTGAGAGATACCCTTATGAGACCGCAACTAAAATCCTTAACCTTGTGGTCAAAACCAACAAGGATGCTGAGAAGGACCAACAATTAATCATTTTGCTGGGTTAGATGAATAACTTGACCTAAAAGATCGAGGCACTAAAGGTGATGTCCAAAAAGAAGAGCAAATGCATACCACCTCCTACTGAGCAGGGATGATCTATAGACAATGAAAATAGAAGTATCAAGGATACATTATTAATCATTTTCCAAAAGCTAAATGAGCAAGATAGAGTGTTAGAGGAAATTAGAGAAAATGTAAAAGTGCTAACTCAGATGAGCGGTTCTCACTCTAGATCTATCCAGCTAATTGAAACTCTCTTAGGTCGTGTGTTGCCTCAGCTCCATCCAAATGAACAATTGGGATCACCTAATTGCACTAGATTCAACCCCAAAAATGAGGTTTAAAGGTGGACTTGCGTCGTGCCATGACGTTAACTAAGGCGCTGCTTGGGAGGCAACCCAATGTTTTAATCGCTTTCAATTATTATGTTACAATAATGGTGTGTTGATTCTGTAGGTTAAAATGAGGGAAGTGTTCAAAAGTGCAGGTTAGCAAGCTGAAGATCCAGTTGGCGAATCGCGGAAATGGTCGGCGATCCCGCTATTGTCCGCCGTTTGGACCTCTATATAAACTGGAGGTCCTATAAAACTCGGTGAGGTAAGTGACTAATCGGTGAGCCGACGAATGGTTCGGTGATCTTGACTAATGTCGCCAAATGGGCAACAACTGGACGGTTTTGAAGGCCAATGGTTTCAAAGTTTGACAAATTTTCATTTTCCATCAATTTCAATTTTCTCAAATCTGCACCTAGTAAGTAATTTTTATTGTCTTTGCACTCATGGTATTTTAGTCGTCGATTGGTGTTCGAACTTGGGATTACATTGCCTCCTAGCATTTCAAAGTATTTCGATCAGCATAAAAGGTTGGTTTTCCCGAACCCCGAGGCCACTTTGAAAAATTTGTTCTCTTATGCAATTGGGCTTATTGAATTGATGTGTGTTGGGCCTCTCTAATAGATTTAGATTGTTGAAATGCCGAATTCGATTTGTAAATCTTGCCTATCTTATATTGATTTTTGTACTCCCTTTTTGTTGCTCGTAAAAAAGAGTTAAATCTTATGGCGTTTGAATTTAACAACATAAACACGAAAGAAATATAAAGATTAGCACTTGAATTCAAAAAAAATTAAGCACAATAATTATATATATATATATATATATATATATATAAAATATTATATGTATACATATATGTATATGTATATATTCTAGAACTCATCATTCTAATCAAAGTACGATATTATGATAAACAATTCAATGTCTTCTATGTTTATGATAGTAATAGTATTATCAGTTTATAAATTTTGCTATGACAATATCTCATTTATCTTGTGCTGATGTTGAAAATCTGCAGAAAAAAAAAAAACAAATAAGAGGTATGAATTAATATAAAGAACAAATTTATCAAATATTAAAAAGATATTATAGAAACAAACCTCTGGCAATTACTTTGAAGTAATTTTGGTGTTGCTTTTCTACTTCAAGGATCTTCAAAACATTAAAATCTCACCTTTTGAATTAGACAACATAAACCCGAAAAAGAATATAGAAATTAGCACTTGAATTCAAGAATTTATAAAGAATAATAATTAAGCACAACAATTACAGATAAAAAAAGGAGAAATACAAAAAAGTTGAGAGAACAACTTGTAAACAATAAAAAATAATTAAGCACAACAACTACATATAAAAAAAAAAGAAGAGAAATACAAAAAAGTTGAGAGAAAAACTTGTAAACAATGATTTTCTTTATCAGTAATGTACATATAAAGCGTTTGAATTTTGTAACCGTTTCCTGTTAGTTGAAAATTAAATTTTTCTTAAAAAAGGAGGAAAAAATTGTTGTTTATTGAAATTTCAAATTTTATTTTTTAAAATTTTAGACTGTAAATCCGTGTTTCAAGGGTAGTGGAGAAATGGATAAACATAAAAGGAAAGTGCTAAACCGAACTTTCGTGTTTTATATTAATTTAATTCAACTAAATTAAACAGATTGTTTTGTTAGTATATTTTCTTAAAAAATGAATAATTTTAATAATTTTAATTTAAAAGTTTAGAGAAATTTAAAATTTTAATCTAAGTTAAACAGGAATTTATTGTTGTTATTATTATTATTATTAGTAGTAGTAGTAGTAGTTCAAGTATTTTTATCAGTAAAGATAGAACATGTAGATTATAGGTTGTATTTTATTAAAATATAATTATTTAAAATGCAAATAATAAAAAAGATCTGATATAAAACTTAAAACATTAAATGATAGTTTAATGATAAATTTAAAAGAAACTTCCCTACAATGCGTTTTTTAAAATAAATAATTTAAGGAATAATTTTAGTTTAAATGTTTTTCATTTGTTTAGAAGTAGGAGTGTAATAGGTAGTTTTAAAACTCCCTATTTAGTGGGATAATAATTTATTTTTTCAAAATAAAGATTAAAACGTCATATTTAGTTGGATATTTTTTTAAAATATTATTATTATTATTATTATTATTTATTAATAATTATAATACTAATAATACTAATAATAATAATAATAAATATTATTATTATTAGTTTAATTTTTTTATTAAAAAATATTTATTTTAAAATGCAAATAAGAAAAAATATGATATATATAACTTAAAAAATTAAATAATACTAAAAATATAAATTTTCTTTAAAACTTCCATATGTGTGTTTTTTAAAAATAAATAAGTTAAATAGTTTTAATTTAAAAGTTGTTCAATTTGCTTAGAAGTAGGAGTCTACTAGGAAGTTTTAAAACTTCCTATTTAGTTAGATAATTACTAGTATACGTGTCCGAGCGCATTGCGCGGATGATTTAAAATGTAATAATTTTATAATTAAAAATAACTAATAAAATATTATATAGCTTAGATATAATACGTGCATGTACTTTATTCTTTTTATGTCATTTGAATAAAAAACTATGTTAATAATTTATTAATTCTAATATTCCATATGAAATATTTGATATCGATTAAATAACATGTTGATACATTTTATATATGTTTTATTCAAAATTAAAAGATTCAAAATATTATTATTGTATTAATTTTGTGTAAAAATGTAATTTAAGAATTGACATAAATGTATAAATAATCATAATTAATACAACCACTATATTAGATTTATTCAATGTATGTATTGGATATATTAAATTTTAATTTTAATAGTATCATAAAACATATAAATGAAAATAAGAGACTTTTGATTTGAACTTTATCTGCTAAAATATATTATGTGTAATTATAGCTATATCACAAATTTCAACGTAATTTAACATTGTTATATAATATTGTGAATAATCCTAAATTTGCTAAATGACTTATAATTGTGATATTGTTTAAAGTAATATTATGATAAACATAAATTATTGCCTTCTATGTTTATGATAGTGATAGGTATTATCAAATTTATAATAAAGATTTAATGTCTTGTATGTTTATGATAATGATAGGTATTATCAATTATTAATTTTGCTATGACAATTTCTCATTTATCTTGGGCAAAGGTTGAAAATCTGCAAAAATTTTTTTTTAGAAAAACAAAACAAAACAAATAAGAGGTGTGAATTAATATAATGAATAAAATTATTAAATTCTAACAATATAGAAAAAATTAGCACTTGAATTCAAGAATTTATTAACAAAAATTAAGCATAACAACTATAAATACTAAAAAAAAAAGAAAATACAAAAGAGTTGAGAGAAAAACTTGTAAACAAAGATTTTCTTTATCAGTAGTGTATATATAAAGCGTTTGAATTTGACAATATAAACACGAAAGAAATATAAAGATTAGCACTTGAATTCAAAAAAATTAAGCACAATAATTATATATATATATATATATATATATATATATATATATATATATATATATATATATATATATATATATATATATATATATATATATATTGTAGAACTCATCATCAAAGCATAATATTATGATAAACAATTTAATGACTTCTATGTTTATGATAGTGATATTATTATCAGTTTATAAATTTTGCTATGACAATTTCTCATTTATCCTTTGCTGATGTTGAAAATCTGCAGAAAAAAAAAACAAAAAGCAAATAAGAGATATGAATTAATATAATGAACAAATTTATCAAATATTAAAAAGATATTATAGAAACAAACCTCTGGCAATTACTTTGAAGTAATTTTGGTGTTGCTTTTCTACTTCAAGGATCTTCAAAACATTAAAATCTCACCTTTTGAATTCGACAACATAAATCCAAAAAAGAATATAGAAATTAGCACTTGAATTCAAGAATTTATAAAGAATAATAATTAAGCACAACAATTACAGATAAAAAAAAGAGAAATACAAAAAAGTTGAGAGAACAACTTGTAAACAATAAAAAATAATTAAGCTCAACAACTACATATATAAAAAAAAAAAGAAGAGAAATACAAAAAAGTTGAGAGAAAAACTTGTAAACAATGATTTTCTTTATCAGTAATGTATATATAAAGCGTTTGAATTTTGTAACCGTTTCCTATTAGTTGAAAAATAAATTTTTCTTAAAAAAGGAGGAAAAAGTTGTTGTTTATTGAAATTTTAAATTTTATTTTTAAAAATTTTAAATTGTGCATCCGTGTTTCAAGGGTAGTGGAGAAATGGGATAAATTTAAAGGGAAAGTGCTAAACAAAACTTTCGTGTTTTATATTAATTTAATTCAAGTAAATTAAACGGATTGTTTTGTTAGTGTTTTTTTCTTAAAAAATGAATAATTTTAATAATTTTAATTTAAAAGTTTACAGAAATTTAAAATTTTAATCTAAGTTAAATAGGAATTTATTGTTGTTGTTATTATTATTATTATTAGTAGTAGTAGTTCAAGTATTTTTATCAGTAAAGATAGAACATGTAGATTATAGGTTGTATTTTATTAAAATATAATTATTTAAAATGCAAATAAGAAAAATGATCTGATATAAAACTTAAAACATTAAATGATAGTTAAATGATAAATTTAAAAGAAACTTCCCTACAATGCGTTTTTTTTAAAATTTATTAAAAAATATTTATTTTAAAATGCAAATAAGAAAAAAATCTGATGTATATAACTTAAAATATTAAATAATATTAAAAAGATAAATTTTCTTTAAACTTCCATATGTGTGTTTTAAAAAAATAAATAAGTTAAATAGTTTTAATTTAAAAGTTCAATTTGCTTAGAAGTAGGAGTCTAATAGGAAGTTTTAAAACTTCCTATTTACTTAGATAATTATTATTTTTCAAAATAAAGATTAAAACCCATGACAAGTTATTAATACACGTGCATTGTTTTTTCAAATATAATTTTATAATTTTTTTTAAAAAAACTATTTTTTAATGGCGCTGACACGTAAGCGCTATCACCTCTCCTATATATATATATATATATATATATATATATATGCATTTTTTAAAAATAAATAAGTTAAATAATTTTAATTTAAAAGTTGTTCAATTTGCTTAGAAGTAGGAGTCTAATAGGAAGTTTTAAGTTAGACAATTATTATTTTTTAAAATAAAGATTAAAACCCCATGACAAACTACCAATACATGTGTATTGTTTTTTCAAATATAATTTTATAATTTTTATTTTTTTTAAAATACTATTTTTTTTGCTCTGACACGTAAGTGCTATCACCTCTCCTATTATATATATATATATATATATATATATATATTATTATTATTATTTATTAATAATAATAATACTAATAATACTAATACTAATAATAATAATAATAATAATAATAATAATTATAGTTCGATTTTTTTATTAAAAAATATTTATTTTAAAATGCAAATAAGAAAAAAATCTGATATATATAAATTGAAATATTAAATAATATTAAAAATATAAATTTTCTTTAAAACTTCCGTATGTGCGTTTTTTAAAAATAAATAAGTTAAATAGTTTTAATTTAAAAGTTGTTCAATTTGCATAGAAGTAGGAGTCTTTTCGGAAGTTTTAAAACTTCCTATTTAGTTAGATAATTATTATTTTTCAAAATAAACTTTAAAACCCCATGACAAACTACCAATACACGTGTATTGCTTTTTCAAATATAATTTTATAGTTTTTATTTTTTTAAAATATTATTTTTTTTTGGCACTGACACGTAAGCGCAATCACCTCTCCTATTATATATATAGATTATTTTTCAAAATAAGGATTACAACCCCATGACAAACTACCAATACACGTGTATTGTTTTTTCAAATATAATTTTATAATTTTTATTTTTTTTTAAAATACTTTTTTTTTGTGGCACTGACACGTAAACACTATCACCTCTCCTATTTATATATATATAGAAGATAATCTTTATTCTATGTCACTTTGACCCGTTCTATTTGGTATTCCATATATACATATTTTTTCAATTCAATTTTTGTGACATGAAATGCAAGAGGATTTGGTAAGATCTTAAGATTATATCTAGTCATGAAATGAATACACCATAGAAGTAAAAAAAGAAATACATTTGAGGAAATGAATAAAGGACTTAAACACTTGATACGTCCTTTAGTATCGAAAATGGCTAAAAAAATAAATTTCATTTAAATTGACGTATGCCATTTGTTGTCAAGAAGGTATTACTCAAATGGAGATTTCAAGCTGACAAATATGGAACAAAAATGATGTACATATCCATCAATGCATATGTTGCAATGAGATAATGTATGATTTTCACTTCACATCTTAAAGGGCATGCTTGTATCTGACATTTTTAATAATTGATATGACGAAGACATTTCATTCTACTATCCAAACATCGTGTAATCCTTTGCTACCCCTTTTGAGCCCTAATTTTATTCTCTTTCATACCCCTCTTTTGGAATCAAAATACGGTCAAAAAAGAAAAAGAAGAGTACTCAGAAATTCAAAAAAAAAAAAAAAAAGGGAAAAAAGTCACAAAAAAGAATCAAGAAAAAAAAATGTTGAGAAAAATCAATAACAACAAAAGAACAAACTTCCTGAACTACGTTCAACCTGTTTCTTGCTTTGACAAGATACGTAGGCAGCCTTATTTTGAGGTTTGGTCCAACCTAGAAAAAAGTCTAGAAAGTCCTCATCACAAAAACTGGGGCAAATTTTTTTTTTTTTTATTATTATTATTATTTTATTTTAGTTTTGAAAAAATAGAGTCGATTCTAAAGTTGTAAGTCTTAACCCTGTTATCGTAGTATCTTTGATCCTTCATGCCAATCTTTTATTGTAACCCTGTCCAAAAGCCACGTTACAATCCAAATAAAGACATTCTCATCAATTTTTAACAATGACAAGTCAAGCAAGCTTTTAGTGTTGATTATCGTATAAGGAAAAATGGCATGACCCTCGCATAATGAGTTAAAAATGAGGGAATCTTATCGATGAAAATCATCGAAAGCACTATAAGACATCATATGTGTTGAGAGAAAGTGAAAAATGAGAGAGTCTTATTGGTGAAAATCCCCAGGGCACTATAAGATGTCAGTGAGTGAGAGACATACCAAAAGAAAAGGATTGTTGGTTAAAAACCTTTCGAGGCCCACAAGTCGAATGTGAGACATGAATCTAGTGCAAAAAATGGATTATAAAACTCTGACTTCGAAAGACTGAAAGTTTGACAAAGATAAAGTTTAGATTGATTAGATAGATCAAGCCATTTAATCTCACATGAATGTCATGTTCATTAGAATTGACCAACACTCTCAAAGGAGTCCCTTTTTATTTTCATTTTCATTTTCTATCAAAAGGGTCAAGTATTATTTTTTTATTATTTTTTTTATCGCTCAATTCGATTTGCATTTTTTCCCCCTTGAATTAGTCTTCATTAAAGCAAGCAGAAAATGATTTCGAAATTGCTACCATCTCTTCAATAGCACAAAGCAAAGTTTGGTCAGCACATCAAATATGACATGGTTCAAGAAATAGTGATATGCATAGTAACTTGTCAACAATTGACAAATTTTGAGAATTTATATGAATATAAGATTCAATAATTGTTGGAGGGTGGAAACAATATGACAAATCTGAAGTTTGAAGTTCTAAACAACTAGAGATGTTTTCAAGATTATCAAGGTGAGCTGACTAGAGGACGAAAGCAGTCTATCTCAAGCTGAAATTAGCCTCAAACATGGCAACAACAGGAACAATTACCCTCAAAGCCAATGCCACAAATTGACCGCCATTAAAAAAATAAAATAAAGACTCAAATTTGTAAACATTATTGCAAAAAAAATAAAAAAATTACATGCATTTTTTCTCCTAGGATAGACATTTCCTAGTCTGAGACATTTACTTCTCATTTTTTCCTAGGATAAACACTTCCTAGTCGGAGACCGTTATTAGTATTATTATTTTTTCTTTCTATCCTACAATAAACATTTTCTAGTTTGAGACAATTATTTTTCATTTTTCTCCTAGGATAAACATTTCCTAATCTAAGAAATTTTAAAAAAACTAAAATATATATATATATATATATATATATATAAAATGTTATGGTAATTGTATTTGATGATTTAGAGTAGCAGGAACCTCCTAAACAATGGGATTAGAGTAGTAGGACCCTCCTAAACAATGGGATTAGAGTAGTAGGACCCTCCTAAACAATGAGATTAGAGTAGCAAGACCTTCTTAAACAATGAGAAATAGAGTAGCAGGACCTTCCTAAACAATGAGATTAGTGTAGGAGGACCCTCCTAAACAATGAGAATTAGAGTAGCAGGACCCTCCTAAACAATGGAAATTAGAGTACCAGAGCCCTCCTAAACAATGAGAATTGGTGTAGCAGGACCCTCCTAAACAATGGGAATTAGAGTAGCAGGACCCTTCTAAACAATGTGATTAGAGTAAAAGGACCCTCCTAAACAATGGGAATTAGAGTAGCATGACCCTCCTAAATAATGGGATTAAGAGTAGCAGAACCCTCATAAACAATGAGATTTAGTGTAGCAGGACCCTCCTAAACAATGTGATTTAGTGTAGTAGGACCCTCCTAAATAATGAGATTTAGTGTAGCAGGACCCTCCTAAACAATGTGATTTAGTGTAGTAGGACCCTCTTAAATAATGAGATTTAGTGTAGCAGGACCCTCAACAATGATAATTAGTGTAATAAGACCTTCCTAAACAATGAGATTTAGTGTAGCAGGACCCTCCTAAAAAATGGGAATTAGAGTAGCAGGACCTTTCTAAACAATGAGAATTATAGTAGCAGGACCCTCCTAAACAATGAGAATTAGTGTAGTAAGACCCTCATAAACAATGAGAATTAGTGTAGCAGGACCCTCCTAAACAATGAGAATTAGAGTAGCAAGACTCTGACATATCACAAATTGAAATAACTCGGAAGGAGTTAATAATTGGAAATAGTCATTTTTGGAACACAAGAAAATCTGAAAAATTTGTTAAGTTAGAATAAATTGAGTTTTGGTCAACTACAAATGGTCATGACTCCTAGATCAAGATGAGTTAGGTTTACTTCTAGATATGGTAGGAAATATCTTGGAGTAATCTTTTCAACGTTGCCATTTTGTGCAATTCTGAGTTCGTATGAATGAGATATTCCCTTAGGAAGTTGGGCTGTTTGAATTAGGAAAGTCTAATCTGGATTTTGGAAAGGTATTCTAATCTTTTCCTTACCAATTGTTTTTAATTCATTTTAGGAGTTTAATTGGGGAAAAGTTAGATTTTAGTCAGTTTAGAAAAGTTGAAGTTCACGCTAGAGCATGGAGAAAAGAGAAAAGAGGAGAAAGGAGAAGAGAAATCAAGAATCGTCAAGAACGTTCGAGTTTAGCTTGTGGATTTCATCAAGGGGTGATCCCGATGAGGTATGTGAGATCACATAGCGATGGGTTAGTTCACCCACGTGCCAATCATGATTCAATTCAACAAAGTTTATTAGATTCAAAAGTAAATCCCTTGAATTCTTGATTAAGTTCGTTTGATCCTTGTGGGTTGTGTTGTTGGAGTTTTCTTGAGATTGATTCATGTTTTTAGTCGTGTTTTTGAGTATAATCTGATGTATATTTAGGGTATGAATGATTCTTAAGTGTTTGGGGGAAAGAACCAATTGAGTTTAGAGGGTTTAGAGATGAAAAACAGAGAAGAAAGGTCGTCAAACACCTGGGGATAGGGGTGGGGCATCGCGCCAGCCAGCGTCCCCCAAAAGTATCTCTGAATCTTCACCCCTAGGGCGTTGCGCTAGTCAGCGTGCCCCAGACTAGTCCCTAAATGTTGAAGGCTGGCTCCCCGCGGCTCTTAGAGCGACAGGGACACCAGTTCTCCCTATTCGTTCCCTATCTTTTCGTACTTGTTCCTTAACAATGTACCTATGTTTCTTAGTTGATTCCAACACTCTTAGATATACCTAAACATCATGAAATCATCCATAAACATGAGACCATGAACCTTGAATCCATAATTCAATTCAAGGAAAGTTAAGAGTCAAGTCTAGAAGTTCAGAAGTAAGTCAAAGAGAAGTTTATAAAGTTTTCAAAAGTCTTTCACAAACATTTTAATTTGTTTTAAGACTTAAAGTTCAAGTTAAGTAAAGAGTAAAGAGTAAATATTGAAGTTCATCTCTTTAAAGAAGCATATGGGGACTATGTATTCCCAAATAATTTAAACATGTTTTCACTTTTGAGCAAGAAAGGGAGCATCCATTCCAAGAGAGCTTTTAAACTAAGTTTTAAGTAATTATCTCAAACCAAATAAAGAAGTTTGTTTTAAAAACATATGAGCTAAGTATATTTTGGGAGTAATATTGAGCACGGATATGGGGATACGAGTTCATATTAACTCAAGTCTCTATAAACCATGTAGTCATCATGAGTAGTAAATGATCATACTTTTTAGATGACTCCTTAAGTTACTTTTTAGAATACACTAGTCGATCCACTTAGTTAAGGCGTTCTATATGACGATAAAGTATATGACAGTTCTGATAGCATGAAAAGACGCTATATCACCACTTTGGCTCATAGTTGTGGTTATCGGTTAGAGAATCTCCCACGGAAACTATATTACTTTATTATATGAGTAAAGTTGAGTTTGTTATAGCTTTTTCTTTAACGAACTAAGATGTTTTCCACTATTTTACAAGATTTCTATTTATTGCATATGTTTTATTGCTTTATATTGAGTTAAGTTAGTTAGGAGTTGAGTAAAGTCAAGGTAAGTGTTCTTTTCAGACTCTTTTCAAGCCTATGTTGTGTTTAACATTCCAACTCATATACTCGTACATTCAATGTGCTGATGCCAGTTGGCCTGCATCTTATTATGATGTAGATGCAGGTTACCAGGATCATCACCCAGTGCCTCGTTGATCCAATTGAGCACTCAAAGTCAGTTGGTGAGCCTCATTGCATTCTAAAGGACTTGTTTCGCTTTGCTTTCAGTATTTCATTGTTAGGATGATCGGGGGTCTTGTCTCGACATCCCTATTTGTTTTAGAGGTTTCATAGACAATTAGTAGTTTAGTTTTCTTTACATTATCATTTCATATGTTAAGACTTGAGTTACCATTTTGGCCAAATTGAATGTTGACTTTTAAACATTCTAAGTTCTTTTTTATTAAACAATTGAGTAAGTGCATTTGATTATTGTAATAATGCTTAGAGTCTTCCGCTGAGTAAGTAAGCCAGACCAAGGGTTCGCTTGGGGCCAGCAATGGTTCTCGAGTGCCAGCTGACTTTATGTATCTAGACACTACTTCCAGTTTGAGTGTCAACAATCGCGTGTAGTAATATAACCCAATAGAATGGGTTGGGGTCGAGTCCCAAGGGAGCAGTTAGTAGCTGAGAATGAAGTAGAAAAGTAAAATTATGTTCTAGTTAATCATAGCTATAAATATTTACGAGTAAAAGCATAATAAATCAAGAAGTGACACGAATGTCAATTATCAATGGGGGGTTTGTATTCAACTAATAAACAAAAATACCAAGAATATAAAGATGCGAATTAGGGAGACGAGATTCTTGGGATGTGATAGGAATATGGGATAAAATAAACAACTGGGTAAATGTTATTGATAGTAAATTGCTGAACATTTGTAGCTAAGCTAGACTTTAATGAGGGTAAATTTTCTCTCGAACAACTTACCCCGAATTAACTCAGTTTCTCTCGAACACCAAGTTGCAGCAATTAAGCACAACCTTCGCCTTAGCCTATTCACTCTCTCGAGCTGAATGTGTGGGAGAAGGTCTAGGGTTCACTCTCTCAAGCAGAACACACGACGACCCAATAACCACAGGCTATCGATTTAGTAGTTTTTGTTTTAAAACTTCTCTCTCGAGCAAGCCAAGAACACTAAGATGAAATCGTAATGCAAATACAATCCCATTAAGTTCAAACACAACTACTAAATGAAATCACATTTAAACAATAAATAGACTAACAATGAGAAATACCCAACAATAAATTTAACCCATATTCACATAATCACACCCCGAGAATTGGGGTTTTAGCTAACATGATAAAGAGATAGAAATCGATACCAACAAGTGTTTCCATCAAATGGGTACGATAGAAAATGTCTTTAAACACGTCAAGCATAAAGATTCTTCAAAACCCACTTCTAATTTCTTGGAATTGTAAACCTTCAAATCTTCAAAGCTAAAGAATAATGTCTCCCAAAAACTCTATTCTAAAAACTGGTTTCTAAAAATATAAAACTTGATTTCTAAAATTTCATTTTAAACTAAAAATTCAAATAGGTATTTATAGTTGTCAAAAAGTGTGCTGCGAAGGACCATTCGGCGTAGTTAGTTGGGATCGCCGATGCACTCAGCGATCCGCTCTTTAGTCATTCCTATCACCTTTTCGCTTTGGCCTTCAGCACTTCAAGCTCTGTAACTTTGGGCAATAAAGCACTACATCGCGAAGCATTCGGCGACTCGCTGATAGCTCATTTCTATCACCTATTTGATTTTTTCCTTCAGGGTTTGGTACACTGGAACTTTGGGTAAGACTTAGGCCATTCGGCGACTCACCCAATGGTTTAGGCGATCCTCAGGCCTTCTTTTCTTTGTTCTTTCGGCTGCTTTGTTCCTTTTACTCCATAGTGTCCATGCTTTTTCCCTAAGTTCAAATACCTGAAATTCACGTATTTACATCAGTTATTGAGACAAAATATGCATTTGAGAACTCTAAATCCATTAAAATAAAGCCCTAAATAAGTCAAAATCGTGGAATTATCACCAGCCACATCTAGGAGGCTCGGGGCGTGACAAACTTAGTATCAGAGCGTAAAGTTCAAGAGTCTTAGAGAGTTTATGAAGTCGTGTTTGTAGAGTCCTAGTTATCGGTGTGAAGCACGCCACATCTATAATTAGGAGGCTGCAACACTTAGGAAAATTTCTCATTTCTTTCACACTCATTTTGTGCGTTAGAGTTTAATCTCTAAAAGGTTTTCTTCTAATTCGTGCTTGTGCGTGTTTTCAGATAATCATGCCTCCACGAAGAGCTGTTTGTATTTTGATACATCTAGAGTTGTTTTGGGTTGCTTGTTAATGCAAAATGGCAAAGTCATAGCTTATGCCTCCAGACAGTTGAAAGTTCATGAGAAGAATTACCCAACCCATGACTTAGAGTTGGCTACTGTAGTATTTGCTTTGAAGATATGGCGTTATTATTTGTATGGTGTTAATGTTGATGTATTCACTGATCACAAGAGACTTCAATATGTGTTCACTCAGAAAGAGCTTAATCTCAGACAAAGGAGGTGGTTAGAATTACTTAAGGATTATGACATGAGTATTCTTTATCACCCAGGTAAGGCTAATGTTGTTGCTGATGCTTTAAGTAGGTTATCTATAGGTAGTACTGCCCATGTTGAGGAGGAAAAGAGAGAGTTAGCGAAAGATGTACATAGACTTGCACGCTTAGAAGTCCGACTAATGGATTCCACAAAAGGAGGAGTAGTGGTGATGAATGGGGCTGAATCTTCATTAGTGTTAGAAGTGAAAGAAAAGCAAGACCAAGATCCAATTTTGTTTGAATTGAAGGCAAATGTTCATAAGCAAAAAGTATTAGCTTTTGAACAAGGGGGAGATAGAGTATTGAGATATCAAGGTAGGTTGTGTGCACCAATGATGGATGAACTCCAAGTGAGGATCATGAAGGAAGCTCATCGCTCTAGATATTCCATTCATCTAGGTTCCACAAAGATATATCGTGACTTGAGAGAGGTATATTGGTGGAATAGTATGAAGAAGGGCATTGTAGAATTTGTTGCTAAGTGTCCAAATTCCCAACAAGTTAAAGTAGAGCACCAAAGGCCCGGTGGTTTGGCTAAGAATATAGAACTTCTGGAATGGAAGTAGGAGATGATTAATATGGATTTCATTATAGGTTCACCAAGGTCTCGCAGGCAGCATGAATCTATTTGGGTGATTGTCGACAGAATGACAAAAGCAGCCCACTTTTTGCCTGTAAAGACTACTCATTTGGCAGAAGATTATGCTAAGTTGTATCTTCAAGAGGTGGTAAGACTTCATGGGGTTCCGGTCTCTATTATTTCAGACAGAGGTGAGCAATTTACTGCACAGTTATGGAAGTCATTCAAAAAAGGCTTGGGTTCAAAGGTAAACTTAATTACCGCATTTGATCCTCAAACTATTGGCAAGCAGAGCGCACTATTTAGACCTTAGAGGATATGTTGAGGGCGTGTGTGATCGATTTCAAAGGTAATTGGGATGATCACCTACATCTCATCGAGTTTCTTACAACAATAGTTATTACTCTAGCATCCAAATGGCTCTTTATGAAGCTCTTTATGAAGCTCTTTATGGGAGAAGATGCAGATCTCCTATTGGATTATTTGAAGTTGGTGAAGCTGGGTTGATAGGACCAGATTTAGTTCATCAAGCTATGGAGAAGGTTAAAGTGATTCAAGAGAGGTTAAAGATGGCACATAGTCGTCAGAAATCCTACACTGATATTAGGAGAAGGGAGTTTGAGTTTGAAGTAGATGATTGGGTGCATTTAAAGGTTTTACCCATGAAAGGTGTTATGAGATTTGGTAAGAAGGGGAAACTTAGCCCCTGGTATATTGGACCTTATCGAATAGCCAAGAGGATTGGCAAAGTAGCTTATGAATTGAAGCTACCACAAGAGTTAGCAGCGGTTCATTCGGTATTTCACATCTCCATATTGAAGAAATGCATGGGCGATCCTTCATTAATCATACCAATCAAAGATATTGGTATCAAGGATAGCTTGTCTTATGAGAAGATTCCTATTTATATTTTAGATTGCCAAGTTTGCAAGTTGAGAACAGAAGAGGTAGCATCAGTCAAAGTCCTTTGAAGGAACCAATTTGTTGAGGAAGCAACTTGGGAAGCTGAGGAGGTTATGAAGAAGAGATATCCACATCTCTTCGAATCCGGAGAAGATCCAAATTAAGGTATTAATACTTTTTTTGGTTTTTTATTTGTAAGTTAGCATGTTGTAATTGCATTGCTTGATTGGGTGTTTGAGCTGAATGTTGCATGTTACACCCTTAGCTTAGTAAGAGTAATCTCATTCGAGGATGAATGTTCCCAAGGGGGAGATATTGTAACATCTCGTAAATTTAAATAACTAGGAAGGAGTTGGTAATTAGAAATAGTCATTTTTCGAAAGAAAGAACATCTCGAAAATTTTTCAAGTTAGAATAAGTTGAGTTTTGTTCAACTTCAAACAGCCATAACTCCTAGATAAGAATGAGTTAGGTATACTTCCATCTATGGTAGGAAAGCTCTTTTAATAATCTTTCCAATGCCGCCGAGTTTGTACAATTTTGAGTTCGTATAAGTGAGATATGCTATTTGGAAGTTGGGCTGTTTGAATTAGGAAAGTCTAATTTGGATTTTGGAAGGGTATCTTAGTCTTTTCCTTACCAATTGTTTTAATTCATTTTTAGGAGTTTAATTGGGGAAAAGTCAAATTGTAGTCAGTTTAGAAAAGTTGAAGTTCACGCTAGAGATTGGAGAAAAGAGAAAAGAGGAGAAAGGAGAAGAGAAATCAAGAATCGTCAAGAACATTCGAGTTTAGCTTGTGGATTTCATCAAGGGGTGATCCCTACGAGGTATGTGAGATCACATAGCGATGGGTTAGTTCACCCACGTGCCAATCATGATTAAATTCAACAAAGTTTATTAGATTCGAAAGTAAATCCCTTGAATTCTTGATGAAGTTCGTTTGAATCTTGGCGCCCCATACCTCTTAGAGCGCCAGGAACGCCAGTTCTCCCCACTCGTTCCCCATCTTTTCGTACTTGTTCCTTAGCAATGTACCTATGTTTCTTTGTTGATTCCAACACTCTTAGGTATACCTAAACATCATGAAATCATCCATAAACATGAGATCATGAACCTTTAATCCATAATCCAATTCAAGGAAAGTTAAGAGTCAAGTCTAGAAGTTATGAAGCAAGTCAAATAGAAGTTTATAAAGTTTTCAAAAGTCTTTCACAAATGTTTTAACTTTGTTTTAAGACTTAAAGTTCAAGTTGAGTAAAGAGTAATGATTGAAGTTCATTTCTTCAAAGAAGCATATGGGGACT
Organism: Solanum bulbocastanum; assembly: GCA_037074985.1. Taxonomy (NCBI): domain Eukaryota; kingdom Viridiplantae; phylum Streptophyta; class Magnoliopsida; order Solanales; family Solanaceae; genus Solanum; species Solanum bulbocastanum. The sequence continues at coordinate 33,292,304 of CM073604.1, forward strand.
ATGTATTCCCAAAGAATTTAAAAATATTTTCACATTTAAGCAAGAAAGGGAACATCGATTCCAAGAGAGCTTTTAAGCTAAGTTTTGAGTAATTATCTCAAATCAAAGAAAGAAGTTTGTTTTAAAAACATATGAGCTAAGTATATTTTGGAAGTAGTAATGAGCACGGATATGGGGATACGAGTTCATATTAACTCAAGTCTCTATAAACCATGTAGCCATCATGGGTAGTAAATGATTGTACTTTTTAAATGACTCCTTAAGTTGTTTTTTAGCATAGACTAATGGATGCATTTAGTTAATGTGTTTTATATGACGGCAAAGTATATGACAGTTCTGACAGCGTGGGCAAGACGTCGTATCACCACTTAGGCTCATAGTGATGGTTATCAATTAGAGAATCTCTCACATAAACTATATTACTTTATTATATGAGTAAATTTAAGTTTGTTATTGCTTTTTATTTAGCGAACTACGATGTTTTCCACTGGTTTACAATCTTTCTATATATTGCATATGTTTTATTATTTTATATTGAGTTAAGTTATTCAGGAGTTGAATAAACCCAAGGCAAGTGTTGCTTTTAGACTCTTTCCATGCCTATGTTGTGTTTAGCATTTCAACTCACGTACTAGTACATTTAATGTGCTGATGCCAATTGGCCTGCATCTTGTTATGATCCAGACACACGCAACCAGGATTATCACCCAGCGCCTCATTGATTTAGTTGAGCACTCAGAGTTAATTGGTGAGCCTCCTTGTATTTCGGAGGACTCCTTTTGCTTTGCTTTCAGTAATTCACTGTTAGGATGATCGAGGGTCTTGTCCCGACATCCCTTTTTGTTTTAGAGACTTCATAGACAGTTAGTAGTTCAGTTGTCTTTACATTATCATATCATATGTTAAGACTTGCGTTGCCATTTTGGCAAAGTTGAATGTTGACTTCTAAACATTCTAAGTTATTTTATTAAACAATTGAGTAAGTGTATTTTATTATTGTAATAATGCTTAGAGTCTTCCATTGAGTAAGTAAGCCAGGGTAAGGGTTCGCTTGGGGCTAACAATGATTCTCGAGTGCCAGCCATGTCTGGGGTGTAGGCTCGGGGCGTGACAAGGACTATCCTAAACAATGGGAATTAGAGTAGCAGAACCTTCCTAAAAAATGAGAATTAGTCTAGTAGGACCCTCCTAGACAATGGGAATTAGTGTAGCACGACCCTCCTGGACAATGGGAAATGGTGTGGCAGGACCATCCTAAACAATGGAAATTGGTGTAGCATGACCCTCCTGGACAATAAGAATTAGTGTAGCAGGGCCCTCCTGGACAATGGGAATTAGTGTAGCAGGACCCTCCTAAACAATGAGAATTAGTGTAGTAGGACCCTCATAAACAATGAGATTTAGATTTGCAGGACCCTCCTGGACATTGGGATTGGCAGGACCCTCCTACATAATGGGATTTTGTTACTTTCTCCTAGGATAAACACTTCCTAGTCTGAGACCATTAATTTTTATTTTTCTCCTAGGATAAGCACTTCCTAGTCTGGGTTTATATTTTTAAATTTACATTTGCTAATAACTCACAAAAATTTTCTAGTGAAAACTGGGGAAATTTTTTTGTTTGTTTCTTTTGTTCGTGATGATTTTCAGGTTTCTTCAAGCGAAACATGGATTTAAAATTCAAGAACAATGTTTCAACTCTTTTTTAGAATGATCAATCCCATGATAGCCAGAATAAGCTTCTTCAAAGCATGGAGCCTCGATGGAACCTCACTTAACTTACAACTCATCACCTTATCTCCTTGAACTACATGTGACCTGATACCCTTATAACCCGAGATATGTAAGATGTCCAAAACCAAGACTCCGTCGCACAATTTTTTTTCTTTCAAATAAGAGTCCGGTCAAAATTTGTCGCATTGTCTACTTCTTTGTCTGAAAACTCTTTGTGTTTCCAGTCAAAGAGGGAAAAATTGTAAACACGTAATTTTTGACCGAACATAAGGTTTTACACCATTTTTATTCCTTAAATATTTCTTCTAAGTTATAAGTCTGCATTAAATATTTTATTTTTTTCATCGTATTTAGTAAGTTTATTTTAAAAGATTTGAAAACTACAAAAATATATGTTTTCTTTTAATTTAATAATAAGTAAGTAATTTAGAGTAGCTATTCATTTATTCTTATATTTTTATTATATTTATTATTTAATTGAAAAAAAACTTACCACTACCCTCACCCCATTACCCATTTCCACCCACATCTACTACCCCACTCCCCTCACATTACATTCCCTCACCACTACACACCCACACACACGTCTACACACACATGTACTACTATATTAACATATTAACAGAAACGTACACAAAAAAAACAAAAAGAGAAAAAAGAAACACACACACAAGAAGAAAAAAAAAACGCATGCACGCAAAAAAGGGTGAAGCATATTAGAAAACTAGTTGTTTCTTCATTGCTAAGAAGGTATACTTGCCCTCCTTCATTGCTTTATATCATATTTTTCCCATTAAACTTCCATAGCAATATAAAATTAGTTAAACCACCACAGAGACACCATTAACACAACCCTTTTACACCCCCAAGCTTTAGCTTTTACCGAAAATATCACGAATGCCACAAAATGAGGTGCGAGTTTGAGGTTCTCGTTGAGTTTTCGATCGACACTCCAGTTTTGGTGAGATTTTACTCAAAAAGTATCGTTCCTGAATAAGGCAAGGGAATTTTCTATCCCGCAAAAGGTCCATTTCTTGACACCAGTATAATTTTATGTCATCTCTTTGTAAATTGTTGAATCATTCTTATATGTTAGCATATTTTTTTTGTTGTTGTTGTTTGTTGTTATTTTTCTAAGCTACTTTTTCGTAATTCTCAGTATCGTGATTCTTGATACATTGAAAAGTGCCTCATCATGGTAACATTAAACTTGTGATTTAGACAATTTAAAGTTATTTTTTTTAAAGTAAATATGTTTTATGTTTGCTATAGTTAGTTTATTCTTATCTATTGAAATTAAATGAGATGCTAAATGTTTAGGTGGTAAAGTAAAATTCTCAATATAATTAATTTTTAAGTCATATTTATATTAGCAGAATGTGTCAAATTTATGTTAACTCTTGGTGTTAATCCGAGAGATGAATGAAAGTCTTGTAATTATTGCTAGGTAGATTTTTCTTATAATTATCCAAACATGTCTCATCTAAATAATTGTTTTCACGATTTTATTGTATCTAAATGTTGATATCCAGCTATCTGTTATGATTAACATGGTTCTTGACATATGATCCATCATAACAATTTAGATCGACAAATGAGCGTTGTCAATCGAACACAAGTTTATTTTGTTTTAAGTTAATAAAATCCTATGATTGACTCCAGATATTTAAAGCTCCATCAATTAGAAAAGAGTGAGACGAGTGGTGGCTAAAACCAAAACTCGTTGCAAAAAAAAAAAAAAAAAAAACAAATTAACACAAAAAGCGAAAAAGGAAAATATAGTTGTCTTAAATTTACCATGGACTAATATATGCCTCTAATAGTAGATGGATATAAAATTTTCTTAAACAAATAAATTGTGAATAAAAAATGGATTTTCCGTAAAGAATGTCGTTCCACATCTTTTTGACATACTTAAAGACGAGCATAAATTTTCCTTTAAATAAAAACGAGTTTCAATAAAGAATGTGGTTCCACATCTTTTGAGACACTTAAAGAAGATTCAAGGATGCAATGACGCACCTTGGCCAAATAATTGTCATATTATTTTTTCTTAAATTTAAACTAAAATTTGTAGATACAGAATACTAGGTGATGCACTCGAGAGAAGAAATCAGTTATGCTTCTAAGTTATTAAATGTCAAGACCAAGAATGTGGTTATGTATCTAGGTTGAGACCAAATAAAAGTTCAACAAATAAAAAATGCGAGCGAATCATGACCTATAAAAATATATCCAAAAGATATTTAAAATAAGTATAAGTCAATAAAAGCGACCGTGTTAGAACCAAAGGACTCGAGGGATGCCTAATACCTTCCCCTCGGTCAACAGAATTCCTTACCCGAATTTCTGGTTCGCAGACCAAAACTATAGAGTCATTTCCTATTGATTAGGGATTTAAAAAGGTGACTTGGAAAACCATAACTCAATTCCAAGTGGCGACTCTGAAAAATTAAAATAATCCCTTAATCAAGACCGTCACTTAAATTGGAAAAATCCTTTTGTCGGTCGGAAAAGGGGTGTGACACTTTGATTGAGTTATTGAATCATGATATTCCCCTTATCTAATGTAGTATTCCAGATGTTTGGGTTGAGATTGATTCATAGCCTTGGAGGGAAAATCATGAAGAATTGATGTATAATCATGATGCTATGTATATGCTTTGTGATTTCAATGAAAGTAATATGACCATGACTTCAATGCAATTGTGTTATTATTGAAAGGTTATTCTCAATTATACACTTGTGAATGATGATGGTATGTTGTGAAAGATGGAAGCTCTTCCCACATTAGGTCGGGTTTCAATGAACATCTTTCTTATCCCAAAACTATGTGCCCACATAGGTCATTAGCTAGTGGATCCACCTAAGCTAAATTATCAGTTCTACCTTAGGCAAGTAGACCAACCATTACGGTGTGGGGCAGTACATCGAATTCCATCCATGCATTGCATGAGTAGGCTTTGAGAGTGGCTATGGTGTGATTCTCTAATGTCTTAATGCTAATGGAAAGAATGTGCTCATAATGATGCTTATGAGAGTGTTGACTTAAAGGCTTAAGGAAATGATGAATGCTTAACTTGGAAATGTTATTATGAGTTGCTTTCCTTATCATGCCTTATTAAATGTGAATGTTACTTGTCTATTATTATTGACTAAAGAGGAGAATGAAGAATTGTAAGTATGTTATGGTGGCCTCAAAGTGGTACTTAGTATGCATGGAATTATGGGATGCCATTCATACATTGCACAAGTATAACTTAGGGTTACTTTCATGATGGTTCTATTATGTTCTAATGACTTACATAATGAATATGCTTATGTCTTATGTGTTTATACTAAAGATGCATGATGATTTTCAAACTTGACATAAAGCATGGTTTTCAACCAAAATATCCTTTTTAGCATGATTTTTGCATAACTATCATACTCAGTACATTTTGTGCTAACCCATATTTCTTCTACATTTTTGTACAAAGTGTAGGTTCCGACGTTTGAGGTGATTTCTTCTAGTTCAAGCTTGGATTGACTATCATCCAAAGCTTGTGGTATGTCCTCATGGATCTGAGGACAAGTGCTATGTTTTTGTTTCATTCTTTTTATTGTATTAGACTTTCAGATTTCCTATTGTAACGACTGTGATTGTAATGACCCTTTCATATTACTATATGCCAATAACTCACGAAATATTTTTAATGCATATATTTTCCCCACGCTAGTAGATGATGCTATAAAAAAATTATCAACTTTCGAGTACCCAAACTAAATGGGTTCATGCTTCATACGATCGTTCAAAACAAGTAGGAAATGTAATCTATTACATAACTTGGGCTTACACACCCAAAATAAACAAAACCTGTAGCCATACTTATATTACAACCCATGGATATGATTCGATTAGTCCTCAAAATTACATGCAAATATACACCACATAGATCGTGTATATGTCCCAAAGTTTATACAAAATATAGATACCTATATGCAAATGTGATCTTCTTTAAAGTTCTCAAAATTTCCATCCCCAATGGCCAGCTTCATGCCTCCTCTCGATCAGCCCCTACGATAGAAACAACTATCGCTAAGAATATAGCTTAGTGGCGTAAAACTATAGGGCCGGAGTCCTCAAAAATTCACCAAGCTACCTTTTTCAAGTCAATGAGCAGCATACTTGAAACATAATAAATAAATCAAGTAACAATATATAACAAGTATCAAGTTCGATATTCAAAGATACAAATGTCAAGAAAGCTTATAGCACCATTTTCCAAGAGATTCAATAACAAGGATTGCCCTATATATACCTCATGTCGTCACACCCGGCACAAGCAAGTATCAAGAAAGGACAATGCCCTGTATCAAGAAGGGTCATAGCCCAATAATCAAGAAAACTAACAACCATATTAAAAATGACTTTCTAGTTCGTACTTAAAATGGACAACTTCCATTCTTAAGACGGAATACAAATCTAGAATCAGGATGGAAAATGATCCGAATCAAGAGGCATGCCAATAGTGACAAAGTCACAGCCACAAGAAGGACAAGGTCCCAACAAGAGTGCCAAGTGATCAATTCGTACAAGTAGGCGAGTTACACAAACGTCATACCAACACAACAATGCAAAGTGACAAGAGGTAACTATGGCATCGAGATCAATTTTCAAATATACAACAGTTAAAAGAGTGCAAGTACAAGTTTATACAGAAACCTCAATACTTTAGCGTAGCAACAGTCCAACAAAACTGCGCGAGATCAAATCGTAGACCAACCAACGTATCAAGGTCCTCAACTTGTTTACAAGTATATACAACCTTAAAAATACAATTAAATAACTTCTTTAATTCCTAATATCTCAATAATGTCGAAATAAAACAAGATTATCATCACAAGTAAGCTCATCCTGCACAAATACAACTATGTTTCCAAAACAGTGATTCTGGCCAGTCTAGTACCCCATGTTGCAACTTAGATTTGAAAAGGAAAATGGCAAACCTAGACTTTATAACCTTCATGAAAGATGTAGATACATCTCTTAAGATTGAAACTCAACAAAAATCACTGAAAAATACATTTTGTACAAAAATATATCATCGATACAATAACAGTTGTTCATACAGGATTTCTGAATCCAAAATCTGGACAGAACTTAACCTGTGTTGCGTTCCATATTTCGAATCCATAATAGCTAAATTAGACTTTATAACCTTATGAAAGATACATCTCTTAATATTGTAACTTAACAAGAATCACTGAAAAATACATTTTGTACAAAACGATATCATCGATACACTAGCAGTTGTTCATACAGGATTTCTGAATCTGAAATCTGGACAGAACTTGTCCTGTGTTGCGTCCCATATTTCGAATCCATAAATGCTAAATTAGACTTTTACATAAACATAAGAGTTTTAGGTATGTGAATTATATTTCCAAAACATATTTATTCACAGTAAACTAAGCTCTAGAGAACATGATATACACAAATTACCAACCACTACCCAGTTCAGAAAGAGATTTCAGCACTTACCAACAAAGCAGTGTGTCTCTCGAATTCCATCCAAAAGAACCAAGTTTTTCTTTTGTGATTTTGATGAACAATTGGTTAATTAAGGTTCTAAGGTTTTTAGGCTTTGAAGGAACCAAAATTCACTAAAGAAGTGTCAATATATAGGCACACAAGTGATGTTTATCACTTGCACAGCTGGCCTTCAAAGGTGCTGCCCAAAAAAGCATATATCCTTCACCTCCTTTTAAAAGTATGCATAACTTTAATTATGCTATTACGTGAATACCCTAATACAATCCCATAAATTACGATATACTTATGCTAAACTAGTTAGCAATTATCACCAAAAATTTCAAGTTCCCAACATAAGAATAAAACATATTATAGTAATAAGCAACGGTCAATCGACAAGAAACTCTTGTTAGCATTTAAGGGTGTTATAGTGATCCTATTTTAAGACTTTGATTGTTGTAGATGGCCATGTGAGACTATGTCTAGACTTTTGTTATTTTGAGTAAAGTTTTTGATTGTATGGATTAGAAGTTTTAAATTCCATACCATTTTTCTTATGTCATATGTTATGAATTCTATGAGGCCTGTATGAGGCTTTTCGAAGTCTTGTACGCCGTGTCACATCCGGGGTGTAGGCTTGGGTCGTGAAAAACATGGTATCAGATCACAAGATATTGGGATGGTTTTTAGGATTGATGTCTCACAAGCCACGTCTAGTAGAGTCTTGTTCATAGTGTGAAGCATGCCACATTTATGAATGAAAGGCTATAAGACGTTAGGAAAACTTCACTTCTTTCATTACTCGTAAGTCGTGCCATATAGTTTAGCTTTATAAAAGTCCCTTTTCTAACCCCTCTCTTGTGTCTTTAGGAAATGAATACACGAAGGGCGAATGCTATAAGGATGGAAGAGGAGAATGTGAATCAAGGAATTCCTTAAAGTAATCAAGCTCGTCAAGATGAGCAAGCTACAAATGATCTTCCGATTATGACGGATGGAGAGATTAGGTCAGCTTTGCTAACATTGACCCAAGCTATGATGGTTCAAGCTCAAATCGTGACAACTCAATCCCAAGCTATGACGGCTCAAGCCAATACAGATGTTGGGCCTCATGTGAATCCTAATGTGAGTTATACGGCTTCGATATTGAGGGATTTTGGTAGGATGAATTCCCTCCAAGTTCCTTGGTTCCAAGGTTGAGGAGGATCCCAAAAGGTTTGTAGATAAGGTTTGCGGGATACTTGGTGCTATGGGGGTGTCTTCAGAAGAGATGACAGAGCTAGCTACCTACCAACTAAAGAATATAGCTCAAATTTGGTATGAACAATGAAAGGGTGAGAGGCCAATAAGAGCAGGTCCCATAGGTTGGGAAGTGTTCAAAGAAGCATTCCTTGATAGGTTCTTCCCCCTAGAGTTGAGGGAACAAAAACTGCAAGAGTTCATAAACCTAAAACAAGAGGGTATGAGTGTGAAAGAGTATTCCCTTAAGTTCACCTAACTATCCAAATATGCTCCAGCTATGGTGGCGAACTCGAGGGATAGAATGAATAAGTATGTGATGGAAGTGTCCTACTTAGTAGTCGATGAATGTCGTTCGGCAATGCTTATTCTAAGTATGCATATTTCAAGTCTTATGGTCCATGCCAAACAAATTGAGGAACAAAAACTCAAGTGAATGAATAAGGAGGTGAAAAGAGTTAGGTCCGATGAACAAGGTCAACCAAGATTCAAAAAGAGATCTTCCAACCAAGATTCATCAAACACTCCTAGGGTTAACCAAGAAAAAGGTAGTAGACCTCCATTTCCTAAACCTATTTGCACCAATTGTGGAAAGAAGCACTATGGGAAGTGCCGAGCTAGTACGGATGATTGCTATGGTTGTGGAAAGAGTGATTTCTATGCACTTCGGGCTAGAGAGGACAAAGGAGCCCTTTCGGATGAAGGCACGGGTATGTTGATAACTCTTTATAGATGTAAATGTTTTGTTAAGGTCCCTATGCTATTTTGATGTTAGCCTTAGTATGGGTTTACTCCCAAGGGAGAGATAATATCTTTAGAAGGCAAGGTTGTTGAGAGTTCCAATGTCCTTATCTCTTTCTTCTATTCCTATTCAAGCTTGAGACCAAGAGTTCCTTATGGCTTGTTTCATGTTTTGGAGTCATGTGTGATTATGTGTTTCCATGGTTTCCTTATATTATACATGTTCTTTATGAATTCATGTTTAATGAGAAAATGAGTTTTCATGAATTATATTCCTCACGTTGATGTGCATTTAGTATGAGTTGCCTATATGCTTCATGAGATGAATTGTTGAACATGCTTAAATGTGCTTTTGAGAGTAATTGCATAAATTGCTTTATGGTGTTATGATGAGCATGCTTTGAGTTGGAGAAGGTTATTCCTCCAATTATATGAGAAATGTTGTAGTTTTCATGCATAATGGGCTTGTAGATGTAGTTTATACTTCCTTGTGTTGCATTGAGTATATATTGAGATGGGGTTGATGTTTCCTCCTTGTTTTGTGCATCGTTATGATGTTTCATGCATGATGGGATACTAGGCTTGAGTCTTTAATTCCAAGAGATGTTTAGAAATGTCATTCACAAATGTCCCCAAGGGGGAGATATTGTTACACCCCCTAAAACTAGAAGACTAAGCTAGAGCCTAAAGTGTAAACTAGTAGTCTTATTGAGGTTTAATGTAAAACTAAGAGTCGTAAAATAACCTCTGGTGCTTAAAATAAATGTTTTTGGGTGTAAACATCAAGGTACGACCCCCCAAGGACCAACCAAGGGTCCTTGAGATGAGGACCAAGAGGCTGGCCAAAAAGCTGTCAAAAACAGCTTGACCTACGGATAGGCACCCACGATCCGTGGGTGGACCCACGCCCCATAGGTAGGGGTCGTAGGTTAAAGCTGGACCTCCCTTGTTCCTCCCAAATTCCAGTAACAAACCACATTTTTCCAGCATGACTCGTGGACCCACCCACGGTCCATGGGTGGGGTTTCGTGAGTGAGCACTGAAAGTTGGTCATTTAGTTTTAGTTAGAGCTAAAGGAGGGGCTTAGGGTTAATTAATTAATTAAGTAGTGTCATTTAATACTAATTAAAACTAACTATATATATACCTAATAGACCCTAAACTAATTCAATTAGTTCATTCATTCAAGACCCCAAAACAAACTTATTCCCTCCCAAATAATTCTCTCTTTAGAAACCTCCATTGGAGAAGAAGAAGTCAAGGTTTAGAGCTTAAGAGTTCATATTTTCTCTTCAATTTTGTGGAGAATCCTTAATCAAGGTATGGTAGCTTTCATCTATGGGTAGCTTTCACCCATAGAGTCCCTTCAAAACATGATTTCAAAGCTTCCAAATTCCCCCAAAAGTTAGGGTTTCAATCTAAGTCATGGGTTCAATTTCAAAACGTTTTCAAAGGTTGATTAATGATGAATTATGATTGAATTGAGGAATTAGTGTTGTTTTATGATGTAATTCCCCCAATGAACCCATGAATTCCCCAAAATACTAAATTGTGAATTTATGATGTGGCTTAATGGATTATAGAAGCATGTTAATTGATTATATCTATATTGATTGAGTTATTGAATCATGATATTCCCCTTATCTAATGTAGTATTATAGATGTTTGGGTTGAGATTGATTCATAGCCTTGGAGGGAAAATCATGAAGAATTGATGGATAATCATGATGCTATGTATATGCTTTGTGATTTCAATAAAAGTAATATGACCATGACTTCAATGAAATTGTGTTATTATTGAAAGGATATTCTCAATTATACACTTGTGAATGATGATGGTATGTTGTGAAGGGTTTCTTCAATGCATTGTTATACCTTGAATTGATAGGCTTAGGACATCATCTTCTTGTGTAATTGAGAGTGATCTTGATTGATGTACCTTGAATTGGTAGGCTTATGACATCCTTTTCATATAATGTAATGATGAGCATGAATTGATAGGCCAATGACATTCCTTTCATAAATGACTAATGAAGTATTCTAAGGCATTGTCTTGAATCGATAGACTAATGGCATTCCTTTCATAATGAGTCAATGAACTAATGTAATGATGAATCTTGAATAGATAGGCCAATGTCATTCCTTTCGTGAGGATTCAATGAGCTATCCTAATAATGTACCATGAATCGATAGGCCAATGACATTTCTTTCAAGTGTGTAATAATATACCCTGGGTCGATAGGATGATGGCATTCCTCTCAAGTATAATAATGTTAATGAGAATGAACTACTCTATGGGAATGTAAGCTTAGCACCGAGTAGATATGGTAAGATGGAATCTCTTCCCATGTTAGGTCGGGTTTCAATGAACATCTTTCTTATCCCAAAACTATGTTCCCACATAGGTCATTAGCTAGTGGATCCACCTAAGCTAAATTATTGGTTCTACCTTAGGCAAGTAGACCAACCCTTTTGGTGTGGGATAGTACATCGGATTCCATGGTTTGCTCACATGGTCTATGTCGGTTAATGCTTATTCCCATCATGTGAGATATGTGTTATGGTTACTCAATAGGTTCTATGAAGTGTGGGTGGTAGTATGGGATGCCATCCATGCATTGCATGAGTAGGCTTTAAGAGTGGCTGTGGTGTGACTCTCTAATGTCTTAATGTCTAATGAAAAGAATGTGCTCATAATGATGCTTATGAGAATGTTGACTTAAAGGCTTAAGGAAATGATGAATGCTTAACTTGGAAATGTTATAGGAACGAGGAGGCAAGCCCCCCCCGCCCCCCCCCCCCCCCCCCCCCATCTTGTTCTCTTTTTCTCCTTGAGTTGGATGAATCGAGGGTTCCAAACCTTCCAAGAGTGATAGGTATGGGTTCTTTCTTGGCACTCTCTTAGACTGTTTATTCCTTTATACCTGGGTATAAAGCCTTTTTCAATCACCTCCTACCTTAAGGTAGGCCCACTGCTGAATACCCTCAATCGAAAGGTCAAGGAGAATATATAACCCCATAGTATGAAGAGCTGCTCGGGGGATCGCACCCCTTGAGTTGCTTTCCTTGTCATGCCTTGTTAAATGTGAATGTTCCTTGTCTATGATTATTGACTAAAGAAGAGAATGAAGAATGGTAAGTATGTTATGGTGGCCTCAAAGTGGTACTTAGTATGAATGGTATTATGGGATGCCATTCATACTTTGCACAAGTATAACTTAGGGTTACTTTTATGACAGTTCTATTATGTTCTAATGACTTACATGATGAATATGCTTATGTCTTATGTGTTTATACTAAAGATGCATGATGATTCGCAAACTTGACATAAAGCATGGTTTTTAACCAAAATATCCTTTTTAGCATAATTTTTGCATGGCTATCATACATAGTACATTTTGTTCTAACCCATATTTCTTTTACATTTTTGTACAAAGTGTAATTTCCGTCGTTTGAGGTGATTTCTTCTAGTTCAAGCTTGGATTGACTATTCTCCAAAGCTTGTGGTATGTCCTGATGGATCCAAGGACAAGTTCTATGTTTTTGTTTCATTTCTTTTATTGTATTAGACTTTCAGATTTCCTATTGTAAAGGCTGTGACCTTATTTTGAGACTTCGATTGTAGTAGATGGCCATGTGAGACTATGTCTAGACTTCCGCTATTTTAAGTAAACTTTTTGATTGTATGGATTAAAAGTTTTAAATTTCGTACCATTTTTCTTATGTCTTATGTTATGAATGTTATAAGGCTTGTATGAGGCTTTTCAGAGTCTTGTACGTCGTGTCACGTCCGGGGTGTAGGCTTGGGTTGTGATAGTTACTATCAAGAATAAATATCCACTTTCGAGAATTGATGATCTATTTGATCAACTTTAGGGTGCCACTTGTATTTCTATGATAGACCTGAGATCGGGACATCATTAGTCCAGAGTAAGAGAAAGTGACATCCCAAAGACAGCATTCAGGACCCGTTATGATCATTATGAGTTTCTTGTTATGTCTTTTGGTTTGACCAATGCTCCTAGCATTCATGGACCTTATGAACCGAGTGTTTATGCCTTATCTTGATATGTTTGTTATTGTGTTCATTGATGACATTTTAATTTATTCAAGGAATGACGAGGATCATGCTACATATCTCAAAGTAGTTCTCCAAACTCTCGGAGATAGGGAGTTGTATACCAAATTTTCCAAGTGTGAGTTTTGGCTTGAGTTAGTAGCGCTCTTAGGCCATACTATTTTTGGTGAAGGGATTCGAGTTGACACTCAGAATATTGAGGTAGTGTAGAACTAGCCTAGACCCATATCTTTGATTGATATAAGGAGTTTCTTGAGATTGGATGGTTATTATAGGAGGTTTGTCGAGGGATTTTCATCTATTTTGTCCTCGTTGACTAATTTGACTCAGAAGATAACAAAGTTTCAATGGGCTGAAGCTTGTGAGAAAATCTTTTAGTAATTGAAAACCCGGTTAACTACTGCCCAGTTTTGACCCTACCAGAAGGTACACAAGGCTTTGTTGTGTATAGTGATGCATCCAGAGTTAGACTCAGTTGTATATTGATGCAAAATGGTAAGGTTATAACTTATTCCTCCAGACAACTTAAGATTCACGAGAAGAATTATTCGACTCATGATCTAGAGTTGGCTGTTGTAGTATTTGCCTTGAAAATATGGCGTCACTACCTCTATGGTGTTCATGTAAATATGTTCACTGATCATAAGAGTCTTTAGTATGTTTTCAGTCAAAAAGAGCTTAATATCAGACATATGAGATGGTTGGAGTTACTCAAGGATTATGACATAAGTATTCTCAATCACCCAGGTAAGGCTAATGTTGTTGTTGATGCTTTTAACATATTGTCCATGGGAAGTACTGCTTATGTTGAGGAGGGAAAGAAAGAATTAGCCAAAGATGTGAACCGACTTGCACAATTGGGAGTCCGGTTGTTGGATTCCAATAAAGGTGGAGTAGTGGTGATGAATGGGGCTGAATCATCACTAGTGTTTAAAGTGAAACAGAAACAAGACCAAGCCTATTTTGCTTGAGTTGAAGGCAAATGTTCATAAGAAGCAAGTGATAGCTTTTGAATAAGGGGGATATGGGGTGTTGAGGTATCAAGGTAGATTGTGTGTACCATAGGTGGATGAACTCCAAGAGAGGATCATGGAGGAAGCTCATAGCCCCAGATATTCAATCCATTCTGATTCCATAAAGATGTATCGTGACTTGGGAGAAGTCTATTGGTGGAGTAGTATGAAGATGTGTATTGCAAAGTTCGTTGCTAAGTGCCCGAATTGACAACAAGTTAAGGTAGAGCACCAAAGGCCAGATGGTATGGCTCAGAATATAGAGATTCCAGAATGGAAGTGGGAGATGATCAATATGGATTTTATCACTGGTTTGTCGCGGTCTCATAGGCAAAATGATTCGATTTGGATGATTGTAGATCAGATGACTAAATTAGCCCACTTTTTACCAGTAAAGACAACCTATTCAGTAGAAGATTATGCCATATTATATATTCAAGCGATAGTCAGACTTCATGGAGTTCCAGTGTCTATTATATCGGATAGAGGTAAGCAATGCACCACTCAATTTTGGAAGTCTTTCCAGAAAGGTTTGGGTTCAAAGGTAAATTTGAGTACTGCTTTCCATCATCAGTCTGATGGTCAAATAAAGTGTACTATTCAGATTTTAGAGGACATGTTGAGGGCCTGTGTGATCTATTTCAAAGGTAATTGGCATGAGCACTTATCTCTCATAGTATTTGCTTACAACAACAATCACTCTAGCATTAAGATAGCTCCTTATGAGGTTGTTTATGGGAGAAAATGTAGATCTCCTATTGGATGGTTTGAGGTTGGTGAAGCTGGGTTGATAGGGCCAGACTTAGTTCATCAAGCTATAGAGAAAGTGAAGATAATTCAAGAAAGTTTGAAAACAACGTAAAGTCGTCACAAATCCTATACCGATATTAGGAGAAAAGACTTAGAATTTGAGGTGGGTGATTGGGTTTACTTGAAGGTTTCACCTATGAAGGATGTTATGCGATTTGGCAAGAAGGGGAAGCTTAGTCCCCGATACATTGGTCCTTACAACATATCCAAGAGAATTGGCAATTTAGCTTATGAGTTGGACCTACAGCCAAAGTTAGCAGTAGTCCATCCAGTATTCCACATTTCTATGTTGAAGAAGTGTATGGGCGATCTTTCACTCATTGTATCTACTAAGAATATTGGTATTAAGGATAGAATATCTTATGAGGAAATACGCGTTCAAATTCTTGATCGTCAGGTTCACAAGTTGATAACCAAGGAGGTTGCACCAGTCAAGGTTTTATGGAGGAACTAGTTTATTGAGGAAGCTACTTGGGAGGCGAGGAGAATATGAAGAAGAGATACCCACATCTCTTTTCTTTTGAAGAAATTCTATACCAAGGTAATGACTTTTTGTAAAATATTCTTTAAATTGATATGCTATGTTGTGTTAAATAACATGTTGTGTGTTTGAGTTGGGTGTTCAATGTTCCTACCCCCAGTTCTATTTAGAACGATTTCATTCGAGGATGAATGTTCCCAAGGGGGAGATATTGTATTACCTCGGTCTTAGAAAGGGCTAATTTTAGAAATAACTAAATTAGAAATAACAAATTTGAGATTTGTGCAAGTTAGTCTTCAATTGTGAGTTTTGGGTCAACTTCAAATGACTTACTTTCATTACATGATGAGTTAGGTGGCCCATGAGATATCAAATGAAAGATATTTGAGTCCTTTTTCCAACGCCACTAAGTTTGCTAAATTTCGAGTTTGGATGAAGGGGGTATGCCAGTTTGAGTTCAGCCTGTCTAGTTAAGGAAATCCATCTGAATTGTGGAGGGGTATTTTGGTCTTTTCCCTGCCCCACTAAGTCCACACGTTTTTCCACCAAAATTAAGGGTCAAAGCTGATTATAATCAGTTTACGCTAAAGTCTAAAACATTTGTAAAGTTAGGGCAAAGTTCAAGAGGGGAAAAAGATGAAAAGCTTCAAGCATTCAAGATTCTTGCGATCTTTAAGGAATTTCGCCAAGGATTTGATCCTTATGAGGTATGTAAGTTTTCATAGTGATGGGTTTGTTCACCCTCACACCAATCATGAGTTTCTTTATCAACTTCGGCCATGAAATTTGTGTATTGAAGTTCTTGATGAGTTTTCTTGAAGTTTCATTCTTCACTCTTTATTATTGGAGTTTGATGAGTTATTGAGGCAAGGTTTTTGAGTTTGAGATTGTTCTTGAGGAAATTTGAGTATATTTTTGCTTAATTATGTTGGGCTTACGAATCTAAGGGGGTTTGGAAGAAATCAATTGATTATAGGTGAGTTAGGGCCAACAATTGACAAGAAAAATTCGTCAGGATGTTCTAGAAACAAGTTGGGGTGCCACACCCCCAATGGGCCAGTATGCCTGGTGTGGGGCACCAGAAGTACACCAGAAATGACCCCCAGTACACCACTTTTTCTTCTTCGTTCTCGTTTCACACTTGTTCCTTTGAGTCGAGCTTTCATTTTTTTCTTAATCCTAACTATTTAAACCTTCATTAATTTTCAAGAGATCCTATATATCATGAATCATAACTCTTGAATTCACATTTCAAATTCAAGATAGAGTTAAGAGTAAAGTTCGAAGGAGTCCTTTGAGTCGTTTTGAGAAGTCTTTTACAAACTTAAAACTTGTTTTAAGACTTTAGTACTTAAGCATGAGGATGAGGAGATTTCAATTCATGTTTTCAAAATGATTATAAGGGAAAACTATTCCCAGAGTAAATGTTTTACATTTAAAATGAAGGGAAACTTTGATTTCCAAATGAGTTCATGAGGAGTTTTGAGCACTATCTATTTTAAGAGAACCTTTTGAGTAATAATCTCAAAGTTTGAGGATGAGGAAATATTTTTAAACATATGAGCATGAGTTATATTACTGGGAGTAGTATTGAAAACCAATATGGGGACGAGTTCAGACAACTCAAAGTCCTCATAAACCATGTACGCAAAGATGGATAAAAAGGGTCATACTTTTTAGATGATTCTTTATTGCTTTTAAGCATAGCTCAATGAATCCACTTAGTTGAGGACATCCTATACTCTGTCAAGGTATAAGATAGTTCTGACAGCGTAGGCGAGATATTGTATCATCACTTAGCTCATAGTGATGGTTGTCAGTTATAGAATCTCCCAAATGAGAGTAAAAAGAGTTATTATTGTACTTTTAAATACATGGAGTTATTATCTATTATTTTAAAAGTTTTCTTTATAATGCATCTTTATTGTTACTTTTATATTGAACTGAGTTGAGTATTTCTGAGTTTGAGTATCTTTGAATATCCTTGAGTATCCTTGAGTTGAGTTGAGATGAGGTGAGTATGTTCTTCCTTTTTATCAGTTCAAGCTTATGTTTTTGCTTTAAAGTTCCCCTTGTATGCTCATACAGTCCATGTACTGACGCTATTTGGCTTGTATCTTTCGTGATGCAGATACAGGTAGTCAGGGTCATCAACAAGCACTCCGTTGATACCACTTGCAGTTCCAGAGTTGCTTTGTTGAGCCTTCTTGCTTCGGAGGGTTTCACATTTACTTTCAATATTGTTAGGAGGTCATGGGTCTTGTCTGACTTCCCTCATAGTTATTAGAGGCTTCGTAGATAGTAGCGTTTTGAGGAGTCTTTTTCATTTTCATTGTTAATGTTTAAGACTTAAGTTGCCTTCTTTTGGCCCTTTGAATGTTTCTATACATTTTCGAGTTATTCGTTTGACACATTTGAGTTAAATCTTTGCTTTGAGTTCATGTATTTTTGATAAAGTCTTCCACTGAGTATTGTGCCAGGCCAAGGGTTCGCTTGGGGACCAAAATGGTTCTTGAGTCCAGTTACGTCCAGGGTGTAGGCTCGGAGTGTGACACAAACTCCATTGGAATCATAAAACCAACATAATTACAACGAAATCCACAAAAAACCCACCAAGAACAATGCTCATTCGCAAGACCCTCACCTCAAGAACTCAATAAGACTCCATTGTTAAAGAATGAAGCTAAAACCTCAAGAATTTCTCAAGAATTCAAATCAATCAACCTCAAGGACGAATTTATGGATAAAAATCACATAATTGGCATGAGGGTGAACAAATCCAACACTATGAAAGCTTACATACATGGAAAGAACCATGTTCTTGGCGAAAATCAACGAATCTTGAAGAACACTTGAAAACCTTGCTTTTCTCCTCTTGAAACCTCACTCTAAAAACCCTAAGTGTTTTGAACGTGAGGAAAAGGAAAAGACCAAAGTACCCTTTCCTAAAACGGATGGAAAGCCTTAAATGAAGAGGCTTCACTCAAATGGGCATAACTTTTTACTCGGAGTTTGAAACTTAGAAAACTTGGTGGCTTTGGAAAGAGGACTCAGACACATTCGATTTGATAGGTCATGGGTTACCAAACTCTTTATGTGCTTAAAGATATGGTTGATTGAAGTTGACCCAAGAAAAATCTCATAGTGAAACTCAGTCGTTTAGAATGTTTTCAACTCAACTTTATGAAAAGGAATTCTAGTGACCCTAATATCTAAGAAAATTCAGAATCACTCGGTACAAATCTTATTCAGCATAAAAAATTACTCGAGTCTTCACTTAGAAATTTTTGGGATGTTACATAATATAAAAAAATAATCCTCTTACAGTTAGGATCTGAACAAAATAAGTTTAAGAATATCTATGCACATACAAATTAGAATATATCTTAGCTATTCTTTGTCTTCTTCAATTGTCCTGTAAGGTATAATAAAGTGATATGACATATTTTTATGTTCAAAGTTTCATATTTATTTATTTAATTATTTTTATTTTTAAAAATATGTTCATAACTCACCTCTTGTAAAATAACTAGATACAGGATATGTGTCAACACAGGGCCCAATATACAATACTATTTTTGTTTCAGATTATGTGATATATATATATATATATATATATATATATATATATATATATATATATAATGTAATTTGAAGTTAATCAATTTGTAACATATTTTTAAATATTTTAAATTATTAATTATTACCATTTATAGTATGTTTTGCATGTAATTTTTACATGATGGAGTATATGTTACTCCTTTTGTCCCAATTTAAGTGATACAAATGAATTGAAGAGTCAACAATATATATATATATATATATATATATATATATATATATATATATATATATATATATATATATATATATATATACTAGTTTCACTGTACGTGTGTTGCACGCATGTATCATATCATATACTATACGATATTATAAAATGGAAATGGAATTAATATTACTAAATTAAATTTTTTAGTAAATAATTATAATTGAAAGAACATAGAAAAAGTGCTTTTAAATGATTAATATAGATTGTCATAGACTTAGTTATTTTTTGAGATCAAAATGACCAAATATCATTGAAACATTTCAAAATACATTCAAAGTTTAAATATGGGGAGAAAGTGACATTTCTTTAGTATTAGTATTTTTTACTTCACTCAATTTTGTAAACAAATTTTACCAAAAAAATAGAAAAAAAATATCAATATAAAAAAGGTAGTCAATAGCCATTTCTTTTAATATTATGACCATAAATGATGGACATCATTTAAGTGCAATTTGTTTCTTAAATATTGATGCTTGAAATTTTAAATGTGCATGACACTAATAACGATTACCATAAATATTTAAATGTTATATCTTTATGTGTAATATATATTTTTTAAAAATATTTTTACTAAATTAATATTTGAGCAAGGCTATCATAGAGAGGTAAATTTACAAAAAAGGTACTTTTATAGTGAATGTTAACATTGTTATAAGTAGAATGTCATAGAGATAAAAAATATATATATAATATAAAAACTTAGTTCTAAAAAAAATTAGGTTGTTACAGTGAAATATTGTTATAATGTATGTTAAATATTTATCTTGACCAATTCTTTGTTTTAGATATATATATATATATATATATATTTCAATAGCATAATTTAATGTTAATATATGAACAACATCACCTATGGTGTAAAATATTTCATTTCTTTATGTTTCTATCATATCTTTGTGGAATTTTAGTCTTCTCCTTTTTTTGCCGCATACATATCATATAGTTGTTGTCTAATGAAAGTATCTAGTATCTAGTATATAATAGAAGTTGTATTGTGATATAAAACGTAAAACTTTTTCAATTAAAAAAAACTAATAGATGAATAAAATTTAAAGTATTATTTATAGAATTTCTTTAATTTGATTTAAGATCATTTTATGATCAATCACAATTTTCTTATATAATTTTATATAGCTAGCAAGGAGTGTATCTTGTGACATAACATTTTCTAAGATTAAAATCAATGCAAAATCATAGGAAATTCATATTTAAAATTGTTTACACTTAATATAAATATACAAAAAGAAAAAATATATGGAACACAATGTGTAGACAATGAAAAAGGAAGATGAAAATATATATTCATGCTATATTCACTCGAATGTTCCATTTGATCGAAATTTCTTGTCACCAACACTTTACATTCTCCGTTCAGTTTTACTTACACATATATATCAAAAAAATATTTACTGTCATGGCTATATTATCATATTATAGGTAAAAGTGATAATCTATTTTTGAAATAGTGTACTTAACATCCAAATGAATAATTCAATGAACTACGTTCATGCCCACTATTTAAAAAAAAATTAGGAAGAAACTCCTTTGTTTGATGGTAGAAGAATAGACAATGGAAAAATCAAGAAGATCATGTGCCTTTTTTGTATTTTTTTAATTATTATTGTCTCTATCACAACTTGATGTATTAATTTTATTAGAAAATATAATCCTCAATGTGTTCAGTTGTCACTATTCACTCATTATGTGAACACTAATTATTAAATTCTCTCTCAAAAGAAAAACCAAAAGAAATTAATGGAAGAAACAAAACAAGAAAATGGAATGAAAATTCTCGCTCACTATGCATAGAAGTTTTTTCTGTGAAACAAAGTTCACAATTATTTGGACAGTTCTCTATTCTTTTTTTTTTCTTATTTAATAGAAAGATAAAACCTAAATTTCTATGCAAAGAACTTTGGCAAACCATATCAATGGATTGGACTTGAATCATTTATGAAAATTCTAAATGATCTCAATTTGTTGCAAAAAAGAGATCCCAAAGAATTTATAAGAAGTGAATGGTTGTGATTTATGACCGAAGAAACATAAAGGTTGAAATTGTTGTCACTAATTCATAGTAAAGAAGTTTTTTTTAATAAATAAAATATGTAGGTTCATTAAAAGGGTGTTAATGTTCAGTAAGAATACAAACAATATTGAAGTATGCACGTGATGAAAATCGTAAGAGTTAAATATGAGTGTGAATTGATGAATAATTTTCTACTATATATTCACCAACTCTTTCTTATGTGGTATCTCGAATTTCATTGAATTTTGAACTTAATAAACTGTTGCAAATAACATTTGAGATTTCACATTAAGAAGAAGAGCAAAAAACTTAAAAGATCGTAGATTAAAAACGAGAGGAAACTCTCTATTTATAACTAAGAAATAGTAGTATTAATAGGTACTTATCAAAAAAGTCACAACCTTTCGAAAAGGACACTGCTCATCAAAAAAGTCACAATTCATCGAAAAAGGCACAACCCTTTGGACAAGACACAACCATTTGAAAAATCATAACCCTTCAAAAAAGTTGGAACTCATCGGAAATGTCACGGCCCCTCAAAAATGTCACAACTCATTGGAAAAGTCACTACTTTTATATGTGAAATGTATCTAGTTTTAGTATAATATAATTAATTAAATGAATATATAAATAAAATTAATTGGGGGTATTATAGTAATTTAATATTTAAGTTTGAGAGTTCATGTTTTTAAGGTAGTATATACACACACACACACACACACACACACTCACACACAGAGTTGTTAATTATTGTCATTTATAGTTTTTTTACGTAATTTTTCACAATATATATTACTCTCTTTGTATTGATATATGTGTTACAAATGAAATTTCAAAAGTCAATCAATTTTTTTTCAAGTTCCTTTTTAGAGTCAATTCGTAAATGGTCACCCAAGTTTAGGGAATTGCCTTGAAATATCACTAAACTATCATTATTTTTCTCTAAATATACTTAACACTTCAAAAGTTTCACTCTCTTCTATTTGGCATGCTATGCCATTGAAGCATTCTTTATAAGAATAGACTTATTTAATTCATCAGACCCATTTAACTAAAATAATGATTTTCTTATTTTCTAATAAGTATATATTAGTTTATTAAGAAGAAATTTTCATGCTAAAGAATCTTTTATCATAATTATTTTTAATTTTTTTATGCTTTGAAGAATAGTTTTTTAAACCTTACTATGATGTCATCAATTTTGAATACTTATAAATACATATATTCAAAAAAATATTGATATATAAATCTCATGATTGTCAACTTACATCAATTAATCATATATATTATATAATGGGTCAATAATATTAAAGGTCAATTAACTATTAAAAATAATTAATTGCATACTTTGAAATACATACTTAGTATAAACTACAAGATAAAAAAAACAAATATTAAAAGCAGAATATAGCCTTCTATTATTGAGTAGTTGGCAATTTCAAAGTTTATTTCATTCCTCCATTCACTTAATTAATTTATGCAGTTAATGTGATATTTATTTTTATTACTCCCTCTGTCCTTTTTTATTTGTCCAATTTTTACTTTTTATTTGTCTCTTTTAACTAGTTATTTTTGACAAATAAAAAAAGACAATATTTATTACCTATTATACTCTCAATTTACTTAGAGATTTAATGTTTTTTAAAAAAGTGGAACCTCTTTTAATGAGTAAATTAATTTGAAATTCTATCAATTAATAGGGGTAAAATGGTAAACTCACTATGTCAATTATTATTTTCTTAATAGGTGTATCAAGTAAAAAATGAACAAGTAAATAGGACAGCAGGAGTATCAAATAAGGAAAAAACTCAAATATGTCATCAAACTTTGATAAAAGGGTTATCTATATCATCTGTTAAAAGTTTGACTCATCTATGTCATTTTTTGTTTGAGAAAAGGATCATACATGTCATTATTTGTTAACGGAAAACAATTTTGATTTTGCAAAACCATTTCCACACGTGGTCAATTATCATTCGGTCACGTCATTAAATTAAATAATTTTTAAAAGGAAAAGGAATCAAATATTCCATCAAACTTTGAGAAAAGACCCATTCTAAGTCATTTGTTAAGAGTTTGACTCATCTATATTATTTTAGTTAACAAATAATAATATGAATGAGTCTTTCCTCTAACAGAAATGATATAAATGAACCAAACTTTTAATAGGTGACATGGATGAATCTTTTCTCAAAATTCGATGACATATTCAAACCTTTTTTCTACCAACTATATATATATTAACACCATAAAAGAGTAATCTTTAAACTTTTGACGAAAAGGTTCATTTCTAGCTTTCAATCGTCACCAAAGCAACAAATTATACATGATATCAAATGATTACACAAGTCATGCCAACTGATTCGTCTAAGAAATGAAGCAGAATCAGTGAATTAACCAAACAATTGTTTTTGTCTTACTTTTATTTTTAGACTGTTTCAAAAAGAATATTTTTAATTATTCTTTGGTAATTTTTTAATTTAAAATTTTCACGTATCATGTTTAAAACCACAAAATTAAAGAACATATTTTACTTTCTTAAACTCCGTATTAAATCAAACTGAACAAACAAATTAAAATAGAGAGGGACTAAGTAATATATTTCACACTATTTATATTCATTTGCAAAATAAAGTTGTAAAATTTTATTATTGGGCTTGCTAATGAGAGAGAAAAACTCAAAACTAGTCAAAATGTTCATGTTGATGGTCCAATTAATACAAAAAATTGTGCCACAATTGGACAAAATTTGACTTTTCAACAATTGAAGTTGACAATACATTCTTCATCTAGTTATCCACAAAAATAAAAAATAAACATCAGAACTAGAACATAGTATATACTATATAGAATCTAAGATGATAAATACTAAAGTAAAATAAAGGTCTAATATTCTATTATTGAATGAATGATGGACAATTTCAAGAATTTTTTTCTTCATTCACATAACTAATTTATGCATTTAATGTGATTTCGAATTTAGACATGAAAATTTAAATTTATAAACTACCTAAAAAGTAATAATATATATATATATATATATATACACACACACACACACACACACACACACACTTACATTTAAATCTAAAAATGAAAAAAATATCACAAAAATTGGGATAGAGGAATCGAGAAAATGATCAAAATGGTCTTTAATGTATGGGTAATGTTTATTATTGGTCCTTAATACATTTTACTTGATTGAAATGGTTCTTAATGTGTAAAAAGAGATGTTCGTTGTGGTCCTTAATATATTTCAGTCAATTAAAATGATCCTTAATGTATAACAAAAGGTGTTCATTTTGGTCATTTACCCTAAACCTAACAGATTTATAAAAAAAATGTTAAATTTAACTATGAACCTTTTGTGGCTAACAAAGTTCACTATTGTTGATGTCATGACCCAGATTGCCGTGATTGACACCCACACTAATCCTTTGGTGGGAGAACCGTTACTACAATACAACTAACCAAATTAACGAAAACCAATGCATTTAAAGATACAGAAGCAAGTTTAAATGTCTAAAGGAAAAATAGGGAGTTTCTATAAACTTTGGATGTCTAACAAAACAATTGCGGAAATGATGCCTAGAACCTGTAAGTCAATGTACCAAAACTCTACTAATGACAAGTCTACGAAAATGGGTACAACCCAAACTAAACATACAAATAAATCTAACTAGAAAGTCTGAGTCCGAAAAAGAAATGGACTAAAACATAGAGGACCCATGACATCCTGAAAGAACTGGCTCACCCTTGAATCCAATCTCGATCACTGATCTCCTAAACGAGTTCTGTTCGTAGCCACCTGAAGATGCCCTGTACTCAACAAAGAAGGAGTAAGTGCAGTATTAGTAAACAATCATAGTGTACTGGTAGGATTATGCGGCTATTTCGGTAAGTGAAACATGTATATAAGAAGTCACAACATAGTAAACACGCATATACAAAACATATACAATATCAGTTATCATCTCAAGAACAACTTACAATTCCACATTCTCACTAATATGCATATATGAAAAGTCAATGGTCCGCTTATGGAACCCATGCCCAAACTGTTAGTGTGTTGGATCGTGACACACGATCCAATTTAGTGTGTCGGAACTTGATACTCGATCCAATATGTATGTCGGTACGTGACATTCGATTCCAGTTACTGTGTTGGAACGTGACACCTGATCCATTCAACATACCACAATCATAATCACAACATACATTCTTTTAATCATACAATCAAGTGTTGATCCATGGCTTACAATAGTTTATTCATACTCATTTGCATTAGGTGTGATCAATAGTGCAACATTTTCAAACATACATGCATTACAATGAAGCAAATACTAACATACTTCAGACAAACATTAAATCAAACCATCACCATTTCAAAACCAAGCTTGAATTCTCCTAAGACACTTGTATCTTTCCTTTTCGGATGTTCTAGGTCTACAAACAACAATTAATTCAAGGATCAATAAATGAGGCCTAATTATTCGAATTATAATCGAAATCATCAACCTTATGCCAAACCCAAGATCCCAATGCCCAATTTAGGGCTTTTTTCCACAATTAACTCAGATCAAAATCTTCCCCAACAATAATTACCCAAGAATCTAAGTTCTATAGATTCAAGTATGGATTAGGGGAGTAAAATCCTTACCTTTAGTTCTAGAAGAGGTGGAAAACCTTTAAGAAAAAGCCTTGGGTTGTCTCTTAGCTCTCAAGAATGAAACTTGCAGAATAATAACATTTTTGGAATTTATTTTCGACTTAAGTCACGTCTGTCCCACTGTGGCAGACCTTACCCCACTACAGCGGCCCCGCCCTGGCAGCTTGCACGGAGACAAAGAGTCAAATTTAGAGTTCCAAACCCCCATTTCACAACAGACCTTCGACCCATGACATTCAAACATTACTCGTTCATGCTAAGATGAGTTTCAGGAGTTCTACTCACTCAAATTTGATTATATAAAGTCGTATGGGTTCCTAATATCTTATCTATCTACTTATGTGATCAAATTCATA
This sequence comes from Solanum bulbocastanum, assembly GCA_037074985.1. NCBI lineage: Eukaryota > Viridiplantae > Streptophyta > Magnoliopsida > Solanales > Solanaceae > Solanum > Solanum bulbocastanum. The sequence continues at coordinate 33,318,801 of CM073604.1, forward strand.
ATTAGATCTCTCATTCATTACCAGATTTCCCTAGACCTCACTGACTCCAATTTTATCCAAATCTGGACTAGGCTAGGAATTCTAGTTACTACTAAAAAGTTTTTCGACCTAAAATTTTTTCCCGTTGACTTTTTTATAATGACAGGAGAAGGTCCTTACAATAGATACCAATTTACCCATCACTCGTCCTTGAGTGACAAATTAGGAAAAAATAGGCTAAAGCAAGAGCGGAGTAATATTTGAATCGTCGAACAACTGGGGATACTTGTCTCGCATGTCCTTTTTGGTTTACCCAGTAGCTTCATGAATCTGATGATGCCTTTATTGAACTTTCACAAACTTAATTTCTTTGTTCCTCAGCTTTCGGACAGCACAATCAAAAATTGCAATTGGTTCCTCCTCATATTGAAGGTCTTTATCTAACAAAACTGAGTCCCATTTTATGATGTAATCCCCGTTACCATGATATCACTTCAATATGGACACATGAAATACCGAATTGGCTCCCGATAAGTTAGGAGGTAAGGCCAATCTATAAGCTACTCGTCGTACACAGTCAAGAATTTCAAATGGTCCAATGTATTGAGGACTAAGCTTGTCCTTCTTGCCAAATCTCATCACCTCTTTCATGGGTGACATCTTAAGAAGAACTTGTTCACCAGCCTGAAATGCCATGCCCCTTACCTTATGATCTGCATACTTTTTCTGTCGACTCTCGGCTGCGAGAAGCTTAGCTAGGATGCTTCTTACCTTATCCTGCACATCTTTCACTAAGTCAACCCCCAAAGGTTTCACATCTCCAGCCTCAAACCATCCTATAGGTGATCTACATCCTCTCCCATGCAGTGCCTCAAACAGTGCCATATCAATTATGGAGTGGTAACTGTTACTATAGGAGAACTCGTACAAAGGTAGGAACTAATCCCAATATCCTCCAAAGTCGATCACACATGCCCTCAACATGTCCTTTAACACTTGAATAGTCCTCTCTGATTGCCCGTCCGTTCGCAAATGAAAGGTTGTGCTAAAAGTGAGTTGAGTACCCAACTTCTCATATAACTTTCCCCAAAACTTGGATGTGAACTGTGTACCACGATCTGAGATGATAGAATGGGGCACCCTATGCAGTCTCACTATCTCTTTCACAAAAATCTTAGCCAATTGCTAAGCATTATAGTCTGTTCTGACTAGAATGAAATGGTCCGACTTAGTTAATTTGTCAACCACTACCCAAATAAAATCATAATTTCCCAATGTCATAGGAAGACCATCTACGAAATCCATAACTATCCTTTCCCATTTTCATTCCGAAATTGACATATTTTGAAGCAAACCTGTAGGCCTTTGATGCTCATATTTTACTTGTTAGCAATTTTGACACTTAGCCACAAACTCCGCCATATATTTCTTCATGCCAGTCCACTAATAAAGTTTCTTCAAATCTCGGTACATCTTAGTCACACTCGGATGAATGGAATACCGTGAACCATGGGATTCTGTCAATAAATTTGGAATAAGGTCGCCCAATCTAGGAACACAAATCCTTCCCTTAAAACTAAGCACGCCCCCACAAAAAGAACCATATCTTGTGCCTTACCAATCACTGTCTTCTTTCTAAGCTCATTCAAATTCTCATCTTTAAACTATTTGACCTTGATCTCCTCAATAAAGGTGGCTCTAACTTCAATGCTAGTTAACACCCCATCTCTTTCTGAGATGCCCAACTGCATGAACTTAGACTCTAAGGTTTGAATTTCCTTACCCAAAGGTCGCTTAGTCACACCTAAATAAGCTAAACTACCCATACTCACCGCTTTTTGGCTTAGTGCATCCGCCACTACATTACCCTTACTTGGATGATACTGGATGGTCGCATCATAATCCTTGAGTAACTTCATCCACCGTCGTTGTCTCAAATTCATATCCTTTTGAGTAAATATATGTTGTAGACTACGATGATCAATAAACACCTCACACACTTGACACTATAGAGGTAATGCCATCAGATCTTAAGAGAAAACACTACCGCTGCCAACTTCAAATCATGTGTCGGGAAATTTTGCTCATGTACTTTAAACTGCCACGATGCATAAGCTATGATACTCGTATCCTAAATCACCACAACACCCAAACCTGAATGTGAAGTGTCATAATAAAAAATAAAATCTTTACCTTTAATCAGTAGTGCTAGAATAGGTGCTGTGGTCAGAAGAATCTTGAAATTTTGAAAGCTCTCTTCACATTTTTTTTCAGTCCATTCGAAAGGTCCCTCCTTTTTGGTCAACCTTGTCAGATATGTGGCAATAGAAGAAAAGTTTTTCACAAATAGACGATAGTAGCTGGCAAGCCTCATAAAGCTCCTAATTTCAGTCACAGAACTGGGCCAAACCTAATTCCTGGCTGCTTCAATCTTTTGGGGATATACCATTACCCCTTCCTTTGAAACTACATGCCCCAAAAAGGTAACCGAAGTCAACCAAAATTCACACTTAGAAAATTACACATACAACTTTTGTTTCCTAAGAACATCTAGAACAATACGAAGATGGTTGGCATGCTCTTCCTCACTTTTCGAATAAACCAAAATGTCATCAATAAACACTATCATAAACAAATCAAGAAAGGGTTTAAACACCCCATTCATTAAACTCATGAAAGATGTAGGCACATTTGCCAACCCGAACGACATTACTAGAAACTCATAGTGCCCATAGCAGGTCCTAAATGCCCTTTTTGGTATATCTTCATGCCTAATCTTTAACTGGTAATAGCCAGACCTTAGATCAATCTTAGAGAAAATAGATGTACCCTGCAATTGGTCAAACAAATCATCTAGCTAAGAGAATGAATATTTATTCCGAATGGTGACCCTATTCAATTGTCGATAGTCTATGCACATCCTCATACTACCATTATTTTTCTTAACAAACAAGATAGGAGCACCCCACGAGGAAGCACTAGGACGAATGAAACCTTTATCAAAAAGTTCTTCGATTTGAGCCTTAAGCTCTCTTAATTTTTTCGGAGCCATGCGATATGGAGCGATGGAAACGGGGTGAGTACCAGGTTCCAAATCAATGCAAAAATCTATATCTCTATCCGGAGGCATACCAGGCAAATCAATAGGAAACACTTCTCTAAATTCTGACACTACACGAATAGAATCAATAGAGGGAGACTCAACCTTAACATCCCGAATATGAGCCAAATAAGTCAAACAACCCTTCCCTACCAATTTCTTAGCCTTTATGGAGGATCTGATCTTAGTAGGCTTAGACTTGTACACCACTTCCCACTCCAACTTTTTCCTACTCGAAATCTCTAGAGTCACATACTTGGTGTTAAAATTTAACACAACATAATAGGAGAACAACCAATTCATGCATAAGATTATATCAAAGTCAGTCATATCCAAAATAACCAAATCAGCCCAAGTCTGAAAACCCATAAACAAGCTAGGACAAACACGATAGACATGGGTGACTATGATCGACTCTCCAATTGGAGTAGAAACATGGATGGGGGCATCAAGCAACTCACAAACTGCATCAAATCTAAGGCAAACTTAAACTAACGCATATGAACAAGTAGAACCCGAATCAAACAAAACAGTAGTCATTTGGTCACAGACAAGGATATCACCTGTGATCACTGCATCAGATACCTCAGCCTCAGTCTTGCCTGGAAAGGCATTAAACTGAGCCATGTCATCTTGACAGGCAACCTCCTTGCTTGGCGGCACTGCTCCCCTACTTGTAGTGCCATTTCCCCAGCCTCCACGGCCTTGCTGATTTTTTCCTCATATGCCCAGGTTCTCCACAATTGCAACACACTTAATAACTTAACCAAGTAAGCATCACTGCTATTTTAGTAGTAATATCATGACCCTCTTTGATATACACTCCATCTAGGAAATCGCAGTAGAGATTCTAATCTCAATTGTCACAAAATAATTTCATCATTTATTAAGAGACCCATACATGTTATGACAACAATACTAAATGCATTTTTCAAAGTAATGGTGTTCATTATCTAGTCGTCCCTTACAAAACTTCTTCAATGTTGTCACCTATAAGCTTGAATCTGCAAATTTGACCTTAAATGTTTCAAAAAGAGACAATTTGCTCTATATTCAGGAACACATTTCTCCTCTTATCCCTCAAAGTTCAGGGTATATGCTTCTCCATAAAGAAAGATATCAAATGTTTCCCAAGTCATGAATAGTGTGTTTACTAGTCGACACTCAACATGAGAGCACCACTATATTTTGGGGTCTCTCTTGAATGGGTATATCATAAACTTAACACCAAATCACTCTACCTTATCCATCTTATGAAGTAGCTCATGATAATCAACAATAAAATCATAAGAATCTTCAAATTCAGTACCATGAAGAATGACGTTTTCAACCTTAAGAACATAATAAAACCTCATGTTTGTCTCTAGTCATTACATGCCCACAGTTAGTAAGTGAAACACACCTATTTCCAAGGACAGATTTTCTATTATTGGTGTTGATGTTTCCACTTTTACAGCTCAATTACTAATCAGATGCGAAATAGAGTGAAGAAATCTAGATACTAATTTGTACACCTAGATACCAATTGGATTCAAGTTATAGCACGAAAGGAGTAGAAAGAAATGAGTTTTTCCTAAAGTCCTATAGTCTTTCGAGGAAAAGTACAGACATCTCTGTACCATTCCACAAGACTCTACTAGACTCATTTTGGTACAATGAGATCAACGAACCTAGGGCTCTGATACCAACTTTGTCATGACCCAGATCATCGTGATTGGCACCCACACTAACCCTCCGGTGAGAGAACCATTACTACGACCCAACTAACCAAATTAATGAAAAGCAATGCATTTAAAGATACAAAATCAGGTTTCAATGTCTAAAGGAAAAATAGGGAGTTCTCATAAACTCTGAAAGTCTAACAAAATAATTGCAGAAATAATGCCTAGAACATGAAAGTCAATGTACCAAAACTCTACTAACGACAAGTCTAAGAAAATGGGTACAACCCAAACTAAACAAATGAATAAATCTAACTAGAAATTCTGAGTCCAAAAAGAAATGGACTAAAACATAGAGGACCCATGACAGCCTGAAAGAACTGGCTCACCCTTGAATCTGATTTCGATCACTGATCTCTTAACCGAGGTCTGTCTGTAGCCACCTGAAGATGCCCCATTCTAAACAAAGAAGGAGCAAGTGCAATATCAGTACACAACCACAATATACTGGTAGGATCACACAACTATTTCAGTTAGTAAAACATGTATTATAAGCAGTCACAACATAGTAAACACGCATATATAGAACATATACAATATCAGTTATCATCTCAAGAACAACTTACAATTCTACATTCTCAATAATACGCATATATGACAAGTCAATGGTCCTCTCATGAAACCTATGCCCAAACTGTTAGTGTATCGGATCGCAACACCCGATCCAAGTTAGAGTGTCGGAACGTGACACCCAATCCAATATGTATGTCAGTACGTGACATCCGATCCCAGTTACTGTGTCGGAATGTGACACCCGATCTATTCAACATACCACAATCACAATCATAATCACAATCACAATCACAATCACAATCACAATCACAATCATAATCACAATCATAATGTACATTCTCATAATCATACAATCAAGTATTGATTCATGGCTTACAATAGTTTATTCATACTCATTTGCATTAGGTGTGATCAATAGTCCAACATTCTCATATATACATACATTACAATGAAGCAAATACTAACATACATCACACAAACATGAAATCAAACCATTACCTACCTTGAACCCAAGCTTGAACCCCCCTAAGGCACTTGAATCTTCCCTTTCTGAATTATTTCCGCTTGTTCTAGGTCTACAAACAACAATTAATGCAAGGATTAATAAATGAAGCCTAATTAACCGGATTACAATCGAAATCATCAACCCTAGGCCAATCCCAAGATCCCAATACCCAACTTAATTAGGGCTTTTTCAACCATTAACTTCAGATCAAAACCTTCCCCCAACAATAATTCCCTAAGAATATATGTTCTACGGATCAAAATACGGATTAGGGGAGTAAAATACTTACATTTAATGCTAGAAGAGGTGGAAAACCTTCAAGAAAAATCCCTGGGTTGTTTCTTAGCTCTCAAGAATGAAACTTGTAGAATAATAACGTTTTTGGGGTTTATTTCCGACTTAAGTCGCATCTGTCCCGCTGTGGAGGACCCTACCCTGCTATAGCAGCCTTGCCTTGGCGGCTTGCATGGAGATAGAGAGTCGAATTTAGAGTTTCGAACCCCTTATTTCACAACACACCTTCGATCCATAACATTCAAACATTACCCATTCACGCTAAGATCAGTTTCAGGAGTTCTACTCGCTTAAATTTGATTCTGTAAATTCGTACGGGTTTCTTGACATCTTAGCTATCTATTCATGTGATAAAATAATAATTAGATCTCTCATTAATTACCAAATTTCCCTAGACCTCACTGATTCTAATATCATCCAAATCTGGACTAGGCTAGGAATTCTCAAGTTACTACTTAAAAGTTTTACAACCTAAAAATTTTTTCCGTTGGCTTTTCTATAACGACGGGAGCAAGTCGTTACAATTGTCTTCTTTGTTATTTCAAAAAAAAGAATAACATAAAATCTAACACTATTTTTTTCTACTTTCTCCAACAAAATTTACTATTTTCTCTTTTCCAAAATATTATTCCACCGATTTATGTTTTAAGCAAGAGAAAATAATAAATTTTGTTAGAGAAAGTAGAGACAATGATATTATATTTCATGAGGTTCTTTCTTTGGAACTAATAAAGAAGATAACAATGATTGATTTTGTTAGCCATGTGGGATCTACAGTTAAATTCAACACATTTTTATTGGATAACTTACAAAAATTCTACTAATTTTGAAGTTAGTACTTAGATGCATGTTAGTTTGCAATATTATGAATCTTACTAAATTTTGGTGCGACAAGATACGTCCATAACATGTATTTCGTGATACATAAGATCAAATTTATGTGTAATTTGTTCTAGATATAATGTATCCAAATGGATTCGCATGTATTAGTATACATAGACAAATCTCGCTCACCTCCCTCATATGTCACTCCCCATTCTCTATATCACTCACGAATCGGTATCCCGATTACATGCGAATCACATCAAATATATGTATCTAGTGTGATTCACATGTATTTGAGATATATAGACAAATCTTGCTCGCCTCCTTCATGTTTTTGCTTGTCTCTCTTCCTATTTCAGTATATCTGGTAGGAAAAATATGTATCTAGGTGTGTCTACTTAAAATCTTATATGAAATTATTAATTAGTGAGACAAAATATAATAATTTCAAACTATAGAGACAATTAATAAATATGGTTGGAATGTTGTGTAATTAGATAGTTTCTCCCCTTTTATTATATAAAACTGTTAGATTTAGGGAAAACGACTGAAATGGACACTTTTTATTATTTAGAACCATTTCAATCAAGTAAAATATAGAAAAAATGATAAGAAATGACCATTCGACTATTTCCGTTACCAAAATTTTAGCTAAAATTTGAGAAAAGGCACAAGTACCTCCTACACTATGACCGAAATCTCAGAGACACACTTTAACTAAATTAAGGTCATATTAACCCCCTTCCAAAACTCATTTGTTTTGTAATTTGATACATATTTTGGATTACGTGGCACGCTTCATGACTCCACGCAGTTGAGGCGCGTTTGGAGATATTTGAATACCACGTAAGCTAAAAAGGTGTACAAAATTACAAAAAAAAAAAAAGGGCTTGGGGGGGAGGGTTAATAAGACCTTAGTTTAGTTAAGACGTGTCTGAGATTTCGGCCATAGTCTAGGGGGTACTTGTACTTTATCTCGCTAAAATTTCAAAATTGCTAAAATTGGCCAAAACTTCTACACTTCTTCTTCTTTCTTCCAGTTTCTCCATTAATAAATAATTTTCCTTCTTTCTTCCCCCTCCTCCTCTTTCTTCTTTTCATGCGTCTTCTTAGTTGTTTTTTCCTTTTCTTTAAAATTTGATGTACTACAAAGGTGACTTGTTTCGAGTGAATAATATATCAAAAGACTCAAAACATCAAGAGGATTTCATATATAAAATTTGAGACTATTTAGAGGTGAATTCGAGTTGATTGAGATTGAATAGTCAATGTATACTTCATGTATAGTCAATGTATACTTCATATATAGTTAAACTATATTTATGTTTTTGACTGTATCGTAATGTATAGTCAGTGCATAGCTCATATATAGGTATATATTATATGGTCAATATATACTTTATATGACTTTTAGCAAACTATAGCATATAATCAATGTATATGTTGAATAGTTTTTTGTAATTATATACCTATATTTATTGTAAACTAATTAATAATTTATTATATATAATTGAAACTATTCCTAAGATATAAGACCAAAATAAAACATTACTATTAAATTAAGTGCCATTTTAGTTATTTTCTCAAAAAGTCTCACAAAAAGACAAAGGAATTAACTCATATCCTACTCACACTCTTCAGTTACTTAGTGCCAAAAAATATTTGAAAAAGCAAAAGCTGCCATTGGAGGGTTAATCTCACAATCGTTTCCTTCTTTGTTAATCTACTTTGCTTCATCAACCTCCGATTTCGATTGCAGATTCCTACCTGTTGTTGAATTTGATGGATTCCTGTAAGTTTTTTTACTCATCTTCATTACTTATTTATTAGTTGAATGTTGCTCTGTTTTTGAAAAAAATGAAAAAACTAAACACATTGGAGATGTGGATGAAGTTTTGATGTTTTTTTCCGGTGAATTGGTCGGCGTGAGGACCTTTTTTAGTTTTTATTATGTTTAGAGTTAACATACCGGGATGAAAAATATGATTTTTTTTCTGTTTGTTTTTGTATCCTTAATTCTGTTTTGATGAAACTAGGGTTAGGGTTTTTTTGTGTGTTTGTGTGGAGGAAAGCATGATTTTGCTAACATATTTTATAAATAAGGGAGTTTGGCCATGAAAACTTAGAGAATTTGAACAAAAAAAAGTAATTTTTTTCACTCTAAATCATTCGCAAAAACTCAAAAATAATTAACTCCAATTTATATTCACAACCAAACACAACTCTGATTTTCAATCATCGTTATTCACTTTTTGATAGTGAAAAATGATGATTGAAAAATTGGAGTTGTGATTATAAATTGGAGTTGTTTTTGAGTTTTTGTGAGTGATTTGGAGTGAAAAAACTGAAAACAACTTGAATTTTATGGCCAATCGTGTTTGTTTTTTGGAGTCTTTCTTCCTTTGACACTAATATCAGTAGCAGAGGAAGAAAAGAAATTAAGTTATTCATGAATTTTGAAATGATTTTATAGAATGAAATTATATATAAAGTTTCTTTTCTTGTAAAAAATTGAATTTGAAATAAAGGTATGAAATTTGTAGAGAATCATATAAATAGTGGAATGAGTGATGCATATCAGTTTTGTTAGAATGTAAGCCTCCACTATCAGTAAATGGACCAGGTCCCTTGCCATAGTAAGACCAGGATTATACATGAAAGCAGTAAAGTAAACAACACAAGCAGTTTACGTGGAAATCCCCTTGCTCAAGGGCGGTGAAAACCATGACCTGTACTCACAAGATTTCAACCCAACTCCATTTAACTATAAAAGGAGCGATGATTCATAATACAAACTCTTGCAACCTAGTAATTTAACTCTAAATCCCTTCTCCCTAAATGTAGCAACTCTACTACAAAGAAAGAACTAAGCAATAACTTTATTGCCCATTAAACCACCCAAATCTAGATGATTTAGACTTCAACTAAGCAACAACTCTGTTTCCCACTAACCCACCTAACTCTAGATGATTTAGACTTCAACTAAGCAACAATTCTATTGCCCACTAAACCAATCAACTCTAACTGACTTAGATTATTTTTAATCAGACGAACAAAGATCTAATTTCTTTATAACACATGAATAGATTTTCAATGATAAGCACTGAAGTATAAACCCTAAGACAACTAAGACTCAAATAGCTCTATCAGGTCCATGTTGTTTTTGAGGAAGATACTTGTCGAAAGGATAGTTTTTGTTGGAGTTCTTGAATATTTGAGGAATGTAAAAACTGAGGTTGTTTATGTTGAGAGAAACATTATAAAATGATAGACACAACCTTAGAGGCCATACTATTGGCCAAGAACACTGCCACATTGTTTGATAGTCGCGTACCAAGTTCTGCAGGCTTATAGGTGACAGAGACTGTAGTGTACTTTTTCCAGCTATCCCTTTCTCGCATATTACCACCAATGGATCAGGTTCCCCTATAAGATTCCTTTGTTTTTGACATCATCAAAACTCAAAATAACATTTTCCCCCTTTTTGACGATGATAAACATTATACCTCCACAATATCTTTCCCCTATCAAACACTATCAAACAATCTTTCCCCTATCATCAATAATAATAATCTTCCCCTTATCATCAATACTATCAATACTTCTTTCCCTTGTGAACTAGCCAAATCTTTTATCTTATATGCATCAAAGACAAACCTTCTATCCTATATGCAACCAAATAATTTCTCCCTTTTGGCATCATAAAAAAGAATGATAGTAAACCAGGATTAAGAGTAAGCCTGCAAGTGAAGATCATAGCCTATTGGGAACACATCATAAAAGAAAAAAAGAGAAAGAAGAATGATCAATACAGAACAAAGATCCATTTCATTGCACAAAAGAAAACATTCAATGCATTAGATTTAAACTTCTAAGAGAACCCCAGGACACTACCCACAAAAGAAAAATTGGAGGAAATAAAAGAAAGGACTAGGATAAGGAGGCTTTTGAGTGAGGGATTAGACAACAAGAGTAAGTCGATCATTGGCAACATCATGGGCTTTGATCAGCTTTTCTTGAAGATCAGCGTTCCAGGCAAAGAGGGTTACATTCTTCACCCTCAATTTAGTGACTTATGCTGAACCAGGTCCCTCTGTTTGTGCTTTTACCAACTGAGCCTTTAGCAAGGCTATCTCAACATCATTTTTTCTTACTAGCACAATCATCTCCTTGAGTTCATGCTTAAGTTGACTATGCTCAACCACTAATTGCAACATCTTGCTCAGTTGCCCTGTTCTACCTTTCATGCATTCACACTCAACCAACGTGTTTAGGGAGAAGGATTGTTTCACTGATCCCATAGTACCTGCTCCTAAGGGTACCTCCAAATGCTTGAACACCTTAGTGATGAAGTAGCCATACCCCATGCCATGCTTGCTATTTTGCTCGATCATTGTTTGGTGCATATGTTCTAGCATGAGGGTTGGAAGATTTAGAGGATCAAACTTACAGAGTACCTCCATCAAAAATAGATCAGCAGTCGAGGAAATTGTTCTTTTCTCAGATCTGGGAAGAATCACCTTGTTAACAAACTCAAATAGCAATTGGTATTCCCCTTTTAAGAGTTTCTTAGGAATTCTTGCACAATTCATCTTTAGGAGTTTGGCACACTCATTGGCAAAGCTTTTGCGACAGGTCTGTCCTACAATGGATTTGATACCCTCTCTGGGCACTTCTAAGATTTCCCCCAATCTTTCCTTATTCATATGAAGCAATTTACTCCCAGCCTGTGTATTGAGGCTCCTATTCTCAATGAATTCAACATTGTAACAAAATTCCCTCACTTGTTCCTCATGCATTACAGTAGATTAGGTCATGAACAAGTGAGTCCATGATTGAATTTCGACTACATCAACCAATTTGCTCATACCAGAATTTCTGATGATCTCCGAATCAAAAATTCTTCCACTCAAAACTTTTTGGATACTCAGATTGTCGAAAATATCCATCTTGGTTTTATTCTTTTCCACTTTCTTTCTTTTTGAATTAGGTCCCCTTTCTGTCTTTGGCTTAGGATTTTCAGGGGGTATTTCAATATCTAGAGATGTTTCTCTTCCCTTTTTAGATCTCTCTTTTCCTCTCTTCTTCTCTAGCTCCTTCTCCTCTACATTTGTTGTAACATCAACCTTTTAGACTAAACACTTTCTTAATTTAGGTTTTCTCTTCTTCTTTCCTTATCCCTTTTTTCTTCTCTTTTCTGTAGCAGGGACGATATCCTCATACATTGTATCACTTTCTGATTTTTCATTGGAAATTTCCACAACCCCCACAACTAGAATCACAATTTTCTCTTGTCCAGTCTCCCTTCTTCTTCTAATCTCAGTAGTATTGGCATTATTTGTCTTCATTACATCACTTATAAGTTTTTGAGTGGCATCCTTGGTAAATGGTTTCTTTGTTGGTGTCTCCTCCACAACTTTCTCTTTTCCTTTGTTGGTTATAAGGACCATTCTTCTCTGTATGGCTCATCATAGATGAGCATTATCCTCTTCATCATCCTTTGAGTCATTGGATGGTGGTACTCTAACTTCAGGAGTTTTGTCAAATACGGGCTCAATATCATCAAGAATATTTTCTGCAAATCTGCTTCTTCCTCATTTCTTACTCTTTCTCTCATTTCTGTCAGACTTTCCAAAACTAAATTCTCACTTGTAGCAAGAATGTTAGATTCAGAGTACCTATTCTCCGAAAGATTCCCTTAAAAAAACAATCAGATAGCACAGATGGAGGAGGACCAGGTTGAGATGAAGGCACTGGATCATTTAGATCTATAAGTGACTCTAGAGTAAGAGGACAGGGTTCAGAAATGTTGATTGGAGGGTTGGTCGACACTTCTATTAGAGAAGGAACACAAGAATAAGTGTAGAAAGCTACAAAGTCTATTTCACTTAGAGATTCCATCATATGTTGAGATGAAGATGGTGATTGAGACATATTTATGAGGAGCATCACGGAGAAAGGGAGAGAAAGAGATTGGGTTTTTTAGAAAAACTTAGGGAAAAGAGTTTTAAAAGTGTGGGAAGAGAAAGGGAGGGAAGGAGTATAAAAGGAAAAGAAAGGGTGTGTCAGGTCCTTGATTAGACGTGTCACTTGGACTTAAAGCGATGGGACAATAGTTAGAATGACCAATGAATGACACATGGAGGTCACACGGTTCTCATTATCAGTTTAAAAAATAATGTATAGAGTGCTAAACTTTAGACAGGACCAAGTCCCTATCTACAATTTGAGAATGTTGATCCCTAAATTGTTATGACCTTTCTTTATTCTTGCAATTCCTCATGATTGTATACCTGCAAAGGTACCCGATTGATCTTACCAAAGCAAGGCATTAAAATTAACAAGGATACATGTCCTCCTAATCATAGACAATGAGGGTTGGATGCTTTGGATAAGATCAACTCAATCCATTTTTATCATTTCCAACTTCAATCCGTTAGTTTCAAACTGATCCTTGCTTAGAACTTTGGTGAAAATGTCAGCAATTCAGTCTTCAGTCGTGCAGTACTGCATACAAATGTTCCTATTTTCCATATTGTATCTCAAAAAGTGATGTCTCACATTTATATGCTTGGTCATTTTAAGCTGGACTAGATTCTTCCCCATATTGACAACACTTGTATTGTCACGCAAGAGTGGAATGGTGTGAGTGAGCACTCAAAAGTCTTCAAGTTGTTGTTTTATCCATAGAAGTTGGGAATAACAAGATGCAACTGCTACATATTCTGCTTCAGCGGTAGATACAACCACAAATTTTTGTTTCTTAGATCCCTAGAGGTGACTTTTTTATCAACTAAATACCCTGCATAATCTGCATCCGCGTATCCAACTAGTTCAAAGAAATCTCCTGCAGGATAGAATAGAACCATGTCCCTTGTCTTCTTCAGATATCTCTTAATCTGCTAGGTAGCTTTCAAATGTGACTCATTTGGACAAACTTGAAATCTAGCACACATGCCCACACTAAATACAATGTCAATTCTACTTACGGTCAAGTATAACAATGATCCAATGATACCTCTATACATGGTTTCATTCACTATAGGACCAGAATCATCCAACCCCAACTTTGAGTTTGTACCCATGGGAGTATCAATAGGTTTGGTATCCATCATGTGGAATTTCTTTAGCAGCTCCTTTATGTACTTCTCTTGACAAATAGAGCTCCCATCATAATCATTTCAAATTCAGTTCTCATCAGTGAAGCAAATTCCTCACACAAGATCTCAGAAGTTGCTCCAAATATAATATCATCAACATACACCTGAATGATGAGCAATTATTTGCCACTTGTCTTCAAGAAGAGACTATTGTCTATTTTTCCTCTTTTGAAACCATTTTCCAAAAGAAATTTAGACAAACTTTCATATCAAGCTATAAAAGCCTGTTTCAGTCCATAAAGAGCCTTATCTAGTTTAAGCACATGATTTGGATAGTCAACATCCTCAAAAATAGTCGGTTGCTTTACATGTACCTCTTCCTTCAAGTTGCCATTCAAGAATGCACTTCTTATATCCATTTGGAACATATTACTACAAAGGCATAATAATTTTGATAGCCCCCATTCTAGCTATAGGAGCAAATGTTTCATCATAGTCAATGCCTTCCTCTTGATTATATCCCCAAACCACCAGCCTTGATTTATTTCTTGTGTTGATACCATTTTCATCAGGCCTGTTTCTAAATGCCCATCTAGTCCCTATGATAGTTCTGTTAGGAGGTCTAAGTACCAAGTGTCATACTTTAATCTACTCAAATTGATAAAGCTCTTCTTGCATGGAATTTACCCAATTAGCATCTTTTAAAGCTTCCTCGATACTTTTGGGCTCAACATTAGATATAAATGCTGAGAATGCCACTAGATTTCTAGTTTTGGATCTGGTTTGCATTCCAGAATTCAATGGAGAAATGAGATTATCAAGAGGATGAGATGACTGATTTTTCCATCCTGACTTAGTAGTCAGGGGTTGAGGTTGATTAGCTTGCTCCTCTTCATCTTCGAAATCATTCTCCCCTAGTTGAGGTGAATCCTCAAGTTCTGCATTGTCAGATAAACCAGATCCCTCGTCAGGCTCATTATCTTCATCTACTTTTTCCGTTGGAACAGGTTCAGAAATATCAAAATTATGGCTTCTTTCAGCTTGTGACTCATTCACCGCATCTCTCTAAATCTGAAGACGTTCTTCCAGCTTATCATCATCCTTGTGCTTTAGATCTGTGAGGTCACCAGTTTCATCAAAGATCACATAAAAACTTTCTTAAATGCACAATGTTCTCTTGTTGTAGACTTTGTAAGCTTTACTTGAAGATGAATATCCCAAAATCATTCCTTCATCAATTCTAGGATCAAATTTGTCTAGATCATCCTTGCTAATGTTCAACACAAAACATTTACACCCAAAAGCCCTAAGATAACTCAACATGGGCATCATTTTTTTGAGTAGCTCATAAGGAGTTTTGTTCAATAGAAACCTGATCAAACACATGTTGGTCACATAACAAGTAGTCAACACTGCTTCTTCCCAGAAGTTCTTAGAAAGAGTTGAGTCTATTATCATGGTCCTGGCAATGTCGACCAGAGTTTTGTTATTCCTTTCTACAACACCATTTTATTGAGGTGTCCTAGGAGCTTAAAAGTTATGATAAATTTTGTTTTCAGCACAAAAATTGTCAAACTTTGCATTTTCAAACTCAGTTCCATGATCAGACTTGATCCCTGCAATCTTGCAGTTCAACTTTGTCTGAATCATTTTGACAAAAATCATTAGCACATCATATGTCTCATCCTTAGACTAAAGAAACATAGTCCAAGTAAACCTTAAATAATCATCCATAACCACCAGAATATATTTTTTTCCACCTCTACTTTGAATCTTCACAGGCCCACACAAATCTATGTGGATTAACTCGAGAGGTCTTGATGAACTCACTTGCTTCTTTGATTTGAATAATGATTTAGTCTGTTTGCCTTTGACACACGCATCACAAACCTTGTCATCAATGAACTTCAGTCTTGGTAAGCCATGAACCAGGTCCCTGGAGACAAGTTTGTTTAGCAAAGAGGAACTCACATGACCAAATTTTCTATGCCATAAGTTAGCATTTTCACTCTGGGCACTGAGACAGGTTGGATCATCTCCTTGAGCAATATCCAGGTCAGCCACATACATGTTCTTTCACCTTCTGGCTATTAAAATCACGTCCTTTGTTGATATGTTAGTAACAATGCACTTTTTTGATAGAAATATGACCTCATTGCCTTTATCACATATTTGAGACACACTCAGAAGACTATATTTCAACCTACTCACATAGTACACATTCTCAATAGAGTGTTCAACCGATTTTTCAATTCTTCCAAGACCAGGAATATACCCCTTCTTTCCATTTCCAAAAGAGACTCCTCCACCTTGAAGTGCCTTGAGTGTGAGGATGTTTTTAGTCTTTCTATTCATATGCTTTGAGCATCCACTTTCCATGAACCAGCACTGACTGCTACCTCCTCCACTCCCATGTAACAAATATTACATTAGACGTAGGAACCTATTTCAATCTAAGTTCCCAGTAAGTTAGAAGGTCTAGGAATGGAAGCAGGTCCCTTGTTCTGAGTGACTTATTGTCTGGAGTAGACTAAATTTTTTTCTTAAGACCTTTTCCAAGCTGGACAATCCTTCTTTAGAATACCATTGCTACCACAATAAAATCATAACAGATTGTCAGACACATATTCATACTTGCTATGAGGATTATAAAAAGGACTGATGTTTAAGCTTCCTAAACTACTGGTAATATTGGAGAGTAGTTTTAAGGAGTTAGTCCATCTCAAAGAATTTTTTCAGTTCTTCTCTGAGGCCGACTAGGTCCCTTTCCATCTGATCATTACTCTTCAAGGCCAAAGAAAGTCTAGTTTCAGCAGTATTCAAGCTAGTTTCTAGCTCAATTTTCAAGTTACTAGCCTTTCCCTTTCCTCTGCCAGATTTCTCACTTGTCTTTAGTTTTTCTTTGAGTTCTAGATTTTCAGTCTCCAAAACTATCAATTTTTCATCCACAATAGACATATGATTAACCAAGGCTAAATTTTCTTCATGAAAATTATCTAGGTTGTTGTCTTTCGAGTCATTTTCAATTGTTAACTCAATATTAGATTCAATCAACACAACAACAAAATTCCTCAACTTTCTAACAGAGTAAACATTCAAGTTTTGTTTAAGGTCAGAAAGGGTTACCTCTTCCTCAGCTTTTTCATTATCAGATTTTTCCATGAAGGCAAACATGGTATCAAACACATCTTCATCGTCTTTAACAGCAAGCATGGATGTATCTTCAGGATGTTCTGACTCTCCTAATTCAGTTGAGGAATCACCCCAGACAGTAAGAGCTTTCTTCACAACATAGTCAGTTGCAGCTTTTCTCCTTTTCTTATCAGAGATCGGGTCCCCTCTCTTCTATTTATCTCCTCCAGGCCTTGGGTAGTCTCTGTGTTCGACATTGTGCATGGGATAATCTTTGATGAAGTGCCTTGGCTTTCCACATATATGACACAAGTCGTTTGCATTTGTAACCCTACTAGAGTTCCCACCTTTTCAAAAACTTCCATGTTTCCTCACTATTTTTCGAAATCTCATAGTGAGGTAGACCATGTCCTCCTCTTCATCAGAGGTATCACTTGATGCTGCCATAAGAGCTAGAGACTTGTCTTTATTTACCTCCTTCTTTGCCGCTTCTTGATTTCTGTTCATTTTATGTGTTTGAAGGTTTGTAATTAGGGCATCCATCGTCAACACCTTCAGGTCCTTGGCTTCAGTAATAACATCTACCTTGCCTGCCCAAGATTTAGGAAGAATTCAAAGAATCTTCCTAAGATGTTTACTTAGGTGAACAGGTTCTCCCAAACAATATGGCTCATTAGTGATGGAGGAGAATCTAGTATGCATGTCATGGATTGTTTCTCTCTCTTTCACTGTGAATTTCTCATACTGGGTAGTCAACATGTCTACCTTTGACTCCTTCACTTGCTCCGTACCCTCATGAGTAGTCTTGAGGTAGTTCCAAAATTCTTTTGCTGATTCACAGGTAGAAATTTGATTGTACTCTTTCACACCTACACCACACACCAACAGTTTCTTAGCTTTGTAATTTTTTTTCAATCTTCTTCCCGTCAGCCTCATTGTACTATTGTCGAGTCTTGGGAATGACTATAGTGATTTCTCCTTCATTCACTTCCGATGTAGGAACAAAAGGACCATCCATCACTATGTCCTACAAATCATTGTCTTTCTCTATTAGAATGTCATGCATCCTCGTTATCCACTAGCTGTAGAACTAGCCATTGAAACGAGGTGGCCTGGTTGATGATTGTCATTCTTCCAAGTTCAATGGAGAAGCCATTCTTCCACAGGATTCTCTCTTGGTGTTAACCAGCTAGAGAGCCCTCGTTCTGATATCAAATGTTAGAATGTAAGCCTCCACTATCAGTCAATGGACCAAGTCCCTTGACACAACAAGAACATGATTATACGCGAAAGCAGTATAGTAAACAACACAAGTAGTTTACGTGGAAACCCCTTTGCTCAAGGGCGGTGAAAACCATGACCTGTACTCACAGAATTTCAACCCAATTCCATGTAACTCTAAAAGGAGTGATGATTCAGATTACAAACTCTTGCAACCTAGGAATTTAACTCTAAATCCCTTCCCCCTCAATGTAGCAACTCTACTACAAAGAAAGAACTGAGCAATAACTCTATTGCCCACTAAACCACCCAACTCTAGATGATTTAGACTTCAACTAAGCAACAACACTGGTTCCCACTAAACCACTTAACTCTAGATGATTTAGACTTCAACTAAGCAACAACTTTGTTGCCCACTAACCAATCAACTTTGACTGACTTAGACCTTTTTTACTCAAACGAACAAAGATCTAATTCCTTTATAACACAAGAATAGATTTACAATGATAAGAACTAAAGTATAAACCCTAAGACAACTAAGACTCAAATAACTCTATCAGCACCCTACTGTTCTTGAGGAAGACACTTCTTGAAATTATGGTTTTTGCTTGATTTCTTGAATATTTCAGGAATGCAAAAACTAAGGTTGTGTCTATTGAGGGAACTTTATAAAATGATAGACACAACCTTAGAGTCCATGTTATTGTCCAAGGACTCTGCCACACTGTTTGGGAGTTGTGCACCAACTCCTGAAGGCCTACAGGTGACAAAGACTACAGTGTACTTTTTCCAACTATCCCTTTATCGCATATTACCATCAAGGGATCAGGTCCCCCTATAAGATCTCTTTGTTTGTCAAATCATCAAAGCTTAAAATAACAAGTTTTTTTAGAAGTTATTTATTCCCTTTCCTTTTTATTTTGGGTGCTCTTTCTTGTGGAGATGAGTATTAGAATGCCAAAATTTGATACATATGATATGTTGCTTGTGAATAGTTGTTAGAATAGATAAAGGTGATTTAGAGATGGTGGATGCCGAAAAGAATATCCTTAATAGTGATGTCCTAGTGTCCAATGAGTCACCAGTCAAGTATGAAAATGATGTTAAGACAGAAGGCTTGATTGGCATATGCAATGTTGAGGACAAGACAGATGATCAGAGTGATTCAAACGGAGAGGACTTGATGAATGCTAGAAGTGAGACATAGGACCAGCTCAACTCTAAGAGTCATCCAGAGGCACACGACAATGAAGTCAGTGAGGACAAAAACAGTTTGCAAGGCCCAAAAAGTACTAAAAGTGTTGAAAATGGAGAATGGGAACTTGAACAAAATGTGGTGCTGGAGAACAACACACCTACTATTTATGCTAGAACGGATGATATGGTAAGTGGCTATTTGAAGGTGACTTATGATGAAGTACATAAGATTGATGAAGGAGAACTGAATGTTCATCAGAGTGAGAAAATGATCTATGAGGTCAATCAGAATAGTAATAATATAATGGTTGATAGACAAGAGGACCATCAAATGAAAACAATGCTACAACTGTTACCATTAATGGTGATAGATTGGATGAGTTTCCAAAAGTGAAAATCAAATTTATTGATTTTCCAATAGAAGAATCAATAAATTTCTAGCACCATTAGTGGTAAAAGTTTTAGCATTTGTTTTCATTTGATGGTTGTCTTGTCTATCAACCATTATATCATTACCATTCTTATTGACCTTATAGATTATTTTTTCACTCTGATGAACTTCATTCAGTTCTCCTTCATCAATATTATGTACTTCATCATTAGTCACTTTCAAATAGCCACTTACCATATCATCCATTCCAGCATCAATAGTAGGTGTTTTATTCTCCGGTAGCACATTTTGTTCTAGTTCCCCTTCTCCATTTTCAACATTTTTAGCACTTTTTGGGCCTTGTGAACTATTTTTGTCTTCACCAACTACATTGCCGTGTGCCTCTGGCTGACTCTTAGAGTTGAGCTGGTCCTCAGTTTCACTTTTAGTATTCTTCAAGTCCTCTCCCTTTGAATCACTCTAATAATTTGTCTTGTCCTCACCATTGCTTTTTCCAATCAAGCCTTCTGTCTTAACGCCATTTTCATACTTGACCGATGACTCATTGGACACTAGGACATCACAAGCAGGGACATTCTTTTCAGCATCCACCATCTCTACATCACCCTTATCCATTCTGCAACTAGTCGCAGGCAACATATCATATGTATCAAATTTTGGCATTCTAATACTCGTATCCTCAAGAAAGAGCATCCAAAAGAAAAAGGAAAGGGAAGAAATAACTTCCAAAAAAACTGAGATGCATCACTCATTCCACTAGTTATATGATTCTCTACAAATTTCATACCTTTATTTCAAATTCAATTTTTTACAAGAAAAGAAACTTTATATCTAATTTCATTCTATAACTTCATGTCAAAATTCATGAATAACTTAATTTTTTTTCTTCCTCTACCACTTATATAGTAAGACTCCAAAAAACAAACATGATTGGCCATAAAATTCAAGTTGTTTTCACTTTTTTCACTCTAAATCACTCACGAAAACTCAAAAACAACTCCAATTTGTATTCACAACCAAACACAACTCCAATTTCCAATCATCATTATTCACTATCAAAAAGTGAATAACGATGATTGAAAATCAGAGTTGTGCTTGGTTATGAATATAAATTGGAGTTATTTGTTTTTGAGTTTTTGCGAGTGATTTCAAGTGAAAAAAGTTATTTTTTAAAAAATTCTCTCAATTTTCATGGCCAAACTCCCTTATATATAAAATCTATAAGCAAAAGCATGTATTCCTCCACACAAACACACACAACAAAACCCTAACCTTAGTTTCATCAAAACATAATTGAGGATACAAAAACAAATAGAAAAAAAAAATCTTGTTTTTCATCGTTGTATGTTAACTCTAAACAGAATGAAAACTAAAAAAAGGTCCTCCCGCTGACCAATTCACCTAAAAAAGACAAAAAACATAAAAATGTCATCCACATCTCAAATGTGTTTAGTTTTTTCGTTTTTTGTAAAAACAGAGCATCGTTCAACAGATAAACAAGTAATGCCGATGATTAAAAAAACTTACAGGAATCCATCAAATTTAGCAACATGTAGGAATCTTCAATCGAAATCGAAGGTTGATGAAGCAAAGTAGCTTAATAAAGAAGGAAACGATCGTGAGCTTAACCCTCCAATGGCGGCTTTTGCTTCTTCAAATATTTTTTGGCACTAAGTAACTGAAGAGTGTGAGTAGGATATGAGTTAATTCCTTTGTGTTTATGTGAAACTTTTGAGAAAATAACTAAAATGACACTTAATTTAATAGTATTGTTTTATTTTGGTCTTATATTTTAGGAATAGTTTCAATTATATAAATAAATTAGTAATTAGTTAATAATAAATATAGTTATATAATTATAAAAAACTATTCAACATATACATTGATTATATGCTATAGTTTGCTAAAAGTCATATAAAGTATATAGTGACTATATAATATACCGTACCTATATATAAGCTATGCACAGACTATACATTACGATACACTCAAAAACTAAATATAGTTTAACTATATATGAAGTATACATTGAATATACATAAAGTATATATTGACTATTCAATCTCGATCAACTTGAATTCACCTCTATATAGTCTTAAATTTTAGATATGAAATCATCTCGATGTTTCGATTCTTTTGATATATAATTCTCTCGAAACGATTCATGTTTGCAGTACGTCAAATTTTAAAGAAGATGAAAAAACAACTAAGAAGACACATGAAAAGAAGAAAGAGGAGAAGGGGGGAGAAAGAAGGAAAAGAAGTTATTAATGGCAAAACTGGAAGGAAGAAGTACAAGAGTAGAAGGTTTGACCAATTTTAGTAATTTTAAAATTTTAGTGAGATAAGGTTCAAGTACCCCTTAGACTATGACCGAAATATCATAGACATGCCTTAACTAAACTAAGGTCCTATTACCCTCCCTCCCAGACCATTTTTTTGTAATTTTGTACACCTTTTTAGTTTACATGGCATCGAAACATCTCCAATGTGCCTCAACTACGTGAAGTTGTGGAGTATGACACGAAAGCCAAAAGGTTTATCAAATTACAAAAAAAATGAGTTTAATTAGGGGGGGGGGGGTTATAGGACCTTATTTTAGTTAAGGTGTATCTCTGGGATTTCAGTCATAGTGTAGGAGGTACTTGTGCCTTTTCCCAAAGTTTAGCTAAAATTTTGGTAATGAAAATAGCCGAATGTTCATTTCTTATCACTTTTTCTATATTTTACTTGATTGAAATGGTTCTAAATAATAAAAGGTGTTCATTTCTGTCATTTGCCCTAAACCTAACAGATTTATAAAATAAAAGGGAGAAACTACGTAATTACGCAACATTCCTACCATATTTATTAATTGTCTCTATAGTTTAAAATTATTATATTTTATCTCACTAATTAATAATTTCATATCAGATTTTAAGTAGATACACCTATATACATATTTTTGCTACCAGATATACTGAAATAGGAAGAGAGAAAGGCAAGAACATGAAGGAGGCGAGAGAGATTTGTCTATATATCTCAAATACATGTGAATCACACTAGATACATATTTTGATATGATTCGCATGTAATCGGTATATCGATACGTGAGCAAGATAGAGAATGGCGAGTGATATGTGAGGGAGGTGAGTGAGATTTGTCTATGTATACTAGATACATGCAAATCCACTTGGATACGTTTTATTTAGAACAAATTACACCTAAATTTGATCTCATGTATTATGATATACATGTTTTATGGATGTATCTTGTCGCACCAAAATTTAGTAAGATTCATAATATTGCAATCTAACATGCATCTAAGTATTAATTTCAAAACTAGTAGAATTTTTGTAAGTTATCCAATGAAAAATGTGTTAAATTTAATTGTGGATCCCACGTAGCTAACAAAATCGATTATTGTTATCTTCTTTATTAGTTCCAAAGAAAGAACTTCATGAAATATAACATCATTGTATCTACTTTCTCTAACAAAATTTATTATTTTCTCTTGCTTAAAACATAAATCGGCAAAATAGTATTTTGGAAAAGATAACATAGTAAATTTTGTTGGAGAAAGTAGAAAATAATAGGGTTAGATTTTATGGTGTTCTTTCTTTTGAGCTAACAAAGAAGACAACAATGGTGAACTTTGTTAGCCACAAAAGTTTCATAGTTAAATTTAACTTTTTCTTGATAAATCTGTTAGGTTTAGGGTAAATGACCAAAATAAACACCTTTTGTTATACATTAAGGATCATTTGAATTGAGTAAAATATATTAAGGACCACAACAAACATTTTTTGTTACACATTAAGAACTATTTCAATCAAGTAAAATGTATTAAGGACCAAGATTAAACATTACCCATACATTAAAGATCATTTTGATCATTTTCTTGATTCCTTTATCCCAATTATGTGAGATTTATTACATTTTTATATTTAAATGTAAGTGTGTGTGTGTGTGTGTGTGCGTATGTATATATATATATATATATATATATATATATATATATATATATATATATATTTAAATTTTCATGTCTAAATTTGAAATCACATTAATTGCATAAATTAATTAGGTGAATGAAGAAAAAAATTCTTGAAATTGTCCATCATTCATTCAATAATAGAAGATTATACCTTCATTTTACTATAGTATTTATCATCCTAGATTCTATGTAATATATACTATGTTCTAGTTGTAATGTTTTCTTTTTCTTTTTGTGGATAACTAGATGAAGAATGTATTGTCAACTTCAATTGTTGAAAAGTCAAATTTTGTCCAATTGTGGCACAATTTTTTGTATTAATTGGACCACCAACATGAACTATTTGACTAATTTTGAGTTTTGTCTCTCTCATTAGCAAGCCCAATACTAAATTTTACAACTTTATTTTGTAAATGAATATAAATAGTGTCAAATATGGAAAAACTACAGAAAATGGCAAACTCCATTATATATTAAATTAATATTGCTATAGTATACTTTATTTATATTTTATGGATATATTTAATTATTAAATAGCAATTAACAGTTTACAAGCATAAAAAAAATTTCCACTTTTCACGCTTTTTTTCTTCCCTAGTTCCACCTTCAAAACGTTTTACCCCACTACCTAGTAAAAAAGAAAAATAAAAAGAAATCATTACCCACTTTCACCTCTTTCTAGGTTTTTATTCAAAATCCCTCCTTTCTCCCTCGCACTTTGATAAGTGATGTTTTGTCACGACCCAAACCGTCGTGGTTGGCACCCACACTAAGCCTCTGGTGGGAGAACCATTACGACAACCCAACTAAGCAACTTAACAAAAACTAGAACATTTAAAGATACAGAAGCAGGTTTAAATGACTAATGAAATATGGAGTTCCCATAAACACCGAAAGTTTAACAAATCAACTAACATAACTATTGCGGAAATTTGAACCCTAGAACTTGAAAGTCATTATACCAAAACTCTTTAAGCCAACCATGCTAAAGAAAAGGGGTGCAACCCTTAAACTAACATAAGCAAGCCTAACTAAATAGTCTGAGTCCGAAAATATTGGACTAAACAAGGAATGAACCATGGAAGCCTGGAAAAAATGGCTCACCTTTGAATCCGGTCTTCAATCAATCATCCCATAGCTGAGGTCTATCAGTAGCCGCCTGAAGATGCCATGTACTCAACAAAGAATGAGCAAGTACAGTATTAGTACGTAACCACAGTGTACTGGTAGGATCACACGACCACCCTAGTAAGCGAAACATAGGCAAGCAATTACAGCACGGTAAATACACATATATATAGAATACATAGATCAATTATCATTTCAGTAGTAACATACAGTTCCCAATATCAATGACAACTAGACAAGAATGTAACAGTAGTCCTCTCATGGAGCCCACACCTAAATTGTTAGTGTGTCGGAACATGACACTCGATCCAATATACATGTGTCGGAACGTGACACCCGATCCAATACATGTATCGGGACGTGACACCCGATCCAGTCATCACAATCACACCCATAATGAACAACGCTAATAGTCATACAATCAAGTAATTGGTTTCATGGCATGTAATTGTTATATATACTCATTTGCATTAGATTTGATTCGCATTGCCTTATTCATATATACGCATGCATACAATGAAGAAATTAATCGGCATATATCACACAAACAGGAAATCAAACCATCACCTACCTCAAAACAAAGATTCAATCCTCCTAAGACATTTGAGCCTTCCCTCTCCGGATTCTTTCAGCCTGTTCTTGGTCTAAATAGTTAATTAATGCAAGAACCAATAAACAAAGCCTAATTTATCAGATAATAATCAAACTATCAATCCTAGGCCAAACCCAAGATCCCAATACTCAATTAGGGCTTTTTCCACCATCAACTTCAAGCCAAAACCCTCCCGCAATGATACTTACCCAAGATTCTAAGTTCTAAGAATCAAAATACGGATTAGGAGAGTAATAATCTTACCTTTAGCGCTAGAAATCGTGGAAAACTATCAAGAAACTGCTATGGATTGTCCTTTAGCTCTCAAGAACGAAGTTGTGTAGAAAATAATGATTTTGGAGTTTTTTCCCAACTTAATTCGCGACTAGCCCGCTACGGTAGACCCCATCTTGCAACAGTGGCCCCGCCGTGGAAGAACTAGCCCTGCTCTAGCGGCTTGCATGGAGACAAAAGCTCAGAATTTGAGTTCCAAACTCCCATTTCACTACACACCTTCAAACCTTGACGTTCTAAAACTACATTTTCACTCTAAGATCAATTTCGGGAGTTCTACTGACCCGAATTCAATTTTGTATAGCTGTACATGCTCCTTAATGTCTTGGCTATCCACTCATGTGATCAAATTCATAATTAAATGCCCCATTAATTACCAAATTTCCCTAGACCTTACCTGACTTAGATTTTGTCCAAGTCTGGCCTAGGCAAGAAATTTCCAAGTCACTACTCAAAAGTTTTATGGCCCAAATTCTTTCCTCATTGGCTTTTCCATAATGACAGGAACAGGTCATTACAATAGATACGAATTTACCCATCATTAGTCCCCGAGTGATAAACTAGGAGAACTGGCTAAAGTATAGTAGTATGTTAATCATCGAATAAGCTGGGGATACTTGTCTTGCATGTCCTTCTTGGTTTCCCAAGTAGCTTCCTCAACTCGATGATGCTTCCATTGAAATTCCACGGACTTTATCTCCTTGGTCCTCATGATACTTCTTCAACATGTACACATAGAACACTAGATGGACCTCACATAGGCTAGGCAGTAAAGCCAACCTATAAGCCACTGCCTCTACACAGTCAAGAATCTCAAATGACCTTATGTATCGAGGACTAAGCTTGCCCTTCTTGCCGAATCTCATCACCCCCTTTATGGGTGACACTTTTTAGAATAACTTGCTCACCGGCCTGAAATGTCATGTCTGTTACCTTACGGTCTGCATAATTTTTTTCTGTCAACTCTGGACTGCTAGAAACTTAGCTTGGATGCGTCTCACCTTATCTTGAGCATCTTTCACCAAATCAACCCCCTAAGGGTTTCACATCTCCAGCCTCAAACCAACCAATTGAATACCTAAACATCC
Source organism: Solanum bulbocastanum (assembly GCA_037074985.1). Lineage (NCBI taxonomy): Eukaryota > Viridiplantae > Streptophyta > Magnoliopsida > Solanales > Solanaceae > Solanum > Solanum bulbocastanum. The sequence goes on from CM073604.1 coordinate 33,345,857, forward strand.
TCCCATACAATGCCTCAATAAAGACATCTCAATACTCAAGTGATAAATATGGTTGTATATAAGCTTAACTCACAACAAAAGTGATTCCTAATAATACCAAAGTTGATCGTACATACTTCTGCAACATGTTATAAAGGACCTTATCACAATCATCAGGATGAATCCTTTCTCGCATAAGCATGATAAAATTCTAAATCAATACTCGCTACAGTTAGAAGTGAACCTGAACCAACAAACACACACTCATAATACCCGAACAATCATAGTTCTTAACAACATCTCCATCCCACAACATAACTTCCCATGAGCTTAAGTTATAAAATAATTTATCTTTAGACATCAGATACTCATCGAGGGATATGTCAAAGCATACAAACCCCCTAACAACACTATCGAAATTCTAGATTTAGTAATTGTGATTGTAGATTACCCTTAAGAATAGTAGAATTAGATCCAATGGTCCCCACATTCAACCAAGATAACATCGCAGGATCGGTACACATGATCCACCACAAAGGATCCACCCACCAAAGTGAAAACACACGTGAGCATAGCTAGTGAATCACACTCACAACCATGTACAAAATGAAATAGATGGTCATATAAGAATTTACAGAATAATTATTGAATAGCACTAAAGGTTTTCTTCCGAAGAGCCTATACCAGCCCTTTTTATTCAGTTGACTCCACATACTCTTCACATCATTCCACTGAAGCCCACACTCTCAATACTAACAACCATAATAAACACTCTAACCATTTACCTTACTATAAACTAACACTTTTAAATGGAAACCCTTTATAGGTACTTAACAATCAACAGTAATAAACTTTATGACTCAACCTAGGTGTAAGTCCTTTCAATTGCTCAATACCTGATACAATTAATCATTTCTCACCTTGCCAATTCATACATTGACAAAATATATTACCACGAATGCAAACTTACAATGAAAAATATGAATTGTAAATTCAATCGTATAACATAATCCCCTTATCTATCAATATTAGCTTGTACCTTGAAGATTTTTATAACTTCATGGATCTTCGCTTATCATTGATCGCATATCCATCTATCTTACAATATCCTTGGCTAAAAGTTCAATTGTACTCATTACTAAACACAAAAACAAAAACAAAGCATTTATTAGAACACTCGAGCTAATGTTTGTACACTCTTTTCTCAAGACTTTTCCAATACTTTTTAACCCTTCAACTGGACCCATGACACTATTACCACAACCACAACAAATTAATGAATTCATGCGTCTCTGAACCCAATTCTCTACCCCTCTGAAGATACCTCTTTAGCTTTGGCAATCAAATAAAATATTCTTGCTCTCACCTCTCTCTAAAGGATACACTACATCCCACTATTTTTTTCTTCATTATGACTCTAGCTCATTTAAATTCTATTCGAGTGGTGTCCCACCATCTCTTAAAACCTTCCATACAACCACGCTGCTCACCAAATATTAGAAAACCAAAACCTTATATACTCACAAGTCGTAATTAATATACAAAATTCACTTATCCAACAATCTTATTATATAGGTGCATCCCATCACAATCTATCACGAACTCTTATTACCATGCTCAGTTAGCCTTGGCTATCACTATGAACTCAACCTTTTCATTGACATAACACCTCAAACTCAAGTATACTCATCAAATTCAAAGGACTAACCCAATTGTATACACACTTTCTTACTAAAATCTTCAATTTCCTTTACCCAAGTATACTCAATGGGACTTTCTTTAGCTTGTCATTCCAGTATCAATCCACTCTTTTATGGCTTAAGATAAAATCACCAGTCCTCATATTGCCATCCTTTTTATTAACAAACAAGACAAGAGCACCCTATAGGGAAGCACTAGGATGGATGAAACCTTTATCAAGAAGCTCCTAGATTTAAGCTTTAAGCTTTAAGTTCTCTCAATTCTATTGGAGCCATACGATAAAGAGGAATGAAGATGAGATGGGTGCTAGGTTCCAAGTCAATATAGAAATATATATCTCTATCCAGAGGCATACCAGGCAAATCGGTAGGAAGCACTTCCTTGAATTCAGACACTACAGGAATAGACTCAATAGAGGGAGGCTAAACATCAATATCCCGAATATGAGCGAAATACGTAAACACCCCTGCCCCACCAGTTTCTTAGCCCATCCAAAAGATATGACCTTTGATCGCTTAGGCTTGTACACCCTTCCTCACTCTAATTTTTCCCTACCCGGGATCTTTAGAGTCACAGACTTAGCATTACAATTAAGAAAAACATAATAAGGGGACAACCAAGTCATGCCTAAGATTATATTGAAGTGAGTCATATCCAAAATAACCAAATCAACCCATGTCTGAAAACCATAAACAAAACAGGACAAACACAATATACCTGGGTGACTATGACTGACTCTCCAACTAGGGTAGAAACATGAATGGGGGCATCAAGCACATGGCAAACTGCATCAAACCCTAAGGCAAACTAAACTGACACATATGAATAAGTAGAACCCGAATCAAACAAAATAGTAGTTGTTCGGTCACAGACAAGAATAGCACATATGATCAGTGCATTAGATACCTCTGCCTCATTCTTGCCAGAAAGGCATAAACTGAGCCATGTCATATTGATGGGCAACCTCCTTGCCTAGCGGCACTGCTCCCCTACTGCATTATCATTTCCCCGGCTTCTACGACCTTGCTGATTTCCTCCTCATATGTCTAGGTTCTCCACAATTGGAACACACTTAATAACTTAACCAAGTAAGCATCGCTGCTATTGTAGTAGTCATATCATGACCTCTTTGATATACACTCACTCTAGGAAATCGCATTAGAGATTCTAACCTCAATTGTCGCAACATAATTTCATCATTTACTAAGCAACCCCATACATGCTATGACAACAATTCTAAATGCATTTTCCCAAGTAATGGTGTTCATTATCTAGTCGTCCCTTACAAAACTTCTTGAATGTTGTCACCTTGGCAAAGTCTTCCGACTTCATCCCCTTCTACCTCCATCACAGAATTAACCACTTCTTGAAAAGATTTTGTTGAAGCAACCACCTATAAGCTTGAATCTGCAAATACGGCCTTAATCCCTTCACAAAGTGACGAATTTTCTCTTTTAGACCGAAGCGAAGTGGAGTACAATATTTTTATAACACACAAATTTTTTGTCTTGAAGGCTGCAAGAAGTATATTATATGTGTTGCTCTATATTCAGGAACTCATCTCTCCTCTTATCCCTCTAAGTTCAGGGTATATACTTCTCCAAAAAGAAAGCTACAAAATGTTTCACAAGTCATGAGTAGTGCATTTACACAGTCAACACTCAACATGAGGCAACCACCACATTTTGGTATATCCCTTGAACTGGTATATCATAAATTCAACACCAAATCGCTCTATCGTATATATCTTATGAAGAAAATCATGACAATCAACAAGAAAATCATAAGAATCTTCAGATTCAGTACCCATGAAGAATGAAGGTTTCAACCTTAAGAACATAATAAAAACCTCATGTTTGTCACTAGTCATTACATGCCAACATTGAATCGGGGAAACATGTTTATTTGGAAGGACATATCCTCTCTTGCTAGTGTTGGTGTTACTACTTCTGTTGCTCTAGTTCTGACCATAGAGTGCAAAAAATAACAATTTTTCCCCGACTTAACTCGCGACTGGCCCACCACGGCGGACTCCATCCCTCCATAGCGGCCCTGCAATGGCAGAACTTACCCCGCTCTGGTGGCTTGCACGGAGACAGAAGCTCAGAATTTCAGTTCCAAGCTCCCATTTCACAACACACCTTCAAACCTTGACGTTCTAAAACTACCCCTTCACGCTAATATCAGTTTTTGGAGTTCTAATCGCCCGAATTCAATTCCTTAGAGCCGTACAGGTTCCTTAACACTCATGTTATCAAATTCATAATTGAATCCACTATTCATTACAAGATTTCCCCAGACCTTACCTGACTTAGATTTCGTCCAAGTCTGGCCTAGGCTAGAAATTTCCAAGTCACTACTCAAAAGTTTTCTGGCTCAAATTTTTTCCCCATTGGCTTTTCCATAACGATGGGAATAGGTCGTTGCACATTTTTTTCAGTTATTTTCAGAAATTTGTAAAGAAAATCTCCCAAAAGATATTTACAACAATCCCATTGATTTAGGTATTTAAGCTTTTTCGATTTTAATGTATTTTACTGATTTGCATCTATTTAAACCTTTCAATAAATTTGTTTATATAATTGCATAGTACCTTTATTTTTTATTAGGGTTTTTGATAGGGAAAAATTCAAAATTCTTCTCTAATGGTGGATTCAAAGAGGACTACAAGAGGTATTCCATGTAATGATAGATTTTTTTAGCAATTTTCCATCTCATGATCTTTGTATCACTCAAGGACAAGTCAACAATGTAGGATTGACGACTAGAATGGTGGAAGAAAGCAGATCTAAGAATCTACATGACCCTATTCGCATGCAAAACCTTCCTCAATTACAGAATATAGACATCATCAAGAGCAAGGACACAAACAATGAAAAGAAAAAGAAAACGATAGGCTCATCGTCTATTAGTAGTGAAGTCAAAAAGGCTGATAAAGATCAAATGGTGGATGAACAACTTCATGAAGATAAAATTGTTTTATGTGCATATGTATTCCCATGTTCCCCTTCAAATTTAAATAATCTGGGAACATAATATGTATTACCTTGTAAAAAAAATTACTTATGCTTGGACACAACTCATAAATAAACTACAGTGTATTCATCAGCTTTCATTGATTTTATACATAAATTTTGTATTCATTCTAACTGTATGCTATCAAGTTTTGTAATCTTATCTTCATTTTAGTTTGATACTATGAATTGGGTACAACTTTTGTAGTTCATAATATTATTTTGTTGGGAATCTGTGGAATACAACATATTTATGTATTTCTTATATTTATATGCATGTTAGTTTTGTATTTATGTCATCAAATTGTATTCATCCACATAAGTGGATACAAAGTTAGTAGATCACAATAGTATCTTTGCAGCAGATTTTGTGGAATACAAGATAATTTTTGTAGTACATAATATTATTTTGTGGGGATTATGTGGAATACAACATATTTTTTGTTATATTGCTTCTTATTTTGTATTTATTCTAACTGTATGCCTACTAATTTTGTATTTTTGTCATCAAATTGTATTCAACCTCAGCAGTGGATACAAAGTCAGTAGTTCATCATTCTTTCTAGCTGATTATCTAGAAAACAACATAATTTTTGTTTGTATTTCTTTTTTACTTGCATTCATTCTAATTGTATGCCATCAAAAGTTTTGAATTTTTGTCCTCACAAATGTATCTCAATATCTCTCTATTTAAATATCAATTTAAAAGTTTTTAAAATATTCTCTCTCATGATTTTCTCCTTTTGTTATTAACTAATTGTATTATTTAAAATTAAACAAATGAAAATAATACATATCAACCCTATAACAAAAGAAAATATTGACATTTTTAATAAATATTGAAAATGTGGCTAAGAGGTCCTATTAAATGCTAAAATATTGACATTTTGAAAAATTTCTCTATATTCCTTCAACACTATCCCATCAATACTATATTCTACATAGCAATTCTCTTTGCTCCATTTTCCGGAATGTCGAATCAACATTGTGATAGTTGCCATGGAATTGAATTTTGTTAGGCGAAAACTAAAGAGGAAAGATTAAAGATAATTTTTATTTTTAAACTGATGAGAAACCTACAGGGTAGTGGTCATAATGTGATTATTGCTAATTTAAAGTGTCAAATTAAGGGATTTAAGGGATGAAATAACGGAATGACAGTTAAATTAACATATTTGCCTTATTTAGTGGGGAACTTAATTTGGATGTATTTTTGTATTTTTAAAAAAAGATATATGCATGGAATATAGTCATTTTGACACAAAGTGTAGCTATTTTTTTAAAAAAAATATCATACTTGTAGTTTTTCCAATCTAATAACCCTAAAACTATAGTCAATTTTGTAAGTTACACAAATATGATTTACTCCCTCTCTATTTTAATTTGTTTGTTCTGTTTGATTTAATACGGAGTTTAAGAAAGTAAAAAAATTTCTTTAATTTTATGGTTTTAAACATGATACGTAAATAATTAAAATAAAAAAATTACCAAAAAATAATTAAAAATATTATTTTTGAAATGGAGTAAAAATAATAGTAAGACAAAAACAATTGTTTGGTTAATTCACTAATTTTGCTTCATTTCTCGGATTAATCGGTTGGCATAACTTGTGTAATCATTTGATATCATGTATAATTTGTTACTTTAGTGACAAATAAAAGCTAAAAATGAACCTTTTTGTCAAAAGTTTAGAGATTACTCTTGTATGATGTTAATATATTGTTGGTAGAAAAAAGGTTTGAATATGTCATAGAATTTTGAGAAAAGATTCATTTATGTCATCTATTAAAAGTTTGGTTCATTTATGTCATTTCTGTCAGGGATAAGGCTCATCCATGTCATTATTTGTTAACTGAAATGATATAGATAAGTCAAACTCTTAACGGATAACATAGAATGGGTCTTTTCTCAAAGTTTAATGGAATATTTGATTCCTTTTCCTTTTAAAAGTTATTTAATTTAATGACGTGACCGAATGATAATTGACCACGGGTAGAAATGGTTTTGCAAAATGAAAACTGTTTTCCATTAACAAATAATGACATGTACGATCCTTTTCTCACAGAAAATGGCATAGATGAGCCAAACTTTTAACAGATGGTATAGATAAACCTTTTATCAAAGTTGATGACATATTTGACTTTTTTACTTATTTGATACTCCCGCTGTCCTATTCACTTGTCCATTTTTTATTGGACACACCTATTAAGAAAATAATAATTAACATAGTGAGTTCACTATTTTACTCCTATTAATTGATAGAATTTCAAATTACTTTACTCATTAAAAGAGGTTCTAATTTTTTAAAAACCATTAAATCTCTAATTAAATTGAGGGTCTAATAGTTAAAAAATGTTGTCTTTGTTTTTATTTGTCAAAAATAATCAGTTAAAAGGGACAAATAAAAAATGACAGAGGGAGTAATAAAAGATAGTCACTGTCCTTAATTACTTGTCCATTTCTAAATTGACACACCTATTAAGAAATCAATAATTGACATAGTTAGTTTACCATTTTACCCCTATTAATTATGAAGTGGATGAATTTAAAACTTAATATTTTCAAGAAGTTCTATATTTTTCAAAGTAATTAATTGAGGGTATAATAGGTAAAAAAAATTGTCCTTTGTTGATTTGTCAAAATGGACAAGTAATTAGGGACAACTATAAAAGGAAATATGGACAAGTAATTAGGGACAGATGGAGTAATTATCACATTAATTGCATAAATTAATTGAGTGAATGGAGGAATGAAACAAACTTTGAAATTGCCAACTACTCAAAAATAGAAGGCTATATTTTGATTTTAATATTTGTTTTTTCATCTTTTAGTTTATATTTTGCATGGCTGCTCTAGTATTCTTTTTTATTTCTTTTCTATTTAGTTTTTATTATGTTTAGAGTTAACATACGGGGATGAAAAACAAGATTTTTTTTTTCTGTTTGTTTTTGTATCCTCAATTATGTTTTGATGAAACTAGGGTTAGGGTTTTTTTTTGTGTGTGTTTGTGTGGAGGGATGCATGCTTTTGCTAATATATTTTATATATAAGGGAGTTTGGCCATGAAAATTGAGAGAATTTGAAAAAAAAAAATTACTTTTTTTTCACTCCAAATCATTCGCAAAAACTCAAAAATAATTAACTTCAATTTATATTCACAACCAAACACGGCTATGATTTTCAATCATCTTTATTCACTTTTTGATAGTGAATAATGATGATTGAACATTGGAGTTGTGTTTTGTTGTGAATATAAATTGGAGTTGTTTTTGAGTTTTTGTGAGTGATTTGGAGTGAAAAAGGTGAAAACAACTTGAATTTTATGGCCAATCGTGTTTGTTTTTTGGATTCTTTCTTCCTCTTCCACTGATATCAATGGCAGAGGACGAAAAGAAATTAAGTTATTCATGAATTTTGAAATGATGTTATAGAATGAAATTATATATAAAGTTTCTTTTCTTGTAAAAAATTGAATTTGAAATAAAGGTATGAAATTTGTAGAGAATCATATAACTAGTAGAATGAGCGATGCATATCAGTTTCATTAGAATGTAAGCCTCCACTATCAGTCAATGGACTAGGTCCCTTGACATAGTAAGAACAGGATTATACGCGAAAGTAGTAAAGTAAACAACTCAAACAATTTACGTGGAAACCCCCTTGCTCAAGGGGGGTGAAAACCACAACTTGTACTCATAGGATTTCAACCCAACTCCATTTAACTCTAGAAGGAACGATGATTCAGATTACAATTGTAACCTAGGAATTTAACTCTAAATCTCTTCTCCCTCAATGTAGCAACTCTACTACAAAGAAAGAACTAATCAATAACTTATTGCTCACTAAACCACCCAACTCTAGATGATTTAGACTTCAACTAAGCAACACCTCTGTTGTACACTAAACCACCTAACTTTAGATAATTTAGACTTCAACTAGCAACAACTCTGTTGCCCACTAAACCAATCAACTCTGAATGACTTAGATTATTTTTACTCAGGCAATCAAAGATCTAATTCCTTTATAACTTAGGAATGGATTTACAATTATAAGCATTGAAGTATAAACCCTAAGACAACTAAGACTCAAATAGCTCTATCAGGTCCCTGTTGTTCTTGAGGAAGATACTTGTCGAAAGGTTGGTTTTTTCTTAAGTTCTTGAATATTTCAGGAATGCAAAAACTGAGGTCGTGTCTATTAAGAGAAAGCTTATAAAATCATAGACACAACCTTAGAGGCCATGCTATTGGCCAAAGACTCTGCCACATTCTTTGGGAGCCACGCACCAACTCTTGCAAGCCTATAGGTGACAGAGACTGCAGTGTACTTTTTTTAGCTGTCCCTTTCTCACATATTACCACCAAGGGATCAGGTCCCCTATAAGATCCCTTTATTTCTCAAATCATCAAAACTCAAAATAACATTTTCCCCCTTTTTGATGTTGACAAAAACTATACCTCCACAATATATTCCCCCTATCAAACACTATCAAACAATCTTATCCCTATCATCAATACTAATAATCTTCCTCCTTTCATCAATACTTCTTTCCCTTATGAACTAGCCAAATATTCTATCGTATATGCAGCCAAATAATTTCTCCCTTTTAGCATCATAAAAAAGAATGACAGTAAACCAAGATTAAGAGTAAGCCTACAAGTGAAGATCATAGCCTATTGGAAACACAACATAAAAGAAAAGCAGAGAAAGAAGAATGATCAACACAAAACAAGGATCCATTTCATTGAACAAAAGAAAGCATTCAATACATTAGATTTAAATTTCTAAGAGAACCCCGGGACACTGCCCACAGAAGAACAAAAGGAGAAAATAAAAGAAAGGACTATGAGAAAGGAGGCTTTTGAGTGAGGGATTGGATGACAAGAGTAAGTCGATCATTGGCAGCAACATGGGCTTTGATCAGCTTTTCTTGAAGATTAGCATTCTAGGCCAAGAGGGTTGTATTCTTCACCCTCAATTCAGTGACTTCTGCTGAACTAGGTCCCTTTGTTTGTTCTTTTGCCAACTGAGCCTTTAGCAAGTCTATCTCAGGATCATTTTTGCTTACCAGCACAGTCATCTCATCCAGTTCATACTTAAGTTGACTCTGATCAACCACTATTTGCGACATCTTGCTCAGTTGCCCTGTTTTGCATTCCATGCATTCACACTCAACCAACGTGTTTAGGGAGAATGATTGTTTCACTATTCCCACAATACCTTCTCCCAAGGGTACCTCCAAATGCTTGAACACCTTAGTGATGAAGTAGCCATACCTCAAGCCATGCTTGCTATTTTGCTCGATCACTGTTTTGTGCATATGTTCTAGCATGAGGGATGGAAGATTTAGAAGATCAAACTTGCAAAAAGCCTCCATCTGAAATAGATCAGCATTTGAGGAAACTATTTTTTTCTCAGATCTAGGAAGAATCACCTTTTTAACAAAATGAGACAGCAATTGGTATTCCCCTTTTAAGAGTTTCTTAGGAATTCCTGCACAATTCATCTTTGGGAGTTTGGTACACTCATTAGCAAAGCTTTTATGCAGGTCTATCATACAACAGATCTGATCCCTTCTCTGGTCACTTCTAAGATGTCCCCTAATTTTTCCTCATTCAGATGAAACAATCTATTCTCAACTTGTGTATTGAGGCTCCTATCCTTAGTGAATTCAATATTGTAGTAAAATTTCCTCACTTTTCCCTCATGAATTACAGGAGATTAGGTCATGAACAAGTGAGTCCATGATTGAATTTTGACTGCATTAGCAAAGGTGCTCATACCAAGCTTTATGATGACCTCCGGATCAAAAACTCTTCCACTCTAAACTTTCTGCATTCTCAGATTGTCGACAATATCCGTATTGGTTTCATTCTTTTCCACTTTATTTCTTTTGGAACCAGGTCCCCTTTCTGAATTCGGCTCAGGATTTTTAGTGGATATTTCAGTATCAGGAGAAGTTTCTCTTCCTCTTTTGGATCTCTCTTTTCCTCTCTTCTTCACTGGCCCCTTCTCCTTTACCTTTGTTGTAACATTAACCTTTTTGACTATATGTTTTCTTGATTTAGGTTTTCTCTTCTTCTTTCCTTGTCCCTCCTTTCTTCTCTTTTTTGCAGCAAGAACGATATCCTCATACACTGTATCAATTTCTGATTTTTCATTTGAAACGTCAACAACCCCCTCAACTAGAATCACAATTTTCTCTTCTCTGGTCTCCCTTCTTCTTCTTATCTTAGTAGTATTGGCCTTACTTGCCTTCATTACATCACTCATAAGTATTTTAGTGGCACCCCTAAAAAATGGTTTCTTTGTTGGTGTCTCCTCTACAATTTTCTCATTTCCTTTATTGGTTATAGGGATCATTCTTCTCTGTATGGCCCAGCATAGAAGAGCATTATCCTCTTCATCATCCTCTGAGTCACTGGAGGGTGGTACTATAACTTCAGGAGTTTTGTCAAATATGGGCTCAGTATCATCAAGAAGATTCTCTAAAAATCTGCTTCCTTCCTCATTTCTTACTCCTCCTCTCATTTCAGGCAGGCTTTCCACAACTAAATTCTCACTTGCAGCGAGAATGTCAGATTCAGAGTACCAATTCTTCAGAAGATCTCCCTCAACCAAACAATCAGATAGCACAGATGGAGGAGGACCAGGTTGAGATGAAGGAGCTGATATCCAACCAGTTCAAAGAAGTCTCCGGTAAGATAAAATAGAACCAGGTCCCTTGTCTTCTTCAGATCCGCTTGGTAACTTTCAAATGTGACTCTTTGGGACAAGCTTGAAATCTAGAACACATGCCCACACTAAAAACAATGTCAGGTCTACTTGCAGTCAAGTATAACAATGATCTAATGATACCTCTGTACATGGTTTCATTCACCATAGGACCAGAATCATCCAACCCTAACTTTGAGTTTATACCTATGGGAGTATCAATAGGTTTGGTATTCGTCATGTGGAATTTCTTCAGCAGCTCCTTTATGTAATTCTCTTGACAAATAAAGGAGCCACTTGAAGTTTGCTTGATCTGAAATCCCAAGAAGAAGCTCAACTCTTCCATTATACTCATTTCAAATTCACTTTTTATCAGTGAAGCAAATTTCTCACACAAGACCTCACAAGTTGCTCCAAAGATAATATCATCAATATACACCTGAATGATGAGCAATTATTTGCCTATTGTCTTCAAGAAGAGAGTACTGTCTATTTTTCCTCTTTTGAAACCATTTTCCAGAAGAAATTTAGATAGTCTTTCACACCAAGCTCTAGAAGCATATTTCAATCCATAAAGAGCCTTATCCAATTTAAGGACATGATTTGGATAGTCAACATCCTCAAAAATAGGTGGTTGCTTTACATATGCCTCTTCTTTCAAGTAGTCATTCTCAAGAATGCACTTTTTACATCCATTTGGAATAGCTTAATGCAAAGGCATAAGAATTCTGATAGCCTCTATTCTAGCTATAAGAGCAAATGTTTCATTATAGTCAATGCCTCACTCTTGATTATACATATCCCCGAACCACCAGCTTTGATTTGTTTCTTGTGATGATATCATTTTCATCAAGCTTGTTTCTGAACACCCATCTAGTCCCTATGACTGTTCTGTCAGGAGGTCTAGGTACCAGGTGCCATACTTTACTCTGGTTGAATTAATAAAGCTCCTCTTGCATGGAATTTACCCAATTAGCATCTTTCACGGCTTCCTTGATACTTTTGAGCTCAACAATAGATATAAATGTTAAGAATGCCACCAGATTTCTAGTTTTGGGTCTGGTTTGCATTCCAAAATTCAATGGAGAAATGTGATTATCAAGAGGATGAGATGTCTGATATTTCCATCCTAACGTATTAGTCAGGGGTTGAGGTTGATCAGCTTGCTCCTCTTCATCTTCAAAATCATTCTCCCTAAGTTGAGGCTAATCCTCAAGTTCAACATTGTCAAATAAACCAGATCCCTCGCCAGGCTCATCATATTCATTTACTTTTTCCACTAGAACAGGTTCAAAAATATTAGGATTATGACTTCTTTCAGCTTGTTACTCATTCACCCCATCTCTCTGAATCTGAAGAAGTTCTTCCAGCTCATCACCATCCTTGTGCTTTAGATCTGTGAGGTCACCAGTTTCATCAAAGATCACATGAACACTTTCTTAAATGCACAATGTTCTCTTGTTGTAGACTCTATAAGCTTTACTAGAAGATGAATATCCTAAAAACACTCCTTCATCGTTTCTAGGATTGAATTTTCCTAGATCATCCTTCCCGTTCAACACAAAACATTTGCACCCAAAAGCCCTTAGATAACTCATCTTGGGCTTTCTTTTGTTGAGTAGCTCATAATTAGTTTTGTTCAATAGAAACCTTATCAAACACATGTTGATCACATAACAAGCAGTGTTGACTGTTTAGCCCAGAAGTTCTTAGAAAGAGTTGAGTCTATGATTATGGTTCTAGCAATGTCAACCAGATTTCTGTTATTCCTTTCAACAAAACCATTTTGTTGAGGTGTCCTAGGAGCTAAAGAGTTATGATGAATTCTATTTTCCGCACAAAAATTGTCAAACTTTGCATTTTCAAACCTAGTTCCATGATTATACTTGATCCCTACAATCTTGCAGGTCAGCTTTGTCTGAATAATTTTGACAAAAATCATCAGCACATCATATGTCTCATCCTTGGACTTAAGAAACATAGTCCAAGTGAAATTTGAATAATCATCCACAACCACTAGAATATATTATTTTCCACCTCTACTTTGAATCTTCACAGGCCCACACAAATCCATATGGATTAACTCGAGAGGTCTTGATGAACTCACTTGCTTCTTTGATTTGAATGATGATCTGGTATGCTTGCCTTTGACACATGCATCACATACCTTGTCATCACTGAACTTCAGTCTTGGTAAGCCATGAACCAGGTACCTAGAGACAAGTTTGTTTAGCAAAGAGGAACTCACATGACTAAGTCTTCTATGCCATAAGTTAGCATTATAACTTTGGGCACTAAGACAAGTTAGATCATCTCCTTGAGCATCCAGGTCAGCCACGTACATGTTCTTTCACCTTCTGGCTGTTAAAATCACCTCTTTTGCTGATAAGTTAGTAACAATTCTCTTTTCTGATAGAATTCTGACCTCATTGCCTTTATCACATATTTGAGACACAGTGAGAAGAATATATTTCAGCCCACTCACATACTACACATTCTTAATAGAGTGTTCAACTGATTTTCCAATTCTTCTGACACCAAGAATATACCTCTTATTTCCATTTCCAAAAGAGACACCTCCACCTTGAAGTGCCTTGAGTGAAAGGAAGTGTACAGTCATTCTATTCATATGCTTTGAGCATCCACTTTCCATGAACCATCACTGACTGCTACTTCCTCCACTCCCTTGCAACAAAGATTATGTTAGACGTAGGAACCCGTTTTAATCAGAGTTCCCAGTAAGGAGATAGAGGCATAATAAGAGAACTTCTTGTCCAATGAGGCAGAATAGTCTTTCTCCTGTTAGAAGATCTAGGAATAGAAGCAGGTCCCTTGTTCTGAGTGACTTTCTGTCCGTAGTAGACTAACAGTTTTTCTTGAGAGCTTTTCCAAGCTAAACAATCCTTCTTTAGATTACCATTGCGACCATAATGAAAGCATAACAGATTATCAAACACAGACACATACTTGCTTTGAGGATTATAAGGAGGACTGATGTTTAAGCTTCCTACACTCTTCCCATTACTATGACCCTGATTGGTAATGTTGGAGAGTAGTTTTAAGGAGTTAGTCCATCTCAGAGATTTTTTTCAGTTCTTCTCTAAGGCCAACCAGGTCCCTTTCCATCTGCTCATTTCCCTTCAAGGCCAAAGTAATTCTGGTTTCAGCAATATTCAAGCTAATTTCTAGCTCAATTTTCAAGCTGCTAGCCTTTCCCTTTCCTCTTCCATATTTCTCACTCACCGTCTTTAGTTTTTATTTGAGTTCTAGATTTTCAGTCTCCAAAACTGTCAATTGTTCCTCCACAATAGACATATGATCAACCAAGGAAAAATTTTCTTCATGAAAAATATCTAGGTTGTTGTTTTTCGAGTCCTTTTAAATTGTTAACTCAGTAATAGAGTCAATCAACACAGCAATAAGATTTCTCAACTTTCTAACAGAGTAAACATTCAAGTTTTGTTTAAGGTCAGAAAGGGTTACCTCTTCCTCAGCTTCTTCATCGTTAGATTTTGCCATGAAGGCAAACATGGTATCAAACACATTTTCATCATCTTTCACAGTAAGCATGGATGCATCTTTAATATATTCTGACTCTTCTGATTCAGTTGAGGAATCACCCTAGACAGCAAGAGCTTTCTTCATAACATAGTCAGTTACAGCTTTTATCCCTTTCATATCAGGGATCGGGTACCTTCTCTTGTCTTTATCTTTTCCAGGCCTTGGGTAATCTTTGTGTTTGACCTTGTGCATAGGAAAGTCTTTGATGAAGTGCCCTAGCTTTCCACAACTGTGACATAAGTTGTTTGCATTTGCAGCCCTGCTAGAGTTCCCTCATTTTTGAAAACCTCCATGTTTCTTCACTATTTTCTAACATATCCTAGTGAGGTAAGCCATGTCCTCCTCTTCATCATAAGTATCACCTAATGCCACCTTAAGAGCTAAAGACTTGTCTTTCTTTACCTTCTTCTTTCCCACTTCTTGATTTTTGTTCATTTCATGTGTTCGAAGGTTTCCAATCACAGAATCCATCGTCATCACTTTCAGGTCCTTGGCTTTAGTAATAACATCTACCTTGCTTGCCCAAGACTTAGAAAGAGTTCGAAGAATCTTTCTAATATGTTTACTTGGGTGAAAAGGTTCTCCAAAACAACATGGCCCATTAGTGATAGAGGAGAATCTAGCATTCATGTCATGGATTATTTCTCTCTCTTCCATTGTGAATTTCTCATACTGGATAGTCAACATGTCTACCATTGACTCCTTCACTTGCTCTGTACCCTCATGAGCAGTCTTAAGGTAGTCCCAAATTTCTTTTGCTGATTCACAGGCAGAAATGCAATTGTAATCTTCTGCACTTACACCACACACCAACAATTTCTTAGCTTTGTATTTTTTTTTGAAACTTTTTCCTGTCAGCCTCATTGTACTATTGTCGAGTCTTAGGAATGACTCTAGGCATTTCTCCTTCCTTCACTTCTGATGTAAGAACAAAAGTACCATCCAACACTATGTCCCACAGATCATTGTTTTCTGCCATTAGAAAGTCATGCATCCTCGTTATCCACCAGCTGTAGAACTGGCCATTGAAATAAAGTGGCCTGGTTGATGATCGTCCTTCTCAGTTGAGCAGTCATTCTTCTATAGGATTCTCTTTTGGTGTTAACCAGCTAAAGAGCCACCGCTCCAATACCAAATATCAGAATGTAAGCCTCCACTATCAGTCAATAGACCAGGTCCCTTGACACAGCAAGAACATAATTATATGCGAAACCAGTAAAGTAAATAACACAAGCAGTTTATGTGGAAACTCCCTTGCCCAAAGCAATGAAAACCACGACCTGTACTCACATGATTTCAATCCAATTCCATTTAACTCTAAAAGGAGTGATGATTCATATTACAAACTCTTGCAACCTAGGAATTTAACTTTAAATCCCCTCCCCCTCAATGTAGCAACTCTACTACAAAGAAAGAACTAATCAATAACTCCATTGCCCACTAAACCACCCAACTCTAGATGATTTAGACTTCAACTAAGCAACAAATCTATTGCCCACTAAGCCACTTAAATCTAGATAATTTAGACTTCAACTAAGCAACAACTCTGTTGCCCACTAAACTAATCAACTCTGATTGACTTAGACTTTGTTTACTTAGATGAACAAAGATCTAATTTCCTTATAACACAGGAATAGATTTACAATGATAAGCACTAAAGTAAAAACCCTAAGACAACTAAGACTCAAATAGCTCTATCAGGTCCCTATTGTTCTTGAGGAAGATACTTCTTGAAAGGATGGTTTTTGCTTGAGTTCTTGAATATTTCAGGAATGCAAAAACTGAGGTTGTGTCTATTGAAAGAAACCTTATAAAATGATAGACACAACCTTAGAGGCCATGCTATTGGCCAAGAACTCTGCCACACTGTTTGGGAGCCGTGCACCAACTCCTGCAGGCATACAGGTGACAGAGTTTGCAGTGTACTTTTTCCAACTATCCTTTTCTCACTTATTACCACCAAGGGATTAGGTCCCCCGATAAGATCCCTTCATTTGTCAAATCATCAAAACTCAAAATAACAAGTTTTTTTGGAAGTTATTTCTTCCCTTTCCTTTTTCTTCTAGGTGCTCTTTCTTGAGGAGATGAGTATTAGAATGTTGAAATTTGATACATATGATATGTTGCCTGTGACTAGTTGTCAAAATGTATAAAGGTGATTTAGAGATGGTGGATACAGAAAAGAATATCACTGCTAGTGATGTCCTAGTGTCCAATGAGTCATCGGTCAAGTAAGAAAATGATGATAAGAGAGAAGGCTTAATTGGCATATGAAATGTTGAGGACAAGACAAATGATCAGAGTGATTCAAAGGGAGAGGACTTGAAAAATGCTAGAAGTGAAATAGAGGACCAGCTCAACTCTAAGAGTCAGCTAGAGGCACATGGCAATGAAGGCAATGAGGACAAAAATAGTTCGCAAGACCCAAAAAGTGCTAAGAATGTTGAAAATGTAGAAGGGGAACTTGAATGAAATGTGTTGCTGGAGAACAAAACACCTACTATTGATGTTGTAACGGATGATATGGTAAGTGGCTATTTGAAGGTGACTGATGATGAAGTACAGAAGATTGATGAAAGAGAACTGAATGTTCATCAAAGTGAGAAAATGATCTATGAGGTCAATCAGAAAGGTAATGATATAATGGTTGATAGACAAGAGGACCATCAAAAAACAAATGCTACAGTTGTTACCACTGATAGTGCTAGATTGGATGAGTTTCCAAAAGTTGAAATCAAATTTACTGATTTTTTTGGCATTTTTCCAATAGAAGAATTAGTAAATTTTGATTTTCAGTTTTGGAAACTTATCCAATCTAGAACCATTAGTGGTAACAGTTGTAGCAGTTGTCTTCATTTGATGGTCCTCTTGTCTATCAACCATTATATCATTTCTATTCTGATTGACCTTATAAATCATTTTCTCACTCTGATGAACTTCATTCAGTTCTCCTTCATTAATCTTCTATACTTCATCATCAGTCACCTTCAAATAGCCACTTATGATATCATCCGTTCCAGCATCAATAGTAGGTGTTTTGTTATTCAGTAGCACATTGAGTTCAAGTTCCCCTTTTCCATTTTTAGCACTTATTGGGCCTTATGAATAGTTTTTGTCTTCACCGACTACATTGTCATGTGCCTCTGGCAGACTCTAGAGTTGAGCTAGTTCTTTGTCTGACTTCTAGTACTTTTCAAGTCCTCTCCCTTTGAATCACTCTCATCATGTGTCTTGTCCTCAGCATTGCATATGCCAATCAACCCTTCTGTCATAACACAATTTTCGTACTTGACAGGTGACTCATTGGACACTAGGACATCACTAGCAGGGACATTCTTTTTGGCATCCACCATCTCTACATTACCCTTATCCATTCTAACAACTAGTCATAGGCAACATATCATATGTATCAAATTTCGGCATTCTAATACCCATCTCCTCAAGAAAGAGCACCCAAATGAAAAAGGAAAGGGAAGAAATAACTTCCAAAAAACTGATATGCATCACTCATTCCACTTGTGATATGATTCCCTACAAATTTCATACCTTTATTTCAAATTTAATTTTTTACAAGAAAAGAAACTTTATATCTAATTTCATTCTATAACTTCATTTTAATATTCATGAATAACTTAATCTCTTTTCTTCCTCTACCACTAATATCAGTGGCACCATAAAATTCAAGTTGTTTTCACTTTCTTCACTCCAAACACTCACAAAAACTCAGAAACAACTCCAATTTATATTCACAACCAAACATAGCTTTAATTTTCAATCATCATTATTCACTATCAAAAAGTGAATAACGATGATTGAAAATCAGAGTTGTGTTTGGCTATGAATATAAATTGGAGTTATTTGTTTTTGAGTTTTTGTGAGTGATTATGAGTGAAAAAAGTTATTTTTTTTTCAAATTCTCTCAATTTTCATGGCCAAACTCCCTTATATATAAAATCTATTATTAAAATAAAGTATTCCTCCACACAAACACACACAAAAAAAACCCTAACCCTAGTTTCATCAAAGCAGAATTGAGGATACAAAAACAAACAGAAAAAAAATCTTGTTTTTCATCGCTGTATGTTAACTCTAAATAGAATGAAAACTAAAAAAAGGTAAAAACTAAAAAAAGTCCTCCCGCCGACCAATTCACCGAAAAAAAAAAAACATCAAAACTTCATCCACATCTCAAATGTGTTTAGGTTTTTCTTTTTTTTCAATAACAAAGCAACGTTCAACAGATAAACAAGTAATGCCGATGAGTAAAAAAACTTATAGGAATCCATTAAATTCAGCTACATGTAGGAATCTGCAATCGAAATCGGAGGTTGATGAAGCAAAGTAGCTTAACAAAGAAGGAAACGATCGTGAGCTTAACCCTCCAATGGCGGCTTTTGCTTCTTCAAATATTTTTTGGCACTAAGTAACTAAAGAGTGTGAGTAGAATATAAGCTAATTCCTTTGTCTTTATGTGAGACTTTTTGAGAAAATACCTAACATGACTCTTAATTTAATAGTAATGTTTTATTTTGGTCTTATATTTTTGGAATAGTTTCAATTATATATAATAAATTATTAATTAGTTAACAATAAATATAGTTATATAATTACAAAAAAACTATTCAACATATACAATAATTATATGCTATAGTTTGCTCAAAGTCATATACAGTATATACTAACTATATAATATAGCATACCTATAACAGACTATTCATTACGATACACTCAAAAAACTAAATATAGTTTAACTATATATGAAGTATACATTGACTATACATAAAGTGTGCATTGACTATTCAATCTCGATCAACTTGAATTCACCTCTAAATAGTCTTCAATTTTAGATATGAAATCCTCTCGATGTTTCGATTCTTTTGATATATAATTCGCTCGAAATGATCTATGTTTGCAGTACGTCAAATTTTAAATAAAAGGAAAAACCAACTAAGATGATGCATGAAAAGAAGAAACAGGGGGAGGGGGGAAGAAAGAAGGAAAAGAAGTTATTAATGGCAAAACTGGAAGGAAGAAGAACAAGAGTAGAAGGTTTGGCCAATTTTAGTAATTTTGAAAATTTTAGCAAGATAAGGTACAAGTTCCCCTTAGACTATGACCGAAATCTCATAGGCATGCCTTAACAAAACTAAGATCCTACTAACCCCCCCCCCCCCCCAAACCCATTTTTTTATAATTTTGTACACCTTTTTAGCTTACGTGGCATCGAAACATCTCCAAAGCCCCTCAACTGCGTGGAGTCATGGAATATGCCACGTAAGCCAAAAGGTGTATCAAATTACAAAATAAATGAGCTTAGGGGGTGAGTTAATAGGACATTAGTTTAGTTAATGTGAGTCTTTAGGATTTCAATCATAGTGTAAGAGGTACTTCTGCCTTTTCCCAAATTTTAGCTAAAATTTTGGTAACAAAAATAGTCGAATGGTCATTTCTTATCACTTTTTCTATATTTTACTTGATTGAAATGGTTCTAAATAATAAAAAGTGTTCATTTATGTCGTTTTCCCGAAACCTAACAGATTTATAAAATAAAAAGGGAGAAACTATCTAATTACACAACATTCCTACCATATTTATTAATTGTCTCTATAGTTTGAAATTATTATATTTTGTCTCACTAATTAATAATTTCATATCAGATTTTAAGTAGATACACCAAGATACATATTTTTGCTACCAGATATACTGAAATAGGAAGAGAGACAGGCGAGAGCATGAAGGATGCGAGAGAGATTTGTCTATATATCTCAAATACATGTGAGTCACACTAAATACATATATTTGATGTGATTCGCATGTAATTGGGATACCGATACGTGAGCGATATAGAGAATGGCGAGTGATATGTGAGGGAGGTGAGCAAGATATGTCTATGTATACTAGATACATGCGATCCACTTGGATACATTTTATCTAGAACAAATTACACCTAAATTTGATCTCATGTATCATGATAAACATGTTCTATGGACTTATCTTGTCGCACCAAAATTTAGTAAGATTCATAATATTGCAAACTAACATCCATCTAAGTATTAATTTCAAAACTAGTAGAATTTTTGTAAGTTATCCAATGAAAAATGTGTTAAATTTAACTGTGGATCCCACTTGGCTAACAAAATCGATCATTGTTATCTTCTTTATTAGTTCCAAAGAAACAGCTTCATGAAATATAACATCATTGTCTCTACTTTCTCTAACAAAATTTGTTATTTTCTCTTGCTTAAAACATAAATCGGTGGAATAATATTTTGGAAAAGATAACATAGTAAATTTTGTTGGAGAAAGTAGAAAAAAATAGTGTTAGATTTTATGGTGTTCTTTCTTTTGAGCTAACAAAGGAGACAACAATGCTGAACTTTGTTAGCCACAAAAGGTTCATAGTTAAATTTAACTTTATTTTGATAAATTTGTTAGGTTTAGGGTAAATGACCAAAATGAACACATTTTGTTATACATTAAGTATCATTTCTATTGAGTAAAATATATTAAGGACCACAACGACCATTTTTTGTTACACATTAAGAACTATTTCAACCAAATAAAATGTATTAAGGACCAAGATTAACCATTACCCATAAATTAAAGACCATTTTGATCATTTTCTTGATTCATTTATCCCAATTTATGTGAGATTTACTACATTTTTAGATTTAAATGTAAGAGAATGTGTGTGTGTGTGTGTGTATAAATTAAAATTTTCATGTCTAAATTCGAAATCACATTAATTGCATAAATTAATTAGGTGAATGAAGAAGAAAACATTCTTGAAATTGTTCATCATTCATTCAATAATAAAAAATTAGACCTTCAATTTACTTTAGTATTTATCATCCTAGATTCTATATAATATATACTATGTTCTAGTTCTAATGTTTTTTTTTCTTTTTATGGATAACTAGATGAAGAATGTATTGTCAACTTCAATTGTTGAAAAGTCAAATTTTTTCCAATTGTGGCACAATTTTTTGCATTAATTGGACCACCAACATGAACTATTTGACTAATTTTGAGTTTTGTCTCTCTCATTAGCAAGCCCAATACTAAATTTTACAACTTTATTTTGCAAATGAATATAAATAGTGTCAAATATAGAAAAACTACAAAAAATAGCAAACTCCATTATATATTAAATTAATATAGTCATAGTATACTTTATTTATATTTTATGGGTATATTTAATAATTAAATAGCAAATAACACTTTACACGCATAAAAAAAATCCCACTTTTCACGCTTTTTCTCTTCCCTAGTTCCACTTTCAAAGTGTTAACCTCACTACCTGCTAAAAAAGAAGAATAAAAAAAATCATTACCCAATTATACATCTTTCTAGGTTTTTACTCAAAATCCCTCCTTTCTCTCTCTCTTTGATAGGTGACATTTTGTCATGACCCAGACCATCATGATTGAAATCAACAACGTAACGAAAACTAGAACATTTAAAGATACGGAAGCAGATTTAAATGAATAATGAAATATGGAGTTCCCATAAACTCTTAAAGTCTAACAAATCAATTAGCATAACTATTGCAGAAATTCAACCCCTAAAATCGGGAAGTCATTGTACCAAAACTCTGTAATCCAACCATTCTAAGGAAAAGGGGTGCAACCCCTAAACTAACATAAGCAAGCCTAACTAAACAGTCTGAGTCCGAAAAGATTGGACTAAACAAGGAAGGATCCATGGTAGCGTGGAAGAACTGGCTAACCCTTGAATCTGGTCTTCGATCAATGATCCCCTAGCTGAGGTCTATCTGTAGCCGCCTAAAGATGTCCTGTACTCAACAAAGAATGACCATGTGTAGTATAAATACGCAACCACAGTGTACTGGTAGGATCATGCAGCCACCCTAGTAAGCGAAACATAGGCAAGCAATTACAACACGATAAACACACATATACAGAATACATAGATCAATTATCATTTCAGAAGTAACATAGAATTCCCAATATCAACGATAAGTGGACATGAATGTATTAATCACAGTGGTCCTCTCATGGAACCCACACCCAAATTGTTAGTATGTTGAAACATAACACCCGATCCAATATACATGTATCAAAACGTGACACCCAATCTAATATATGTGTCGCAACGTGACACACGATCCAATATATGTGTCAGGATGTGACACTCAATCCAATATATGTGTTGGAACATGACACCCGATCCAATCAGCACAATCACACCCATATTGAACAACATTCATAGTCATACAATCAAGTAATTGGTTTCATGGCATATAATTGTTCATATATACTCATTTGCATTAGATTTGATTCGCATTCCCTTATTCACATACACATGCATACAATGAAGCAATTAACCAGCATATATCACACAAACAAGAAATCAAACCATCACCTACCTCGAAACCAAGCTTGAATCCTCCCAAGACACTTGAGCCTTCCTTTTCCGGATTATTTCAGCTTGTTTTTGGTCTAAATAGATAATTAATGTAAGGATCAATACACAAGACCTAATTTACCCGGATAATAATCAAACTATGAATCTTAGGACAAATCCAAGATCCCAATACTCAATTAGGGCTTTTTCCACCATCAACTTCAGGCCAAAACCCTCCCCTAATGATAATTACCTAAGATTTTAAATTCTAGGAATAAAAATATGGATTATGGGATTAATAACCTTACGTTTAGCGCTAGAAATAGTGGAAAACGGTCAAGAAATTTCTCTGGGTTGTCCTTTCGCTCTCAAGAATGAAGTTTTTCAGAAAATAATGATTTAGGGTTTTTCCCCTACTTAACTCGCAACTGGCCCGCCACGGCAGATCCCATCCCACTCAGGCGACTTGCACGGAGATAGAAGCTCAGAATTTGAGTTCCAAGCTCCCATTTTACAACACAACTTCAAACCTTGACGTTCTAAACCTACTTTTTCACACTAAGATCTGTTTCGGGAGTTCTACTCACCTGAATTCGATTTTGTAGAGTCGCCTTGGCTATCCACTCATGTGATAAAATTCATAATTAAATACCCCATTCATTACCAGATTTCCCTCAACCTTATCAGACTCATATTTCGTCAAATTCTAGCCTAGGTTAGAAATTTCCAAGTCACTACTTGAAAGTTTTATGGCCCAAATTCTTTCCTCATTGGCTTTTCCATAATGACGGGAACAGGTCGTTACAATAGATATGAATTTACCCATCACTCGTTCCCGAGTGATTAAATAGGAGAATTAGCTAAAGTAGAGTAGTATCTGAATCATCGAATAGCTTGAGATACTTGTCTCGCATGTCCTTCTTGGTTTCCCAAGTAGCTTCCTCAAGTCAATGATGCTTCCAATGAACTTCCACGGACTTTATCTCCTTTGTCCTCATGATACTTCTTCAACATGTACACATAGAACACTGGATGGACTCCAGATAGGCTAGGCGGTAAAGCCAACCTATAAGTCACTGGCCCTACACAATCAAGAATCTCAAATGGCCTGATGTATCGAGGACTAAGCTTGCCCTTCATGACGAATCTCATGACCCCCTTTATGGGTGACACTTTTTAGAAGAACTTGCTCACCAGCATGAAATGTCATGTATGTTACCTTACAGTTTGCATACTTTTTTTTTTGTCGACTCTAGATTGCTAGAAGTTTAGCTTGGATGCTTCTCACCTTATCTTGAGCATCTATCACCAAATCAACCCCCTAAGGGTTTCACATCTCTAGCCTCAAACCAACTAATTGAATACCTACACATCCTCCCATAAAATGCCTCAATGAAGTCATATCATTACTCGAGTGATAAATATGGTCGTATGTAAGCTTAACTAACAATAAAAATGATTCCCAATAACCACCAAAGTTGATTGTACACACGTCTGTAGCATGTTATCAAGGACCTTATCAAAATCATCAGGACGAATCCTTTCTCACATAAGCATGATACAATTCCAAATCAATAATTGCTACAATAAGAAGTGAACCTGAACCAACCAACACACACTAATAATAGCCGAACAATCAGAGTTCTTAACAACATCTCCATCCCACAACATTTTAATTCCCATGAGCTTAAGTAATAAAAATTTGATCTTTAGACATCAGATACTCATCGAAGGATATGTCCAAGCATACAAACCCCCTAACAACACTATCGAAATTCTAGATTTAGTAATTGTGATTGTAGATTACCCTCAACAATAGTAGACGTGGATCCAATGATCCCCACATTCTACCAAGAGAACATCGCAAGATCGGTACACCTGATCCACCACAAAGGATCCACCCACCAAAGTGAAAACACACGTGAGCATAGCTAGTGAATCATACTCACAACCATGTATAAAATGAAATAGATGGCCATGTTAGAATTTACGGAATAATTATTGAATATAACTAAAGCTTTTCTTTCGAAGAGCTAATACCAGCCCTTTTCATTCAGTTGACTCCACATACTCTTCACATCATTCCACTGAAGCCCACACTCTCAATACTAACAACCATCATAAACACATTGAC
Source organism: Solanum bulbocastanum (assembly GCA_037074985.1). Taxonomy (NCBI): domain Eukaryota; kingdom Viridiplantae; phylum Streptophyta; class Magnoliopsida; order Solanales; family Solanaceae; genus Solanum; species Solanum bulbocastanum. The sequence continues at coordinate 33,371,327 of CM073604.1, forward strand.
CATTTACCTTACTATAAACTAACACTTTTAAATGAAAACCCTTCTTAGGTACTTAACAATCAACAGTAATAAACTTTACGACTCAATCCAGGTATAAGTCCTTTCAATTGCTCAATACCTAATACAATTGATCATTTCTCACCTTGCCAATTCATACCATGACAAAATATATCACCACGAATGCAGACTTACAATGAAAATTCTGAATTGTAAATTTAATCGTATAACACAATCCCCTTATTTATCAACATTAGCTTGTACCTTGAAGATTTTTATGACTTCATGGATCTTCACTTATCATTGATCCATATCCATCGATCTTACAATATCCTTCGCTAAAAATTCAATTGTACTTGTTGCTAAACTTAAAAACAAAAACAAAACACTTATCATCACACTCGAGCTAATGCATGTACATTCTTTTCTCAAGTCTTTTTCAATAGTTTTCAACCCATCTGATAGACTCGTGACACTATTACCATAGCCACAACAAATTAATGAATTCACGCATCTCTGAACACAATTCTCTACCCCTATGAAGCTACCTCTTTAGCCTTGGCAATCAAATAAAATATTTTTGCTCTCACCTCTCTCTAAAGGATGCACTACATCCCACTATTTTTCTCTTCATTATGACTCTAGCTCATTTAAATTATATTCGAGCAGTGTCCCACCATCTCTTAAAACCTTCTATACAACCACGTTACTCACCAACTATTAGAAAACCACAACCTTAGATACTTGCAAGTCGTAATTAAAACAAAATTCGCTTAACTAACAATATTATTATATAGTAGCATCCCATCACAATACATCATGAACTCTTATTACCATTATGCTCAGTTAGCCCTGGCTATCACTACGAAGTTAACGTTTTCATCGACGTGACACCTAAAACTCAGGTATACTCATCAAATTCAAAGGACTAACCCAATTTAATATGCATTTTCTTACTAAAATATTCAATTTCCCTCACCCAAGTATACTCAATGGGATTTTCTTTATCCATAAGCTTGTCATTCCGGTATCAATCACTCCTTTATGGCTTAAGATAAAATCTTCAATCCTTATACTACCATCCTTCTTCTTAAATAACAAGACAGGAACACCCCACGATGAAGCACTAGGACAGATGAACCCTTTATCAAGAAGCTCTTGAATTTAAGCTTTAAGCTCTATCAATTCTGCCATAGCCATGTGATAAGGAGGAAAGGAGATGAGGTAAGTGCCAGGTTCCAAGTCAGTGTAGAAATCTATATCTTTATCCAGAGGCATACTAGGCAAATCGGTAGGAAACTCTTCCTTGAATTCAGACACTACAGGAATAGACTCAATAGAGACAGGCTCAATATCAACCTCCCTAATATGAGCCAAATACGCCAAACACCACTACCCCACCAGTTTCCTAGCCCGCCCGAAAGATATGACCTTAGTTGGCTTGGGCTTGTACACCCCTTTCCACTTTAATTTTTCCCTACCCGGGATCTCTAGAGTCACAGACTTAGCATTACCATTAAGCACAATATAATAGGGGGACAACCAAGTCATGCCTAAGATTACATTGAAGTCAGTCATATCCAAAATAACCAAATCAGCCCAAATCTGAAAATCCATAAACAAAACAGGACAAGCACGATATACCTGGGTGACTATGACTGACTCTCAGACTGGGGTAGAAATATGGATGGGGGCATCAAGCACATCATAAACCGCATCAAATCCTAAGGCAAACTGAATTGACACATATGAATAAGTAGAACCTGGATCAAATAAAATAGTAGCTTTTCGGTCACAGACAAGAGTAGCATTTGTGATCACTACATCAGAAACCTCATCCTCTATCTTGCCCAGAAAGGCATAAACTGAATCATGTCATCTTGACGGGCAACCTCCTTTCCAGCAGCACTACTCCCTTACATGCATTACCATTTCCCCGGTCTCTATGGCCTAACTGATTTCATCCTCATATGTCTAGGTTCTCCACAATTGTAACACACTTAATAACCTAACCAAGTAAGCATCGCTGCTATTGTAGTAGTCGTATCATGACCCTCATTGATATACACTCACTCTAGAAAATTACAGTAGAGATTCTAACCTCAATTGTTGCAACATAATTTCATCATTTACTAAGAAACTCATGCGTGTTATGACAACAATGCTAAATACATTTTCCAAAGTAATGGTGTTCATTATCTAGTCGTCCCTTACAAAACTTCTTGAATGTTTTCACCTTGGCAAAGTCTTCCGACTTCACCCCCTTTTACCTTCGTCACAGAATCAACCACTTCCTGAAAAGATTTTGCTGAAGCAGCCACCTATAAGCTTGAATCTTCAAATCCGACCTTAATCCCTTCACAAAGTGATGAATTTGCTCTTTTAGACTGAAGCAAAGTGGAGTACCATATTTGTATAAAAACACAAAATTTTTGCCTTAAAGGCTGCAACAAGTATATTATATATATTGCTCTATATTCGGGAACACATCTCTCCTCTTATCCATCTAAAATTAAGGTATATACTTCTCCATAAAGAAAGCTACAAAATGTTTCACAAGTCATGAAAAGTTCATTTACATAGTCGGTACTTAACATGAGACAACCACCACATTTTGGTATCTCCCTTGATATGGTATATCATAAATTCAACACCAAATTGCTCTACCGCATCCATCTTATGAAGCAAATCATGACTATCAACAAGAAAATCATAAGAATCTTCAGATTTAGTACCCATGAAGAATGAAGGTTTCAACCTTAAGAATATAATAAAAACCTCATGTTTGTCACTAGTCATTGCATGCCCATATTGAATCGGGGAAACATGTTTATTTGGAAGGACGCATCCTCTCTTGCTAGTGTTGGTGTTACCTCTTTTGTTGCTTTAGTTCTGACCATAGAGTGAAGGAAGAAGAATACCAATTTGTATCACTTAGGTACCATTTGGATTCAAGTATAGCACGAAGAAAGAAAGAAAGAAATAAGTTTTCCTAAAGTCCTATAGCCTCTCGAAGAAAAGTGCAGACGTCTCCATACTGTTCTGAAAGACTCTACTAGACTCATTTTGGTAAAATGAGATAAACAAACCTTGGGCTTTGATACAAACTTTGTCACGACTCAGACCATCGTGATTGGCACCCATACAAACCCTTCGGTGGGAGAACCATTACTACAACCTAACTAAGCAACTTAACGAAAACTAGAATATTTAAAGATACGGAAGCAAGTTTAAATTACTAATGAAATATAGAGTTCCTATAAACTCCAAAAGTTTAACAAATCAACTAACATAACTATTGCGGAAATTCAACCCCTAGAACCTGAAAGTCATTGTACCAAAACTCTGTAAACCAACCAATCTAAGGTAAAGGGGTGCAACCCCTAAACTAACATAAGCAAGCCTAACTAAACAGTCTAAGTTCGTAAAGAGTAAACTAAACAAGGAAGGATCCATGTCAGGCTAGAAGAACTGGATCATCCTTGAATCCGGTCTTTGATCAATGATCCCTAAGCTGAGGTCTATCAGTAGCCACTTGAAGATGCCATGTACTCAACAAAGAATGAGCAAGTGCAGTATCCGTACACAACCACAGAACACTGGTAGAATCACGCGACCACCCCAGTAAGCGAAACATAGGCAAGTAATTTCAACACGGTAGACACGCATATACAGAATACATAGAACAATTACCATTTCAAGAGTAACATACAGTTCCTAATATCAACGAAAAGTAGACATGAATGTTTTAATCACAGTGGTCCTCTCATGGAAACCAAACCCAAGCTATTAGTGTGTCGGGACGTAACACTCGATCTAATATACATGTGTCGGAACATGACACCCGATCCAATATATGTGTCAAAACGTGACACCTGATCTAATATATGTGTGGAAATGTGACACTCGATCCAATATATGTGTCGGAACGTGACACTTGATCTAATATATGTTTTCAAACGTGACACCCAATCCATTCAGCACAATCACGCCCATAATTAACAACATTCATAGTCATACAATCAAGTAATTAGTTTCACGGCATATAATTTTTCATATATACTCATTTACATTATATTTGATTTTCACTCCCTTATTCACATACACGCATGCATACAATAAAGCAATTAATTGGAATATATCACACAAACAGGAAATCAAATCATCACCTGCCTTGAAAACAAGTTTGAATAATGCAAGGATCAATAAACAAGGTCTAATTTACTCGGATAATAATCAAACTATCAATCCTAGGCCAAGCCCAAGATCCTAATACTCAATTAGGGCTTTTTCCACCATTAACTTTAGGCCAAAATCCTCCCTCAATGACAATTACCCAAGATTCTAAGTTCTAAGAATCGAAATACGAATTAGGAAGTAATATTCCTACCTTTAGTGCTAGAAATCATGGAAAACTGTCAAGAAACTGCTCTGGGTCGTCCTTTAGCTCTCAAGAACAATGTTTTATAGAAAATAACAATTTTAGGGTTTTTCCCCAACATAACTTGCGACTGGCCTGCCACGGCGGACCCCATCCCACCCTAGCAGAACTAACCCCGCTCTAGTGGCTTGCACGAAGACAGAAGCTCGAAATTTCACAACACACCTTCAAACCTTGACATTCTAAAACTACCCCTTCATGCTAAGATCAGTTTCGGGAGTTCTACTGGCCCGAATTTTATTCTGTAGAGTTGTACAAGTTCCTTAATGTCTTGGCTATCCACTCATGTGATCAAATTCATAATTAAACCCCCTATTCATTATAAGATTTCTCTAGATCTTACCTGACTCAGATTCGTCCAAGTCTGGCCTAGGCTAGAAATTTCCAAGTCACTACTCAAAAGTTTTCTGGCCCAAGTTCTTTCTCCATTGGCTTTTCCATAACGACAGGAATAGGTCGTCACACTTTTTTTTCAATTATTTTCAGAAATTTGTAAAGAAAATCTCCCAAAAGATATTCACAACAATCCCATTGATTTAGGTATTTGTCTTTTTTCGATCTTAATGTATTTTATTGATTTGCATCTGTTTAAACCTTTCAATATATTTGTCTATATAATTGCATAGTACCTCTATTTTTTATTAAGGTTTTTTATAAGGAAAACTTTAAAATTCTTCTCTAATGGCGGATTCAAAGAGGACTACAAGAGGTATATTCCATATAATAATCGATTTTTTAACAATTTTCCGTCTTTTGATCTTTGTATCACTCAAGGACAAGTCAACAATGTAGGATCGGCGACTAGAATGGCGGAAGAAAGTAGATCGAAGAATCTACATGACACTATTTGCATGCAAAACCTTCCCCAATTACTGAATATAAACATCATCAAGAGCAAGGACACAAACAATGAAAAGAAAAAGAAAACGATAGGCTCTTTGTCTATCAATAATGAAGTCAAAAAGGCTGATGAAGATCAAATGGTGGATGAACAACTTCATGAAGATAAAATTCTTTATGTGCATATGTATTCTCTTGTTCCCTTTCAAATTTAAATAATTTGAGAACATAATATGTATTCCCTTGTAAAAAAATTACTTATGCTTGGATACAACTCATAACTTAACTATAGTGTATTCATCAGCTTTCATTGATTTTTATACATAAATTTTTTATTCATTCTAACCTTTTGCTATCAAGCTATGTAATCTTATCTTCATTTTATTTTCATACTATGAATTGGATACAACTTTTGTAGTTCATAATATCATTTTGCTAGGAATCTGTGGAATACAACATATTTATGTATTTCTTATATTTGTATGCCTCTTAGTTTTGTATTTATGTCATCAAATTGCATTCATCCTCAGAAGTGGATACAAAGTTAGTAGTTTACAATAATATCTTTGCAGTTGATTTTGTGGAATACAACATAACTTTTGTTTAGATACAACTTTTGTAGTACATAATATCATTTTGTGGGGATTATGTGGAATACAACATATTTTTTGTTATATTGCTTCTTATTTTGTATTTATTTTAGTTGTATGCTTACTAGTTTTGTATTTTTGTCATCAAATTGTATTCAACCTATACGAAGTTAGTAGTTCATTTTTGTGTCTTTCTACCAGGAAAACAACATAATATTTGTTTGTATTTCTTTTTAATTTGCATTCATTCTAACTGTATGTCATCATAGTTTTGAATTTTTGTCCTCACAAATGTATCTCAATATCTCTCTATTTAAATCTTTGTTTAAAAGTTTTTAAAAATATTCTCTCACATGATTTTCTCCTTTCTGTTATTAACTAATTGTATTATTTAAAATTAAACAGATGAAAAAAATACATATCAACCCTATAACAAAATAAAATATTGACATTTTTAACAAATGGCTAAGAGGTCCTATTAAATGCTAAAATATTGACATTTTGAAATATTTTCCTATATTCCTTCAACATTATCCAGTCAATAATATATTCTACATAGCAATTCACTTCGCTCCATTTTTCGGAATGCTGGATCAACACTGTGATAGTTGCCATGGAATTGAATATTTTTAGGCGAAAACTGAAGAAGAAAGATTAAAGATAATTTTTATTTTTAAACTGATGAAAAAACTATAGGATAGTGGTCATAATGTGATCATCGCTAATTTAAAGTGTCAAATAAAGGGATTTAAGGGATGAAATAAAGGAATGACAGTTACAATAACATATTTGCCTTATTTAGTGGGGAACTTAATTTGGATGTATTTTTGTATTTTTAAAAAAAGATATATGCATGGAATATAGTCATTTTGACACAAAGTGTAGCTATTTTTTTTTAAAATATCATACTTGTAGTTATTCCAATCTAATAACCCTAAAACTATAGTCATTTTTGTAAGTTACACAAATATGATTTACTCCCTCTCTATTTTAATTTGTTTGTTTTGTTTGACTTAATACGGAGTTTAAGAAAGTAAAAAATGTTCTTTAATTTTATGGTTTTAAACATGATATGTAAAAAATTAAAATTAAAAAATTACCAAAAAATAATTTAAAATATTCCTTTTGAAACGGACTAAAAATAATAGTAAGACAAAAACAATTGTTTGGTTAATTCACTAATTTTGCTTCATTTCTCGGATTAATCAGTTGGCATAACTTGTGTAATCATTTGATATCATGTATAATTTGTTACTTTGGTGACAACTAAAAGCTAAAAATGAACCTTTTTGTCAAAAGTTTAGAGATTACTCTTGTATGGTGTTAATATATAGTTGGTAGAAAAAAGGTTTGAATATGTCATAGAATTTTGAGAAAAGATTCATTTATGTCATCTATTAAAAGTTTGATTCATTTATGTCATTTCTGTCAGAGATAAGGCTCATCCATGTCATTATTTGTTAATTGGAATGATATAGATGAGTCAAACTCTTAACGGATAACATAGAATGAGTCTTTTCTCAAAGTTTGATGGAATATTTGATTACTTTTCCTTTTAAAAATTATTTAATTTAATGACGTGACCGAATGATAATTGACCACGTGTAGAAATGGTTCTCCAAAATCAAAATTGTTTTTCGTTAACAAATAATGACATATATTATCCTTTTCCCAAACAGAAAACGACATAGATGAGCCAAACTTTTAACAGATGGTATAGATAACCCTTTTATCAAAGTTTGATGACATATTTGACTTTTTTCCTTATTTGATACTCCCGCTGTCCTATTTACTTGTCCATTTTTTACTTGACACACCTATTAAGAAAATAATAATTGACATAGTGAGTTTACCATTCTACCCCTATTAATTGATAGAATTTCAAATTACTTTACTCATTAAAAGAGGTTATACTTTTTTAAAAAACATTCACTCTCTAAATAAATTGAGGGTATAATAGTTAAAAAATATTGTCTTTTTTTATTTGTCAAAAATAATCAGTTAAAAGGGACAAATAAAAATGACAGAGGGAGTAATAAAAGATACTCACTATGTCCCTAATTACTTGTCCACTTTTGAATTGACACACCTATTAAGAAATCAATAATTGACATAGTTAGTTTACCATTTTACCCCTATTAATTATGAAGTGGATGAATTAAAAACTTAATATTTTCAAGAAATTCTACCTTTTTCAAAGTAATTAATTGAGGGTATAGTAAGTAAAAAAAAACTGTCCTTTGTTGATTTGTCAAAATAGACAAGTAATTAGGGACAACTTTAAAAGGAATTATGGACAAGTAAGTAGGGACAGATGGAGTAATTATCACATTAATTGCATAAATTAATTAAGTGAATGGAGGAATGAAACAAACTTTCAAATTGTCAACTACTCAATAATAGAAGGCTATATTCTGATTTTAATATTTGTTTTTTCATCTTTTATTTTATATTTTACATGGCTGCTCTAGTATTCTTTTTCCTTTCTTTTCTATTTTTTTTTCTTGTTGATTTTATCTCCAATAACCTTGTCACTGTTGGTGGTTCATTTTCTTTATTTTATTTTATTTTTCGATGACTTATGTTTGCTTTCTTTAGCGGTTGTTGTTCCATTTTTATTTATTGAATTGTTCTTCTCGATTCATTTAGATTAATTTCATATGTTGTTATAACCTTGGCCTCTGCCCCTTGCTCTTCCTATACCCCTGCCTCGACCGCGACCTCTCGCTGTGGATTCCTCAGCGGGCTCATTGATGGGAGCTACGGGCCTGGCGCCATTGAATCTAGTGTTAACCATCTGCGGACAAAACAATGAAAGAGGTTAGATACTAATTTGGATCACCATATACCAATTGGAATCAAGTTATATCATGAAAGGAGACAAGAGAAAATAAAAAGATTTCCTAAAGTCCTATAGCCTCTAGAATAAAATTACAGATGTCTCCATACTGTTCCGCAAGACTCTACTAGACTTGTTTTGGTACGCAGAGATCAACGAACCTAGGGCTCTAATACCAACTCTGTCACGACCCAGACCGTCGTGATTGGCATCCACACTAACCCACTGGTGGGAGAACCATTAATACTAATCAGCTAATGCAAAAGCTACACATTTAAAGATACAAAAGCAGGTTTAAATGCAGAAAATAAAGTGAAGTTCCCATATATTCCGGAAGTCTAACAACTTGATACTTAAACATTGCGAAAAACACCCCTAGAACCTGAAAGTCAATGTACCAAAACATCTAAAGTTCAACAAGTCTAAGGAAAATGGGTACAACCCAATCTAACATATGAATTAACTAAATAGTCTAAGTCCGAAGGAATGGACTAAACAAGAAAGACAACTTTATGGCAGCCTGAAAGAACTGGCTCACCGTTGAAATTAGATCGCGATCACTACTCCTCTACATGAGGTCTGTCAGTAGCCGCCTGAAAATGCCCTATACTCAACAAAGAAGGAGTAACAACAGAATTAGTACACAACCACAGTGTACTGGTAGGATCACGCAGATATTCCAATAACCACAATATCAATAATCACAACGATATAAACATGGCATTTACATAATGTAAATACATATATCAATTATCAATCATGAACAACTTACAATTCCACATTCTCTTTAACAAGTAGTTATGACAATTCAATGGTCCTCTCATAGAGCCCATACCCAAACTGTTAGTGTACCAAAACGTGGTACCCGATATCAGTTAGTGTGCCGAACGTGACACCATATCCCATATATGCGTCGGACTATGGCACCCGATCCAAGTTAGTGTATCGAAACGTGACACCCGACCCATTTAACACAACCACAATCACAATTACACTCATATGTATATTCTCAAAATCATACAATCATGAGTTTAATCATGGCTTACATTTAATCATTCGTTCTCATTTCATTAGGTTTGATCACAATGCTGCATTCCCATATATACATGCATCACAATGAAGTAATCACAAACATATATCACGCAAACAAGAAATCAAACCATCACCTACCTCAAAACCAAGCTTGAATCACATAAGAACTTTGATTCTTACCTTTCCAGATTCTTTCTGCTCGTTGTAGGTCTACAAACAACAAAGTAATGCAAGGATCAATAAAAGAGGCCTAATTACCCATATTACAATCAAAATCCTCAACCCGAGGCCAAACCCAAGATCCCAACACAAATCTTAGGGCTTTTTCCACCATTAACTTCAAATCAAAACCTTTTCCCAACAATAATTACCCAAGAATCTAAGTTCTCAGGATCGAAATACGGATTGGGGGAGTCAAATCCTTACCTTTAGTGCTAGAAGAAGTGGAAAACTATCAAGACCTTGCCCTGGTTCATCCCTTATCTCTCAAGAACGAAAATTGCAGAATAAAATGTTTTTGGGGTTTATTTTTGTCTTAAGTCACAACTGGCCTGCAACTATGGACCCTGTCCAACCACAGCGGCCCTGCCCTAAAGGGCTAATTCCTGCCCTGGCAGCTTGCGCGGAGACAGAACGTCTGAATTAGAGTCCCAAATCCTCATTTCACAACACACCTTCAACCCATGACAATCAGAAACTACTCGTTCACGCTAAGATCGATTTGATAGTTCTACTCTCCTAAATTTGATTCAGTAAAGTCGTACAGGTTCCTTAACATCTAAGATGTCTACTCATATGATCAAATTCATAATTAGATCTCTCATTTGTTACTAAATTTACCTAGACCTCATTGAATCTAATTTCATCCAAAACTGGACTAGGTTAGGAAATTCCAAGTTACTACCAAAAAGTTTTCCGACTCCAATTCTTTCCTTATTGGATTTTCCTAATGATGGAATCAGGTCGTTACAATAGATACCAATTTACCCATCACTCATCCCCAAGTGATCAACTAGGAAAAACTGGCTTAAAGTAAAGATAGAGTAGTACATGAATCGTTGAACAATTAGGGATACTTGTCTCGCATGTCTCTCTTGGTTTCCCAAGTAACTTCCTTCACTGGACGATGCTTCCATTAAACTTTCAAGGACTTAATCTCCTTGGTCCTTAGCTTTCGGACATTACAATCAAGAATTGCAATCGGTTCTTCCTCATACTGAAGGTTCGTGTCTAACACAACTGAGTTCCATTTTATGATGTAATCCCCATCACCATGATATCTCTTCGACATGGACACATAAAATACCGGATTAACTTCGGATAAGTTAGGAGGTAAAGCCAACCTATACGCCACTGGCCCTACACGATCAAGAACTTCAAATGGTCCAATTTATTAAGGATTAATCTTACCCTTCTTGCCGAATCTCATCTCCTCTTTCATGGGTGATACCTTAAGAAGAACCTTTTCACCAGTCTGAAATGTCATATCTCTTACCTTATGTTCTTCATACTTTTTCTGTCAACTTTTGGCGGCTAAGAGCTTAGCTTGGATGCTTTTTACCTTATCCTAAGCATCCCTCACCAAGTCAACCCCCAACGGTTTCACATCTCCAGCCTCAAACTATTATATGGGTAATCTACATCCTCTCCCATATAGTGTTTCAAATGGTGTCATATCAATGCTAGACTGGTAACTTTTATTATAAGAGAACTCACATAAGGATAAAAACTTATCCCAATGTCCTCCAAAGTTGATCACAAATGCTATTAACTTGTCCACTAACACTTGAATTGTCCTCTCAGACTGCCCGTCCGTATGTGGATGGAAAGTTGTGCTAAAGGTGAGTTGAGTATACCAACTTCTCATGCAATTTTCCCAAAATCTTGGATGTGAACTGCGTACCACGGTCTGAGATGATAGAAAGGGCAGTCTTACTATCTCTTTTACATATACCTTAGCCAATTGTTGCGCATTATAGTCTGTCCTGACCGGAATAAAATGGGCTGACTTAGTCAATCTGTCAACCACTACACAAATAGAATCAAATTTCCACAAGGTCTTGGGGAGACGAACTACAAAATCCATAGCTATCCTTTCCTACTTCAATTCTAGAATTGTCATTCTCTAAAGCAAACCTGCAGGCCTTTGATGCTCATATTTTACCAGTTGGCTATTTTGACACTTAGTCACAAACTCCGGTATATCTTTCTTCATGTCAGGCCACCAATAAAGTCACTTCAAATTTGGGTACATCTTGGGCACACTCGGATGAATAGAATATCGTGACTCATGAGATTCCGTCGATAAATTCTGAATCAAGTTGCCCACCCTAGGAACACAAAACTTTCTCTTAAAACTAAGCACACCCCCGCGTCAAGAAACATATCTTGTGCCTTACCAATCACTATCTTCTTTCTAAGTTCATTCAAATTCTCATCCTCAAACTGTTTGGACTTGCTATCCTCAATGAAGGTGGCCCTAACCTCAATGCTAGGTAACACTCCACCTCTTTCTGAGATGCCCAACTACATTAACTTAGGCTCCAAGGTTTGGATTTTCTTATCCAAAGGTCGCTTGGATCCACTCAAGCAAGCTAGACTACCCATACTCACCGTTTTTCGGCTTAGTGTGTCCGCCACTACATTAGCCTTACTCGAATGATACTGGATGGTCATATCATAATCCTTGAGTAACTCCATCCACCTTCGTTGTCTCAAATTCAGATCCTTTTGAATGAATACATGTTGTAGACTGCGATGATCTATAAAGACCTCACACTTGACACCATAGAGGTAATGCCGCCAGATCTTAAGAGCAAACACTAACGCTGCCAACTCTAAATCATGTGTTGGGTAATTGCTCTCATGCACCTTCAACTGCCGCAATGCATAAGCTATGATGTTTTATCCTGCATCAACACAGCACCTAAACCTGAATGTGAAGCGTCACAAAAATTAATAAAATCTTTATCTTCAACAGGTAGTGCTAGAATAGGTGTTGTCGTCAAGAGAGTCTTGAGCCTTTGAAAGATCTTCTAACATTTTTCAGTCCATTCAAAAGGTACCTCCTTTTTTATAAACCTTGTCGGATGTGTGGCAGTGAAAGCAAAGTTCTTCACAATCAATGATAATAGCCGGCAAACCCCACAAAACTCCTAATTTCAATCACAGAACTTGGTCAGACCCAATTCCTAACTACTTCAATCTTTTAGGGATCTACGGTTACCCCTTCCTTTGAAACTACATGCCCCAAAAGGGCAATTGAAGTCAACCAAAATTCTTACTTAGAAAATTTCGCATACAACTTTTGTTTCCCAAGAACACCTAGAACAATATGAAGATGGTCGGCATGCTTTTCCTCACTTTTCGAATAAACCAAAATGCCATCAATAAACACTATCACAAACGAATCAAGAAATGGTTTGAATACACCATTCATCAAACTTAGGAAAGTTGCAGGCGCATTTGTCAACCGAAACCACATAACTAAACACTCTCAGTGCCCATAGTGGGTCCTAAATGCCTTTTTGGTATATCCTCAGGCCTAATCTTTAACTGATGATAGTCAGACCTTAGATTAGTCTTAGAGAAAATGGATGCACCATGCAACTGGTCAAATAAATCATCTATCTGAGGTAATGGATACTTATTTCGAATGGTGACCCTATTCAATTATCGATAGTCTATGCATATCCTCATACTACCATCTTTTTTTTTAACAAACAAAATAGAAGCACCCCACGGTAAAGCACTAGGACGAATGAAACCTTTATCAAGAAGTTCTTGGATTTGAGCCTTAACCTCACTTAATTTTGCTGGAGCCAGGCGATACAGAGGGATGGAAATGGGGCGAGTACCAAGTTCCAAGTCAATCCAGAAAACTATATCTCTATCCGAAGGTATACCAGACAAGTTCTCTAAAATATGACACCACAAGAACAGACTCAATAGAGGGAGACTCAACCTCAACATTCTGAATATGAGTCAAATAAGCCAAACAACCCTGCCCCACTAGTTTCCTAGCCCAAATGAATGATATGACCTTAGCTGGCTTAAGCTTGTACACCCTCTCCCATTCTAACTTTTCCCTACCCAAAATCTCTAGAGTCACAGACTTACTGTTACAATTTAACACAGCAAAATAGGGGGACAACCAAGTCATGCCTAAGATTATATCAAAATCAATCATATCCAAAATAACCAAATCAGCCTAAGTCTGAAAACCAATAAACAAGATAGGACAAGCACGATAGACATGGGTGACTATGACAGACTCTCCAACTGGGGTTAAAACATGGATGGGAGCATCAAGTACATCACAAATCATATCCAATACTAAGGCAAACTGAACAGACACATAAGAATAAGTAGAACACAAATCAAACAACATATTAGCCATCTGGTCACAAACAAGAATAGTACATGTGATCACTGTGTTAGAAGATTACGTCTCGTTCTTGCCCGAAAAAGCATAACATTGTCATCTTGACGGGTGACTTCCCTGACTGGCTGCATTGTACCTCTACATGTGATACAATTTCCCCGACCTCTACAATCTCGCTGATTTTCTTCTCGCCCACCTTGTGGATGCCCTCGACCATTATTATAATTTCCAGTGGGTACCATTGTTGTAGTCTGTTGTTGCGCGGGGTCCATCATGTGTGGATGGGGACAATCTCTCCTCATATGTACAGGTTTTCCATAATTATAACAAGTGCGATCGAAAGATGGCCTGCTGCCCCCAAAGGTGCAACTCCTTAGCTATCCTAAATCAAATTCTGAGGTAGAGTTCCCGAGTAATTACCTGAAGTGGGCATAGCGGTCTGAATTAGCCAGGCTGTAAGTGTCAGCCTTCCTGAACCTCTGGATTAGAAACCTTGAAAGTTATTTGTGCTCTTAGATTTCTTAGCCTGCCTATCGTGCCTCGGTCCTTCCACTTTCTTCACAAAATTCATTACCTCATTAAAAATTTTCCCTGTAGAAGTCATGTGCACATACAATACCTGTAACTTAGAGTTCAGTTCTTTAACAAATAGATGGATCCTCATTCCTCAATAGTCACCAATTGCATGGCATATCTAGAAAAAGCATGGAACTTAGACTCATAAGAAGCCAAAGACATACCACCTTGCTCCGAAGCCATGAACTCATCCTTATTATGATCTCAAAAGGTTCAGGGCACATACTTTTCCAAAAACAGATCATGAAACTGGGTCCAAGTGAGTTGTGCTAAAGTTGACGATCTGCATTCCACATATGCCCTCCACCACTACATAGCCTCGCCTTGAAGTTGGAAAATCATGAACTCTACTCCATGTTGATGGACAATACCCAACTGATGAAGCCTCTCATAACAATCCAGGATGAACTCATTGGTGTCCTTACTCTCAGAACCATGGAACACAGGCAGTTTCAATTTTAAGAACTTAGTAAACATCTCATGCTCATTACTAGTCATTACGAGACCCAACAAAGAACGGAAGAAGGCATGAGTACCTTATGTTGCATCACCTCTAAAACTAGTAATAGTAACGGGGCGTTTAGTTGGGGTTTGAGTAACTTGTACTGCTGGAAAGATTCCAGGACCAACCAGACCTTTCAAAAAAATATGATCTGCTTATCTAGAATTGGTCTAAGGGAGGAACTCCGATATTCCTATCTGGTACACCCTCTTCCTGTCAAACATCCTTTTCGTCCTCAATCTCCACATTCTCTTCTACCTCTTCATGAAGTGCGGGAATAGCCTCATCTCTTGGAGCATTTTCAACTGTTGCTCCACCCCTAGTGGGTGCTACCCTTCCTCAAACTCTGCCCTTTGATCTTCCTCTACACCTGCCTCGACCACGACCTCTCACTGTAGATTCCTCAGTTGGCTCGTTGACGGAAGTTACGGAACTGACACCATTGAACCTAATGTTAACCATTTGTGGACAGAAGAATGAAAGAGGTTAGATACCAATTTGGATCACCAGATACCAATTGGAATCAAGTTATAGCATGAAAGGAGACAAGAGAAACATAGAGATTTCATAAAGTCCTATAGCCTCTCGATGAAAAGTGCAAATGTCTCCGTACTAGTCCGCAAAACTCTACGAAACTCATTTTGGTACATCGAGATCAACGAACCTAGGGCTCTCATACCAACCTTTGCACAATCCATACCATTGTGATTGGCACCCACACTAACTCTCCGGTGGGAGAACCATTAATACTAATCAGCTAACCCAAAAACAACATATTTAAAGATACGAAAGTAGGTCCAAATACAGAAAATAAAGTAGAGCTCCCATAAACTCCGAAAGTCTAACAATTTGATAATAAAACATTGCAGAAAACTGCCCTAGAACCTAAAAGTCAATGTACCAAAACATCTAAATTCAATAAGTCTAAGAAAAATAGGTACAACCCAATTTAACATATGAATTAACTAAATAGTCTAAGTCTGAAGGGTGGACTAAACAAGAAACAGAACTCTATGGCAGCCTGAAAGAACTGGCTCACCCTTGAAATTCGGTCGCGATCACTACTCTCTTAGATGAGGTCTGTCAGTAGCTACCTGAAGATGCCCTATACTCAACAAAGAAGGAGTAACAGTAGAATTAGTACACAACCACAGTGTACTGGTAGGATAACGCGGATATTCCAATAACCACAACATATATCAATAATCACAACGATATAAACATGACATACACATAATGTAAATACATATATCGATTATCAATCATGAACAACTTACAATTCCACATTCTCTTTAACAAGTAGTTATGACAATTCAATGGTCCTCTCATGGAACCCATACCCGAACAGTTAGTGTACTGGAATGTGGTACCCGATATTAGTTAGTGTGACGGATGTAACACCCTATCCCATATATGCATCGGACTATGGCACCCGATTCAAGTTAGTGTGTCGGAACATTACACCCGATCCATTTAACACAACCACAATCACAATTACACTCATATGTATATTCTCAAAATCATACAATCATGTGTTGAATCATGGCATATATTTCATCATTCGTTCTCATTTCATTAGGTTTGATCACAATGCTTCATTCCTGTACATACATGCATCACAATGAAGTAATCACAAACCATATCACACAAACAAGAAATCAAATCATTACCTACCTCGAAACCAAGCTTGAATCCCTTTAAGAACTTTGATTCTTCCCTTTCCAGATTCTTTCCGCTCGTTGTAGGTCTACAAACAACAAATTAATGCAAAGATCAATAAACGAGGCCTAATTACCCGTATTACAATCAAAATCCTCAACCCGAGGCCAAACCCAAGATCCTAATACCAATCTTAGGGTTTTTTCCACCATTAACTTCAAATCAAAACCTTTCCCCAATAATAATCACCAAAGAATTTTTTCCACCATTAACTTCAAATCAAAACCTTTCCCCAACAATAATTACCAAAGAATCTAAGTTCAAAGGATCAAAATATGGATTAGGGGAGTCAAATCCTTACCATTAGTGCTAGAAGAAGTGGAAAACTATCAAGAACTTGCCCTGGTTCGTCCCTTAGCTCTCAAGAATGAAAATTGCAAAATAAAACATTTTTGGAGTTTATTTTTGTCTTAAGTCGCGACTAGCCTACTACGGCGGACCTAATCCTGCCACAGCGGCCCCACCCTAGAGGGATAATTCTCGCTCTGGCGTCTTGCGCAGAGACAGAACATCATAATTAGAGTCCCAAACCCCCATTTCACAACACACCTTCAACCCATGACAATCAAAAACTACCCGTTCATGCTAAGATCAGTTTCGAGAGTTTTACTCATCCGAATTCGATTTCGTAAAGTCGTACGGGTTCCTTAATGTCTAAGCCATCCACTCATATGATCAAATTCATAATTAGATCTCTAATTTTTTGCCAAATTTCCCTAGACCTCACTGACTCCGATTTCGTCCAATATTGGATTAGGTTAGGAAATTCCAAGTTACTACCAAAAAGTTTTGTGACCCTGATACTTTCCCCAACGGATTTTCCCTAACGAAGAAATCAGGTCGTTACATTTCCTCAATTTGAAAAATGAATTCTGTCAGGACCCATAATTGTGGATTCAAAGGATGCCTAATACTTTCCCTTTGAAATAACTTAAACCCTTACTACAATATATTGGTTTCGTGGACATTTTTTATTAATTAATTAATCGGTTTCCTAGTTTTCCTAAAATTAGGTGGCGACTCTCTTTTAAAATTCCTTCTTTTGAAATTGATTATTTTTTGTGAGTCACCACGATGTTGCGCCTTTTAAAGGATGTCAACACCCCTACTATAATATATGTATCCATATATATATATCCATATTATTCATTGAGTAACTCGTTTTTACCCATTTTAAAATATGGGTCGAGTTTAATATTTATTCATTTTTGTTTAACTCGTTCTAGGCCCGCTCATTTGTCACTCTTAATCTCACATATACTAATTCTATTTATACTTTCAAATACTACCTAACATATCACTATTTAAAAAAATTCTGAATTAAGATACGTCAAGATGCACCACACCTAAAAAATAGCCTAGACTAATAAAATCATACAATAAGTTATCCCCAAAGTTATGCCTTTAGTCCAAAAAAACTTACTCTCACTCATCAATTTCACGTCCATTTCCCTAATTTACTCTTTCACTCCAAATCAACCCACTCTCTCTCCTAATCATTTTCCTTCCACTTATGTTTATAACAATACCCATGACCGGCAAAATAACTCAACCAATATGGTCCACCAAAATTTATGTTTATCAACATTATGGCCATCAAAACATCCTCTAATTGATTTGGTGGAGTAAAATTTTAGTATGTCAATGGCATAGCTGACATAATGTCCACTCGCTAGTTTGGTGGAGTTTTCACCATATTCAATGATCTCTGACACAAGAGGAGAGACATTGTAATACCTCAAAAAAATTTAAATTAAGATTCAAACTATTCTCCCTATGCATTTAGGCCCGAATCCGGTGATTTTTTTTTATTGTTTATATGTTTTAAGATTAACTCCTAAGTATTGAATGTGTATTATATATGAATTAAGGACATAAGGAACCTCTAGCACTAAGTCGAGTTTAGAACTTCCCTACCGATTAAGTTTTTTCATGAGATCATGCAAGGTCAACTTGAAACAACCATATTTCTCAGACTATGAAGAGTTAGGTAACTACACAGTCTATCAAATTAAAGGCTTGTGAGTCTTCTTTTTAACTTTACTGATCATTTGTTAATTCAAGTTCAATGTAAAAAGTTATGATTGATTCATCAAAGACGCTCCAGACTGACAGCAAGTGACGCCTCATCAGAAGGGGGCGTCATAGTGAAACTGTAAAATTAAAAAAAAATAGTCAATAAATGATAGTTTGAGTGACTATCTATCACTTCAACGATGGTTCAATGGAAAATTTCACTAATTTTATTTTAGATAAGAGTTTTTTGTCCTAAAACCTTTAAGGAGTTATCTAAATGACCTTTGAACATATTAGGAGGACAAAACAATCAGTTTTTATCATTAAAATCCTCTTATTCCCTCCCCAAGCTTCAACGCTCAAGAACTTTATAAAATATCAAGTTAGGGTTCCTCTTTCAAGGTTCTTCTTCAATGTAAGACCTTCTTCAAGGATCAGGGGCGGACCCACATACACCTTTTCTGGTGCTCAAGCACCCATTAACCTCGATGTAAAATTATGTGTGTGTATAAAATATGATAAATTGGGTCCTCTCGATTGGGCATATACATCGGACTCCATATTTAGCTCATGTGGTTTTATTATCAGTTATTAGTAGCTTTCACAGTTCAGTCAGATTTTATTGGATTGACCATATATCAATATATTCAATATTCAGTCTCAGCATGTTATAAATTGCTCATTACATTCAATTAGCTCAGTATTCAGTATCTATATCATGTGCAGATTATATAATTGCTTATTTGCTTTGTTTAGTTATATGTTATTTTAGCTTTATTCTATTCTACATGCTCAGTACCTTTTAAGTACTAACGCATACTGCGCTACATCTTCTCGTGATGTAGGTTCAGGTTCTCAGTATTCAGATCATGCTTAGATCAGTTCCTAATCTCTAGTTCAGCAGAATCAGTGGTGATTCCTCATTCTCCGAGGACAATAGTCATGAGTTTCCTTTTAGTACTTTTAGTCCAATAGATTCACTTTTTGCTAGACTTAGCTGGGGCTTGTCCCTACATTTCTAGTCAGTTAGAGGCTATTTTCAGACATAGTTTGTTCAGCTTAGTATTGAGTTAATATCTTCTTTGTATTAAACTCATCAGTTTTAATTTATCTCATTTATAGTATATGGGTATTCCCCATCTTTTCATTTTATTTATGATTTAGCTTTCGTATTAATTTATTATACTTAGTATGCTCGTGATCATGCCAGCAGGGTTAGCTTGGATCACTTGTGGTCCTAGGCCCCGTATTCGCACCTCGGGGGTAGTTTGGGGTGTGACAAACTTAATATTAGACCACTAGGTTTAAATGTCCTAGGAAGTCTAAAAAGTTGCACTAGGTAGAGTCTTTTTCATGGATGTGTAGTGTGCACCACATCTACTGATAGGGAGGCTACAAAGTGTCTTAGAAAAATCTTCATTTTCTTGTTACTCTTATCGTGCATAAGGTATAATCTAATTTCATTCTAACTCGATGTTCTACGTTTTAGTGATCATGCCTCCTCATAGAGCTAACGCCAGGAATGCAAACGCATCTCCTCTAGTCCCAGATCAGGAAGTTTCTAATGCAGAATTCAGGAACTCCATCCAGATATTGGCTCAAAATGCAGCCAACCATAACAATCAGTGGGTTCAAGCTCCTGTGAATGCAAATGGTGAATCAGCAGCAGCGAGGGTCCATGAATTTATTAGGATGAATCCGTCTCAGTTCTTAGGATCACAGACTGGTAAGGATCCCTAGAATTTCTAGGATGAGATCAAAAAGATCATTGAGGTGATGCAGGTCACTGGGAATGATCGGGTTGAGTTAGCATCTTACCAACAGAAAGATGTAGCTCATATCTGGTACAGTCAGTGGAAAGAGAACAGGGGTACAAACGCTGCTCCTATTACTTAGGATTGCTTCAGCGAAACTTTTCTGGACAAGTTCTTCCTAAAAGAGTTAAGAGAGGCAAAATCTCAGGAATTCATGAACCTGAGACAAGGTAATATCACGATCCAAGAGTATGGGCTCAAGTTTACCAAACTCTCCAGGTATGCTCCTCATATGGTTGTTGATTCTAGAGCTCAGATGAATAAGTTCTTGTATGGAGTGTCAGATTTAGTGAAAATGGAGTGTAGAAATGCTATGTTACTGGGAGATATGAACATCGCTAGGCTTATGACACATGCTCAGCAGGTTGAGGGTGATAAGCTTAGGGAACAGACCAAGGAGAACAAGAAGGCTAGGACTAGGAATTAGGATTATTCTCAACAAAAATCGGGTGCTAGAAATCACTCACAGTCTCAGCAAAAATTTTCAGCCCCAGACCCTTCATCAGCTAGTGTCCCATCCTTCAAGAACAGGTATGATAAAAAAGGTAGGGCATCAGGTTCTAAGTCTCAGGAAAGTGTTCCAGTTACCAAAACCTACCTAACTTGCCCTAAGTGTGGTAAGAATCATCCGGGTGAGTGTCTTGCATAAAAGGAAGGATGCTTTAGGTGTGGTTAGTCGGGTCACATGTTGAGGGATTGTCCTTCTAGACAGGGTCAAAGAGGTAATGCTAGTAGAACTCAATCTACAACTTCAGCAGCACCAGTAGGTCGTCCAACTAAGCAGGGTAAATCATCTGGTACAGGTGACGGTCAGCGCCAAAATAGGCTATATACTTTTCAGGCTCGTCAAGATCAGGAAGATTCTCCTGATGTAGTCACTAGTACGTTTTGAGTCTTTGATCTTGATGTTTATTCATTGTTAGATCCAGGGGCTACTTTGTCTTTTGTAACTCCTTACATAATAGTCCAATTCAGTGTTAGCCCAAAAACTCTTTTAGAACCCTTCTCAGTCTCTACTCCAGTTGGTGACCCAATTATAGCTAGACGGGTACACAGAAATTGCCCTGTCATAGTCTCCCATAAAGTCACCTTAGCAGATCTTGTAGAGTTAGAAATGGTAGACTTGATGTCATTCTAGGCATGGATTGGTTACATTCTTGTTATGCCTCAGTCGATTGTAGAATTAGGATTATTCGTTTTCAGTTTCTAAACAGGCCAATCTTATAATGGAAGGGTTGTAGCTTAGCACCTATGGGTCGATTCAATTCTTACCTTAAGACCAGAAAAATGATCTCTAAGGGATATCTCTATCATCTAGTTCGAGTCAAGGATTATAACTTTGAAACCCTAACTCTTGAGTCAGTTCCAGTAGTCAATGAGTTCCCAGAAGTGTTTCCAGAAGATCTTCCCAGAGTTCTTCCCGAAAGGGAAATCGACTTTGGAATTGATCTCCTTCCAGATACCCAGCCTATTTCTATTCCTCCTTATAGAATGGCTCCAGCAGATCCTAAGGAATTGAAAGAGTAGTTGAAAACCCTTCTAGATAAGGGCTTCAAAAGACCTAGTATTTCGCATGAGGTGCACCAGTATTGTTCGTGAAGAAGAAAGATAGTTCTCTCAGAATGTTCATTGACTATAAACAATTGAACAAGGTCACAATCAAGAATAAGTATCTCATCCCCAAGATTGATGACTTGTTTAACCAACTTCAGGGTGCTAGCTATTTCTCAAAGATAGACCTCAAATTCGGTTATCATCAACTCAGATTCAGAGATAGTGACAATCCAAAAATAGCCTTCAGAACTCGATATGGTCATTATGAATTCGTAGTTATGTCATTTGGACTAACCAATGCTCCTACAGCTTTCATGGATTTGATGAACAGAGTGTTCAAGCAGTACTTGGACTAGTTTGTTATCGTCTTTATTGATGATATCCTTATTTACTCTAGGAATGAGGAAGAACATGCGAGTCATTTGAGAGTTGTCCTACAAATTCTCAAAGATCGTCAGTTATTCGCTAAGTTTAGTAAATGTGAGTTTTGGTTACAATCTATTGCTTTCCTTGGGAATATAATATCCAGCGAAGGGATCCGAGTGAATTTTTAGAAAATAGAAGCAATGAAACAATGGCCCAGACCTACCTCTCATGCAAATATTAGAAGTTTCTTGGGTCTAGCGGGTTATTACAGAAGGTCCGTGGAAGGAGTTTCATCCATAGCCTCACCATTGACTAGGTTGACTCAGAAGATGGTCAAGTTTCAATGGTCAGATGATTGTGAGAAAAGCTTCGCAGAATTGAAAACTAGGTTGACTATAGCTCCTGTTTTGACTCTACCAGAGGGTTCAAACGGTTATGCGATATATTGTGATGCGTTTAGAGTCGGCCTAGGTTGTGTATTGATGTAGCGAGGTAAGGTTATAGCTTATGCTTCCAGACAACTTAAGGTGCATGAGAAGAATTATCCGACTCATGACCTCGAGCTTGCAGTTGTGGTGTTTACACTCAAGATTTAGAGACACTACCTGTATAGTGTCCACATAGATGCGTTCATAGACCATAAGAGCCTTCAGTATGTTTTCATCCAGAAAGAGTTGAATCTTCACCAGAGAAGATGGCTTAAGTTCCTCAAAGATTATGGCATGAGTGTGCATTACCATCCTAGTAAGGCAAATTTAGTAGCAAATGCCCTTAGTAGACTATCTATGGGTAGTGTAGCACATGTTGAGGAAGAAAGAAAAGAGTTAGCGAATGATGTTCACAGACCTACTCGCCTAGGAGTTCGGCTTATGAGCCTATCAGATGGTGGAGTCACAATTCAGAATGGGTCAAAATTTTCTTTGGTAGTAGAGGTTAAGGAAAAGTAAGACAGTGTTCCAATCTTGATTGAACTTAAGGGTGCAGTCCACAATCAGAGAGTGGAGGTTTTCTCCCAATGGGGAGATGGTATACTTCGCTATTAGGGTATAGTGTGTGTTCCTGATGTTCGTGAATTGAGACAGCATGTTCTTGTAGAAGCCCATAATTCCAGATATTCTATTCATCCAGGCACCATTAAGATGTACCGCGATCTGCGGGAGGTCTTTTGGTGGAATGGCATGAAGAGGGATATAGCAGACTTTGAGAGGTAGTGCCCCAACTGCTAACAAGTGAAGGTAGAACATCAGAAACCAAGGGGTATGCCTCAAGAGATTCACATTCCTACTTGGAAGTGAGAAGTGATCAACATGGATTTCATTACAGGGTTACCTCATACTCGCAAACAGTATGACTCCATTTGGGTGATAGTTGATAAATGACTAACTCTTCTCACTTTTTGGCGGTCAAGACTACAGATTCGACAGAGGACTATGTCAAGCGTTACATTAATAAGATAGTCAGGTTGCATAGGGTTTCTTTGTCTATCATTTCAGATAGAGGTCCTCAATTTACCTCTCATTTTTTGAAGTCATTTCAGAAGGTTCTTGGTACTCAAGTTAATCTTAGCACAGCATTTCATCCGTAGATAAATGGCTAGGCAGAGCGTACCATTTAGAGCTTAGAGGACATGTTGAGAGCTTGTGTGATCTACTTTAAGGGGAGTTGGGATGATCATCTTCCTCTCATTGAGTTCGCCTACAATAATATTTACTATTCCAGCATTCAAATGGCCCCTGATGAGGCATTGTATGGGCGTAGATGTAGATCTCCAGTTGGTTGGTTTGAAGTAGGTGAAGCAGCCTTGATAGGTCCAGATTCAGTCTATGCTGCTATGGAGAAAGTGTAACTCATTAAAGATAGACTTAAGATTGCCTAGAGTCGCCAGAAGTCTTATGCAGATGTGTGAAAAAGGCAATTAGAGTTCCAAGTTAATGACTGGGTTTTCCTGAAACTGTCACCTATGGACCAGGTGATGAGATTTGGCAAGAAAGGGAAGCTCAGTCCTGGATATGTAGGCCCTAACAAGATTCTGAAGAGGATTGATAAAGTGGCTTATGAGTTAGAGTTGCCAGCAGAATTAGCAGCAGTGCATCTGGTTTTTCACATTTCACTTTTAAAGAAGTGTGTGGGTGATCCACCATCCATAGTGCCATTAGAGAGTGTGGCCATGAAAGATAGTCTCTCTTATGATGATGTACCAGTTGAGATTCTCAATCAACTGGTTAGAAGGTTTAGAAACAAAGAAGTCGCTTCAGTCAAGGTTTTGTAGAGGAGTCAGTCTGTAGAGGGAGCTACTTGGGAAGCAGAAATAGCCATGAGGTCCAAGTATCCTCACCTCTTTCTTTTCGATTTCACTCCAGCTTGAGGTAATAGTTCCTCTTCAGTTTTTTTCAGTCATTCATGTGCAGATTCAGTCTTAGTATCACGTTTCTTCAGTTTGTATTTGCATTTTCATCGTATTTGCATGTTCTTGGAACTCAGTTCAGTCAGAAACTCAATTCTCAGTGTTTAGTGGTAGGGTTACAGCTTTTTCCCTCCATACTCAGCTAGTTTAGTCTTCATTCGAGAACGAATGGTCCAAAGGGGGAGATAATGTAACACCCCGTATCCAAAACAGATTAAAAATGTAGATTTTGAGAAGTTGCAGGTGCAACCCACGGTTGCCACCCACAGACTGTAGGTCAGACAATTGCCCGTGTTGGTGGTTCGTGGTTCTACATCCCCTCCCATAAAGTGCCTCGAACTTTGCCATGTCAATGCTGGAGTGGTAACTATTATTGTAGGAGAACTCACATAAAGGTAGGAACCTATCCCAATGTCCTATAAAGTCAATCACACATGCCCTCAACATGTCCTTTAACACTTAAATAGTCCTCTCTGACTGCCCGTCCATTTGTGGATAGAAGGTTGTGCTAAAGGTGAGTTGAGTGCCCAATTCATCATGTAATTTTCTCTAAAAATTGGATGTGAACTGCGTACCACAGTCTGGGATGATAAAAAGAGGCACCCCGTGCACCCTCACTATATCTTTCACATAAACCTTAGCCAACTGCTGAGCATAATAGTCTATTCTGACTGAATAAAATGGGCTGACTTAGTCAATCTATCAACCACTACCTAAATAAAATCAAACTTTCCTAATGTCTTGGGGAGGCCAACCATAAAGTCCATAGTTATACCTTCCTACTTCCATTCCGGAATTGGCATTCTCTAAAGCAAACCTGTAGGTCTTTGATGCACATACTTTACGTGTTTGCAGTTTTGGCACTTAGCCACATACTCAGTTATGTTTTTTTTTCATGTCAGGCCACCAATAAAGTCGTTTTAAGTCTCGGTACATCTTGGTCACACCCGAATGAATGGAATACCGCGAACCATAAGATTCTGTCAATAATTTCTTAATCAAGTCATCTACTCGAGGGACACAAATCCTTACCTTAAAGCTGAGCACACCCCCCACATCAAGAGTTGTATCTTGTGCCTTACCAAACACTGTCCTCTTTCTGAGCTCATTCAAACTATTATCCTTAAACTGTTTGGCCTTGATATATTCAATGAATGTGGCCCTCACCTCAATGCTAGCTAATACCCCCCCCCCCCCCTTTTTCTGAGATGCCCAACTGCATGAACTTAGATTCCAAGGTTTGAATTTCCTTAGCCAAAGGTCGCCTGGATACACTCAAGAAGGCTAGACTACCCATACTCACCGCCTTTCAGCTTAATGCATTTGCCACCACGTTAGCCTTACTCGAATAATACTGAATGGTCACATCATAATCCTTGAGTAACTCCATCCACTTTCGTTGTCTTAGATTTAGGTCCTTTTGAGTGAATACTTGTTGTAGGCTACGATGTTCAGTAAATACCTCACATTTGACACCATAAAGGTAATGCCGCCAGATATTAAGGGCAAACACCACCGTCGCCAACTCCAAATCATGTGTCAGGTAGTTCCTCTCACGTACTTTCAACTGCCACGATGCATAAGCTATGACATTTTTGTCCTGCATCAACACAGCACCTAAACCCGAATGTGAAGTATCATAATAAACAATGAAATTTTTACCTTCCACAAGTATTGCTAGAATAGGTGATGTGGTCAGAAGAGTCTTGAGCTTTTGAAATATCTCTTCACATTTGTCAGCCCACTCGAAAGGTACCTCCTTTTCGGTCAACCTTGTCAAATGTGTGGCGATAGAAGCAAAATTCTTCATGAACCTACGATAATAACTAGCGAGCTCCACAAAACTCCTAACTTCAGTCACAGAGCTAGGCCGAACCCAATTCTTAACCGTTTCAATCTTTTGGGGATTTACCATTACCCTTTCCCTTGAAACTACATCTCCCAAGAAGCCAACTGAAGTCAACCAGAACTAACACTTAGAGAATTTAGCATACAAATTTTGTCTCCCAAGAACACCCAGAACAATGCGAAGATGGTCGGCATGCTCTTCTTTACTCTTCAAATAAACCAAAATATCATCAATGACAACAATAACAAACAAATACATGAATGGCTTGAACACACCATTTATAAAACTCATGAAAGTTGTCGGTGCATTTGTCAGCCCAAACGACATCACTAGAAACTCATAGTGCCCATAGTGGGTCCTAAACGCCATCTTTGGTACATCTTCAGGCCTAATCTTTAATTAATGGTAACTAGACCTTATATCAATCTTATAGAAAATTGATGCACCTTGCAATTGGTCAAAAAGATCATCTATCCAAGTCAACATATACTTATTTTGAATGGTGACTCTATTCAACTGTCGGTAGTCTATGCACACCATCATACTACCATTTTTTCTTAACAAACAAGACAGGAGCACCCCATGGGGAGGCACGAGAACGGATGAAATCTTTATCAAGAAGTTCCTGAATTTGAGCCTTAAGTTCTCTTAACTCCACCGGAGCCATGTGATAAGGGGGGATGGAGATGGGGCGGGTACCAGGTTCCAAATCAATGCAGAAATCTGTATCTCTATCCGAAGGCATACCAGGCAAATCGGTAGGAAATGTTTCTCTAAATTCAGACACTACAGGAGACTCAATAGAGGGAGACTCAACCTTAATATCCTGAATATGAGCCAAATATGCCAAACAACCCTGTCCCACCAATTTCCTAGCCCGAATGGAAGATATGACCTTAGTTGGCTTAGGTTTGTACACCCCTTCCCACTTTAACTTTTTCCTACCCGAGATCTCTAGAGTCACAAACTTAGTATTACAATTAAGCAAAGCATAATAGGGGGACAACCAAGACATGCCTAAGATTATATCAAAGTAAGTCATATCCAAAATAACCAAATCATCCCAAGTTTGGAAACCCATAAACATAATAGGACAAGAACGATAAACATGGGTGACTATGACAGACTCTCCAACTGGGGTAGAAACATAGATGGGAGCATCAAGTACATCACAAACCGCATCAAATGCCAAGGCAAACTGAACTGACACATATGAAAAAGTAGAACCCAAATCAAACAGCACATTAGCCATCCGGTCAAAGACAAGAATAGTATATGTGAACACTGCATCAAATATCTCCGCCTTGGTCTTACCCGAAAAGGCATAAAACTGAGCTATGTCATCTTGACAGACAACCTCCTTGCCTGACTGCGCTGCTCCCCTACCTCCATTACCATTACCCCGACCTCCATAGCCTTGCTGATTTCCTCTTCGCCCATTTTGTGAACGTCCTCTACCATTATTATTGTTGCATGTGGGTATCACTGCTCTAGTATGTTGTTGCACGGGATCCAACATGCGCGGTTGGGGACAAACTCTCCTCATGTGTCCAGGTTCCCATAATTATAACAAGTGCGATCAAAAGGTGGTCTATCGCTAGCCGAAGATGCAACTCCCTGACTATCCTGAATATAATTTTGCTGTAGAGTTCCCTAATAACTACCTGTAGAAGTAGGCATGGCAGACTGAATTGGCCAGGCTACAAGCGTCGGCCAACCTGAACCTCTAGAGTTAGAACCCTAAAAATTACTAATGCTCAGTCTTAATTTGTCCATCACATCTAACTCCATCTACTTTCTTCACAAATTTGGTCACTTCATTAAAGCTTTTTCCTGCAGAAGTCATGTAAGCAGACAATACTTGAAGTTCGGGGTTCAATCCCTTGACAAATAGACGAATCCTTTCATCCTCGGTAGTTACCAATTGTGTAGCATATCTAGACAAGGCATGGAACTTAGCCTCATAAGCAGCTACAAATATACCATCTTGCTCCAAGGCCATGAACTCATCCTTCCTACGATCCCTCAAAGTCCGGGGCACATACATTTTGAAAAACAGAGCATGAAACTGTGTCCAAGTGAGTGGGGTAAAGTTGACGATCTGCATTCCACAGAAGCTCACCACCATTGTTTAGACTCACCCTGAAGCTGGAAAGTCACAAACTCTACTCCATGCTGATGGACAATACCCAACTTATGAATCCTCTCATAACAATACAAGATGAACTCATAGGCGTCCTCACTCTCAGAACCATGGAACACAGGCGGCTTTAATTTCAGAAACATAGTCAACATCTCATGCTCATTATCAGTCATCACATGACTCAATAGGGGACAGAAAAAGGAATCAGTGCCTACTGTTCCACCCACGTTAACAGCAATAGGGGGGTTGGCAGGAGTTTGAGTTTCTTGAACTGTGGGAAGAACTCCAGGACCAACCAATCCTTTCAGAAAAGTCATAATCTGTTAAGCTAACACTGGGTCTAGGGGAGGAATCATGTAGTCTCACCATGTACCTCCTCCTCTTGTCCAACCTCCTCCTCATTCTCAACCTCTACATTCTCCTCTACCTCTTCGTGATGCGCAGGAGGAACCTCATTTCTGGGAGCATTCTCAATCGAAACTCCATCCTTAGTGGGTGCTACCCTTGCTCTTCCTCTACCCCTGCCTCGACCACGGCCTCTTGCTGTGGAATCCTCAGCTAGCTTATTGACGGGAGATACGGGTCTGACACAATTGAAACGAGTGTTAACCATCTACGGATAGAAGAATGAAGGAGATTAGATACCAATTTAGATCACCGGATACCAATTTGAATCAATTCATAGCACGAAAGAGTAGAAACAAAGAGATTTCCTAAAGTCCTATAACATCTCGAAGAAAAATACAGACGTCTCTGTACAGTTCTGCAAGACTCTACTAGACTCGTTTTAGAACAACGAGATCAACGAACCTAGTGCTCTAATACCAACTATGTTACGACCCAGACCGTCGTGATTGGCACCCACACTAACCCTCCAATGGGAGAACCATTACTACAGCCCAACTAAGCAAACTCACCCAAAATCGAAACATTTAAAGATACAGAAGCAGGTTTAAATGAAGAATAAAAATGGAGTTCCCATAAACTCCATAGGTCTAACAATTAACTAACCAAAATATTGCAAAAGTTCAACCCCTAGAAACTGAATGTCATCGTACCAAAACATCTAAAGTGCAACAAGTCTAAGAAAAAAGGGTACAACCCCAACTATCATAAGAAATATCTAAATAGTCTAAGCCCGAAGGATATGGACTAAACATTAAGAAAGACTCCATGATAGCCTGGAAGAACTAGCTCACCATTGAAATTCGATCTCGATCACTGATCTCCTAGCTGAGGTCTATCAATAGCCGTTTGTAGATGTCATGTACTCAATAAAGAACGAGCAAGTACAGTATGAGTACACAACCACAGTGTACTGGTAGGATAACACAGCTATTTTAGTAAGCGAAACATATATAAGCAGTCACAACATAGTAAACATGACATGTACATAATATATATACACATTGGTTATCATTTCAGGAGCAATGTACAATTCTACAATCTCAATACAAGTAAATATGATAATTCAATGATCCTCTCATGGAACCCATACCCAAACTATTAGTGTGTCAGAATGTGACATCCGATTCCAATTAGTGTGTCAGAACGTGACACCCTATCTAATATATGTGACGGAACATGACACTCGATCCAATATATATGTCGGAACGTGACCCCCGATCCAATCAACACAATCACAATCCCACTTATAATGTACCTACTCATAAGAATACAATCAAGTGTTGAATCATGGCATACATTTGTTCATTCATGCTCAATTCATTTGGTTGGGTCAATAGTGTTTTCATTCACATACATATATGCATTACAATGAAGTAATTACCAAAATATATCACACAAACATGAAATCAAACCATCACCTACCTTGAAATTAAGCTTGAATCCACCTACGACACTTGAATCTTCCTTTTCTGAATTCTTTTTGTTTGTTTGTGTTCTAAAAACAACAAATAAATACAATGATCAATAAACGAGACCTAATTACTCGGATTACAATCAACATTATCAACCCTAGGCCAAACCCAAGATTCAATACCCAATTTAGGGCTTTTCCACCATTAATTTCAATCAAAACCTTCCCCTAATAATACATACCCAAGAATCTAAGTTCTACGGATCGAAAAACGGGTTAGGGGAGTAAAATCCTTATCTTTAGTGCTAGAAGAGGTGGAAAACCTTCAAGAAATAGCCCTGGGTCGCCTCTTAGCTCTCAAGAACGGAACTTGCAGAAAAATAACGTTTTTGGGGTTTAATCCCGACTTAAGTCACGACTGGGCCTCTACGGCAGACCCCATCCTACCACAGCGGTCCCTCCCTAGCGTCTTGCGAGGAGACAGAACATTGGAATTAGAGTTCCAAACCCCCATTTCACCACACACCTTCAACCCATGACGTTCAAAAACTATCCTTTCACGCTAACTTCAATTTCAAGAATTCTACTTGCCCGAATTTGATTTCATAACGTCGTACGGGTTCCTTAACGTCTTAGCTATCTACTTATGTGATCAAATTCATTATTAAATCTCTCATTAATTATCAGATTTCCCTAGACCTCACTGACTCGGATTTCGTTCAAATCTGAACTAGGCTAGAAATTTCCAAGTTACTACTCAAATGTTTTCTGGCCCCAATTCTTTCCCCTATGGAAACCAATCATTACAGTTATATCGATCAAGAACAGGAGTATATGATCATTTACTTGTATATGTTGTCATTAGATACTAGATATATAATTCTTTGCATCTAGGCATGTATGTGAATGAATTTTAGCTTATAAATTTTATAAACAATCTCATTCTCATCTCGTTTTCAATCTCTATTAGAATTGTATTTCCTTTTATCGTGTATATGATCTTTGTACCTTTTCAATATTGATCGATTTGCAGATGTGTTAAAATGACTACAACTTGATCATTTTTAAGTAGTACTATTCTTGATAATGATTTCATCGATATTATATGCATCATAAATACCATCAAAAATCCATGTTTTGAAATGTCTCAATAAAAGAGTGATATAGGTCATCGTTGAACAAAAAAAAAACTTGTAATTGTTGAAGAAGAATTAAGGAGAAGAAGAAGTGCAAAGTTTGTCGAATCTCCCAAAAAATGAAAGAATTTTGATTTTTTAAAAAATACTTTTACAGGCAGTGATTGTGCCTGAAATTGCCAAGTTATTGCAAGCGTGATTTCCACCTCAATTTATGTCTTTTAGTTATATCCCTTAATTAGTTAGACTTAATGATATATATCTAACTACTACGTATCTCGGATGTATGTATCCGAGGTGAAAAATATGGTATAATACGTAATTATGCAAACTGAAGGGCAGTGAGATAATAAAGTACTAAACTAGTGAGATTTGTGTTGTTTATCCTTTTTCTTTTGTATATTTAGGTCCTATATAGGTATGATTTGAGATTAGATTACTTTAAAGTTAAAAAGAATTTTGGGCATGCAATTTGAATTTCTTAAATTGTATTTTTGTAATAAGTTCTTTTTTTCAACTCTTATACAATTTTACCAAATGAGCAAATCATAATTCATAAATAAGATAACATGATATAATACAATATTGATAAATCATGGATCTCCATGCTCCTTTTATAGATAAATATCAGTAATTATAAGCTTTTAAATATACATAATTTTATAAAGAGTCAACAATAATAGTAACTAGTTATTATTTAATCCTTTTTTTCACGGCGAGCTTGAGTGTTTTCAAATTTTAAAACAAATAGTTTTTTTTTACAAAATATAAATATATGAATCGAATTCTTCATTAAATTTTTTAAAATTTCAATTCTATTTTTTTAATTTAAAATTTAAAATCACGATCCACAATTAAATATTCAAATGCCTACCTAGATGGCATGTCCTTCGACCGATTAAACAATCAGCCACAACTATTATTACCATCTTTCGCTATCACTTGCCATCTACGACCACCAATGATTATATAAAAAAAAATTAAACATTTAATTATTATATAATATTAAACTAATTTAGTATTTTATTTAAAAAAATTAAAAATTTTATACATTTGAATAAATAAATAATTTTCAATAAATATTTTAATATTTGTTTTTGAACTTCTTAATAATTATGCAAATTTTGATAACATAAATTAATCTTAATAAAAAACAAATGAAGTTGCCAACCATCTTCGTAAGTGCCGTGTTTATAAAATGTTCTTTGGTGTCCCTACGACCTTTCCATATCAGCCAAACTTGTTGGAGGTGTAAAGACAAATGACCACCTCCTCCTACACTTACTTTCTTGATTTTGACATTTTAAACTTTTTTTTTATTTTATATTCAATGTTTAAAATTTATATTAGAGATCAATTAAATTTAAATTGCATACCCCAACGCTCATCAGAGTGATGCTTTCAATAAAAAAAATTTCATACCCAAAATTCAAATCTTAAACTTTTAATTAAGAATAAAACCACCGTCTCACCGCAACCCAACAAACTTTTAAGCCATGAGGCAAGTAGGAAGGGGAGTCACATTTTTGCTTTTGAAGGAAAAACAGGAAAGAAGAGAGAAGGGTCGGTGATAGACTAAATTCCAATGGTGAATGAATATGAACACAAATGTTGGACGAAAGGTTGAATGTTGAACAAATTTCACCTCTAATTCAACTTGCGGTTTTCCCTTTTTTCTTTAAATTTCCAATTCTTCCTATGATTCATTCAATTTAATAAAAAGGTGGAACCAACAGAAAAACAAATCATTGAAAAAGATACCTTTTTTTTCGTTTCTTTTCTAGAACCACAAAGCATATTCTTTCCTTTAAGGGGATAATTAACAAACTCATTCATAAACCCTAATGCACTTTTAATCTCAATCCCAGAATCTTTTTTTCTTGATCCACCCACATTTGAGGTTAGTTTTTCTATCTTTTTGTTATGGGTTTTGATTGCAATTTATGTTATGATTTTACCTGATGTGAAATTTATTAATGTAATGTGTGTTTTTTCATAATATGTTGAAATGCCTCTTAATTTCCTTCATCATTGCATATGAGATATATCTATGTTTTAATTGCTTAAGCTTACGTGTTTTCACCCCTTATTCTTGGAGTGTATTGTAGTAAGTATTTTGAATTACTTGCCTGAATATTGTCTTTATGAAATATATGGTGTTGATGGCAGCTAATGTTGTTTTTCCTAGTTTGCCTGGTGCATCATTCTTTTAATTCATTGTATGTGGATCAATGTTTTCTAATTTGAATAATTGTTTGAGTAGGTGATTTCTGCCCGTATCGGTAGTGATTGGGGGCTAAAAGGACCTTGTAGGAACTGATCACTAAAAATGCAGAACAATTTCATGGATAGTAATTGGGGTTCATCAGAAATGTTCCCCATTGATCCTCTCATGCCATACGAATTTGGAGCCGATTTCCTCTCTCATATATCATTGATTGTTGATGGTTCTAGAAATTTATATGTGCCTGGCAGTCAGGCACTTCAAGAGGCATTTAAGTGCTTTTCAAAATATGCTGGCGCACTGCTAGTCTGGTTTGCTGCTGGATCGAACTCCAGAGGTAATACCCAAATATCAGGCGGTTATCAAGGTTCAAGAAATACAAGGTCTAGAATGTCAATTCAAACACAAGAAACAACTTCAAGTAGACATTATTTTATGGAACTCTTCTGGCAATCAAGATGCAAAGGGGAAATTACCATCCCTGTGATATTTAGGAAGATTTCAAAGTTCACTCTGAATCAAATGTACAAAGAAGCAAAACATCTTCAATCAATTCCTATTCTCTCACTAGCTGCTGCTTTAGTACCTCCATTTGACAATTTGTAAGCTTTTATTCTCAATAAATTTCATTGTGAACTCTTTTAACTCTGATTTCTTATGAGATGGATTTATTTAAAGCCATATACATTACCTTCACAGAAAGAAAAAGAAAAAGAATCCCATTTAGGTTTGGACTACTGCTTTTGGGCTGAGGTTCTTATAATTGCTTTTGGTCAAATGAATGATTATCAGCTCTGGTGATGTTCTATCTGTTCAACTGGATCGTAGTGCTATGGAATCACAGAGTGGTGACGATCACCGGCCCTGTGAGGTTGATCACCGGGGATGTGATAATTCATTTTTTCAGAATTTAAATTGGTCTAGACATGCAGTTGAACCCAGAACGGGTATTGAGTTTCCTACTATCTTGGACAACCTAATAGCTGGGGAGCGAAATTCCAGTTTCACATCAGAGGTAAATATGTCAAACATGAACTACTGGTATTCAACTGATAATTGAAATGGATATTTCTTGTGATACTCAATGCAGTACTTAGATTTAGCTATTCATACTTTACAAGGATTCTATCCTGCAATTATTTTGTTTGTTCAGCAGTAACTGCACCACTTTGATCATTTCTCCTCTATATTGTGATCCCAGCTTAAATGGACTGTCCAATTAGACTGTTTGGTTTCTGACTTGCTATTTGGTTCAGTTAATTGAGTGTTGTGGTTCCTGAATCTTGTTAATTAATGGCCAAATTGATGATACTGAAGTTAGGTTTGCTTCCAAACTGAAGAAGATATGTGCTTCTGTTATGACTATTTGATTTTAGGCTTCAGTCTTCTAGCCATTTAAGTAACAGAAGAGTAGACACCCAGAGAAGAAGAGAAAAGGGCAATCCATTTTAACTTTGCAACATAACAAATACCAAACCAGACATTAGTGAATGCAACAGTGAAAACTATTAATATAATCAATTCCATGGTTTCAAACATGAAATCCCAAAATGAAAACAATAGGAAAAGGAAAAAATATGTATATATTTTTCTATCAACCAGACTGCAAAATTATTTGAGTCAACACAGTAAGGAGCCTCCCCCCTATTTTTCTCTTATGGACTAAACAATGGATTTGCTCATATTACTAGTCTCAAACTTGGATAAAGGAGGATACTGGTAGTTTATGGCGAACATAAAATTAGTCTAATAATGATGAATCATCATATATACATTTGGCCGTGCTCACCTAGGCACTCTTTGTCAAAGTAGAATGAAATGGATTATGAGGATTCATATGCTGATCCAAACTAGTTTGGGCTAATAGATTGAGTGTAGACATTAATGAGATACATATACATATACCATATAATTAAGAGAGGGAGAGTGATCATTGAGGTCGGTAGCGTATAGGTGATTCAGGAAAGGACAGTGAATAACTGGGAAGTTCAGAATGAAACAAGGAGGAGGGAAAAAAAGCCCCATAAGTTCTAAATGCTTACTGGAGAAAGAAGAAAAGGAGATACTGATTTAGACATGTCGATTTTGTCCCTGCTATAATATGGGAGAAGATTACCTGTAACCTTGGAAAAAATTGGTTACTATACCCATTAACAATTCTTTAATAACGTGTATCAGTTAATGTTAGTCGGTTTTGTAGAAATAAATTAGAAAGAGCCACCACTATCCCAGAATCTAAACTTGGAAAAGAAGAAGCAAGGGAACGCATTGTAAGAAAAAAATGACCAAAGCAATTAAGCGAATATGGTACTTTGGATGCTTTCTACAACTATGCCTTGATGTGAAAAGTTACTTCTTATATTCTTTCCTTCCAACATTTGGTAGTATTAATTATGTCATCATAATATTAAGAGGAAAAAGTTAATTTCACCATTATCTTAGTTGCATTGCCTTGTTTCGTTTCTAGCTGATCAATGTCCTTTTGCCTAGTTCACTATTTACATAGATAAGATATTAGTGAAAAGTTGAAGCGGTAAAAGTAGAGTGTCTAACTATTACCTTTCTTGAACAAAAGAATAAAAAAAGTAGTCACTGACTAGGATCTTGCATGACATTTCCAATATTCGATGCTATGATATTATTTGATTTTGTAAGATCCTGGCATTGGTCTGAGAAAATGTAATCTTGAATTCTCTCTCCAGATTTCCATTTCCCATACGATCTGACTGAAATCTTAATCAGAGTTCAGACATTGTTATGATGCAGTTATGAGTTTAGTAGCCAATAAAAGTTCAAAATGACTTTTTTAAATTGTTCATAAAAGTTTAAAATGACTTCTGCTTGAATTTTAGGTTCTTGTTGGGACTGGATCCAGAATAATGAAAATTATCAGAATTAAATCTCTAAAGGTTTATGCATTTGGCTTCTGTAAGTTCCAGCTCTTCCCTAGACTGCCCTGAGCTCTATAGCAAGTTCAAAAGTTCCATCTTCAGAGCTTAACTATCTTTTGTTATGTATAGATGTGCATCCTTTTGATGTCTGCCGGAAGTTGGGTTGGAAATATGCCTCGGTTCCTTTTTGTGAACTGAACAAGCAACAAGATTTTTATCAGGATCTTCTCAGGTATGCATTTATTGTAAGCATCCCAATGTCTCTGCCTCTCTGGAGTTAAATACTTGATCTTGTGCATATCTTTTCCTTTTGCCATGGTCTTAACATTGTCATTCTTGAATCTGGCACAACGTTCTTGGGGTTTTGCCTCTGAAGTTAAGTTTAAAATTGTTTAGTGCTTAAGTTTGCACTTACTTTCTGATAAGTAACTTTTTGATTCTACATTGCCTGTTTCATTGTTTGGATTTTTGGTTCTAGCTGTAGTAATTGATGTTCAAATCTCCATGTAATATATTTTGTTTTCCTGAGCTGGTAAAATGAAGTTATGTATTACACAGTAGGAATGCTCTGTATCTCTGTACTTTTGCAGAATCTCCTTGGTCCTCTGTTAATGAATTTTACCTTATCTTATTAAAGAGAATGAACTGTGTCGTGTGACCTCAATTATGCCCATTAGTGAACTAACCAAGCTGCTTTCTTCATTTCTTTTGCTGCTTTTACAGTCCATGTTTTCACTCCTTCTCTTCATCCTACACCATCTATATAGCTTTTCCTCTCTTTTTGTTAAAGTTACTCCTTTTCATCTAAGTTTTTTCTGTTTCTTTTCTCCCCTTTGCTTCACTAGAAACCTTTCACCATCACCAGTATCAACTGGTGACTTCGTGGGTAATGATCATATCTCCTATGCACATCAATGATTTAGATTGTAAGTATCATTCTTGTGTTGCTATTCCAACTAATTCTTGAACAGTAGCCTTATGACGTGATCCAACACAATCCTGTGCTTAAATATTGTATCCAATTGCATGACTGCACGTGGCTTATAAAACTACAAAATTTTAGTTATCATATATGATGACTACCCCCCACCCCCGTCCCCCCCCCCCCCCACACACAAAAAAAAAAAAAACAGCAACACCTAAGTGTGTCAAGTTGAGCGGTGTAGGATCTTTTCCCCACAAATGGTATTGTATGGTTCATTTGTTCATCTTTGAAGCACCCTAATTATACACTCGCACAAGTGAAATGGGTGGATTAGAGTGGGGGATTAATGGGTTAGATTTCGAAATGTTGAGTTCAGGGTCAGACACTTGAGAAGCAACACTAGCCTTCTAGCTCAAGAAGCATATGCCATTCTGTTTATGAAGTGATTAGAGGTTGTGCTGTGTTGCTATTGTTTTCTCACACCAGTGCTGTTGGACGTTCTGCAGGGAAGACATAAGCATGACCGTAAGGCTTGTTGTTAGCTGCAATGGAATCAAAATCAACACAGTTCGAGAGTACGTTGAAATTTCTCTCCAGATCTTGAAAAGCTTTGCTCTCACCCTTTCATGTTACCATGTTGGACATTGTGTTTCCATCAGATAAAATCCTGTTTTAAAAATCAAATTGTTCACTATTTCATGAATTGTTTTCAAAATTATATGAGTAATTTGCTAAATATGACTTACTTCCCACTTCCTTATATTGAAAAAGTGACAACTTTTAAACCAATCAAAAAAGAAAAAATGATAACCTTTAAATTGTTATTTGTGACCTCAATACTGTTGAAGAATCGATTTGTAAGAGCTGTCATTGCTCTTCTTGATAATTGTATCAAGGCAATTAATGATCTTGAATTTCAAATTGAGAAGTGCCTAGAAACTGCATCCACTATTACGTTAAAGGGAAAAAAAAATACCTCTGTTCCACTTAGTTTGATATTTCCATTATTAATCCTTTCCAATACGAACGAACATTCCTATATTTTCTTATTGAGAAGCCATGGAAATGTTTAAGACCATAAGTTTCAAAAGTTTTATAGCCACACAAATGTTATGATATATTCAAGTCCATAAGTTTCGAACTTTGTCCCAGTTTAATTACAAAAGTCTCTTGAGTGAAATTTCCAAACACATGGAAGCTTTCAAATTTGCCATTCATAGACTCATATTCTGAACTCTGTTTCAATTGCCACTTTCTGCAGTGTTTTTGAGAAATCTCTTCGAGCTCGGTTGTTCAAGGTCTGCCCAACTGTTGTCTTCCACTCACAGTTATTTTTCCTAGGTATTTACTACTGCCAGAGAAGAAAAAGACCCTCAATACTGACACTCTTTGTTTCCCTTACAGGCAAATCCTGACACCGATTATCACTGTCTAGAAACATTTGGTTCTATGTTCTCTCAAGATATTCCTATACATGCAGTAAGCAAGCTATAACCTTCCCACCATCCATTTATTCTAGGAAGCCTCTTCATCCATTATTATAATATATATATACATGACTGAAATTTTCAGGGTACCACAATCAATTTTCGACGAACAACTGATGGACATTTAATTACTGAGAGTAAGTTAAATATAGTTTAGATCACATATTCTTCTATTTGCTTATTCTTTTAATAAGGGGATT
This sequence comes from Solanum bulbocastanum, assembly GCA_037074985.1. NCBI lineage: Eukaryota > Viridiplantae > Streptophyta > Magnoliopsida > Solanales > Solanaceae > Solanum > Solanum bulbocastanum. The sequence goes on from CM073604.1 coordinate 33,411,075, forward strand.
ATGCAAAACATCTCACTTTTGGACTACTATTCTTCGCAGTCGGGGGCAACCATATTGGAGCAGTTCAGAGTAGAGAATTGTGTAGTAAGTGAACTGTCCTTTAATTTATTACTAGGCACTTCTGGACATACTATGCGAAGTGGGGCAAGATGTTGATTCTTGGGGAACTAACTAGAAGGAGAAAATGTATGGGATAAGTATAGATTCTTACACTTGTTATTCTTGCTTCTCCAGGGGCAATTTTTGATATGTACATTGGTGATGTTCCTATATGTGAGGAAACAAAAGAAGAGATCGGGAAAAATGTTGCAAGTATCATTAGGGGGTGTTAAAAAGATGGGGTTTTATCCTTCTGCTTCTACAAGAGCTTATTTGCTGGTAATGGCTCAGGTTCTTGTGAACTTGACTTCATAGTGCAGTTCATAGCGTCTCGAGTACTAGACATAAATCTCAAAATGAGCATAGGTTTCACGAGGATAAGCGATTGTTAGGCTTATATATGTAGAATTCATTTATTTTAGGCAGGGTTCTTATATTCAAAATCGATTAGAATTCATTTATTTTAGGCAGGGTTCTTATATACAAAATCGATTAGAATACCTTGTTGGCGAGCTTCCCCTCTGCCAACTGTTGTAAATGAAAAGAGGCTTGTTCTGCATTTTTTGGCCTTAAGCTTCTCTCATATTCTGTATAATATTGGTTGATCTTGTCAAGTGATTTGTAGTATTATAAAAATCTGCTAGTTAGATAGGATATAAATTAAAATGAGTGAGAATTATAGGATTGGTTGTTGTGGGCAGCAACATGGCTGCATATATAGGCCAACATACTTCAAATTCATTCGAGAAAGGTAGAACCATTGGCACCACTTTTCATTTAGATATTTTTAGTGAGACATATATTGTAAACACCCATAGTAGCATCTTATTATATTATTTTGACACTTTTCGCTGATATGATATGATGAGTGTAATAAATTCAAAATGCAGGTTTATTTAGTAAGTTTTTTTCTGCTCTTCCCCATTTTTTCAGTCACCACCTCCCACCATTTTCCCAAACTTAAATCCCTTTAATGATACTCCCAATATCTCTTTATCTCTTTAGAAAAATTTATTTGAATTTTGTTTTCCATATCACTTCTTACAAAAAAGTGAAGAAAATAGATTGTCTCAAAATATATGTACAAGAAAATAAAAAAATCAAATTTGATAATTAACTCTTAAAGGAGAAAAACTTCACCAAGAACACACTTTATGCCACGAAAATCATGAACATAAATTTGGAAAAGATTGGTAAATAACCGTACTTGAGGTAAATCTCAGTATCATATATCATGAACAACTCAACTTTTCTACAACTAGACTTATGACTAATTGTGACTACTTCAATGAACAATCCAATCCCAAAAATTTGATTTTTCTCTTTAGGAATTTGATTTTCTTTATATATTTGGCTAGCTTCATAAGTTAATTAACAATGAAGGAGTTAATGCTTAGAGACAATTGAAGAACATATTTGAATCGAAAAATTCGACCTTCATTGAGCTTATGCTTAGAAAAGACAATTGTGGTGGGATGGGGTGACGGAGCTGCAAAATTGTTTTTTAATAAAATTTTGGTCAACACCTTTCTTCGTAATCGTTTGGACTAAAGCCTACCTGTCCTTGATTCATTGAACACTTTGTTATATACTTTTACCATTATTTTTTCACTTTAATTTGTATATATATATATATATATATGTGACAATTTAAATAAGTTGCAATGCAATTGGTCATTTAATTCATATTGGAAGTGATTGTAACCACATACTAAGGCTTTTAATTAATAGAGATTCAAGTGTGAATTTGAGCTTGTTAGATTATTGGATTAATTACAAATATACATACCTTTATTTTTCATAATTTCCATTATTTCCTACCACTTTAAAATATTTTCAAAATTCCTTATTTTCACCCAATTCTCAAATCATCGGGATACATAAGTATTTTAGCCTTAACCCACGTTTTTCCTTCCTTTTCTACTACTTTAATCTATCCTAATTTCACTCCACAATTTTATCAGTTAGAATTTTCATCACAATTTGAATTTCAAAAGAATTCTCTCTCTAGTCAATTAAATTTAAACCACTAAAATTAGGTACTTTTCATATTCTCCATTGTCCTTTTTTTCAATTTTTTTTGTTTTTACCCTTTTTTCCTGATACATATGATTCTCCATTGTATTTGATTCTCCGTTCATCCTTGTTTTATGCAATTTATCATATTCATATTTAAGGTGTTGATACATAACCCTAATGTTGTTGAATCTTCAATTAGTTTTATCATGTTCAATATAAATGTACTTGATACATAAACACTACCTAATGTATCATTTGCATGTATCAAGTTTTTCAATATATCACAAGTCTTATTCAAATTTAAAAGGCTATATAGACAATAACAAATCAGTTGTGTGTTATGTATCTGCATTTTTTAATATTTGTTCAGTTTTATCCAACTTAGAATGCGATGTATATGTACATATTACCCAATAATAATCTTGATACATAAAAACTCAGACGACATGGAACAATCTGCAAACATTAAAAAATTCAGTGATACATTATATGAAATACATTTTTTTCAATTTTCAAAGCAACACCTATCTAACAACAAACTAACACATATCGATACAATTTTATAACCATCTTATAACATGTACTAGGTACATTAAAATTATCAATGATACAACCATTCACAAAAATCTAAGATTAATATATATTAATGTATCGTCCACATTTGTCTTGATCAAAACAAGTAATTTACATATCTTAATTGTTACACTATTTATATGTACAATATACACAATAATGACCTGATACATTATACAAAAATGTGATACACACACTCGACATTCAAAACGTATCTGATCCGTCTCAATTGTTAATCTATTTATTACATGTATCATATACAATATATTATGATGATGGATTTTTATACAAATCGCATACGAATACAAAATAACGGTCACATCATAATTTATAGATACAAAATTACAATACACGCGAGTCGTTTACCATTAATGTATCATGACTTACATATTCACATCAAAACGACAAAACAAAACTATAACAATGTTACATTAAAAAAAAACTATACACCAATGGTGGAGAGAGCAGAGGGAATGGTAGAGGAGGTGGTTGAACGACCGGAGATGGATAAGAAGGTAATACAAAAGATAATTCCTTCGTCGGATAAGAAGTCAGTGAATTAATGAAACAAACACCATATGACAAATCAGTGTTTCTTCTTATATATTCATACCCCTCCACTCCCCATGATGTACCCCATGATTTCTTGATTATCCGGTAGTCATCATATTCCTAACTTTTGTTTTTATCACAACCATTTGATTTGCATTCTTTTTCTTCCTATTTCTTCTTGATTTTACATCAAAACCCATGATTTTTTTTTATCAATTGAGCAACTTTTTCCAACTTGAGAAATATCAATCATTGTTGTATCATCAATTACTTCAATCTTGAGTGAACACCTCACAGACTTATCATCTTTCTTCTCTTCCATATTAAAGCTGTTTTTTGCTTCATTTTTCTTGAGAGAACAAAAAATGCACGTCATTTTTGGGATTTTTGAGAGAAGAAAGGGCAAAGAAATGTGTAAAAAAGGAGTAACAGATAAGAGTACCCCTCTATACAATTGAAAATCGTTAATCGTTCCATTGATGCTAACATTGACAGGTTGTTGAGCAACAACACAAAGAAGGAAAATTCCTCTTGTGAAACTTTTACTATTTCAAATTGATGGAGAAGATAAAAATCTGAATTTTAATTTTTGAAGCTCTTACAGATTGGAATTGATTGATATCAATCAGATCTGCATGATTTATGGGAAAGAAAATTAATTTTATGTTAATATTTCATGTTAAGCGCAACAGACAAGTTTTATAATGTATCACAATTAATGTATCTGGATGAAACTTATGTATCCGAATGGTTGATATTTTAAGGGATTTTTGTAAAATAGAAAGAGTAAGGATAGGATGTAATTTAGGTCTTACACTATGAGATTTATGTAAGTTATACTAGATTATTTGGGATTGGACTAGGATTTCAAGCTAGATTGAGTCACTTTGTGAATCCAGCGTTGAGGTTCATGCCATGATATCTTTGTGATGAGGATAAATTGGTCGATATGGTACTTTCTGGAGCGCTTTTAGTCGAGTTCGAATTATGACGGTTCTCTTAGCCATGGTTCGAGCTCTAGCTTGTCACTTAGTTGGGTTCGAGGCCTACCGATCTATTAGTCATGGTTCGAGTCTGACACAGCATTATTAGATGGGTTTGAGTCTAGACAACATTGTTCTATTGGATTCTTTAGGGTGCCTTCGCCGTGATTCGAGTTTTGGGTCGATCGTTTCAGTTCTAAATATATTTAGTCTTAGTTAGAGATATCATTAGCTCTTTCGTGTATTCATCAGGCTTATGGGGGTCCATTTGAGATATTTTTCTTTCAATTGTGCATGAGTGTACCTTCTAGCATATGGCGGTCCAATTAAGTTATAGTTAGTTGTTTTACTCTATCTCTCCGCTACGTGTTAGATTACTGAGGCATATGGATAGACTTATCAATATTGTTCCTTCCTTGTGCCTCCTAAGTACTATTTTACTTCTCACTTATGTACTTTCTACACTCAGTCGACTTTTGATTCCTACTGGGTATCTGTTGTTTCGGAACTCATGCTACACCATGCATCTGTTTTCCTTGATGTAGATCTGAGTCAACGACAGTGATCTTTGTGCAATTGTTAGGACATTCGATAATTGAGGGTGAACTAATGGCGTTCTAATTTGTCTCATCTCTATTTATTTATATCTTTTGGTTAGTTTGTTATGTTCGAGACTCTAACGATCTAATTCTGTCGTAAGGGAAAAGCCAATGGATAAATAATTGGGGTCAAAAAACTTTTTGGTAGTAGCATGGGATTTCCTAGCCTAGTCTAGTTTTGGACGAAATTGGAGTCAGTGAGGTCTAGGAAAATCTAGTAACAAATGAGAAGTCTAATTATGAATTTGATTACATGAGTAGATAGCTAAGATGTTGAGGAACCCGTACGACTTTACGGAATTGAATTCGGGTGAGTAGAACTCTCGAAATTGATCTTAGCGTGAACGGTGTTTTATGAGCGTCATTGGTTAAATGTGTGTTGTGAAATGGGGATCCTGGAATTATTAAAATAGCTCACTAGTTTTGTGTAAGCCGCTGGGGCGAGATTTCTGCCGCCAGGGCAGGGCCGCTGTAGCGGGGTGAGGACCACGGTGACGGGTTTAACGGGACTTAAGGTCGTAAATAAATCCCAAATAGTCTTTATTCTGCACTTTTCGATTTTTACATCTAAGGAACGACCCCAGGTGCTTTCTTGACAGTTTTCCACCATTCTTAAGGCTAAAGACCATGAACAAGCGGGAAGAATCCGAAAAGAAAATATTCAAGTGCCTTAGGAGATTCAAGCTTGGATTCGAGGTAGGTGATGGTTGTGATTTCATATTGGTATGATATATGTTTGTAATTGCTCATTATAATACATGTATGTATGCGAATGTTGCATTATTGTTCACCCTAATCGTAAATAAGGATAATTAAATAATTGTATGTCATGAATCACCTCTTGTTGTATGATTGTGAGAATATAATTGTGATTGTGATTGTGGTTTGTTGAATAGATCAGGTGTTGCGTTCCGACACACTAACTTGGATCGGTTGCCACGTTCCGGCATAAGCATGGGATCGGTTTTCACGTTCTGACATAAATATAGGATCGGTTGCCACATTTCGGCATAAACATGGAATTGAGTACCACGTTTCGATATGCTAACAGTTTGGGTGTGGATTCCATGAGATGACCAATAAATTGGATTCTGTGAAAGGACTATTGAATTGTGTTGTGTATCTACTTGTGATGATTACATGCATATCTAATAATGATTGATATTGAAAGACTGTATGTTGCTCTTAATTGATAGCCAATGTGTATTATTGAGAACGTGGAATGCTACATTGATCCTGAAAAAATGACTTATATTGTATATGTTTGGCATATGCCTGTTTTATAATATTGTGGTTACTTGCATGTGTTTCACTTATTGGGATAGCTGTGTGATCCTAACATTACACTATGGTTGTGTACTGATACTACACTTGCTTGTTATTTATTGAGTATAGGGCATCTTTAGGCGGCTATTGATAGACATCAGCTAGGTGTCTTTTGAGCGTGACCGGATTCAAAAGTGAGTCAGTTCTTTCAAGCTGTCATGGATCTTTCTTGTTTAAGTCCACTCTTTTCAGACTCGGACTATTTGTTTAAGGCGTTTGTTTAGTTTCGGGGTTGTACCCCTTGTTCTTAGACTTGTCGTTAGTAGAGTTTTGGTACAATGACTTTCAGGTTCTAGGGGTTGTTATTCCGCATTAGTTTGGTTAGTTGTTTGTTAAAACCTTGGAGTTTATGGGGACTCCATATTTATAGTTATTTAAACCTGCTTCCGTATTTTTAAATGTCTTAGTTTTCATAGAATTTGTTTGTTTGAGTTGTAATAATGATTCTCCCACCGGAGGATTTGTGTGGGTGACAATTATGACGGTTTGGTTGTGACAGAGACAAGTTTCTGCATATTTTGGGGTCTATACTTGATTGTTTAGTAGTTTTGTACCATTGTCCACCAGATTGTGGGATTGGATCATGTATTGTCGTATATATTTATATCATTTTTTCTTTTCCACTGTTTATTTTTCCTTTTATGTTGTTATTTTCACTGATTTTAAGATTTCTACCCACTAGAGATTGTTACTTGTCATTTCAGACTATGGATTGACTTGTCGATCGGTGTCATCATTACGCAATAGTCAAATCTGCCCAGGATGGATACCTGCCATCCAAATGTGATGTTGGTCAGATTATATTTAGTTAAAAAATCTCACCTTCTTTTTGTATTTGGAGTTACACTTTTTTATTATTACATTTTCAATAGATAGTTGATAAATATTATGACATATTTCGGCGATATTTGGTTGGCTATGTTGTTGATTTTTTAAGAGAGATTTTTTTTAGATAAACCCAAAAATAAGAGAAATTTTATCCGATTTTCTGTAAATTTCCATTGCCTTTTAAATTCTATTCCTTAGCACTTATCGGGGGTCCTAAATTGGATCGCGATGCATAGAAACTCCACTCCACAAATGTACAATTACTGTGTAATGTTTCGTTTTGATCATTTCAAATGTAGAATTATTTTTTATGAATACTATTCATTTGATTTATGATTTCATGCTTATCAAAAAACTCAAATGACTTTGTAAGTACTTTCTCTTCAACAATTACGTATTTGTCTTATTTATAAATATATATTAGGTTGGTTTGCTTGGTTAGAATTAAGACATTGGATGCCAAATTGTCTCACTAAGAATTTGGGACGTGACAAATTGAATTTCATTGAATTGTTCAAATCTTAATTAAAATAAGTAGAGCTCAGTAATTAAGTAATCAAAATATTCTACCTAAATCTCAAGATTTATTTCTTCGATTTGTTTATACAAAAAAAAACCATTATCAAATATTGTGATTAATAGGTAAGTGTTTCAGCATTTTTAATTAGAGGTTTTGATTTGAGCTCAGCAAATATAATTGTTATTGGTTAGAACATTTTACTTCAAAGTAAGATTTTCAATAAAAATTTAAATTAATTGAGTCATAAAATGAATATTGAATACCAAAAAATAGATAGAATTTTTTTTGTCGTACAGGTACATTGTACTGATTTTCACTTGTTTCTAGATAATGATTCCTTCATACGTACATACTTTATCTATTTCATATTAGTTGATCATTATACTAAATATAGTTGTCTTATATTAATTATCATCTTATTAAATCAAGAAAACATTAATTATTATTTTTCTATATTATCCTTGTAATTAATTCTTTTTTAAAAATGTTTACATTTATTTGTAAAATTTCCAAGAAATTTTTTAATGGGTGAATTAGTAAAATCATTTTCTTATGTACGATTTCTTAAGCACCATATAAATAAAAAACGATCAACTAATATGAAACGAAAGGAGTATCATTTTGAGGTGACATTTAGAAGCACAAGAAAATGGCTGAGAGTAAATCATGGAGGAGAGAGAAGCTAAAGACACAAATCTAATAAAATCTTGGGAAAATTATATGAATTAGCAAATTATTAATTCAAATTAAATGTTATAGTCATAGTTTATTTTAATTGTAATTCGCAACAAATATTCCCTTTATTTGTCATCTGATTCGATATACAATTAGTCATTTTTGATATACAATTAGTCATTTTATACATATCGGTATAAAATGTATATAATGCGTTTGTGTTTGTATAAAGCGAGAGAAAAATTTATATACAAATACAAATACATATATTTTCGTCCTACACACTTATAATTATACAAATACAGATCTTATTAAACAAATTACAATGTATAAATTAATTTATATAAAACTGAACAATTTGAATAAAATTGAATGTTTGTAGCGAATTATACAAATAAAACGTTCCATAACAAACATAAAATTTGTCATGTGTAATTATGCAAACTATAGCTATAATATGCAAATATGATTTTTATGTTTGTTACGTGAAAGTTGTTCTAAAACTTATCATAAGATAATGAGATGTGGATTTGAATAAGCCTATTATGGCTAGCTAGTCCTTGCTCATTAACACATCTATATTTTTTAATTCTGACTTCCTCTTCATTTTTTATTTCTTTTTGGCGAAAAAAGACTTAAAATTTTATGAATTCACAACACTTTCAAAAATAAATTAATTGTAAGCAATTGAATATATTTTAGTTTGGTAAGTTATAAATATTTCCTCATTTCATATAATTGTTCACTTTTCACTTTAATTATCAATAAAAATGATAGTTTTACTAATGTACTCGGTAAGAAATTTTTTTAAAACTTTACAAACTTGTTTATATAATTTTTTTAAAAAAAGAAACTAATTATAAAGGTGAAATGAGAAAAAATTAATTAATTGTACATAAATTTTATAAATAAATAACTAATTTGGGATAACTATTTATAATAAGGTGGAACATTAATATGACATAAAAAAAATTAGTACAATAATTTTCAGGGAAAAAGGACAAATATACCCTCAAATTTTTATAAATGGTATTCAAATACCCTCTGTTTTATTTTTAGGACATTAATGTCCTTACCGTCTAATTTTTGGTATGTATATATCCTTTTGACTAACGGAAGGACACGTGTCTCAATCTTAAAAATCTACCCAAATTTCATTTAATTTTTATCCATAATTAAAATATCCACCCAACAAATTCAAAACCCACCCAAATAACTTGAAACTACACTCCAATTATAATCCAAAAACACCCCCAATAATCTTCACTTCCTTTACCCATTCAATTTTCCAAATCAAACCTTATATCAAATTTCACGGAAAGGGCAAAAAAAAAATTCCGGCGTCGGCAACGGTAAAAGAGAAGAACCCCATATGGGTATTGTAGGAAAATCCATTTATTGATTTAAAATGATTTGCTATTGTTGTTGTCTTGCTTCAATTGCCATGGAAATAGACCTAGGCAAAGATTAAAGCGTTCAAGTTGATTGAGATTTCCGATAAAATTTGTATTTACCCATCAATCTAGACCTCAAAGTGCTCAATTTAGTTTTTTATGAAGCATTACAATTTTGGAATTTGTCTTCTAATGTAGTGATAGGTTTTAGATCTGACCTTTCTGATAAAATTTTGATATTTTCATCAATTTAGTCTTCAAAGTGTTCCATTACTTCTTTAAGCATATTAGGGCTTGTAATTATTGATTGAAGTAGAGAGAGTTCTTACCCCAAGATTGATTTTTTTTCCCTTGGAATTTGAAAGTTTATTAATGTTAATTTTGTTTCTGATTTGATTCTTTGATATGCTTCAGTGTATTGCTTTTCATTTGAGATGTATGTTGTGGCCTGTGGTATCAAGATTTGAGTTCTTTTAGGAATGAAAATTATTTTTATTTTTGAAATGGGCATATGAAGATTTCGGGTTATAATTTGGGTTGGGTTTTAGTTATTTGGGTGGATTTTTTTAATTATGGGTAAAAAAACAAATTGATTTTGGGTAGGCAATGATTGAGACACGTGTTTTTCCGTTAATCAAAAGGATATATACATATCAAAAATTAGACGGTAAGGATATCAGTGTCTTAAAAGTATAACGGAGGATATTTAGATACAATTTATGATAGTTTGGGATATATTTATTCATTTTCCCTTATTTTTAATAATGTGAACCACTAATATGGAACGGCGAGAGTATCAAAATCATATAAAGATTTTTTCTTTATTATTTAGTTTTGGTCTTGTCAATTTTCTTCAATTTGACTCAAAATTGAATTGTTAGTGAAATTAGGAGGACAAAAACCAAAAGTAGCCACATTTTATTTTGTCCAAATTATATATGTAATAATGTCTTTCTTTGCCAAAAAAAAAAAATATATATATATATAATACAATGGATGAGATAGCTCATTCATTAAAGGTCTAACGTTTAAGTCTTGAGTATCAAAAAAAAATTTGTACGAAGCATTCTCCCTTGAATAGGGCCCTACAATGTGCAATCAAAATTAATCAAATTTTAATATAAATATCAAACATTGAACATATATAATATGTCTCCTTTTTAAGGGAAATCCTTCACAAATTCTTCTTAATTCCTCATAATGCAATTTTATCTAAAGGCCATTATATATATTATTCAATCACTATCCTACCAACCTTATGTTTCCCTCTCAATAACAGACGGTATTCTGCCGCATTCAGGAATTTTTGTATAATTTTTTTTTTTTTCAAAAGTTGTTAAATTTCTTCGCTCGGAGAAGAGTTGGGGTGGTTAAACAAAGCACCGACATAATTTCAATTGATCATGGAGATGAACCTAGATCGAAAGTCATGAATGTTAATAATTAGGCTAGAAGGATAGTAGATAGTCAAGTATTATCTTTTCATAGTATAATTTTAGTTATCGCGTGGTTTATTCTCCAATATGTATTGATATTTGTTACTACACTTACTTTGTGTATTGTTATTTTGTACATTCTTCTCTCTTACTTTTTTTCTTTTTTTTTTTTTCTTAATCGAAGATAACTTCTCTACTCTATAATGATAGAAATAAAATTTAAAAATATTATTTTTTTAAAAGCCTACACTTATCAAAATTATATATTGATAGGTTGTTGATGATGATTTTCATCCTCATAATTTTAATATTTAGTTTTAGGCAACTACACGTCAAGGGAAGAACCATCAACCTCCAAATCCTAGCATAATTTATATCGAAATAAAGATTACAATAATTTATAGCTATAGTATAATAATACCAACACTAGTTTGAATTATTATTACTATTAGGACGACTAACTATCCAATAGGCACGTTTATAAAGTTCGGATTTGACTTTATTTTTCCTGTTCATTTTTTCTTTGTTTTTATTTGTATGAGAGACACATATCATAGATTTAAATTTGAAAACTTTATATTTGTGTGATAGAATCCATGGAAGCTACTCTTCCATGGATGGGAATGGAAAGTGAACAGTATGTTTAGAGGAAGAATTGTAAATTTGATATTTTTGAAATGAAGGAGAGACCTTTTATATTTGTTACATCATGTAGCATTTGCGTTCTTCTAACAAATTCAATGCACCTAATACAAGCTGGAATTCAGTTACTCTGACAGACTGTATCTGAATTCTAACTACCCTATCTACTGTCAACTCATTACAAGCTTTTATATACTACTATTATTCAGTCACTTCTTTAATATTTCCCCTCAAGCTTTAGTTTGAGTATAAGTTGAAAACTCCAAGCTTGGATAACAGCATATGATGAGAAGTTGCACCTAAGCCCTTTGTGAGTAGGTCAGCTGGTTGTTGTTTGGTATTAACATAAGTTGGCTGGATCAGCCCACTCTTGATTCTTTCCCTTACAAAATGACAATCATTCTCTATATGTTTGGTTCGTTCATGGAAAATAGGATTGACAGCAATTTGCATCGCTGCTTTACTATCACAATGCAATCTGACAGGTGTTGTAATGACAACATTCAGTTCTTTCAATATTCCTAGTAGCCAAACAATCTCTGCAACCACTCCTGCCATACTCCTGTATTCAGCCTCTGCTGAGCTTCTGCTCACTGTATGCTGTTTTTTTGATTTCCATGATATAAGGGAGTCTCCTAGCTTGACCATATATCATGTTACACCTTCTAGTATTGGGGCATGCTGCCCAGTCTGAGTCACAAAATGCTTCAAGTTCTAGGATTTTTTTGCTACTTAGCAGTATACCTTGGCCAGGGCTACCTTTAATGTATCTTACCAACCTTATAGCTGCCTCCCAGTGTGATTGCTTAGGTTGCTGCATGAACTGTGATAACACTTGAACAGCAAAGCTAATATCAGGTCTAGTAATAGTCAAGTATAACAACCTACCAACTAGCCTTTGATAGCTTGTGATATTCTTCAGATTAGGATCATTATCAACAATTCCAGTCAATTCATCATACTCCACTGTGGTGAGCTTAATTTTTGCTTCTAAGGGTGTATTTACTAGTTTTGCACCACTAAGACCAGTGTCTGAAATTAGCTCAAGAGCATACTTCCTTTGGTTTAGCAATATCCCAGCTTTGGACCTTAGTATTCCAATGCCTAGAAAATACTTTAGATTACCAAGATCCTTCATCTTGAACTTGCTATGTAGTGAGTCTTTTAACTCCTGTATCAGCTTACTACTACTGCCTGTTAGAAGCAAATCATCCATATAGACAAGAATCACAGCTATGTCATATCCATCTCTCTTTGTAAAAAGAGAATGATCATAAGGACTTTGTGAGTAACCAGATGCCAATAAAACTTCTGTAAGCTTTAAATTCCATTGCCTGGAGGCTTGTTTTAATCCATATAAGGATTTGAGCAGCTTACAGACCTTGTACTCCCCCTGCCTCTAAAAAACCTGAGGCATTTCCATATATACATCTACCATAAGATCACCCTGTAAAAATGCATTATGAACATCTATTTGATAGAGAGGCTAATTGTGTAAAGCTACTACACTAATGGTAGTCCTAACTGTGACCATTTTGGCTATAGGTGAGAAGGTCTCATGATAGTCTAGACCTTCTTGTTGGCTATAACCCTTGGCAACTAGCCTTGCTTTGTATCTTTCAACCTCTCCATTGGCTTTAAGTTTGACCTTATACACCCATTAAGAGCCAATGGACCTTTTACCAAGTGGAAGATCTACCACTGTCCATGTATGATTGAGTTCTAAAGCTGCAATTTCATCTTGCATTGCTACAACCCACTCTGGACATTTAGATGCTTCCTTGATAGTGGCAGGCTCAGGAATTGTGGAAAGGGAAGTCAAGAATGTCATGTAGGAGCAATTCAGTCTGGAATAGGCAACATAATCACTTATGGGATAAAGACATGTTGTGTGAGCTTGTTTGGAAGATGCAAGCATAAAGTAATCTTTATGCCATATAGGAGGTTTAAGGGACCTACTTGGTCTTGATCTTTCATGGACTAGAGTACCAATATTTGCATCACTACATTCGGCAACAGCTGGTATTGCATCCCCAGAATCTGGTATGTCTCTTTTTTCTTCAATTGCGGAATTGGAGACCTCATCAGATATATTAGGCAACTTAGCCTCTTCCAAGGGAACTACAGGGTTGACAAGCTCAGCATGGACACCAATTGTGACATCTTCAGGAACAGTTGGATCATGTGAAAAAGATGTGCATAGATGCTCAACAATACTATCTTTCTTAAAAATGAATTGAGATTCTATAAAAGTGACATCTTTGCTGACATGAAAGGTGTGAGTCTCTAGATCAAACACTCTATATCCTTTCTATGTTTCTGCATATCCCATTAGTACTCCTTTTCTAGCTCTTAGTGCAAATTTATCAGACCTGGGCAAAATAGAAGTGAAACAAAGACATCCAAACACCCTCAAGTGACTCAGTGTTGGTTTAGTTCCATAAAGCATCTCATGTGGAGATTTTTCTTGCAAAACTGCAGAGGGAATCCTATTGATCAAGTAAACTGCTGCCTGTAGTCTTAAGGCTCTAGCAGTATTCAGGATTTGTCTATGTTTTCTTTCAACCACCCCATTCTGTTGAGGTGTGTATGCACATGAAGTTTGATGTACAATGCTGTTGAGGTGTGTATGCACATGAAGTTTGATGTACAATGCCAAGAGAAGAAAATAAGTCTCTGCAATTGAAATTTATGAATTCTGTGCCATTATCTTATCTTAACACCTTCACTTTTATTCCAAACTGAGTATTCACCATTAACAAGAAATTTTTAAGAACAGTACACACTTCAGCTTTTTAATGAATCAAGCAAACCCAAGAAAACCTGCTATAATCATCAATTATTGTGACAAAATATTGCTTCCTATCATATGTTGGAGTCTTATAAGGACCCCATACATCTACATGTATTAACTGAAAAACAACACTAGATGTATGTAAACTATCAGGAAATGAAGTCCTACTTTACTTGACTGAAGACATATATGGCAGCATGCTCGATCAGATAGATGGACATTAATAGAGGAGATGTGCTTCATAGCATGAAAAGAGGGATGACCAAGTCTTAAATGCCACAGTGTGGCTAAACTATCATCCTTATTGGTAGCACTAGCTACAACCTTTATTTTGTCTTTCAACAAGTACAGTCCAGCACATTCTCTACCAATCCCAATAAGCTTCCCACTTGAGAGAGCCTGCAATACACAAAAGTTAGGGAAAGAACTGATACTACATAGTAGTTCTTTAGTTAGCTTGGCAACTGACAACAAGTTAAACTTGAAGTCAGGTACATGTAACACATCCTGCACTGGATACTTTCCAAAAATCACAGAGTTGCCTATGCCTTGAATGTGAGCCTTATTCCCTGTAGGCAATTAAATAGTACTTGATCTTGGATTATCTATATAACTTATTTTATCTAGAAGAGCTCTAAAAGATGTAACATGATGAGTGGCACCATAATCAATAATCCAAGCATGTTCATGAAAGGTAGGTGTCATTGACACATTACCTGCCATGTTTTCCTTGCAGTCACCAGCCTCTGCAGCCTCTGTGTGCTTGATACTGTGCCTGAGATTCTGTATATGGTTGTATTCCTCCTCAGTGAGATTCAAACCACGCCCTTGATCTTCAGGAGCTACATAGTTAGCATAAGGTTTGAAACTAGGCCCTGCATTCTGAGTGTTATTGGTTGATCTATAACCACTGCTGCCTCCTTGAAAAACATTTGGTCCTTGCTTCCTTTTACTCTTAAAATCTACAGGATAGCCTATAGCCTTGTGGCAGTCTTTGGTCAAGTGATTCCTGTAACCATAGTGTTCACAAGCTATGTCTAACAGCTTCTTTCCCTTAAAAGCTTGTCTTCGATTGACCAACATGGTAAGAGGCTCTTTGTTAATGCCTACAACACCTAGTAACCTCTGACTTTCTTCTTGTATTACAGTAGCATACGCTTGATTAACAGTAGGTACATTAGTTTTAAGCAAAATGTCACTCCTCACATGACTGTAGGACTCATTCAACCCCATTAGAAACATCAATAACCTTTGCTGACTTAGATGTTCAATGTAAAGCTTAGCCTCATCACAATTACATAATGGAGCTGGACCTAAGACATCCAGTTCATCTCATAGATCTCTCAATTTTGAATAGTAAATAGTTACATAATCAGTACCTTGTTTCATAGAAGATACTTCTGCCCATAGTTGATACACTCTGGTGAGGTTAGATTTGTCAAATCTCTCCTTGAAATCATCCCAAACTCTTTTAGCATTTGATGCATACACGATGGTAGTAATTAATTCTAGAGCTACAATACTGCTGATCCATGAAAGTACTACAGCATTACACCTTTCCCACTGTGTGCCTAAATCACCTTTGAATGAACTTCTTAAGCAGGTTCCATCTACAAATCCAAGCTTGTTTTTGACCAATAATGCAAGACGTAACAATCTACTCCAAAGCCCATAATTCTCTGGACCTGTGAGTTTAGTCGCAATTAGAGCTGCACCTGGGATATCTGAAGCTTGAAGATAGAGGGGATGACTGTGCTCAAGTGTGGCTACTGTTAATTCTGCCATATCAAACAGTTCAATTGATGAATCGAAGACGACGAGACACAGCTATCAAAACAAAAACTATAAAAAAAAACTATCCCAGTCCTGCTGCTCTAATACCATGAAAACTTATATTTGTGTGATAGAATCCATGGAAACTACTCTTCCATGGATGGGAATGGAAAGTGAACAGTATGTTTAGAGGAAGAATTGTAAATTTGATATTTCTGAAATGAAGGAGAGACCTCCTTTTATATTTGTTACATCATGTAGCACTTGCATTCTTCTAACAAACTCAATGCATCTAATACAAGCTGGAATTCAGTTACTCTGACAGACTGCAACTGAATTCTAACTACCCTAGCTACTGTCAACTCATTACAAGATTTTATATACTACTATTATTCAGGCACTTCTTTAATAAAATTAATGATTAAAATTTGATAATTAAAGATGTTTAATCATGATTGATATAAGTAATTATGTACTTTCATATATTTATTTTTAAAATATATTTTCAATCCCACAAGCTTAGTACATAATATTTTTCCTAAATATATTTTTTTTAAAATTTTATTTGCCTTGAGTAAAAAAAATTGGTACTTGCTTTTGATTTTTTTTTTTCATCCCAAATTATTTTAGTCTAATTTGGATGTTTTGAAAAAGAAGAATGGAAAAATTACGCAGGAAGCAAACATACTAGTTAATTAGCTAACATAGCTATAGTTTGAATTAATTATGGCTCGCAGCTTAATTTTAGCTATAATTACGTCATCTCTTTCGCCTTTTTTATACTTATACAAATTATCAAATATAAATTATACATATACAATTATATGACAAATATACAAATACAATTCGCCTCTCTCCACTCTCTACCCTCTCTCGCTCGCCTCTCTCCTCCCTCTAACATGTAGCTATGAATCGTAATTAGCAAACTATAGCTAAAAAACATAATTAAGTTATTTTTGAGTGGCTATAAGCGAAAATTCTCCAAGAAGAATTGCAGTGTTCAAAGAGAAGACAAATTTGGATCCTCCTACTTTAAAAAATATATCACTAGAATTTACTGTAATTTTTCTTTTGTCGGACAGTATTGTAAATAATGCAATAATTAAATATTTGAATTTGACAAAATAAATATTTTATATAATAAAGAATAATTGAAGATACATATTTTAAGCCTTCAAGCTTCTCTTTTATATATATATATATATATATATATATATAAATATAAAGCGGCTAGAATTGTGTAATTGTCTTATATTTTTGGGAGTAAATAGTATAAAATATCTATATCTTAATTATGGTTAAAACTTATTTTTAATTTATTAATGATAAGGGTAATATTGGATAAAATTAATAAATTCATCTTGATTTATTAAACGGTGAAGGGACGGATTTACCCCCGAACTTTAATAAATGGTATGTATATGCCCTCCGTTATACTTTCCGTCCACATAAGCCCTTGCCGTCCAATTATAGGTACACATATACCCCTCTCACTAATGGACCTCTAATTTTTTACACGTGTCTTAATCCTATTGAACTACCCGTTTGACCCTTTTTTAAACCCATAACCCAATTATCCGCCCCATAACCCAATACCCACCTAATTTCCACTAAAAGGAATCCTAATTAAAACACCAAAACTTAAACTTGTAAAATTTGTTGAAGAACTCAATGCATTTGACTCGACATTGGCGGAGCTTTTGTGATGGCTTCTTTTATTACAAAGTTCATTTGTGATGGGTTCTTTTGTGAGCAAATCAATGACCCACTTTTTTAAAAAAAAATCAATCGATGACCCACTCATTTATCAACTCACATCATTTTAACATTTTCAAATTCTAACACTCAATTGACACACCTTATGTTAAGAACTTAAGATACTTTTTTAACCATATTAGTATTGTACTTCCGACAAAAAAAACTCATTTTGTTTCAGCACTCACATTAATAAGTGTTTCTAATTAGAGTAGAAAGAAATTGAAATGACAATATACAATTAACTGATTAAGTATGAGATTCTGAATTTCCACAATTGAAAGATACCGCTAATGTGTTGTTACATGTGGAAACAAAACAATTGAAGATGCATAGTATTTGTATTTAGGTGTGAGATAGATTATAGTACACCTACTTTCCAACTAATACAGAAATGTCAAATATTCAACTCTGTTATAATTGACTTACTGGGATGCTCAACTATCGAACCTTTCTGTAAGTATTTGAAAGGTAAACTTGCAAGTGAATTGCAATTCAAATGTCTTGCTTGCACTGAATTCTCGTATCAACTGCACTGCATCTCTGACCGTTCCTTCAATGCAAAAAACTTTCATGACTGCCTTGAGAAGCTCCTCATCAAATTCGACTTGAATTTTTCTTATCTGGAAAATGAAATCTTTTAATATCTGCAACTAATGAACTTTGTAACAAAAGAACCCATCACAAAAGCTCCGCCAATGTTGAGTCAAATGCATTGCGTTCTTCAGCAAATTTTACAAGTTCAAGTTTTGGTGTTTTAATTAGGATTCCTTTTAGAGGAAATTGGGTGGGTATTGGGTTATGGGGCGGATAATTGGGTTATGGGTTAAAAAAAGGGTCAAACGGATAGTTCAATAGGATTAAGACACGTGTAAAAAATTAGGGATCCGTTAGTGAGAAGGGTATATGTGTACCTATAATTGGACGGCAAGGGCTTATGTGGACGGAAAGTATAACGGAGGACATATACGTACCATTTATTAAAGTTCGGGGGTAAATCCGTCCCTTCGCCGTTTATTAAAATGAACAAGTCAAAACAAAATTTTATTTTTAATAAAAGGGTCAAATAAAATCAAACTGAGGGAGTAAATAATTTAATTCTACAGTATATTACTTACCATTTATTATGAAATACTCCCTTCGTCCACTTTTGTTTGTCATGTTGCGCTTTTCGAAAGTCAATTTGACTAATTTTCAAATTTAAATTAGATTACATTACTTTGATATTTTAAAAAAATAAATTAGATATTCAAAAACTATACGAAAAATACTATAAATTACAATTTTTTTTGCATATCAATATGATGAAAAAATACATTATTAAATGTTAGTTAAAATTTTTATAATTTGATTCTATAAAAGAAAATTGTGACAATTAAAAATGGACGAAGTGAGTATGAATTAATGTGTACTTGTTATCTTTAAAGTAAGTTAATTTGCATAAATATTTTCTTTGAACAAAAAGTCAACTTTAGTTAAAATGGAGAAGAAATTATTGGTTGAGACATAAACTATAGGATTAGGTTTATCCTTAACAATAAATAGCTGTAAAGCTGACTAGATTCATATCCCTGCTTTGGATTGTCATAATGACATTGCTTAGTGGCTACCATTAATTATTAGTTTCAAATCAATTTTATTTCTTTTTCTAATAAAGGACAGCCAGTGGATTTGGATTCAAGATAAGACCTACCCTTTCTTTTTTTATGTATAATATATATACATACCCCATTATTCAATTCAATCTTCTGTTACTTAATTATCTTGTTTTATCTTTTCATTTTAAATATAATGATAATGATAATGATAACTCATCATCTTATGTCTCCTTGTTGTTTCCAAGATCCAAGAATTTTCCTATGGTGAAGATTTGTCTTTCTTTCTAGCCTTTTATTTGAAACACCATTTCTTGGTTTTTGATTTTAATTTTAATATTTATTTGTTGCAAGCATGAGGGAAATTTTTTTTATAAAAATGCCTATAAGTATGATTATGGATAAAAGGGAAGTTGAAGGTTCATGTGGATTTATGGATGCATTATCATGTGATCCACAAGAGGTATTTTTTGGTGGTAATAAACAAGTGTTTATTAATGAGGAGAAGGCATGCACTTGTAGTTCTTCATCATCTATTGGGGAAAATAGTGATACTATATCACATGAAGAATCAATGGATGATGATTCTCAAGAAGTTGAGAGTCCTTTCTCTACCATCCATCCTCTACACCAAGTTTTACCAATTAGGTATTTTTCGTTTGAATTCTGCGTACACTCTATCATTATCTTATCCTGACTTCATTTCACTAGATATGTTGTTGTATTTTCATTTAAAAGAAAACATTTTTTGTGGGCATGAATTGAATTGTTTATCCTGTTTGCAGAAAGGGCATGTCAAGGTTTTATAATGGGAAGTCAAAATCATTCACAAGTTTAAGAGAGGCTTCAACTTCATCTTCTGTGAATGAATTAGCAAAGCCAGAAAATGCTTCCTATATCAACAAGAAAAGAAGAAACATATTGGCATGTCGTTTACCCAACAAGAAGAACCACAATGGCATCTCAAAGAAGAAACATATTGGCATATTGGCTATGAATTCTGGTATTTGTGACAACTCCACAAGTTGGAGATCATTTTCCTTGGCTGATTTACAATTTGTTTCTGTTACAACAACTCCTACATTACAACAAGCTGAAAAGAAACCAACTAATTGAGCATTTGGATGATGAATTAACTTGTTCTTCTCTTCATTTAGCAAAAAGGATTCTTGTTTTATCCTTTTAGCAATGTGTCGTCACATTCTTTTTTGCGACTAGATGTGGCCGACGGCCTCTCAACTAGTTAACCATCTAGAGGCTATGAATGTTGTTATCACTAACATGTTACTGCCAATGTTTACCAACAATTCAGCAAGCAAAGCAAAAAAACAAAAAACTACAAAAGATAGTTTTCTTCTTTGTTTGCAGAATCATTATCATTGGTTTAGAACCATATTATGTTCCAGGAAATAAATGCATGACAATAGAAAAAGGGACCACACAGATCAAACATCTAACTAAAATCATTAATCTTGAAATTTGTCAACACTTCAACTTTCAGAAAAATTGGAAGGAAAGAAGTTTGAATGGCTGTCAGGAACAGGTTTGAATATTTGCTACAACATGAAATTTCCACAAAAAAAAGGGGTATTCACATTAAATATAACATCACCAAATACAAGCCTACAATTAGTATATGGAATAGAGATGGTTAAAATGAGCTAAAATGAGATGGGGCTACATTTCTAACAGGGCAAGTGCCTCGAAAACTTCTAAGATGGGGGAAGCATGCAACAATGAAGTAACCAACATGACAAATATACAGAGCTCAAAAGAGCCGGCTTTCCGAAAAAATAAGGAAGCCTTTCCAGTAACCTACGCCTAGTGCTGTACAGATTCTACTCTAGCTCTAGACTGTCGTGTAAGCAAACTGAAGGGGATTTTTTTTTTTTGAGAGACAACTTGTCCTGCATTGCCGGGAATCAGTTTGCTATCTTGAGACGCAGTTTTCCCCAAGCAAGAATTGGTAGATGTTGCACATCGCGAGTGGAGACTGGAGTTGTACAAGACAAGAATATTCCAAACACGCACATAAAAAGTTTACTTTGTGTGCTGTATCATAAGCAATGCTGATGGATATTCAGATAGGAACTTTGGCATCTCCATAAGTGAAGGATCTAACTCTGGAAGTGCCATATATATGTCTTCTGTTAAGAATGGAATACTGCAAGCAGCAAGAATTTTTTTTTTTTTTTTAAAAAAGCAGCAAGAAATAATTACTGAAGGCAACCAAGAAATGATGAAATGAATTCTCCATACACCAAGCAACTGATATGAAGCTTGCACCTTATGGACTCATTAAATAAGAAAAATGTTTGATCAATGTCAACAGAATGGAATTTGCAAAATTGATGGGACTGTAATCTGATTATTATGCAATGCTTGAATATTACTCCCTCCGTTTCACAAAGAGTGATCTGGTTTGACTTGGCACGAAATTTTAGAAAATAAAGAAGACTTTTGAATCTTGTGGTCCTAAATTAAAGTTATGTCAAATGTACTAAATTGCTCTTCAATCTTATAGCTTTAAACATGCCACGTGAAAAACAGAAATTAAAATGTTACCAAAAGAGGAAAGAGGTCATTCTTTTTGAAATAGACTAAAAAGGAAAGGAGGTCATTCTTTTTAAAATGGAGGGAGTAGTATGCTAAACTAAATGTTTTCAAGCATTTATGAAATTAGGACGAGCTGCTATATAGAAAAGAAATCATTTCTAATGATTAAAATATTGCTATATCTCAAGGATACCAACAGCACTGAACAGTACGACAATCTAGTATTTAACTTTGACAGAACAATTAACTAGATATTTTAGGAAAGACAAATATCAAACGGAAGAAATGCTGGGATAGAAGTACAGTAAGCTTTTACCTCAGATCATCATCCAACAAAAATGAGTTAGATGTTAGATTCTGAGAATCCTTGTTTAAAATCTCCCTCATCTGTGCGACAACCTACAGATTATACAGTCATATGCCTATGAACAAAAACATACCGAGAAAACAGACTTGGGAGAAATGCAGCAGAACACTTACTTCATTAGACACACTTTGAGTTCCATACTTGTCATCCCAATACATGGTACTAATTCGATAAATTTGTCTGGTTGTCAATGCCTATCCAAGATGACGTATTTAGGAATATTCAGTCAGCAAAGAAGATTGACATCTCAATGACATTTTGGGGTTTATTTCTTACCGGGCAAAGGTCCTGTCTTATCTCTTCCAATGATTTCTTCCTCTTTTGATGTATTACCTAGATAGTCACAGTGAATAAAACTTGTAGCTCACAGTAAGACTTTCAGATATCAAAGAGCTATTAGCAAGGCTATGGCTTCTACCAGAAATCCAACAGCTTGTCTGATATAGTTTAGTTCATGCCAAGATGTACCTGCAAACTACATTCAGCACCCATGTAGTTCTTTCTCAGTTCAGCATCTACATTGGAGAACACAGGAGAAAAAACTGTATTTCTTAATACCTCTTCTTTTGCATTGACTATCCATTTTTCTAGTTCTGCCAAACCAGACTTCACATATTCTCCATTTGAAAATGTGCAACACTCTCGTCGGAGTAAAAGACTTGCAGATTTTAAGACCAGAGAATCATAAGCTTTATTTTCACACAAGAGAAAGGACAAGAATTAAGAAAAAAGAAATTTGTAAGATCATGATACCTGTTAAAAAGCGATATATTGATGAAGGAGAAAACCTGGGTAGTCAGCTTGCGGATGAAAAATGAAGGCACC
The DNA here is from genome assembly GCA_037074985.1 of Solanum bulbocastanum. NCBI lineage: Eukaryota > Viridiplantae > Streptophyta > Magnoliopsida > Solanales > Solanaceae > Solanum > Solanum bulbocastanum. The sequence goes on from CM073604.1 coordinate 33,434,386, forward strand.
TGGGAATTCATCAAATACATTCATATACCATAAATCGACAAGAAAAGAAAATTAAAAGTTTTGAAGTAACAAGGAAGAAACTAGAAAAAGAAGACGTCCTCCTATCACTACACTAATGTTTTGCAGTTTATTATCAATTATGTATGTGCAAGTGTCACAAAAACATACTACAAGCTTGCCTCTAGGTCTTTGGTCTAGTGATAAGAGTGCACCTTGTCATGTGTCGGTTAGGCACGTCTCACAGGTACAACCGCAGCCAAAAGCCTGGTATTTAAGTGGAGAAAGGTAGAGGTGGTCGCATTATCCACTGAGTTTTGAACCATGCACACAAGTTCTTGGAGATTTTTCAGTTATCAAAATAACCATAATATGGGCTTTTTCTAAGCAATACCAACAAAATAAAATATCACCTCTCATAGGATTTTTTGGAGGCTATTAAGCTATACAAAATAGAAGAAAAGGAAAAATTAAAAAGGAGTAACTGATTCATCATTAAGGTGATCAGGAATCCTCAGGCAGCACTGATATAGACCTGAGGCAAGCCGAAATAAGGCATATGCACATGCAAACTAATACATCACTAAAGGTGATCATTATGTATCCTCATGAAACACTGAGATAAAGATCAGAAGCAGCATGCACACATTGCTAACTAAATAACCTGACCACAAATATCTGATACTGCGATACATGTGTAACATAGCATTTGTAGAATGGCATTTTACACATGGATCTACCCTCTCAATTTGATAAGTTAACTGGCAACTTTATTTAGCCAACAATCTAGTCCTGTGGAGAACCCTACGAATATCCTCATGAGAAGGGAGGAATAACTAAGTGAAAAAGACACTACTCCTCCAACACCAAGGAAGCACCACAGTGGAAATCACCTCTTGGGTAGAGGTTTGGGAGTAGGGTTTATGATATCCAGAGGAAAAAAACAAAGACTCAACCATTGGTGCTCTAATAAAGTCAATACCTCTTATGGTACGGGGGTCTGGAGAGATATAAGTAAACTGTGGGAAATATTTTTCAGTGATGCCTCACTTATGGTGGGAAATGGGGAACATATTCAGTTTTGGAAAAATATTTGGCTAGGAGACATTCCTCTAATGGATGCTTTTCCAAGCATTTTCCAGATTGCATCTCATCCAGACTCAACCATCTTGCAGTACAGGGAAGACAATGTGTGGAATCTGATCCAAAGGAGAAATCTTAATGACTGGGAGTTGGAAGAGGTTTTTAGCCTCATGGCCACTATTCAGACTAGTGCAATCAACAGTTAAGGCAGGGACAAACGTATCTGGAGACATAGCAGGGATGGATCCTACTCAGTTAAAGCATGCTACCTTCAACAAAGCTCCAAGAAGACCTTAATTGATCAATGGCCATGGAAATTAATCTGGAGAACTAAGTTGCCACCTAAGGTTATTTGTTTTAGTTGGATTACTCTAAAAGACTCTTGCTTGACTCAGAATAATCTCATGAGGAGGAAATTCCAAATAGTCAACAGATGCTACATGTGCTTGTGCAACTCAGAATCTATTAATCACTTGTTCCTTCATTGCATACAACAGGCCTATGGAACATGCTATTCTCACTTTTTGGACTCATTTGGGTCATGCCAAGATCATTGAGAGAGGCTTTTGTGTGTTGGAGTTCTTGGAAAGTTGGGAAGTCCATCAAGCAGATCTGGTCTTTGGTTCCATCCTGTATTTTGTGGTGCTTATGGACGGAGAGGAACAAAAGATGTTTTGATGGCACCCCAACTCCCAACTCTATCTTTAAAGAAAGATGTTTGATTACTCTTTTTGGTTGGTTTAATCTCTCTCCTGTACTTAGTGTCGATTCTTTCCTAGAATTTATCAGCTCCATAGATCTCTGTTGTTAGCTGTTTAGATAGCTTTTTTTTGCCTTTTTGGGAGCTGATATTTCTTTCTTTTGTAATCTGTGCATCTGCTTGATGCTTTGTTAATGCCATTCTTCTTACTTCATAAAAAAAAAAAAAAAAAAAAGGACACTTACGGATTTCCTCATTGCTGAGTTGTCAACAGCATTTTAGACTCTGAAATCTCACCATTAATATTTGGAGCAGAGTAAATTTTTTGGGATAAACAATAATTTCATTGTTGTGGGACAATGCATCGTATACAAGTAGTATAAAACAAGTAGAGAAGCTACACAACATTGTGGTTTCCAATTAAAGAGCCCAACCATCTACAAGAACAGGAAGAGTGTGGACGGACCAGCATTAATAAAAAAATGTAAGGGGTCGTTTGGTGTGAGGGATAAAAATAAATAGTGATGGGATAAAATTTTTGTATCTTGTTTGGTTGCCATGTTTGGGATAAGTTATCCCACCATTTATATCATAGTGATGGGATAAGTTATCCCATATACATGGTGGGAGAAGTTATCTCTGGATAACTAATCTTAATCTTGAGATAACTTGTTCCCAACCAAACGACCCCCAAGTTATTCCACATATATACGAAGTCATTTTCCACCACTTCAAAAGCTCTTATTCCTCTCTAAAAGAATCCAACATGAGAGCTAATGAGGGTACACCCCATGCCCTGCGTCATCTTCTTCTTTTTACAGAAGTCCAATTGCACCACACGTCCTTGGTGAAGCATAATATATATTTTTTAAATTGTACCACGCCACATGCTTCCTACCAACTCATTTGACAGTTAACAACCGACTGCTCTACCACTGAACTACTGAGGCAACAAACTTAATGTTGGAAGTTGACTCTTGTTCTTTGGATCAACCTATGACCGAATAGAAATGAGTTTGTCACTCTTTTTCACACACTACAAAAATAGCATTTCCCAAAATGGAATATTTTACTACTCCATTTGTCCCAATTTATATGACTCACTTTCTTTTTTAGTTTACTACTCCATTTGTCCCAATTTATATGACTCACTTTCTTTTTTAGTGGGCCAAAAAGAATAATACATTTCTATATTTAGTAACAATTTAACTTTAAAATTACCTTTAATGATATGATTTATAGCCACACAAACATCTCTGACTTATTTTAGAGCACAAGTTACAAAAGTCTTTCTTTCTCTCTTAAACTCCACGTGAAGTCAAGCTACACTATATAAATTGAGACGGTAGGAGTAGTACATACTCCATTTGACCCACAATTAGACTGTCATACTTTTTAAAATTATTCACAGGGAAACTAACTCTTACAGACTTCTAATTTAGTCATCATTCTTAAAGACAGGCTGTGCTAGAAAGTTCTAATTTTCCAAAAAAGAAATCCTTAGTTCTGGATTTCTATTTAGAAAGAACGAAATACAACTAGCATCTTAACTTCCATGCCCACATAATAGAGAACTCACATTGCAAATATAGAGTACACATAAACGTTTAATGGGCTCCATTTTACACATCCACAATCTTAAAAGACAAAAACTAACCACTACCCTACACTTAGAACAACCACAATAATGAAAATCACAAACTTAAGCCTCCAACTACCCAGACTATTCAGGATCAGATTTTTTTCCCGAGATATGACAAATCCCAAAGCCCCCCAAAGAGTGGCTATACCCATTTTGCTTCCTTGGTGACTTGAATCACGAACTTCATGTTTGAGGTGGAGGACCCCTTCCACTAGGCTATCTTTCCTTTGTTATTATTCATAACCAAAATAGTCATCTTAAAAAGAAGAGTAAAAAAAACACACTTGAGGGAAAAAACAGTTGTTGCAATAGAAATAAATATAAGCAGTTTATTCTAAGGCAAGTTAACAGTAAACAACATAAATGTAATGACAACAGAAAGAAGTTTGCACCATTAATATGCCTACAAACTCCGCATATGAAAATTGCATCAAAGAAATTCTTCGTCAATGCAATAGTAATCTCAAATGAAGAAGGACAGAAAGATACAGCCAAGACAATGAGAATTATATGCATATATGATTTCCGCGTAAGCGACTCAAGAAAGAATCCAGGAATTTGATGATGCTATCCCATTGGCTGCTTGGTGCCTGCTGAGGAATACCACCTGGTGATCTAGTTGATTTCCCTCCATGCACCCGCTGGATTTTTGGTGCCTTCGCACATGATCACAAATATGAAAAATTAAACTTGCAGTCTCGGAGAAAAAGGAAGCTTATCAGGTGATGCAAGTATCATGCTTAACTACAGGAAGAACATGAAACCATCAACATTTAGAAATTTCCTAATTTAGTAGCAAATGCCTATTTATAAATTCAACAGAGTTACCCATATACCAATGGCCAATCAAGTATCAGTGAAAATCATCTCAACCCCAAACAAGCTTGTTGGGATTGAAAATGACTCTATATCAATTTCGCGCTTTCTAGTTCCATTTACATACTTTTTTTTAATTATTATTATTATTATTATTATTCATTTACATACTAATAATATATAGTCCTTGTCTCAATTTATGTGACACTTCTCTTCTTAGTCTATCCCAAAAATAATGTAACCTTCTCTTTTTGGGAACTGCTTAATTTCTGGATTCCCCTTTTTTCTCCCTAATGACATCACGTGTAGGGACTCTCACCACCAATCATTTAAATGAAAAAAAAAATGTGAAACTTTTGCATGCACATTTAAAAGGATAATTTTCATACTTTGCATATATTTGACTTACAAGTCAAAAATCTTGTTTAATTTCGTACACTTTGTGCTCAATCAGACACCGACACATAAACTAGGCAGCAGGAGCATGTCTTTTGAAAAAACATATTAGGGTTTATTAATAAGTAGATGTTCTTTAAATTCCATACTTACCCATATATTAATGTACAAGGATCTAGATAAACCAAAGACATTGTTGATAAACATCAGACATAATATAAGTGGTCATTTGGTAAAGTTATTAGAAAAAATAATGCAAGCATTAGTTTTGTTTATTACTAGTACCTTGTTTGGTACACTTTTTTAACCTATGAATAACTATTATGTATTGAGGTATGTAATACTAATTCATGGAAATCCATGGTATTAGTTATGCAAAGGATTTTAATGCATGCATTAGCATGATTAAAGAAACAATTGCCCCTCAAAACCTTTTCCACATCCTTTCCACCCTATTTGTGGAAGGGTATTTTTGTAAAAATAAATTAGAAATTTTGCAATGTATGTTATTTTTAATACACCAAACCAACCACTACATAGGAAATAATCTCAAGATAACTAATGCAAGCATTACTTATACACCATACTCAACGTGTATGGTATTATTTAGTACTATGTTTGGTAGGAATTTGGGCTTATGTATAACTAATCCATGGATTAGTTCTACATCCTACATGGTATTATAGGATGTATTACTAATACCTTCCATTTGGAGGTAGTAGTAATACATAAGATTTAATACCATGGGATAAGTCACAAAAATATCCTCAAATCATTTTAATTAATTTGTTTACTTTCTTGATTTTATGTTTTATATTTGTATTAGTAAATTTATTTAAATAAATTAGCTTATAGATTATTTAGAGTGTTGTTTGTTACTAAATAAATCCAATACAAATCAATACAATATTTGAAATGTGAGTTGCTTAACATTTACTAATTAAAAAGGCAAATATATCACCACATGACGTTTATGATCTTAATTGAATCTAATTATTTGTTGAAATAATTAGATATCATTTTCTAATTATTTGTATTTTGAACAATTTATAAAATTGCATACATATTAAAAATACAACTTACAATTTTTATGTGTAAATGTAGATGGTTTATTCAATTTTACTATTGTTTACCCTTTTTAGATTTTAAAAGTAGATGGTTTATTTTTTTAAAAAAAATTGAAAATTGGCATTTTGTGAGTGACCAATTTATTAAGATGACAATTTATTTATCCTCAAATAATTCAAGTGAAAAAATAGCAAACATGACAACAAAATTGTTCTTCTCCTAGCTAGTTAGAAGGCCATAAAAAAATAATATTGTTTGCCAATTATTAACCTTGGCCCAATTACATAATAATTCAAGGGTATAATTGGAAAGAAGCTTTTTATAGAGTTTTAATCTAATCACAAGATGAGACGGGAAACAATGAACTAAACACTTGATAAAAATAAACCCTGCAATACCAATCTCTACACTATTAATTATTGCATTACTATTCTCTGTGTTATTAATATTTGTACCAAACGACCTCTAAGTGTCATAACAACTAAGCCTTACTCTCAACTAGTTGGTATCAAGATATCACCCTTTATTAATAAGGTAAATAACTTTATTAGTGTAGGAAAAATGCTCTCATATATAAACCACATACCAAAAAGTTGAGAACCTACACAATAATATGGTGCTATACAAATGTCACCCAATCTCCAATATGGACACGATTTTAACAGGCACACCAAAGACTAAGTAAAAATAAAAGGTTATTCCTCAAATCTACAAAATCACTTTTTTTAATCCCTTAAAAGCTCTTATTTCTCTCATTTCATAATACCTATGAGATGGCTAGTGGAGCATAGTCTCATGCCATGCGTCTTCTCTTCCTTGTAGCGGTCCATCTATGCAACACATCATTCATTATACCTGACATCACCCCTCACACCCTGAACAAACCACCAAAGCATGAAGAGGCATGCAATGTAACAAGAGGTAGTTGGTATCATCTATATGGACCCTTTGTTTTTATATTCTCATGCGCTTAATTGAATGTGTATTCATCCAACGAGATTCAGTTTTGGCTTAATACATCATCAACCCCTTAAATTTGTCAGTAAATATCTTTTATACACTTGAACTACAACTTGTTCCAATTGAGCACCTGAATATGATAAAGTGTTCTTATTACACTTAGGAAACACTTTGGCACATATTCTTAAGTGCCCATTATGTAGGTAAGTGAACCACTTGGAATATGTCACCTCCTTTAAATATGTATTAGTCTCAATAAGTTATAAAATCTTGGGCATGTTCCAATTTAGCCTGATGTGTATAACTAAAGGAGATGGGCATATTTTATGTGGTCAGCTCAACTACCTAGTAAACATTTGAGAAAACATGCAAAAAAAAAAAAATTCAAAATTTGAAGCGGAAGTGTCAAAGAGGAACATTTTATCCTATGTTCAAGCGCCCATATGGAACAAACCGTAGTTCAAGTGTCTAAATGAAATTTACTAACAAGTTTAAGGGACTGTCAATGTATTAATCCTCCAATTTCTGAGACAATATCTCGATATATTATAAGTGTTCATGATCGAGATATGACATTTCTATGACTATAAGTGTATGTCACTAAGGAACAAGGTGACACTCTTTCTGAGATAGACCAAAATGGGAAGTGTGATATATAAAATGGAACGCCAACTTTTGTGTCAAACCCATGTTATCAAAGGCGTTTATGGGGCACATTCCGAGGCGGACGTATCAAAAATGCTCTGAGGTGCAAATTAAAGGCATAGATCAATAGGGCGTAACACTCTAGAACTTGAGGCGTAAGCTCCGTGCATAAAAGCATAAGCCTCGTGTGTAAAAACGTATGCCCACGGAGTTGATTTTGATTTTATTATTTTAAAAGTAATTTTGCTATAAATCATATAGTTTTTATTGTAGGTGTAATACTATTAATATTTATGTTGTCGTGTTTTTTAGGTTGCACCGACTTTTTCTATATGAATAAAGAAAGAAACTCTCTAAAAGATGATACTACCATAAAAAAAAATAGATAATTATGCTTGAAATTGATAGGATAGAAATTTCAAAGCACTATGTTCCTAAGAAAATTTTATCCATTTTTTATCATTACACTTGCACTTTTCAGCCTTCTCCTTCTTTGAAATATATAAACATTAATCAGTGCAAAAATTAGTAGGGGATGGGGGAAGGAAATATTAGTTGAGGGTTAGAACTGAGAAGGACTAGTAGATTTGGAGATAGATGATGATTTCATTTTTAAGATTATCTCGGTATTATCATTTTTTGTGTTGTTACTTTTCTCAAATAATAGTTATAATTTCTTTTTTATATTATGGTGATTTGTTTAAATTTATTTGTAGAATTATTGAAAGTTCTACTTTACTTATTTTCTTAGTAATAAAATTATAAAATTGATGATACATGAGATATACACCCCGTAGATCCAAATCTACTAGAACTGAGGAGGACTAGTAGATTTGGAGAAAGATGATGATTTCATATTTAAGATTATCTCGGTATTATAATTTTTTGTGTTGTTACCTTTCTCAAATAATAATTATAATTGTTTTTTCTACATTATTGGTGATTTATTTAAATTTATTTGCAGAATTATTGAAAGTTCTACTTTTACTTATTTTCTTAGTAATAAAATTATAAAATTGATGATACATGAGATATACACCTCGTTGATCCATAGGACTTACGTCTCACGGCTCGGGGCTTACACCTCGCCCAGCGATGCATAAAAAGCCTCGTCTCACGCCCCCACCTTGTAATACACTGGTCTAACCTTTCACTTCAACTGCTTCCTATTTCAATAGATTATTGTTTACTTAACTGTACTATATTCCTATTATATTCTTTTGAAGTAAGTTAATATCATTAATAAGACATTAAGAAGATGCATAGTTACAAAAAGGTTAGCTCCAATACAAGGGTGTCTCTTACTCATTATCACTACTTACCTCTTATTAACTCCAAAAAACAAAAAAGGAATTAAAGCGGTAGGTAGGTAGGTCTTCTCACGACTTAACTAACTAGTGATTGCAGAATCAGTAGATTTCAACAAAAAAAAAAAAATGCTGACTTGGGTAATAAGTTCTATAAAAGGCATTAAGCACTGAAAGACAATGTTCAACAGCTGAATTTGATGACATGCACATGCATAGAAAACTATTTAGAAGCAGGAGGAGCACACCTGAATGCACAGACCCAGCAATGGGGATATTTCCTTTTTCAAATTATCACGAATCAGACCAAATATCTTCTCCACGCATGCAGTTAGTTGTTGTTTAAACAGTAAAGCTGGATATCTTGCTTCCATATGTGACATTCCATCCTCCAATCCAATAAATTTCAAGGGCGACTTTAAGCTCTGAAGAGTGAAAATACAAAAACTTGTTTAAGCCTTCTATCATTATCCAGCAATTTAAATAATGATAAATGAAAAAGAGACAACGACAATCCAGGTTTGATAAGGATAAAGCACAATCCATTGAATGAAAAATATATACACCATGCACACACTATAGTACACATACTTGGCTGGTAACTCAGTTCGGTCTGTTTTAAACTTTTCTGGCACCCCTTAACTATAGATGTAATTACATCAATCATGATAACCCCAGAAACAACATATAGAAATATTTCAAATGAATGCACAGTAACATTCTCCCTTCTTCAGGGACCCCCAAAAGTAAAGGGGAAAAGAAAGAGTAGATCAAGGTGGACTTAAAGGAAGACTTGTTAAAGAGGAACAGAATCAAGTACTGAGGCCATAGACAACAAAACATGATTGGTTGGCCACATTGATATAGTTTTTTCCAACCAGAGAAGAAGAATATGCCATCAAAGAAGTTCTAGCATAGAGTTGTGGGCAAGAAGACGTGAAACTGATGAGATCTATACAGGCTGGAATAACACTAGGCTGATAAAAAGGTACTCCAACCATGGTCCCAGGGCTTTGCTCAAGTAGTAAGAGTGCATCATGTGATGTGTGCTTTTGGGACACACTGGTTCAAACTCTACAGAGAAAAAAGTTTGGTATCTTAAGTGGATGAGGGTAAAGTGGCAGGCCCATTATCCACCGAGATCCGAATCGTGCACCACTGATCCTTGAGGATTTCTTGGTTATCCAAAAAGAATACTCCAACTGCTGTGTGGCTTGCAATATTGTCAAATCATCCATTTTTTTATGACTGAGAAATCCATCTGAAGCCAACCCTTTGGGCCAATCAGCCTTTGAAACTCGAGGACGATGTGCTCTCCCTTGTACTCTTCTCCACTTAAATATTGGAGTTAGTTCACTCGGCACATGGCTCGAACTTATGAGCAAAGACACAATCCCTCAGAGATCTTTGCAGCTAGGCTAACCCATGCGGCTCCAATTTTTATGAGTACTTAACACAATTTCATAATTTTCTTAAAAATGCAAATTAATAAAGAAACAATATAAAACATAATAGTTAAAAATAGAGGGGTGTTGTTAATTTACCTTACTACTTTATCAAAAGATTTCCAACTACTATCATGATCAAATACTATTGTTTATTAGTAATAACAATGGAACATGGTTATGCTATTACAAGTACCAGGATTTGTAATTTATGACCTCTATAGCTACACAACTTACTTGGGCAACCCTCCCATTTAGTGCAGAAACACCTCCAGAACGCTGAGAAGACGTACTGAAGAAGCCATTAGCCCTCAAATTTCTTTGCAAAAGGCAGAGAAGTGCAGATGCATTAGATAACCAATATGGCAAAGTGACATCCTCATCTCCAACCTGACACCCCAAGAAAATAGAAAGAAGAAAACCTGGTTAAAGATGAATGATACTGAAGACATTAGCTAGTCTAGAATTAGTTACATATACTTGAGAATTTCAATGAATTCAAAAGGAAAAAACTATGCACTCATTTAGAATAAAACTGTCATTTGTTCAATGAGCACATTTAGTGTAATAGTTAGCAAGGTGATTACACACCAGGTTAGGAAGCCATCTGGATGTTTAGCTACATATTATGGTAAGAAGTACCCGATGAACAAATTTGGTTCAATAATTAGCAGTGATTTAAAACTGGGTTAGCAAGACAACCCAGATATGCAGTTGCATATCATGGTAGTAATCCTAGGCCACATGTGCAAAAAGTTTTGACAAGTTTGTGTATCTGGTTAACCTCCACTGACAAGGGATGTATAGCCTTGCGGTAAGGACCTCAATCTCTAAACATGAGAGTTTGAGTCACACAGGTAGCGAAGCAAGGAAAGAGCAATTGTTGGGCTCATAGGTGGGGTACAGGGGTGGTTTACCATAACAAAAAAGATTGTGTAGACCACTTCATCTAAAAATTTAAAATATTAAGAGATGAAGCACATTAATTTGTGGGGCCCATTTGTTTTCAAAGTCCAAGCATATGAAATATTTTGTTGGTAAACAGCCAAGAGCCTAATGCAGGACCTTTTAAAGTATATGAACCACCCACGATGTTAAGGAGCACTTTTGTTTATTTTAGGTCTGCAACACAATAGATTTAGGACTAGGACCGCAACTCCAACTCTCCAACTTCTTGGTAGGCCATCAAAAAGTTCCACATATGTTGCTTAACCTTGCATTAGTCAAATCTGACAAACACGTCAATTAACTGGTTATTTAGCACTCAATTGCTCAAGATTGCACCATGGCTTATCAAACTTGGACAAATCAAAGATAAATGTCCACAGAAATACAAGTTGGTCTAGGAATTTACTCATAAGATGGTAACTACAAGAGAAAAGACAAACAAATAATATATAATGTAATCATGTATCTTCTATAATCTGGAAAATGCACTTATGCAAAACCTAGCTAAGAACTACATAATGAAAGAATCAAGGAGTTCGACAAAGACCAAGTAGAGTTTAAAATCCAGACATCCTTTACAACCAAGGACATTACATAGATTACCTTCAAAACTTCATTGATTTCAGCAATGATATAGTCAAAAATAGCAGTCCTCTCTGACTCAAAAGCATGCCAATGAATAAGGCACCTATAGATGACACAAGCAGCAACTGGCTTTCCATCTTTAAATCCCAAATTCTCCTTGATACACCTTGAAAGAATTTCACAGTTCTCCTGCAAGAGAGACTTCATTTTAAAGCAGCATACACTAGAGCCACCATTACTTAAACGTTTTGCACTAGTTATCCACCAAAATTACAGTTGCGGGTGGATGATAAGTAAATCAAGGGGACTCATCACTGTTCCCTCACAAGGGAAATTCATTCTTTTATTTGCGATGTTTACAACTTGAAGGAAAAGTAAATGAGATTTCATCCTCTATAATCCTCGTCTACTACCCCAATGTTTGTATCCTTCATCACTCATGTTCCTGACTTCTGACACTTTGCACCCACCCTCCCCAACAGTGATAAGCAAGCAATCATGGCAAATAAGAATATCAATCATCACTAGTTGGATATGGAAAGCAACCTGCTGCCTTTCACTGGTCAACTTAGCTCTACGTGAATCAGAAAATCCTTGAGCAAGAGGCGCTATCATTTTTGTTGGGGTGGGAGATTCCTAAACAAACAAAATAAGACTGTTAGAGATCAAGAAATATTAAAATAGAACTATGTTCTTAAGCTAACACAGCTAAAAAAAGATACATACAAATGAAGTTTTACGATCAACAGAGGGCAGAGCGAGTGCACCAGAGAATTTCTGCACAAAGGGGACAAAAGTTTATAAGATCTAGAGGAACGGGAAGCGAGGAAGAATTGTCCACCATGGGTTATACATTGCAAGTTAAGAAATTACAGCTTACATCGCTAAAAGACTTGGCAAAACCTGGACGATTGCTTCTCGGAGTTGCACTCAATGCTTTCTGTCGGAGGATATGATTTTCATCCTCTGAATTTGAGAGCTTCTCCTCCATACTAACATAGAAAAGATACACAAGTTTTAAAACAACTGGAAATCCGCCAGTTATAAAAAAGTATATGATAGCACCACAAGAAATGTATGTAAATAGAGACAGAAAATCTACATTTCTAAAACTTAAACAGATACCGTTTCATTTCCTAAAATATGTATAAAGTTTTACCACTAAAAAGAAGCAGAAGACTAACTATGTGATGAGATTGCCAAACAACTCCTCTTTGATATATCTAAAATTACCTTTTTAAGTTCTGTTGGAGTTGTGAACATGTCTCTTCAACAGCTCTCAACTTGGCAATTGTGTCGGTAGACTCTTCTTTACCCTTTATTAGCTCATGCTCCAATGCGGAGTTCTTCTCCTCCAAAGCGCTCAAAGAAATCTGCAAAGCCACCAAAATAAGTATCAGTGTCAAGTCTTTGGGCCTTCTTATAAGCTTAAAATTGTTAAAGAGCATCCTTTCCTCTCTAAAGAAAAAGCAAGTATGTCAACCTTTAAAGTCATAGTATACCAAAACAAGCAAGTAGTCTAGAAGCAGTATTTTGTTAACTTATTTAATCAGTCAACAACAACATACCCAGTGTAATCCCACAAGAGGGGTCTAGTGAGGGTAGTGTATAAATAATGTCAAATGTCAACTATTCAGGAAACATATGATTATCTGATCTACTAGTAATTAAAGAAAAAATACTTGTGGCCATAGAAACCCTAAAACATCCACCCACCCAAATCCAGATACCCCTGCCCCAGAGAAAATAACTGTGAAGAAAGAATAAATGCAAATATTTTTTCTTGATTACAAAGAAATCCTCAAGGCCAATGTTACATGGTTTGAAACTTGCTGGATAATCAGCCTGTTACTATACCATTCTTCACTTAAAATGCTAAGATTTTGTCTACTGCAAGGTTCGAACCTATGGCATGCGCCTAAATCCTAATATATCATGCATTGCGCTGTGGAGGTACAGGTACGGGTCACCCAATTCCAGTTCAAATTTCTGTTCGTCCTCCAAACCGTTCACCTTAGAACTGGTTTGATTTTTTACATTGTATCAGTATCGTATTTTGTACTTAATTCAGATTCTTCAGGTTGAGAAAGGATAAAAAAAATTATGAATTGTATATGTTTGGTGATACTTGAAATCAGTTAGACCTACATGGAAATTGCTGGTTCTATGTTGTAATTATTGTTATAGCTTTTGGGGTTGAGTTAGGCTCAGGTGCCATATCTTTACAAGCCCATCCCAATTTGTTGTTCACCGATAGTGGGCACCCATTTAGAAGTGTTCATGCTCTAGTTGAAGTCTGGGCGTGTGATGGAGTGTTAAGAAGTCCCACATCGGTAGAGAGATGGGAATTTGGTCTCGTTATATGGACTTGGACAAACCCCTCCTCATGAGCTAGCTTTAGGGGTTGAGTTAGGCCCAAGTGTCATATCTTTACACTTCTCATTCTAGAGAGTGAGTGTGACACTACTAGGTCAAGATGCTTTATGAAGTTCAAAAAAGAGGGGTGCATAAAAGATGCTCTCAACACCTAGAACTAAATTTACACAAGGGAATCAATCATCAATTTCAAAAATGAGTGTAATCAGAGTTGAATGCAAACAGATAGAGAAAATCACAGTGATATGACCTTCAGAAATGTATTTTCATTTCTCAACTCGGTAACCGAAAAAATTTCTCTTTCCAAAGCAGTTTTTTCCTTCATGTATAATTCCAGCTGTCTCTGGAGCACAGCATTCTTATTGACCTCATTGACTGCAGCCAGCTTCGCTGCATCTAATTCAAGGGTTAAAGATTCTACAGTCTTGTTAAGTTTTGAAATTTCCACTAATTTAGCCTCTTCATTTGATAGCTGCATCACAATGTTCAAACAATATTTCCTTCAATTAGCGAGCAAAATATGGTGAATTTGAGAAAAAATCACTACTGAACCAATAAATCATTTACATATAAGTTAACCACTGGACCAGTACCCGTAATTTTTTTTCTAATTGCAACCTCCAAGTAAGATCCTCCAACTGCCTTTCAAGCTTGGTTTTTGCTAAACGGAGAGCACCAGCTTCGTTAGCTTCCTGTACAAGGGGAAAAAAAAAAGTATCAAACTTTTCAATAAAAATAACAGCTGAACTACATGAAACTTAGGGGAATAGAACTTCATCCACAGAAAAAGGAACATCAATTTTCTTAATTAATTATCAGTAAGGAATAGCAAACCCACAGGATTGAATCAATATTGAGAAGATCCTATAGTGGCAATATTCAACTAAAGCATATAAAAGGAATTTGCTTACATCTCTCTGTAACATTAGTTCTTGTGTCTCTTTTCTGATGGGGCAAGAGAAATAAATAGAATCTCAAGCAACAGTAAAAGAAAGAGCATCAATATCCTAAAGTTAATGTGAGCAAAAATAAGAGGCAACTTGAAATATCCTTGTGCAAAAGTGTACATGTGTTTTCTTGGGAAGCATAGATTTGGCATAGATGTACTTTATGTTATAAGCAGAAAATTATGCAACAAAATAAAGATGATCTGACAAAAGAAAACTACAACCCTGATATGGCAGTCCTTTTAAATGTGAACAGTCTGATGACCTGACTCATACATAAAAGGCAACAGATGACAGCATTTCTCACTTGACTGCTAAAGTCAACTGTTTATCACTTATCTTACTCACAGAACTTTGTAGCTAACATCTAAATCACTCAAAATTTGTGTCCTAGAAGGCTATGGCTAGACATAATCTGACATTTTTCTAATGCCTTATACTAGCACAAAGTTGGGGAAAATTACTCTGGACTTAAATTTCATGAACAGGCTAATTGGCATGATCACTAAAAGCAGAAGGCTAATCATTGTCAATTCTTCGTATTACAGCATTGCATTTTCAGAAGATGCAATAATAAGCTTCTTTTGAATAAAAACTGACTAATTGACATGGTCACCAATAGTGGCAGGCTAACGTTGTCATGTCTTCGTATTACAACATTGCATCCTCAGCAGATGCAATCATAAGCTTATTTTGACCAAAAGCAGCATAAAATCAACTAGAACATTAATTAATTCCATGAAAACATTGACCATCCAGCTTACTACATTTTATATGCTTCCTCGCCACTTTTATCACATTTTTGTCCCTTGTAACAATGAGGATATCTCCATCAAATGGAGATATTTCAAGCAGAGATTTGTTGGTAAACACGAAGCTAGACATTAAAAACAGAAGTACCATCCTTCTCACCTTTTTGAGCCTTCTGAACTCCCTTATTGCCATTTTACGCCTCCAAAGACATTGAATTGCAATAATATTGGAATGACGATGACGAAAAGCAGAGCGAATCTTGCACATTCTCCAATGTGCCTATGCAGTAGCAGAAAGAATATCAAACTTTATCTTAGAACAATTTCTATTTTTTGTTTTTTTTCCCCTTTTCTTTTGGTGAGGGAACAAATACACAACTGTCATCCCATCTAAATAGTTCTAGTTTGAATTTTAAAGCACAAATTTATGAATGTATAAGATGTATCAGGTGGCAAAGGCATATACTCACCTGAATGATAGTAGCAGCCTTACTCTCCTTCCTATGTAAGAACTTCTGTCGAGCAACAAAACCACGAGTGCAAGACTGTATCAGCAGTGCAGAAGCATAAAGTTGCAGATAAGCATTCCTCATGATCCACTGTCGCACGTATTTTTGGATTACGATCACAGCCGATGCTTCCTGCAGTGCAGCATATATATTACGAGCAATATAACCTGCAAAAAGAAGGTAATGTTTTCATGCCTCATTTAGTGCTCAAACTAAATAAAGATGAAGGAAAGCCACCTGACATTAGCATTAAAACACATAAAACATACAACTATAAGCAAATAAAAAATACACACAAGTCAAATCACACACTGTGGGAGCCAGATTGGAGATTTTATCTTTTTTTCAGATATGATAAGTAGGATGTATAGTTTTCTCAGAGTCAATTACTAGGAAGAGATATATATTAGACCAACAATTACAATAAAAACATGATCTGAAGAAAAATCATGACAATCTACTTTTTTTTTAAATGGAAAAGGGTCAAAACTGCCCTTAAACTATGTGAAATTGAACAATAATGTTAATAGATTGGTCCAAAAATGCCTCTATTGTTACTTAATGGGTCAAAAAATATTATTTCCCTGATAAAGATATTAGTATTTTTTTTCTTTTAAAACATATTCTATTCCTAATAAAAAAATTACTTTAAAAAAAATCATATTCTCGTTTCTTTTCTTTGAAAATCACTTTAATTAATAAATAAGTAGAAAATAATCTTTTTTTTATTCTTAATCTCATTTTAACAATTAAAATAGTATCACTCCATGTAACTTTATATATATATATATATATATATATCATAATAACCCCATCATTAATTTTCATTTAGATAACGATAAAAAAAATTCCTAATAAAATAGAAAATATTTTTATTTCTTAATCTTTTTCAAATTGAAGTGGGATAAACATATTCTAATTAAAAAATCCTCACAAGAAAAAAGAATGTGTCTAAAAAGAAAACAGGGCATTTTTAATCCCTTAATTAACAATAGGGGCATTTTTTGGCCAAACTATTGACAACAAGGGCATTTTTAGACCAAACTATTAACTGAGATCATTTTTGTTCAATTTCACATAGTTTAAGGGCATTTTTGACCCTTTTCTGTTTTTTAATAAAGCTGCTTCAATTAACAATATCAGAGCACGTCACTTCATCTTTATCCAGGAGGAAATATGATACTAATTGTTGCATGTGTTCTCCTTAAACAGGACACTGAACAAGCGTGGAGAAACAAATCAGGTTGTGACTAGTAAATGATGCCCACACTCAAGCTACAATACGACTGAATTTCACTTCAAAGGGAAAGCGGAAAAACAAATCAGGTTGACTAGAAAACGACTCAGCCCTTTGCCTGCATGTGGCTTCACTTTACAGTTTACAATATGATCATAAGGACTATGAGAAATATAGGAAAACAATATTATTGAATTGTTGTTTACATTATTACATAGAGAACCTATTTCTAGACACTACAATAGACACCTTTTCCAACTAGGACACTACAATACAATCCTTTTCTAAGTAGGACCTACATACTATTTCTATTACTATTCCTATTCTAAGTAGGATGGTATATACTTATTACTATTCTAACACTCCCCCTCAAGCTAGTGCATACAAATGTAATTAATATGAGGATCGATGAGGAGCTTGGTGAGATATCAGTGTGTTGATCACTCGACTTCACAAAATTGACAGTTAATCTCAATGTGCTTACTCTTCTCATGAAATACTGGATTTGATGCATAATGCCGATAAAACACAGAGTGATAAAACACAACCAAGCTTCACAGACTGTTTCAGACCATAGAGTGACCCCCCCCTCGGGAACAAAATTAGGTGGTAGCAATGGTCGCCGAAAGTGCTCAAAATCTAGTATAAAGTATATGGATCATGTTGGAATCAATAGACGAGTCGATATTAAACAAGAAAGTCGCCGAAAAATTGGTTGAAACATGCTCATACACAAGAGTATTAGAATTGATAGTTGAAAGTGGCCATAATCTAAGAAATAAAATTATATGAGTAGGGTCGGAATGATGGCATGACCCAACTAAAAAAGAGAAATTATATGGGTAGGGTCGGAATGATGGCACCAACCTACGCAACCGGAAAGACGAACGGAACTACGCAGATCAAATCTGAGGAGTCACCAAAAAGACACATGCTATGCAACTCAGATATGAGAAAGTAGTTCAAAAAAATCAACAGTACTACGCAAATTAAATATGAAAAGTAGTCCGGAGATATGCAAGGTGCTACACAAATAAGATATGCAAAAGAGATAGTCACCAGAAGGATGACATGGTTCTACACAAATTAAATATGAAAAAATAGTCACCAGAAAGATGGCACAGTGCTACGCAAACCAGATATGAAAAAGTAGTCACCGGAAAGATCGCATGGTGCTACACAAATTATATATAAAAAAAATAGTCACCAAAAAGATACACAATGACCCAACTTTTGCTAACATAATCATTTGGCCGGATGGGCGACATATATGGGTAATAGTCACCCGTCAGCAGCAGAAGTAATTTGATTGTTTACCAAAATCGTAGATGCTCTGATACTATGTGAGAAATATAGGAAAACAATATTATTGAATTGTTGTTGTCTACATTATTACAGAGAGACCCTATTTCTAGACACTACAATAGACACCTTTTCCAACTAGGACACTGCAATACAATCCTTTTCTAAGTAGGACACTACATACTATTCCTATTCCTATTACTATTTCTATTCTAAGTAGGATTGTATATACCTATTACTATTCTAACAAGGACACCATCAGTTTCCAACTTAACAAACTGTAGAATACTGGGAGATGCAAGATATGCTAATCCAGAAATCTGTCTGAGAGATATTATACTGAGAGAAAGGACCTCTGAAGGCTCATTATATGACCTAGGAAGATTACTCTTGTTTGCTTATTCCAATTGCATTTGCATTTTTTTGCATGGTTTTGCCAAAAAACAGTTCGTATAACAAATGTAGGAAATCAGGAGAGCAAGAAAAGGTCTTGCAACCAAATTAAATTTCTGCAAGAACAAAACAGAGATTTGAATTTCCTCCTTCTAGAATTCCAGATATACTAGCATCAAGCAAAATGTTCACAGTATACACCGCAGTTTTTTATTTAATGCTCCTGTTAACAAAAAAGAGTTAAACCAAAAAGTTATGAGAATCCTAAGAGGTGGCAAAGCCTAAGGTACATGTGTCAAACTAGATGAATATCAAGACTCATAACATAGAACCAAAAATACATCAAAGATTACCTCTAAACAGACTTTTGCTCCCCGAAAAAAAAGAACCAAGAAGAAGCGGATAAGGGAAGACCAAAACCACAACTTTACTAGACTAGAAATTAACAATATACTTCCTCCGTCCCAATTTATGTAACGCTCTTCCGTTTTAGTTGGTCCCAGAAAGAATTGAAACTTCTGTATATTAACAATTTAACTTTAAAATACATATTTTACCCTTAATGAGATGTCAGTTAGCCATACAAATATTTATGGTTTATTCAAGACAATCAATTTCAAAAGTCTTCATTTATTTCTTTAACTTTGTGCCGAGTCAAACACTTGCACATAAGGTCTTCGAATAAAAGAGATGTTATCTCTTTCAATCAAAAATAGCAAGTTCAAACTAGGAATAGGTAGAGAGTAACATCATTCCTTTCTGATCTACAGATATGTGCAGAAGCACACAAGCAAAGCAAACTATTGCAGTCGTAGTAGGCACACAAATTTCTATTGTGGAAATCAGACAGCTATGCACATTCTGGACGAAGTATAATTTTGTGGTAAGACTCTATATTGAGAGAACGGACCTCTGCAGCAAGACTGTAGATGAATTGCAGCCATTCGATTTGAGATGAAGTCCCTGCGTGCAAGAAATGTCCGTAGCCGACTTTGTATTTGCTTTGCAGATAAGTCCAAAATCTCAGCTCTTCGTGAGTCTAAAATACCAATCTGGCCAGCCCGAAGGAATACTTTTGTTTTACCCAACTGCAGAAATGAAAACCATGACATTACTTCGAAAAACTCACAGCAGAAAATAACAAACTTAAATTTGCAACTGCTAGAGCATCAAACTTTGAAAGTTTGCTTATTACAGCAACCTGATAATTCCCAAGCTTGAGTTTCTGCAGTATTTTCTGTGTGATGGTTTTTTCATCATTACTGGACCACAAAAAAAAAGTTAAAGATCAAATGAAGTGTAATAAGATTCAAAGGAGGGGACCAAAGCAAGATTGTTGTTTATAATGAAGGATATTGTTACTAAGACATTTAGCTGACATTCTTGTGCATCTTAAACTTTAGATTTACTTTAAAAAACAACATAGCCCAGCATAATAACAACAATCAAATATTTCCTTATTTAACGGCATTGATTAGGACAAATATATAATGCCACCCGTATAGATCTTTGAAAATAGAGGCTATCACACCAAAACATCTGCCAGAAAGAACTGAATATGGAAAAGGGTACTTCACAATATAAACCCGAAGGACGACAGCCATATCTCATTACCAAAAAGGGAAATTTCAAGATATTGATATACTGCAGATTGCAAAATCAGCTATATTGATCATGTATGGACATACAACAGCTTAAAAAAGTTGAGTATCCATATGCTGCACCAACAGATGCTAATAAGCTTAATCTCATCATCCCACATTATTCTTAAGAAATTTTATGTTGACCTAGTTACTACTCCCTCTATCCCTAATTACTTGTCCACTTTTGAATTGGCACACTGTTAAGAAAACAATAATTGACATAGAGAGTTTACCATTTTACCCCTATTTATCATGAAGTGGGTGAATTAAAAACTTAAGATTTTCAAGAAGTTCTACCTTTTTCATAGTAATTAATTGAGGGTATAATAGGTAAAAATAATTTGTCCTTTCTTGATTTGTCAAAATGGACAAGTAATTAGGGACAAATAAAAAAGGAAAAGTGGGCAAGTAATTAGGGACAGAAGGACTATTAATCAAATCTACTTTCATGCGTTATACCAGCCTTTAAAAGAATCCAAACAGGGTCCTTTCTGTCCTACGTTGAAGGTGACAACACCCTTTATTTTCGAATAGAAAACCAGATAACTAAATTACCGAAACACCAACTATTGCATGCTTCAATCTTGACGAACTAAGGCAGACCATAACACTGTCCTGTTCAGCCAGTAAAATGCCCTTAGTAAGTGACAAATATTAAAGTGGGTGCCAAGCCAATGTTAGAAGATTGCTCAAACACAACCAAATTTCAATATATATTTGTTGCTTAGTTTACGAGCACACATGAAATTCTAAGGGGTATAGATAATTGGTAACACTTTGTGGGAAGTCATTGTTTGATTAAGTTTCTATTAATGCATATATGGGTTCTTAGTCTATAACAAATTAGTTCATCCATCTCATTAGTGTTTGACTCAGCTTAGAGTTTTAGCTATTAATTTTATACAAGTCGTGGTAGAGAAAATAAACAGCAAAGGTTATATAAAGAGGTCCTTTTATCAGTCACTCATTGAAGGGAAACTGACAATTTAATTTTTTTGTTTAACATAACTTGAGAAGATAGCTAAATAGGTAAAACGTTACATCAAAAGTTTATTTTACTAGTTAAATGAATTTGAATCTTCCAGAAACATATGAAACTCGTAAAGAATAACATTATAACTGAAATGGTATCACATATTTTAGGATATAAAAAAAACGACGAGTTTAGACAAAGGGAGTACTAATCATAAAAAATTGGTCCAAGCCAGTCAAAGTGGTTAACCTTGAAAGCAGAAAGATTTCAATTGTTTCACTGCACAAGGATTGTGGAACAAACACAAGTTCATAACAGAAGCAGATAGTGTTCTGTAGAATAGGGGATTGAGCCAGAAACATAAAGGCCTATACCTAGATACGCTCAATATCTACATAGTCATCCGGCAGAAAAGGATAGAAACACATGCACTATGAAACAAGCTTTACACAAAATGCTGAGTGAACCACTGACATATTGATCCAAGCATTATCAGCTACCTACTTCCACTTTGTACCTGAGCAAGTATGTTTTTTCTTCATTTTTGGTTGGGATACAGCAATACGCAAGATAAACCAAACTCAAAAAGGTTCAGCTTCCCTCTCATATTTCATATGATCCATAACAGCAACATTACCAATGTAAAAGCTATATTAAATGTCTACTGTACTGCTTGTAAATCAGCAAAATAAGAAAATTTTGATACTAAGCACTTTCAGGTCTTTTCAAAAGATTCAACACATGAAACTTCTATCCTAAACTTTTCATACATTGTTCTATGTTTGATGGTGTTCAACTTCTAGATGAAGTAATATTTTGTACTCACATTTCTTGTTTTTCCACCTTTTGCTTTTTCCCCTCATCTAGTGAATTATTTCCTCCAATAGTCAAAATAATTGACCCTAAGTCATGCCCCTTTGCCGGTTAACTGCAATGTGTATGATAACTATGCCTACCAAAAAGGGCAAGCTGCAAATGATATCCTTCTCAGACATAAGAAATCCTACTTTAGATAAACAGGCTCCCATTTGAATCTGAACTTTCAGCTGAATGGAGATTTAACTGGATACCATATCCCTCTTTCAGGTTAACTGCAATAACTTTGATAACTATGCCAAGCAAAAAGAACAAGCCACACAAAAGTTCCTCCTTACATAAGCCAGACATCGCAAATCACACTAGGATGAACAACTGCCATATTTATCTGAATTTTAACGTTGTCACAGAACCAAACCAACTAGCAAAAAAAAATAAAGTTGGTAGCTTTGCTAAACTAACCAATGAATTAATATGCATGTAGATGCTTGTTGGTCATAGTTGATGTTTCCAACCATCCCATTACAAATCCAATGCAAGAAAACAGAAAAATACAAAACAAAAGAGGGGGTCAAATAATTTCACCACCTCAAATAATTTCACCAAAAGAAGTTATAATAATGACTAAAGCAACCCCACCTTCCATCCAACATGTCTAAAACAATCAGTCCAAATCGATCAATAAATTCATGGTAAGTTCTGCGTGTGGGATAACCAGCCAAACTTATGCGCACAGCCTCAAGAACACCCTGCAATGTATCAAATTACCGTTAAATGAGAAGATTGCATTCAATAGAAGGCACATGCACGGCCTTAGTATTTTCAAATGGTTAAGAAATGGACTTTGGGGAATGAAGGCCGCAGAAGAAAGCAATGTATAAAGTCAGTTCCACAAAAGTTCGACACATCACTGCGCGACCCAATGGAAGAAACAAAACCGATTAAAGAAACCAATACGATAAAGAGACCCTAATTCACTATATCCCACTCTGATCAAAGTGAATGAAATGTGTAACAAGAAGCAGAACAAACATACATATGTTCATTGACACTTTTTCTTTGAAGGAACTTGGCTTCTCATTTTGAAACAAGGAAAGTAAAGAAGCTGAGGAGGCTAATTTAAAGTGCCAAGGAAACGATAGTATCGAAAGAGAAAATAAAAGCAAACTGCACTACTAACCAACAGTTCAAGAATTGAAATGAGTTAAATGATAAAAGATAACCAGGCGGGAAAAATTGAAAGCAGATATTAAAACAAGAAGCCCTACTAAAAAGAAAACAGGCAGGTAAATGATAGAGAAAACAATCCACCTATCCAATATCATTCCAAAATAGAATCAGAGAATAATAGGCAAATCATGAAGAATAATGAAAGAAAATTAAGCATGTGAAGTAAACAAAGAAGCAAGCATGATACAAGGTCAGTTTTGCTGCCACGCATTCCACTATATAATAACATATGCAAGAAACCATGATTAAATAGGATAAAGCAACCCCCTTGAAAAATCAAAAATCATATCTTATCAGTAAGATGACTGAACTCTGAAGAGCCAAAATATTTGACATATGGCAATAAACAAATTCTAAATCAACTGACCCCGCAACGCAGTTGGTGCAGGATGCTGACATTCTCAAATTTTTGAGGTCGATTCAGAGAGTTTGGCTTCACACAACGAATATAGTGTGGTTCTGTTGTGCTGAGCGTCTCCATCAGAGCTTGAAGTTGTTGCTACAGAGAAGAAGAAGTGAGGGAAAACATAATCTAACAAATACATTATATACATATACATATACATATATATATATATATATATACATACATACATACATATATATATATATATATATATATATATATATATATATATATATATATATATATATATATATATATATATATATATATAAAATCTAACCTTTTGCAACAACAGCTGCTCAAGGTGGTACTTATGCACAACCTAGAACCAGCCTTCACACATAATCATTTAGTTGTGACTTTAAGCAGAAG
Source organism: Solanum bulbocastanum (assembly GCA_037074985.1). Classification (NCBI taxonomy): domain Eukaryota; kingdom Viridiplantae; phylum Streptophyta; class Magnoliopsida; order Solanales; family Solanaceae; genus Solanum; species Solanum bulbocastanum. The sequence continues at coordinate 33,458,934 of CM073604.1, forward strand.
ATGATTACAAACCAATGCACCAGAAATTCAGAAAAAATGCACATTGCAAGGCCAATATTGAAAGAATTGTGGAAGACAAAGTTCAAACCCTAAAGCTTTTTGCAAACCAGAGTATGCCAATGACACTTTACAAGTAAATGCATGTGCTCTCATCTATAAAGCTGAAACAAATATCACTTTCTATAGATGTATACAACAATACAGAATATACAAGATGTATGCCCCCACCCATGTACACTTACATAGGCACTCTATCAATTTACTAGGAATCAACACTATTCATATTACCCTCTACTTTAGCAACACATGCTCCATTTGTTTCAGCACTCTTAATCCTCAAGGCTACAAAATCCACTCCCTGAAAGATTTGACTGGCCAGAAATTTAAAGAAACACCATCCGACCTATCACTATCGTTTTCCTCTTTAATTTTTAAATAAAGAGGTGATACTTAACACCGGAGTGTATCAACAATATTGGGGAGAAATTATGACACATTTAAGCTAAAAAGAATGTCCAAACGCCCTGCATCAATGCGAGCAATGGATTTGTGTTAGTTCCGCCAAATGATGACAAGAAAACTTGTTAACTCTTAGCTTGTGATGAAAATTGATGTGCAAGAAAACAATTGCACATTAGAATAAGCTTCATACCTTAAACCGAGAAGCTACTGAAGAGAACTTGTATGATGACCTAGAAGATTCTTCTCCAAGGGAAGGAAAAAGATCAGCAATAAAAGAACACTCCGAAGAAGATAACAGATTACGGTGTTCTACCACAACATAATCACGATTTTTATCCAAAAATGTTTCTGTCTTGTATGTGACCTACAAAAAAAGCACTTAAACATGAGTAACAATAGCAATCATTCTCTTCATGAACATCAACTGAGGTTGCAAATGTCTCTTAGTTTGACATGCCTTGCCAGCATAATGGGAGATGGTAAAATCTGTTTCATAAAATTTTGCCTTCTCTAATCGTGGATGCCCCGGAAAATTCTGGAACAACTTATTTGTGAAAGTTTCATGTGTAGACTTTGGAAACATGCTGCAATGGTGAATACATCAAGATAAGGAGATGTTACACCCATGATTTCTAAAAGAGAATAAACTTCAGAAATTGCATAGACGTATTTTATACCAAGCTTCATCCAGAAGAGCAATAACCCCAATAGGCTTCTGCAAAACATTTCAACATTGAGCAGGTCAAACGAAAAAGTCCAGCTTCACAGTGTAGACAGAGCAGTTCTTAAAGTGAATTGCGCAAAAAAGCAAAACGCGAAAAGCACAAAACACAACAAGGTTCCTGCGACTTGAAGCTCAATGTGTGAGTGAAGCATACAATTTACAGAAAATCAGAAACTACCAAACACGTGAATATAGTAATATAATAATCAAATTGCAATTAAAAATAATTTCAGCATTCAATATAAAATAATGTCATTAGTAATCTAACTTCTCATAGTTGTGATTCAATGAACCAACTGCTTCACATTGAGATCACTTAGAACACCATAATTTAAAGCGCACACTTCTCTACAGCACATGGTTTCAACCATGAAGCTCGCTTTGCATTCTTTCATCACTTCAAGTGACTAAGTGACGGCTTTTAATAATGCTGGATAGAAGACAAATCAAAATGAAATAAACCAGAAAATCTTCTAATGGTGATTCAATTCACATTTCCGATATCAATCATGCTCTACATCTACATATTGTGTTTTAGAAGGAGGTAATTTAGTTACTTGAAAGAGTAAGAAACAAAATGTGGTTTTTCAATCTAGTGCAGAAGCAGAACATCAACTCGTAGCAACTTGTGAGCTAGTTTGGATCAAACAGTTGCTCAAGGAATTAAAATTTGGAGAATCAATCAGGTGGAACTTGTGTGTGATAATCGAGTAGCCCTTCATATTGCATCAAATCTGATATTTCAGGAGAGGACTAACTACATCAAAATTGATTATCACTTCGTTAGAGAAAAGATATTCTCATGAGATATTGTTACGAAATTTGTAAAGTTAAGTAATCAGCTTGCAGATATTTTCACCAAGCCCCTCGTATTAGTTACATTTATCAAGATGCAGCAGGTTGATGGGGAGTGGTAGAATAGGAATAGGATTGTATAGTCTCCTACATGGAAAAGGACTATAATGTAGTGTTTATAAAAAGGGTTTATTGTAATAATGTAGTCAACACAATTCAATAATAATCTCTCCTTTGTTTCTCACAATAGTCAAGAAAGTTGCATGCGGTAGAAGACACATTTTTAGAAGTAAATTATGCTCGTACATGGATATGGTGCATCTGCAACTTACCATTGACATGACCTTAGATAGGAGAAGTATGGAGGTTGTATACAAGATAGAAGGTTAGTAGGTAGATGAGAGGCGTTCTTTTTACTAGTGTTAGAATATGAATAAGACCAAGAAAAGTATATGCAATCCTACTTAGACTAGGAATATGAATAGGAATAATATATAGAATCCTACTTGAAAAAGGATTATAATATAGTGTCCTAATTGGAAAAGGAGACATCTTCAAATTCCTTCAAAGCATGCTCTGTTACAAATTCCCCAGATCTAATTCACAAACTTTGGGACATTCGAGTCTATCCAAACTCCAAAAGATGGTGCCTAGTTGGTCTAGTATATCCACATTAGATTGTGATTCGTGTCAACTAGGTAAACACACTCTACTAAATTTTCACTTAGTATTGAGGGTCATTCAGAGTCTATTTTTTCATTAGTTCATCCTAATTTTTGGGGTCCTAGTAGAGTCAATTCAACCTTAGGATTTCATTATTTTTTTAGTTCCATTGATGATCATTCAAGATGCACTTGAGTTTTCTTAATGAAAGATCGTTTTGAGTTATTAATCTATATTCAAAAGTTTCTTTGTTGAAATACAAAATTAGTTCGGCGTTTATATTTGTACTTTTCATAGTGATACTGCCTTAGAATACTTGTCCTCCTAATTCAGGAGTTTATGACTCACCAAGGCTTATTCACTAGACTACGTGTCCATACACCCCTCAACAGAACAATATCACAGAAAGGACGAACAGGCATCTCATTGAGACTGCTTATACTCTTCTCCTTGAATCCCACGTTCCGCTGCGATTTTGGGGAGATGCAATCCTTACATCTTATTAGTTAATAAATAGAATGCCCTTATCTTCTATTCAGAATCAAGTTCCACATTCTATACTATTTCATCGGTCACATCTCTACTCTATCCCCCCTCGTGTCTTTAAGAATATATGTTTTGTTCATAACTTAGCCCCAGGATAAGATAAACTACCCCATCGTGCCCTCAAATATGTCTTTCTCCGTTACTCTCGGGTTCAAAAAAAGGTATCGTTGTTTTTCACATGATCTTCATTGATACCTTATGTCCACCAATGTCACATTCTTTGACTCTCAACCTTACTATACATCTTCTGATCATCCTGATGTATCTGAGGTCTTGCCCATACCTCGGGTTTTACTTGTATCGGCTTTTGAGGAATCAACGGTTACTTTTCCATCTCCTATTGTAGTGCCACCACTCCTAACTTATCATCATCGTCTGCATCTCGTACTAGTCCAAGATGATTCATGTCATGCGCCGAACCCTTCTCCTACTGCAGACTCTCCCTACTCCTAGCCAATCGCTTGCACTTCAAAAAAGGTCTATGATCCACTCGAAATGCTAACCCATATTATACTTTCTTGAGTTATCATCGTCCCCATTATGTCTTTGTATCGTCTATGTCCTCTATATCCATTCCTAAGACTATAGGTGAAGCACTTTCTCATTCTAGATGGAGGCAGACCATGGTTGATAAGATGTCTATTTTGCATACGAGTGGTACTTGGGAGTTTGTCTCCCTTCCTGCAGGTAAATCTACTGTTGGTTGCCGTTGGGTTTATGTAGGCAAATTGATCCAGACGATCAGGTTGATCGGCTTAAGGCCCGCCTTGTTGCAAAGGGTATACTAAGATATTTGGGCTAGATTATAGTGACATTTTTGCTCCCATGGCTCAAATAGCATTTGTCAGTCTTTCTCTATCTATGGTTGACATTCGTCATTGGCATGTTCATTAGTTGGACATTAAGAATGCTTTTCTTCATGGTGATCTTGAGGAAGAAGTCTATATAGAGCAACCACCTAGTTTTGTTGCTCAGGGAGAGTCTAGTAGCCTTATATGTTGATTGCGTAGGCCACTCTATGGTCTAGAACAGACTCCTCGAGCCTAGTTTGGGAAGTTCATTCGGTAGTTTAGCATGACTCGTAGAGCAGCTGATCACTCTGTGTTTTATCTACATTTTGTACCAAATCGATGTATTTATTTGGTTGTTTACGTTGATGATATTGTTATCACGGGCAATGATCAAGATGGTATCACTAATTTGAAGCAACATCTCTTTTAAGCATTTCAAGAATAAAAACCTTGGCAGATTTAAGTATTTCCTAGACATTGAGGTTGCTCAATCTAGATCAGGTATTGTTATTTCTCAACGCACGTGTGCCTTAGATATTCTTGAGGAGACGGGAATGATGGTATGTAGACCCATTGACACTCATATGGATCCGAATATTAAACTCCCTCCTGGACAGGGGCAGCCACTCAATAATCCTGAAAGGTATAGACGGCTTGTTGGAAAGTTGAATTATCTCACAGTAACTAGACATAAGTCTCTTTTCCTCTGAGTGTTGCAAGTCCGTTAATGACTTCCCCTTGTGATAGTCATTGGGATGCAATTGTTCGTATTTTGCGATATATAAAGTCAACTCTTGGTAAATTATGCTTGTACATCTGACAGGAAAAGACGCATATTCAGAACTAAATTATTCCCATACATCTGTTAGAATTTGACCATAGTGAACCTTAAAGTTAATAAATATATGTGATACTAGCAAGCAACAACAACATATCGAGTGTAATTCCATAGGTATGGTCTGGGCAGGATAGAGTGTACACAAACATTACCCTTACCTCATGAAGGTAGCCAAGTAACATGTTATATCCGAAAGACCCTCGGCTCAAGTAAGGCATATCAAAGCAGTTTGAAAAAGAAAAGTACAAAAGTAAAGAGGACATGGTAAATAATAGGGAAAGCATTACATAGCATTCAGAAAATAAGAACCAGTAACAATAGCCAAATAATTCAATAACCAAAGCACAAGAACAATCTGTAATAACAAAAACTATAGGACAAAGAAACTACAAGAAAATCCCAATTAATGAATAGTTAATTTTGAAGTTCACCATCCAAACTAAGTACCACACCAAGTGGCAAATGACATTGTGTGAGATACAAACACAAAGTATCATGGTTGTATCCGCTTCAACAAAATCTTATTTAGCTTAAAATTTCCGGTGAGTGATAAGACATATACACTGTGATAATCGAGTAATACAAATTCATAACAAAACCAAAGAAATTTAGCACATCCAAGTTTGCATGCTTTCTTACATGAATATGTGGTATAAAACGTTTAACTTACGGTGTCAGCCGACAACTTTACACAAAAACTCTTTGTCCTTGCAGTAGGTTGCAACTTAAGATTACGCAAATCAATTTGAAGTTCTCAACCACATGACAAGATCAATCTACTTGTATACCAAAACATTCTGATAGAGTTGCATACGTTGTTCCATTTGTCACATCACCAAATTGATAGTAGAGTCTACTGTATAAGTAAGAAATAGCATGCAGGAAATTTTCTGTAAAACAGATCATGAGGAGAAAAGTGTGGAACCTTTTCTATTAGATCCAAAACATCTTGGTTGTCTATAAATTCAATGTAACTCCAATTGATCGCCTCTTTCTGATATTCTTCTTGCTCCATCTTGAATACATGCTAAGATTTAACAGGATAGATATAAATAAGTAAAGGGTGAAAGAAGAACAACTGAAATCAAAAAGGCAGAATAGCAAGCTTGTTCTAAGATTCATAAGATCTCCAGTTCTTTTATTAGAAGGATAATTCATCCTAGACCAGTACAACTTACCTCATTAAAATGTTGCTGAAGCTTTTCATTTGCAAAATTGATGCAGAATTGCTCAAAGCTGTACATTGCATAGTGCAGATAAATCAGTTATTGGAATGTTCAGGTACCAATTTCCAGTTATCGCAATGTTTGGAGACCGAGATCCTTCTCAAAAGTAAAGCTATGAGAAGAATCCCAGATATCCCAATCAAAAGTTATAACAAATCACAGGAATCTAAAACATTGAGTTTAAACCAAAAACATGAATTGCCCACGAGATGCATTTGGTAACAAAAAGACTGAATATTACTGCTAATTGAGTTGGTAAGATGACAGAATAGAATCTTGCAGCAGAATAGCCTCAGGATAACTGAATATCATCACCAAGTCCAAGTTTATGAAGTCAACCTGACTTTTTACTGGATACACTGGTTTCAATGTTCATACAGAAAATCAGGGTCACGATGTTGTTCATATCATATTTGATGACAGTGTTCAAAACAAAATTGGTATTTCTGCTTGGTAATCTCACAACAGCAAAGATTGGGTGATTGAGTGTCATTTGTAGAAAATCATAATATGCTGTGAATCTCTACGTCTTCGCATACTGCTTATACACTGGAGATTTTCCATTCTTAATCAAATAACAGTCGTTGTCAAAACAAAAAAAAATTCACTACAGTGAAAACAGTCTGAAAATTGGAACAACTGCTGTGGAGCATAGCCCAAACATTCTCTTCCATAAGAAAGAAGGCTCTACTAATGAGAAGGTAGAGAACAATCTACTGAAACTAGGGGACGTCCGGTAGAGTGTATAAGAATAGTATTGAATGAGGTGTATTAGTAATGTTGGGATTAGTAATGTTGGGATTATTTCTTATCCATTGTTTGGTTTGGTGTATCAAGGATAGGGTTGTCTTTAACCCCATGCTTATCCTTGTATTGTTGGGAGCGCCACCCCCCGAATGGGCCCTACAGTGCGCGATCCGGATTTAGTCAGAGCTCCAATGTGGGCTCCGGACACCGGACGGGAAACCAAAAAAAAAATAACCCTTGTATTGCTCATATCATGGTTTGGTATGTATTAGCTATACACCCTATTCAGTTATAGGTTGTATAAGTAATACATGTATTAGTTATACATAGGTTGAAAATCCTATCAAATAAAGAATTAAATAGTACCATGACTAATGCATGTACTCCCTTCGTATCATTTTACGTGGCACTGTTTGACTTGGCACAGTGTTTAAGAAAAAAAAAAGGAAGATATTTGAAACTTGTGGTCTAAAACAATTCTTAGATACTTGTGTGGTTGTAAGTCATTTCATTAAGGATAAAAGGGAATTTTAAAGTTCAATTATTTCTAATTGTAGTAACATGACATTCTTTTTGGTACGGACTAAAAAGGAAATGGTGTCACATAAAATGGGACGGAGGGAGTATTATTTTTCCTAATATATCCCACCAAACAACCCCTAAATAATCGAAAGTTGCAAAAACGAAAGCATAGATTTTTCGAAGTCCTTTGAGACTAGGAAGGATTGAATTCACTACAAGAGCTATGGCATTGCACCATGCAGGAGATCAGAAAAGACTCCATTCACACGTGGTGCACCAAAAAGTAATTTTATTTTAGAATGTCCCAAATATTCACCCAAGTACCCAATAGCAAGGCAAATGAAGCACATGTCTGAAAACATTGACATTCCTAACGCTATACACTATTACCTAAGCCCATATGTTTAACAACTAGAACCTAGTCAAGTGAAGATAGAACCAGTAAGCCCCACTGGGAAATCCACACTGCTCCAGCTAGAAACGTCTTGCAAAAAGGATAGATGGAACTGCGGCTCCTTAAATTCTCGCAAATGATGCACCGAGGTTTTAGGGTGGTATGGTCTTTTTCAACTGTATCAAGTGATTCATGTCAAGCATGTCACAAACTCAAAATCAATGGCCAAACAATTCCCAGCACCCTTCTTAATTTTTTTATTTCTTTATTGTAGTAGTGGTCACATTCAATAGACAATGCACAAGACCGTCAATTGCTTGCTGCTAGGTTGGTTTTTGTACAACAGAAGAAAATCGAAAATCTGCGAAGCTATTCACATTTGCCTAGTCTAATAAATCCAGTTGGACTCATGGCCTGGTTTTCATGAACTCTCTCCAGATGGAAGAAATATAAGATTTTTAAAACACCGTAGTAACTATTGTCAGCCTTTGGTGATAGATAGGCTATCTTCTGCAAGGCGATGCTTCTGACGGAATTTCTCCTAAGTTCAGAAAAATTCACTCATTTATCTCCAACCCTCCCCTCTAAAAAAAGGAGCACCAATATTCAACAGAGCCGAGGTCTTCCAAATAAAGGATTGGAAGTTCAGTTCCAATCCTGAGTCTCCTGATAACACAAAAGGGTCATAGTAATTACAAAGGCAAGCAGAAGTTGAGTGATTTTTCACCTCAGCAATCCAAAAGAAATGGAAATTCCAGGCAAATGAACAAATCCCTAAAAGAAAGTTGGAAAGCCATGAATAAGTTTACAAGAAAATTGTAAATCCACGTGACTTGCAAGAAGAAACTAGTGGTCTATTGTCTAATTGAGAATTGAGAACTGAAAAGAGGGGAACACCTGGAAAATGAATTCTATGGGTCTAAACATAGCCTGTTTTTTGAAATATCACATCTTCCAATTATATTTTAAGAACCCATGATTGCTTAAAATCACTTTGTGCCACACGAGAATAGTTTTTTTTTTTTTTTTGGTTGTGAAACTGGTAACTTTGTGTCTATTGATAGAAACACATCAGTACATGGGCTGTACTAGGGTCATATTTACAAGTAAATCCAGATCCTATGATCCCGTGTATATAATGAATCTATCACATCAATAATAGATATAGGATCATTAGACCAAATCTGATTACACCATAAACATAGAATCAACATACAATTCAATTTGATATGTTCTATACTATTTTCTATGTTCTCAAAACACCTAGCATTTCTCTCCTTCCAGATTGTCCACCATATGCTAGCTGGTATGACTCTCCACCTACTTCTGCTTCTTGCCAGAACCCCAGCTTCTTCCCAACTTTGAAGGGCCTCTATAACCTTTAATGGCATATTCCAGGAGAAACCTTTAAGGTTTATGAATAGCCTCCAAAGCTGACATGTGATCTTGCAGTGAAGGAACAAATGTCGAACAGTTTCTGCCTGTTCTCCACAAAAAACATATCTCGAACATAAAATCATCCCCTTTTTCATCAGATTGTCTTGTGTAAGGACAGCTTCTTTAGATAGGCGCCAAATAAAACATGATACCTTGTAGGCTATATTCACTTTCCATATAGTTTTCCAGGGCCAGTTGACATTCGGTTGATTGTGATTATTCAACCATTTGTATGCTTTGCCAACCCTGAAGTTCCTGTCACTGCCCTGCCACCAAAGCTCATCTTCCCCTTCTTGTGCTCCGTTAAATTGGCCAATAGTGTTAAGGAAATCTGCAACTCTTGTGATTTCCCAGTCATTTACTTGTCTTCAGAAACTGATTTCCCACCCATCAGGTGTCCACATTCGTGCAATTGTTCTTTGCTAATTTAATATTAAGATGTGGATGTCTGGGTAGATATCCCTTAGAATCCCCATCTCATGCCAGTCATCTCCCCAGAAGCTTGTCTTTTCCCCATTTCTAACCTTAACCTTGGTTTTGATCTTGAAATCATCTCACAAGGCCCTTATAGATCTCCACAGATTCACTCCATATGGGGAAATTACTTCCTTTGTCATCCACCTATTCTCTTCCTCATACTTGGCTTTAATGACTTTTCTCCATAATGGATGTTTGTCATTAGCATATTTCCACAACCATTTCATTCTCATTCCAAGGGCTTTGATATGATTCTACAGATTTTTAATACCCAAACCCCCATATCTTTTTTCTATTATCATATCATTCCACTTTACCAGATTGTAACCTTTCTCGTCCTTGTTTCCCTGCCATAGGAACTTCCTTCTGATTGTGTACAATCTGTCTGTGACCCCTACTGGAATGGGAAATAAAGACATCATGTAAGTAGGCATAGCATCTAGGACTGAGTTAATTAGAGTAACTCTTCCTCCAAGAGACAAGTATTGCCCCTTCCATCTAGCCCGTTTCTTCTCACACTTCACTACTACACTGCTCTAGATGACTTTAGACATTGATTTAGCACCAAAAGGCATCCCAAGGTATGTAGTTGGGAGAACCCCAACTTGTCCACCTAGGATTATGTTCAGTGCCTCCATGTTATTTACTTCATTAATAGTATAAAGAAAACTCTTTCTCTAGTTAATATGCAACCCAGAGATTACTTCAACCATGACCAATGTTACTAAGATATCTAAGAAGTTCTTCTTTTGCCCCACAAAAGATGAGTGTGTCATCTGCATATTGCAAATGAGTCACCTCTAAACTTTCCCTTCCATCGCTGGCCACATCAAAACCTCTCAATCAGCCATTTGTGTTAGCTGCTTTGAGCAGGTTGTTAAGTCCCTCCATCTAGCAAAAATAGAAAAGGGGACAGAGGATCCCCTGCCTGAGGCCCCTTTGAGCTCCAAAGAATCCTATTGGTGCACCATTAATCAAAACAGAGAATTTCACTGAAGATATACAAAACTTTATCCACTTGATCCACTTCAGCCCAAATCCCATCAGCAAGTATCCTCAGTTAACATGGTCATAAGCTTTTTCAATATCAAACTTACACAATATTCCTCCTTTCTTCTACTTCATTCTTGAGCCTACACCTTCATTTGCCACTAGGACTGCATCCATAATTTGTCTACCTTTAATAAATGCCATTTGATGAGAATCTGCCAATTTTTCCATCACCCTTTCAATCTCTTTGTTAGGACTTTGGAGAAGATTTTATAGATGCTTCCTATCAGGCTTATGGGTCTGAAATCTCTCAAGTCAGTGGCACATTTCTTCTTGGGAATGAGAACAATGAAAGTAGCATTGAAGCTTCTTTCCAACACTTCTTGCTCATGGAAATTTTGGAATCCATTCATTATGTCATGTTTTACAATCTCCCTGGACCTGGGGCTTTATCTTGACCATAATATCTCAAAACACCCAACCCCCCCCCCAGTGGCGGATGTACAGTTCTAGCAGGGGGGTCACCCGACCCCCCTCGATAAAAAAATTACATTATATATATAAGATCGATTTTTTTCTGTACATGTATATATTTAAAATTGAACCACCTGAATATATATCAAAGGAGTAGCCCAACGGTTGAGGGGGTTCAAGATTCCGCTTAAGTGAACTAAAGTGATAATATTAGCGTGTTTAATTTTTTTTTTGAACCCCCTTGATAGAATTCCTGGATCCGCCCCTGCCCCCCCCCCCCCACACACACACACACATGCACGAACTTGACATTGTTTATTTGGTGCATGCTAATATGGGGTATATTCACGCATTCAAACGCCATATTTTACTCATGATTTAGCCAAGTTCTGAGACAATCTTATGAATATCCACGTGTTTATTGAAAATTCCTTATGATGAGCTAATAGATATGATGTTAGAATAGTAATAGGTACATACAATCCTACTTAAAATAGGAATAGGAATAGTATATAGTGTCCAACTTAGAAAAGGATTGTATTGTAGTGTCCTAGTTGGAAAAGGTGTCTATTGTAGTTGTGTATAAATAGGGTCTCTCTGTAATAATGTATGGACAACAATTCAATAATATTCTTTTTCAATATTTCTCACATGATATCTGAGCCTCAACGATCTTGGTAGAGAACCAAAGAGCTTCTGTTGTCGACGAGTGGCTATTACCCATACATGTCACCCATCTGGCCAATGATTATGTTTACAAAAGTAGGGCCAATGATATATGTATGAACCCCATATTCAGGAGAAGAAAACTTAGTCAAACAAGTCACCATGCGCCAATTTTTGGTGACTTTATAGGGTTGTTTTATGTCAACCCCATATCCGTTGGTATTTATGTAGCACCATGCCATCTTTTTGGTGACTACTTTCTTATATCTAATTTGTTTAGCACCGCGCCATCTTTTCGATAACTACTTTTCCATATTTAATTTGTGTAGCACCGTGCCATTTTTTCGGTGACTACTTTTTCACAATTAATTTGTGTAGCACCATGCCATCATTCTGGTGACTACTTTCTCATATCTGATTTGTGTAGCACCGAGCCATCATTTTGGTAACTACTTCCTCATATCTTATATGTGTAGCACCGTGCCATCCTTCCGGTGACTACTTTTTCATATTTAATTGTTGTGGCACCGTGCCATCATTCTGGTAACTACTTTCTCATATCTTATATGTGTAGCATAGTGTCATCCTTCCGATGATTACTTTTTTATATTTAATTTGTGTAGCACCGTGCCATCTTTCTGGTGACTACTTTATTTCATATCTGATTTGCGTCACACCGTGCATCCTTTCGAACTAGTTTTCATATTTAAATTTGCATAGTATCATGGACTACATTTCATATTTAATTTGCATAGTATCATGGACTACTTTATTTCATATTTGATTTGTGTAGTACCATGGAATTTTTCCGAACTACTTGCTCGTATCAAAGTTGCATAGCACTGTGTTTTTTCAACGACTCCACTGATTTGATTTGCGTAGTTCCATTCGTTTTTCTAGTGACTCCTCAAATTTGATTTGCATAGGGTTGTGCCATCATTCTAATCTTACCCGTCTAACTCTCTCTCAGTTAGATCATGCCATCATTCCAACCCTACCCATATAATTTTATTTCTCAAATTGTGACCACTTCCCGCCATCAAATCTGATACTTCGACACATGAGCATGTTTAGATTTTGCGCACTTCCAACAGCCACTGCATTGTGAAGAAATCTATATGGAGCAACCATCTAATTTTGTTGCTCAGGAGGAGTTTAGTAGCCTTGTATGTCAATTACGTAAGTCACTCTATGATCTGAGACAGTCTTTGCAAGCTTAATTTGGGAAGTTCAACATTGTAATTTTATCACTCCTTGTTGTATCGGCATTATGCATCAAATTCAGTATTTCATGAGAAGACCAAGCACATTGAGATTGACTGACATTATGCATCAAACTCAGGATTTCATGAGAAGACTAAGAACATTGATATTGACTATCAATTTTGTGAAGTCGAGTGATCAACTCGTAGATATCTCACCAAACTCCTCATCGGTCCTCATATTAATTACATTTGTAACAAGCTAGATACATATGATTTATATGCACTAGCTTGAGGGGGAGTGTTAGAATAGTAATAGGTATATTCTACTTAGAATAGGAATAGGATTAGTATATAGTGTCCTACTTAGAAAAGGATTGTATTGTAGTGTCCTATTTGGGATGGGCCTGGCTCCGATACCATGTAAAGATATGACACTTGGGCCTAACTCAGCCTCAAAATCTAGCTCTTGAGGAGAGGTTTGTCTAAGTCCATCTAAGGAGACCAAAGTCCCATCCCTCTACCGATGTGGGACATCTTAACAAAGCACTTGGAAGTTTTCATGTCCCTCAAGAGTCTAAAGAGAACTTTACTCTACAGGAGAGAATCGTTAATTGTCACAGTCATATACAATAATTTAGTTGGAACTATTTATTTGTTACAGTCGTATGTTTCTTCACTTCTTAATACACCAAGCATATTTTACCTCAATTAGTTCTTATTTTTAGTTTTTCATTTAATATGCAGTGGATATTTGTTCTAGTTGTGTGTTTCTTCTTTTACAGGCTAAATTTATTTAAAAAGAACTAATTGAAACTCTACTATCTTTAGTCAACTAAAAAGTTTTAGTCTAACTAATGGAATTCCAAGTGTGTATTTGCTTTGTTTCTTCTTTAGATACAATGCATATTTATTCTAATTGTGTATCTTTTTCTTTATCTAGCCAAATCTATAGAAAAGGAACTTGGCTAGACCGCGCGTTTTTAGCCATCTAAAAAGGTTTTACCCGAAATAATGGAGATTCGACTTATTTTTCTTTTTATTTCATATTTAGATTCAAAGACCATTTATTACAACTGTGTACTTTTTCTTTTTCGAGAAATATCTGCAATTCAAAATTTAGCACTCTATTATTTTACGCCAAATACAAGTTCAAAATAGTAAATATTCATTTGTGTATTTCTTTTTATTTCATCTTTTTTTTATGACTGTGGTGTTCGAGCTAGCTTTCGTGCACCTCACTAATTCTACGTGATCCCTACCACCTACCACCAGCAACAGGTATCAGGTAACTTTGTCCACCAATGATAGGATAGATAGGAAGAATCACCTAGTGAATTTTGTCTCCGGTTTCTTATTATTTCATCTTTAATGCAATGAACTGGCATTTCCTCTTTATCGGGCCAAAAAAGAAAGATTTTGGGTGACACTCCATTATGTTTAGTCAAATAAAAAGATTAGCTTAAACAATGGAATTCCAAACAGGTTTTTACAAATTTGTCCCCAGGAAATGATCCAAAGCATTAATGAATAAAGCTCATCTTGTTTAAGACAACCATAACCACCCATCTTGTTCATCTCTTCATTTTCTAAAGGGACATATTAAAGTGTGAAATTCTAATGCTACAAACCTTATTCTTCTACCTAATTGTTAAGCGTATCTTAGTCCTGGGACTCCATTGCGGCATTAACTAAGGAGTTGGAGAATAGTTTACCCGCATTGGCATTTCTAAGAAAATGAATAACTTTGAAAGAAGGCTTGTCTATCCCCTTAGAAGAATAAGGGTCGTAGGGATAGGACTAATAAAGTCAAGCCTTATCTTAATCTTGCAAGTTTGTTTGTGTGCACGTCTGCTTTCTTGTTCTCAAGTGCTACATAACGGATTTTCAACGCATTACCTAGTTGAATAACTTATCTTAGTCTGCTTTTTAGGTTCTTGCACCTTATCCACCTTATCGAGGTTGGAATGTGAGCTTTGCCTTCTTATCCAAATCTATCAACACTTTCTCATCTTGTGCAAAGCACTAACTATCTGAAAGAGGGTACAGAGTTGATCCTCAAACCGTAAGGATGCAGCTCATCCTTGGTGAAAGACAGCACAAATAGTAAATCAAAGCATCAACCCTCATGGCTCCAATTTCTAATTTCCTTATTCTTAAGTTTCCTAGCTTCTATAATTTGTAACTCCATTTAGCCAAAATTCTCTTTGGTTTCCTTTGTTCTTCAAAAATTGGAGGCCTTTAGCCCTTTACCACCGTGATTTTTGTGGGTTCTACAAGTGTGATAGATAATCAAAAAGCACAGAATTTTCACGACAATCTTATATGTTAGTAAAGACGCCATAAACTGTTTTTTCTTCTCTCTTCTTTTTTGGGTCACTCAAACATTTAGTCCATAGAGCCTAAAATGAAGCAAAAGACATAACCCATGTGGGTTTTGACGCGAAATGCAAAAATTCTCCAACTTTAAACACATATTGACTGCACATGATAGGCAAATTGGTTTCAAACTCATAGCTTGTGGAAAGAACCAACTCAACAAACAAGCCACTATATTGTGGACCAAACAGGAAGACAATACTCAGAGGCTAAAGTGATTAGATATTTCCAAAATAACTCCAAGATTTTGCCATCTATGAAAATATAATTTCTCAACCTCTCATCTCCAATTTACGCTGAAAACTGTTTATGTAATACCAGATTAACTAAAGATTTTTCATAGCCAACTATCACGCTATTCTAAAATATTATTTGTAGAACAATTTCAATCATTGTTAGGAAGCTCGTGTACTTATCAAAATTCAATTAAGCCTCCAGTAAAGCATTTATAGCATTCCAATAAAGGCTTGTGAGCTCACATCTAAAATACAAATCACTTCTCTTAGGTGCCAAACATCAACCAAGCTCAACAATGGATTGCCTTCCATATATTTCATAACATGTTTTTCCCGAAAACATGGGCATGTACTTTACCAGCAATGAAGGAGCATATGTCTACAATCGTGAGCTTTATCTTTTACCCAATGAGTAATTTAAGTTGACATTGCACAACTACAGAAGGCTCAAATTTCACAATAACAGCAGTAATGAGGATGCAATGTTGAAAAGTGAGGCTTGAGAGAAATAATTGATCCACGGCTTCTGGGTGTCTATTTACGAATCTGATTATAGAAATGCTCTCAATAACCTTTATTTCCACCTTTAAGTAACGCAGCAATCTGTTATGTTCGCTATATTACATTATGTTTCAAAAGAATACAATAGGCAAAAACAATAACATGGAACTAACCTGTTCTGCTTAAAGCATTCAAATCCATATATATCCAACACTCCAATTTGTATCAGGGAATCAGGATCTTGCCCAACAGATCTGTTGATTTTTTCAACTAACCTGAAACAAGCAAGCGATGTACAATACTCTTATATAATCAACTTATATAAGTAGAACATTGACTAATGGATGCCGTAAAGGATTTTGGGTTACCAATCGAATAATTGGGCATAAACCGTCTTCGCTAAAGTATCACGTCCTGCAACAGCAGCACCACAATCAAGAGCCTTAATGATGATTCCTTCGTAAGTTTGAATTGATCTTGTACAAAGTGTGGTCACCAATAGTTGTACGTCACACCTTTAAAGAAAGAGGAATTGGGGATCAGCTGGACTGTCAAGACGTTAAGTAAACAGGAAACTTAACACCCTTATAAAGCAATACGACAGAGCTTGAAAGGTTTAAATAATATCAATACTGAAGTCCCAAGACAAGAAATGTAAAGAAGGTAAAGATAAACAGAAGTCAGCAATCCCTCAAGGCGATACAAATACCACTAAATCCAAGCATGGTGAATAAGGGAGACCAGTCTTACAGTTCAACAAAACTCCAGTTACCTACCCTCTTTTTGAGAGTTCTGAGTTTGAATTTCACGTCCCAAGGCTACATTTTTTGAAAATTAAATTTTTATCAAGCAAAAGTTAAAATAAAAACCCATAAATTAGTCCTATCCTATAAGACAACATACACAGTGCTATCCTTTCCTAAATATTTTTTCTAAGATGCCTTAAAATCAGGAATAATGCCAATACAGAACAGAAAAGCAAGAAAAAAAAATGAAGAGCTATTTGCAATAACTATTGAAGATGACATTCATTATAACGAATTGCCAACTACATAAAACAGAGAGGCATATTGAGTGTACTGCAACCATTTCACCGAGACAAACTGTACAAATCAAAATTGAGTAATGAACATTATTCTAAGAGAAAAAAAGCATCGTTAGCTGAGAGCCGAAGAAGCTTAAGAGAGCGGGCAATATATAATTATTTGTCAAGGGAGAAAGATCATCAAAGAAATGATAAAGGACATGATAATCATTCATCAACCAGCAAAATCATCAGCAAATCAGAGAAACAAAAAGCTTAAATGTGTTGCCAGGAAGAGGAGGAGGAGAAGAACCACTTACTTAAAAAGCTTAGCAGCCATCTGTAAATGAGACCTAGACTTTTCATCTTTTATAACTGATGAATCATGTTCTTTGCCTGGAGAGAATTCTATGTTTCCTAGATGTAGAATGGCTGCCAAGGTACGAAATATTGCTTCCTGTTATTAAAAGAACGATGCAATGTAGTAATTAGTGAAGTAGAATAGGAATGCTGCTAAATACAGAAATACTGATTAGGATAACAAACTACAGTTGCAGAACCTGTTCCTCCTGACTAATTCCAACAATATCCATAGCTCTCCTTGTCTTGGTATACTCCTCAGCATTGCTAACTCCATCTAGCTCATAGGTTTTGCTCTGGTTCAAGTAGTAAAAGTCACTAGGATGACCCAGCTTGTATTTCTCAGCATCCTGAAGAAGTAAGAACATAGAAAGGAAATAACCTTAAACTTTCTCTGATGGTCAAATCGCATAAATTGGCTACTTAGAACAATATAAATATGCACATCAATGTCGCCACATTGAAGTTAATACACTCACAAGGAAAAGATTATTAGAACCCGCATTCACCTAGGACATAAAGAATATCATTAATTAAACATCATAACTGAGCAAACGGAGGGTAGAAAATACCATTCCAGATGCACATAATTGATAAAAGCAGTGATAATTCCTCTCTGGATCTGTTAGCTGAACAACACGAGATCTCTCCAGAAGATAAGTCCGAATTGCAGCTCCAGATATTCTACCACTTGCATCAAATTGGATCTCAACAAACTTGCCAAAACGACTGCAAGAAACAAGGATAAGAGGCATTAATCATAATTCAATAGACCTCAAGACCAATATCCCCATGTTCAAAATCACTTTACTGAATAAGTATGAGTTCAAAGATTCCAACAAACTAGAAATAACCAGTTTCATTGTAAGAAGGTGAAAGACAAGACAAGCAGAGATTCCATATAAAGGACAAAACAATGCTCTTTAAAAAGACAACAAAACCACCTTCACTGCTGAAATAATGAACATCACTGATTGCATCAAACGATACATGTTAGCAAGACAACCATTAGTAGTTGAAAACACACCTTGAATTGTCATTCCTAATAGTACGTGCATTGCCAAAGGCCTCCAGTAATGGGTTAGACTAGACCAAAAATGAAAAACGATTAAGAATTAGCAACATAAACTTTTTGAACTGCAAAATAATCAACCAAATTCAACCATCAATGGAACTTGAAAAAAAAAAAAAAAAAAAGAAAGAAAGAAAAATGGGGGGGGGGGGGGGGGGGGGGATCTCACTACAGTGAAGGAAAACACTGAAAAAAGAACCATGAGGATGATCTCCAAGCAACAAGAATTGAGTTAGCGATCACGACCTTATTCACATTAGAACTTGATTTGATGATGATAGAAAACTAGGCTAGAAACTAATTGTAGCAATGAAAGTACAGGACACTACAATTTATTCAACGAGCTTTAGAGTGTCATATGCATATTGGATGAAGAAAGAATGCAGTTAATTCACATGTAAGAGGAAGGTTGATTCTTGGTATGGTAATCGAATAAGATGTTTGGTTCTTTACATCTGGAAAAGGAAGGATGCCGTCCCTCCCAGTCTGAGCCACATTAGCTTCCTGACGGGAACATTCATTATTGCATGCAGATCTATCATGAAGCGACCAACAGGTTTCTCTCATATGGCATCCCCCAACACCATATGTGAAATGCTTTGACCTCTATTCTTTTCTTTCATGGGTGCATTCTGCAAACTGTTAGACTCAACCGCCATCCAATAAGTTTCTGGAGATGTTACCTCGGGTGCAATTGAGACGCATAGAAGTCTGGACGAAAACATCCTCCAAAGTAACAATAGATGGACTATTGAGAATTCATCTAAAACTGAGCTATGATCCAATCTCAGTCGGAGATGTTACCTCGGGTGCAATTGAGACGCATAGAAGTCTGGACGAAAACATCCTCCAAAGTAACAATAGATGGACTATTGAGAATTCATCTAAAACTGAGCTATGATCCAATCTCAGTCGGATGAGAGCAAAAACCATAGAGGATATGTCTTTTTATTTCTCCTTATCAGTGTTCTTTAAGTGTGCGTAAGCCCTAAAGAGAGGCTCAAAACGTGTTGTAACATTTTTCCTTGCTTATGTGATTTTGCGAAGTACGTGATTTTTTTATAATATCACGTACTAAGGAGGCACAAACCCCTCATGAATATGGATACTGTGAAAGTATATAACAAGCCTTTAGCCAGAAGTCGAGCCTCTCAAACAATTCAAAATTGAAAATGGGCATAGTCCCATAGAAAATAAGTTATTGAGTGATTCATAGTGAGAGAATAAGACCCCAATATATTATACTTGGTAGTGCACTGCATGCAACTATAGCGGATCTGAGAAAGGAATTTATTTACAATAAGAAGAAGAAACTTGTCAAATTGGAAATAGGACAGTCTCAATTTGGAGAAGGAAGGGATTAATGAACGCAATGACATGTTAGAGTCAATAAATGATAATAAAGGTATTTATACTGCCAAATCTAGCTATAAAATTTTATTTTCTATACAACAGGGAGAGGTGACTGTATAAGGCAATCTGGGAAAGCAAGGCACCTCCTAAGGTGGCACACTTTTGGTGGATTGCAATCATTTGCCTCTCACAGGATAACCTAATGAAGTGGAGTATTTTACTGTAAAATAGATGTCATATGTGTGAAGTTGAAGAAAAAACTATAGCTACTTTCCTCCATAGCTCATAAAGAAGAATGTTATCTGTACTCTGACCCAATTGAAAGCTGCACTTTCTTGGTGTTTGGTGAATAATAAGTCATACCTGACTGCTACTTTCAAGTTCTTTTTTAATAGTAAAAATAAAAGTTGCTCTCACTAACGGAGACAACAATAGTCCTTGAAAAAATAGTACATGAGATGAAGTAATTTGAAAAGACATTCTAATGAAGCTAACAGATCACGAAGCAATCAGTCTTAGTGAGACGCTCTATGTCGACATGCCGAACAAAAATTGACACCCTTCGAAGAAAATAATAGAAAGGACCCTAATAATTGAAATTCCTAAAGTTGCAAACATAATCACCATTTGATGTTTTGCCTATAAAACCAGTAAGAAGCAGTACCTCAAGAACTTGTTGTTCAACAGTTCGGTCATCAGCAGCAGCACGACCACCAACATAGGTAAGGTATTGCATTATCAACTTTGTGGTCTCTGTTTTCCCTGCTCCACTTTCGCCGCTAACCAATATAGATTGGCTTTGGTTCTCAGACATCATAGCCCTAACAAGGAAAGTTTGAGCAAAAACAAATCACTAATTGATTCACTTTGAGCAAAAACAAATCACTAATTGATTCACTTTAGGTAAACGTCACCAGATCCCCAAATGACTAGTCAACAAACCTGTACGATGCATCAGCCACAGCAAACACATGAGGGCTAAGCTCACCAAACGGAGCTCCTTTATATTGCTCCATCATGTGTACATTGTACAGATGTGGAAGTTTAGTGAACGGATTGACAGCTATTAAGATGCTTCCTGTATATGTCTATTTAAGGAAAAAAGGGGGAAATCAATTATGTTGCAACGCACCCTGTAGGATGATGATGTTAGAGCATATGAGAAAATGGTTATTTAAGCTAATGAAGACAAAAAATGCACCTGATGAAACCCAACCAGGCCAATGATGATTCTTAAATTACGCACGTAATTTGATGACAGTAGCTTTTGGTTCAACATTTAGGTAAGCACAACATATGTCAAAATCCATGATCAAGATATTTTAGAAGCAGTCACAGGAAATTGCTTTCATTCTTTCCTCACCAAAATATTATCAAGGATATACTTTTAGCAAATATTGCAAACACACTGCAGTGTAGGGGCAAAAAGCAATCTGCTATAGTGAATAAAAGTCAATAAAGTGTCTTAATACCCATTTTAGTCAAATAACAAAGTGACATTCAGAACAAGGTAGATTTACTATTTATCTATCGGAGCCAACGTAGAACCCGGAACTATACCAAAATTGGCACTGGTTGATACTGGAATTTAATTATCTTATTGCTAGAACTCTAAATGGACCATAAAAGGAACTATTTTAGCAAACTTTATTTACTTCTTTTTTTTGTACATGGACGTCACAAAGAATCACGATGCTTCAAGAAATAAGATAAGGAACATTTATTTTAATTGTGATGCATTTTTGTTTTCCTTCCTCCTTCAAACTAAACACTATACAATCAGTTGCGGCAGCCGCCCCATCCCCTCCCCCCCAATACTTCTGCCTCTATCAGGAGACTACACCAGTCCCCCTGCTCCACGTCCAAAGCATCCTTCTTAAAACAGTAATTAATGCTAGAAGTGGCATCTTACCTATGTGTAGACATGAACACTCTTATCAATAAAAAGATCCTAGCTTTTTCTTAATTTATATAGTTGGAATATATTGTGTATATAAAAAGAAATACCAAGGATTATAAATTCACAACTCACATAAATTTCATTAAGACCATATCGTCTCTGAAGATTGTCTAAAACTCCAGGCTCATTCAAATAAGTCAATTTGGTCATATCATCAACTCCTCCATGGTCTGCCTCTTCATCCCTTGGATACAGCTTCTCCGGTAATGACAATACCTAAAAAAAAAAAAATTTACTCACATTTTCCATCAACCCTTTTGACCAAAATTAACAAAGAAAAATCAAAACGAAGTGTTCGTCTCACTTTCTTGCCATATTCAGTAACAACTTGGACTTGTTTACCGATAAAATCAGTCACTTGAGCAGCAACCCAAGCGGAACTTTTGTCGTCGACCCATACATTAGAACCCTTTCGCAGTGTCATATTATGGGTTTGGATTAGCTTAGAGTGGCATGAAAGAAGAACAACAACTGGTTTCAGTGAAAATTTGGGGATTTTTCGGATTTGAAATTTGAATTGGTTTCAGCAATAAGCAAAACCCTAGAGAGAGAAGAAAAAAGGACGATAACAACAGAGTAGAAGAGGTTGATTTTTTCAGCTTCCCGCCCTAAAACTAAAAATGGAGAATCTGACAGGGTCCAAATTTTTGGCCTTCAGTTCCCTAGCGTTATCTTAAGAATATTTACTAAATGGGGAACTTAGAGCTCCACATTTATACTTTGAGGTACTACTTTTTCAAAACTTCTTATTTTGGGATTGAATTGCATGTAGATTTAAGAACCTATCATGAGTTTATGACCATACTTGTGAATCTTGTTAATAGTGGGATGGCAACCTAAATCATAGGGTATTTTTAACTTTTATATCTAATCAAAAAATAAATTATTTTTTGACTAATTAAGAAAGTATTAATTGTTCTCTTTCAAATTTATTTTTCTTTATATTAATGACTTTTGGCATAACTAAGACATCATATTAGGTAGGCGTTTCGTTTGGACATGTGATGATTTCATTTCATTATTTCATATAATGAGATGAAATTCTAAATTCTTCAAAAATTCATGATTTGAGTTTTTCAAATATCAATTGGCCCACAAAATTTATATTTTGTAAAAAAAACTACAATTAATATATATATATTAGTCATTCGTTTCATATATAAATGAAATTTATTATTCAGATCATTACTTTTTAAATCGTTTATATCTCATATAACGATTATTTTCGTCAATATAAAAAAAATTACTTTAAATCAATTCTTCATTTACCATTTATATTCACCAAAATCATTATTTTTAATCAAATTTATTACTACCTCATTCAAATCAATGTTTAATAAAAATAACAAATCATCATTATATTAAGTGGTCAAGACTAATTATAGTGACGTTAATTTAAAAAATATTTTTCTTAGCTACTAACAACTTGAACACTAAAACTTATGTTCAATTTATTTTAGAGAAAATGATCAAATGCCTCATCAATCTATTACCCAATTTTCAACTACACGCCAATACTTTACGGGGGTCCTATTACCCCCCTAAAATATTTTAAACTAAGATATTAACACCCTTAAAACGTCACCCCCAAATCTTTGTTGCACAGTGTAATACACGCGCTTTTTTTCAGAGTAAAAAAAAAACATAATCATTCCAGTTTTTCTCCACCATTCTTGCCCTAATGAGGACATTATATTAAATAAGAATAACTTAATAGGCATTTGGACCTGCGGTTCAGGATTGTAATTTAAAATTAATGTTTGGTATGCGATTTTGTATTAAATGATTTCAGATCTTAAATTTTCATTAAAAAAATGAAATTTGGGATTTCAAATTGTTATGTCAATTATATAAATAATATTTTGATATCATAACTAAAAGGTTGTGTACTAATAATATTTAGTTTAATGTACTCAAATAAATATGATAATAACTTTTTATAATTAGTTTTTTTAAATATTAACAAATAAATAATAGTTAATTTTAATTTAAAATTTTACTACGTTTTATAAAATTCAAAAATGGTGTAAATGCTTCAATTGCATACCTAAAAGAAATTGCTTATAGAGACATTAAACAAACTTTTATTATATTGTTTTAAAAAATGCGATATGACATCTCATTAGGAGAGGAGTGTATATTTTGAGGAAAGTATGAATATTTGAGTGATATTGTGGTCCTAAAAGAAACAAAAGTGATATTATCATGCAAATTCTCAAATATAGGTAGCAATCTAAGGAATCTACTCAAAATTTAAGTAGCATATTCAAATAAAAAAATCTACTTCATTTCATGCCTTAATGAAACGCCTTTTACTTTCTAGGACGAGTGAAATTCTTAATGGGATGTCGAAATTAAAAACACATTATAACATGTGTTGGAAAAAATATTCACTTTTAAATTGTTCTCACGGATATTTATTTATTAAGAAAATATTAACTAACTTTCAAATTTTGAGATATCTTTATAGTAGGTAACATATAGCATTTAGGTATGTTTAATGAAATATGGTATGTAGTCAAACTCGTGGACGTAAGGAATTCAAGTAGTTGAATTAAGTGGTGATAGAGATGGAAAGAACAAATCCATCCACAATAATGTTAGAATGCTAGAGTTCTTTGTCATGCTTAAAATTATATATTGTGACTCAATTACATCATTTTAATAATGAAACAATTAGTATATTTTCATTCAACCAAGATTTTCACATTATCCAATACGAAATATTTTATTTTTTAAAACAATAATACCATTTCAATGGATTGAACAGCAGTGTATTAAATTTGTATTTTATCATTGAAATCTCAAAAACTTATTTACCTAAATACTTCCACTCAAACTAATCATAAAATGTGGATCTACTATAAATAATTATTTTACTTTTTCTAAAAAAACTAGGATTACGCTAAAAGTCAAAAGTATTCTAATTAAACAGCATGACTTATTAATAGCAATTGCTACGAAGAAGAATGACGTTTTGTTAGAAAATGCGTCACCCTTTTTCGTTTTCTCATTTCTTGGTATCCCTTGTTTATAATTACAAAAACAAATCTGTCCAAAATCAATTACTTCTTCGTTTCCATTTATATATCGTTTTTACTAAAAATAAATATTTTTTAATACATGTTATTAGCAAATCAATACACAAATATCGTTATTTTTCTTATTTTACCCTACTGCCCTTAGCAAGTTGAATTTTTTTATGATGAATGAGAGATAGATATGATGTGGGAGACAAAACTTCTATAAGGTTTTTCTTAAAATTTGTCAAGTAAATTATTGGGTCCTATTAAAAAAAAAAGGGGGGGACATGGGACCTACAAAATATACTTTATCTATTAAAGAAATCTCTCATACAACTACGACACGGTATACCTCATCTATGGTAAAAAATTTATTTGAAAATTAATAATCTTGAAAGTATAAATTTGGCCAGCATAGGAAATTTAAATAATCAATTTATTTTCATTAGTCAATTTAATTAATCAAAATAATCAATTTATGTTTATTATTGAAAGTTTGACTTTAAGATAACACTAAATATCAATACAATCAGTGGCGGAGCCAAAAATTTTATCAAGAGTGTTCAAAAATAATTGTTTGTGATTGTCAAATAAAACAAAAAAACATTGTGTTATTTGGATTTCAAATGGACACTCATTACCACTACGTCAATGGCGTAATTTTTGTCAAGGGTGTCCAACTTTAAATATATATACTTTAAATGTAGAATTTGACATATATATACAACATAATTTTATAGCGAAGGATGTCTAGTCGGACATCTTGTGATGACTATAGCTCTGCCTTTGGATATAATGATAAACTTACCTAATTTCTTAACAAACGTAAAAACCTAAAATGATGATAATTAAATAGGAACAAATGAAGTATTTATTTATATTTTATAATAAATAGAAACTTTCAGGATTAAAATATATCGTGTGTTACACAGTCAATGAACAAGATAAATATTAGTATTTTTTATATAAAATAAATAGCTTGCTTATTAAGAAAGTGATTACATGGCAAATAAGTAGGAGTAGACGTTACCTATTTTTGTCTTTTCTTCGTAATTTAGCAAAAGTGTGCACTTCACTACAAAATGGGAGTACTTTTAGATTTTTTGATTTTATTTTATTATTATTAGAGAGAGAAATGTGAAGTTTCAAAATTTGGACATTTAGAAAATTGTGGAAACAAAGGGGACGTATTATTTGGTCAAATTTACGGGACAGCCAGCTGTGACGTAATTCAAATATCAATGGCGCTTGCTTAAAAAAAATGTTGAAGATAATACTTTTTTTTAATTATTTATGTAAGAAAATTAAAATGTCTATATCTAATTATGTTGTAGACATTGAAATTTTGTGGAATTTTGAGATCCGTTTAATTCGAGTTGGGACTCAACATGTGCTTAATTTCAATTAGAATTCTTCGAGTCTACTCAACCGTAAACCTAGTTCATGCCTATATAAAAGATATTAAATTCTCTTAAGATTAAAATCTCAAATATTTCGCAAATTCATGAAATATCTTTAGATCAATTTCAAATCATCTTAATTTGAGAAATACACCATTAACGGCTCTCAAATTATGAAGATCAAGTTCAATTTTATCTTAGTTTGAGAAATACGCTACTAACAGCCCTCAAATTATAGAAATCAAGTCCAAATCATCAAAGTTTGGGAAATACGCCACTAACGGACCTCGAATCATGGATAAATGGGCTAACCCATCGGCAATCCCTTAAAGTTGGCATGAAGTTTCACTTAGACACCTGGGCGATGTTCATTTTAGACACCTCATGGAACACGTTGTGCAATTTTGACACTTTTTTTCCAATCAACAAAATTGTATGAGGTGTGTGTGTTACACTCGTGAATGACGTGTAAAGTGATAAATTAAACGACGATATTTGTCATTTGTGTCAAAAACAATTCTTAAATAATGATTTTTGAGTAAAAATAAAAAGTAACCAATGAATCAATGACAAATGAATTTTTGCCCAAATTGTTAAAAAAAATAAAATTTAATCAATTGTTTATCAAATGTATACATTAACATGATAATTTTGATTTGAGATAACATAAATCTTTTAACTAAGGAAACTAATCATATTTGATACCTTTGTGGTAAGAAATCTATGTCAATTTATTCTATTGAAGATAACAAAAATCTCTTTACTAAGGTAACTAACCATATTTGATACTTTTTGGTTAGAAAATCTATGTCAATTTATTCTATTGAGACCATAAAAAAAAAGTTTGAAACACTATATAAAGAATGAAGCATAAAAGCAATTAACACATGAAAAGCAAAAACATATTATTTTCAGTTTCATCATGAGTAACTTCAATCTTTTTGTATCTGTTGTTCTTCTTCTCCTTCTAAATACATCAGTAGAAGTTGCAGCTATCAGAATTGAAAACATTTCAACCAAATCCTTAAAAGTCAAAGAGATTTTTCGATCTTTAATGAAATTAAAAACTTTTCAATCCATGCGCACAGTTCCTACAGGACCAAATCCACTACACCATGTTACCCCTCCAGATTCTCAAAATACCCCAAATACATTCGCTACACTCAAACCCAATGCAACAAAGAGTTAGCTTTTGAAAAAAAAAACTCCATAAGATGTAATAAAGTCAAGACATATGCCTTCAATAAAATTGAGGTTGCTTCATTATATTTTATAAATATTATTATAATATATATTTTGTTATTTGATAGTTTTATAATTCTAAATAAATAATTATAATTTTTGTACTATTATTAATGCTAACAAAACCTTATGATTATTAGTACGAACACTAAAAACATATATTGAATATAAAATAAAAATAAATCAAGAATTGTAAAATTAGGAAAAAGTAAATATATATATAAAAGAGTGATGCGACACCTCTCAGTGACAAACTTTGACATTTATCTTTTTTTTTTTTCTAGTTTATTTATTTATTTGTTTTTCTTTATGTCATCTATAACAATTAATGTGTAGACACTTAGAAATCATTATTTATGAGCCGGACATTTAATATCAATTTCAAAGACTCATAATTTAGCTATCATTTGCACATGATTTAACATTACAATAACTAATATAACAAAATTAGTTACCAATGATCTTTTTGGTTACTATTTTCAATTTTTGCATTTTACAATAATATTTAGTACTATATATATATATTATGATTCATCATTGTGTATTCAATGATTTTTCGCAAGAAATGTACCCAAATGTAAAGGTCCTTAATTTGGAAGCTCGGTGTGACTTCTCAAGATCTCCTTAAAAAAATTAAGGTGTCGTGATGGTGAGCCGAGAAAGAGAGCAGAGATGTCATCTCATAAGAAGCTCTATTCAGAAATTAATATTATTTCATTAATTAAGTGAGTTTACATATATGTTTGATTTTTTGCACTTTTTTCATGAAATTATTCTTTCATGTGTGGCTGAGTTAGATTAGACTTAGGCTGTCACATGACATGGCGTCATTGAAAAAATTTATCACATATGTATATATAATCGAAAGGAAAAAAAAAAGGAAAAATTTATAAAGTTACATTGCTTTTCATCAAGAGCATTGCAATTATTTGATTGTCTCATGACCAGAGCCTACACCCTGGATATACAATCAAGAATCATTGTTGGTCCCCATGAGAACCCTCATTCTAGTTGACTACAAACGACAGACTAACTCAAGCATATACAAGCATCAAACTGACAAAGTGTTATGCCAATACACAACCACAATGTACTGATAGGATCATCATCTAGTTCTAGTACATGAAATATGAACAGGCAACCATAACTCAGTAAAGAACATAATATCCAATTACAAACATAAGTAGAACATAGCCTAAACTTACAATCCTGACCCCTAATTAATATGCATAACATCGTGAATCTTTAAAACACAACAATTTAGTTTGGGTCTCTCTTGGAACCCACATATATAAATTGTTAGTGTACCAACATGGTGCCCATTCCCAACTTCATGTATCAACATAGTATTTTGTATGCAAGTTAGGGTTCAAACGTGGTACCCGTTCCCATTGTACCAGTGTGGTACCCATTCCAAATGTTAGTGTACAAACATAACACTCGTTCCAAATGTTAGTGTATCAGCGTGGTACCTAATTTCAATCATCAACACATAGCACAATCACAACACAATTAATCACAATCACACATGTAGATTTACGCAAAATGTCCATTGCCTGCGATTAACAACAACATTCATTAAATATTATATCTTTCCAAGTTATCTAATCATATATCATACATGCATTACTAACGACATTGTTAACAAGCACATATATCATAAATGTGAAACAACAACTATCACCTATCTCGAAGTATGCATAAATGCTCTTAAGAACATATTTTTCCCCTTGTTATGAATTTTTGCTTATTTAAGTCAAAAAAGTATTGAAATACAATAATCAACGAACAATAGCCTAACTAAACCCTGAATATATCAAAATCCTAACCCCCGGGCCACCCCCATGATCATTCTACCCAACAAATGTCACGACATAGAATGACAAGTAATGAGTACAAGGGTAGAACTATACAGAACATAACACTAGCAATAAGAAAATATAGAAACAGAAGCAAACTAAAAACTCTATACAAAGGAAACCTTCCTAGAATCTGTAAGTCACGAATACAGATTTGTCTAACAAGAATAAATACAAGTCCTAAAAGTGGACGAGAACAAGCCGTCTCATAGGCAAAAGACAAGCTAACATATATACATAAAGAGATATGTTGATCCACGATGCCAAATGCTCACCCTCGTCTCTGATATCCATAAATTGCAAAAGATAGCACAAGAAATTACCGTTGGTAGCTGGTACTAGTACCTTCATCACAAAGAGATATAGAGTGTAGCATAAGTACCAAAGCAAAGGTACTCAGTAGGCATCATAGGCCAACTAAGCAAGAAAGATAAAAACAATCTGATAAGATAGAATCTAGACACAAACAAAGGTCAAGGAAATATGAAAAAAAGGAACACGAGCATACTAAAAGTAGATCTAAGTACAACTAAGCTAAACCTAATAGTTACCCATAAGCCAGAAGGTATACTCATGCGCAAGTTGAAATAGAAACTTGAATGGACCCTATAAGCCTGACGAGTACAAAGAATAGCTAAGACTATAAAGATAAAGCACCCAATCCCAAGTCCAATAAGAGTCAATCGAGACTTGAACCCAAAGGTGGTAGTATCCTTAAGGAGTAACGTCCTTGAACCACAGAGTAGCAGTCTCAAGCTGGAAATAAATGCCTCGAATAGTAAAATGTCAATCTTAGACTGGAAATAACGGCCTTGAACTATAGTACATTGACCTCAAATAAAATATAATCACCATAACACACAACCTCATAGCCCCACAAGTAGGAGCATGAAAGCATGTCAACTCCAAAAAGAATTCCAATACCAAGCTAAGCCATCGTGGAACGCCATACACTCAAAGTTATCAATAAAAGACTCCTAGTATCATATAACTTAATCTCCAATCCTCGCAATAGCACAAACCTCCGGTAACACATATGAGACCCAACAATAGGGAGTGAGAATAGAAGGTCTAATAATCTATGCAAATACCTAAACTAAGGCTCATACTATCAGACTCAAGCCTTCTATTCCAGTTTACAAGGACCTATTCCGTCCGAAATGACGTCAAAAACATGGTTGAAAAGCAAAGGGGAAGAGTAAAAGGCATCACCAATCTATCTTAGGTTAAGAAAGAATATGCTTCAAAATGCACATAATTTTACAAGTAATTCAAATAGCATGCTGCAACACATATACAACCCCGATCTAACACGATACTACCATTGAAATGAAGCTGATCAATCCTAACACATGGTCTCAAAAAGGAAAAAAACAATAACTAGGTACCCACCTCCAATTCACACTAATCATCATGAGTTTACACATTCATGCTCATTCTAGAAAGAAAAAAAGGCATAGCTTACTTGTAGGCTGATTGTATGCGCTCTAAATCACAAGATCAAATCTTTTTCTCTTTGAATGGCCTCCAGATGCTGCAGCGCTATGAAAAATAGAATCACAACATAAGTACGATCGTTAGGACACTAAAAAATATAAAACAAAGACAGAAAAATTTTAGAGTCAAGGGAGTATTGTGGGATCGCGCCAGAATTGACTCCGTCAAGAGGTCCTAAACTACGCATCAAACTTGCGTTCAAAAATTTAACACAATTCGTTGCCTAAAATAGAGGAACAACAATTGTGCACCAAATCATAAATTTAATCATAAAAAAGAGAAGGGACAACAGCTCAATCAAAAATTTACCTCAAACAAAAGTCCCTTAAAAGCTCCCAATCACTTCACCACGTAGCCTCAAAGGTCATGGACACGTACGACTTCAAATCTCTAAATTTTGATTCAAAAAGACCAAGAGATTGCAATAACAACTCTCAAAATAGTTGTTGAGCGCGTCTGGATTTATTTATAAAGACATGCATTAGCTCTTTATCGCGGTCGGGAGAAGGAAGATCGCGATCATGAGTCATTATGATCTGACCATCACGATTGCGCATACACTGTCTCGTGGTTGCGATGACTAAGGAGGGTCAACCCTTCATCGCAATCACATAAATAGATCACGCGGTCACGAAACATTTAGGCCCAGGTTTTTACGATCGCGACTAAGGGGCATGCAACCGCGAATGGCCTTGCACCAGCTGATGCATATTAACTGGTTTTGGTAAGTTGGGAATCTCTGATAGGGTGTTTCAAATTCGTTCAAAACCCCATGCACTCACACAAGATATGCAACCCTACTAAATTCAATATTTCGGGCTTTGCGAAGTAGTCAAAATTCCCATAGACGATCATCTCAGCAAAAAGTAGGTCCTACAACCAAACTTCATTTGAGTGAAAATCCACAAGGAGGTTCAGAATTAACTTGGAAGCCGCGGGATCCAAACGAATGGTCGTTCTAGACCAAACTCAACATTCTAGAGCCAACCGTGCTGATGAAATTCCCATCGAGATTATATGTAGAAAATGGCCCAAAACCCCTTTTTTGTAATTGAGTTCTTGAAAACACATAGGGGCAATTTTGAGAATCCGACATCAGTTTTCCCATGAAAATCACATGTAATTGTAAGAATTTGACTCCCTGATCTTGTGAATAGTTTGTTAAGCCTTATAAACTAGGTGGGCAACATTGGTGGGGGGGGGGGGGGGGGAGTTTTGAGCATGAATTCATGATGGGAAGGAGCGCTAAGTTAGGGAAGATGATCACATATTGGCCAATTTGAGATTTATTAGTGATTCGGCTAAATAAATAGGCCATTAATGATTGATTACTGTTTGCACTTCTTATTATAGACCAAGAACATGCCAAGACACTATGAAAGTGTCACGACCCAACTTCTCGAGTTATGATGACACTTACTAAAACCCACTATTAGGTAATCCAACCCGTACTCAAAACGACAAGTAGTGAGTACAATGGTGGAACCAAATAAAAAATCATACGAACAATAAGAAAATGAAGAAATTGAAACAAACCAAAATTATATAAGATAGAAACCTCTCAGAACCTGAAAGTCACAAGTATAGAGTTATCTAAGATGAACAAATAAAGTTGACCACAACAAGCCGATTCAAAGGCCAAAGAAAATCTAACATATATACATAAGATGATAGGCAGATCTAAGAGGCCAAAGGCTTACCTCGCCTCCGATATCCACAAGCTGCAAAAGATGGCATGAACGGTCACCGCTGGTAGCTGGTACTAGGACCTGCATCGCGCAATGAGTACGAAGTTATCTAATATACAAGTCCCAAAATTGGACCACAACAAGCCGTCTTAAAGGTAAAAGAAAAGCTAACATATATACATAAGATGATAGGCTGATCTAGGAGGCCAAAAGCTCACCCTCGCCTTCGATATCCACTCTTAGTCAACTCTTACTAGAGCATTCACAGTTTGAGTTCATTCTCCATTCAAGTCATAATCTATTCGAACTACGTTTGACCTGATTCCTACTTCAACGGGATACGTAGGCGCCATAATGGCTCGGTCATGTTCCCCGTAAGATTTCCATAATTTTACAGCGTAAACTGGAGTAGATTTTTTTAGTAGGTCTCCAAAAAATACACAAAGGAGATAGTTGCTACAAGATTGACTAACATAGGTTGTTAAAGCTGAGCATAATTTTTAAGGAACGCCCTAAAAAATTACACGAAAGTTGTGCTTAGACTTAGATTTATAAGGCATCACTCCGAGTTGATTTGTACCTTTGCATTCATTTTTTGTACATGATGTTATATTCATTGTATATTTTTTATTTGATTTCTCTTACATTCCATTAAAAAAAGATTTTGTTTGACATTTTTAAAATTTGGGCGGCCTTCCGGCAAAACTTACCAATCCTACACTCCTTTCTTCTATGTCTAATAGAGCTATTCCTAGACAGCCTCTCTTCAATGTGACTCGTTGATTTTTTCATTCTTGTTAAGTTTCCTTTAAATAATAAAAATATTTTTTTGTTAAATTTGGGTTGCCCACCCTTCAATGTGGTTAATTGGTTTTTCATTTCTATTATTTTCCTTTAAAATAAATAAATAAATCATTTGTTGTTCAAAACATATTTTTATGCCACATCTGAACGAACTATGCAAACATGATTCTCATTAATGAGATACGTAGATAGTCCTTTTAGGGTTCAGTATTCTTTATCCAAAAGATTTTTTATTTTTTTTAAAATTTTAATATTTTTTAAACCAATTTTTGACTTGGTTGGTGCAAACACAATTCAAGTGTGCAGATAAAAAATAATTGTTACAATGGAGAAGATTGACTTCTTGTTAAATCATAGATTCTTTTGGTACCTCTCGTTCTTACTTTTGTTACACTTAAAAATAATCTCTTGATACATTCAAGATTAGAACAAAACCCAATTCATTGTTTCACGTGCATTGTGTGGTGAGTTTTTAATGAAATTCAATTGTGTTGCTTTCTTGATCTAGAACTTGACCTAAATGTTTGTTGAGGCGAAATCCTGATTAACGTTTGATTTGAGAAATGATTGTAGGTCTTTTTTGACCCGCTTGAGCCTTTCAAAGCCCACCAAATGACGTTAATCCTTAGTATGTCCCTACTTTCAGCCTTAAGCCTTTTATTTGTACAACTACATTTTAGCCTATAGCATTTTTGAGTGCTTATATGAACTATCCTTCTTTTGGCCCGACTTTCTTGAGTGCACCGAAGACGTGCAATGTCACAAATGAATATTCAAAATTTAAATTTGTCAAAGACAAAAAAAGTCCCTGAAAATCAATAATACAAAAATACTTCAAAAGAAAAAAAAATAAAGAATCGAAAATTCCCCAGTAGTTCAAGAAAGCTAATTGCAACAAAAGAAAAAAAAACGCTCCAAAAAAAAAGAAAGTTCAAAAGATGATGAGAAGGGGAAAATCTCAGACAAGCAAATCTTCAAAAGAAGTAAAAAAGTACAGAAGGAAGGGTGAAGGAAAATATTTTATTTATAAACGCAAAGGTTCTTGAATCTTACTTCAAGTTCTATCTATTCTATATATTTCAATATTTTTTCTGTATATTGAAAATAACTTGCAACATCCCTATTTATAAAAGAAAGAAATCAAATTGAACTAGGACTAGGAACCACTATAACTAAACAATCCTAATTAAACATAAATAAGTAAAAATACCGTAAATAACAAATCCTAATCAACTTATGATTCCTACTCCAACTTTGAAGTATTATTTCCAACATTCTCCCGTAATTCAAAATTGTATACTCTTGCCTTTTTCTTCTTGTTATTGCTATTGTTGTTGTATTAGAGTACTTCTATTCAATCTTCAATTGTTGGAGTACTTCTCTTCGGTCTTTTAATTGTTGGAGTACATCTCTTTAATCTTTAAAATATTGTTGGAGTACTTCTCTTGAATTCTCATTTTTTTCTTGGTTGTGTTGGAGCACCTTCTCTCCAA
Source organism: Solanum bulbocastanum (assembly GCA_037074985.1). NCBI lineage: Eukaryota > Viridiplantae > Streptophyta > Magnoliopsida > Solanales > Solanaceae > Solanum > Solanum bulbocastanum. The sequence continues at coordinate 33,493,779 of CM073604.1, forward strand.
CTTCCAAGTGTTGGAGCACTTTCTCTCCAACTCAAGATAGTTATCAAGTCTTGCTTAACTCAAGTCTCATGGAAAGATGTCCTTGACAATCAATCCAAGTTAATTCATTAGAATAGCTCTTTAGACCATGCGTGAGCAACTATCACCATCCATGATCACTTTTATACTTAGATTCTATTAGGTGAGAGAAATCCTTTCAACCTTATAATCTTCATTATGTGAGAAAACCTTTCACATCATGTTCATTATATTTTCATGAGAAAAACCTTTCAATCAACACAACAATAATATCATAATCATTAACACTTCACTCTCAAAGTGTTCTTAAAGCATTTACATAAAACTTCATAAAACATGCATAATCTCATACTTCACATCCTTGAGGTTCAAAACTTACTTTCAATCAACACATCTCGGATTCAAGCACTAGACATGGATATCATCCTAACACATGTGATTCTATCACTTCATGCATTCAAACATTCATGAGGTAGATTAGGTGGATAAATTTCTTCCACAACAATTCTATCTAATAGTGTACCATTATCATATAAGCTTCACTCTCAAAGCTTTAACATTCATAATTCAACACATTAGCCTTACTCTCAGAGCCCTAGAATTTATAATTTATGACTATAAGGTTTATTCTCAAGCAATACTTCTCATAAGCATCTCATAAACCTAAGTCTCAAGGTAATCTACCCATATGCTTCATTCTTAAACAATTCTAATCATATATCTTCATATAGGCTTAAAGCCAAATTAACTCGTCATGGTTCAACATGTATAATTTAACCTCATTCAATTCATATCTATGATTCCTAATCTCAAGCAATCTACAATACATATCATCAATTGTAGAAGATTATCTCTAAATCCTCAATTTCCCCTTTCAAGGCACAAAATCCACTTACTTCAATTTCATTTTTTTAAACATAGGTTAGGGCATGTAAACATTTAATTTCATATTAATAACATGATTTACTACCAATTAAATCATAAAAAATCATTATCTATTCAATTGGATCAACATATATCAATACCCACAACATTAGAAGAAACCCTAACAAGAATTGGGGATTTCATCTTCTCAATTGTGGAAAACATGGGGGCTTCATGGATGAAAGGAATGCATGAATGAATAAGACATCGTACCTTGATTACAAAGCCCTCAAAGCTTGAAAAAATGGAGACTTGGCTTGACTTAACTTTATTCTCTTCTATTTTTTCTTCTTCACTTTCTAGAGAGAGAATATTTGAGAGGGAGTTGGGTTTATTTTGGGGTCTTATTAGTCGTCAACTAACCTAACTTACTGTCCCATCCATGAGATCCCGACCACGGGGCATAGGTTGACCTACGGCCTGTCCTAGTTGGGCGTGGTTTGGGTTCTGTGACAGTGGAAGTTGGACCTTGACCTACGGAGCCCATATACGGGGCGTGGACCCATCCACGTGGCATGGGTCCTATCGTAAGTCATTGCCTTATGCAGTTTTCCCTTGGTGTCCACCAATGCTGCCCACCTACGAGGTGTGGTTCCAACCACGTGGCGTGGGTGGCCTCGTGGGTGAAACTTAGATCCTCTAAACATGCTAAACTTCCCTCTTAAGGCTACGGGGTGTTACATCAAGCCTATGATATCACAATTGCATGAGTTGAATATTTTTCTGAGTGTGAGTGGATTTTGTTATGTGTTCCCAAATCAAAACACTTTAAATATGTGCAAAATGGGACTTTCCTTATGGTGAGTGCACTTAAAACTTGATGTTAGGTCTAGTTCAAAGCCTTTGTTTGAAGCAATATGAACAAATCTTGTCGTTACTTAAGCACATTGGAGTTACCACTAGAATCTATAGGAATTACCTTGAAGTTAATCTCAGTTGAAAGAGAAAGAATTGTGAGAAATTTTTGTACAATATTAATTGTTGGTGCTAACCAAGTTAAAATATGTTTCATTGCTCAGAAAATAAAAAATGGGTGGATACTCACTTTTCAATAGTTATCCGAACCAACTTTTTGGACCGTTTCATTGTTGATACTTGTCTAAACCAACTTTGTGGACCGTTTAATTGTTGAAATTGTATTTTTGGGTCATCATACCCTTCAAAATGACATATTTTTAAATTTGGGTGGTCATACCCTTCAAAATGATATCTTTTTTAAATTTAGGTCGTCATACCTTTCAAAATGACATCTTTTAAAAATTAATTTGTCATCTCAAATAAAATGATGCTTTTTAAAATTGGTTTGTCATGCCGTTCAATATGACACCTTTTAATTTGTTATTCCATTTAAATTGATATTTTTTTCTTTTTCATATTAATGATGTTGTTAAGTTTGAATTGTTGCATTAGTTAATTACCATGTTTATTGTTCATGTGAGGCCAAGTTTACATACCTTATGTTGCATTTTTTATTAATGAGTCTTGGATTTCGATTGATTTAGGGCTTATTATTCATAGTATTTGTGTCCTTGATGCCTATTTTGTGCTCTAAACTGATGTTCAAATGTTAATTTGCAGCTATGAAGGCTAAAGAGCAAGGCAAGGACATTACCAGGCAATAAAGAGCGGAAAAGCTGAAAAAACTAAACGCAATGAAAGTTGATGATTGCCAAGGCCACTTAACGACTCGATGTGTGGTACTTTAGCTCGCCAAAAGTTACAACGCGCCACCCTTGGGGAAAAGCCAACTTTTCCATGGAAATGAACCTTCGGCAAACTACCAAATGGATCGGCAACAAAGAACCCGATCACCTAAAGTTATAGAAGTCTAATGGTGAAGATTTAAGCGAAAAAGGCAATGGAGAAGAGCATTAGGCGCATCGCCGACTTGGTAGGCGCATCGCCGACTTGGTAGGCGACGCTCGACTTATACCGGCGAATGACCCTGAAGGTACAAGTGTGGAAGCGTATGCATTGATTTTTTAAAAAATGAAAAGAGGATCTTGACATTGTTAGACTCTGAGCTTCTGATTCCAAACACTGTTCTTAGAGTTTTTAAGTAGAATTTTCAGTTGAGTTTTGATTTTAAGTTGATTTAAAGAATTATGAAGACTTGGATTTTTTTACCCAACAAATGGAGAAGATAGTTGGTAATATTTTCCTGCTTTTTGTAATGTGTGGCTAGAACCCCCGTTCTTGGGGGTGTGATTATGTGATCAATTGTATCAATTAGCTTATAGGTGTTAGTAATTACTGATTTAATTCCTATTTTGAAGTGGGTTCGATTGATAATTGAGTTTGAACTCATGAATTGTAGTTGCAAATGCAGTTCTAGTCTAGTATTCAATGCTTGCTTGAGAAAGAGGTTTTAGAATAAAGGTTATCACTTGAAGATTACAGTGATTGGGTGGTTGTGGATTCACCTCGAGAGAGTGAATCTTAATTCGATCCTACCTATCTAGCTCAATAAAGTAGGTAAATTGAGGTTTTTGGTTGTTTATAAGTGTGATGCTTGTCGAGGTTCGAGAGAACTCGCTTGAATGATGATAGTTGACCATGAGATGACTATTACATCTAAATCCTAGCCTACCCACTTAGATTTAGCAACGTTTGGTAATTAGTAATCACCCGTATGGCGAAATTGGAAATTAATCAATCACAACCCCATGAATCCCTTTTTACTTGATTACTCCCTTTTTTCGTAGTTGTTGGTTGACAAATCTAATCCCCCCATTTGACACTACTTGTCACCCCCTTAAATTTATAGTAAAAGTTTTGATAAAATTTATTCCTACAATCGATTAGAACTTGCCTATCACTTCATAATTGAATTCTCTACCGTATCACTCCCTATGGGATCGACCCCAACTCTTCATTAGGTTTATACTAGATTGCGATAACCTAAAATTAGAATTGGAAAAGGTGTAGTTGAGCTTTATAAAAAATGGCCCCGCTGCTGGGGAGTGGTGTTTAGAATTCTTTTAGTGAAGTGTAATTGTAATCTAATATTGTTTGTAGTTGAATCGACTTACTTTGTTTTGTGTTTGTTGTTGACTGTTCTTGAGTAGGTGACATTATGAGCGTGAACGGAAGCAACGGTAGCCAACTTGGGCATCAAAATGACATTAGAAACTTGAATGATATTCTTGAAGCTTAACTGGGTGGTGTAGGTGCTATTCGTATACCACCGGTCTTGGGAAATGTTGTATTCCATATGACTAGTACGATGTTGCAACTATTGCTAATGAAAGGATTATTCGAAGGGCTAGCTCATGAGGATCCCCATGACCATATCTGAAACTTTATGGACGTGTGTGGTCCATTCTCGTTTAATAATATCTCATAAGAGTTAGTTCGGCTCTGATTATTTCCTTTTTCTTTGATGTGTGAAGCGACCAAGTGTTTAGCTTATTTATCGAGGGATTCAATTACATCTTGGGAAGAGCTTACCGAGACATTCTACATAAGATTTTTTCCTCCTTCAAAGATGATGGCATTAAAAGATAATATTCAGGGCTTTAAATGTTTGGATGGTGAACCAATCAGCGAAACATGGATGAGGTTTCAGAAGTTGTTACTCGAATGTTCGACTCACGGGATTCTAAGTTATGCAGCAACCTTTTGATATAGCGTCGAATCTCCTTGATAGGATGACGAAGATAAACTGAGCTTGGTATACTAGGGAGGATTAGGTTTCTCCTTTGACTTTCAGGATGACAAAGGAACAAATAGAAAAAGACTAAGAGCAGGATGAAAATATGGCTAAAATGATGACCCAAATAGATCTTTCATCTAAACATGTCATGGTTATTGTTTCTAAGGCTGTGAATGCAATTGGAGTTGGCGGAGTAAATCTCGATGATGTGCACTTTGAAGCTTTGTACAATGAAAAAGTACACTTTCTAGCAGATTAGGGAGGAGGTTTCCACCAAAATTATCCAAGGCCAAGTGGAAACCAAGGTTGAAATGGAGAGCGTGATGAAGGTTGAAAGGATCGTGATAGGGAGTGGCATGACCGTGGTACAAACTGGAGGAAGCAAGATGGTGACAAAGAGAGATATGTCCCTTCCTATGACTGTCAAAAGCCAAAAGAGCAAAGGGTTGACCCGAAAACTTTTCGCACTGAAGATTTGCTTGCATGCATTCTCAATAAAGTGGAAGGGTCGGACAAGGTGCTTAAAGAAATGAAAGAGGACGTCTCAACTTTAAAACAGACGGTTACTTCTCACTTGGTGTCCATTAAACAACTGGAATCGAAAATAGGTCAGGTATCATCTCATTTGAAACCAAGGCCTAAAAGGGGTCTACCAAGTGAGACCTTGGTTAACCCAAAGAATGAACCTTGAAAGCGTATCCACATCGTGCCACGACATTAAATAAGGCACTTTTTGGGAGGCAACCCAAGTTTTTGAGCTTTTATTATAGTTGTTTGAATAATGAGTATTGAATATGTAGGTTGAAAAGTTGAAATTTTGGGAACATGAGTAGTTCAGCGATCCCAAGTACAAGTCAGCGACTCACCGAACAGGTCGGCTTGCCTCGAACTAGATCGCCATTTAAACCAGCTAGCCAGATTAACATTCTGTAAAACTCAATGGGCTAAAGAGCCATTTGGCGCATCACCGAATGGGTCAGTGACATAAGTGACTATCGCCAACTAGCGCGCGAACTGAAGGGTTAAAATCTGGCACGTTGGGCTGTTCGGCGAGCTGGGTCGAGCTCGCTGAGTGGTTTAGCGGTTCACCTAAGGTCCATTGGATCACCTTTTTATCCTTAAAAATTGTGGAAATCATTCTTTATTATTCAACGATACGCTTGAGCTCGCTAAATGCCCCTTTAGATCACCCTTCTACGCCTTTATTTTTTGAAAATGTTCTGTAACATTTGACGCACTACTTTTAGTTCGCCAAATTATGTCGGAGATCCATTGAAAGGCCCTTGATATCGCTGACTTGTACTAATTTCTGAGTTGTCTTATTCTGGAACATTCGGCTAGCCCGACTTGCCTCTCCAAATGGGTTAGGTGACTCGCCGAACCACTCAGCGAGTTTTGCTACACAGTTTTACTACTGTGAAATTTTTTGAATCAAGTCTAATGTATGTGGTTTTGTTTTGTAGGAATGCCTAGAGTTAATGTACCGGGAAGAAACCAACCACCTCGTAAACGGGCTAGAGGCATTTCCATAAATGAGGAGGCTGAACCATCCCAAAATATAGAATAAAAACTTCCTCCATAAGGGGGAAAAGGCAATAGAAAGGAGCCCATAGTGCCAACACCTGCGGTGGAGAGCTCCGACAGTGAGGGTATTTATGCCACCCACCACCTTACTACTTCTGAAAGTGATGGCAAATTGGGTGATAGGTCACCGGTCTTCGCATCTGAGCTGAATGCCGATCAAACTCTCCAGACTAGGAGAGCATAGCTATGCTCCAAATCCATGCACAATTTGGACCACATTTATGCACGATTTGGCCAGAATCCCAGTGCCACCTACTTCTCCTCTGCCTCCTGCTTCGATTGTTGAACAAGTTCCTTCGGTGCCACTAGTTCAGGCACCCCCACCCCAGTTATTGAATAGATTTAAGGCCGAGGATTTGAGGACCATATTAGAGGATAATCGGTTGTCTACAGATGGTGTTGTAGAGCGGTACTTGGAGGTGTGTAGCACTATTAAGTTCCAAAGTTTGAGACTTTTACAAAGCCCCGTGGCCCTTATATTCCTACTTGGGTCTGGGAATTTTATGCTGAGTATGAGAAGATGGTTTCTAAAGGAAAGTAGTAGGCCAGATCATTCAAGCCAGTCGATCATGTAGTGGTGCGGGGCCGAAAGGTGATGTGCAACAACACCGATAACAATGAGGTGCTTGGTTGTACGATGAATGTATCCATTACTATATGGATAAAATAAAGAAAAAGACCCTCGATGACTTGAAGGGTTGGCTAGCACCACTGATTTCTGACATCACACTATGGTGGATTGAGGCAGGTGTCCCCATAGAGAAGAAGGACCTGAACGTGGTATCCAGATATTGGTTTAGGTTCATCAGCAGCATATTAATTCCATCACAGAATGAGTTGATGCTCCGGCATTCGAAGGATGCTTGTTTGGGCTGTATCATGTACCGAAAAAGACTTAAATCTAGGTCTGATCATTGAGCAGGAGATGGCCATGAGGGCCAAGTAGAGCAAGACCTCTCTTCCATCCTCTAGTGACATCCGAATGATAGAGGCTGAACACATAAGGGATTAGGGTGATAGGAGGAGAGCTGCACGACATATACGTCCCCAATAATTGATGTTGAGATGTTGTCGACAGAGGCAATTCTTCTCCCTCAGGCTAGTGAGCCTACATGTACCCCTAACATTTCAGCTTCTGTTCCTTCTGGTTCTACTACTGCTCCCCCTTCTACTGCTGCTGCCTCTTCCCGACCCCTGATTACCCAGGCGAAGTTGTTTAAGATGGGTTACTTGGCCCAATCTACTAATGTTCGTGCCTGTCGGGTAGAGGCTGCTGTGCTTGGGCCAATTAAGCAGGCAATTGCTGCTGCCTTAGCCCAGATCAAGACTGAGTTGAAGGAGCACATAGAGAGGATATATGCCCATGGATTTGCTCTGGATGCCCTTATTGTGAGAGTAGAGGCTTGTAAGCAGGGTTAGGGTATTTTTGATGACGTGACGACCTTGAAGGCCGATATTGTTGGGCTGCGACAAGATGTGGATGAGCTAAAATCCACTAATCTCTTTATGTTATTTGGCACTATGGATATTCTTGACTCTTTCGACTACTACGACTAGAGATGTTGCTAGGGATGATGCAAATGCTGAGTCCGAGGTCGCGACCGATGAGTAGGAGCTAGGTTTTAGAGATGCAACAATCTATGAGAATTTAAAAGGCCTCGAGGCAACTACGATCTAGAAAACTGTGGAGGCATTATTGATGGATACTTCTATGGTGGGCTCTAGCGGAGTGAAGGATGGATGATATAAAGCTGGGCACTGATGCTTAGACAGATGGAGTCACAAATATGCAAAGTTTAGACTAAGCTTATCCTGTTAGGAGGATTTTTGACTGTTTTTCTATTTATTGTGTAGACTTGTTTTTCTATTTACTTTGCATAAGAGGATAATTGCTAGTTTGATTTAACGGGGTGAGGTATTTCCATACCTACCTCTTTTGGGTTGCTTTATGGATATTGTTGATATTTTTGTGTTTGTGTGACTGATGGATGTTTTTTGATATATATTGGTTTTGATCCATTGTGTTGATCCTTTGTTTTTAATACAAATGTTGGCTTTCACCCGGATTAAAAATTACCACCTCTTGTTTGTGAATATGGCAATTCTCTTGCAATTTTAAGTGTCGGTTGTGATCAATACCGATGACTTGAATAGTGCTCTTAATTGAATGATAGGTATGTAGAACTCCAATGAGTAAAAATGAGTTGCATAAGTAATATGTGAAATCCTAGCATCTCATTATGACTAGCCAATTATTGAGTTGACCTCTTGTGATGATCGTTGCACTGTAGCTTAAAATTGTAGAGTCTTGTTTGATGATTGTGTTGAATGCCATGTGTGGTGAGATTTTCTTGAATATGTGCATGGTAATACCTAGAACTTACCCCGTTAGTCTAACTGACTAATGTAAGCGAACGATAGAGATGGTCTTAGGCACAATTTGTGAAGAGTGAACCAAAATTGCTACTATACCTCTTTGTGACCCCCTTGAGAGAGTGTGAACCTAGCTTGGCACCATTTAAGCCTACCTTTTTTCTTGGATGAAACATGAACAACTTTGTCCTCTTTATCCCATCACCTATAACCTTCATGAAACATTGGTTCGTTTGAATAGCCAACTTAGGCCAAAAGCCTAAGTTGGGGTGTGGTGAAAAAGGAGGAAAGTCTAGAAGTATGAGGAATTTTCCCTTGAAGGATAAACTTGAAAAAGATGGAACCCCTCCATGTAAAAAAAAGAGAAGTGAAAGAAGAAAAATATCGAAAAACAAATGAGTTGTTGAAATAAAGTTTGTGAAATGAAAAAAAATGGGTTGTCCAATGAATCATGCTTAAAAGAGCATAGGGTGACTTGTGAAAATCAAAAAGAGTGAAAAAAAGAGAAGAAGTGAAATGCAGGCCATACTTCATGAAGGTAGAAGTCACTAAGCCAAAATGATCACACCTTTACCCTCAACCCCGTTACAAGCCTTTAAAGTTCTTTGTGATCTTGAGTGAGATGAAAGTAATGGTGATTGAAAAATAAGGGCAATCCTATGATAGAGTCAATGCATGTGTTTATCTTTGGGAGGGTGACTGTCACTTTTGATTCTGAAAGTCTGAAAGTTTGATGAGTTTAGTGTTTGCATGAAATTATTCTAGGTGTGAGGGCATTCGAATGCTTTTGTTGAGCTTGAATTTACATTTGAAGCAATCATTGTAAGCTTGAGTTCTATTTGATAATGGCTAGTCACAGTTTGAAACTAGAGTGCACAATTGAAAATTGCATGAGTAGTTTGAACCTCTTGTGTGCATTCATATTGAGTCTTGAGTAGCATTGTTTGCAGGCATCCTTGTTGAACTGATTGATCTTAGTTGAGGAAAAGCAAAAGTTTAAGGTTTTGGTGTTGATGAGTCTGGGATTTTAACTCATTTAGGGCTTATTATTCATAGTATTAGTGCCCTCGATGCCTATTTTGTGCTCTAAACTGATGTTTAAATGCTAATTTGCAGCTATGAAGGCAAAAGAGCAAGGCAAGGACATTACCGAGCAAAGAGGAGCGGAAAATCTAAAAAAGCTGAAGATAATGAAAGCTGATGGTCGCCAAGACCATTCGACGACTCGCCGAGTGGTACTTCGGCTCGCCAAAGGTTACATCTTGCCATCCTTGGGGAAAAGCCAACTTGGAGATGGAAATGAACCTTCGACGAACCGCCGAATGGATCAGCAACAAAGAACCAGATCACCTAAAGTTATAGAAGTCCAATGGTTAAGATTCAAGCTAAAAAGGCAATGGAGAGGAGCATTAGGCACATCACCGACTTGGTCAGTGGCACTCGACTTATACCTCCAAATGACCCCAAAGGCACAAATCTGTCAGCGTATAAATTGATTTTTTTTTAGAAAGAAAAGAGGATCTTGACATTTTTAGACTTTGAGCTTCTGATTCCAAACACTGTACTTAAAGTTTTTGAGTTGGGTTTTTATTTTAAGTTGATTTGAAGCATTGTATTTGTTACCCAATTGATAGAGAACATAGTTGGTAATATTTTCTCGCTTTTTATAATGTCTGGCTAAAACCCCCATTCTTGGGGGTGTGATTATGTGATTATTTGCCTCAATTAGCTTATGGGTGTTAGTAATTACTGATTTAATTGTTGTTTTGAGGTGGGTTCGATTGATAGTTGAGTTTTAACTCATGAATTGTATTTGCACATGCAGTTCTAGTCTAGTATTCTATGCTTGCTTGAGAAAGAAGGTTTAGAATTAAGGTTATCAATTGATGATTGTAGTGATTGGGTTGTTGTGGATTCAGCTCGAGAGAGTGAATCTTAATTCGATCCTACCTATCTAGCTCAAGAGAGTAGGTAAATTGTGATTTTAGGTTCTTTATAAGTGATCACCTATTTAGCGAATATTGGTAATTAGTAATCACCCATTTACCGAAATTGGCAATTAATCAATCACATCCCCAAGAATCCATCTATACTTGATTACTCCCCTGTTTTCGTAGTTGTTAGTTGACAAATCTAGTCCCCTTATTTGTTACTAGTTGTCACCCCTCTAAATTTATAGTAAAGTTTCGATAATTTTTATTCCTACCCCCGATTAGAACATGCCTATCACTTTGTAATTGATTCTTTACCGTATCACTCCTTGTGGGATCGACCCAAACTTTTCTTTGTATTTATACTTGATTGTTATCGCCTATATGTAGAATTGGATGAAGTGTAGTTGAGCATTGTTAGTTACTAACATTATCATTGCATATTTTATGGTACACCAGTCATATTAAGTTCAAATTGGGTCGTCAGCCTTTCAATAGACACGTTGGGTTGTCACATCCATTCAGGTGACATGTTATATTGAAATTGGGTTGTGTGCCTTTGAAAGAGATATATTAGGTTGTGACCTCGTTCAAAGTGACATGTTAAGTTTAAGATTGAATCATCTTCCTTCAAAGAGATATATTGGGTTTTCACCTCGTTCAAAGTGGCATGTTATATATTTAAGTTAGATCGTCCACCTTCAAAGAGACACTTTGGGGTGTCACCTCTCTCTAAGTGGCATGTTATGTTCAAGTTAGGTCATCTGCCTTTAAAGAGATATGTTGGGTTGTCACGTCGTTCAATGTGACATACTATATTCAAGTTATATCATTCCCCTTCAAAGAGACACGCTGGGTTCTCACCTCCCTCCAAGTGGCATGTTATGTTCAAGTTAGGTCATCCACCTTTAAAGATATTTGTTGGGTTGTCAAATCGTTCATAGTGACATGTTATATTCAAGTTGGGTCCTCTGCCTTCAAAGAGACATTTTGGATTGTCACCTCATTCAAAGTGACATGTTATATTCAAGTTAGGTCGTCCACCTTCAAAGAGACACATTGGGTTGTCACCTCCGTCTATGTGTCATGTTATGTTCAAGTTAGGTCATCTATCATTAAAGAGATATATTGGGTTGTCACCTCGTTCAAAGTGACATGTTATATTCAAGTTATGCCATCCGCCTTCAAAGAGACATATTAGGTTGTCACCTCCCTCTAAGTGACATGTTATGTTCAGGTTAGGTTATCCACCTTTAAAGAGATATGTTGGGTTGCCACCTCATTCAAACTGAGATGTTATGTTTAAGTTAGATCACCCAACTTCAAAGAGACACGTTGGGTTGTCACCTCCTTCTAAGTGGCACGTTAAGTTCATTATTGGGTCGTCCTCTTTTAAAGCGACACGTTGGATTTTCACCTCGTTCAAAGTGAAACGTTAAGTTCAAGTTGGGTCTTCCACCTTTAAAGAGACACGTTGGGTTGTCACCTCCTTCAAAGTGACATGTTATTTTCAAGTTGGATCGTCCTCATTTAAAGAGAAACGTTGGATTGTCACCTCGTTCAAAGTGACATGTTATGTTGAAGTTGGGTCGTTCGCCTTCAAAGAGACATTTTGGGTTGTGACCTTCCTCTAAGTGGCATGTTAAGTTCAAGTTGGGTCATTATCTGCCTTTCAAGAGACAAGTCAAGCCGTCACCTCGTTCAAAGTGACACGTGATTCACATCGTCTTCCTTTCAAAGAGGTACACTACTTTCGCTATGCAATTTTGGAAGTAACCTAGAAGGTACGTGGATGTTTTAAGTTTACGATCAATCCTTGCCTTTTGTTTTTTATGTTCAGCCCTGTTGACTGATGTAGAGTGTTGTTCAAATGCTTTACTAACGTCTCATATTGTTTTGTTCAAAGTTTATCAAACCAAATTTGGGTTCGTTAACTTTGTTTGACCAGGATCTCTTTCATCAATCATAATCAAACAAAGGGGCAAGTTGTTGGCACCAAATTTTGGTATGATATTTTTAAAGTTAATGCATTTAAATATTTCATTCGTTAAATAGTTCAAAATACATGCTTTGCAATTTTAATGCAATTTGATGTTAATTATCCTTATTTCTCAAAATATTAGGATTTTTATTGGTTAATTCTATTTATATTATTTTCTTCATAGCCGGTTGAATACATTCAAATATTTGTTCATTTTTTATTAAATCACTATTTCTGTTAAATTACATTTTTTACATGCCATTGGTTATGTTTATTACATTTTTAATATACATTTTATTCATTACATTTGTTAATATTCATTTTGATGTTTTGCACAGTCCAGAAATCCATTTAAATATGGATAAGATTTCATACATATATTTTTTATTAACCGGTGGTTTTGGCCTACGGTTTAAGATAATGGTATTGTACTATTTTTGGTTTTCAATTTTCTATTTAAGCAATAGCTCGGTCATTAATTTAGGGGTGGTCAATAAGATTTTAGGGGTAATTTCAGATTTTTTATCCCTCAAAAAGTTCTCTTTATTGTTCTTATTTATTCCGGCAGTCATCGGAGCTTCGTCGGAATTCGGTGAGTCCACCACCTAAAACCCCCTTTTGTTCTTCTCGTTTTTCCAGTGAAACTACCATTTTTTCCAAACCGTAGCCTCTTTCCCCTCTCTCTTTGTTTACTGCCAGCAACAACAATAATAACAGGCAAGCCAAACCACCTCCAAATAGCTCTAGACCTCCGGCGAAAACCCCAAACTGCTACACCAAACCAGAATGGCGCCACCAAAAATGACCTTGCTACCATCTCAGACCACCAGACCTCCACACTTAAACCTTTGAAAAACTACCTGAAAGAAACAGCTTTGCTAAGCCATTTGTGACTCCGGTGAGGAGTTTGAAGCTCCAACGAAGTAGTGATGCCACTATCACCTCCGGCAAACAATAACTTAAGCGATACCTAATTGCCTCAAAACCGTCGCAAACTCTAGCAAAATGCTGTCACCAGTGAACTCAAAACTCCGTTGAACAACAAGCTTGAAGATCTAAATTCCAACCCGACCACCGCCAACTTCGACAAACAACAGTTGCTCCGAACTCCGACGAAACAACTCTAAACAGACCCCAAATCTAAGCTCCCATGCTCACTAGAAAAAACATTAATGGCATTTTGGATTTTTTCCTTTTGGTTCTTTATTTATTTATTATTATTATTATTATTATTATTATTATTATTTTTATTTTCATTCATGTCTACTACACTGTTTGGAATTTATTTGCTTTTTTTTTTTGTTGTTGTGATTATTTATTGACTGTTGCTTTACCATTTTTTCACACTAAGTGTTATTATTTCTATATTAGTTGATTGCTTTTATTTGTTTTTGGCTTTCAACGTTGCTATATTTAGTATGGTTGTGTTGTCCTCTGTTGATGTTAGCATTATTTAGATGTTTAATTTTTCTTCATTACTATGGATATGTATTTGTTTATAGATTGTTGTTCTATTTTCGCTACTATTTATTTATGTTTTGGCTGATTTTATGATTAGTTTAATTTATTATTTTTTGATCATTTTTATTGTTGATCAATTCTTGTTATTTTTTTTATTATTCGTTGATTTTGTTCTTCAGTAGGCTTTGCTAGTGGTTCTTACTTGTTATTATTAATTTTACTATTAATTTGTTTTCTTTACAGGTATCCAGAGTTACTTCTCATTGAAGTTGTTCGAGTGAAGTTCAAATTATATTCTTTATTTTTTATTATGTATATATTATTGACGCTAGGAAAACCTTAGGCCTCAATTTTAAAAAAATGAATTCAGCCGGGACCCACAGTTGTGGAAATCGAAGGATGCCTAATACCTTCCCTATGGGATAACTTGAATCCCTTAGTTAGAATCTATTGGTTTCGTTGACATTCTTTTAAGTTAAATAATTAATTGATTTCCTAGTTTTTCATAAAATTAGGTGGTGACTCATTTTTACTCCCCTTTCCTTTTAAATTATTTTATTGTTTTAAAATTGATAATTATTTTCTGGTTAGTCATCGTGATGTTGTGCCCTCTCAAAGGATGTCAATAGTCATTCTTCAAATCCTTCAACACCTTATTAGACCCTTTAACCTTGTTGTAGATCCTTATAGGCTTGTCTTCAGTTCGACTTTCTTCTAGCCTAGCTGGTTCTTTTAAGGCATGCACGATTATGGGGAGGTGCGTATCTATTTGTCTATCTCTCTATCTCTCCAATTTACACCCTGCCAATCTATCCAACCACCATCTCTATCCTTGTTCTAACCTTGGTTCCCATGCTGACGTTAATAATTTGTATGAGAACTCCCCCCCCCCCCCCCACTTGATTTCCAAAGTATTGAACTCCCTCATTGTATTATGCAACGAATTTGGCATCATCCGGGCACTGCACACTATTGGTTCAAACTGCATTTAATGACTTGGTTCAACTTGCCATGATATGTTTGGACAACAAATTGATTTGGGTTATTATGTTTGCCATGTTTTCATCACTTTAATGGTCCTTCTCAACTTGTTTTACTCAAACCAACTCGTAGAAGGGGCACTTGGTCCTCCCTAGTGTGCCAATCTCGGTTGACATTAGTCATAGCATCTAACAACAATGCAACCACATCATGCGGTTGTCTCATTAGTCCACCTTGGACTAACTAATCAGCCACACATTTGTTGATCGAATCAAGACTACAATAGAAGTATTGCAACAACAAATTGTCCAGGATGCCATATGTTAGAAATTGCAACAATAACTTATTGTACCTCAACCATGTTCCATGCAAAGGCTCATCTCCAATACGCTTGAAATTTTGGATTTGGAGACAAAGTTTAACAATCTTTGAGGGTGAAAAGAGTCTCTCCAAGAAGACATCAGTTATATCTTCGCACTAAGTGATTAAATCATTTGAAAATTCTGCCAACCATCTTGTGGCCTCTCCTGTCAAATAGAATGGAAACGACCTCAACCTTACTGATTGTTGGGAGATATTCTTGAACACAAAGGGCCCACACACCTTCTGAAATTCCTAAATTTTTCATGGGTATCCTCATGAGCTATACCTAAAAAATTCCTTTCATCTGGAGCAATTGGATTACAGTCCCGGTGAGGTGTAACATAGTCCTCCCCGTTGTAGGAGGTATCCAGATTGCTCCAGTGGTTTGAATGACATCAATGAGCATGTCATTCAAGTCACCCATATTGTCATTTTGACCATAGTGACTATCATTATAACTCCCACGATTTCTCATTACGTCAACCTGCAAATTAGCCAACAATAACGTGAAATAATAACTTTACTAGAAATAAACCAAATTAAAAATCTAATTTCTCAATTACAATTCTCAACCACCCCTCCTTGGCAGTGGTGCCATTTTTGATAGAGCTCAAATGTCCTCTTTAAAACAAATTAAAAGGGACAATAGTCGTAGTCAATAAACATACGCAATGAAGAGTCAGGGTCGAATCTAATAAGGAATGGTATATCGTTCGGTATTCTATCAAGAAACTTGGATTGTAAACTCATTCATTTGTAATAGTAAAATCAAGTGAATGGATGATTCTACTAATTTAACAAAAAGATTTGGTTATCAATTTTCACAATTAAATTGAGATTTCAGAGAATTCAAGAGTTAACAAGCAATCTATGGGTGCAGGGATTGGAAATCAAGACCACATAAGGGTAATTGTGCTGCTCTATACTAATGAACTTTAATAAATAGGCAATGTCATCTTCAATGACACTAATCTTCTATCCATCTCATACCATCATGGCATAGAATCTCCTTTCGGTCTCATCTTTATACTATACTAAACAACCCAATACCTTACTTTACTCTCTCTTTTAATGCAGAAGTAGGGCAATTAGTTCATACCCATAACCTTTATTTTCAAGCAAGTTACAGCCATCAAAATCTAAATTGCTAGTAACAGACAAATTACCAATCTAATCAATCCCTTTCGAGCATCGATCGAAGATCGAAAGGAGGAATTAAGTTTGCAACCTTAATCTATAAGTTAGCCCCATTCTAATTAGCCCAATTCATATATGAACAACAACAAAATAGAGCATAAAACATATCCACTATATTAAATCAACACCCAACCCCATAATCAAATCCCTAGAAATTGGGGTTTTAGCCACTCATCACAAAAAGTACAGAGATGATACCTATCATGATAACATTTATTGATACATTGAAATTAGGCAATTATAATCAACACCCGCTTTGAATTCAACTTCCAATTGTTGGTTACAAGAGCTAAATTGTAAACCCCACAAGTAAGAACAATACTCTATAGTTTCTCTCTCTAAAAGTTCAAAAAGTAAAAACTGATAAAAGATAAGATAAATCTATTTTCTATCTCTTCCCAAATATTTATAATTTCAAAAAAGATTATTTCGCATTTCATTGGGTGACATAAGATGGTCACACCAAACTCACTAGGTGGATCAGTGCCTGTAGCATTCAGCTCACCTTTTACTGGCTTCAGCATTTGGACTCGAATGGGCGGATGGAATACACCCCTCATGATCGGTGAATCGAAAAATATCACCTTGCTCTCCTAAGATAGTGTTCAATTTTACTCTTCAGACTGTCACTTTCGGTGATGCATTTGGTTTCAGCTTTAGTAATTTGGCGGATTGTGATGCAACTCTTCTTCTCCAATTTACTTTGACACTTGGACATTAAAAACTTTCCATTTTTGCGAGATTCAACCATTTGGGTGACTCACCCTTTTGATAAGGCAAATATTAGGTTGGTGCTTTCTACTCTTTTTAATGTTTTTTGCCTTTCTTTCAAATATTCGTCCTTGCCTTGCCCTTTTCCTTCATAGCTCTAAATCACCAAAATATCATCAGGATAAGACATAATTAGGCATTGAAGATACTCAATGTTGAACTTAAAATGTCTCAAATGAATGTGAATCTGCCACTCATTATCCTTCATAATAGTCACAACCCTTCGAAAAAATCACAACTAGTCGGAAAGGTCACAATCCTTAAAAATGAACCTACTTTTAATATAATATAATATAATATAAATACAAATATAAATATAAAATATAGAAGATATATGGAATATGATTTTTCTAGTTAGCGTATTATAGAAATTTAATATTCAAGTTTGAAAGTTCATAGAAATATTATGAGAAATCATAATATAGATTTAGAGCATGTTTGGATTGGCTTAAAAAGTAGCTTGTAAGTCAAAAATTAAAAGTCAATCTGAAATGACTTTTAAGTCAAAAAATAAAAAGTAGGGGGAGACCTACTTTTGGTTTTTGACTTGTTTTATGTTATTTTTAACTAATTTAAAGTAATTTTTTACTTTGTCAAACACTTCCTAACTGATTTTAAGTTATTTTTGACTTATTTTAAGTTTCGTTTTTTTATATTTGTCAAACACTTCTAAAAGTTAAAAACTGACTTAAAAGTAGATTTAACCAACGTTTAAGCCAACCCGAAGACCCTCTTAATTAATTGTTTATCAAATGTATACATTAACATGATAATTTTGATTTGAGATAACATAAATCTTTTAACTAAGGAAACTAACCATATTTGATACCTTTGTGGTAAGAAATCTATGTCAATTTATTCTATTGAAGATAACAAAAATCTCTTTACTAAGGTAACTAACCATATTTTATACTTTTTGGTTAGAAAATCTATGTCAATTTCTTCTATTAAGACCATAAAAAAATGTTTGAAACACTATATAAAGAATGAAGCATAAAGCAATTAACACATGAAAAGCAAAAACATATTATTTTCAGTTTCATCATGAGTAACTTCAATGTTTTTGTATCTATTGTTGTTGTTCTCCTTCTAAATACATCAGTAGAAGTTGCAGCTATCAGAATTGAAAACATTTCAACCAAATCCTTAAAAGTCAAAGAGATTTTTCGATCTTTAATGAAATTAAAAACTTTTCAATCCATGCGCACAGTTCCTACAGGACCAAATCCACTGCAAAATGTTACCCCTCCAGACTCTCAAAATACCAAATACATTCGCTACACTCAAACTCAATGCAACAAAGAGTTAGCTTTTGAAAAAAAAACTTCATAAGAGGTATAAAGTCATAGACATATGCATTCAATAAAATTGAGGTTGCTTAACTATATTTTATTAATATTATTATAATATATATTTTGTTATTTGATATTTGTGTTATTCTAAATAAATAATTATAATTTTTGTACTACTATGAATGCTAACAAAACCTTATGATTATTAGTACAAACACTAGAAACATATATTGAATATAGAATAAAATAAATGAAGAATTGTTAAATTAGAAAAAGTAAGTGTGTGTGTGTGTGTGTGTGTATATATATATATATATATATATATATAAGAGTGTTGCGACACCTTTCTATGGTAAACTTTGACATTTATCTTTTTTCTAGTTTATTTGTTTTTTTTTTTGTTTTTCTTTATTTCATCTATAAAAATTAATATCTAGTCACTTAGAAATAATGATTTAAGAGGCGGAAAATTACTATCATTTCAAAGACTCATAATTTAGCAATCATTTGTGTATGATTTAACATTACTATAAATAATATAGCAGAATTAGTTACCAATGGTCTTTTTGATTACTATTTTCAATTTCTGCATTTTACAATAATATTTAGTACTATATATATATATTATGATTCATCATTTTGTATTCAATGTTTTTCGCAATGAATGTATGCAAATGTAGAGGTCCTTAATTTTGGAAGCTCGGTGTGGTTTCTCAAGATCTCCTTAAAAAAATTAAGGTGGTGTGATGGTGAGCAGAGAAAGAGAGCAGAGACGTCATCTTGTATAAAGCCCCATTAGTAAAATAATATTATTTCATTAAATAAGTGAGTTTACATCTCTGTTTGATTTTTTGCACTTATTATTCTTTCTTGTGTGGCTGATTTATATTAGGCTTAGGCTGTTACATGACATGGCTTCGTTGAAATTTTTTATCACATATGTATATATAATTGAACGGAAAAAAATAAAAGGAAAAATTTATAAATTTACACTGCTTTTCATCAAGAGCATTTAAAAGTTATTTCATTGTCTCATGACCGGAGCCTATAGCCTGGACATGACCGATAATCAAGAATCATTGTTGGTCCCCAGGAGATACCTCATCCTGGCTGACAACGAGGGACAGACTAACTCAAACATACACAAGCATCAAACTGAGAAAGTGTTATACTAATAAAAAACCACAATGTACTGGTAGGATCATCATTTGGTTCTAGTATATGAAATATGAACAGGCAACCATAACTCAGTAAAGAACATAGTAACCAATTACAAACATAAGTAGAACATAGCCTAAACTTACAGTCACGACCCTTAAATACTATGCATAACATCGTGAATCTTCGAAACACAACAATTTAGTTCGGGTCTTTCTTGGAACCTACATATATAAACTTTGAGTGTACCAACATGGTGTCTATTCCTAACTTCATGTATCAGCATAGTATTTTGTAAGAAAGTTAGGGTACAAACGGTACCAGTGTGGTACACATTCCAGATGTTAGTGTACAGTCATGACATTCGTTTGAAATGTTAATGTATCAGCGTGGTACCTGATTTCAGTAATCAACACATAACACAATCACAACCACGATTAATCACAATCACATATGCAAAATATCCATTGCATGCAATTAACAACAACATTCATTACATATTATATCTTTCCAAGTTATCTAATCTTACATCATTCATGTATTACTAATGACGCTATTAACAAGCACATATATCATAAATGTGAAACAACTATCACCTATCTCGAAATATGCCTGAATGCTCTTAAGAACATATATTTCCCCTTGTTATAAATTTTTACTTATTTAAGTAAAAAAAGTAATGAAATACTATAATCAATGAATAATGGCCTAACTAAACCCTGAATACATCAAAATCCAAACTCCCAGGCCATCCCCACGGTCATTCTTCCCAACAAGTGTCACGACCTAGAACGACAAGTAATGAGTATGAGGGTAGAACTATACAGAACATAACACTAGCAATAAGTAAAGATAGAAACGTAAGCAAACTAAAAAACTCTATAAAAAGGAAACCTTCCTAAAACTTTGAATTCACGAGTACATATTTGTCTAACAAGAATAAATACAAGTCCTAAAAGTGGATGAGAACAAGTCGTCTCATAGGCAAAAGACAAGCTAACATATATACAGAAAGAGACATGTTTATCCACGATGCCAAGTGCTCATTCTCGTCTCCGATATCCATAAGTTGCAGAAGACAACAGGAGATATTACCGTTGGTAGTTGGTACTAGGACCTTCATCACAAAGAGATGTAGAATGTAGCATAAGTACCAAAGCAAAGGTACTCAGTAGGCATCATAGGCCGAATGAGAAAGAAAGGTAAAAAGAATTTGATAAGATATAATCTAGACACAAACAAAGGTAAAAAATATATGAAAAGAAGGCACACTCAATGTACTGATGTCATTCGATTTGCATCCTTTAATGATGTATATATATGTCCTTAGGATCCTCAAAAAGAGTCTGTTGAGATCACTTTATCCACTCGTCTGCTTTTGAGTAAAACCTCCTTTTTTTTAGATGACTCCAGTTTTATAAGATGTTAGTATTAGTAACATTTTGAGTAGTCATGGGTCTTGTCCCGACACTCGACTATACATAGTAGAGGCTTCATAGATAGACCATTTTGGAGAGTGTTTCGGTTTCAAATATTTTATTTAAAACTGATATTTTATACTCAGTATATTCAGCGAAGTTGTGAGATTTAGTAAACTGTTTTTAAATGTTTCTTTCAATTTGATGCTTATGTATGCTTGAGTTAGTCTTTCGCTTGTAGTTAGACAGGATGAGGGTTCTATTGAGGGCCATCAATGGTTCTTGAGTGCTGGCCACTTCTAGGGTGTAGGCTCGAGTCGCGACAACTTAGGCCCAAGCCTTCACGATCTTGACCAAGGGGCACGCGACCGCTTAGGGCAAATCACCTTGCACCAGCTGATGCATATTAGTTGGTTTTGGTAAGTTGGGAATCTCTGATAGGGTGGTCCAAATTCGTTCAAAACCTCTGGTGCTCACATAAGGTTTGCAATCCTACTAAATTCAATATTTCTGACTTTGTGAAGTAGTCAAAATTCCCATACAAGATCATCTTGGCAAAAATTAGGTCCCACAACAGAACTTCATTTGAGTGAAAATCCATAAGGAGAATCAAAATAAACCAGGAAGCCTCGGGATCCAAATCAAGGGTTGTTCTAGACCATACTCAACATTTTAGAGCCAGCCGCACTGATGAAATTCCCATCGAAATTTATGCATAAAATGGCCAAAAATCTCTTTTTCTGTATTTGAGTTCTTGAAAACACATTGGGGCAATTTTGGGCATCCTACATTAGTTTTCACTTGAAAATCACATGTAATTGTAAGAATTTTACTCCATGATCTTTTTAATAGTTTGTTAAGCCTTAGAAATTAGGTGGTTAACTGTAACATCCCGCTTTTTGAAAGAGTTAGAATTAGAAAGAACCATTTTTGGAAATAATGAAAATCTAAAATTTGGTAGGTTATGTTAAGTATGAGTTTTGAGTCAACTTCACACAACCATAACTCTTACTACATAATGATTTAGGTGAGCTACAAGATATCAAATGAAAGGTCTTTGAGTTATATTTCCAATGCGACCAAGTTTGCTAACTTTTGAGTTCGTATGAGGGATATATGATCCTTTGAAGTCGGGCTGTCTGAATAAGGAAAGTCACCCAGATTTTAGAGGGGTATTTTGGTCTTTTCATTACCCAATTAGCTTAATTCATTTTTAGTAATTTATTTGGGGTCTAAATTGAATTGGTTCAGTTAATGCACTTAAATTTCACGCTTTGGTTTCTAGAGAAAGAACTCAAGAGGAGAAAAGAGGAGGAAGGTCAAGATTCGTCAAGTTCTTGCGATTTTGGTTGCGGATTTCGCCAAAGGTTAGTCCCTACGAGGTATGTGAGACTTTCATAGCGTTGGGTTCATTCACCCACGTGCCAACCATGTTTATTTTAGTGAAATTCGTTCTAGAAAGTTGAAAGTTGTTGATCTTGGATTATGTTCTTGAAATTGGCTTTTGTTCTTTAGATTTGATGGGATTGTTGAGTTTCTTGTGAGTTAGTGTCGATTTTTGAGTCGTTTATGAGTAGATTCTTGTGTACATCTTTTGGGTATCTGAATATAAGGAGATATTGAGAAAAATAATCTAATTTAATTGAATTGAGATCAGAAAATGAGTTGAAAAATTTATCGGGGTCACCTGGGGAGGGGCCAGTCGGTGCACCCCAGATGCACCAAAGAGGCTGGGGCGACGCGTCAACAGTGTGCCTGAAACTAGTCTTTGAACTTTTAGGGCTGGCACTCCGTGCCAACAGCATGCTAGGGTCGCTTGCCTCCATCCATTTTTAGTCGTTTAGCCCGTCTGAGTTATTCTAAAGTGTACTAACACTTCTATCGATTCTAACTACTCCAAATGACTTCTAAACGTCTAGAAATCATACGTAAATCATAACCTTGAATCCATAATTCAAATTCAAGGAAAGTTAAGAGTCAAGTCTATAGAGTTCTTAAAGTCATTTCAGAAAGTCTTTTGCAAATGTTTTAAACTTGTTTTAAGACTTGAGCATCGAGTTGAGTAATAGTAAGAGTGAAGTTCCTTTTCTTTAAAATATTATATGGGCACTAAGTATTCACAAAGAGTAAATGTTTTCACATGTAAACAAGAAAGGAAACACCAATTTCCATGAGAGTTTTAGGCTTGTTTTTGTGTAATAATCTCAAACCATAGAAAGAGTTATGCTTTCTAACATATGAGTAGAGTATATTTGGGAGTAGTATTGAGTATCGATATGGGAACAATTTCATAATAACTCAAGTCTCCATAAACCATGTAGCTAACGTGCGTAGTAATGGTCATTCTTTTTAGATGATTCCTTAATGCTTTTTAGCATAGACAAGTGGCTCCACTTAGTTGAGGCGTTCTATATCCCGACAGGTTATATGATAGTTTTCGCAGCGTGGGCGAGATGCTGTATCATCACATAGCTCATAGTGATGGCTGTTGGTTAGAAAATCTCCAACAAAGTTTATTTTTGTATTCTTATATACAACCAAGATATTATTGTATTTTCAATGCTTTGAGATGTTATCTACTGCTTTAAATGCTTTGTATAAACTGCATCTTTACTGTTGTTTATTTCTGCATTGAGTTGAGTATCTATTATGAGTTGAGTAAAGCTAAGGTAAGTGCTTGTTTCAGATTCCAGTTCAAGCTTATGTGTTGTTTAGAATTTCCCTCGCATGCTCGTATTCAATGTACCGATGCCATTTGGCCTGGATTATTTTATGGTGTAGATACAAGTAACCAGGATCAGCTTCTAGCGCTTCGTTGATCCAATTGAGCATTCAGAGTCAGTTGGTGAGCCTTTTTGCTTTCAGGAGGATTCCTTTTTATATTGTTTTATTATTTCAGTTGTTAGGATGATCAGGGGTCTTGTCCCGACATCCCTTTTTGTTTTAGAGGCTTCATAGATGGATAGTTATAGTTCAATCGTCTTTCATTTTCAATTACTATGTTGAGAGTTGAGTTGCCACTTCGGCTAAGTTGAATGTTTATTTATAAAACATTTTGAGTTATCTTTGAGTTACAATTTACTTTTAAAGTGCTTTTATTATGAGTAAGTCTTCCGCTAAGTGTTAAGCCATGCCAAGGGTTCGCTTAGGGCCAATAATGGTTTTGGAGTGATAATCTCACCCAGGGTGTAGGCTTGAGGCTCAACATTAACATTGGGGGAAAGTTTTGAGCATAAATTCATGATGGAAAGGAGAGCTAAGTTGGGGAAGATGAACACATTTTTGTTGAGGTTGAGATTTGTTAGTAATCAAGGTAAATAAATAGGCCATTAATGATTGGTTATTGTTTGCATCGCTTATTTTAGCCTAAGAACATGCCAGAAAACTATGAAAGTGTCATGACCCGACTTCGTGAGTCATGATGACACCTACTAAAACCTACAAGTAGGTAAGCCAACCTGTATTCATAACGACAAGTAGTGAGTACAATTGTGTAACCAAATAAAAAATCATACGAACAATACGAAAATACAAAAATTGAAGCTAACCAAAATTTATACGATAGAAACCCTCTCAGAACTTGAAAGTCACGAGTACTGAGTTATCTAAGATGAAAAAATACAAGTCCCAAAAGTAGACAACAACAAGTTGTCTCAAAGGCAAAAGAAAAGCTAACATATATACATAAGATGATAGGTTGATCTAGGAGGCCAAAGGCTCTCCTCACCTCCAATATCCACAAGCTGCAAAAGATGGCACGAACGGTCATCGCTGATAGCTGGTACTAGGACCTGCATCGCGCAACGAGTACAAAGTTGTCTAAGATGAACCAATACAAGTCCCAAAAGTGGACCATAACAAGCCGTCTCAAAGGCAAATGAAAAGAAACATATCTATATAAGATGATAGGCTGATCTAGGAGGCCAAAGGCTCACCCTCGCCTCTGATATCCACTCTTAGTCACCTCTCACTAGAGCATTCATAGTCTGAGTTCATTTTCCAATCAAGTCACAATCTGTTGGAACTACTTTTGACCTGATTCCTGCTTCTACGGGATACGTAGGTGCCATAACGGCTCGGTTATGTTCTCCGTAAGATTTCCATATTTTTACAGCGTAAACTGGAGTAACCTTTTTTGAGGTAGTCTCCAAAATATTCACAAAGGAGATAGTTGCTTCAAGTAGGGGTGTACATAGGTCGGTTTGGTTTGGTTTTTCATTAAAAAAAATCTAAACCAATTATGTCGGTTTATTAAATCTAAAAACCAAATCAAACCACGCAAAGTCGATTTTTTTGATTTTGGTTTTAGTCGGTTCTTTCGTTTTTTTTTTTTTGGTTTTTTTGGTTTTTACAACTATACGGTGTTTGAAAAAGAGATCAAATATATTTTCACTTATCTATCTGTGTGATAAGCTAAACTTAACAAAATGTTAATTGAATTGAAATTTTCGTAAACACGGTAAAATTCACATGAGTACAAAATTTTTTTTTTTTGAAATATCAACGTTCATTATGTTAAATTAATAAGATTAAAGGATACAATCAAACTAAATACAAAACGAAATATTTACAAAGTAAATTGTTAACATTGAATTTGAAAAACTAAAACAATATAGTTGTAACTTCGGATCTTAATACAAAATAAAATATTTACAAATTTTACAAGCCTAAATTTGAAATGAAATATATAAACATTGAAAACTATATACTAACTTAAAATATATTAACAAAGTAGATATAAATATTATTTTTTGTCTATAAATAAAATAAAATTATACATATAATATTTACAAAATCTTACAAGCCCAAATTTGAAATAAAATATATAAACATTGAAAACTATAAACTAACTAAAAATATATTTCAGCTTTAACAACCTTTGTTATTCAATGTTGTAGCTAGGGGTGTACACGTCAAACCGTAAAGTAAAACCGAACCGACGAACCAAATCAAATAGAAAAAAAAACTGATTTGTCGTTTGGTTTGGTTGGTTTGGCGGTTGAAAAAAAACCCGACTACTCTTGGTTTGGTTTGATATTAAAAGAAAAAAATTCAAACCTTGTTTTCAAACCTACTTTGTTATCTCATTGAATGTGACATGTTATCTTCAAGTTATATTGTCTGCCTTCAAAGAGACACGTTGGGTTGTCACCTCTCTCTAAGTGACATGTCATGTTCAAGTTAGGTCATCCGCCTTTAAAGAGATATGTTGGATTGTCACCTCATTCAAAGTGATGTTATGTTCAAGTTATCATCCGCCTTCAAAGAGACACGTTGGGTTGTCACTTCCCTCTAAGTGGCATGTTAAGTTCATTATTTGGTCGTCCTCCTTTAAAGTGACACGTTGGATTTTCACCTCATTCAAAGAGACACGTTAAGTTCAAGTTGAGTCGTTAACCTTTAAAGAGACACGTTGGGTTGTCACCTCCTTCAAAGTGACATGTTATTTTCAAGTTGGATCGTCCGCCTTTAAAGAGAAACGTTGGATTGTCAGCTCTTTCAAAGTGACATGTTATGTTCAACTTGGGTTGCTCGCCTTCAAAGAGACATGTTGGGTTTCCACCTTCCTCTAAGTGGCACGTTAAGTTCAAGTTGGGTCGTCGTCTGCCTTTTAAGAGAAAAGTCGAGCCATCACCTCATTCAAGGTGACATGTCATTCACATCGGCTTCCTCTCAAAGAGGTACGCTACTTTCGCTATGCAATTTTGGAAGTAACATAGAAGGTATGTGAATGTTTTCAGTTTACGATCAATCCTTGCCTTTTGTTTATTATTTTTCAACCCCGTTGACGGACGTAGAGTATTGTTCAAAAGCTTTACTAACGTCTCATATGGTTTTGTTCAAAGTTTATCAAACCAAATTTGGGTTCGTCAACTTTGTTTGACCAAGATCTCTTTCATCGATCATAATCAAACAAAGGGGCAAGTTGTTGACACCAAATTTTGGTCTGATATTTTTAAAGTTAATAATTTTAAATATTTAATTTGTTAAATAGTTCAAAACATATTTTTTGCAATTTTAATGCAATTCGTTGATAATTATCCTTATTTCTCAAAATATTAGGATTTTATTGGTTATTTCTGTTTAAAATATTTTTGTCACAGCCGATTGAATACATTCAAATATTTTTTCATTTTTTATTAAATCATTATTTCTGTGAAATTGCATTTTTTACATGCCATTGGTTATGTTTGTTACATTTTTAATATTTATTTTATTCGATACATTTGTTAATATTCATTTTTATATTTTGCGCAGTTCAAAATTCCAATCAAATATGGATAAAATTTCATACATAAATAGTTTATTAACTGGTGGTTTTGGCCCGTGGTTTGAGATAATGGTATTGTACTATTTGTGGTTTCCAATTTTCTATTTAAGCAATAGCTTTGTCATTAAGTGAGGGATGGTGGATAAGATTTTAGGGGTAACTTCAGTATTTTTAGCCTTCAAAAAGTTCTCTTTCATTTGTTTCTATTTAAAGCTTCACTGAAATTAGGCGAGTCTACCAGCTAAAATCCCCTTTTGTTCTTCCCATTTTTCCTGTTAAACTACCATATTTCCACCAAACCGTAGCATCTTTCCCTTCTCTCTTCGTTTGTTGCAAGCAGCAACAACAACAACAAACAAACCAAACCACCTCTAAACAGCTCTAGACCTCCGTTGAAAACCCCAAACATCTACACCGAATTAGAATCGTGCCACCAGAAACGACCTCGCTGCCACTATCTCAGACCCACCAGACCTCCACGCTTAAACTTCTTAAAAACCACTTGAAACCAACAGCTTTACTAAGCCTTCATGACTCCGACGAGGAGTTTCAAGCTACAATGAACTGGAGAAGCGAACCAGCAATGAAATTACCACCGATTCCCCTATTCTCAACCACCAAACAATCAGAAAACAACTACCCCATCACTAAGCAACCTCCACTTGACCAATACCTCTATCATTTTTTTGGGCTAAACCATAATGGACCAATGAGCTTGAAGCTCGCATAGCCAACAACAACCAACCAAGTTTCAAAAAACAACCAGCGTCCCACGAGAAACCCAACAGCCTCCACAACAAGCTAAAAGCTCTATGCCAACATCACCTCCGGCAAAGAATAACTCAGGTGATACCTGATAGCGTCAAAACCTTCGCGAACTCCAGCGAAACATTGTCACCAGTGAGCTCAAAACTCCGTCGAACAAGAGCTCAAAGCTCTGAGTTCCAACTCGACCACCGCCAGCTTAAAAAAATAGCAGTAGCTCCAAACTCTGGCGAAACAACTCCAAACAGACCCCAAATCTGAGCTCTCACGCTCAATGGAAAAAAACATTAATGGTAACTTAGATTTTTTCCTTTTGGTTATTTATTTATTTATTTGTTGTTGTTGTTGTTGTTATTAGTATTATTATTTTCATTCGTGTTTACTACACTGTTTGGAATTTATTTGCTATTTTTTTGTTGTTATTGATTATTTAATGACTAGTTCTTTACCATTTTTCACACCAAGTGTTATTGTTTCTACATTACTGGATTGTTCTTATTTGTCTTTGGCTTTCAACGTTGTAATATTTTTTTTTGTTATTATGGTTGTGTTGGCCTCTGTTCATATTAGCATTATTTAGCTGTTGAATTTTTCATCATTGTTATGGATATTAGTGTTTGTTTATAGATTGTTTTTCTATTTTTGCTACTATTTATTTATGTTCTGGATGATTTTATGATTAGTTTAATTTATTATTTCGTCACATTTTTATTTTTGATCTATTCTTGTTATTTTTTTTTATTATTTGTTGATTTTGTTCTTCAATAGGCTTTGTCAGTGGTTTTTACTTGTTATTATTTGTTTTACTATTAGTTTGTTTTCTTTACTTCATTAAGATTACTTTATTTTTTATTGTTAGTCAATATTGTTTATCTAGTTTGCTTCTGGTTATTATATTAATTTAATAATTTATTAATATTTAATATCTTTGTTGAGTGTTGTTGCCATTATATTGAAGTGGTATTTGTTTTGGTTAGTTTTTAGTGTCCATTCTATTATTTTATCGTTCGTAATTCTTATTCTATTGTTAGATAAATTTTTTCAGTTATAGTTATTTTTAATTGTTGTTGAATAGATGCTAAGCTCAATTGGTCAATGAAAAAATCTTTTCGTCGGTTTTTGAAGCCTTCCCATTTTAAAATATGGAAATTTAGTTAAGTTCATATTCATTGTATGTTAAAATTGGCCGATAAAGAAATTCCAGTCGATTTCAAAAGCCTCCCATCTTAATAAGATGAATTTTTATTTTTGAATTATTATTGATTCATTTACTTTTATTCATATTTATTTATAATTAACACTTTTAGTAAGTGTCTTTACTGGTACTCCAAGTTACTTCTCATTGAAGTTATTCGAGTGAAGTTTGAATTATATTCTTTTTTCATTATTGTGTATATATTATTGACGCTAGGAAATCCTTAGGCCATCTCTTATTTTATTGTTTTATTTTTTTATTTGTGTATATCACATGTTTATTATACTTGTATATTATTTCTATCTACTCCTCAATTTGAATAAAATGAATTCAGTCGGGACCCACAGTTGTGGATTTCGAAGGATGCCTAATACCTTCCCTTTGGGATAACATGAACCCCTTACTTAGAATCTATTGGTTTCGTAGACATTCTTTTAAGTTAATTAATTAACTGTTTTCATAGTTTTTACTAAAATTAGGTGGCGACTCCCTTTTACCCCCCTTTCCTTTTAAAATTCTTTTATTCTTTTAAAATTGATAATTATTTTTAATTAGTTACCGTGAGGTTGCGCCCACTCAAAGGATGTCAGCAATCATTCTTCAAATCCTTCAACACCGTATCGGGCTCTTTAACCTTGTTGTAGATTCTTACAGGCTTGTCTTTAGTCCGACTTCCTTCTAGCCTAGCTGGTTCTTTTGGGTGTGCATGATTATAGGGAGGCACGTATCTATTTGTCTATCTCCCTATCTTTCCAATTTACACCTTTTCAGTCTTTCCAACCACCATTTTTATCCTTGTTCCAATCTTGATTCCCATGTTGACGTTAATAATTGGTGTGAGAACCCCTCCCCCCCAACACACACACTTGATTTCCAAAGTATTGAATTTCCTCATTGAATTATGTTACGAATTGAGCATCATCCGGGTACTGCACATTGTTGGTTCCAATTGCATTTAGCGACTTGGTTCCACCTACCATGATATGTTTGGACAACAAATTGATTTGGGTCATCATTTTAGCCATGTTTTCATCACTTTCAAGGTCACTTGATTCTCCCTAGTGTGCCACGGTCAGTTGACCTTAGTCATATCATCTAACAACAATGTAGCCACATCATACGATTGTCTCATTAGTCAACCTTAGACTAACTAATCAACCACACCTTTGTTGATCGAATCAAGGCTACAATAGAAGTATTGTAGCAGCAAATTGCCCGGGATGCCATGCGTCAGAAATTGCAACAGTAACTTCCTGAACCTTAACCATGTTTCCAGCAGAGGCTCACCTTCATTACACTTAGAAATTTTGGATTTAGAGACGAAGTTTAACAATATTTGAGGGTGAAAGAATCTCTCCAAGAAGACATCAGTTATATCTTCCCAAGAAATGATTGAATCATTTGGAAATTCTTAACCACCACTCCCTAGCAATGGCACCATTTTTGATAGCGCTCAAATGTCCACTTTAAAACCAATTAAAAGGTACAATAGTCGTAGTCAATAAAAATACGCAATAAAGTAGGGACAATCTCCTGAAATTCAGTCAAGTAGGGGGTGAAACCATCTAAGAGATGTGGATGAAATTCTAGGCAATGCTACACATATGCCCAAACCATGGGATGGCTGGTAAATTGCTGTTGAAGTGCTTCTATAGGGGTCTTGGACATGAAAATAGATGTACTATTGACCAACTTTTCAAGGGTTTTTTGCTACAACAACCCTATGAAGTAGTAGCCAAACTCCTCGACGGCATGGTTAAGACCAACGAGGAAACGAAGAGAAAACAAGAATGGGCTACAATGTTAGCCCAATTGAATTTCTTAACCAAGAAAGTCACAAATTTAGAAGAGCAGTCCACGAAAAAGGACAAACACTTCCCCATTCAAAAGTGTAAAGAGTGGAAGGGGCTGGAAGTTGGGCAAAATGAAGAAGTCCTGTCACTCATTCAACACAAGATTGACAAATACGACAAAGTGTTAAATGAGATAAAAGAGAACATTGAAATGCTAAATGAGAGAACTTCCTCAAATTCCATGATTATTCAGCTACAAGACACCCAGATAAATCAATTGATATCAAGTCACTGTTGACAGCACAATGAGGGGTCGCCTAGTGACACCATGGCTGACTCCGAAGATAAGAACTAGGTGTTGACTTGCGTTGTGCCACGACATTAATTAAGGTGCTATTTGGGAGGCAACCCAAAACCCTTTTTTTCTTTTATTTATGTTTTAGTAAAATGATGGTGTGTTGTTTGTACAAGTTGAAGTATAGAAGGTGTTCGAAAAGTGAAGGGTAGCGAGTAACTAAGTCCAGTTGGCGAATCGCCGACGAGGTCGGGGAGCCCGAACTAATTTGCCGTTTTACTCAAGACATATTCAAATTGGAGTCTATAAAATTGGGCGAGCCAAAGAAAGTATTGGCGAGTCACCGGCCATGCTAGCGACCCCGACATAGATTGTCGTTTGGACACACATTAAGTAGAGGTCTTGTAAAACTCGGTGAGGTAAATGACTACTCGACGAAACGCCTAATGGTTCGGCGATCATGACTAATGTCGTCGATTGGGCGAGAACTGGATAGTTTTTTGGGCCACAGGTTTAAAATTCTAATTCATTCACTTTCCCTCACTTGTTATCTTTCCAAACTCACACCTGCACATTATTCTCTATATTTTGCGCTATCTCAGGTGTTGGTTATTGATTTGTTCTCAAAACTTGGATTACATTGCCGCTTAGCATCTAAATATCAACTTAATCTGCATAAAAGGTTGGTTTTCTAAACCCCAAGCATCTTTTGTAATAATTATACTCAATTGTGATATTTTGATCTTATTCATTTGTGTTGGGCCTGTCTAATAGGATTAGACTACTTAATTGCGTGATTCCATTTGATAACTCTATATTTATTACCTTGAATATGGAAATTTCTTTTTCTAGTGCGTTAAAATGAATTTATTTGTGATGGGTAGTGCTTGTATGTTATGGGTCTTAGTCAAATTTGTGTTGTGTGTGCTTTAACTGTGTTTTCGAGGGATGCAGGGTTGAATTCAAAAAGGTGGATTGAAAATAGGCACGTTGTGCCATTTGTCAATCTAGGTTGAGCTCGCTGAACCAATCGGCAGTTTGCCAAATCACCCCTTATCGCCTTAAATTTCATGCTATATGCGTTGTTCGATTTTGTAACTTTCGGTGAGAAGCCTAAGGTTGCCGAAAGCACTGAAGACTCGCCAAAAGTATTCTTGATCACTCTTTGTCTTCCCCTCTGATCCTTTGCTACACTGTAACCTTCGGCAGACAACCCCTTACTCATCAAAAGGATTGGCAAGTATACCCGCAAATGATTGCCTTTGTTTTATTTGTCGAATATTTTCTAACTTTACCTCGTAGCTTTGCAGACATGGCTAGACCTAAAGTTGCAGGGAGAATCATGCCACCCCGACTGATACGAGCACGGGATTCCCAACTAGAGAGCGGAAGGTCAAATTCTCTCAAGAAGGAAAAGCAAGAAAATCCACCTAGAAACAAAGGAAAAGGCAAGAAGCCAGTGCTAATAGGAAAACTAATCCGTAAGACCCCTCTATCCCTTCATGGGACCGCGGACTCTACATAACTGTCTATTCCTTTTTGGCGACTGCAGACTTGGACAATCTTAGTAAGTTCGGCACTCCGAATCTTCCGAGGTGACTCTGGGCACTAAAGCCCAAATCCAGACATATGCACCAAGCACTGATGCCTAGACAGATGGAGTGATTTCTTTGACATGATCCTCTCTTTACCTCCCTCTCTATCTTTCCTTATTTTAAATTCTGGATATTATGTCATTTGCATTTGAGGACAAATATTTTTAATTGTGGTTGGGTGTGGCCCACCTTTGTGTGCTATATTCTTGTTGGGTGGTAAATCATAATGTTGTGTTTACACTGCTTCTTGTGGATGTTTGAGCTTGTTGCTCCTTTTATTTTAAATCGTAAATGATTTTGATGCTTTCGAAAAATTTTAAAATTTTCACCACCTCTTGTACGTGTGGAATGTCGCTGTTATTTAGCAAATTTGAGTTTCAGTTTTGATCAATATCGATGACTAAAATAGTGCTCATAATCGAACAAACATGAATGTGCGACTATGATGAGACCAATTGAAGTTACATAGTCAATATGTGAACTCTTTGCATCTCCTTGTGACTAGCCAATTATCGAATTTATTCTCTTGATATGAATGTTGCACACTAGTGAAAGTGTGGAGTCTTGTTTGACTTTGGTGTCGATGCCTTGTGTGATGAGCTTACTGTGAACCATGTATGATAACACCTAAAATTTGCCCCGTTGGTCCGGTCGACTAAGTAAGGCTATCTCTTGATATGATCTTTGGCAATTTCGAAGAGTGTTAACTAATTTGACATATACCTCTTTCGTGGCCTACCTTGTGAGTGTGTGAACCTCTTTTTAACATTCCTTGAGCCTTACCTTTCTTTGGAAGAAACTTGATGAAAACATGACCATTATTAAATCCACTACCCATAATCCTTGTGATTTGTGGTTGATTGAATAGCCAACTTAGCCCAAAATCCTAAGTTAGGGGTGTGGTGAAAAGAAAAGGCAAGTCAAGAAGTGCAAGAAAAGTCCCTTTTAACCCATGGTGTTGAGAAAAATGGAACTCTTCATACAAAAAAAAAAAAAAAAAGACAAGAGAAAAGAAAAAGAAAGAGATATGAAAAATGTCAAAAGAAATGGGGTTCCGAACAATCCATGGAAGTGAATAATGGGATGACTTATGAGCATTAAAGAAGTTGATGAAAGATGAGGAAATAGAGTGTTGTAAGCACCACATTTCATGAAGATGAAAGTCACTGAGCATAAATGACCATACCTTTATTCAGCCCCATTACAAGTTTTGAAACGACCTTTTTGATCTTAAGTGAGCTGAAACAATTGTTGATTGGAAAATACGGGCAAACCTATGGGTAAAAGCATGCATTGTCTTCTTCTTTGTGTGAGTGAGAGTTGCATTTCATTCCGAAACTTTAATTGATCAAACTATTGTGTGAATATGGAATCTTTGTTTGTGTGAGGGCATTTGAATACCTTTGTTGAGCTCGAGCTTGCTTTGAAGCAAATATAGTGAGCTTGAGAATCTTTGATAATGGTGTGTCACAACTTGAATCTTTGAGTATACAATTGATCTTTGTATGAGTAAGTTGAGTCTTGTTGTGTACATCCACGAGTGAATCTTGTGTAGCACTGTTTGAGACATCCCTCTTGAACTGCTAAACTTGAGTTTTACTTGACGACAAGCAAAAGTTTAAGTTGGGGGTGTTGATAAGTCCACAAAATGGACTTATTTAGGGCTATATTTTGATATAATTAGTGTCCTCAAATGTATATTTTGTCTTAATAACTGATGAAAATCCTTAAGTTTCAGGTATTTAGAGTTTGAGGCAAAGCGCGGACACTACTTGGCAAGAAGGAACAAGGCGGCTGAAGAGAATGAAGAAATGAAGGCCTGAAGATCGCCGAGCCCAATCGGCGAGTCGCCGATGGGCGTAGAGATTGTCTTTTGTTCCAATGTGCTGAGCCTTAAAGGAAAAGGTCAAGTTGGCGATGAAATGGAGCAGTTGGCACGTCGCCGATCAGTTTTGCGAAGAAGTACTATACCGCCCAATGATCCAGAAAACGAAGATGCTGAGGCAAGAGCTGAAAGACGATGAAGCAGACCAAAGGGCGAATAGCTGAGTGCATCAGCGATCCCGACTAACTGCACCAAGTAACCCTTTGGAGCATACTTTTTGACACTTATAAATACTTGTTTAAATTTTATTTCAGGAGGCATTTTTTCAGATACAACATTTTATTTTTCTAAGTTTCAAGTAGAGAGACGTTGTTCTTTGACCTTAGAGGTTCAAAGGGTTTCATCTCCAAGAAATTGGACTTGGGTCTCAAAGATTCTTCACTCTTGACGTGTTTTAAGACTTAATTCTTCATACCCAGTTGATGGAAATTGATATTGGTATCAATTTTTATCTCTTCTACATGTTTAGCTAAAACCCCAATTCTTAGGGTGTGATTTTGTAAATATAGATTAAATTATCTATTGGGTCTTGCTTATTGATAGTTTATTTGTTGTTTAAATATGATTTCCTTTAGTAGTTGTGTATGAACTTAATGGATTTGTCGTTGCAACTACGATTTCATCTTAGTGTTTTTGGCTTGATTGAGAGAGAGAGATCGTAAAACTAAGAGTACTAAATTAATAGCCGGTGGTATTGGGTTGACATGGGTTCAGCTCGAGAGAGTGAATCCTAGTCCTTCTCCCACACATTCAGCTTGAGAGAGTGAATGGGCTAAGGCGGAGGCTGTGCTTAATGCGGCAACTTGGTGTTCGAGAGAAACCGAGTTGATTCGGGGTAAGTTTGTCGAGAGAGAATTTACCCCCACTATAGTCTAGCCTAGTCACAAATACTCATCAATTTACTATCAAAAGTATGTACCCGATAATTTAGTCTATCCCATATTCCTATCACATCCCAAGAATCCCGTCTCTCTATCTCGTTTCCTTATATTTTGACATTTTTTAGTTGTTGTTAATGAATACCAACCCCCATTGATAATTGACACTTGTGTGACTTCTTAGATTTAGTATGCTTTTACTTTTTAATATCTATAGCTATGACTAATTAGAACTTGATTTTATTTTTTTACTAATTCTCAAAACAACTCCCTATGGCAACGATCCCAACCCTTGGTTGGGTTATATCACTACAAGCGATCGTTTGGCACTTGAACCGAAATAGTGTCTGTTGATTACGTCTAAACATCAATGAGTACAAGGATAGAACTATACAGAACCTAACTCTAGCAATAAGAAAAGATAGAAACAGAAGCAAACTAAAAACTCTTTAAAGGAAACCTTCCTAGAACCTGGAATTCATGAGTATAGATTTGTCTAACAAGAATAAATACAAGTCCTAAAAGTGGACTACAACAAGCCATCTCATAGTCAAAAGATAGGCTAACATATATACAGAAAGAGACATACTGATCCACGAAGCCAAGTGCGCACCGTCGTCTCCGATACCCATAAGTTCCAAAACACAGCACGAGAAATTACCGTTCGTAGATGGTACTAGGACCTTTATCACGAAGAGATGTAGAGTGCAACATAAGTACCAAAGTAAAGGTAATCAGTAGGCATCATACGCCGAACGAGCAAGAAAGGTAAAAACAATCTAATAAGATATAATCTAGACACAAACAGAGGTCAAGGAAATATGAAAAGAAGGCACATTCAATGTGCTGATGTCATTCGACGTGCATCTTTTAATGATGCATATACAGTTTCTTAGGATCCTCAACAAGAGTCTGATGAGATCACTTTATCCGTTCGTCTGCTTTTGCAGAAAACCTCCTTGCTTTCCGAATACTCCAATTTTATAAGTTATTAGTATTAGTAACATTTTGAGTAGTCAGGGTTCTTGTCCCGACACTCGTCTATGCATAGTAGAGGCTTCATAGATAGACCATTTTGGAGTGTCTTTCAGTTTCTAATTTTTTATTTAAAACTTCTGTTACATACTCAGTATATTCAGCGAAGATTGAGATTTAGTAAATTATTTTGAAATATTTCTTTCAATTTGATACTTATGTATGCTTTAGTTAGTCTTCCACTTCCAAATTCATTCAAAACCCCATGCACTCACACAAGATATGCAACCCTACTAAATTCAATATTCCAAACTCTGTGAAGTAGTCAAAATTCCCATACAAGATCATCTCGGCAAAAGTAGGTCCCATAACCAAAGTTCATTTGAGTGAAAATCTACAAGGAGACTCATAATTAACCAGGTTGCCTCGGGATTTAAACGAGGGGTCCTTCTAGACCAAACTCAACATTTAGAGCCAGTCGCACTGATGAAATTCCCATAGGGATTTTATGCAGAAAATGGCCCAAAATCCCCTTTTCTATATTTGAGTTCTTGAAAACACATGGGGGCTATTTTGGGCATCCTACATCAGTTTTCCCATGAAAATCACATGTAATTGTAAGAATTTTTCTCCCTTATCTTGTTAATAGTTTGTTAAACCTTAGAAACTAGGTGGTTAACATTGGGGGGGGGGGGGGGAGGGAGTTTTGAGCATGAATTCATGTTGGGAAGGAGAGCTAAGTTAGGGAAGATGATCACATTTTTGTCAGGGTTGAGATTTTTTAGTAATCCAGGTAAATAAATAGGCCATTAATGATTGATTATTATTTGCATTGCTTATTTTAGACCAAGAACATGCCACACTATGAAAGTGTCACGACCCGACTTTTTGAGTCATGATGGCACCTACTAAAACTCACTAGTAGGTAAGTCAACCCGTACTCAGAACGACAAGTAGTGAGTACAATGGTGGAACCAAATAGAAAATCATACGAACAATAAGAAGATACAGAAATTGATGCAAACCAAAATTATATACAATAGAAACCTCTTAGAACCTGAAAGTCACGAGTGCTGTGTTATATTAGATGAATAAATAGAATTCCAAAAAGTGGAAAACAACAAGCCGTCTCAAAGGCAAAAGAAAAGCTAACATATATACATAAGATGATAGGCTGATCTAGGAGGCCAAAGGCTCACCTCGGCTCCGGTATCCACAAGCTGCAAAAGATGGCACGAACGGTCACCACTGGTAGCTGGTACTAGGACCTGCATCACCCAACGAGCACAGAGTTGTCTAAGATGAATAAATACAAGTCTCAAAAGTGGACCACAACAAGCTGTCTCAAAGTAAAAAGAAGTGTTAACATATATACATAAGATGATAGGCTGATCTAGGAGGCCAAATGCTCACCCTCGCCTATGATATCTACTCTTAATCACCTCTCACTAGAGCATTCATAGTGTAAGTTCATTCTCCATTCAAGTCACAATCTGTTGGAACTACATTTGACCTAATTCCTGCTTCAATGGGATACGTAGGTCCTATAACAGCTCGGTCACGTTCTCCATAAGATTTCCATATTTTAGAGCAAAAACTGGGGTAAATTTTTTTGAGGAGGTCTCCAAAATATTAACAAATGAGATAGTTGCTACAAGATTGGATAACGGAGGTTGTTAAAGCTGAAACAGGGGCAAAATTTTTAAGGAATGCCCTAAAAAATTTCTCCTAGGTTGTACTCAAACTTAGATTTATAAGGCATCACTCCGAGTTGGTTTGTACCTTTGCATTCATTTTTTTGTGCATGATGTTATATTCAGTGTATATTTTTGATTTTATTTCTTTTACATTCCATTAAAACAAAGATTTTGTTTGCATTTTTAAAATTTTGGTGGTCCGCCCTTCAATGTGACTCATTGATTTTTTTTCAATCTTGTTTAATTTTCTTTAAATAATAAAAATATTATTTTGTTAAATTTGGGTTGATCGCCCTTCAATGTGGTTTATTGATTTTTCATTTCTACCATTTTTCTTTAAAATAAATAAATAAATCATTTGGTGTTCAAAACATATTTTTATGCGACATATGAACAAACTACGCAAACCTGATTCTCGTCAATGAGATATGTACGTAGCCCTTTTAGGGTTCACTATTCTTTATTCAAAAGATTATTTTTTTTTAAATGTGAATATTTTTAAAACTATTTGGTGTTTCAACTATGTCGTTTGCCCTATGTATTTAGTATTTAAACTATGTCATTTCCCCTATGCATTTGATATTTAAACTACGTCGTTTACTTTGTCTAGGCATAGTTAATTAGTCAGAAACTACCAAAAACCTTCATTCTCTTAAAATCATCTAACTTAGAAAGAAAAGAAGAGAAAGAGGCGACAATTTTCTCTTAAGAACAAGCAGAGCTCTCCTTCAAGTTCAACTCTCCATAATTTTCTTCACCAGGTATGTGGGATTTCACTAGTGGATTCCTTTTATCTATTAGGTTCCTAGAATTCAGTCAATTCTCCAGCTTCTCATAAGTTGTTCAGATTTAGGGTTCCGAAATCTTACGCATCTATTGGAATTTAGTTGCTATAGTTTCTATGATGTTAACTGCATGTTTTTTCTTTGGAGAATTAGTATATTCCCATGTATAAAAAACAAAAACACTAGCACGTGTTAATTATCTGTATTTCATGAATGATCTTACTTGGCAGATGAGGCATAAAATCACGCTTTAGCACCAAATTGGACTAGGGTTCAGCCTACCCTCAAGTTCCAAAACTATGTGCCCCCATAATTTTTTAAGTCCCCTCTGTTGGGCATCAGTTTTAGTGATCACACAAGAGTCATACCTTTATACCACGACAAGGTATATTAGGTCTTCTTGATGAAGCGTCTACATCGGTCTCCACATTTAGCTCACGTGGTTTATGTCGGTTAATAGAATCTCTCACATTCAAGATTAAGTTGCATTGACCATGTATTTAGTTCAACATGTTATATTTTCATGATTTGTACTTGGTCATTGCATCCAGCTCAACTTTCAGTTATGCATCACTATATCTATTTCCTTGCTTTGTTTATATTGTTCAGCTAAGCATATAACCCGCATGCTCAATACATTTAAAGTACTAATGCATATTTTTGTGCTACATCATTGTATGATGTAGGTTCAGGTGCTCAACATCTAGACTGTGCTTTGCTTGATTTTCAATTTGTACTTAACAGCTTTAGTGGTGAGTCCTTATCATCCGAGGACTTTTCTCTATGCTTTTGACTTAGTTAGTTCTTTATTTAGTTTTAAGTATTATAGAGTTGGCTCGGGACATCTCCCATCAGATCATAAGTATTAGTGGCTTTCAGACATAGAGTCAAATTCAGTTGTTTTGGGTTGTTCCATATCTGAACTCAGTTATATTCTTAGTCGTACTCATTTAGATTTAATCATCTTTCAGTTATGCTTTCACTTACATAAAATTATTTTAATATGCTAGATTCAAGGTTAGCTTGGAGTTACTTGTGATCGAAGGTCCCACGTTACGTCTTGGAGCTAGTCTTAAGGCATGAAAAACTTGGTATCAGAGCATCAGGTTCAAGAGTCCTAGATTTCTAAAAGCCGCACTAAGTAGAGTCTCATTCATGGGATTGAAGTGTGCCAAACCTATGAGGGGGAGTTTACTAGGTGTTTTAAAAAAATTACTTTTTTTGTTATTTTTATCATGCAATGAAGTGTGATTCAACTTCTTCCTTTTAATCCGTCGTTATGCATTTCATATCATGCCTCTTCATAGAGTTAACACACGTAATGCTAATGCAGTTCCTCCAGTCGCGAACTATGAGGTTAGAAATGTCGAGTTCTGTAATATGATGTAGTTGTTGGCTCAAACTGTGTAGGCAACCAAGCCAATTAACAGACCTAGCTCCTGCAACCCCACTAGTGGATGAGTTGCAGCTCGGGTTTGAAATTTTGTTCGTATGAATCCGCTGGAGTTTCTAGTATCAAAGATGCGTGAGGACCCACAAAATTTTACTAATGAGATCAAGAAGATTCTGGAGGCAATGCAAGTGACTAGTACTAATAGTGTTGAACTAACATCCAATCAACTCAAGGATGTGACTCATACCTGGTTCAAATAGTAGAAAGATAACAGGGGTGGAAATACAACTCTTATGACGTGAGACTATTTTACTGGAGCTTTTCTGGACAAGTTCTTCCTGAGAGAGTTGAGGGAGGCTAAGGCCCAGGAATTTATCCACTTGAGGCAAAATTCGATGACAGTCCAGGAATATAGGCTAAAGTTCACTCAACTCTCCAGGTATGCTCCACATATAATGGCTAATCCAAGATCACAAATGGGAAAGTTCTCGTTTGGAGTATCCAATCTGGTAAAGACCGAGTGCAGGAATGCTATGTCATTAGGGGATGTGGATATCACCAAACTA
Organism: Solanum bulbocastanum; assembly: GCA_037074985.1. Lineage (NCBI taxonomy): Eukaryota > Viridiplantae > Streptophyta > Magnoliopsida > Solanales > Solanaceae > Solanum > Solanum bulbocastanum. The sequence continues at coordinate 33,534,979 of CM073604.1, forward strand.
ATGACCCATGCTCAACAGGTTGAGGGAGATAAGCTCAAGAAAATGGCTAAGGTTAACAAAAATGCTAGAACGGGCGACTATTAATATTCTCAACAGAGGTCAGATGGTGGAAATCGCTCATAATTTTTGTAGAGGTCTATATCCCTAGTGCCTTAATCAGCTAGCGCTCTGTCCCCAGGTTTTGACAAGATCAGAAAGGAAGGCATCAAACTCTAAGTCTCAGGATAGTGCTTTAGGTCATCAGACTTTCCATCTTTCTCAAAGTATGGTAAGAACCATCTGGGCGAGTGTCTTACTAGCAGAGAGTGGTGTTTTGGGTGCGATCAACTTGGTAATAGGTGGAAGGAGTTCCCTTCTACCAGGTAGGGTCAGGGAGAAAGGGGTAACAAAGCTCAATCTATAACTTCAGCAGCTTCAGCGGGTCACCCCACTCAGTAGGGTGCCTTATATGGTACAGGTGGTGGTCAGCGCCAGAATAGGTTGTATGCTCTTTAGGCTCGACAGGACTATGATGATTCTCCAAATGTGGTCACGGGTACGTTGCAAGTCTTTCATTTAGATGTTTATGTATTGGTAGATCTAGGGGACTCACTTTATTTTGTAACTCCTTATATAGCAGTAAACTTGAATATATAGTCTAAAAACTCTCTCAGAATCCATCTTAGTTTTTACTCTAGTTGGTGACCCAGTTATAGCTAGACGGGTATACAGAAATTGCTCTATTTCCCTTAAATTCACCTCAGCAGACCTTGTAGAATTAGAAATGATAGATTTTTATATCATCATAGGCATGGATTGGTTACATTCCTATTGTGCCTCAATCAATTGCAGAACTAGGAGTGTTCAGTTTCAGTTTCCAAATGAGCCAGTCTTAGAGTGGAAGGATAGTAACACAGTGACTATAGGCCAATTTATCTCTTAACTTAAGGCAAGGAAAATTATTTCCAAAGGGTATATCTATCATCTTGTTCAGGTTGAGGATTCAAACTCCAATACCCCAAATCTTGAGTCACTATAAGTGGTGAATGAGTTTCCAGAAGATCTTTCCAGAGTTCCTCTCGAAAGGGAAATCGACTTTGAAATAGATCTCCTTTAGAATACCCAACCTATTTCGATTTCTCCTTACAAGATAGCTCTTGCTGAGCTTAAGGAATTGAAAGAACAATTGAAAAACCTACTAGATAAGGGCTTCATTAGACCCAACATCTCTCCATGGGGTTCTCCAGTGTTATTTGTGTGAAAGACGGTTCTCTAAGTATGTGCATTGAATATCGTCAGTTAAACAAAGTCACAATAAAGAATAAATAATCCATCCCCAAGAGTGATTACTTGTTTTACTAGCTTCAGGGTGCTAGTTGCTTTTCTAAGATAGATCTCAGATGTGGTTATCATTAGCTCAACGTCAGAAATAGTGAAATCCCAAAGACTACCTTCAAGACTCGGTATGGTTACTATAAATTTATAGTTACGTCTTTTGGACTAAAAAATTCTCCTGTAGCTTTTATGGACTTAATGAATAGGGTGTTCAAAATAGATTTGGACTTGTTCCTCAAAGATCGCCAACTATTTGCTAAGTTCAGCAAATGTGAATTCTTGTTATAGTCGGTCACTTTCCTTGGTCACGTGGTATCAAACGAAAGGATTCAAGTGGATTTTCAAAAAATTGAGGCGGTAATGCACTGGCCCAGATCCACCTCTTCGACTGATATTAGAAGTTTTTTGGGTTTGACAGGTTACTACATAAGGTTTGTTGAAGGATTTTCACCCATAGCTGCCCCATTGACCAAGTTGACTCAGAAAAAGGTCAAGTTTCAATAGTCAGATGAGTGTGAGAAAAACTTCTTAAAACTGAATACCAGGTTGACTACAACTCCTTTCTTGACTCTACCAGATGGTCCAAATGGTTATGTGGCTTATTGTGATGCATCCGGGGTCATACTAGATTGCATATTGATGCAGCAAGGTAAGGTCATAGCTTATTCTTGCAGACAACTAAAGGTCTATGAGAAGAGCTACCTGACTTATGACCTTAAGCTTGTAGTCGTCGTGTTTACCATAAAGATTTAGAGACACTACTTGTAGGGTGTTCATGTTTATGTGTTCAAAGATCATATGAGCCTCCAATATATGTTCACCCAGAAATAGTTGAATCTTTGTCAGAGGAGATGACTTGAATTCCTCAAAGACTATGACATGAATGTGCTCTACTATCAGGGCAAGGACAATGTAGTGGTTCATGCCCTCAACAAATTATCCATGGGTAGTGTGTCATATGTTAAGGAAGAGAAAAAAGAATTTGCCAGAGATGTTCACTAGTTGCTCGCTTAGGATTTTGCCTACTGTACACGTAAGATGGTAGTGTGATAGTCTAAAAGGGACCATAATCTTCATTGGTAGTGAAGGTTAAGGAAGAAAAGGGATAATGATCCTATATTTCTTCAATTGAAGGGTGCAGTTCATTAATAGAGAGTTGAGGTTTTCTCCCAAAGGAGAGATGGTGTGCTTCGTTGCCAGGGTCACTTATATGTCCCTAATATGGGAGAGTTGAAGCAACAGATCCTTACAGAAGCCATAATTCCAGATATTCTATTCACCCGGGTGCCACTAAGATGTATTTTTAATCTACGGAAGTCTATTGGTAGAACGACATGAAAAGAGACATCACAGACTTTGTGGCTAAGTATCCTAACTGTCAACAAATTAAAGTAGAACGTTATAAACTAAGAGATGTGACTCAGGATATTAGCATTCCTAGGTAAAAGTGGGAAGTAATAAATATAGATTTCATTACGGGTTTACCTTGTACTCGCAGACACTATGACTTCATTTGGGTGATAGTGGATAGAGTCACTAAGTCTGCTCACTTATTAGCAGTCAAGACTAGATATTCAACGAAGGATTATGATAGACTCTTCATCGAGATAGTTAGGTTTCATGGGTTTCATTTGTTTATTATTTTGGATTGAGATACTAGTCTACCTCTCATTTCTGGAGATCGTTTCAGAAAGGACTTGGTACTCAGGTAAATCTCAGCACAACTTTTCATCTGCAGACGGATAGTCAGGAAAAACGTACTATTCAGACCTTAGAGGATATGTTGAGAGCTTACCTGATCGATTTCAAGGGAAGTTGGGATGATCACCTACCTCTCATATAGTTCGCCTATAATAATAACTTACATTGTAGTATTCAGATGGCCCCTTATGCGGCACTGTATGGGCGTAGATGCAGGTCTACATTTGGTTTGTTTGAAGTAGGTGAAGCAGTCTTGATTGGGCCAAATTTGTTTTATGAGGATATGAAGAAATTTCATCTCATCAGAGATAGACTAAAATAGCTCAGAGTTGTCAGAAGTCCTATGCATATATGAGGAGAATGGACTTAGAGTTTCAAATCGATGATTGGGTTTTCTTGAAAGTGTCACCCATGAAGGGAGAGATGAGATTTGGCAAGAAAGGGAAGCTCAGTCCCAGGTATATAGGTCCTTATAGAATCTTGAAAAGGGTTGGAAATATGTCTTATGAGTTAGAGTTGCCAATAGAACTAGTAGCGGTTCATCCAGTCTTTCACATTTCCTTGTTGAATAAGTGTATGGGTGATCTTGCATTGATAGTACCTATAAAGTGTGTAGTTATGAAGGATAGCCTCACCTTTGAAGAGGTTCTAGTTGAGATTCTCAACTGTTAGGTTTGTAGGTTGAGAAATAAGGAAGTCGGTTCAGTAAAGGTTATGTGGAGGAATTAGTCCGCACAGGATCTACTTGGGAAAAAAACCAGCCATGATAGCCAAGTATCCTCGCCTCTTTCTCTCTGACTCAGTTTCAACTTGAGGTAATAGTTCCTCTCCAGTCTCTCTATTTAGTCTTGTGTAATTCAGTCTTAATATCTTATTCCCTTAGTTATCCTTGCATTTCAGCATAGTGGAACTCAATTTAATTAGATATCACTTTCTAGTACTCAGTTGATAGGGATTGCATCTCCTTCCCTCCAAACTCAAATTGTTTAGTCTTCATTCAAACATGAAGGATCCTAAGGAGAAGATATTGTAACACTTCAAAAATCTGAACTACGATTGAAAGATAGAAAAGGGCAAACCACAGAGGGATCCATGGGTCGTGAAGAGGACTACGACCCGTCACCTTACTCATGTTTTTGCAATCAGCTACTGTGGATAACCACAGACGTCTAGACGGTCTGTGAAACATCACACGGACTGTGAGGTCATCCATAAAAAGAGGCAAAAAACTCCCTAAGTTATTGTGAAGGATCACAGTCGCCTAAACATTTCGTAGAGCTTCACACGGACCATGAAGTCGTTTGTGAAAGGGGTTTATCAGGTTTTAAGTTTTAGATCAACTTCTAACGATCATATCTTTCAGCACAAAATGAATTAGGTGGCCCATGACCTATCAAATTTAAGGTCTATGAATCCTCTTTCCAATGCCGCTTAATTTTCCTAATTCCAAGCCCAGAGTGAAAAGTTATGTCTGTGTTGGTGAAGCCCTATCAGGAAAGGTAACATCACGACCCACTAGACGGGCCATGATGCTCTAGACTGCCCATGAAGCCTTTCGTGGGAGGCTCTTCGTCAGCTTTAAGTCAGGGTCATATTGGTCTTTTACCCAATTTTGTTTTACTTTGTCTAAGCCTAGTTGATTAGTCAGAAGCTACCTAAAACCTTCATTCTCCTGAAATCATCTAATTTGGAAAGAAAAGAAGAGAAATAAGCAATACTTTTTTCTGAAGAACAAGCAGAGCTCTCATTCAAGTTAATCCTCGAAATCAAAAGGATTTCTCCATAATTTTCTTCACCAGGTATGTGGGATTTCACTAGTGGGCTCCTTTCACCCATTAGGTCCCTAGAATTCAGTCAATTTTTTAGCTCCTCCATAAATTGTTCAGACCTAGGTTCCTAAATCTTAGGGATCCATAGAAATTTAGCTACTATTGTTTCTATGATGTTAATTGCATGTTTCTTGGAAAATTAGTATAGTATCATGTATAAAACTTAGAAACCTTGGCTTGTGTTAAATATATATATATATATATATATATATATATATATATATATATATATATATATATATATATATGTATGTATATCATGAATTATACTTGTTAGGAAGATTAGTAAGACAATCATGCTTCATAATTTGAATGCCATACATTTTAGTATATATATATGATGCATTCTTAGATAGTTATCAATATTTTGAGTTATTCAGTACTACAGATGCATTCTTAGCTTTATATTCAGTTACGAGTAAGCTTAGCACCGAGTTTGACTATGGTTCAGCATACCCTCAAGTTTTAGTTCATGTAGTTTATATTGGGTCTTCTTGATGGAGGCGTATACATCGGACTCTATGTTTAGCTCATGTGGTTTATGTCAGTTAATAGTATTGCCCACAGTCAGATACATGTTTCAATAACCATGTATTCAATATTTATTTCACTATTCAATTCAACATGTTATATCTTCATGATTAGGGATTGGTCATTGCATCCAACTCAACTTTTAGCTATACATTACTAAATATATTTCTTTGCTCATTGTATATTGTTTAGCTAGACATATATCCCGCATGCTTAGTACATTCAAAGTACTGATGCATACTTTTGCGCTACATTATTGTATGATGTAGGTTTAGGTGCTCAACACTCAAACCGTACTTAGCTCGACTTTCAGCCTGTACTCAACAGCTTTGGTTTTGAGTCCTTATCATCCGAGAACATTTCTCTATGCTTTTGACTTAGTTAGTTCATTATTTAGTTTTTAGCATTTTAGAGTTAGCTTGGGACTTATCTGTCATGCCCCGAGCCTCCACCCTGGGCGGGACTAGCACTTGAGAACCATTTCTGTCTCCAAGCAAAGCCTTGGCCTAGCTAGACTCTCAGTGAAAGACTTTAAACATTATTACAAGGATCACATGAATTTATAAAACAACTGTTTCAATTTAAACTCAGAATGATTAATGATAAAACATTCAAACTAGCCATAGATGGCAACTCGAGTATTATAGAAAAACATTTGAAATACAAGACTAAAGAACTATGAATACTCATCTATGAAGCCACTAAAACAAAGAGGGATGTTGGGACAAGACTATCGATCATCCTAACAACTGAAATACTAAAACAATGTAAAAGGAGTCCTCCGATATGCAAGGAGGCACACCAAATGACCCTGAGTGCTCAATTGGATCAACGAGGCACTGGATGCTGAACTTGGTTACCTGTGTCAGCATTATAAAATGATGCAGGCCAAATGACATCAGTATATTGAATATATAAGTATGTGAGGGGAAAACTAAACATAACATAAGCTTGAAATGAATATGAAAGGAACACTTACCTTGACTTAACTCAACTCATGAATAACTCAACTCAAATGCAAGGTAAAAACAACAATATTTGTGCAGTTTATACCAAGCATTTAAAACAGTAAGTGACAACTCAATGTATTAAAGAAAATACAATAGCAACTCAATTACATATAAAGTAATATAAGACAACCACCACTATGAGCCTAAGTGATGATACAACATTTTGCCCACGCTTCTAGAACTATCCTATACTTTGCCGTCATATAGAATGTCTTATCTAAGTGGATCCACTAGTTTACGCTAAAAAGCACTAAGGTGTCATCTAAAAAGTATTACCCTTTCTACCCATGATGGCTACATGATTTATGGAGAGTTGAGTTATTATGAACTTGTCCCCATAGCGGTGCTCAATACGACTCCCAAAATATACTCAGCTCATATATTTGTAAAAATAAAACTCTTTCTCTGCTTTGAGATAATTACTCAAAACTTGCTTAAAAGCTCTCTTGAAAATCTGTGTTTCCTTTCTTGTTTAAATGTGAAAACATTTACTCTTTTGAGAATACATAGTCCTTATATACTCATTTGAAGAAAAGAACTTTGATCTTTACTCTATACTCAACTCAAAACTCAAGTCTTAAAATAAATTTAAAACGTTCGCAAAAGACTTTTGAAATGAATCTAAGAACTCTCTAGACTTGGCTCTTAACTTTCCTTGAATTTGAATTTATGGATTCAAGGATTGTGATTTGTGATAGGAAGGATCTCATGATGTTTAGGAGTGTTTTTAGATTGTTAAACATGAGAAACGATCAAGAAATCACTGTCTAGAAGCAAGTCCGCAACGCAGAGATGCATTTTATTATTTGGTCGTGAAATAAATTTTGAGGTAGAACGGTCTGTGACTATTCCACGACGCAAAGAAGAATTTCCCTATCCTGAGGAACAGGTCAGCGATGCGGACCTGGTACCCAAATTTGCCCGACTTTTTCCTTCATCGTTTTTTAACCCCAAATCACCTAAATTTCAATTCTTTTTCTCAATTCCTCTTTAGTTTCAGATACCTAGTACATGAACATATAATCTAATCAAATATCACTCTAAAAATCAACACAATTCCATCAAGAACTCAACAATCCCATCAACTCTCAAAAACTAAAGCCTATTTCAAGAACATCAAACTTCAACATTTTTACGACAAATTCACGCTAAAATAAACATGTTTGGCGCGTGGGTGAGTGAACCCTACGCTATGAGAGTCTCACATACCTCGTAGGGATTAAATCCTTGGTGAAATTCACACGAAATTGAACGATCTTAACGAATCTTGAACTTTTCTTCTCCTTTCTCCTCTTTTCTCTTTTGTCCAAGCCCTAGCGTAAATTTCCAATTGTCTAAACTGATCTAATTCGGATTAGACCCCAATTTAACCCCTAAATTTAAAATAAAATAATTGGGTAAGGAAAAAACCAAACTATTCCAAAATCCGGATTAGACTTTCCTTATCTAAACAACCAACTTGGAATGGGCATATCTCACTCATACAAACTCGAAATTGAGAAAACTTGGAGGCGTCTAAAAGATAGTCCAAAGGTCTTTCCTACGGTATATGGAAACACACCTAACTCATTCTGATCTAGGAGTTATGGTCATTTTAAATTGACCAAAACTCAATTTTAACATAACTTAACTAATTTTTCCAGATTTTTCGTTCTTTCCAAAAATGACTATTTATAATTCTAGCTCTTTCTAGTCCTTTCAAATAGAGAGATGTTACAATATCTCTCCCTTTGGAACATTCGTCCTCGAATAAGATTACTCTTAGTAGGCTAACGGTGTAACATCTAACATTCAGCTTAAACACCCGACAATCAAATCAAACATAGTAAGCATATCAATTTAAAGAGTACTAAGAAGAGAACTAGTACCTTGATCTGGATCTTCTCTAGGCTCAAATAGATGTGAATATCTCTTCTTCATATATTTCTCAGCTTCCCAAGTTTCCTCAACAAACTGGTTTCTCCAAAGAACTTTGACTGATGCTACTTCCTTGGTCCTCAACTTGCGAACTTGGCGATCTAGAATCTAAACAGGAATCTCCTCATAAGATAAGCTATACTTGATACCAATATATTTGGTTTGTATCCTCCATGAACTTCTTCAACATGGAAATATGATATATCGGATGAACTGCTACTAACTCTTATGGTAGCTCTAACTCATAAGCTACATAACCAATCCTCTTGGATATTATGTAAGGACCAATATATCGGGGACTAAGCTTCCCCTTCTTACCAAATCTCATGACACCCTTCATGGGTGAAACTTTAAAGTAGACCCTATCATCTAGCTCAAACTCTAACTCTCTTCTCCTAACATCAGTGTAGGATTTCTGACAACCCTGCGCTGTTTTCAACCTATCTTGTATAACTTTCACCTTCTTCATAGCTTGATGAACTAAGTCTGGTCCTATTAACCCAGCTTCACCAACCTCAAACCATCTAATTGGAGACCTGCATCTTCTCCCCAAAAGAGCTTCATAAGGAGCCATCTGGATGCTATAGTGGTAACTATTGCTGTAAGCGAATTTGATGTGAGGTAAGTGATCATCCCAATTACCTTTAAAATCAATCACACAAGCCCTCAACATATCCTCTAAGATTTGAATAGTGCTCTCTGCTTGACCATATATTTGAGGATGAAAAGTAGTACTCAAGTTCACCTTTGAACCTAAGCCTTTCTACAATGCCTTCCAAAAGTGTGCGGTAAATTGCGCACCTCTGTCTAAAATAATTGAGATCAGAACTCCATAAAGTCTAAATACTTCTTGAAGGTACAAGTTGGCATAGTCATCTACTGTATGACTAGTCTTTACTGGCAAAAAGTGGACTGATTTCGTCATTCTATCAACAATCACCCAAATAGAATCATGTTGCCTAAGAGACCTTGGTAAACCTGTGATGAAGTCCATATTGATCATCTCCCACTTCCATTTCGGAAGTTCTATATTTTGAGCCATACCACCGGGCCTTTGCTGCTCCACCTTAACTTGTTCGCAGTTCAGACACTTAGGAACAAATTCTGCAATGTCCTGCTTCATACTACGCCACTAATAAACCTCTCTCAAGTCACGATGCATCTTTGTGAAACCTAGATGAATGAAATATCTAGAGCTATGAGCTTTCTCCATGATCCTCTCTTGGAGTTCATCCACCCTTAGTATACACAACATACCTTGATACCTCAATACTCCATCTCCCCCTTGCTCAAATGCCTTTACTTTTTGCTTATGAACATTTTCCTTCAATTCAAGCAAAATAGGATCTTAGTCTTGCTTTTCTTTAACTTCAGACACTAATGATGATTCAGCCCCATTCATCACCACTACTCCTCCTTCTGTGGAATCCATTAGTTGAACTCCAAACTGTGCAAGTCTGTGCACATGTTTTGCTAACTCTCTCTTATCTTCCTCAAAATGGGCGGTACTACCCATGGACAACCTGCTCAAGGTATCCACAACAACATTAGGCTTACCTGGGTGATAAAGAACCCTTATGTCATATTCTTTGAGTAACTCTAACCACCTTTTTTGTCTAAGATTAAGCTCTTTTTGACTAAACACATAATAAAAACTCTTATGATCGGTGAACACATCCACATGAACACCATAAAGATAATGAGTCCATATTTTTAAAGCAAATACTACGGTAGCCAATTCTAGATCATGGGTTAGGTAATTCTTCTCATGAACTTTGAACTGTCTGGAGCCATAAGCTATAACTTTGCCATTCTGTATTAACATATAACCCAAACTAACTCTAGACACATCACAATACACAACAAAGCCTTGGGTATCTTCTGGTAAAGTCAATACTGGGCATTAGTCAACCTCTTTTTCAATTCCTGAAAGCTTTTCTCACAAGCTTCAAACCACTAAAACTTAATTGTATTCTGACTCAACTTGGTCAAAGGAAACGAAATGGATGAGAACCCCTCTACGAACCTTCTATAGTATCTAGCCAAGCCCAAGATACTCCTAATATTAGTTGGAAATGTGGTTCTAGGCCAATTTTGCACTGCCTCTATTTTCTGAGTATCAACTCTAATCCCATCACCGAAAACAATGTGGCCTAAGAATGCCACAGACTCAAGCCAAAACTCATATTTTGAGAACTTAGCATGTAACTTCTTATCCTTTAGAGTTTGGTGAACTATTCTGAGATGGCTAGCATGATCTTCCTCATTTCTCGAATAGATTAGTATGTCATCAATGAACATGATACCAAACATATCTAAATAAGGCTTTAATACTCTATTCATAAGGTCCATGAATGTTGCATGCGCATTAGTCAAATCAAAGGACATGACCAGAAATTCATAATAACCATGATGGGTCTTGAAAACTGTCTTTGGAATATCACATTCTCTTACTTTCAACTGATGGTAGCCTGATCTGAGGTCTATCTTAGAGAAACAGGTAGCACCCTGAAGTTGATCGAAGAGATCATTAATCCTCGAAAGAGGATACTTATTCTTGATGGTAACCTTGTTCAACTGATGATAATCTATACACGCCCTAAGGAACCATCTTTCTTTCTCACAAATAAGACCGGAGCACCCCAAGGTGAGTTACTTGATCGAATAAAACCTTTATCAAGAAGATCTTTCAACTTCTCTTTAAGCTCTTTTGATTCTGTTGGTGCCATCCTATATGGCGGAATAGAGATAGGCTGAGTATCTAGAAGAAGGTCTATATCGAAGTCTATTTCTCTCTTAGGAGGGACTTCGAGAAGATCATCTGGAAAGACTTCTGAAAACTCTTTTACTACTGGAACTGACTGAATTGGAGGTGTCTCAACACTATAGTCAGTAACTCAGACTAAGTGATAGACACAACCCTTGGAAACTAACTTTCTCGCCTTAAGGTATGAAATAAAACGACCCTTAGGTACTATTGAACTGCTACTCCACTCTATAACTGGCTCATTAGGAATTTGGAACCTAACAACTCAAGTCCTACAATCAATGGAGGCATAACAAGCATGAAGCCAGTCCATACCTAGAATGACATCAAAATCTACCATGTATAACTCAACTAAATTAGCTATGGTGTTCTTGTGATTGATGGAAATGGTACAATCACGATAGCCTCACACAGCTATAATTGACTCCCTAATAGGTGTAAAAACAATAAAGGGATCACTAAGTTTTTCAGGAATAACATCAAACTTCATCGCAACATAAGGAGTCACAATAGATAAACTCGCTCCTAGGTCTATCAAAGGATAAACATTAAGATTAAAGACTTTGATCATACCAATGACAACATCTGGAGAATTCTCTTGCTTTTGACGACTAGTGATAGCATATAGGCGGTTTGCTCCTCCTCTTGCCCCTAAAGTAGCTCTTCTAGATATAGCTCTATTTGGTAGAGAAACTAATGAAGATTAGACTCTATTGCCCTGATTCCCATTACCTTGCCTATTCTTAGGGTACTCTTTCATGAAGTGACCCTCTTGTCCACACTTGAAACAACCTGTGGAGCCATCGCGACACTTACCTGGGTGGGTCATACCACACTTATCACACGCATGAGCCCATTTACCTCATTGTGCCACACTACCCTGAGACTATGCTGGTCTAGCTCTGAAATTCTATGAATTTGACCATTATACTTACCTTTGTCTCTGGGTGCAGGTGCACTAGCAGATGATGGAGCATGTCCCTTTTGCTTCTAATGGAAGGAGGAACGTTTTGCATTATTCTTTTGCTGCCCGGACTCATTCCCTGCCTTAGCTTTTTTGTTTCTAAACTCCTGCCTATCCCTCAGCCTTTTCTCCTTAACCTGTTGCACATAAACCATCAACCTTTCTATATCAATTTCCCCAATTAACATAGTCGCCTTTCCCTCTTTGCTTGATAGACGGGACAACCCAGCAAAATATAGACTCATCCTGCTCCCCATATCCACAACTATCTCCGGAGCATAGCGGGAAAGTTGGGTGAACTTTAACCCATACTCATGAACATTTAGTGAATCTTGCTTAAGGGTAAGGAATACCTGTACATTGGCTTCTCTCAGTTCGCGAGGAAAGAAACGCCCCAAGAAAGCACTCTCGAACACAGCCCCACTCAAAATCGGTGCATCCTCAGCCCTATTCTTCTTCAACTGGTCAAACCAAGTCCTAGCAACATTCTTCAGTTGTTATGCAAGTAGTTCCACTCGCTCAGCATCGGCAACGTGCATAACTTCAAATACCTTTTGTAGTTCCTCAATAAAATTCTCTGGATCCTCAGTAGTGCTTGAACCAGTGAAACTTGGAGGATTCATCCTTAAGAATTCATGGATCCTCAAAGTATCATTCCCTTCCTGTCAGTTTTCTCCCTGTCCAGCTTGGTTGGTCATAGCTTAACTCAACATTCTTATCGCTTCCCTAAATCAGCACTGGTAACTTCTCATTGAGGTAGCTCTTCAGGTGCATTTGATACCCCTTGCTCCTCAACATTACACCTAGTAGGATGACCTCGAACAGCTCTTCATGGAGGCATGATCAACTGAAAGACACACACAAGCATGAGTTAGAACGAGACTTTATAGAGATGAACTCTATTGCACGAAATGATATGAAAGAAGTGAAGGAATTTTGTAAATGTTGCAGCCTCTTAATTATAGATGTGGTGCACTTCACATTTATAAATAGGACTCTACAGACATGGCTTTATAGACTCCTTGCGACTCTTGAACTCTGATACTAAGTTGTCACGCCCCGAGCCTTCATCCTGGCGGGGATTGGCACTCGAGAACCATTTTTGGCCCCAAGCGAACCCTTGGCCTGGCTAGATTCTCAGCAAAAGACTTTAAGCATTATTACAAGGATCAAATGCATTTATAAAACAACAGTACAAATTTAAATTCAGAATGTTTAAAGGATGAGCCGCAAAGCCAAGGTTGAACCATAATCCTCTTGGATATATTGGTACAAATTAGCTCTTAGGTGCAGATTAGCTCTTTGGTGCAGATTAGATGTCATATGCGCTCTATGGTGCAAATTAGCTCTTCATCTTGCAAGCTTGCGGTATAAAATTCATAAATTGAGCATCCAATGTGAAAATTATCAGTCACTTGATTCCACGAGATTCAAAATAAAATTTCCGCCATATATTAAAGTTTTTAAATAAAGTTCCTTAGGAATTGAGTTGATTTCATTTCTGAAGTTAACTTCTAAACTTGATGTATCACCTTCACAAGTTTGTCCATCTTACCAAATCATTTGTCTTTTTGGCGTTAGATTGTTCAAAGGATGAACAACTTGGTTTTATATTGTTATGAACCCTTTGGTTATTTGCTTGCTTTTATATGATATTGCTATTTTGCCTCTTCCCTTAGCTTTTGTGTAGTGATTGTGACGTGTTGGAATGAGTGGCACATTTTTTGAGGTAGTTGGGAGAGGTTTTTTTTTTTCTAAATTTTCCACTTTTGGTGTTTTTTATGTTGGAAGAGGTAACTTTGATCAATATTTGGAGAATCTGATGTTGTATGAGATTTCTATCACTTTAATCAACTCTGGAAGGTCTATTTTAAATTAGTATCATGTTGATTCAGGTCTCGAAGCCTTCGATGTGAGTTTGAGTCATTAGGTGAGATATTTTTAGAAGTATAGTAAAGGATTGACTTCGGTCAACGTTCTTGGTAAACATGCTCGGATGAGAATTCCGTCAGCTTTATATTAACTCCTAAATGTTGAGTTTGATTATGAATTATTTGTGGTTTGGATCCCAAGGTGATAGAGATGATTTTATAGTGCTTTGTGTTCTGCTTATCGGTTGATTTGTGTAAGTGTTGACTTGAGTTAATATTTTATCGAGACAACCTCTATTGGTTGTTTCATCGATTTTGTTGAGTTTGAAATGTCATTTTTATGGGGTATAGTTTGTTTGCATGTACGCGGTTCTAAATGAATTTCAAGCCCCATCTGAGCATTTTCTTAACCTTAAAATTGAGTATATGGAGTTGATGCTCGTGCATCCAACTTTGTTCATCGCGTTTGCATGCTTGGAGATGCTTTCGCAAAGACCAGTGAAATATTTTCATGATTGCGAGCTTGGAACAGCGATCGCGAAGGCCAACTTCCATAGTTAACACGATCATAAACATTGACAATCGTGATCATGATGAAGGGTCAATGGAATAGTTAATGGCTATAAGTTGAGATCATGATCGTATGGATCACGCGATCACGATGAGTAATTGTGTGACAATTATATTAGTTTTGACAATTTGCAATTATATTAGAAGGCGATCTTTAGATCGAATTTAAGGAGAAATTAGTAGGAAATTGTTGGAGGATTGTGTGGGAGAATATAGGGGATCGTAAATCTTTTGTTATCTTGTAAGTTTTCTTCCAATTCCTCATTTAATTCCCTTTCTTAAATTGCTCTTGAACTCTCTTGTGGTGGGGCTATTCTGAGATTGATTAGTGCTTGGAGTTTGCCCAGTTTTTGGGGCCTAAGTTCCTTGAGTTGGCTGAGACCTTGTGACAAAATGCGCAGATCCCATGCTTTTATTTTGATGTGACTTTTGGAATCAAATCTTTTTATGACAAATTGGATATCATTTTGCTTATATTAATGTCTACATCACTAATTTGATAGCGTGACATTATTTGGAGGTTGCTCGAAAGGAATAGAGGTTCAAGTGTGGTTTCGTCATGAGGTAGGTTACAATTCCCTATTTTAGACTTGGCTTAGTTAGATTCTTTATAAATTGAGTAGCACTGATCCTGAGGAAGGTTTTAGGATGATATTTTAGGTTTGTATGATCCTTAGTTATACTTTTAGCCATTTTGGGTTATTATTCTATCTTTTAAACCGTGAAGCCTTAAATTAGGATTAGATTTAACCTTGTTTAGCATTATAGGATCCTTAGAATTATTTTAGGTGGCTTAAAACTTAGATTTACATGAGTTGATTGCTTTGGTGTGGTTGTGTGCCCTTTCTGCTTATTTTCGGGCTTTTATCACATTATTATCATGTTTATGGGCCTGAGACTTTGAACTTGGATTGGATGGAGTTCCAGTTTAGTACGACTGTAGTTTGATATGTGTCTACCCTTTTGTTTATATGGTGTGATTGTATTAAGAATGATTTGGATTTGGTTTGTATGCATTCATATGAACGACATTTTCATTTGTCACGTTTTGAGATAGAGATGATGACCAAAGTGTATTAGAGACTCTTAAACGTTGTTGTCATGATCTCTACTTGTGTAAGGCTCCGAGTAGGCGTGTTTTTTATTTTACTTGAGGAACTCCTAAATTTTGAGTGTGTTATTGATTTTACAAAGTTTCTACGCATTTATTATCAGTTTATTTTTGCATTTCTTTCATATTGAGTTTAGACTGACTTGTCTTGGTGGACTTAGACGAGTGCCATCACATCCATTTTTGGATTGTGACAGCCATCCACAACTCGTGGAATGATCTACAGCTCGTGGACTCCTTCAGTAGAACTTAGGTGATTTTGACAGCTTTCTAATTCTATATCACCAATCCATTCCACGAATCGTGGATTGATTCACAACTCATGAGGCTTAGACTAAATGAAAACTTTCAATATCGAGTTTACAAGGTTATTCCATGGCTCATGGAATGGTCTACGACTCGTGAAACTCCTTATGTGAGACTCATACAAAATGACACTTCTTTGATTTAGTTTCACGAGCCTTATTCACGGCTCGTGGAAACCTCATACTTTAAAAATTCAAGCTAGTTTTTAGAGCTATTGTCTAAGTATTCGCAAGTTTAAAATCGGAGGTGTTACAAATTCGCCATTTGATATTATGAAGAAAGTGAATTACAAAAGAAAAAGATGGACTAAAAACAATTACCCTCAAGAGAGAATAGCCCCAAGTCTTGAGAAATTAAAGTTGCCCTTAGGGCTCTCTGATTAAATATTATAAGTTATAACAAGAATGAACAAAAAAATGACTTAAAAACCAAAGTTATTGTTTCATGACTTTCACTATAGACCATTCGCTTCGCTATAGTGAAGACTTGTAGCTTTGTTGTCTTCGCTACAGTGAAGGTCGCTATAGAGAAGCCTAACAGATTATTCCCATTTTATTCATTTTAATCCTCAATCTGTGGGCACCTACAATGTCAGTTTTGTTGAATGAGTTCTCTCAAATGAGAGTTCTTCCATTATAGAAATTATTCTAATTTACATGCCTAGAAATCTGCTATATATCCCTAAATATATGTTATTCTTAATTGTAATATCTCTAAAAATATGCTACATTAATATATGCTATCTTTTATCATCATTACACGAATATTTAGAGTTGTTACATATATATGTACATATATTTAGTATATATCCAATCATGCTAACATCCCCTCTCAAATTGATGCTAGTGGATCAAAAGGCATCAATTTGCCTACTAGAAACTGATGACACTGTCGGGCATAGACTTTGTAAGCACATCAGCTATTTGAAGATCACTGGATACATGTGGAAGAGTAATGACTCTCTTATCTACAACTTCTCTGATATAATGACAGCCATTTCAATGTGTTTGGTCCTTTCATGATAAACTGGATTAGTAGCAATCTGAATAGCCCTTGTGTTGTTAGCATGGAGATGAGTGGGATTAGATTGAGGAAATATGATTTTTGAAAGTAAACCACGAAGCCAAACAATCTCAGAGCAAGCAATAGACATTTCTCGATATTTAGATTCGGTGGAAGACTTTGATACACGGTATTGCTTCTTACTCTTCCAAGATATCAAGGAATCTCCAAGAAACATGCACCAACCCGTGATAAAGCGACGAGTCTTAGTATATCCAGCCCAATCAGAATTACTATATACATTAAGCTGAATCTCAGAACCACTAGGATAGAACAATACACAAGTAGATTTTCCCAAGAGATATTGAATGATACGACAGGCATCCACCAAATATAGATGGCGGGGAGCCTGCATAAATTGACTCACTTGTTGAACTGCAAAAGAGATATCCGGTTGAGTAATAGTAAGATAATTTAGGCTCCCAACTAATTGCCGATACAAACTTGGATCAGGAAGAAGATCTCCTTCCGCACGATAGTACTTTACATTCAATTCCAAAGGAGTATTTATATAGGACGATTCTTGAAGACCAGCCAAAGCAATCAAGTCCTGAGTATATTTGTGTTGGTTCAAGAACACACCTAAAGAATTATAATGAACTTCTAACCCCAAAAAGTATGTTAGAGTACCAAGATGTTTCATATGAAAAGAATATTTAAGTTGCTGTTGGAGGTTAGTGATTAGTTAAGAATCAATTCCTATGATAATAATGTTATCTACATACACAAAAAGAAGAACACAACCTGCAGATGTTTTTCGAAGAAATAAAAACGAGTCATAGTTGCTGTACTCAAAAGATAATTGAAGCAAAGTAGACCGAAACTTGTCAAACCAAGCTCTCGAAGCTTGTTTTAATCCATATAAAGAACGCTTCAACTTGCATATATCTGATGTAGGTGGTGAGAACAAACTAGGTGGGGGTTTCATATAATATCTTCTTTAAGATCACCATGAAGAAAAGCATTTTTGACATCTATTTGATGAAGAGGCAAATTTTGTGATGAAGCAACGGCGATAATAGTTCGCACCGTAAGTCATTTTTTCTACAGGGGCAAAAGTCTTGTCATAGTCTACACCATACTCATGTTTGTTGCCATGGACCACCAATCAAGCTTTGTACCGATCAAGAGTTCCATCAGAATGAAACTTAATTGAATAAACCCATTTACATCCAATTGGACGGACATTTAGAGGAAAAGGAACAACGTCCCATGTGTGATTTATTTTAAAAGCTAAAAGTTCCTCCTCCATTGCTTTTTGCCAACATTCAAGCTTGGAGGCTTGTGAGTAACCTGTTGGAATAGAGATGGTGGATAAAGTAGAAGAAAAACTATACAAATTAAGAGTTCGAGACACTCTGGTATATCGCCGAAGAGGATCAAGAGGAGCAGACCTTGAAGAAATCTCATATTCTGGTTGTAGAGCAGTCTAAGGTGGCAGATTTAATTCGAGATGGGGTAAAGTTGACTGACGTAGTTCATACACAAATCCTAGTTTAAACCGCTTAGAAGAGAATGACAAATCCTCAAAAGTAGGAAGAAGAGGAGAAACAGAAGATGACTCAACATGAGTAATAAATAAATACTAATTCTCAAAGAAAATAACATTTCTAGAAACATGAAATTTGTTAGAAGTTGTATCATAGCAAATAAAACCTTTATGTGAAGTACTATAGACCATAAAAGCACATTTAATAGACTGAACATAGAGTTTATTGCATTGAGGAGGAGGCATGTGCAAAAAACAAACACAACCAAACATATGAAAACTATGATAGCTGGGATGCTTGTAAAAAAATGATAATATGGAGACTTAAGATTTAACACTTTAGATGGAAGTCTATTAATCAAATAGACAGGAGTAGACAAAGTTTCAACCCAATATTTAGATGGAACAGAGGACTCGATCAATAAAGTACAAGTGACATCTAAAAGGGGATGATTTTTACGCTCAGTAACCCCATTTTGTTGTGGCATATATGGGAAAGAGCATTGTGATACAATTCCTTTCTCAAGCAAGAAATTATTGAATTCATGAGACATATATTCTCCACCATAATCAGATCTTAATATTTTGATGCATGTGGAAAATTAAGTCTCAACGTAAGCCAAAAATTTCTTGAATATGGAAAACACTTTAGATTTAGATCGAAAAAAATACACCCATGTAAACCGACTATAGTCATCTATAAATATCACAAAATACTTTAAATGAGCATGAGAAATAACTTGTGAAATGCCCCAAACATCATTATGAATGACATCAAAACACTGTGTAGCACAACTACCAAAATTTGGGAAAGGAAGAGTTTTTCTTTTGCCTAATTTTTAAGTAGAACAATCAAAGAAAGCTGCTGAAAATTGATTTTTATTTCCCAATAAACCAGAATCGGACAAATGAGACAACATAATAGAATTTGGATGTCCTAGACGTTTATGTCAAACCTCATTCTTAGTAGGGGTAGAAGCAAAAGCTAGACCGGGAGGGAAAGAAAAGTGTATAGGAAACAATCTTCCAACTTTAGGCCCCTTGGCGATTATCGTCCCCAACACCGATCCAGCACATGGCAACCATTACGAGAAAAATTTACATCACAATTGTTATCTACCAATTGGCCAACTTAAATAAGACTAGTGGAGAGCTTTGGTGATACAAAAACATTCTTGAAAGTTTCAAAAATATCCCCAACCTTGGTAATGAGTAAATTATTACCATTGGCAACCTGAATTTGTGTTGGACCATTATACTCATACATGTTTTCGAGTATATTAGTTGAGTTGGTCATATGATTGGAAGCGCCAATCAACAAGCCAAAATTTAGATATTACCTCGTTACCTTGTAGCCCCAAAGCTGAAAATGCTGTCAAGATCATTTGTTTTAAGAGTATGACCTTGTTCAACGGAAGACGAGTTATATGTAGTGGAACCATTTAACCCAATTTGAAAAGCATTTGCCCTATGGTTTTGAGGACATATGGGAAACTGTTTGATAATGTGTCCTTGCTGTTTACAATAATTAGAGAACTTCTTACCACAATTGCTAGCAATATGATCATATTTCTTGCAACGGTAGCATTGAGTTCTTGCCATATCCTTGTCCTTTTCTTTCCCTTGAGCTGTAAATGCAACAGGGACAATATTTCCTTGATGAAAAGCATTTTGTGTGAAGAGACCCTGCTCTCTGCGAAGTAATTCCCTAAAACAAGCATCCAATAATGGAGATGGATCACAGTTTATCAAGTTGGAGCGAACACTTTCAAAATCAGATCGTAATTTCATCAAAAATTGATCTCTCTTGTTTTTTTGTTAACTCCTTGAATGATGGAGAGAGCTTTAGGAGATATTTTAGCATAAATGATATCGATAAATTCAACCCATAAGTTCTGAAATCCAGAAGAATAATCTTGAACAAAGAGACCTCCTTAAGAGTACATAGCAATTTCATGTTCTAACAGAAAGCGCCTTGCGCTATGACCTTGGTTATAATCATTTTGTAAATAATCCTACATGGCCTTTGCTATCTTGTATGGCCTGAGATTAAGAAAAATAATAGGGTCAATTGACCCTAAAATCTATGTCATCACTCGAGCATCTTTAACCTTCCATCGACCGAACTTTCTAGGATCTATAAGAGTAGGATCACTTCCATCTGTATGTCCCCATAATATAATTCTTTTCCGATGACAAATAGTTGGAATTGAAATTCCCATACAAAGTAATTTTTTCCTGTGAAACGAACATGGAAGGACTCAAACTGATATGACGCCATGTTCTTGACAAGCTAAGGAAAATAGAAATATAGTGATACAAAATAACCAGAATGACCAACACTAAGATTCCAAGATGCCTAAAATTTCAAGATACTTAGGACTGACTATTGACTAAAAAACAGTAAGCAAAACCAAAACTTTCAAAAAAAAAACCATCTGAAAGGAACCACAGATGAAAGACACTAAGAATCAAAGCACTGAAAAAGGCTTTAATACCCTGTCAGTTTTGTTGAATGAGTTCTCTCAAATGAGAGTTGTTTCATTAAATAAGAATTTGATTTACATGTCTAAAAATCTGCTATATATCCCTAAATATATGTTATTCCTAATTGTAATATCTCTGAAAATATGCTACATTAATCTATGCTATCTCCTATCATTATTACACAAATATTTAGAGTTATTACATAGATATGTACAAATATTTAGAATATGTCCAATCATGCTAACATACACAGGGGTAATATAGTCTTAAATAACCATAACGGCGGGGCAAGTCATTACATATAATTATAAGATAAAATCACACCACATATGTATTTAAGACTCTATATTACAAGTTATAAATGTTTTTTTTTTTAAGATTTAGTATATTAATATTTTTCTTACAAGTCAGTACATATTTAGGATTATTTTCTATTAAACTAATATTTATTTAACGTTCTTGTCTTTATCGTATTTAAGTTCAATATACTAAATGAAAATATGGATACTTAGTACAGATAATTATTAACTTAGTGTAAAAATCGATGTTATTATTTTCCGACATTCACTATAGCGAACAAACCTTTCGCTATCTTTTACTATAGCGAAGTCTCATAGATTTTCTCAATTTTGTTCATTTTTTTCTTCACCAATTCTCAATTCACTGAAACCTATGCAATATTATGATCTTAAACAACTATAACGATGGGGCAGATTGTTACCTATAATTTTAAGAGAAAATCACACCACATATGTATTCAAGACTTTATTTACAAGTTATAAATGTACTTTTAAAGATTTACTAAAATATTGATTACAAGTCATAACATATTTGGATTATATTTTATTAAACTATTTTTTATTTATTGGTTTTGTCTTTATAATATTTAGGCTTACGAAAGGAAAATTTGGTCATTTAATACATAGTTCCAAATAATTATTAACTTTCTACAATCTTTAGGAGCTAATGAGAAAGTCCTGTAATTTTCAAAATCAAGACTCTAAATCTCTCGCCCTATAGTTCCTCCTACTAGGATCAAAAGCTTACCATAATGCCAAAAGTTGTAGTTGATAGCAAAGACATGATTCTATTTCATAGCTAAGTCCATCAAGCAAACGTCATATTTGATCATTACTCATATCCGAGCCACCCAGCTCCTCGTGGGCCTTGCTATAGGCAGGATGTTGACAGTACTCAACAATCTCCCCCCCCCCCCAAACACCTACCTCATGTAGAATGTTGCTCTTCGGAATCGAACCATGACCTTGGCTCTGATACCACTTGCTAGAAGATATGAAATCAGAAGAATACACAGGATCACATAGCCTACAATTAATCTAGATGATGTATAAAATTCATGAATATGACTCACTAAACTGTTCAAGATTTTACAAGGGTCATTCAGAACAGTAGTCTCCAAGTCTACGACCTCCTGCTAAAATTAGATTCTGCTTCAGTGGGCGCAATATATTTTATGATATGTAAAAAATCGATGAAAACAATTTGTGAGAGTCTGCTCCTTTTATCCACATTTCTCCAACTGATAGTAAAAAAAGTGGGAGTATTTCTCTAACCAAAAAGATTTTGCACGTTTCAGATTTTGAAACGTGTTTAGAAGCACAGTTAAAGAAATAGTTTTAACTGCTTCTAGGCAGAGGCGTATGGACATTGAGGCGAGTGGGTTCACATGCACCAATCCTCCCCTTCCTAACCCCTATAGAATACTACTATTTTACTTATTGTCTTTTTAAATTTGTTTTGGTGAACCCAAGGTTAAAAATAGTACTTTAGTGTATTGGTATGTATGTACAAATAGGGGGTGCATGACCTATAGATTTATGGTTCAAATTTCTTTATCCACATTAATATTTTTAACTAATCTATACTATCTTAAAAGTATGAACTTCCAAACTTAAATGTTAAATTACTATTATACCCCTAATTAAAAATACTTAATTAATTTATTTATATATTTAATTAATTATATTATATTAAAACTAGATACCTTTTCACATTAAAGGGTTGTGACTTTTCCAATGAGTTGTGACGTTTTCGAAGGGTTGTGATTTTTTCAAATGGTTGTGTCATTTCCAAAGGGTTGTGCCTTTTCCGATGAGTTGTGACTTTTTCAAAGAGTTATGACTTTTCCCGATGAGCAGTGACTTTTTCGAAAGGTTGTGACTTTTTTTATAATGTTCATATTACTATTTCTTAGCTATAAACAGATGGGTTTCCTCACACTTTTAATCTACGATTTTTTTTAATTACTCTTTTTCTTCTTAAAAAATCTCAAATGTTATTTGCAACAGTTTATTAAGTTCAAAATTCAACAACATAAGAAAAAGTTGGTGAATAAATTGTCAAAAATAATTCTTCAATTCACACTCATATTTTCCTCTTACGCTTTTCATCACATGCATACTTCAATATGGTTTGTATCATTTTAGAGCATTAATACCCTTTTAATTAACCTACATATTTTATTTGTTAAAAAAAGACTTCTTTGCCATGAATAGTCACAACAATTTCAACCTTCATGCCTCTTCGGTCATAAATTCACAACCATTCACTGCTTATAAGTTCTTTGAGATCTCTTCTCTGCAACAATTTGAGTTCATTTACAATTTTCATAAATGAGTCATCTGCAGTCCATTGATAATAAAAGCATGAACTCCCAAACATAAATTTTAAATTACTATAATACCTCTAATGTAAAATACTCAATTTATTTTATTTATTTATTTAATTAATTATATTATATTAAAACTATATACCTTTTCACATTAAAGAGTTGTGAATTTTCCAATGAGTTGTGACTTTTCCGAAAGGTTGTGACTTTTTTGAGGGGTTGTGAAATTTTCGATAAGTTCTGACTTTTGTGAAGGGTTGTGCTTTTTTCAAATGGTTGTGTCTTTTCCAAAGGATTGTGCCTTTTCCGATGAGTTGTGACTTTTTTGAAGAGTAGTGATTTTTACAGGTCGTGACAGCATGTACTACAGTACTTAAAACCCCACCTTCCACTTGTGAGGGAATTATTTTGGCTTAATGTTCACTGGGCAGTGATCATTGATCCCCTCAGGCAGAAAAGTGATCTATAAGTGATAAGTGGTAAAGTGACCATTTATGACTTTTATTTGTCATTAATTTCATGCTTTAAAATAATCAATACAGAATATTTATGTGCATATTATGAGTATTATAGGTGAAGACCTCTAAAAATGGATTGACAAGGAAAAGAGCCAAAAAGGAGCTAAACACAAAAGTGGTCGGAACAAGTAAAAGAGTAGTCCTGTATCAAAAGAATAGTCCTATATGCGATTAAAACTCGACACCTCCGGCTGACGCCCTACGGTCAACCCCAAAGCTAATTGTGCCAAATATAGTACCAATACATTTTCATACATGTATCAATCTCAAGATGAGGCAACCACGTGCAACGCACATACGGTAAATCTAGTATCACTAAATGTGCCACTTTTCATAACTCTTTTTAATAATTTATAAATAAAAAGAGGTTCAAATACCCATATTTTGAGGTTGCATCAGCTATCTCTAGACCCTAAGCTAGAAGTGTCAATAAAGTTAATTTATAATTTTTACTTTCTTTTTCTCCTTTCCTTCTTTAGACGTTTTTCTTATTTATTTTTTTTACTTTTTCTTTTGTGTCACGACCCAAACTGTCGTGATTGGCACCTACTCTAACCCTCCGGTTGGAGAAGCATTAACACAACCCGACTAAGCAACTTAACAAAAACTAGGCATTTAAAGATACGGAAGCAGGTTTAAATGACCAAAAATAATACCGAGTTCCCATAAACTACAAAGGTTTAAATAAATAACTAACCAAAATAATGCGGAAGTCTTAAACCCTAGAACCTGAAAGTTATCGTACAACCCCGAAAACTAAACAACTACTAAAATAATGTCTAAAAAAAGGGGTACAACCCCAAAAACTAAACAACTACTAAAACAATGCCTAAGTCCGAAAAGATTAGACTAAACAAAATGCGAAGGATCCATGGCAGCCTGAAAGAACTGGCTCACCCTTGAATTCGATCTCAATTTGTGATCTCCTCAATGAGGTTTGTTAGTAGCTGCCTAAAGATGCTCTGTACTCAACAAAGAAAGTGTAAGTGCAGTATCAGTATGCAACCACTGTGTTCTAGTAGGATCACATGGCTATTCCAGTAAGCACAACATATATCAGAATTACAATAAGGTAAACACATACATGCACAAAATATATATATACATCGATTATCATTTCAGGAGCAATACACAATTCCAAATTCTCAATAACAAATAGATATAACAAATCAATGGTTCTCTCATGGAACCTAATTCAATGGTCCTCTCATGGAACCCATACCCAAACTATTAGTATACGGGTATGTGGTAGCCGATCCAAATTAGTGTGTCGGACGTGACACCCAATTCGATACATGCGTCGTAACGTGGCACCCGATACAATATGTATGTCGGTATGTGACATTTGAACCCAGTTAGTATGTCGGAACGTGACACCCGATCCATTCAACAAGGCACAATCACAACCACAATGTACATTCTCATAATCATACAATTAATGTTGATTAATGGCAAGACTTCACTCATACATACATGTATTACAATGACGCAATTACCAACATACATCACACAAACATGAAATCACAATTATCACCTACCTCGAATGCAAGATTGAATCCCCTAAGGCACTTGAATCTTCCCTTTATGGATTTCTCCCGCTTATTCTAGGTCTACATACAGTTAATATACGCAAGGATCAACAATCAAAAGTATAATTAACTGGATTATAACAAACCCAATAACCGAAGACACAACTCATGATCATAAGGTGTAGCTAGGGCTTTTGCCCACCATCTAATTCATTCCAAAACACTCCCCCAATAATATCTGATCAAGATTCTAAGTTCTACGGATCGAAAAATGGATTAGGAGAGTAAAATTCTTACCTTTAGCACCAAATTTTATGGAAAACTGTCAAGAAATCACCTGGGATCATCTCTTATCTCTTAGGAATGAAACTTGCAGAAAAATAACATTTTTGGGGTTTAATTCTGACTTAAGTCGCGACTGACCCGCTATAGCAGTCCCTCTCTAGCGGCTTGCACGGAGACAGAACCTTGAAATTTGAGTTCCAAGCTCCCATTTCACAACACACTTTCAAACCAAAACGGTCTAAAATTACCCTTTCACGCTAAGATCAGTTTTGAGAGTTCTACTCGCCCGAATACGATTTCGTAAAGTCTTCCGGGTTCTTTAACGTCTTAGATATCCACTCATGTAATCGCATTCCATATTAAACCTCTCGTTTGATACCAGATTTCTCTAGAACTCACTAACTCTGATTTTGTCCAAATTTGGATTAGGCTAGGAAATTTCAAGTTACTACCAAAAAGTTTTCCAGCCCAAATTTTTCTCCGCTGGCTTTTCTATAACGACGAAATCAGGTCGTTACAATAGATATCAATTTACCCATCACTCATCCCCGAGTGATCAACTAGGAAAGACTGGCTGAAGTAAGGGTAGAGTGGTATTTGAATTGTCGAATTACTGGGGATACTTGCGTCGCATGTCCTTCTCGATTTCCCAAGTAGCTTCCTCAACCGGACTATGCTTCCATTGAACTTTCACAGACTATCTCCTTGGTCCTCAGACCAACCAATTGAATACCTACACATCCTCCCATACAATGCCTCAATGAAGTCATCTCAATACTCGAATGATAATTATTGTTGTATGTAGACTTAACTAGCAACAAAAGCGATCCCCAACAACCACTAAAGTTGATCGAACACACGTCTGCAACATGTTATCAAAAACCTTAACACAATCACCGGGAAGAATCCTTTCGCACTTAAGCATGATAAAATTCCAAAGCAATACTCGCTATGATAAGAAGTAAACTTGAACTAACCAACACACACTCATAATACCCAAACAATCATAGTTCTTATCAATATGTCCATCTCACAACATAAATTCCCATGAGCTTAAGTTACAAAAATTTCAATCTTTATACATCAGATACTCTTTGAGGGAAATGTCAAAGCATACAAACCCTCTAACAACACTATCAAAATGATAGATTTAGTAATTGTAGATTACCTCTTAAGAACAGTAAAATTGGACCCAATGATCCCCACATTCAACCACATATAATTGATACGTGACCTTGACGACTAGAAGAATATTAAGATTATCGGACAACCATAGATCCGCATGGTAGTTCTTTTATAAACTCTCATAAACAAGGTGGTACAGGTAAAACCACTGAAATACTTTAACGACTCCAAGACAACACCATATAAGTCATCTGAAATAACCACGTCTTTCCAAATCATCCCACTCGATCAAGAGAACATCGCAGGATCGGTACACCTGAAACACCACTAGGGATCCACCCTCAAAAGTGAAAACACGCGTAAGCATAGCTAGTGCATCATACTCACAACCATGTACAAAATGAAATAGATGGTAACCTAAGAATTTATCAAATAACACTAAAAGTTTTCCTCTGAAGAGTCAATACCAGTTATTTCCATTCGCTTGACTTCACATACTCTTCACATCTTTCCACTAGAGCCGACACTCTCAAAAGTAAAAACCATCATAACCACTCCGACCATTTACTTTACTTTAAACCAACAATTTTTAAATGAAAACCTTTCTTACATACATTAACAATCAATAGTAATCAACTAAATTACGACTCAACCCAGATGTAAGTCCTTTCAAATGCTCAATACCAGATACAATTAATCATTTCTCACCTTGAAAATTCATACCTTGACACAATATATCACCACGAATGTAGATTTATAATGAAAATCTGAATTGTAAATTCATCTGTATAACACATCCCCTTATCTATCAACATTAGCTTATACCTTGAAGATTTTTATGAATTCATAGATCTTCGCTTATCATTGATCACATCTCTATCGATCTCACATATCATTCGCTAACAATTCAATCATACACACTACTAAACTCAAAACAAAACACAACACTTATCATCACACTCGAGCTAATGCCTGTACACTCCTTTCTCAAGTCCTTTACAATAGTTTTTAACCAATTTGATGACTTGTGACACTATTACCATAGCCACAACAAAACGAATGAAATCACGCATCTCCGAACCCAATTATCTACCCCTCTGAAGATATCTCTTTAGCCTTTGAAATCAAATAAAATATTCTTGCTCTCGCCTCTCTTTAAAAGTTAACTACATCCCACTATTTTTTCTTCATTATGACTATAGCTCTTTAAAATTCTATTCGAGTAATGTCCCACCATCTCTTAAAACTTTTCATACAACCATGTTACTCACCAAATATTAGAAAACCATAACCTTAGATACTCGCAAGTCGTAATTACTGTACAAATTTCGCTTAACCAACAATCTTATTATATATTTGCATCCCGTCACAATCCACCACGAACTATTATTACCATTATGCTCTGTTAGCCTTGGCTATTACTACGAAGTCAACCTTTTCGTCGACATAACACCTCAAACTCAGGTGTACTCATCAAATTCAAAAGACTAACCCAATTTATATGTATTTTCATACTAAAATACTTCAACTGCCTTCCCCCAAGTATACTTATTGGGACTTTTTTTATCCATACGCTTGTCATTCCGGTATCAATCCACTTATCTATGGCTTAAGATAAAATCACTGGTCCTCGTACTACCCTCTTTCTTCTTAACAAACAATACAGGAGCACCCCATGGGGAAGCACTAGGACGGATGAAACCTTTATCAAGAAGCTCTTGGATTTGAGCTTTAAGCTTTCTCAATTCTGCCAGAGCCATGTAATAAGGAGGAATGGAGAAGGGGCGAGTGCCAGTTTCCAAGTCAATACAGAAATCTATATATCTATCCAGAGGCATACCAAGCAAATCAATAGGAGACAATTCTCGAAATTCTGACACCACAAGAAATAGACTCAATAGAAGGAGACTCAACTTCAGCATCCCTAATATGAGCCAATTACGCCAAACAATCTTTCCCCACCAGTTTCCTACCCCGCATGAAATATATGACCTTAGCTGACTTAGGTTTGTACCCCCTTCCCACTCTAACCTTTCCCTACCCGGGATCTCTAGCGTTACCGACTTAGCATTACCATTAAGCACATCATAATAGGGGGACAACCAAGTCATGCCTAAGATTATATCAAGTTAGTCATATCTAGCATAACCAAATCAACCCAAGTCTAAAAATCCATAAACACAACAGGACAACACGATATACATGGGTGACTATGACCGACTCTTCAATTGGGGTGGAAACATAGATAGGGGCATCAAGTATATCACAAATCATATCAAATTTTAAGGCAGATTGCATGGACACGTAAGAATAAGTGGAACCCGAATCAAACAACACATTAGCCATCCTATCACAAACGATAATAGTACGTGTGATCACTACATCAGACCTTTAGCCTCGATCTTGCCAGGAAAGACATAAAATTGATCCTTGTCATCTTAATGGTCAACGTCCTTGCCTAGATACACTGCTCCTCTATCTACATTACCATTACCCCGGCCTCCACGGCCTCGCTGATTTCCTCCTCATATGCTCAGGTTTCCCACAATTTTAACACACTTAATAGCTTAACCAAGTAAACATCGCTGCTATTGGAGAAGTCGTATCCTGACCCTCTTTGATATACAATCAATCCAGGAAATCATAGTACAGCTTCTAACCTCAATTGGCATAACTTAATTCATCATTCGTTGAACAACCCATACATGTTATGACAGCAATACTAAATGCATTTTCCAAAGTAATGGTGTTCATTATCCAGTTGTCCCTTACAAAAACTTCATGAATATTGTCACCTATAAACTTGAATTTGTAAATCTTACATTAATCCCTTCACAAGTGACGATAGCAGCTAGCGCTCCCCACAAAACTCTTAATTTCAGTCATAGAACTAGGTCAGAACAAATTCCTGACTGCTTCAATCTTTTGGGGATCTACCATTACCCCTTTCCTTGAAATTACATGCCCCAAAAAGTCAACTGAAGTCAACCCAAATTCACACTTAGAAAACTTTGCATACAACTTTTGTTTCCCAAGAAAACCAAGAATAATGCGAAGATGGTCGGCATGCTCTTCCTCACTTTTTGAATAAACCAAAATCTCATCAATAATTACTATAACAAACGAATCACGAAATGGTTTGAACACACCATTCATCGAACTCACGAAAGCTGCAGGCGCATTTTTCAACCCAAATGACATAAATAGAAACTCATAGTGCCCATAGCGGGTCCTAAATGTTGTTTTGGGTATATCCTAAGGCATAATCTTTAACTGATGATAGTTAGACCTTAGATCAATCTTAGAGAAAACCTGCAACTCGTCAAAAGATCATCTATCCGAGGCAGTGGACACTTGTTCTGAATAGTGACCCGATTCAACTGTCGGTAGTATATACACATACTCTCTTGCTAGTGATGGTGTTTGTAACACCCCTAAATGCTTACAAGAGTCTCATGGTGATTTACCGTTGCTTAAATACTTAAATATGGTTTATTCACATTTTGGGAACTTTAGAGTTGTGAAAAATTTCTAACTTGCTTAATATAAAGTGTATCGTAATAGATGGATTTGTGTTGGGGTATATACATAATATTCTATCCTAATTATAGGTAATTAAATGGGGTTGAGGCATATACATATAAATATGTAAATATGCATTTTTGGGCAGCACAAAAGGATAAAAATATAAAGTATGTTGGCAACACCTTGGCCAGCCAAGTTTCCCAAGTGATAAGCATCATTTGTTGACTATATAGTCCACTTCTCTTTGAATATTTTCATGGGAATGGAATATTAAAACCCTTAGAAACTTAGCTTATCATTTCTTCATCAAAATTACAAGAAAAAAACCTTGGTCTTTTGGCTGGAATCAAGGAGACAAACTACCTTGATGGTAAGTGCTGAAATCTGTTTCTGAACTAGGTAGTGTTTGGTAAATTGTGTATATCTTGTGATCTGAAACTCTGTTTTGGGTGAATAAATATGTTTTGGAAAGCTGATTCATGTATCTACAACTCTTATGTTTAAGTAAAAGTCTGATTTAGCTGTTATGGATGTGAAAACTGGGATGAAACACAGGACAAGTTCTGTCCAAATTTCTCTATTGTTGTAGCTGAGTAGGTTGTGTTACGTTTAGAATATCTCGTTCTGTATAACTCCGTTTTGGGTGAATAAATATGTTTTGGAAAGCTGATTCATGTATATACAACTCTTATGTTTATGTTAAAGTCTAATCTAGCTGTTATGCATGGGAAATATGGGACGCAACACAGGACAAGTGTTGTCGGATTTCGGGTTTAGAATTCCGGTAGGAACCACTGTTAGTGTATTGATGATATCTTTTTGTACAAAATGTATTTTTCAGTGATTCTTATTGCGTTGCAATCTTAAGAGATGTATCTAAAACTTTAATGAAGGTTACAAAATCTATTGTTGCTGATTTACTGTTCAAATTTAAGTTGCAACATGGGGTACTAAACTGGCCAAAATCACTGTTTTGAAAACAGAATTGTGTCTGTGTGGGCTGAGCTTACTTATGATGATAATCCTGTTTTATTTTGATATTATTGAGATATTAGGAATTAAAGAAGTTGTTTAATTGCATTTTTAAAGTTGTATAGACTTGTGAACAAGTTGAGGAACTTGATACGTTGGTTGAGCTCCGGTTTGAGCTTGCGAAGTTTATTGGATTATTGCTACGCTAAAGTATTGAGGTTTGTGTATAAACTTGTACTTGCACTCTTGTAATGGCTGGTATATATGAAATTTGATCTTGATACCTCAGCTACCTCTTGTCACTTTGCATTGTCGTGTTGGTATGATGCTTGTGTAACTCGCCCACTTGTACGGATTGTTTGATCACTTGGCACTCTTGTTGGGACTATGTCCTTCTTGTGGCTGCGGCTTTGTCACTATTGGCAGGCCTCTTGTTTCAGATCATTTGCCATCTTGACTCTGGATTTGTAGTTCGTCTTAGAAATGGAAGTTATCCATTTTAAGTACGAACTAGAAAGCCATTTTTAATATGGTTCTTGGTCTTCTTGATACAAGGCTTCGGTCCTTCTTGATACAGGGCTTTGATCCTTCTTGATACAGGGCAGCGACCCTTCTTGATACTTGTTTGTGCCGGGTGTGACAACATGAAGTATATATGGGGAGAGCCTTGCTATTGAAATTCTTGGAAAAGAGTGCTATGAGCTTCTTGATATTTGTATCTTTGAATATCGAATTTGATACTTGTTATCTATTTCTACTTGATTTATTTATTATATTTCAAGTATGATGCTCATTGACTTGGAAAAGGTGGCTTGATGAATTTTGAGGTTTTCGACCCTATAGTTTTTACACCACTAAGTTTTATGCTTAGCGGTAGTTGTTTCTATCGAAGGGGCTGATCGAGAGGAGTGATGAAGATGGCCATGGGAGATGGAAATTTTGAGAACTTAAAAGAAGATCACATTTGCATATAGGCATATATATTTTGTATAAATTTTGGTACTTAAATATGATCTATATGATGTATATATTTGCATTCGATTTGGAAGCCTTACCGTATCATGTTCATGGGTTGTAATCTAAGTATGGCTATGTATTTGGTTTATTTGGGGTGTGTAAGCCCAAGTTTTGTAATATGTTACATGTCCTACTTGTTTGTAATGATCGTATAAAGTATGAACCCAACTAGTTTGGGTACTCGAAAGTGGATAATCTTTATTATCATTACTTACTTGCATGGGGAAAAAGAAACTAATGATGATGATATATATATATCTTATAATTTATGTGCATACGATAAATGGAAAGGGGTCGCTACAGTGTTACCACTTTCGTTGCTCTAGTTCGGACCACAAAGTGAAGGACGAAAAATACTAATTTGTATCACCCAGATACCAATTGGATTCAAGTAATAGCACGAAAGATAAGAAAGAAGTGACTTTATCCTAAAGTCCTATAGCCTCTCGAAGAAAATTACAGACTTATTTGTACCGTTCTGCAAGACTCTACTAAACTCGTTTTGGTACAATAAGATCAATGAACCTAAGGCTCTGATACCAATTTTGTCACAAACTAGACCGTCGTGATTGACACCCACGCAAACCCTCCGATAGGAGAACCATTACCATAACCTGACTAAGCAATGTAACAAAAACTAGCCATTTAAAGATACGGAAGCAGGTTTAAATGAGCAAAAGAAATACGGAGTTTCCATAAACTCTAAAGATTTAAACAAATAACTAACCAAACTAATGTGGAAGTCATTGTACCTAAGAAAAGGGGTACAACCCTGAAAACTAAATAACTACTAAAATAATATCTAAGTTCGAAAAGAGTGGACTAAACAAAATGCAAAGGATCCATGGCAGCCCCAATGAACTGGCTCACCCTTGAATTCGGTCTCGATCAGTGATCTCCTAAATGAGGTCTGTCAGTAGCCACTTGAAGTTATCATGTACTCAAAAAATAAAGAGCAAGTGCAGTATCAGTAGACAACCATAGTATACTGATAAGATCACGCGGCTATTCGAGTAAACACAACATATATCAGAATTACAATGAGGTGAACACATACATGTACAGAATATATATATATATATATCAATTATCAATTCAGAAAGCAATGCACAATTCTACATTCTCAATAACAAGTAGATATACCAAATCAATGATTTTCTCATAGAGCCCAATTCAACGCTTCTCTCATGGAACCCATACTCAAACTGTTAGTGTATCGGTACGTGGTACCCGATCCAAGTTAGTATGCCAAAAGTGACACCTGATCCCATATATGCGCCGGAACGTAGCACTCGATCCAATATGTAAGTTGGTACATGACATCATATCCCAGTTAGTATGTCAAAACGTGACACTCGATCCATTCAATAAGCCACAATCACAATTACAGTGTATATTTTCATAATCATACAATCAAGTGATGATTCATGGCATACAATCATTCGTTATGCTCAATTTCATTAGTGTGATCAATAAAACTTTACTCATATATACTGTCACGACCCGAGCCTACACCCTGGATGCGGCCGACAGTCGAGAACCATTGCTGGTCCCCAAGAACACCTTCATCCTGGTTAACTACAAGCGGAAGACTAACTCAAGCATACTAAGTTTAAAAACTAAATAAAAATTCATGAAACTTAAATACAAAGTTTTAATTCAAAAGAAAACTATGAATAATATAATATATTCAACTCGCCCCAAAATAGGTAACTTAAGTCTTTAAAATATATAACAAAATAAATGAACAGACTTCTGAAACTTTATTTTCTATCTATGAAGCCTCTAAATGACAAAGATGGAATTCGGGACAAGACCCATGACATCCTAACAACTGATATAACTGAAAGTAAAAGTGGAACCCTCCGAAAGCAAAGAGGCTCACCATAGCTAACTTGAACTCCATGTGATAGCAACGAAGCTCCTGTTGATGACCCTGAATACATGTATCTGCATAATGAAACAATGCAAGCCAAATGGCTAAGTACGTGGAATGTACGAGCATGTAAAGGGAATTCTAAAGCATAAACATAAGCTTGAACTTGATAAAATGGAAACATACTTACCTCTTTTCGAACTTACTCAAGTCAAGGAATAATCAAGGATACTCAAAATTACTCAACTCAGAAGTACTCAAGGATAAGATACTCAATTCAGTAATAAGGTTCTCAACTCAGTGAAACTTAACAATAAGGTACTCGACACAATGAAGCACAAATCAACTCAATATACTCAACTCGAAGGTACACAACTCAAGATACTCAACTCGAAATACTCAACTCATGATACTCAAAGATAGAGTAATAGTAAAAGATCCATTATATATGGAAAGCTATAAAACTGTAGATAGCAACTGCAAAATATAATAATACTCCGTGTGTAAATAAAAATATAACTCTGTGGGAGTTTCTCTAACTGACAACCATCATTATAAGCTATGTGATGATACAACGTCTCGCCTACGCTGCCAGAATTGTCCTATATTTTGCCAAGGTATAAAAGCTCTCAACTAAGTGCATACACTAGTCTATGCTAAAAAAAACACTAAGGAATCATTTAAAAAGTATGGCCCTTTCTACCCACGTCGGCTACATGGTTTATGGAGACTTGAGTTATCTGAACTCGTCCCCATATCGGTGCTCAATACTACTCCCAAAATATACTAAATTCATATGTTTTATAAACATAACTCTTTTTGTGGTTTGATATTATTACTCAAAATCTTTCTCTAAAAAGAAATGTTACTAAACTACTCAAAACACTTTTGGAAATCTCAGTTTCCTCTTCTTTTAAATGTGAAACCATTTACTCTTGGGAATACTTAGTTCCCATATATCATTTCAAGAAAAATGAACTCGACTTTACTCTTTATCAACTCAAGTCTTAAAACAAGTTTAGAAAAAAGTTGTAAAAGACTTCTATAAAATAGGGTTCATGCTGAATGATGGATGTAAACGACTCAATCCAAGGTTTTCAATAACCATACAAAGAACTCGATACACGGAACTGAAAAACTCAAAACTCAAGAACTTCAATGATACTACTCATTTCAATAATGCTCAACTCATAAGGTTCATGCAGAATTATGGGCATGAACAACTCAACTCAAGGACTCAATGATACTCCTCCTCATCTCAAGATTTCTCGACTCATATGGTTCATGCGAAATTATGGACATGAACTACTCAACTTAAGGACTTTATGGGTAACATGTAATAGTTCTATAATTAGGAATATAATCTCAGAAGGGTTAGGAACTCAATACTCAAGACTTGAAACTTGAATATACTACTCCTCTCAAAGATACTCAACTTATAGAGTTCATGCATAATTTATGGCCATGAACGACTCGACTCGAGAGTCTACATAACAATATGGAACTCATGTATCCGACTCTTCTCATTCTTATAATTACTTTCTCAAAACATACCTCAAATCGATAGTTGATCTCAAAGGACTCATAATTGAACTCAAAGACTTTCTTGAACTCTACTCTTAACTCTCTTTTGAATGTGAATTATGAATTCAAGAGTTATGGTTCATTATATGAAGGATCTCGTGATGAAAAAGTAGACTCATAAGTGCATTCTCCTCATTCTCATACTCACTTGCTCAAATCTTGAAACAAGTCATTAGAATTTGTAGAAGACTCCTCAAAAAGACTCAAACGAACTTTCTAAAAATTGTTTGAAAGAACTCTCAAAAACTTGAATCCTAACTCTTATTTGATTTATGAATTCAAGCTTGTGATTTGTGATAGGAAATAGCTCATGATGTTTAGAAGTGTTTTAGATAGTTAAACATAAGAATCAGTTGAAAAACACTGTATGGGGAGCAAGTTCGTGATGCGGAGATGAATTAAAATGTCTGGTCGAAATAATTTATGGAACAGTGGAGTCCACGGCTCAGAGAGAAAATTTTTACACTGAAGGAACAAGTCAGCGACGCGGATCTGGTACATGTTCCTTGTCTGACTTTTTCTTCCTCGTTTTCTAATCCCAAATCGCCTAAATTCAATTTTTTTCCTCAATTTCTCCTTAGATTCTGATACCCAATACATGTACCTAAGAATCTAATAGAACACAATTCTAAAATTGACTCTATTTCCCCAAGAACTCATCAATCTCATCTTAACACAAGAACAAAAGATAGTTTTTAAGAACACAATTCAAGAACATCAAACCTTCATCTTTCTAGAATGAATTTAATGCTAAAAATAACATGATTGGCATATGGGTGAACAAACCCAACACCATGGAAGCTTACATACCTCTTAGGGATTAAACCCATAGCGAAAATTTGTAGCAAAACTCAAGAACGTCAATGAACGCTTTGAACCTCTCCTCTATTCTCTTTTTGTTCTCTTCTTTTCTCTTCTTGAACACTTAACTAAAACCCTAAGCATAGATTAGGATTATAAAACTGAACCTAAGCAGTTTAGACCCCTAAAACCTTACTAAAAATGAATTAAATCTGATTGGGTAAAGAAAAGACAAATGTACTCCTTACTATTTCGAGTAACTTTCCTTAACGGGATAGATTGACTTCAAAAAAGTATATCTCACTCATACAAACTCGAAACTTAGCAAACTCGGTGGAGTTGGAAATACAATTCAATGACCTTTCATTTAATACATTGTAGCCCACCTAACTCATTATATACTAAAGGTTATGGTCGTTTTAAGTTCACCCAAATCATAAAAGAACTTAGGAATGACTTGAGTGAACTCTATTTAGTTCTTCTTGGAACTCAAGATGCTAAATCTAGTGACCTTAACATGTAAGAAACTTTTAATTACTAGGTTAAATCTCACTCACTAAGAAGAACGGTTCGAGTCTCAGTTCGAAAATTTTTCGGGGGTGTTAAAATATCTCCCCCTTAGGATCATTCGTCCTCGAATGACGACTGGACTGGGTATGGAATGGGGTTACTCTTACTAAAGTCTGAGTCTAATGGTATTCTCTTACTATATTCAAGCTTAACCCAAATCCTTATTTTCAGGTTCTATACCTCTCCATAGGGAATCTCATCCCTAAACTATTACTCCTTACCACTACATTGGGCTCACAACAAGAATCACCTAATGTTTAACAACACCACGTTTAAGCTTAGTAATTTAACAACTCCATGGGCTCCTACTAACCAGCTCCTTAAGAAATTCTCAACACATGACTTGATTTCTCATCTTATCATTTCCCCCTTAGGTCTAAAGCTAGCAGTTTAAACCTATGGACCTATTCCACATTGACAACTCAATTATGCTATTTAGGCACAACTAGAAAATCATAACTTAATTGGGACATCGTCAAATTACATACCATCCTGGTACACATCGTAATTCTCTTATTACTCTTGGGACTTAGCCACACTTCATTGCCTTTATCTAAATGTTAGGGTCTCTCAATTGTAACACCCATATTTATTATAGCTTATCACCTCAATTCCTCCCATACTCTATGTCAAGTCTTCTAGATCAAATCTCAAGACTAATAACATCACCTTCATCTTGCCATTCTTTTGATTATGACACTCATCTCGAGTTCAAGCTTAATATTTATGACTAAACCTGAATAACAATATGATTGTTCGCTTACTATACTAACTTACAACTACTAGATACAACGTTAATAATCATTCTCCTACTAAAATTCATGACAAATAGTCAATCCTTACCTCTTTGTCTTTGTACTTACAATTTACTATCACACTTCCCTTCACAACTTGAGTACTATTCACTCATTCACTATACATCATTGCCTAATTAGTTCTATAATACTTTGAACAATATGGGCTCTCCCTCAAAATCATAAGCCTAGATTAGATCTATCACCTCACGTATACTCATGCTCTTTTATTCAACACATATATTTAGCCTCCTCTAACACGATGGAACATGGGCCTCAACTCTTTTCTAGCTAAAAATATATATAATCTATCTCATCTTGGCTAGAAACTCTTACTTTACCTCCTATGATAGAATCTTCACAACTCATCACTTCTTAATCTACCTATAAGGGAAAACTCCTCATCAACAACTTACTAGGTGTATGACTATAATAACATAATCTACCCCATTACTATCTCTCTTTCATAGGTTACCTTAGCTCTGCATACTTTCCTCTAACTCTGGGCTCTTTCTCTACTACTGCTCATGATCTCGTAACTCATGCTACCTTCTTGGGTGAAAATCTTACCCAAGCTCTAAACATACTTTCCCATAAAGATCTCCGTTGAAATAGGACTTAGAGAAGAGAGTACAACTCGCTTTTATCTCAAACGCATGATTCATATAATTATGGGTGTATTCCTTTGAAACTCAACACTTAATTCACTCCTGGACTTCTCTCAAGCCCCTTTGGAGTCTTATGAATTCCTCAAGACTCTTGCTAAGAATAACTCATTAATAAAGAACTGAATGTCCTTTTCAACCACCTCTAGTATCAGCGGTAGTCGAATGAATCTGAGAAACTCACGAGTATGAATAAATCTCTATGGCTTAGCTCTATTGCACGATTAAGAGTATGAAAGAAGGGAAACTTTTCTTAAATTTTTGTAGTCCCTTGTTTATAGAAGTAGAGCCCTTACAACCATAAATAAGATCCTACTGACACTACTTTATAGACACCCGAGGACACTTGAACTCTATGCTCTGATATCAAGTTTGTCACGACTCGAGCGTACACCCTGGACGTGGCCGACACTCGAGAACCATTGTTGGTCCCCAAGTGAACCCTCATCTTGGATGACTACAAGCAGAAGACTAACTCAAGCATATAAAATCATATAAACTAAATAAAAATTCATGAAACTCTAATACAAAGTTTTCACTCAAAAGAAAACTCAGAATAATATAATATATTCAACTCACCCCAAAATAGGCAACTTATGTCTTTAAAATATTTAGCAAAATAAATGAACAGTCTATCTAAGAAGTCTCTAAATAACAAAGATGGAAGTCGGGACAAGACCCACGACATCTTAACAACTGATATAACTGAAATTAAAAGTGGAACCATCCGTAAGCAAGGAGGATCACCATAGCTAACTAGAACTCCATGTGGTATCAATGAAGTTCCTGCTGATGACCCTGAATAAATGTATCTGCATCATGAAACAATGCAGGCCAAATGGCTCAGTACGTGGAATGTACGAGCATGTAAGGGGAATTCTAAAGCATAAACATAAGCTTGAACTTGATAAAATGGAAACATACTTACCTCTTTCCAAACTTACTCAACTCAAGGAATACTCAAAGATACTTAAAACTACTCAAACTTACTCAACTCAGAAGTACTCAAGGATAAGATACTCAACTCAGTAATAAGGTTCTCAACTCAGGGAAACTCAACAATAAGTTACTCAACACAATTAAGCACACATCAATTCAAGATACTCAACTCAAGATATTCAACTCGAAATAATCAGCTCATGATACTCAAGGATAAAGCAATAGTAAAAAATGCAATATATATAGAAAGCTATAAAACTATAGATAGAAACTCAATGTATTGAAAAATACAATAATACTCAGTGTGTATATAAAAATACAATATAACTCTTTGGAAGTTTCTCTAACAGCCAACCATCACTATGAGTTATGTGATGATAGAGGGTCTCGTCCAAGCTGCCATAATTGTCATATACTTTGCCAAGGCATAAGACCTCTCAACTAAGTCGATCCACTAGTCTGTGTTAAAAAGCACTAAGATATCATCTAAAAATTGTGACCCTTTCAACCCAAGTCGGCTACATGGTTTATGGAGACTTGAGTTATCTGAACTCGTCCCCATATCGGTGCTCAATACTACTCCCAAAATATACTCAGCTCATATGTTTTAAAAACATAACTCTTTATGTGGTTTGAGATTATTTCTTAAAATCTTTCTCTAAAAGAGATGTTACTAAACTACTCAAAACTCTTTTAGAAATATCAGTTTCCTCCTTTTTAAATGTGAAAACATTTACTCTTGGGAATACTTAGTTCCCATATATCATTTTAAGGAAAATGAACTCGAGTCTACTCTTTCTCAACTTAAGTGCTCAAGTCTTAAAACAAGTTTAGAAAAAAGTTGTAAAAGACTTCTCAAAATAGGGTTCATGCCGAATGATGGACGTGAACGACTAAATTCAAGGTTTTTAATAACCATACAAAGAACTTGATACTCGAAACTCAAAATTCAAGAACTTAAATGATACTACTCATTTCAAGAATACTCAACTCATAAGGTTCATGCGGAATTATAGGCATGAACAACTCAACTCAAGGACTCAATGACTTCTCATCTCAAGATTTCTCTATTCATATGGTTCATGCAAAATTATGGGCATGAACTACTCAACTTAAGGACTCCATGGGTAACATTTAATAGTTCCATGATTAGGAATACAATCTCAGAAGGGCTAGGAACTCAATACTCAAGACTTATAACTTTAATATGCTACTCTTCTCAAAGATACTCAACTTATAGAGTTTATGCAGAATTTATGGGCATGAACGACTCGACTTGAAGGCCTACATAACAATATAGAACTCATGTATCCGACTCTTCCCATTCTTATACTTACTTCCTCAAAACTTAGCTCAAATCGATAGTTGATCTCAAAGTATTCACAATTGAACTCAAAGACTTTTTTGAACTCTACTCTTAACTCTCTCTTGAATGTGAATTATGAAATCAGGAGTTATGGTTCATGATATGAAGGATCTCATGATGAAAAAGTAGACTCATGAATAGATTTTCCTCGTTCACATACTCACTTTCTTGAGTCTTGAAACAAGTCATTAGAAATTGTAAAAGACTCCTCAAAAAGACTCAAACGGACTTTCTAAAAACTGTTTGAAAGAGCTCTCAAAAACATGACTCTCAACTCTACCTTGAATTTGATTTATGAATTCAAGGTTGTAATTTGTGATAAGAAAGATCTCGTGATGTTTAAGAGTGTTTTTAATAGTTAAACGTGATAATCGGTTGAAAATACTGTTTGGGGAGCAAATCCGCCACGTGGACATGAATTAAAATGTTTGGTCGAAATAATTTTTGAAATAGTGGATTCCGCGATGCAAGAGAAAATTTTCACACTGAAGGAACAAGTCAGCGATGCGGACCTGGTACTTGTTCCTTGTCCAACTTTTTCTTCCTCGTTTTCTAAACCCAATAGGCCTAAATTTGATTCTATTCCTCAATTTATCTTTATATTCCGATACCCAATACATGTTCTCAAGAATCTAATCAAACGCAACTCTAAAATCGACTCGATTTCCTCAAGAACTCATCAATCTCATCTTTACACAAGAACAAAAGCCAATTTTAAGAACACAATTCAAGAACATCAAACCTTCATCTTTCTAGAATGAATTTAATGCTAAAAATAACATGATTGGCATATGGGTGAACAAACCCAACACTATGGAAGCTTATATACCTCTTAGGGATTAAACCCATAGAGAAAATCTACAGCAAAACTCAAGAACATCGACGAACGCTTTGAACCTCTCCTTTATTCTCCTTTTTCTCTCTTATTTTCTCTTCTTGAACTCTCAACTAAAACCCCAAGTGTAGATTAGGATTATAAAACTGAACTAAGCAGCTTATACCCCTAAAACCTTACTAAAAATGAATTACATTTGATTGGGTAAAGAAAAGACCAATGTACCCCTTACTATTCCGGGTAACTTTCATTAACTAGATAGCTTGAATTCAAAAGGGCATATTTCACTCATACGAACTCGAAATTTAGCAAATTCGATGGCGCTGGAAATATAATTCAATGACCTTTCATTTAGTACCTTGTAGCCCACCTAACTCATTATATACTAAAGGTTATGGTCGTTTTAAGTTCACCCAAATCATAAAAGAACTTTGGAATGACTTGAGTGAACTCTCTTTAGTTCTTCTTGGAACTCAAGGTGCTACATCTAGTGACCTTAACACTTAAGAAACTTTTAAATACTAGGTTAAATCTCACTCACTAAGAAGAACGGTTCGAGTCTCAGTTCGAAAATTTTTCGGGGGTGTTAAAATATCTCCCCCTTAGGATCATTTGTCGTCGAATGAAGACTGGACTGGGTATGGAATGGGGTTACTCTTACTAAAGTCTGAGTCTAATGGTATTCTCTTACTATATTCAAGCTTAACCCAAATCCTTAGGTTCGGGTTCTATACCT
This sequence comes from Solanum bulbocastanum, assembly GCA_037074985.1. Lineage (NCBI taxonomy): Eukaryota > Viridiplantae > Streptophyta > Magnoliopsida > Solanales > Solanaceae > Solanum > Solanum bulbocastanum. Next base: position 33,577,674 of record CM073604.1, read on the forward strand.
CTCCAAAGGGAATCTCATCCCAAAACTATTACTCTTTACCACTACATTGGGCTCATATCAAGAATCACCTACCGTTTAACAGCACCACGTTCAAGCTTAGTACTCTAACAACTCCATGGACTCCTACTAACCAGCTCCTTAAGAAATTCTCAACACTAGACTTGATTTCTCATCTTATCATTTCCCCTTTAGGTCTAAAGCTAGCAGTTTAAACCTATGGACCTATTCCACATTGACAACTCAATTATGCTATTTAGGCACAACTAGAAAATCATAACTTAATTGGGACATCGTCTAATTACATACCATATCGGTACACCTCTTAATTCTCTTGTTACTTTTGTGACTTAGTCACACTTTATTTCCTTTATCTAAATGTTAGGGTCTCTCAATTGTAACACTGATATTTATTGTAGCTTATCACCTCAATTCCTCCCATACTCTATGTCAAGTCTTCTTGATCAAATCTCAAGACTTATATCATCGCCTTCATGTTGCCATTCTTTTAATTATGACACTCATCTCAAATTCAAGCTTAATATTTATGACTAAACCCGAATATCAATATGATTTTTCGCTTACTATACTAACTTACAACTACTAGATACAACGTTAATAATCATTCTCCTACTAAAATTCATGACAAATAGTCAATCCTTACCTCTTTGTCTTTGTACTTACAATTTACTATCACACTTCCCTTCACAACTTGAGTATTATTCACTCATTCACTATACATCATTGCCTAATTAGTTCTATAATACTTTGAATATTATGGGCTCTCCCTCAATATCATAAGCCTAGATTAGATCTATCACCTCACGTATACTCATGCTCTTCTATTCAACACATATATTTCGCCTCCTCTAACACGATGGAACATAGGCCTCAACTCTTTTCTATCTAAAAATATATATAATCCATCTCATCTTGGCTAGAAACTCTTACTTTACCTCCTATGATAGAATCTTCACAACTCATCACTTCTTAATCTACCTATAAGGGAAAACTCCTCATCAACAACTTATTGGGTGTATGACTATAATAACATCATCTACCCCATTACTATCTCTCTTTCATAGGTTACCTTAGCTCTGCATACTTTCCTCTAACTCTGGGCTCTTTCTCTACTACTGCTCATGATCTCGTAACTCATGCTACCTTCTTGGGTGAAAATCTTACCCAAGCTCTAAACATACTTTCCCATAAAGATCTCCGTTGAAATAGGACTTAGAGAAGAGAGTACAACTCGCTTTTATCTCAAACGCATGATTCATATAATTATGGGTGTATTCCTTTGAAACTCAACACTTAATTCACTCCTGGACTTCTCTCAAGCCCCTTTGGAGTCTTATGACTTCCTCAAGACTCTTGCTAAGAATAACTCATTAATAAAGAACTGAATGTCCTTTTCAACCACCTCTAGTATCAGCGGTAGTCGAATGAATCTGAGAAACTCATGAGTATGAATAAATCTCTATGGCTTAGCTCTATTGCACGATTAAGAGTATGAAAGAAGGGAAACTTTTCTTAAATTTTTGTAGTCCCTTGTTTATAGAAGTAGAGCCCTTACAACCATAAATAAGATCCTACTGACGCGACTTCATAGACACCCCAGGACACTTGAACTCTATGCTATGATACCAAGTTTGTCATGACCCAAGCCTACACCCTGGACGTGGCTGACACTTGAGAACCACTGTTGGTCCCCAAGTGAACCCTCATCTTGGATGACTACAAGAGGAAGACTAACTCAAGAATACAAATCATAAAAACTAAATAAAAATTCATGAAACTTAAATACAAAGTTTTAACTCAAAAGAAAACTCAGAATAATATAAAATATTCAACTCACCCCAAAATAGGCAACTTAAGTCTTTAAAATATTTAGCAAAATAAATGAACAGATTTCTGAAACCCTACAGTCTATCTATGAAGTCTCTAAATAACAAAGATGGAAGTCGGGACAAGACCCACGACATCCTAACAACTGATATAACTGAAATTAAAAGTGGAACCTTCTGTAAGCAAGGAGGATCACCATAGCTAACTAGAACTCCATGTGGTATCAACGAAGCTCCTGTTGGTGACCCTGAATACATGTATCTGAATCATGAAACGATGCAGTTCAAATGGCTTAATACGTGGAATGTACGAGCATGTAAAGGGAATTCTAAAGCATAAACATAAGCTTGAACTTGATAAAACGGAAACATACTTACCTCTTTTCAAACTTACTCAACTCAAGGAATACTCAAAGATACTCAAAACTACTCAAACTTACTCAACTCAGAAGTACTCAAGGATAAGATACTCAACTTAGTAATAAGGTTCTCAACTCAGTGAAACTCAACAATAAGGTACTCGACACAATGTAGCACAGATCAACTCAAGATACTCAACTCAAAGGTACTCAACTCAAGATATTCAGCTCGAAAAAATCAACTCATGATACTCAAGGATAAAGCAATAGTAAAGGATGCAATATATATGGAAAGCTGTAAAACTATAGATAGAAACTCAATGTATTGAAAAATATAATAATACTCAGTGTGTATATAAAAATACAATATAACTCTTTGAAAGTTTCTCTAACAGCCAACCATCACTATGAGTTATGTGATGATAGAGGGTCTCGTCCACACTGCCAGAACTGTCATATACTTTGCCAAGGTATAAGACCTCTCAACTAAGTCGATCCACTAGTCTGTGCTAAAAAGCACTAAGGAATCATCTAAAAATTAAGACCCTTTCAACCCAAGTCGGCTACATGGTTTATGGAGACTTGAGTTATCTGAACTAGTCCCCATATCGGTGCTCAATACTACTCCCAAAATATATTCAGCTCATATGTTTTAAAAACATAACTCTTTCTGTGGTTTGAGATTATTACTTAAAATCTTACCCTAAAAAGGGATGTTGCTCAACTGCTCAAAACTCTTTTGAAAATCTCAGTTTCCTTCCTTTTAAATGTGAAAACATTTACTCTTGGGAGTACTTAGTTCCCATATATCATTTTAAGGAAAATGAACTCGAGTCTACTCTTTCTCAACTCAAGTGCTCAATTCTAAAACAAGTTTAGAAAAAAGTTGTAAAAGACTTCTCAAAATAGGGTTCATGCCGAATGATAGACGTGAACGACTCAATTCAAGGTATTTAATAACCATACAAAGAACTTGATACTCAAAACTCAAAATTCAAGAACTTCAATGATACTACCCATTTCAAGAATGCTCAACTCATAAGGTTCATGCGGAATTATGGGCATGAACAACTCAACTCAAGTGTAGATTAGGATTATAAAACTAAACCTAAGTAGTTTAGACCCCTAAAACCTTACTAAAAATGAATTAAATCTGATTGGGTAACGAAAAGACCAATGTACCCCTTACGATTTCAGGTAACTTTCCTTAATTGGATAGCTTGACTTCAAAAGGGCATATCTCACTCATACAAACTTGAAACTTAGCAAACTCAGTGACATTGGAAAGATAATTCAACGACCTTTCATTTAATACCTTGTAGCCTACATATCCCATTTTGTACAAAAGGTTATGGTTGTTTGAAGTTGACCCAAATCTTAGAAGAACTTATGAATTACTTGAGTGAACTCTCTTTAGTTCTTCTTGGAAGTCAAGGTGCTACATCTACTGACCTTAACACTTAAGAAATTTTTAATTACTTAGTAAAATCTCACTTACTAAGAAGAATGGTTCGAGTCTTTGTTCGAAAAATTTTCTGGGGTGTTACACGTATATGCATTACAATGACGCAATTACCAACATACATCACGCAAACATGAAATCACAATCATTACCTACCTCGAATTCAATCTTAAATCCCCTAAGGCACTTGAATCTTCCCTTTCTGGATTCTTTCCGCTTGTTCTATATCTACAAACAGTTAATATACGCAAGGATCAACAATTAAAGGTCTAATTAACCGGATTATAACAAACCCAAGACCAAACTCATGATCCTAAGGTGCATCTAGGGCCTTTTCCCACCATCCAATTCAGTCTAAAACCCTCTCCCAACAATATATGATCAAGATTCTAAGTTCTACGGATTGAAAAATGGATTAGGGGAGTAAAATCCATACCTTTAGCATCAAATTTAATCGAAAACTATCAAGAATTCGTCTGGGGTCGTCTCCTAGCTCTCAAGAATGAAACTTGCAAAAAAATAATGTTTTTAAGGTTTGATTTCGACTTCAGTCGCGACTAGCCCGCTACAGTGGGACTTATCCCGCTACGGCGACCCCACTCAAGCAGCACTAATCCCGCTCTGGCGACTTGCACGGAGACAGAACCTCAAAATTTGAGTTCCAAGCTCACATTTTACAACACACTTTCAAACCAGGACGTTCTAAAATTACCCTTTCACACTAAGATCAGTTTCGAAAGTTCTACTTGCTCGAATTTGATTCCGTACAGTCGTACGAGTTCCTTAATTTCTTAGTTATCCACTCATGTAATCCTATACCATATTAAACCTCTTGTTTGTTACCAGATTTCCCTAGACCTCACTGACTCCAATTTCATCAAAATCTAGACTAGGCTAGAACATTTCAAGTTACTACCAAAAAGTTTTCCAACCCAAAATTTTTCCCCGCTGACTTTTCTATAATGACGGAATCAGGTCGTTACATTTTGACTTTTCAAAGCCCTAAACTAAAAGGTGAAGAAGAGTAAAGACATCATATTGCTCGTGTTTTGGCTCCATTCCACTTTGTTGTTCATGGTGAAGTAGAAGTGAGATTTGAGAACACAAGGTATTCTATCTAAAAAGAATCTATTTTATTTATTAAAGTACTTTATTGTTTGATATGTTTTTCTTGATTTATGAAGTGGTGTCATTATTTGATTGCTTGAATACTTTGAATTTATAAGAAATTATTGATTTCTAAATAGTTATCTATAATTGTGATTCTTTTATTAATAAACTTGTTATTTGTGCTAATATTTTTTTAAAATTATTTTGTTTTGATAAGATTGAATAGAAGTGTAAATATTTAATTTTGTAGGTAAAATAATTCTTACATTCAAATCATCAAATCGGAAATGAATAAATTTCTCATCTAGTTACCAATGCCAAAAGATGGTCAACCAAGTTCTAGCTCTAGTCAACCAATGGTGAGTTTACAAGTAGCTCTGGAAGTTCAAACCATACAAATTCTTTCCACTTTCAAATACGGATAATATGCTTGATTTTAAATCTCTTGAAGCAGATCCCAAAGACCAAATACCTATTTCATCTTATGGTCCTAATATTCGAGGTGCAGTAAGGAGGTATTACATTTAAAAAAAGCCATGTCAACCTGTTGATTATATCTTCCCTAAAACTAAGTGTGGAGATAAAATGCATCAATTTTGACCAACTTGATTTCAGAGAAGATGTCAATGGTTGGAATATAGCATTAAAGAAGACGCGGCATTTTGTTTTTGTTGTTATTTGTTCAAGAATGAACTTGAAAGTCATGGAAATGATGGAGATTCATTTATAAGAGATGGTTTTAGGTGTTGGAACAAAGCTCTAGAAAGATTCAAAATATATGTTGGTAAGGTAAATAGTATCCATTATAAATGTTTAAATAGGATGCAAGTTTTGATAAACCAATGTCAATCGATTCAATCTTATCTTGGCAAGCAAAGTGAAAAGGCAAGAAGTGATTATCGGATGCGTTTAAATGCCTCAATTTATGTAGCAAGATTTATGTTGACATCGGGATTTCCATTTTGTGGACATGATGAAAGTGAAGGTTCCGAATATAAAGGTGCTTTTCTTGAACTTTTGAAATGGTATGGGGATAGAAATTTTGATGTGGGAAGAATAATATTAGGTAATACTCCACAAAATCATATGATGATTTTTCTGACAATTCAAAAAGATATTGTGGAGGCTTGTGCTAAAGAAACAACTAAGGCTATCATTGAAGACTTGGACAGTGATTATTTTGGAATATTAGTTGATGAATCAAAGGATGTCTCTCATAAGGAGCAAATGGCTCTAATTTTTAGATATGTCAACAAAAGTGGAATGGTGATAGAGCGATTCTTGGGTATTGTCCATGTAAATAATACATCTTCTTAATCATTAAAAAGGGCAATTTATTTTTTGCTTTTGGATCACATATTATGTACATCCAAAATACACAGTCAAGGTTATGAAGAAGCTAGTAATATGCAAGGGGGAATAAATGATCTCAAGTTTTTGATTATTCAAGATGCATCATCTGCATATAATATTCACTGTTTTGCTCACCAATTGCAATTGACACTTGTAGATCTTTCCAAAAGAACTCAGATGTGGATAATTTTTTTTATGTTCTCACTAATATTTTGAATACTATTGGAGCTTCATTTAAATGCAGAGATTCACTTTGACAACATCAAGAAGATAAGTTCGAAGAGTTGCTTATATTTGGAGAAGTTCATGCAGGGCAAGGTTTGAATCAAGAACATGGACTCCAATGACCGGGAGATACTCATTGGGGGTCTCATTTTAAAACCTTGGACAATTTCCTAATCTTTTTTCTTCAATTCTTAATATGCTTAAGGATGTGAAACGTGATTGTCTAAATCATCTTGCTAGATTTGCAGAGGAAAATCTTTTGAACAAGATTCATGAACTTGAATTTATCTTTATGTTGCACTTGATGTTTAAGGTATTGCTATTGACAAATGAGTTGAATAAAATTTTACAAAAGAAAGATCAAGATATCGTTAAATCTATAGGATTGCTTGATCTTTCAAAGAAAAAATTACAAATAATGAGAGAAGATGAATGGGACTCTATGAAGGATGAGGTTAGCTTATATTGTGGTAAACATGGTATTTTAATTCCCAAAATGGATGAAGACTACTCTAATGAAAAATCGAAGCGTAAGAGGTCCAATATTTTATATTTGCATCACTTTCATGCGGAAGTATTTTATGCCGTCATTGATTTGACACTTCAAGAGCTCAATAATCATTTTGGTGTGGTGACTAGTGACTTACTCCTCGATATGGCTAGTTTGAGTCTGGTTGATTCATTTGCTAATTTTTACAAAGATAGTTTTGGTGATAAAGAGCTTCGGGAATTCAATTTTCAACTCGATGATTTTATTGTCTATGCTCAAAAGTGTGATAGCATATTTCTCAACTTGAAGGGAATCAAAGATCTTGCAAGAATGATGATAGAGACAAAACTATATCAAACTTGGTCACTTGTGTATCTACTTGTGAAGCTAACTTTGATTATTCATGTTACTACCGCAACGTGAAAAGAGCATTCCCGTCAATGAAGTATATAAAGAATGAGTTACATATGGATGAAGATCTTGTGAATGGTTGTTTAGTTTTGTTGTATAGAGCGTACTATATTTAAAAATGTAAGTAATGATGTCATTATTGACCGTTTTCAAAATATGATAACTCGTCGAGGACAATTGTAAGTGAATGATGTTTTTTGCTAATATATTACTATATAAAGGTTGTTGCTTGCTCGTCAACTTGTTGTCACCGTAAATTTTATATAATTGAATTAAATGTTTATTTTGAAGATAATGATGCCCCGTGTTCTTGAGATCCCGAATATACCTCTGCTTCTAGAATCCTCTTTTTTTATTTTTTATTTTTTATTTTTATTTTCTCAAAATACATATATTTAATCTAGTATAGTAGGGACCATAGATTTAATAGTAGAGTCTTCCAATTATGGTATTAATATGAAAATGAGTGAATTAATACTACCGTAATAAATTACAGATTATTCCACCAAAAATTCGTAATTGCGCTCCTCGATTTAATTTCAAAATCCAACATTTAATCTTATTTAACTCCCCATGTTAGAATTACCGATACCAATCAATTAAATTTATGATAATTTAATTCATTGATTAATTTGATCTTTTATTACTATGCTTAATTTATTTCATGTGACGGATATATACATATATAATCCACCTGTAGGGTTTTCGCATGAAAACTTATAAGCAATCATAAAGGGGTATCATCAATCTCAAGGTCGAGACATGAATTCTATCAACTAATTATTGTTTCACAAATATGATTTATTATCGTCCAATCTATTAGGAATATATTCAACCACAGTAGGGTCTCACCTTTTGACAGATCAAGATGATAAATAAATACATTTAATGATTCTAGAGAAGATGTCATGTAAATACTCAGAATATAAGCAAGCTTCTCTACTTGGTATGTTCAATACACACGAAAAGCGTACTAGCACAAGAAATTGGAAAGAAACCACTCCCACAATCAAGATCAAATTATATCTAATCTTGTGCTACAATCATCAAGATGTTTGTCCAATTTCATCTTCGATTGTGAACTTATATTTATAACTTATAAGGACAGACAATTTCAATCTTCCATATATGAACCAAGAAACTCCATACACTAAATTGTCTACTATATAAGTAAATGACACACGTGTAGGTAGGGGTGTACATGGCTGGGTTGGTTCGGGTTTTTCAAATATCAAACCAAACCATTTGTATCGGATTTTAAATTTATAAATCAAACCAAATCAATAAAACTCGGGTTTTTTCGAATTTTTTCAGGTTTTTTGGGTTGTTTCGGGTTTTTCCGGTAAAGATTCATACAAACATATAATTTACTTGTACTTCAAATATTTCTTTAGTCCTACCAAAATACAACTATCTAAGGTGTTTCATAAAAAAACCACAAAATATGATATGATTAATGACACTAAAATATCCAACAAAAATAATAATAATGAAATCGCGTAAAACAAATATTGCAAATTAACAATTCATAAGTAAAATTATCATAATTTAAAAGTATTAAATTATGCTAAAATAAGTTCAATAAGTATTAGTTACATGACTAAATATTAAAGGAAATTAAAATTAGATTATGTATTTTAATTGTCTAAACCAATGTAAAATTAAAGAACAAATATTCAATATTATTGTCATTCTTAGTGTTGAATTGATTTTCTTTTTGCTTTAGTATTAATTTGATTTTGATTTAATCTTTATTATAATTACCAACATCTTTGGACTATAATCTTTATTGGACCATTCAGAATTTTAAGTTTCAAACTTGAAATAATATATTAAAAAGATAAAAACTATGAAAAAGTATAGAAATATTTAAAATTTATATCAAAGTAAATATTTTTACGTATAAAATAAAATTTTAAAATTATATATATAATGTCGGGTTGGTTTGGTCTCAGTTTGGTTTTTTTTAGTTAAAACCAAACCAACCCAATTATAGTAAGGTTTTTTTTCCAATACCAAATCACTAGTCGGGTTTTTATTTTTGTTTGATTCGGTTTGCGATTTGGTTCGATTTTTGGTTCGATTTTATACACCCCTACATGTAGGCACAATGATCTATTTAATAGTAATTTTATAAAATCAAATAAATAAAATAATCAGTCTTTAGGATTCATCAATTATCTTCTTCCTTTATATTCATTATATTTTATTATTATTAATGTAGCTTACTTCATTCACAAGATCAATCTAATAAATCCTCATGTGCCCTTAAACTATTCAATTATACCATTTTTTGAATAAACAATATCCTTAAAAATATTATATGCTCCACAGTTAAGAGATCATTTATTTGTTCGACAACATTATCATTAATATGAAGGGTTTAACACATGGCATATAGTTTAGGGAAATTTTCGCAAATAGCCACTATAGTACACTTAATTATGCTCTATAGCTATAATTTGCATATTTACGAACTGTAGCTACAATTTAAACTTTCTCGTTTGTATAATTCGCGGGTTTGTGTAATTCACGGGTGAGTTTGTATATTCGCAGGTACGTTTGTATAATTGGGCTATTTTTGTATAAACTCGAAATAATGAATTTATACAAACACAAACATCTGAACTTTAACTATAGTTATAATGACTAATTATATTATACATATTACGAATTATACAAACTCGAAACCCCAATCCGTAATTATCACTAAATGTTGGTCACAAGTGGTAATTAACTAAAACTATAGTTATAATGACTAATTAACTAGTATATGTGTCACAATTCGGGCCTACACCTTGGACGTGACTGGCACTCGAAATCCATTGTTGGCTCTCAAGAGAACCCTCATCCTAGCTGACTACAAGGAGAAGACTAACTCCAGCATTTCATAAGCATCAAATTGAAATAAACGTTTAAAAATAGTTTACTAAATCTCAAAACTTCTCTGAATATACTAAGTATCAAAAATAAATTTTAACTAGAATACTTGAATCTGAAAGACTCTCCAAAATTGTCTATATATGAAGCCTCTACTATACAAAGATGATTGTCGAGATAAGACCCGCGACTCCTCAAAAGAACTATTACTAACAACTCATAAAACTGGAGTACTCCGAAAGCAAGGAGGTCTCATAAGAAGACGAGCGAATGGAGTAATCTCAGCAGAATCTTATTAAGGATCCTAATAATTTGTATCTGAATCATTAAAAGATGTAGGTCGAATGGCATTAGTACATTGAATGTACGAGTATGTAATATAGTTGAATAACAAATAACTCAAAGAAACGACTTCAATAGATAACAATGTACTCAAGCTGAATGTAAAGAAATAAAGGAGTTAAATCATTTAAAGTTTTACAAAGTACTTTCTCATCTCTGAACCCAACATAATAAGTGATATATTAAAAAATACACTTTAACTCTATTGGGAGATTCTCTAACCAACAACTATCATTATGAGTTACATGATGATACAGCGTCTCGCTCATGCTGCCAGAATTGTCCTATACCTTACCGGGATATAGGACACCTCAACTAAGTAGATCCACTAAGCTCTGCCGAAGGCACTAAGGATTCATCTATAAAGCATGATCATGTACCCATGTTGGCATACATGGTTTATAAGGAATGTGTTGTCTGAACTCATCCCCATATTAGTGCTCAATACTACTCCCAATAATATAAACTCATGCTTAATGTTTAAAAAAACATACTCTTCCTCTAGTTTGAGATAATTGCTCAAACTATCCTCTTTAAAGAGGTAACTGCTCTTGAAATATCTTTCAACTCATAACTCATTTAGAAGTCAAAGTTTCTCTTTTATCAATGTAAAAACTAATACCTTTGGAAATACTTAGTTCCCTTATACTCTTACTCAATTCATACTTGAAAACTCTTTCTCAAAAATATATCAAAATCATATTATGATATGATCATTGATGACTCGGGAAGTCATACTGCATAAACATTGGTGGTATATCTAGATACCATACTGCTTAAACAATGATGGCATAAGTAGATATCATACTGCTTAAACATTGATGGCATAACTAGATACCATAATGCTTAAACATTGATGTCATACTCGATAGTCATACTAATCATGTTTTAGAAACTCTTTCTCAAAACTCATCTTTACTTCCTCAAAAATTCGATTTAAAACTTAAGTGTTGGCTTTAAAAAGATTCACAAAATTTATAACTCAAAATAGGGTTCATGCAAATTTATGTACAAGAACGACTCAACTCGAGGATCTTAATAGCAACATAGAAAAATCAACACTCATAACTCAAGAACTCAAAACTCAACAACACTACTCATCTCAAGGATACTCAATTCATAGGGTTCATGTTGAAATACAGACATGAACGAATCAACTCAAGAAACTTAATGCATAACATATATCAATTCAATAATTGGGAATAGAATTTCAAAAAGAAACAGGAACTCGAGAACTCAAAATCAACTCATCTCAAGAATACTCAAATTTAGGGGTAGAATCCTAGATCACTCTTTTACTGACTTGAAAGTAGATGTAGGGCGTGAGGACGAACTAATCTGACACTATGATAGCCTTACATGCCTAGAAGAATAAGATTCTTGAAGAATCTTGAAAAAGAACTTGATTAGAAGCCTTGAAACCCTAACTTGATGGTAAACAATCAAGAAAACCTTTCTTGAGATTCTTGAATTAGTTTCTTGAAATCTTTATGGCCAAGAATTACAAGTTTCATTAGTGATTCATAATTGTATGGATAAATTTGAGCTGGAAAGAATAGAATCTTGGAGAAAAACTTACCTTGAAGAAGAATCTTGAAAAAGATGGAAAAAAATATTGAATAGTCTTCTACTTTGATTTTTCCTTAGCGTTTTTCCTTAAGGTTTGAGAGAGAAGAGAATGATGGATCGAGAGATGAAAATTTGATTGTTTTGGGTCTTTAATTAGTCAAGAAATTTGTTTAGGATCTTTTTAGAGGTAAAAAGACAAAAACGACCCTTTTCAATGTTTTTCCGTTGGCTAATTCATCACTGCACTGTATCAGGTTACTAAAATGGTCATAACTTTTTACTCAAAACTTGAATTGTTGCGAAATTGGTGGTGTTGGAAAGAAGATTCAAATACCTTTATTTTGATAGGTTATGAGCCACGTAACTCTTTATATTCTAAGAGATGTGATAGTTTGAAGTTGACCCAAGTAGAATCTTACATCAAAACTTAATCGGTAAGAAAACTTTCAACTCAACTTTGTGCTAGGAGATTCTAGTGACCTTAATTGATATACAAAACCATTCACACACTAAAGAATGTACCTTTACAAGTATGAGCAATTTAAGAATCACCCGATATGACCCTACAAGTAAATGAAGAATAGTTCAGGTCTTAACTTAGAAATTTTTGGGGTGTAACAATATGTTTGCTTAACCATGTAATTTTCCCTATAACACATATATAACACTTGATAAACATTGAATACTATATATTGGGCTATTGGCAATTTAGGCTGAAACTTAGCAAATACCTCATAAAAGCAAAATAATTACAAACACATATCCCTTTACATTCATACCCCACTAAATAATTATAATATATACCTCCCCCCCCCCCCCCCCATAGTATCATGGACTAATGAGTAATTTCTTAACAAGAAACCTTAATGATACTACAACAATATGCATATACTCTTATAGTATCATTGACTGATGAGTAATTTCTGAACAAGAAACCTTAATGATATCAATACAATATATATACTGATTTAGTATCAGTTAAACAAAATTAATTAAACTGAAAATTATTAACCTTAATGAATAAGGGTTGATTGTAATATTTTTTTGAGAGAATCGATATTTCTTGAATCACTTTGTATTGGATATAAATACGTAATTATTTTGAATTTTATGACTCATTCACATAGTTTTTCCTTTGTACTTCTCCTATGTTGATTCTCTGGTGTAACATTAGACAAGGAGCACAATCGACAAATGTATCCATTTCAAGAGTTTTTCCTTTGTACTTCTCCTATGTTGATTCCCTGGTGTAACATTATACAAGGAGCACAAAAGTTTATCGACAAATGTATCCATTTCAAGAGTAAAGATATGGACAAGATAATAAAAAATTTACCATCAACTTGTTGGATATTTGTTAACATTTATATCAGAGGGCACCAACTACAAACTCTGAGCACAGTATATGGGATAACTGAGTGCAGCCTTATCAGGAAATCCTTAGCAATGTAGGAGGTCAAGATGATCACAATACTAGGGAACCAAATATTTACTATTTTTATAATTTTTGTGTGTTGAAACTCTAAATCGGTGAAATAATGTCACAATTTATTGTGAAAGTTGGGAGATCTCCCTTATACAATCATGGGAATAGACAATTTATTGTGAAAGTTGTGAGATCTCCCTTGTACGATGAGGGAATAGACAAGAATTCAGTTATTGAAGCATCGGAGCTTGATGTATTAGTTTTATTCTTTTTTGTAGTAATTAGAATTATAATGAGACTTTTATATATCTCTTTATATAATTGAATTGTTGATTTCTTAGCAACTTGCTTTAATTTCAAAAAAAAAAATTATATGCTCAAATATAGACTATTTGTTACATTAATTTTTATTTCAGTTTTCATTATAGAGCAAAGCAACCTAATTGTCTTGCTCATTTGTTTCTTTCTTCTTATTTTTTGTACTTTTAATTTTACATGTATATTGACTTTCACCTTTAAGAATGAAGTTTATAGAATGTTTACTCATTGTTTTGTTGAAAAAAAAAAAAGGTGAAACATATAGCATTAGGTTAATGGTAGAGAAGTCATGTACAAAGAGACAATTAAATTCTATAAACTATAGTAGTATGTTTATAAGTATTTTGATTTTCAAACTATAAATAATAAGACTTTTTACACCTTAATTTTTAATATTTATAATTAAATAATTAGTATAAAGTGCTCGTGGATAAAAATTTAATATAATATTTTGTACACATCCATTATAATTATACAAAAAGTAAATAATCTCATATCAAGCTTTTAATTGATGAAACATTAATATTGCACTACGATTTGCATAGGATTACTCTCATGCAATCTTTTGATCTTCTAACACTATTCTAACAACGAAAAGGAACTTTTAACACTATTGAGAAATTTAATTTGGGTAGTTGTTATCTTGTTCCTTTTGCTTACAAACTCATTTTTTGACTTATAAATAGAGTTTATTTTATTAACTTCTCATATCATTATGTCAGTGCATTCACTTGGAGGTCATGAAATTGGAGCATCACAATTTTTATTGAGACAAAGTAAAAAGTCTCAATTAGACACATTTTCTTAAAAAGAACTCAAATCATGTTATTTAACATTATTTATTTTTTAAAAAACTATACTCAATAGGAATTATACGCACAAAACGTGTGCTTAGAAACTAGTATATTGATAATAAGTGTCACTCCCACCTTCTCATTTAATAAGCTACTTTAACTCACTACAAAATTTAAGAAAGAAAAAAAACTGTTACTACTTGTGATTTAAAATAAACGATAGATATTTATGTGACTAGATAAATATTTTTAACTTAAATTAATATTTAATACTCCCTCCGTCTCATTTTATGTGAAATAGTTTGACTCAGCATAGAGTTTAAGAAAAAAATGAAGACTTTAAAAATTGTGATCCAAAATGAATGATAGAAATTTGTGTGACAATAATTCATTTCATTAAATGTAAATACACATTTTATAATTAAATTATTATTAAATATAAAAATGTGACTTTTTTATTTAGAATTGACTAAAAAGAAAAGTAAATCACATAAATTGGAACAAAAAGTATATAAACATGTTACTCCCTCCGCCCCAATTTATGTGGCACTTTTCAAATTACGAAATTTAAACAAGTCTATCTTTAACCGTAAATTTTTCATATATCCTTTAAATATTTTGAATTATCAATTACTGAGACTAATAGTACTTTTTACGTAATTTATAAATATATAAATTTCATTTCTAAAAAATTAAAAATTTCATGCGTAAATTACCGATCAAATTTAAACTGTTTAACTCTCAAAAAATGAAAAATTAGAATAGAGGGAGTATTATCTTTTTGGACTGATTAATAACAAAAATAAATTATATAAAAAGGTACAGAAAGTATTTATTAATCCGAGGAAGTATAGTAATAATTAAAATGTCAAAAGTATTTTTTGTGTTTCTGAGTAGTCCACCAAATAAATGCAGTACTGCAGCTGCAAGAGAGAGCAGCGGACTGTCAAACTTAGGTCCACAATGCAATCCATTATTGCTATACAGAGGGGCAGTGCTAAGGCCACCTCAAAGTGTGTGCCAAAAATCTTACAGACAGTATAGTCCATACTCAGCATCAGTGGTCCCAAAAACCAATATTATAATACTCTACTAAGTGCGCTACCTCTTCAATTTCATCATGGTAAAAAGTAAAATATTTTTACATACACACTAGACCTATGTAGTGGAAAAAGTAGCCTGGTCCACTATGCATGCATCATCTTACTACAACTACCTACAATAATAATATTATAATGGCACGACATTTTTACACAAAATCTCAACAAATCTACTCTCATGTTATTTTCAGCCACTATTCTGGGATATGACCTCTCCAAACTTGAGGAAAAGTTGGGCATCTGAAGTGCTCATGGATGAACAATTCATTAGATGGGGTGTCTTGAGGTTGACATATTCATCCATGTAACAAGGTACCTTAGCAGATGGAAGTAATGTAAGTGAGGGGGTTGGATTTGGCTGTTTCGTTTCAGCGACGGGTATTAGGCTTTCAAGTACTCTTGCCACTTCATGCATTGTTGGTCTCTCAGCAGGCTGTCTTTTGGAACATAGAAGGGCAAGCTGAAAAACCTTCTTCACATCTGCAAGATCTTTGCATGTGCCTGTGATCTCAGGATCCACTGTTTCCATTACAGCATTGTTTGCTGCCTTAGTTAGAATCTGTAACATACGCAAAACTGTTATGATCAATTGAATCTTCGTATAACTATGAAGATATATCATAGCACAAGTTCATATTAACTAAATTACAAGAGCATACCATATGGTGTAGATTAGATTCATTATCTACAGCTTTCCTTCCAGTGAGCAACTCCAATAGAACAATTCCATAGCTGTAAACATCAGACTTCTCTGTCAAGCGAGAAGTGCGAGCATACTCTGGATCAATGTAACCAATGGTTCCCATAATGTACGTGGATGTATAGGTCTTTGATATGCATAAGCTTTTGGCAATGCCAAAATCAGTCAGATGAGCCTCAAAGTCTTTGTCCAACAAGATATTTGATGATTTAACATCACGGTGGATAATTCTAGGGCTACAATCATGGTGAAGATATGCAAGCCCTTGAGCTGATCCCAATGCAATTCGAAGGCGAGTAACCCAATCAAGCTTTTTCTTCTTTGTTGTAGGACCTGCAAAAAAGATATAAGAGGGATTATTACGAAATGCTTAAACACAAGTTGAATGAACCAAATCACCTAAACCATTTTGGATTTACTAACCATGAAGCAAATCCCAAAGGCTACCATTTTCCATGTAGTCATAGAAAAGAAGATGGCCAGATGGAGAAAGAGAATATCCTTGGAGGCAGACAAGATTACGATGCTTAATACTCCCAACTGTCTCAAGTTCAGTCTCAAATTCCTTCAAGTATTGCGGGTTGTGAGAGTACAATTTCTTGATAGCTACAGGCTTGCAATTTTTCAAAACACATTTATATACAGTACTTGATGCTCCACAACCAATTATATACTTCTCACTCAAGTTCTCAGTCATCCTCATAATGTCCTCATAAACATGAAGTGCCATGTTCATATGAAGGATCACAAGCTTTGGAGATGAGTAATAAACTATTCATCAAAAACGTTAAATAATCAATACATGGCAACTTCAATTAACTCTGACAACTGTCCTTAAGACATGAGCGTCTCCAAACACTATTGAACCATCCGGAAAATATTGTACCTGGTTTATCAATAGATCCTTCCATGAAAGGTGTAGGATTCTGTGGCCGGCATGCTGCTACTAGTATCATCAGAAGAATCACCAAGCCACCCAGAGCAATACCAAGTATAGCAGCTTTAGAAATTGAAACTGCAATTGTCCAATGAATTCATCTTTTTTCATTAGACAACTGTTAAAATATTTATGCACTTAAATGTACTGATGATGGGGATAAAACTACTGCAGTTCCATTTGACAGCTAAGGCATCTTTACGTCAATGTAACTCCAGCAAATGAATATTATTTCATGTTAATTTAATATGTGCACACATCCAAGTGTTACAATCAAGGATTGTGAACAGAGGAAACCGTGATCATGCACCCTACTACCAGACTAACACAGAATTAAGTTTGCTCAACCAAGGGATAATTCATCATTAATCAATATCTGTCCATCGCGCTTAATAAATGCTGCAAGTGTCTAAAGTGAAATGAAACTTCAAGAATGCAATAGAATAAAGGTCAAATGATGGTTACAGTTTGATCATACCTCGCTCTGCTGGATGAGATGCATGACAAGGAGAAGTGAGCCAATACCCACACAGATCTGGATTTCCTATGAAGCTTTATTGGAAACATAGCAAAAGGAAAAACTTAGAAGCAAAGAATTAAAAACAAACCAATAAATGCTAGTGACTTGTGTGAACTTGGCACATGATGAGGAAGATCAATGAATGGAATCTTTGATCGCTCCACTTACCTGTCTGGTGAAAATCTAGAGAAATTATTGCCTGTTGGAATATTCCCTCCCAGATTATTGTATGAGACATTTCTGCAAAAAAAGGGTTTAGATTTACAAAACATTTGTTTGTACTGGTGAAATACTACTAGCTTGAAAACTCACAGGACATTTAGACTGAGACAACTGGCTAAGGACATCACATCGCCAGATAAATTGTTGTTTTCCAGTTTCCTGTTCATTATTTTGTAGAATAAGGCCTCAAGGAAAAGAAGATAGAGAAATGATGCCATATGAGCCCCGTGCAATAATACAATATAAAGCAAAACTGAGACAACACCAAAGTAATGAACATATGTAGCCAGATCATATAAACCAATCGCAACACAACCACTTCATCTCTACTTTATTGAAAATGGCATCCAAAATAAATTAAAAATCTACTAACCCAGTTTAAAAGTTCATACTTATTCACTGTACAGATTATTACCAACGGCTAAGAGGATGAGAGTCTCTTAAGTAAATCTAAAGTACTTACAGCAAGTACAGATTTGGAAGCTGACCAAGTTCCTGAGGTAAGGGACCAGAGAGGTGATTGCTTGACAGATCACTACAATTAAGAGTGTGGTCAAAAAGTTGAAAATCAAGCAAACCAAAAATTTGAAGTAACTGAATTTAGCAAGGTTCCATACATCTCCATGATGCTCCTTAAATTGCCAAATTCAGCTGGCAAGTTTCCATTTATATCGTTCTTGCTTAAATTCCTACAGCATTGACAAAAGGAATGTAAGTACAACAGATAGATGATGATAACATAACAACCTGACGATTATGCTCACAGTTTAAGAAGATGTTCCAAATCACCGAGGGACAAAGGTATAGGACCACTGATCCTGTTGTTTGACAAGTCCCTAAGACAAAAAATATTGAAGAGTTCTTAAACTGACAAAACGTGCTTTTCCCGCAACCATAATTGCAATGAGAGAAATGAAAGTAGATGAGAAGGTTTGCACTTACAGTGTATCTACATTCCCAATACGAGAAAGCTCAATTGGAATTGGGCCTTTGAGGTTGTTGGAGGAGAGATTACTTGAGCAATTAACAAAAAAAGAGACAGTTAATGCTCAGAGTATGCAGAATAAGCAACTGAAATTCGCATAACTAGATGATGCAGAGGCTCTAAATAAACTAGTTAATAATTAAAAAATTTATGACACACATAGCTGAAAGCTCTCGACAGTAAAAATGATTCTTCACGCATGGAAAAGCCAGTAATAATTTTAAGAGTAAGATAAATAAATTGAATTTTGTGCAATAATACAACGTTAGTAAAATTTAATTATAAAATTGGCACAGTAAGTTTACAATCTTCCTTAACAGCACGAATGGGTAGAATGATAACTAGATAACCTTGCACATATTTCTCTAAAAGAAAAAATCAAGAAGTAAGAACTTACAGATAGGTCATACTTTCCAGCTTCTGAAAAGCAGGTGGAATTGTACCATTCAATTTGTTTCCATGAATGTTGCTGCAAACAAATTAGGTGTCAATAACTCCCAAACAAGCACATTCGTGCATAATTGAAACACATCGGACATGAAAAACACTCACAGACTATTCAAATTGGTACATGAGCTAAGATTGGAAGGTATGGGCCCATCAAGGTGGTTGTTTGCAACATTTCTGAAACATACCACATAAGTAAATACATAATGATGTTAACAAATCCAAAGTAGAAGATGAAGAGAAACGGGATTTACAAGTCAAACAACTCTGTCAGCTTTCCAAGTTCTGGTGGCATGCGTCCAGTAAGTTGGTTATCATTCAATTCTCTGCAAATTACCATCTTTGAGCCTTGAGGTTGAGGAAAGTCTCTTAAAAAAAAATTCTCAAAACAGCTTTGTATCAATCAAATCAGTGGTTGCCTAAAAGCTCACTAATCAAACAAATGCTTGTAAATATTAAGCATTCATTTAAAAGGGTTTGAACAGGAAGAACAAAACAAAGCCAACAAAAAATGATTAATAGAAAGCATTCATACAAGTAGTGAAGCTTTGTCATATTTCCCAGCTCTGGAGGAATGGAACCAGATAGCTTGTTCCCATGTAGATACCTGCAATTCAATGCGAACATACAGTAATAGATCCAGTACACAATTTAGGAAGGCACAAAATGATCCAAATTGCTTTTAAATTAAAATATTATAGTACTAACAATTTTTCTGTGTAAGTCAAATTCCCAAGAATTGAAGGAATTGTTCCACTCAACATATTGCAGCTCAAGTCCCTGTCAGTTAAGGGTCAGAAAAACTTAAATAACAGATGCATTTTTTGGTTTCCAAGAAATCTCGTTCATTATTCAGTAGCATTGGATTGAGATAACAAGACACAAAACACTCACAAAACTGCAAGAGCTTGCATCAATCCAATGACAGAAGGGATCTGCCCTGAAAGGCGATTACCTTGCAAAGACCTGGAATGATGAAAGTACACTTCAAACTTGTAACCATATAATGAATGGCTTTGTGAAAAAGAGAAGCAGCATAAACTTACAAGGTCGCTACTTGCAGGAAACCAATGTTGAAAGGAATCACTCCAGTCAAATCATTATAAGACAAATCTCTGACAGCACAAAACAAGGAGTTATGCCAACCAAACATTTAGAAAATAGTCTAACTTCATTCATTTGTTATAGATACTTACAGAACCTGGAAAGCAGTACAGTTGCCAATGTTTTGAGGAATGGAACCAGTCAAACTATTGTTCCGAACATCACTGCACAAAACAATGAACGATGGTTAATGTCATCACCTAAGGAGCTACAGTAAGATCTGAAGAGCATAAAGATTACCAACTTACAAGTACCACAGGCCGGTGAGCTGACACATATCAGGAGAAAGTGATCCACCCAAGTTGTTGC
The DNA here is from genome assembly GCA_037074985.1 of Solanum bulbocastanum. Lineage (NCBI taxonomy): Eukaryota > Viridiplantae > Streptophyta > Magnoliopsida > Solanales > Solanaceae > Solanum > Solanum bulbocastanum. The sequence continues at coordinate 33,598,581 of CM073604.1, forward strand.
CACGCAGTCCCCTATACAATAAAAAACATACAACAGATATGATCATCCATAAACAAAATGGTAGTCTCCTAAAGTATTCTAGAAACCAAGAGAAGAGGAGAACTGAATTAAAACACTCACAAATACTGCAGGACTTCATTCCAGTATATCAACCTAGGAATTTCTCCACTCAACCTATTTTGAGCCAGGTCCCTGGAGGAAGTTCTTGGACTAAATTGAAATTATTCATAATCTACCAATATCATGACAAAGCAGAAGAGAATATACTTACAAGACCTTCAAGTTGGGTATCTGTGACAATGTGGATGGAATTGGTCCAATCAACTGATTATTCTTTAAAATCCTAAGTTGAATAAGACAAGCATGATCAATTAACAATCTTGGAAAGCAAATAATACAACACCTAGAAGAAGAAGAGTATCAAAACTTACAGATATTCCAGTTGCTTAAGTTTTGATATGGAAAAGGGAATATCACCATAAAGCTCATTGAAGGATAGGTCCCTAAGGGAGAAAAATGGTTACTTATTTTCCAAATAATAACACAAAAATCAGAAGCATTTTATGCTTACAAGTTTTTCAGTGCTGAACAGTCACCAATCTCATCTGGTATCTGGCCAGAAAGGCGATTTCCCCTTGCATCACTATTAATAGAACAAAACAATTAACAAGCATAATCTATGTGTGCACCAAGTCAAAAGATCAAACAAAAAGGGAAAATGGGAGAAGATTTTACATAGATACAAGTCCTTTGAGCTGTCCAATTGCAGGAGACAACTCCCCATCAAGATTTAAACTCGAAAGATTACTACAAGATAATGTCAAAAGATTACAACTTTATACTAAAGAATCCCACATGATAGTGTATTTTGAGTTATGTCTTACAGTTGAACAACATTGAAGGTGACATTATCACAGGTAACACCTCTCCAGGCACAGTAATCAGATGAAGGAGAATCAGTCCAGTCATACAACACATTCTCCACGTCCCTAATTGACTTCTTAATCTCCAACAATGCAGAACCTATTTTCCAATTATTATTATAATAATGAGACAAAAAAATAAACCTTTAACAAATAACAACTACAAAACGTGGGATTAATTAAAAACACCATTTAAAAAATGATTAAAAAAAGGACACTTTGTCTTTTCAACATTTAAACAAAACATTAAACTAAAACATAATAAGAAGAATGTTCTACTACTCTACTCACTCACCATCATCAGACACCACAGAACCAAAGCTGAAGTAAATCAAGAACCCCAACAGAAGAAGAACCTCAAAGAAAAGATTACATCTTTGAAGTAAAAATGATGCCATGGTAGTTTCTCTGAGACTCAAGTCTCTGTCAAAACTCAAAATCTCAAGTGTTTACACTAACTCAGCTCCTTTGAATTGAAAAAACCAGTTCTTGGACTTACCGACATTGATAATAGAGAGGGCAAGAGAATAATTTCACTGAGGAATTGTGATTAAACGTGAAATGAAAGAGTTTTGGGGTTGTGGGGTTTTAGCAGAGGAAGCATAGTGTTCCATCACATCCTTGTGGCAGATAGGCCTCACACTAATACATACAATGGGATTCAGTTTCCTCACAATGTAAAAAGAGAAAAGAGAGAGAGAGAATTATTTGAGAAGATAAAAGTTAAAAGAGCTTGTGCCAAGAAGGGGGTCTGCAACTGCAAAAATCAGACCTGCAACATTACAGCTATATGGGATAGTAGCAGTAGTAGTGTACTTACTCTTTCTCTCTCATTATCTCTCTCTATACACTTGCTTTTCAATTACTAGTGCCCCTTTTATTGCTAGTCCATACACATGTATTTTCATTTAAGTGTGATAACAGAGTGCCTTCTCTGGCTTCATTTCATCATAAGTCACTCTCTGTGCAAAGCCTAAAGGGGTAATCCTTTCTCAAGTTTGACAGCGACTACGCCAACTAAGCATTGGCGGAATCAAAAATTTCGTAAAGGATATTAGGTGTTATAAGCTTATTTTCTTAAAATGTGAAAAATAAACAAATTAAAAATTTCACAAAGGGTGTTCAAGTGCTAAAGTGAATATGTTCTTGAAAAGTGAAAAAAAGAAATGCTACAGGTGAGATTAAAACACACAAAAATAAATTTGTGTGATTCAAACACATGAAGCAATTGAAACACTAGGCTACGGCGTATTGTTATGTCAAAATTGTTTAGAATACGTCATTTAATCACTTTTGTTTATTATTGTACTTGTATATATGTTACTCCTTTGATAAGTGTGTCAATTGGACACTTGGCATAAGTCTAGCTACACCACTACAACTAAGATTGTGATGAAATAATAAAATACCTTTTCACATGAAGTCACCTTGATTAGAAAACATCTCACCGTTAATTGGATATTTTCAGCACCATTCTAAAATTAATTAAGCTTTAATATAAATATCGGGAAAAAAAAATAGTTTGATAACGACTACTCTTCACTACCCAACATGTGCAGTTATGTACTCACGAGAAATGGGGTTTCAACCTTTTGAGTAGGGTAATGCCTTGTTTGTCTCGATCTCTGTAATATGATTTATGAAACCATCGGATATTATCACAAAGTAATGATGGGAGGGTTTTACCTACACATTTGTTTCTTTCTTCGTATTAATCTAATAACTGTCATATCATCATTTAAGGTAAAAATGGTACTTTCATCCCTCCGTTTCAATTTAAATATCTTAATTATAAAATGATACTTTCATTCCTCTGTTTCGAATTTTTGAAAGACATCGTAATTATGTGAATGTTCTATTACTCTGAACAATTTTAAAGTAATATTATTACATTATTTTTTGACCAATCTCATATTTTAAAAAACAAGTGTTATCACACATCAATTATTATATGACACGTATTTATTTAATTTAAAATAATAATTTTCAAAGAATCATTAAATTTTTCAAAAATTGAAAGAGCTTGATTGAAATTCGGACAAAAAGACTAAATGATACTTCTTAATCATGTTGAAATCTAATGAGTTTATCAAATTATTCGAAATGTGGAAAAAAAAAATTAGATAAAATTTTAAAATTGAAGAGACTTAAATTAATAGGAAAAAGGGTTTGAAAAATATTTTAATTTTAGCCGAAATTGTTGTTACGATACCAAACTTTACGGAGGACCTTTTACCCCTGCATTATTTAATAGTGTATTTTAAAGGTATATAACACATTACTATTTATAATGATGCAATATTTATGATGTCCACGTGAGCACATACATACCTTTAAAATACACTATTAAATAGTGTAGGGGGTAAAAGGTTCTTTCCAAAGTTCGATATTGTTACGCAATTTCGATCAAAGTTTTGACATATTTCAGATATTTTTCTCAAACTAATAGTAGTAAAAAAAGATGGGCAAAATAGTAAGAAAGTGAGGAGTTTTAATGGAGATGACAATGAGTTTTTGAAGAAGAAGGAAGAAAGATTCATGAAAAATAGCAAAGAAAAAAAGTTAAAATAATAAGAAATTATATTTTATAACAAAATACCTATAAAAATAAAGTTATATTCATTATTTTAGGTTGATCACGTTCTTTAAAGAGAGTGGATACACTCTCTATGTCAGGTGGGAAAAAATATGTAATAATATCAGTTCAAAATTGTTTAGGAGAATAATAAGACGTCTACATAATTAATATGTCTTTTTGAAAATTCGGAACAATTTCAGATGTCACTTTATATTTTTTCTCTTTAAATTTTATTATCCTAAGTTTGCCATGAAGGTATTGAAACTAGAAAACTTACCACCTGTTTGATCATGTAAAATGAAATTATATAAGATGAAATTATCTAAAATAAAGTTGAAGTTTTGTCAGGACATATAATATTGATTTTAAAATTGTATTATTTGGTCATAAACCAAAACCTCACCAATCGTGAAACTATTAAAACTGTGCTTATTTTATTCATACACTCAGGATAAAAATATATTGCACTATCACAAAGCTATTTTAAAACTAATACAATATTTATTGATCAAACTTTAGTTCAATAAAAAGGTAAAATTGAACTGTAGTTGTAAATTATGAACTTTTCTTTAATAAAATTGAACATAATCAATATCATCAATAACTATTCTATCATCTCCATATTTCATTAATATTTCATCACTCTTTTGTTATTCTTGCAAAAAAATATATAGATATAAAATAGTGGATTTTTTTTTTACAAAATATAAAGTTATCAGTCAATTTTATATTTTAAAAAAGTAAAATTATGATATGAAATTTCCATATCAAGTTTTTTTTGGAGAATTTCGGATTATCGCATGTCCAGTCATTGATTTTAAATTATAATTTCAAATCAAAAAATAAAATCGTATATCAAAACGTTTATAGACATTGAAATTTTGTGAGGCTCTACAAGACATGTTCGATTCCGCTTAAAATTCTTAGAGGTTACTCAATCCAAAACTCTAGCTCATGCCTATATAAAGGTCAATATTCTCTTAAAGAGACATCTCGAATATTCTCCAAATTCATGAAATATTAATAGAAAGATCAAAATCAATCATCCTAGTTCAGAGAAATACACCACTAACGATCTTCAAATCATGGACAAATTTTATTAGAAAAGAATCAAGAGAAAAACAGTTATGTTTCTTTATATTTTATTTGTGATTGTAATTTATTTTCTGTTATTTTAAAATTTGTTGCAAACAATGCCTACTAAATATACAATTTTTATTAAAAAAAAATACATATTGGAACAAAAAGGAATAGTGATTATCACACTATACACGATTCTATAATTATTTGATTCTTTACCAAGAAACATTATGGCAAAGATGAAACTAACATGGAGCATGGTGAAACTACCCAAAGGCATATTGTGCAGTTGTAAAGTCACTATGAATTTTAACCAAAAAGTTCAAATAGAGGGACCATACCATTGTTTAATTTTTATAGATATATAATACTAGCTGAAAACATGAGCTTCTATGCACCTGCTGTAAAATGACTTTTATATTATTAGCACAAAGATAATTAGAAATAATTGTTTATAAAAATATACTAATATGTTATCAGTACATAAAAATTAAAAATACAATCAAATCAAAGGTATGTTAATGCAACTAAACAGTGTTTAAACTTCCTTATAAAGGAAGTAAATAATATGTTATAGTGGAACTTTTAGAAGTCTATATAATAATATTAAGGATAAAATGTAAGATTATTTTATTCTACATTTGCTTGAAAGTGTTAGACAATCATTAGATGATTTATCTCATTATTTATATATTTGTGTTGAGATAAATTATCACATATACATGGTGCAATGACTTATTTTATAATTAATAATTCCGAAATAACTTATTACTTGCAATTTAGCTGTGGGCCCACCAACGGTTGTGTTTCTTTTGTATGAAACAATATTGTATACAATTTATATAATATAAAAGTTGGAGTGACTTGGATATAGTGTTGCATAAGAGGAGAAAAAAAAGGTATGGTTTTGACTTGAACACTTTGTTTATTATGAAATGATTAACCTTGGGAAAGGAACAGAAACTTAGGAAAAAGAAGTGAAGAAATGATGAATATCTTATTTTCCACTTGTGGAATCATCAAAACACGACTGGTTGGTTTAATTGGTTATTTTTTATTTTAGGCTTTTCTTGCTCTTATTACTAGTACATAAAATCTCACTAAATTAATATAGGTGAGATTATAAAATGTTATTATTTTGTAGAGTTATTATTTAATTGATAAACTAATATTTATTAATTTAAAGAGTATTTCGACATTGCCAAATTCGTTTGGGATGAAATCTCAAAGAATTTAAATGAACTCACTTATGAAAAAATATCATTCATAAACTTGAAATCATAATTAATGATCTCAGTTACTGCAATAAAATGGACGTTAATAACATATTGAATGGGTGGAAATGATGCATGTTCAGAGGCTTAGAGCTTAGAAGAAATTGTGGATACCATTGAAGAAAATAATGTCGATGATAAAGGTGAAGATGGTACAATACCTTTGGAACTAGTTACCGTAAGGAAGCATTTATCACATTTAGAACTCTTCACAATTATATGATGCAGTTTAAAAAGACAATACCGAAACTTTTGGATGCAATAAGAAAAGTTAGAGATGAGCTTCAGATTTAAATTTTAACAAAAAATAAAACACAATACAATCATATTCCATTAAATTGCCTTAGATATATTTTTACTTTTAAAGTATTATTAATTTATAATATTAACGAGACCTATTTTGAAAATATATTATTTTACTTCCTCCGTTTAAAAAAGAATTATCTAGTTTGACTTGGAACGGAATTTAAGAAAAGAAAGAAGACTGTTTAATCTTGTAGTTCTAAATTAAAGTTATGTCAAATGTATCAAAATGCCCTTGTGGCCTTAAACATGTCACGTGGAAAGTTGAAATTAAAGTGTTGCCAAAAAAGAAAAGAGATCATTCTTTTTTAATCAGACTAAAAAGGAAACTAGGTTATTCTTTTTGAAAGAGATGGAGTATTATCTTATCGAAATGAGTTATTTTTTTCATCGACCCAAATCAAAATCAGAAGAAAATATTATCTTAGAAATGTTATTAATTAATCGAGTATTAATTTAATAAGATTTTTAATGTAACGACGATTCATGCGGGAAAAACTATGAATAATTAGAAATATTACATTAATGGTTACTAAATGACATTGCATATGATATGAGGGGAAAATGACGTTCACTTACATAATTATATACTATAATGTAAATGATTCGTACCGGTTTGGACACAGGTGCTTTGTGCGCAACACGGGTTCAATATATTAGTATTTTTTTTATTTTAATTTATGTGATATAAGTAAAATTTAGAAAGGTGATTAAATTTTAATATGATTTTTAAATATTTAAGTTGTTAATTACTTTTATTTGCGCAAATTTAATGTGAAGAGATCCATTAAGATGTCCATACTTAAAGCATTTTTCTTCATCAATTATTGATTTTTTACTCAAAGTAGTTATAAGATATAAACAAATATAACTGAAATTCAAAATAATAAAGCAATAACTATAGAATATGAATTTGAAACTAAAAGTCATAGCTAAAACGGATTTCATAATTTCAGAAAAAGTATACATTAATTAAATTAAAGTAGAACAAAAGAAATAATTTTTTAATTTTTTCCCGAAACATGCTGAAGCAGGAACGTCGACGGACAGGTGTCTACTTCAGCGTGAAGTCTTGAATATAAAACTAAAAGTCATAGCTAAAATGGATTCCATAATTTCGAAAAAGTTATACACTAATTAAATTAAAGTTAAACAAAAAGAATAAATTTTTAAAATATTTTGGAAAGTAGAATAAAAGAAATAAATTTTTAATTTTTTTTGGAAAAAATTATACTCCCTCCATTCCATATTAATTGAATTTTTGAGACATTTTTCATTTTTCAAATTAACTTAATTGTTCAATCTTCAAGACTATTTTAAAAATATTCTTTCAATTTTACCCTTCATTTGGATTTTCAATGTGATAACTTCAATAAATTTGACAATAATTAATAAAGGTAAAAATGGAAAACTATGTTCAATTTATGTCTTAATCAACTTTTCTTAAAAGGTGTGAAGCACCTCAAAATTTCAAGTAATATGGAATGGAGGGAGTACACTGATTAAATTAAAGAAGAACAAAATAAGTTAATTTTTAATTTTTTTTTCAAAACACGCTGAAGCAACTGTCTCTTATTTTTGCTTAATGCATACAAATTTCGCATATCATGTATGAAGATACGTCGCAGCCCCTTTATTGGTATCAGAGCTAGATGATTAAACTTATATTGTACTTAGAAAAAAAAAACCTTAGTAACTATACTAAAGGTAATCAACTTAAATAAAGATCTAAAAGATAAAATCATACAACTAATCATTCTAGAAAAATTCGAAGAAGAATTTTCGATACATGACTATTTAGAAATAGTAATGGATAACATGAATACATCTGATTATTATTTATCTGAATAAAATATCAAGATTAAAAGAAGTTATAAATATATTAAATGACTTAATAGAAAGTCATAAGAAAATAGTCTTAAGACTAAAATTAATAGAAATAAAAACAAAATCTATTAAAGAAAATATTCCTGAAAAACTTACAAATCTCATAGAAAAAATAGAAAAATTTGATAAAAGAGTAAGCCAAAAATACATAAATAAACTCTTAGCAGACAAATTTCTAGTAAAAGGTCAAATAAAAAGGGTAGTCTTGATGAAAAACTTATTCAAGAATTTTTGAAGAGACAAAAAAGTAAACAACCAGAACAATCTAGTATATAGATTCCAGAAGAAAAAAATGAATTAAAACAAATCAAAACGGAAAAAAACCCTGAACAAGAAAATGAATAAACTAGACGAACTAGTTTATGCTTTAGAAGACCTTAACCTTTCAGATCAAAAATTAAAAATTCTAACAAACAAAAAGGATGCAGGAGGACCCCAAGGAAACTTTGTTATAGGAGAAAGATCAAAAACCTTAAAAGAAGAATTAGAACCAGAAAATATAGGAAGAAACTTTGTACCTAAAGCAAAAAGAAATAAAGACTTCATGAGTCAATATCATTATAGCAAAAAATCTAAATACATGCCAAACAAACTCCCAATAGGAGATGTAGGAACAACCCAATTTCTAGACCTAAATTGTAAAAGAGAACTAGAGCTAGGTTTAGTTATATGGGCACAAAACATATTTCTTTTCTTCCTACTAGGAAAAGGAGTTAATTACATAGAAGAAGAAAACTATATTATTGTGATAAACACTTTCATTGGTAGAGTAAGCAATTGGCATAGCGGATTATCAGATGATGCGAAATGTATCATCTAAAATCATACCATAGAAGGATTCAAAAAATCCATTCAAGAAGAAATAAGAAACCTTGTACAATTCGTAGGAAATGAATTCCTAGGTGGCGAAGGAAGTGAATCACCAAATAGAAAAAAAATTAAGGATAATAGCAAAAGAACAATTAAAAAAATTGCAAATCTACAAAATGAATTATATTCAAGAATACACATGTGAATTTAAAGAATATTACTATAAAATATTTGATAGCAGTAAAGAAATGCTACCATACCTTGAAAAATATTTTCAAAAATTACCAAGCTTTTAGGCTAAATACTTTAGAGAAGAATATGAAAAAGAAAACATAGAAGGAGATACTCTTGGATAAAGAATATCTTTCCTAAACAATAGGTTTGGACAACTTTATATAGCTCATAACGTACAAAGAAAAGCTAACAGAATTAACATCCAAATATATTGCCTAGATACAAATGCAGCAACTCAATAGAGATGTAATGATAGATCCTATAAAAAAAAAAAGAATCAGAAAGGATTAATCAAAAGAAAAAATATTTCAAGAAAAGACTATGTACCAAAAAGAAGGTATTATAGAAAGAAAAATACTTTTAAAAGAACAAAAACTGCAGAAAAATGTAAATGCTACAACTGTGGAGAAGGACACAAAAGTTATGAATGTAACAAAAAAAAGAGAGTAAAAATATCAAAAATTAATTCAGATATAGAATCAGTAACATCTATAAAGAGCAATGACTTCTATAAAGAACTATATGAAGAATATTCAACTAGCACGGAAGAGGAATCTGATTAAATGAATCAAGAAATACAAGAAAAAGAAAAGGACGATTCAGTACAAATTCTAGAAACTGAAGAAGATCAAAGGGGACACGTCCTAAAAGTAACATCGGATATAGAATTATTAAAGAAAATCCAAGAATTACAACTTAATCTCAAAACCGAAGATAATATATTCAACATAATGCAAAGAATGTTTGCAAGAAATAAAATCTCCTATCACGAATATCAAGAGATAGAAAAAGTAATTGAAATCACCCAAACAATAGAAAAACATAAGTTAAATCTTTTAACCAAACCAGTGATCGAACAGATCCTAAGAAAAATTCCTGAGAGAAAAAGAAAGAAAATGAATTATGTTCATTTAGGAGGAAACCAAATTTTAGTCAAATCAACTTTTAAAGAAGGGATTAATTGCCCTATAGTCATCAACCTTTCAGATGAAAGATTCATTAACGCCAGAGAAGGAAATCTTTGTATAGTTGAAGGCGACTTAGCTTATACCAAACTTCTATTTACGTACTATCCCAAGTACTGTATCTCACTTAAAGATGCAGACTTTAACGATGCTTTAAGCTTACATTTTCAGGTCAAAAGAAACAACCTATTTAAACCATATAACTATATCATGAGCATTTATTACCAAGCTCTATATGCAGTTACAAACTCTAATTATGGTAGTGCCTACAAAAATAAAGAAATGATCGAAATAGATCAAGAATGTACAGAAATAGAGAGAATTGTTGAAGCAGAAATTCAACAAGCACAAATTCCAGAAGAATATGAAATTCGTTTTGAAAAAACACTAGGAAGCTCTAGTAACAATCCTAGACTTTCATTAGAATGTGGAAAAAATTCCATAAGAAAAAGCTTGTTGCATAGATATTCCAAAACAATACTTGAAAAAACTAACATTACTAAGATTGCAGGAAGAATCTTTAATGAAACAGAATGGATAAAACAAGAAATCCTTATACAAATTGGTGCCACAACCAACCATGTCAAAGGCATTATCTTAGAAGGATTGCTAATATACGAAGGAACTCCTTATACGTATAAACCTTTGAAGGAAACAACTATAGTTGTGTAAAATGGTAGAATTACCAAAACAATTAGATACAATCATAATAATCATCCCTTGTTACATTACAAATCACGAAAGTGATCACAACCTAATCCTAGGAAACCTGTTCCTTAACAGTCTAAATGACTATAGTATAGGAAAAGAAGGAATAGAACTAAGTTACAAAAGCGAAACTTGTTTCATTCCAAGGGTATAAAAATGCCCAAAGAAACAGCTTTTAGAGTATCAGTCTTCATAGAAATAACCATATATGATACTAAATTAACAACATGTTGTCAAATCGATAACAGATCAGAAGCTAGCCTAACAAAATCCTTTTTAATTAAAGATTGGGATATCAACAAAAACAATAGATCAATGATTAGTATTACAAGTGTTAAAGAACGACTGTCGCAGTCAAAAGAGAATGTAGAAATAATTCTTGGATTAAAAATTGTTTCTATAAACAAAATATTTGCATATGATAAATTAGAAACATATTTATTACTAGGAAATGATTTTCTGCAACAATTTCAAGATTATCATCAAACAATCTACATGATAAGTCTAAAAAATCCTTGTGGACATTTTATTAAAGTCTCAAGAAAACAATATCCTTAGATTCTAGAAAAGGATAAAGGAATTTTCAAGAAGAAATGTTTAGAAAATCTAAAGAAAATATCCTGTAAATGTCTTAATCTAGAACAGATTAAAGAAATTTTACAAAAATCTTATTGTAAAAATCCCTTAGAAAAATGGGAAAGGAATCAGGAAAGAGCAATTTTAACGCTTAAAGATCCCAGTATCATCATTAGGGTAAAACCAATGCTTTACAATGAAGACGATAAAATTGAGTTCAAGATTCAACTCAAAGAGTTAATTAATCTTAGGTTAATCAGAATGAGTAGAAGCTCTCATAGGAGCCCAGCATTTATGATAAGAAACCATGTTGAAATAAAAAGAGGAAAAACTCAAATGGTCGTAAACTATAAAGAACTAAACAAAAATTGTATTTTTGATGGGTATTTTATCCCTAATAAAAACAATCTTATAAACCTGGCAAAAGGAAAAACCTATTTTTCAAAATTTGATCGCAAAAGTGGGTTTTGACAAATAATATTAGCAGAAGATTCCATCCTATTAACAACATTCAGTACACCCAATGGACATTATGAATGGATAGTAATGTCTTTCGGGTTAAAAAATGTCCCTCAAATCTTTCAAAGAAAAATGGATAAAATATTTTTGAAAAGAAATTTTTAATTGTTTATAGAGATGATATACTAATATGTTCTAACACATATCAAGAACATTTAACCCATCTGAAAATATTTTTGGAAATATGTTTTAAAAATGGCATTATTCTGAGCCAAAAAAAGGCAAAAATAAACAAAAATGAAATATAATTCTTAGGTATGATTATTTCAAAAAACGGAATAGAACTACAAACTCACATCTCAAAAAAGGTTGTAGAATTTCCTAATAAACTAACAACAAAACAGGAAATATAACGACTTCCTAGGATGTCTCAATTATGCAGGAGAATTCATCCCAAATCTAACAAAGAAAAGAAACATTTTACAAAAATTAGAAAGTTCAATAGACTTGGATAGACTGATGAACACACTCAGTGTATAAAAAAATTAAAAAAGAAATGTTCTAAGTTACCAAAGCTTAGATTACCAGATGAAAATGATAATTAGTATTACAAACATATGCCTCAGATTATCATTGGGGAGCATTGTTACAAATAGATTTAAATGAAATCTGTAGATACACAAGTGGTACCTTCAATGAAGCAGAAACAAGTATTCCACAAATGAAAAAGAATTGTTAGCAATTGTCCGAGGAATTAGAAAATTTTCAACTTTTCTTTTACCTAAACAGTTTATTATTAGAACTGATAACACACAGGTATCAGGACTAATATCCAACAAACTCCCATCAGAACCATATTACAGGAGATTACATAGATGACAAATTTTGTTATCATTTTATTCTTTTAAAATTGAGCATATTAAAGGAATAAATAACTCTATTGCAGATTTTCTCTCAAGAAATGTCCAATATGAAAAATAGAACAAAAATTCTTACTGATAGAATATTCAAAAAAATGCAACAAGTGGAACAGTCCATTGACGACAAAAGCCACAAATTGTTCAATATTCGAGATGAATTAGCCAACTTGTCTGAACAAGCAAGAAAAATACAATATGAGATAAATCAGCTCAGCACATAACAAGCTAAAAACATGAATGAATTCTTGTTACTATGTGAACACTTGGATACATGTCCAAAAAGGAATTTCAATCCTAAATGGAATTTTAATCCTAACAAAATGATAGGAGATGTCTCATTAGCACCTAGTGCCAAAAACATCTCATTGGTAAGCACGGATATGTCAAAACCTGATTCCAAGGACAAAGGTAAAAGCTGAGTAGAATCATAAGATGCTAGTTCTTCGATAGAAGAAAAGAGTACAACCTCAGATGAAAAAATTATTATCTCTGGAAAATCAGATAGTAATACTAACAAAGCTATTCCATCATGAACAAAATTAATTTCCTTTTTTCAGGTAGTAAAACAACATCCAAAGGAAGAAGAATATCTGGCCTTCACAAGACAGATATACAATCTCCCAGGAGAAATTGGAGAAACCTTCAGAGTTCTAGGAACCACTAGTTTGTTTTCAAGAATTTCAATATTTTCAAACAGATCACCGGGCTTCACGTCTCAATTATTTGAATTTGGATACCTAGATCGAGTTTATGCTAAATCAAATTTATAGGAAATATCCAAATTACCATCACAACTGGTAGAATCTGTAAGATAATATGCTGAAGGCGACGTTTATTGCCGATTCTTTAGTATAGCCATGGAAAGTAAAATTTTACAATTATATTTCCCAACCAATAATTATATTACGGTGGAAAAATTAAATGACTTCAATGTCAAAGCAACAAGTGTAGATAAGAAACTACCGCATCTAAATAAAAAATGGATACAAACTAGAAGAGTCTTGGGAATTAAAGCCTTATATTTTATTCTAAAAAAATTCTATAATGAAGATTATTAGGTCATAGACAAAAATTCAAATTAAATTTTAATGACAAAAGGGAAATCCAAATCCAGAGTATTGAAGGAAAAGAATATATATATCATGAAAAAGGGTTAAAAATGTCATTAATTTATGTGAAATTGAACAAAAAATTTCTTTATAAATAGTATGGTTAAAAAAATGTTCATCTCATCAATACTTTGATCTAAAAAGTTTCATATTATTATGGGTAAAAAGGGCCCCTTTTCTAATATGATTTTCCTAATAAATATTGCTTTTGAAGTTTTTTTTTTTCTTTTAAAATTACTTTAACTGATATAAATGTGGGAGAAAATCTTTCTTGTTCTTAATATCCTTTTATAAATAAAATAAAATAAAATTATCGCATATACTTTTTAAGCCAATAATATAGGTCATACGTCTATGATTATAGTAATTGAATCATTAATTTTTATTTAGACAATAATTTTAAAAATTTTTAATAAAATATAAAGTATTTTTATTTCTGAATATATTTCAAATTGGAGTACAATAAATATTTGTATTGTCACGACCCAGACCATCATGATTGACACCCACACTAACCCTCCGGTGGAAAAACCACTACTACAACCCAAGCTAAGCAACTTAACGAAAAACTAAGGCATTTAAAGATACGGAAACAGATTTAAATGTCTAAGAAGAGGAAAATAAGGAGTTCCCATAAACTCCAACAAAAGTCTAACAAAACAAATGCGGAAATACTACCTAGAACCTGAAAGTCAATGTACCAAAACATCTAAAGTTCAACAAGTCTAAGAAAATGGGTACAACCCAACTAAACATAAGAAAATATAAAGTACTAGTCTAAGTCCGAAGATGTGGACATAAACAAAAAGAGAACTCATGACAGCTCGAAAAAACTGACTCACCCTTGAATTCGATTGATCACTGATCTTCTAAGTGAAATCTGTCAATAGCCACTTGGAGATGCCCTATACTCAATAAAGAAAGAGCAAGTGCAGTATCAGTACACAACTACAGTGTACTGGTAGGATCACACGGCTATCTAACTAAGTGCAACATACTTAAGCCATTACGACATAATAATAATATGCATACACCGAACATATACAATATCAATATCATTACGAATAACGTACAGTTTCACAATTCTCAATCTATATAGTTATGTCAAGTCAATGATCCTCTCATAGAACCCACACCTAAACAATTAGTGTACCGGTACGTGATACCCATTCCAAGTTAGTGTGTCAAATCGTGACACCCGTTCCCATGTTTAGGATGGTACGTGACAACCGATCCCAGTTAGTGTGTCGGAACGTAACACCCGATCCATTCAAAAGCCACAATCACAATGTACATTCTCATAATCATACAATCAAGTCATGATTCATGTCATCAATTATTCAATCATCCTCATTTGCGATTAGTGTGATCAATAATGCAACATTCGCATGCATACATGCATCATAATGAAGTAATTACAAACACATATCACACCGACGTGAAATCACAACCATCAGCTACATCGAACAAAGCTTGAATCTCCTAAGAAACTTGATTCTTCTTTTTCTGAATTCTTTCTACTTGTTCTTGTTCTACAAACAATCAATATAACACGAGAATCAATAGACGATGTCTAATTACCCGAATTAAAATCAACACTATCAATCCTAGATCAACCCATGATCCCAATATCCAAATTAGGGCTTTTCCCCACTATCCAAATAGTTCCAAAACCCTTTCCCAACAATAATCATCCAAGAAACAAAGTTCTACGGATCGAAAAATGGATTCGGGGAGTGAAAACCTTACCTTTTGCCTCAAGAATGGTGGAAAATTGTCAAGAAAACACCTAGGGTCGTTCCTTAGTTCTCAATGTCAAAAAGTGCATAATAAAACATTTTTGGGTTTTATTTCCGACTTAAGTTGCGTATGTCCGCCACAACAGTCCTCAGCCCGCTACAGCGGCCTCGCCTTGGCAGCACAAATCCTGCCATAGCAACGTGCACGGAACAGAGAGCTAATTAAAGAATTCCATAACCCCAATTTCATAACACACCTTCATCCCATGACACTTAGAAAATACCTATTCATGCTATGATCAATTTCGGGAGTTCTATTCACCCAAATTCAATTCTATAAAGTCGTACAAGTTCCTTAACGTCTTAGCTATCTACTCATGTGATCAGAATCATAATTAGATCACCCAATTGTTACCATATTTCCCTAGACCTTACTGACTCCGATTTCGTCCAAGTCTGGACTAGGTTGGAAAATTCCAAATTACTATGAAAAAGTTTTCCAACCCAAAATTTTTCCCCATTGGCTTTTCTTTAACGATGAAAACAGGTCGTTATAGTTATACATTTCTTGATTTTAAAGTTAATAACAAAAAGGACTAATAATAACTTCATTGATAATATTTTAAAGATATTTAGTGACATGAAGCAATGTAATCTTAATGTTTTATGACATTAAGATTGTTGCATCTTAACTTTAAAACCAAGAATTATATTAGCATATGTTTATTATTATCTAAATGAAAATTAATGATGAATGATCTTTTATTTATACACACATATATGTGTTTAAAAAGAAAAAGAAACAATATATGTATTAAGGAAGTAACATTGTATTAACAATAAGGATATTTTGGAACAAAGTATTAATATAAGACATATTTTGGATCAACCTATTAATAGGGAAGACATTTTTATTTAATTTCACATAATTAAAAAATATTTTTAATCCTTTTCCGTTATACATATTATGAATTGACTCACGTAAATAACCCAAGAACTATTTCTTTCAAGAAGAATATGATCCCACGTAGAAATCACATGAAAAAAGATAATACATTCTTGGCCTCACTTTAAACAGAAAAATTAATTAAGGGAAACCTTCTAAGTGTGGAAAGTGGTATTCATTGTATGTGATCAAGAAGGATGATAATGCAGGTTTTAGGACTTGTTTTAGGTTGTTTTAATTTAAGTATAGGCATTCTAATTTTATGTTTTATGCACCGAACCACATGTTAATTATCAAGTGCAAATTATGACTATGATTAAGGAAAATGATAATGTTTGACAAAAATCTTCATTGTAAGGTAGTAATTAACTACAATTATTCAAGCACATGGAACACTTCTTATAGTGGAAAAGTTTTGCAGATCAAATATTACTACCCTATTTAATTATAACACTTGCTATTTATCATGTTCTAGATGGTGAGGATTATCTGTTCAACAATTATGTAGTGTACTATTTCTTTTAATTTTTTGGGGTCCCAATATTTTGCATTTTTTTCTAAATTTGGTCAATTCAATTGCAGAAACTACTTTGTACATATATGTACAAAAGTTTTGTGGAGGGGTTTGGTTACCCTTAAATTCACCATTTAAGATATCAATGAAATTTGTTAAGTGGTTCAAGGACACATAAATAAGGATGACCAAACGATGATTGTTGTTAGTGCTATATTGCTAAATAAAAACAAAAAAAATATATGATAAACTAGAATAATGGATAAAGTGAGCAAATAAAACAAAGTATATAATTTTTATTCAAGTATCTCCAGAGCAATTGTCATGCAACATCTCTGAGATACAAATCATTCATACAATAACTTTGTGAACTTTTTTTTTTTTTATGGTGGTTGAGGCACATTACATGAGGGATTATTTTAATAGATAAAATTCATTTTGTAGATTCATATTTTTATAACTTTTTTATTTCTCTTCTCACTCTTCTACCCACTTTCTATTTAACCCCCCTCTATGTAGAGTACTTTATAAAATTTTAAATATATTTCAGCACACAATAAAAATAATAATATCCTAATATTAGTAATTTATTATCTCTTTTGCGCATTATTTCTCCAATTCTTCAATATAAAAATAGTAATGTCCTAAAATTAGTAATATATTTTCTTTATTGTTTTGATAATTCATAATGTTCATTTGTTAAAAATCAAATAGAGATAAATATATTAATATTAATTTAGATTTAAGGTCAAATAATTACGTATTTAAAAAAAATTAAATTAAGATTTGTGCTCTTCATACAAAATTTATTTTAGGACAAAAATTAATAGTTATTTAAAATTACTTGTAAATCAACAAAATCAAAATATAATTGATTTTTTTTTTCATTTTACTCTCTCTATTAATTTATTATTTTTTGTTCTCGAAATTTCAAGCTATAAAATATTTTTTTATTATATAAACATGATAAGAATTGAACTAATAATATTTTAGGTTGAACTGCAACTTAGTGAGAAGGTTATAGTTTTTGAACAAACACTATAAGTTGCAATTCTTATCATGTTAATATAATAATAAAATAACTTTTTTATTATATTAACATGATAAGAATTGTAACTAATAATATTTTGGGTTGAATTACAACTTAGTGAGAAGGTTATATTTTTGAACAAACACTATAAGTTGCAGTTCTTATCATGTTAATATAATAATAAAATATTTTTAAAATATCAATTAAATTTCACATAGCTTGAATTTCAAGAATAAAAATATATCATATAAATTGAGAGAGTATGTATGTATGTAGGAGTGTATGGATGATTATCAGTTTTGGATTACATGAAAATAGAAAAAAAAAACTTATCTAATTATTTGTGAAGATTATTGCTAGTCTTTTTGTTTTATTTTCTTGTTGGAGAACATTGGATACATTTAAGTGTTTATAAAATTAGAAAATTATGAAATTATTGAGAAGAGACAAAAAATAATTTTATACTCCTTTCGTATTAGTCATTTTACCTTTTTTACACATTCTTTAAGAAATTATTAATAAAAATGATAATTTATTAATTTACTCTTTAAGATATTTATTTTTTTACATATTTACAAATTTTGTTTATACTTTCAAAAAAGAATAATTGCTAGGGTAATGAAAATAAAAAAAATAATAGTTCAATTTTGTTGATCGACAAATAATTTTAATAATTATTTTTAGTAATTTAGATAACTAATAGAGGATAGAAAAATAATACCAAATTTTAGGAGTATGATGAATTAGGCTAAATTTTACACTTTTAAAATTATTTAAAGACAAGGAAAATAGCAAATTTTGAAATAATGGTTAAAAAAAAAATAAGAAGTTGAAAAGTTAAAGTACAATAGGAAAAAGTTAAAAAGTAAGAGAAGGAACTTTGGCTAATTTTTGTGAAAATGAAACCCAATTATTCACTTGTCAAATTATGAAAGGAAGCTTATACAACTTTTGTATGCCACCTCATACTTATCCCTCAAATACCGTAAATTTTTTCGATATATGTGATTTTTCTGTATCTTAGTTCCATGAGTGAAGATGAGGATTGAAGTCATGTTTATATCTGATTGTGGCTATATTTACATGTTTTGTTATACAAAGTTTCAGTTACTTGTTCATATATCGTATAATTAAAGTTGATTGATTGTCCTACCAGTACACTGTTAATTTTTTGGATTGATACTGTATTTGCTCTTCTTTTATTGAGTACATGACATATTTCAGCAGCTGTTACGGGACCTCAATTGTGAATCTCAAACTTTCTTAATCCAAGGGTGAGCTGCTTCTTCTGGGCTGCTATGAGTTCATCTTTTCCCTCTAATTTATTTTTCAGACTTAGCTGCTTTTGTCTTGGGGTTGTAACCCCACATTCTAGACTATGTAGATGCTTTGATACACAACTTTTAGATTCTAAAGGGTTATTTCCGCATGATTGTTAAGATTGATGATTGTTTGATTTAATTAATGAAAACTACTCCGTTTCATTGTTTAGTTTCTTGCGTATTACTCTCTCCGCTCTATATTAATTGATCATTTCCCATTTTACACGCATATTAAGAAATCATAAATAAGAAGATAATTTTACTAATTCACCCCTTAAAAAACTTCTTGAGAATTTTACAACAAATGTAAACACTTTCAAAATAAATTAATTGCAAGAGTAATATAAAAAAATATAATTTTTTTTTAATTTAGTAATATAGACAACTAAAATGAGACACTATTTTTAGTTAGATGATAAAAAAAATTACAAGACAGAGGGAGTAGTAGATGATTGGTTCTTCTACTAGGGGTTTAATGTGGGTGTCTTACACGGCAGGTTGGTCGTGATCACAAACCAATAAGTTATTAGAAATTTGTATTACTAAAATATTTATATTTATAAGTTATAACGAAACACATATATATTTTCTTATGTAGAACATAATATGAAATAACTAAATTCAACATAATTAATGACACATAACTAATATCTAAACAACTATATGAATACAAGTTATGTTGTGATTAGTTATATTAGGATAAGTTAAACTATGATAAGTTATGATGGGATTAGTTAGACCATGTCCAACCCAACTCTATTTTACTCTCCATTCTCTATATTTGGAGAGTAAAATAGAGAATGCCCTCTCCCAACACTCTCTTTTACCCTTTACTCTCCAATTAGAGAGAGATGAATAGTAGTTCTCCAAATTTGGAGAACTACTATTCATACTCTCTATTTCACTTTTTGAATATTATATTATTATTTCTATTATTTTGTAATTAACATATCATTTTTCATATAAGGATATTAATTAAATTTCTGATATTCATAATTCTTTTTAAATGTAATGTAAAATTTTTAAAAATATATTATTTAATATATACTACTTTCATCCCGAATTAATAATATTTCAAATATGTGTTTTAAATTTTCATCACTTTAAGTGAACGTAATTTGATATTATTATTAATCTTCACTATGTGGAATGCACAAAATTTAAATTATAAAATAAAACAATGTAATTTAAAATACAACACACAACATAATAATTTAAATACAAGATAACAATACAATACAATACATAAAAATTTTAAAAATTAGAATAATAATTTAATAATCCGAAGGTCATTTTCAAATTTAACAATATTCAAAAAAAGATTTAATGTACGATCTAGAGAAGTTGTGGTTTTGATTGTGGTTGTGCTTATGATTTCTTTTTTCAATTATTCGTAGTTGTTCTTTAGAAATTTAGAATAACATATAAAACTATATTCTATAAAGAATTTGAAAAAAAATAATTTAATATCACATGAAAATTGTATAAGGTGATTATTTTGAAAAAAAAGAAGAAGAAAAGATTTAAAATAGAAATAATAATATAATATTAAGGAGAGAAGTCGAACTCTTTTTAGAGAGTAAAATAGAGAATTGGTTGGAGTTGATTGTCTGAAAAAATAGAGAACTCTATAGTTGTTAGTTTGGTTTGTCATATTCAAACTTATATTCACTGATTACTTTTTAAAAATAAGTTGTTTGTTTACAAAAGTATCCTTCACCTTATTTAGTTTTTCTTTTTAGCAAGCTTTAGTTATTCATTCTTAAAATTAAAACTTTCATCTTATTTATCTTGAATATTTTTGTGTGTGCATTTTCATGATTATGTCGTGTGTTTTTGTAACGACCGGGTTCCGTCGTTATAAAAAAGTCAATGGAGAAAAAATTTTGGGCCAAAAATCTTTTTTCGTAGTTTCTTGAGATTTCCCAACCTAATTCAGATTTGGACGAAATCAGAGTCATTAACGTCTACGGAAATCTGGTTGAAATTAGGTGATCTAATTATGAATTTGATCATATGAATAGATAGGTAAGTCGTTAAGGAATTCGTACGACTTTATGAAATTGAATTCAGGTAAATAGAACTTCCGAGGCTGATCCTGGCGTAAATGGATAATTTCTGAGTGTTATTAGTGGAAGGTGTGTTGCGAAATGGGGTCTTGGAATTATTAAAATAGCTCACTGTTTCGTGCAAGCCGCTTTGGCAGGGATTTTCGTCGCCAGGGCTGGGCTGCTGTAGTGGGGTGAGGACCGCTGTAGCGGGCCAGACACGACTTAATTTGGAAATAACCCCAAAATCATTTTATTCTATAATTTTCAAACTTGAGACCTAAGGAACGAACCCATGACTTGTCTTAACAGTTTTCCACCATTCTTGAGGCTAAAGTTAAAATTTTAACTCCCCGAATTCATTTTTTAATCCGTTGAACATGATCTAATGGGTAATTATCGATGGGGGAGGGTTTTGATATG
The DNA here is from genome assembly GCA_037074985.1 of Solanum bulbocastanum. Lineage (NCBI taxonomy): Eukaryota > Viridiplantae > Streptophyta > Magnoliopsida > Solanales > Solanaceae > Solanum > Solanum bulbocastanum. The sequence goes on from CM073604.1 coordinate 33,620,429, forward strand.
AGAATTATGGTGGAAAAAGTCCTAAACTGGGTATGACGATCATGAGTATGATCTAGGGTTGCTAGAATTGTTAGTAATTCGGGTAATTAGTGATTGTTTATTTATTCCCATATTATATTGATTGTTTGTAGATCAAGAATAAACGGAACGAATTCAGAAAGGGATGAACCAAGTTTCTTAGGGGTTTCAAGCTTGTTTTGAGGTAGGTGATGGTTGTGATTCTATGGTTGTGTGATGTATGTTTATTCTTGCTTCATTATGATACATGTATATGCGAATGTTGCATTATTGATCACATTAATTGTAAATGTAGATATATGAATGATGAATGCCATGAATCATAACTTGATTGTAAGATTATGAGAATGTACTTTGTGATTGTGATTATGGCTTATTGAATGGCTCAGGTCTTGCATTCTGACACACTAACTTGGATCGGTTGCCACGTTCCGGCATAATTATGGGATCGGTTGCCACGTTTCGACATAATCATTGGATCAGGTACCACCTTTCGGTATGTTAACAGTTTGAATTTGGGTTCCATGAGAGGACCAATGAGTTGATATAACTGTGATATTTGAGAATTGTAAAACTGTTCGTTATTCATAATTATTGATGATGTTGTATATGTTCGGTGTATGCATGTTATTGTATTGTTGTATTGACTTATGTATGTTGTACTTGATGGGATAGCCGCGTGATCCTACCAGTACACTATGGTTGTGTACTGATACTGCACTTGCTCTTTCTTTGTTGAGTATATGGTATCTTCAAGTGGCTATTGACAGACTGCGCTTAGAAGATCAGTGATCGTCGTTCAAATTCAACGGTGAGCCAGTTCTTCCGGGCTGCCATGAGTTCTCTTTTCGTCTATGTCCACATTTCAGACTTAGACTTTCTAGCTAGTTATCAGTTCATTAGTTTGGGGTTGTATCCCTTCTTGTTTAGACTTGTTGAACTTTAGATGTTTTGGTACATTGACTTTCAGGTTCTAAGCGTATTTTTTCCGCATTATTTAGTTGTTAGGTCATTTGGAAGTATATGGGAATTTTAATTTTTAGCTATTTAACTTGCTTCCATAACTTAAATGCCTTAGTATTTTGGTTGAGTTGTTAGTTTGGGTTGTAGTAATGGTTCTCCCATCAGAGGGTTAGTGTGGGTGTCAATCACGATGGTCTGGGTAGTGACAAAGTTGGTATTAGAGCTTAGGTTCGTTGATCTCGATGTATCAAACAAGTCTAGTAGAGTCTTGCGAAACGGTATAGAGACGTTTATACTTTTCTTCGAGAGGCTATAAGACTTTAGGAAATCTCTTTGTCTTCTCTTGTCTCCTTTCGTGCTATAACTTGATTTCAATTGGTATTTGACGATTTAAATTGGTATCTAACCTCATTCACTCTTCTGTCTACAGATGGTTAACACTAGATTTAACGGCGTCAGGCCCGTAGCTTCCTTCAATGCTCCAACTGAGGAATTTGTAGTGAAAGGTCGCGGTCGATACAGGGGTAGATGAAGAGCTAGGGGTAAAGGCCGAGGGAGGACAACACCTACTAGGGATGGAGCACCGGCTGAAGATGCTCCTAGAAATGAGGCCCTTCCTGTGCATCATGAAGAGATAAATGAGAACTTAGGGGTTGAGGGTGAGGAAAATATTGGGAAAGAGGAAGAGGTGCAGGCTAAGACTACAGGTATTCCTCATTTGGACCCAGTGTTAGCTCAGTAGATCGTGTTATTCTTGAAAGGGTTGGTTGGTCCTGGAGTGCTTCCCTTTGTTCAAGCAACTCAAGTTCCTACTAATCCCCCTATTGTTAATACTGCCCCCAAGGTGGGTGGAACTAGAGGTAATGATGCTTTCTTCCGTCCTTTGTTGGGTTCTGTTATGACTGGTAATGAGCACAAATGTTGACTAAGTTTTGAAGCTAAAGCCTCATGTATTTCTTGGTTCTTAGAGTGAGGATGCTTATGAGTTTATCTTAGGCTACTATGAGAGGCTTGATAAGTTGGGAATTGTCCATTAGCATGGGGTTAACTTCGTGACTTTTCAACTTCAAGGCGAGGCTAAGCAGTGGTGGAGAGATTATGTGGAGTGCAGATCTTCAACCTTACCCCCATTCTCTTGGACCCAATTTCATGCTCTGTTTTTAGAGAAATATGTGCCTAGGACTTTGAGAGATCGCAAAAAGGATAAGTTCATGGCTTTGGAGCAAGGTGATATGTATGTGGCTACTTATGAGACCAAGTTCCATGCTTTGTCTAGATATGCTACTCAATTGGTGACTACTAAGGAGGAGACGATCTGTTTATTTATTAGGAAATTAAACTCTGAGTTGCAGGTATTTTCTGTTCATATGACCTATGTAGGGAGGAGCTTTAATGAGGTAATTGACTTTGTTAAGAAAGTGAAGGGGGTGAGCCAAGACGGTTAGGTTAAGGCATTAGCTAAAATGGCTAAGAACTCAAGTAACTTTCAAAGTTCTTACTTCAGGGGGTCCGGAAGGCCAACCCTTGCAGCCAAGCCAATCCAATCCGCTATGCCCATCTCTATAGGTAATTACTCGGGAACTCTACCTCATAATTTGATTCAGGATAGCTAGGGTGCTGTACCTTCGACGACAAGCATGCCATCTTTTGATCGTACATGTTACAACTGTGGAGAGCTTGGGCATATGAGGAGAGATTGTCTCCACCCGCGCATGATGGATTCCGTGCAGCAGCATTCTAGAGCAGTGGTGCCTACGGGAAATGGTAACAATGGTCGAGAGCGTCCACAAGGTCGGCGAGGAGGTAATCAGCGAGGTCGTGGGGTAGAGGAAATGGTAACGCAGGCAGAGGTGCAGCGAAATCAGGCAGGGAAGTCACCGGTCAAGATGATAGGGCTCAGTGTTATGCCTTTTTGAGTAAGAATGAGGTAGAGACGTCTGACGCAGTGATCACAAGTACTATTCTTGCTGATTTGGTATTTTAGATATGACTGATTTTGATATAATCTTAGGCATGACTTGATTCTCCCCCTATTATGATGTGCTTAGTTGTAATACTAAGTCTGTAACTCTAGAAATTATGGGAAGGAAAAAGTAAGAGTGGGAAGGGGTGTACAATCCTAAGCAAGCTAAGATCATATTCGCCATCCAGACTAGCAAACTGGTAGAGTAGGGTTGTTTGGCTTATTTGGCTCATATTCGAGATATTGAGGTTGAGTATCCATCTATTGAGTCTATTCCTGTGGTGTCAGAATTTAGAGAAGTGTTTCCTAATGATTTTCCTGGTATGCCTCCGGATAGAGATATAGATTTCTACACTGTTTTAGAACATGGTACTTGTCCCATTTCCATCCCTCCATATCGCATGACTCCGGCAGAATTAAGAGAGCTTAAGGCTCAAATTCAAGAGCTTCTTGATAAATGATTTATTCTTCCTAGTCTTTTCCCGTGGGGTGTTCCAATTTTGTTTGTTAAGAAAAAAGATGGCACTATGAGAATGTGTATAGATTACCGGCACTTGACTAGGGTCACTATTCCAAACAAGTATCCTTTGCCTCGAATAGATGATCTTTTTGACCAATTGCAAGGTGCATCAATTTTATCCAAGATTGATCTAAGGTCTGACAACCCAAAGTTGAAAATTAGGCCTGAGGATGTGCCCAAGACGACATTTAGAACCCGCTATGGGCACTATGAGTTCCTAGTTATGTCGTTTGGTTTGACTAATGCACTTGCAACTTTCACGAGTTTGATGTGTTCAAACCATTTCTTGACTCGTTTGTGATAGTCCTTATTGATGATATTTTAGTTTATTCGAAAAGTGAGAAAAAGCATGCCGACTATCTTCGTATTGTTCTGGGGGTCATTGGGAAATAAAAGTTGTATGCGAAATTTCTTAATGTAAATTTTGGTTGACTTCAGTTGTGTTTTTGGGACATGTAGTTTCAAAAGAAGGGGTAATGGTAGATTCCCAAAAGATTGAGGCGGTTAAGAATTGGGTTCGGCCTAGCTCTGTAACGGAAGTTAGGAGTTTTATGGGGATTGCTAGCTATTATCGTCGATTTGTGTAGAACTTTGTTTCTGTTGCCACTCACTTGACTAATTTTACCAAAAAGGAGATACCATTTGAATGGACTGAAAAATGTAAGGAGAGCTTTCAAAAACTCAAGACTCTTTTGACCACTGCACCTATTCTAGCATTACCGGTTGAAGGTAAGGATTTTATTATTTATTGTGATGCTTCACATTTTGATTTGGGTGCTGTGTTCAGGGCTAACTCTTGCCTATGAATTTTTAGGCCAATGCCTTAATTGGGGGCCTCAAATTTCTATTAAAAAAATCATGTTTAATTTTTTGATGAAAAAAATTAATTATTTATAATAAAAAGTGTGTGTGTGTGTGTGTATATATATATATATATATATATATATATATATATATATTCTTCGCTAACGCTCATATTATTTATCCTTTTTTATTCCTTCTGTACTCTATTTCTTCAAATCTTTGATAGTTAGAGTAATATTCTGTCAAAAATATGAATCAATAGCTGAAAAATGTTGAACAAAGTAAATTACAAATATTTTTTTATTTCTTTGTAACTTTTCATATTAAAGTAGGGTATAGCAAGTTATCAATTTTTTGAATCAGATTCTATGATTCTAACTCTTATCTTTATTTAAAATTTATCAATTTAGTACTTATAGAACTATATTATTGATTCATATAATTATTGTCTCAATAAAATGATGTTTTTCAATGTTGAATTGATAAAGTCTTGCTTAAAAATAATAATTAAAAAAAGTATTTGAAAAAATCATTTATAAAAAAAAATTAAGGAATAATTTACATCTTAAAATTTAGAAAAAATAAATAAATACAGATAAAATTTATTTAAATTTTAGGCCTCTAATTAAAATTTCGCTTTAGGTCTCGAATTATGTTGAGTCGCCTCTGGCTGTGTTGATGCAAGATAAGAATTTTATAGGTTATGCATCACGTCAATTAAAGGTGCATATGAGGAATTACCCAACACATGATTTGGAGTTGGCAGCGGTAGTGTTTGCTCTTTAGATTTGGCGGCATTACTTCTATCGTGTTAAGTGTGAAGTGTTCTCTGATCATCGTAGTTTGCATTATGTGTTCACTCAAAAGGATCTGAATTTGAGACATCGAAGGTGGATGGAGTTACTTAAATATTATGATGTCATCGTTCAATACCATCCGGGTAAGGCTAATGTAGTGGCAGACGCTTTGAGTCGAAAAGCGGTGAGTATGGGTAGTTTAACTTGCTTAAGTGTAGGCAAGTGACCCTTGGCTAAGGAAATTCAGGCCTTGGAGTCTAAATTCATGTAGTTGAGCATCTTAGAAAAAGGTGGGGTGTTAGGTAGCATTGAAGTTAGGGCCACGTTCATTGAAGAGATCAAGGCCAAACAGTTTGAGGATGAAAATTTTAGTGAACTTAAGAAAAGACTGTGATTGGTAAGGCATAAGAGACCACTCTTGATGCGGAAGGTGTGCTCAGGTTTAAAGGAAGGATTTGTGTTCCTCGAGTTGATGACTTGATTCAGAAATTGTTGGTAGAGTCTCATGGTTCACAATATTCTATCCATCCGGGTGTGACCAAGATGTACCGAGATTTAAAGCGAGTTTATTGGTGGTCGGGCTGAAGAAGGATATAGCGGAGTTCGTGGAAAAGTGTCACAATTGCTAAAAAGTGAAATATGAACATCAAAGGCCTGCAAGTTTGCTTCAAAGAATGCCAATTTCAGAGTGAAAATGGGAGAGGATAGCTATGGATTTCGTGGTTGGTCTTCCCAAGACTTTAGGAGAGTTTGATTCTATTTGGGTAGTAATTGATAGATCGACTAAGTCAACCCATTTCATTTCGGTAAGAATAGATTATAACGCTGAACAATTGACTAAAGTTTATGTGAAAGAGATAGTGAGGTTTCATGGGATGCCCTTTTCTATCATCTCAGACCGTGGTACCCAATTTACATCCAAGTTTTGAAGGAAGTTACATGATGAATTGGGCACACAATTCACTTTTAATACATCCTTCCATCCACAGACAGACGGGCAGTCAGAGAAACTATTCAAGTTTTAGAAGACATGCTGAGGGCATGTGTCATTAATTTTGTAGGGCATTGGGATATATTCATACGTTTGTGTGAGTTCTGCTACAATAATAGTTATTACTCCAGCATCAATATGGCACTGTTTGAGGCACTTTATGGGAGGGGATGTAGATCACCCATAGGATGGTTCAAAACTGGAGATGTGAAACCTTTGAGGGTTGATTTAGTGATGGAGCTCAAGATAAGGTGATGAGTATTCAAGCTAAGCTCTTAGCCGCCCAAAGTAGACAGAGGAAGTATGCAGACCATAAGGTAAGAGATATGACATTTCAGACTAGTGATAATATTCTTCTTAAAGTGTTACCCATGAAAGAGGTGATGAGATTTGGCAAGAAGGGCAAACTTGGTCCTCTTTAGATTGGTCCCTTTGAGGTTCTTGAATGTGTAGAGCCCGTGGCCTATAGATTGACTTTACCTCCTAACCTGTTGGGAGTTCACCCGATATATCATGTGTCCATGTTAAAGAGATATCATGGTGACAAATATTACATCATTAAGTGTGACTCAATTGTGTTAGAGAAGGACTTACAATATGAGGAGGAACCGATTGTAATTCTTGATCGTGATGTGTGTAAGCTGAGGTCCAAGGAGATCAAGTCTGTGAAAGTTCAATGGAAGCATCGTCCAGTTGAGGAAGCTGCTTGGAAAACCGAGAGGGACATGCGAGATAAGTATCCCCAATTGTTTGTCGATTCAGATACTATTCCATTCTTTCTTTAGCCTGTTTTCCTAAGTTTTGTAACTTGGGAACGAGTGATGGGTAAATTGGTATCTATTATAACGACCGAGTTTCATCGTTATAGAAAAATCAATGGGGAAAAATTTTTGGGCCGAAATTTTTTTCGTAGTATCTTGAGATTTTCCAACCTAGTCCATATTTGGACGAAATCGGAGTCATTAACGTCTAGGGAACTCTGGTATCAATTAAGTGATCTAATTATGAATTCGATCATATAAGTAGATAGGTAAGTCATTAAGTAATCAGTACGACTTTACGAAATTGAATTCGGGTGAGTAGAACACTGATCCTAGAGTAAACGAGTAATTTCTGAGTGTCGTTGGTTGAAGGTGTGTTATGAAATGGGGTCTTGAAATTATTAAAATAGCTCACTGTTTCGTGTAAGACTCTTTGGTGGGGATTTCCATCGCCAGGACGGAGCCACTGTAACGGGGTGAAGACCGCTGTGGCGGGCCCGATGCGACTTAAGTGGGAAATAAACCCCAAAATTATTTTATTCTGCATTTTTCAAACTGGAGAGCTAAGGAACGAACCAAGGGCTTTTCTTAACAGTTTTCCACCATTATTGAGGCTAAAGGTAATATTTTAACTCCTTGAATTCGTTTTTCGATCAGTAGAACGGGTAATTATCGATGGGGGAGGGTTTTAATATGAGAATTATGGTGGAAAAAACCCTAATCTAGGTATGATGATCATGGGTATGATCTAGGGTTGCTAGAATTGTTAGAAATCCGGGTAATTAGTGATTGTTTATTGATTCCCGTATTATATTGACTGTTTGTAGACAAAGAACAAGTGGAGCAAATCTGGAAAGGAATAAACCAAATTTCTTAGGGGTTTCAAGCTTGTTTCGAGGTAGGTGATGATTGTGATTCTATGATTGTGTGATGTATGTTTGCTCTTACTTCATTATGATACATGTATGTATGCGAATGTTGCATTATTGATCACATTAATTGTAAATGAGGATATATGAATGATGAATGCCATGAATCATGACTTGATTGTATGATTATGAAAATGTACTTTGTGATTGTGGCTTGTTGAATGGATTGGGTGTTGTATTCCAGCACACTAACTTGAATTAGTTGCCACGTTTTGGCATAATCATTGGATCAGGTACCACGTTCCGGTATGCTAACAGTTTGGGTTTGGGTTTCATAAGAGGACCAATGACTTGATATAACTGTGATATTTGAGAATCGTGAAACTTTTCGTTGTTCGTAATTATTGATGATATTGTATATGTTCGGTGTATGCATGTTATTGTATTATTGTAATTAGTGGGATAGCTGTGTGATCCTATCAGTACTTTATGGTTGTGTACTAATACTACGCTTGCTCTTTCTTTGTTGTGTACATGTCATCTTCAAGCGGCTTTGATAGACCATGCTTAGAAGATCAGTGATAGTCGTTCGAATTCAAGGGTGAGCCAGTTCTTTCGGGCTGCCATGAGTTCTCTTTCCGTCTATGTCCACATTTCAGACTTAGATTTTTTAGCTAGTTATTAGTTCATTAGTTTGGGGTTGTATCCCTTCTTGTTTAGACTCGTTGAACTTTAGATGTTTTGGTATATTGACTTTCAGGATCTAGGCGTATTTTTTCCGCATTGTTTAGTTGTTAGGTCATTTGGAAGTTTATGGGAACTTCAGTTTTTAGCTATTTAACTTGCTTCTGTAACTTAAATGCCTTAGTATTTTGGTTTGGGTTGTAGTAATGGTTCTCCCACCGGAGGGTTAGTGTGGGTGCCAATCACGGTGGTTTGGGTCGTGACAATTTTAAAAATTAAACTTTCATCATAGTTAACTTAAAAATAAAATTTCCATCTTATTTAACTTAAAAATAAAATTTCATCTTATTTATCTTAAAAATAAAGCTTTCATCTTATTTAGTTTAAAAATAAAACTTTCACCTTATTCTGTTTTAAAGTAAAACTTCAATTTTAAGTTTATTAAATTAAAAGAAATTTTATTTCCAAAGTTATCTACATTTTAATTGATATATAAAATACAATTTTTAAGTGAGTAATAAACTATTTAATTGACAATCTGTAATTTAATAGTGGAGTAAACATTTTAAGAGAAATCAAAATATAAATAAACATAAGAATTGGACAAATAAATTCAACTTATAATATATTAAGAAATAAAACTTGTATTTATAAAAAATGTATTTTTTTAATAGAAAAATATATTATCATAAAAACAATGAATAATTAAGGTTGTTAATCTTATTATAAATGTTGTTAAAAAGTATGTTAATATACATGAATATAAAAATGATGTATAAAAGAGAGTTTACGGGGGTATTTTTGTTATTTTACGACTTTATTTCAAGATAAATTATTTTACATACTTTATTCCAAGATAACTTATCTTAGAACTAATTATTAATCCTGAGATAAGTTATTCTAGCCTTCAGGACCCAAGATTTTTGCTCATGGGGTTCGAAATATAAAGAAGAAGTTAAGGTGGTAATGTAAGTGTGCGTGAGCCTAGTAGCCCCTTGGCATGCTCTTTGTACAAGAATCATATTTATTTCATTTCATTGGTTTATAAAAGTAAAGACTAAACTAATCAAATATATCGAGGACAAAGATGCATTCATAAGAATTTTAGTGGATCGACTGTATTAAATAAGTTGATTTCTAAAACACGTGAAAATTAAATGATGAAAAAGGGAGAGAGATAGGAAAGAAAGATATTTACCTTATCATGCTAAATTTAACTCACTTTATTATAGCGTATTAAGCATTTCTTTTTACTTTTATCTTGCTCCATCGAGCATTCTTAAAATTCTTGTGCTTTGTATACTTTTATTTTGTAATGTTTCACTTTATATTTCACTTTTTAAAAATTTTAAATTAGTATCCAATTAATCAAATATTACTATGAAAATCGCCAAGATTCTCTAAAAGTGTGTAAGAATAGAGTTATTAATATTATAATGCATATTCAGAAGATAAATAAATAGCATCGTCAATTTTTTTAGTTCATATAGTTCAATTTACGAGGTTAGTCTTAATTTATAAAAAAAATAAAAATAAATAACGAATAAATCAAATAAGTTTAGTTTTCATCTCTCTAAAATAGAATTAAAAATATAAAAGAATTTTCATGATTGCTATTACATTAATATTTTTAAAAACATGTTGACGATATTTAAGTCTTCATTCAATTACATCTAATTTGCATTTAAAAAAAAAACAAATTATTTCTATCTCAATTTCAAGTAAAATATAATTCATCGTGTTTTAAAAAAGTTATTCAAACGTATATGAAAAAAGAGTTACGTTGAAACAAAATGAATAATAGATATAAAAAGAATAAAATATAAAAACAAGAAGAATATGTCTAATAAATTTAAACAAAAACAAATTAAAAGGAAGAAATGGAATAAAAGGAAAAAATAATGAAAATGAAGAAGGTCTAAGCCCAAAAGGTCCATTTTCCAAAGCATTAAAAAAATAAAAGGGGGAAAAATGCTGCCAATGGGATTTGAACCCATGACATAGGGGCATTTCATCAACCACTTAACCAATGATCCAAGTCTATTATTTATTTTTAAGAGTTCATATTACTATATACACACATAAAATCAGAATTTGACGTTATATATATAGTCCAATTTTTTGACCCCCTAGCCTCCACCTAGGTCCGTCCCTGCCAGACTTTACAACCAAACAAAAAATTAAAGACTATTTAAAATTTATCCCAAAACTAAATTCCTCTTATTCATCACATCAAATAACCCTTAATATTAATTCTTCTATTACTTATATAAATGTAATTTTAATGAGCTAATAAACGATATTTATGCCAAAGAAGAAATGGAGGAGGAAAAAAAACAAAAGTTAAGGAGTAATGAGCCAAGATAGATAATAAAGTGAGACCCCACGAACTTTACTTGTTAGGCTCGCTGTAAAAAGGTTAAAACCCACACTTTTACCTGCTGTCAGAAAATTTTACTGGCTAATTTTTTTTTACCTCGGGAAGGTCATCTGTCTCCTCTTTCTGACAAAAAGAAGTAAAGAAAATATAATTGTACACTTAGGTCCCACTATTTAAAAGAGCATGTCATTTAACAAATAATTGGACGGATAGCTAACGCCGTTAACATCCACTTCTTATCAACAAGTCCTTTTCGAAGTCCCTTTCACTGGGAACAACTCTATTTCATGGGTAAACAGAAATTCAAAATAAAATAATGATAAAATTAATTGATGTTCTTCCTTTTTTTTTTCTTCTTTTTTTTATTATTAATATTAGGTTTGCTTTTAAAACTGTCCAATTCGTATCAATTCCATCATTTCAATTATGCTTTTTGTTTTTAGTATTCTTTTACTTTTATTTTTTGCAACCTAGTTTTTTTTTTAAAAAAAAATGGGGAAAGGCATAGATTCCCCTTGAACTTATCTTGAAAAGTTAATTACACGTTTAAACTATTATGATGATCTATTACATATTTTTACTAATTAAAAGTGAATTTATTTACCCCTGTGACGTGTAACACCACTCACAATATGTGGTGTCTTATACTCGCTACCACATCAGTATCATGTCAGATGTTAAAAAAAAAAAATTGTATTCTTTTTATTCTTAATTAACTTTTCTTTTGTTAACTATATTTTACACTAATTAATCTCTCATTAATTATTAAAATTCTTTAATAATTATATTTTATTCATACCAAAATTACAAATAAGAAAATTTCAACAATGACCGCCAAGAACACTAATCGAAATCTAGAGCTGATTCATGGAGTGGAAAATTCTCTCATTCACTCAAAAAAGCCCGTCATAGCTACGGCGGCTAAGAAATCCCCAACATTCCATCCCGCCGATGACATTAAAAAACCATTTGTTAACAAACACAATCAGAACTCATAAAACTTAGATTGATGATAAGTAATTTGCTAAGCAAGCTGAGAAGAATTAAGTCGAAGAAGAAAGGAGAGATTTTTGCTTAAAAGAAAGAGGAGAAAAATGTGCTCCCCTTCAAGAGGGTGAGGGTGAAGAGGAATAGGTGGGTTGTTAAAAAGAAAGAGATGTGGAGGGTGGTTGGGGTTTAATTGGCTTTGACTTATTTTCTACTTTAATAAATTAGAAGTGCCTATTTTTATTTTTTTAAAAAATTATTTTTCCACATCAGTTTTAGGGGGTAAGTAAATTCACTTTGAAGTAGTAAAGTATGTAATAGATCGTCATAATAGTTTAAGCATGTAACTGACATTTCGGAACAAATTCAGCAAGGAATCTCTGCCTTTTCCCTTTTAAAATCAATTTTTGAGAAATGTTTTTTTTTTTAGTTTTTTTTTTATTTTGACTTTTTATTTAGTATATTTAAAATCATAAAATTAAAAATTATTTTAATATATTATTCATAAACTTACTTTTGTACTATCATAAAATTTAAAATTTATTTACTTTTTAAACTTTTATATCAAATTAGAATTAAATTAAAAAAATGAAGTAAAGAGAGTAAGAGTCAATTTAAAGAAGCTTAAAACTTATAACTTAGTTTTCAACTTGCTTAACTTGCAATTTGGAGCAATATGCCCAAGTTTACCACATTTATAGCATTTTATCTTTGAAAGATCACTTCCAGATCTATCCGTTCATTGCATAAATTCAATCCTTCTTGTGTGCAGATTCCTATAATTTTTCCATAACTCAAAGTTCCATAAGGAATTTCAATCCTAATCCGAACGTGATTCATAATCATCTTAAGATCCTGATGTGTATAACAAGCCGTATACCTTTTCATATTGTCGTTGTCAAGCTCTAAAGTTTTCAACTAAAGGTATACGGTTGTTATACACTGCAGGATCTAAAAATGATTGTGAATAGGGCTGTTCAAAACCGAACTGAAATCGATAACCCGAACCGACAAAAAAGTTATTGGTTTATAGTATTAGGTTATTGATTTAGCGGTTTTGATGTTGGTTTTGATTTTTTTTGTTATCGGGTTATCGGTCCTTAACGGATTGAAGTCTTTTCTTAATGGGTTAACCGATAACCCGATAGTATATTAAATAATTATATTTATACCATTTTGTATATAAAGTCCTTGACTTAGAGTTTGATTTCCTACTTTTATTTTTGGTCGTCTCAAACACTTGGTTATTCTACAATGTAAAAGTGTTTGCTTTTGAGCAAGATGTAACTTGTGAACTCATGTGCATGGTTTATTTGGTTTGTCACCTTGTTTCTAAGTGATTTTCAATGTTTTATTTTTGTGTTAAATCTTAACGGTTAAACCGATAACCGAACCGATAACAATCAAAAACTGATAAATCAATAACCGATAAGTCAATATCTTAATGGTTCTATAACGGTTTAGCATCTCTACAAACCGATAACCAATATGCCAACCCGATAAATTTCAAAACCGAACCGAACCGACCGATACGCAGGCCTAATTGTGAATCAGCTTTAACGTGACTGGAATCAGACTAATACGTCTTACAGTGGTTTCGAAATTTATGAATGAAATCTCGATGGATTGACAGATAGGCAATTGACTATCATGGTGCATCGTATGTTTATGTATGCAACTATTTATAAGAGTGTTAAAAAAACTGACAGAACAATCTGTAAAATGATTAGTGCAGGTTTTACTGGTCAGCTTCGCGGATGGTGGGATAATTATCTTAGCACTATAGAAAAAGCTTTAGTCGTAAATGCTATAGCCACCGAACGGATCTAAGCTTTATTTAAATATAGAGAAATTTTAGTATGTTTCTTCAACTTATCGTATAACGGGGCTAAGTCTTTAGAGAGATGTTTGTAGAACGGGGAGATATAATTTAGACTTCCCAAAAATCTCTGTAATTGAGTCCTGTCTGTAATAACATCAGAAAACTTGTCAGCAAAATCAATAGCTCTTTGAATGGGAGTAATCTTCCTTTGAAAAATTTGATGTCCTAAAAATAGAATATCTGTTTGGAATAAACTCATTTTGGGTTTTGAAATAACCAATCCATTTTGTATTACAACTTTTTTTTGAAAATGTCAAGATGCTTAATATGCATTTCAAAAGTTTTTGAAAATACTAAAATGTCATCAATATAGACAATGATAAAATTCATATAAGGATTAAAAATGTCATTCATTCTTTTGTGAAATTCAGAAAGGGACTTTTTCAAACCAAAAAGAATGACATTCCATTTGTATTGTCCAAATGAAACATTAAAAGCAGTTCTATAAGAATGTTCTTTAAAAATTTGAATTTGCCAATATCCTGATTTTAAATCAAACTTGGAAAATATATTGACATCATATAATCTTGATAAGAGATCCCTTTTATTAGGAATAAGATACCTGATCCACTTTAAGTGTTTATTCAATGGTTTATAGTTTATAACCAATCTAAGAACACCTCGTTCTCTTTCAGCCGCATTATTAACATAGAAAGCTATGCAAGACCAAGGAGATTTGGATGGTTTTATCAAACTCTTTTGTAAGAGATTATCAATCTCAGTTTTGCAAAACTCTACTAACTCAGCATTCATCTGACAGGGCCGAGATTTAGTAGGGATATCATCCTCTAAAAATCTCATAAGGAAGAGTCACAATATGCTTCTTGCTATGCAAGACCAAGGAGACTTGGATGATTTTATCAAACCCTTTTGTAAGAGATTATCAATCTCAGTACGTTTTTGCAAAACTCTACTAACTCAGCATTCATCTGACAAGGCCGAGATTTAGTAGAGATATCATCCTTTAAAAATCCTTCAGATTTACAGGATCAAGGACCTGGCGGTAATCCACCCAGTCATAGATCTAGCAAGTCAAGCATCCTTAAGCTAGCGGCAGTCCGCCTGCTAAAGAATCGAAATACACAAGAATATTGTCATAGTTTTTAAGATTGCATGGTAAACCTTTTACCCGAGCAAAGGGTCTGTTAGAATCTAATACATACAACTTATTAAGCCCATGTGTCTGGCAGTTCTAACCGGGTATAAGGTGCCCTACTTATTAAAACTCCTTTCGGGCTAAAAATCACTGCTGGCCAGACGGAGTCATTAAGACAAAGCCAATAAGAGTAGTACTAGATTCGACTGTACCTCAATGTCTAAATCAAGTCGAAAAGCCATACTAAAATTCCTTTATATTTAAATAAAGCTTAGATCCGTTCATGGTCTATGTAAAAGAGAAGTTAGTTATTCGACATAGATAATCTTTAACCGGACATAGTCCTAGCTAGGAGAGACATACTAAAATTAAAGACTAAAATAATTACCTTATAAAGGATGCTGTCTTCAAGATCCAAGAACTCTGAAGAACTGATCGATTTATTTATATGAATATCGGAACAATGATCAAAAAGAGACTTTACAAAAGATGTACAAAACTTAAGAAAAGAGAGAGCACTTGCTAATTTTTTTGATGCTCTTTCTAAAACAAACTAATACTTATATAGCAAAATAAAAAGACGGAAAAAATCTATATACAGTGAAAAAGGGCCCACATCTGGGTCCCTGAACAGTGTATCAACTGTTTAGTGGGGATTCAACAATAAATCTTTTGTTGAGTAGACCTTTCTTCACATGATTATGTTTGTTTGTCGTATTCTTACCTTTATCTAAGGCCTTCATTTGTTGTAGAAAATCTTCCGCATCTTGTAATTCAGTGGCCGACAACATATGATCTGATTCGGCACGTTGTGAGTCTTCCACATCATTGCTAGTTTCACTTCGCATTGAAGTGTCAGATTTATCAATCTGAGTTATGGTTTGAAGTAAATTCTTTCTTACTTCCTCGAGATAATCCTGAATCATTTGTTCTTTATCTCTTTCTTGAAAGAAGATTCTTCTGGCAATATGACGAACTGAGTTATCCTCAATAATTTTCTCTGGACGAATTGTTTTATAATTATCAATTTTAATTGAATCTATAAGTTCTTGACCAATTAATTATTTGGTCTTGGGATCTTGTTTTAAAAGTTTATCCCAGAAATTATTATAATAAATTCTGTAAAGATAAGGAATATTTTCCTCATTACTTCAAGTATCCATTTATGCATCCAAGGTATTGAAAATTCGATAAAAAAATAGATTTGATCTATTTTTTCAATCCAACATACATGATCTTCTCGATATAGTCTATTTAGATTTGGTGATACTTAAGTCCATTTTTTGTATAAATTTAATAATGGTTTTGGTAGGATCTGAATAGTTGGACTGTGGTATGACCGCCAATTAATAAACCAATTTGTATTAGTTCAACAAAAATCTTTGCACATACCTTTACAAACCAAGTGTGTTTGTGTTTATCATTGTTGTAGTATAATACTTTATTGAATGCTTGGATATAATCCCAATAAGTAAAATTCATTCTGGTATTGTTGAGACTTATTTGTCTTTCTTTCATGGTTGACATGCCCCAGTCTTCAGCAGATATAATCTGCTTTATAATGATTTTGGAAAAGTTATAACTTTTTCTATGTGGGTTATGACCCATGCCGGAAAAGTGATGAAATTCTGCACTTCCTGTACTCATCAAGATTTCTTCATAATATGATCGAGTTTTATATGACTCTCCTAGAAAATATAATCCATTCACAAGATACCTTTGGAATATCTTCCACGGTTCATCCTTTCGCTGTAAATCAGAATTTTCTAAGATAAGTATTATTTTTCTTTTTTGCAATTTTTCATAGGATTTAATATCATCAGAATCCTCTCTTATAACTGAAACAAAAGTATCTTTTTACTTCTTATCTTCCAAATAGGCCTGCATATGAGCATATAATGGACTGTCTTTTGGAATATCTTTCAAATTAACCAATTGTTGCGAACTGGATGAAGACTCTTCTTGAGAAGAAGTTCTTTTATTAATCAAAGTTCTTTTTCCCGCCTGTATAATCGGAGAATTTGATTTAGATCTGTATGACGATCCTTGATATGATCTGGCTCCATATGATGGATTACCATAGTCGCCTCTGTTTGTGGTTGTTCTTCCCCTTCCTCTTCCTTTAACGTGAATCCAAGGTGGATCCATCTTGCAAACGTAGCGACCTTTCGTTATCATTCAGAAAAATAGTCTGTCAGATAATTATCATCTGAATAATATTCTTTCTGAATATGAAGAAAATCTTCACTTAAGATTTTATCAATAATTTTTGCAATAATATAAGTTTTCATATCTCTAGGTAGATGTGTGAGAATCCTCAGTATTTCAACCAAAGTTTCATCCTCAAGGAAAGTTTGGAAAAACATAATTTATTGAATATGTTCCCTGGATAAGAAATACGGTAAGGAATTATCAACTCCCTTTTTGTATTGAATCTCGAAATCGAAAGGGGCTAATTGCACTTGCCACCTGGCGAATATTAATTTTGAAGCATCGTGCTTAAAATCTTTGTCAAACATAGATTTGACCGATTGAGCATCAGTTTTTATCAAAAACTTCTGGTTATATAAATCGTCCTGAAATTTAAGGACGCATTTAATGATGGTTAACATTTCATGTGCTACCGTAGCATATTTCTGCTGAGCTTCATTCCATTTACCAGAATGAAATCTAATCAAATATTCTCTCTTGTCTTGAGGAATAATCTGTTTAAGAATTCCTCCATAACCAATATAGGATGCATCCGTCTCGATAATCTTTTGCCTAGCAGGGTTGGGTAGAGCTAAACATGGCAGTGATTGTACTCGCCGTTTAATTTTCTTTACTAGATTGGCAAGAGTCTCATTCCAGGGAGACTTATTATCCTTCTTCAACCTATCGTATAACGGGGCTAAGTCTCTTGAGAAATGTTTGTATAACGGGGAGATATAATTTAGACTTCCCAAAAATCTCTGTAACTGAGTCCTGTCTATAATAACATCAGGAAACTTGTCAGCGAAATCAATAGCTCTTTGAATGGGAGTAATCTTCCCTTGACAAATTTGATGTCCTAAAAATCGAACATTTGTTTGGAATAAACTCATTTTGGGTTTTGAAAAAACCAATCCATTTTGTATTACAACTTTTTTGAAAATGTCAAGATAATTAATATACATTTCAAAAGTTTTTGAAAATACTAGAATGTTATCAATATAGACAATGATAAAATTCATATAAGGATTAAAAATGTCATTCATTATTTTCTAAAATTTAGAAGGGGTGTTTTTCAAACCAAAAGGCATGACATTCCATTCATATTGTCCAAATGGAACATTAAAAACAGTTCTATAAGAATGCTCTTTAAAAATTTGAATTTTGCCAATATCCTGATTTTAAATCAAACTTGGAAAATATATTGGCATTGTATAAGTTTGATAAGAGATCTCTTTTATTAGGAATATGATACTTGTTCCACTTTAAGTGTTTATTCAATGGTTTAGTTGATAAACAATCTAGGAACACCTCGTTTCCTTTCAGCCACGTTATTAACATAGAAAGCTGTGCAAGACCAAGGAGATTTGGATAGTTTTATCAAGCCCTTTTGTAAGAGATTATCAATCTCAGTTTTGCAAAACTCTACTAACTCAGCATTTATCTGGCAGGGCCGATATTTCGTAGGGATATCATTCTCTTAAAATCCTTCTTCATAAGGAAGAGTCACAATATGCTTCTTATGATTCCAAAAAGCTCTTGGATGATCTGCACAAATATCTACCTCAATCTGCTCAGAAATCAATTTGATTTTTTCCTTCACCTTAGTAGATTTTAGAGAGTTCAAAATATTCATATTGAACAACTCCAATTGTAATGAGTCCATATGACTCCTCTACTTCATATTAATCAAGGCATAAATATCCCTAGTTACTGGATTTGTAACAAAAGCATAAGTTATCTCGTTATCTTTGTAATTTGCTGAGAAGCCTTTCGCATCGATTCTTGTGAAAGGATAAATTGCATTTATAAAAGGAGTTTCAAGTATAATTTGAGGGTTTAACTGACTTTTAACCAAAAAGAAGAAGTGATGAATGCACACTTTATTCTGGCAAATCTTCACATTGGGTAACTTATACTCTATATCTAGAGCATGACTAGAAGCAGATTTCATCAAATGTGTAGGTTTTTGAAAGTATTTAGTTGGTACTAAACCTTCCTGAATACAGCTAACATCTGCCCCGCTATCAATCATTGCAATGTTAGTAATCAAAAAATTATTATCAATTAAAATAGCACATTTAATATACCATTTATGAGCCGTAACAATTTGCATCATTCCCAAAAACATATCTTGTTTAGGATCAGGATTAACATATTGAGTTTGTTCACCTTCAACTTGCTTTCCTTTGTTTTTTAAAAATCTTTCTTCATTATTATTAATCTTAATCTGATAATACGGTGATCACAATTTAGTTGTTTTTGGTTACGAGGTTTAATTTCTCCTTTCAAATTTTCAACTTCTATTTTCAAATTGTCAAGAGAAGAATCTTATTAGAGAAAATTATTTTTCTTTAAAATACGGTCATCTACTTCTTTTAAAGAATAAGGTCCTTCATATTCAAAATCATTTAAATCATTCTTTTTCTTTTCAAGAAATTTTGAAGAACTAGCTTTAATTGAAGTAGCATTTGAAGCAGCCAAATTAATAATTTTTTCATGAAGTTTACTATCAGTAACTTCCTTTAAAAGTTCAATCACATCATCAGACGTGATAGTATTCATATTAAAATCTTGAAATTGTGATTGAAATTTATAGATTTCGTCATCTTCGCAATTGCAATCAAGACCCTGACAAGTATCACAAGTATTAGTATGATTATTATCATAATCACAGAAATCAAATAATTCTACGCTAGAATCCAAACTTGATTCATAATCATCTTCAGATCCTGAAGTGTGTAACAAACCGTATACCTTTTCATATGTGTCGTTGTCAAGCTCTAAAGTTTTTAACTTGTTTAACTTGCAATTTGGAGCAATATGCCCAAGTTTACCACACGTATAGCATTTTACCTTTGAAAGATCTCTTCCAGATCTATTAAAAGATTTACAATAGCTCTTTCTAGCTTTTCGATCTTCTTTCGATCTATGCCTTCGCTTAGAGCTTTTCTTTTTGTGCGAATCTGCATCTTTTGAAGACCTGTAATATTTGTCTTCCTTAGTAGTGGGGTTGGGTAGACCAAATTGTTTACAAAAATCTCCCAATTGAGATCGTTCTTTTAGCTTATCTATCTTAAGCTGTCGAGCCATTTTTAGTTCATTGCACAAATTCAATCCTTCCTGTGTGCAAATTCCTATAATTTTTCCATAACTCAAAGATCCATAAGGAATCTCAATCTGACTTCCTCTTAGAGTTTTTTGAACTCTTTTAGCGAAAAGAGGGGGAAGTCCGTCTATGAACTTGGCTTTCTAATATTCAAGCTTATTTTCGGGTAATTCCATAACCCTAGTAAGATAGGTATCTTTATACCATCTAAAATGTGCCAAAGTCCTACATCAAAGACCATTGAGAAGAGTTCTTACTGTCTCTTGTTGATTGGTAAATCTACCATTAAAATGTTCCAAAATAGTAAGAACCAGGGTATAAACAACATCTTCTCTTTTTTTACCAAAGCCATACCCAGATTATCAATTTCTTCATTGGTGGCTATAACACTTACGACTAAAGCTTTTTCTATAGTTCTAAGATAATTATCCCACCATTCGCGAAACTGACCAGTAAAACCTACAATAATCATTTGACAGATTGTTCTGTCTGTGTTTTTAACACTCTTACAAATAGTTGCATACATAAACATACGATGCACCAAGATAGTCAATTGCCTATCTATCAACCCATCGAGATTCCATTAATAGATTTTGGAACCTCTGTAAGACGTATTAGTCTATTCCAGTCACATTCCTCAATTAAAACATCTTGTGGAGTCGGACAAGGATAATAATACGTGTTCATATTAGGCTTGGTAGCATATCTACTATTTTTCTTGGGATAACCCCTGAGTTTATTAAACTCTGAAGAGACTTGGTTTTTAAAATCAACAGTATTTTCCATTTTATCAGTAAAATCTTGCGATAAGTCCATAGAACCAAAATTTAAACCAGAAAGCTTCTTATCTACAAGCTCTTTAATATCTAAATCGAAAAATTTCTTATCATGAAGATCTTCCAGATTTTTCAAAGAACTAGGTTTAAAATCAGAGATTTCTAAAGGTCTTTGAACATGAGTAGAAACTACCGTAGGTTTTCTTTCAGAAGTAGAAGCAATATCTGTAGAAATAGCAAAATTAGTTTTAGGTATATCAGCCTTAATATCTTTTATTAAATTCGTTAAATCATCGAGTTTTTTTGTCAAGAGAGCTGATATGCTCACCCAACACTTTAACATAAAGACTCAAATAATTATTTTGAGTAATAAGTTTATTAATTTCAATAATACTGATTGAAGCAATATCTTCCTCAATGAATTTTTGAAAAGCTGAGAAAGTAATATCAATATTGTTTGGTAAACAAACGATGACTGAGGAGGGTATATAGCTTTCAAAAGATTCCCACTCCCATCTTTATAAGTTTTTTCAATAACGTTAATATATAACAGTAAATATGTGGTTATAAACCAAGGAACAAAATATATAATTTGATTATGAAGAGAACAAGTTTCATAAAACTCTTGAGAAATACAATTAAGATCTTCTTTGCTATAAGCATAAAAAAACCAAGTGTTAAATTGATTCCATTTTTCATCAAAAAATTCTTTTTGAATATGTTTTCTTGCCAGAGAACCTGGACTAAAATCAATCGGGTGTGAAAATATTAAGAATCGTTTAAATCAAACTTCATTTCAAAAGCTGAAGGAATATCCTTATCAAAAACATTGTCATTTACCTGAACTATATTAGTTCGTGGGTCGATCTTTACCTTTTCGACCACTGAATTTCCATCAGAACCAATAGTATGTAACGAAGCCACACGATCTCGGGCTGGACCATTAATTGGATCGATAGGGGAAATGTGATGAATCGCAGGCAAAAGTCTACAACTTGATAAAGAATGTCTATTAGTACTGTGATTCATAGAAGACATTAACCTGTTGTTACAAAATGACTGCCTATGAGGCGCGTATCTATTATCGGCAAACTGTATACAAATCCTTCCATCGGGAGATATGAGAAAAATCAGAATTAGTAACAACATCTGTTAACTGATTTGGGAAAATTACTGAATTTAGAGTCCATGAAGTAGGGGAATCTATTTCTTCTCACTTAATTAATAGGTCTTCTATTAGTGACCTTAGACCTTGCAAAATTGATTTCCACCAAAATAGTTTGATTAGAAATATCATATAAATTTAAAGAAGCTTAAAACTTATAACTTATAATAAAAGTCATAAATTAAAATTTTTAATTTGAGATATTTTGATTTAAAAATAAGTGTTTAGAATGAGATCAGATCCCTTGAGTTTGAAAGAGTTAAGACATCAAGCATTTTAACTTTTACTCTTTTTTTTGCCTAATACAGATATGTGTTGTGCACGTAATATATTTTGATTTTTTTTTTTTGGCAAACTTAAGAATTTTTTTTTTTTTTTTTAACAATCTTAAAATTATCATATTATTTAGACATATAATTGATAATTGAGCAACTTTCACATATAGCAAACATAAAAATTATATTTGTATGTTATAACTATAGTTTGCATAATTGCGCTCCATATCAAATTTTATGTTTGCTATGAAGCTTTTGATTTGTATAATTCGCTACAAACATCTAATTTTATACAAATTGTTCAGTTTTGTATAAATTCATTTATACATTATAATTTGTATAATAAGATATGTATTTGTATAATTATAAGTGTATAGGACAAAAATATATGTATTTATATTTGTATATACACTTTTCTCTCGCTTTATACAAACACAAACGCATTTTATACATTTTATACCAAAATGTATAAAATGACTAGTTGTATACCGAAAATGGCTAATTGTATACCGAATCAGATGACAAAAAAAGGGGATGTTTGCTGCGAATTACAATTAAAATAAACTATGGCTATAACCATCCTAATTTGGTGTAATTACACTATGTCTCCAACCCGTGTGGTTGACCATGTAATTTCCTGATAATTACCTGGTGTAATTACAAACTGATTACTTTTTATTTAGTTTTTAAATTTTTTTGTTCTTATTTATTTTTGGTTCTATTATTTTAAATTCTTTTTTATTTTATTATTCTAAAAATACATTTTTTATTTTATATTATTTATATTTCATTTGTTTCTCATTCTCAACCTTTACTTCATGTGATTCGACAATTTTTTTTGTATTATCTATTATATTTATTTGTTTATTCTATGTGTATTTTTTCATTAGCATGATTTTATTAATATTATAATTTTACCTTGAAGGAAAACTAATTGTTGAATAAGGTTATATATTTACATCTTTTTTTAATTTTAAATTACATTTATGTGCGTTAGGCTGAAATTTGACATAAGAGTAAAACATTAAATTTCTTTTCCAATTTATATCTTATGTTATATTTTCAATTTCATTTGTTTGTAGTATTTAGTTGATATTTCTTATTGCAAGTCATAAATTTTTTACTTAGACTTGATAGATTATCTTTTAGTCAAATATATTCATAATTTATAACGTTATATTTATCGTATTAATCTTTTTGTAAACATGTATTTTGTGATATTCAGAGAAAGCTTGTACTTTAATTTTTATTATTAATTTAATTAATATATTACTAATTTGAAAAACATATCAATTAATTTTTTTTTTATAATATTAGTTAAGAACATATGTTAGTAACAAGTCGTGATGACACCTATATTCCCAACCGATAGGTAAGACAACTCAATAATTTTACCAACTCAATTTAATATAATAAAATAGAAAGATAAGTGACCAGCAAAAATTCTGAATACCAAGTCTTTCACAAATATGAAGTGCGGAAAAATTGAATATCACCCATGATTTAGTGGTCATAAGTCTGTTGCAGTAAAACTGAATTAATCTAAAGTATTTCTTTTATCTAAATTACACCTCAGACAAACCATTGATACTATACCCAACATTCTCAATGTTGCAACTCTTATTTACTTGGTTATTTTGCTAACCACATCATAACATCTCACAGCACACCACGTAATGTAAACTCTCGCCACTCGCAAACAAAATTAAAATATATTCTCATCATTAGTGAGAAAATAAAATAAAGAAGCTTAAATCTTTTACTGAACTACATACGCATGACAGGGAATGAAAAAATAAAAGTTTTCTAAAGTCCTCTAGCCTCTCAAAGATAAGTAGCATACGTCTCTGTATCGACTCATAAGACTATTGTCACGATCCAGACCATCGTGATTGACACCCACACTAATCCTTCAATGGGAGAACCACTACTACAACCCAAACTAAACCACTTAACCGAAAATTACGTATTTAAAGATACGGAAGTAGGTTTAAATGCTAAAGGAAAAATAGAGTTCCCATAAACTCCCAAAATATCTAACAAAACAATTGCGAAAGAACAACCCCTAGAACCTGAAAGTCATTATACCAAAACTCTACTAACGACGAGTCTAAGAACAAGGGGTACAACCCCGAAACTAAACAAACACCTTAAACAAATAGTGTGGGTTTGAAAAGAGTGGACTTAAACAAGAAAGATCCATGGCAGCCTGAAAGAACTGTCTCACCCTTGAATCCGATCACGCTCAATAGTCACCTAGCTGAGGTCTATCAATAGCCACCTGAAGATGCCCTGCAATCTACAAAGAACTAGCAAGTGCGGTATCAGTAGACAACCATAATGTACTGATAGGATCACACGGCTATTCCATGAAGCACAACATATATTAGAATTACAACAAGGTAAACACTTATATGCACATAATATATACACACATTGATTATCATTTCAAGAGCAATGCACGATTCCACATTCTCAATAATAAGTAGATATAACAAATAAATGGTTCTCTCATGGAACCCAATTCAATGGTCCTCTTATGGAACCCATACCCAAACTTTTAGTGTGACGGATCGTGACACTCGTTCCAAGTTAGATCATGACACCCGTTCTCTAATATGTATGTCGGTATGTGACATCCAATCCCAATTAGTGTATCGGATCGTGACACCTGTTTCAATGTTTATGCCGGTACGTGTTAACCGATCCCAGTTAGTGTTTTGAAATATGACACCAGCTCCATTTAACAAACCACAATCACAATCACAATGTATATTCTCACAATCATACAACAAGAGGTGATTCATGGCATATAGTTCTTCGTTCATACTTATTTACATTAGGTGTGATCAATATGCTTAATTCATATGCATGCATGCATTACAATGAGGAAATTACTAACATACATCACGCAAAAAATGAAATCACAACCATCACCTACCTTAAATCCAAGCTTGAATCCCCTAAGACACTTGAATCTTTCCTTTCCAGATTCTTTCTGCTTGTTCTAGGTCTACAAACAATTTATATACGCAAGGATCAATAATCAAAGGCCTTATTACCCGGATTATAATCAATAATATCAACCCTAAGCCAAGCCCTTGATCATCATACCCAGATTAGGGCTTTTTCCACCATAGTTCCTAGATCAAAACACTCCCCTATTGATAATTACCCAAGAAACTAGGTTCTACGGATCAAAACATAGATTCAGAGAGTAAAAACCTTGCCTTTGGTGCTAGAAAAGGTGAAAAACCTTCCAGAAATATTCCTAGGTTGTTCCTTAGCTCTCAAGATCAAATGTTGCGGAATAATAACGTTTTTGGGGTTTATTTCCGACTTAAGTCGTGATTGTCACGCTACAACTGGACCCATCCCTCTACAGTGGCCCCACTCTAGCAGCTGGAAAGACAGAACATCATAATCATAGTTTCAAACCCCCATTTCAAAATACACCTTTATCCCATGACACTAAAAAAATACCCTTTCTCTCTAAGATCAGTTTCGGGAGTTCTATTCACCCAAATTCGATTCCGTAATGTCGTACGAGTTTCTTAACGTCTTAGCTTTCTATTCATGTGATCAAATTCATAATTAGTTCTCTCACTCATTACCAGATCTCCCTAGGCCTCATTGACCCCGATTTCGTCCAAATATGGACTAGGCTAGGAATTCTTAAGTTACTACCATTTTCTGTCCCAATTCTTTCCCTATTGACTTTTCTATAACGAAGGGATCAGGTCGTTACAACTGTACTAGACTTAGCTCTTGTACTCATGAGACCAATGAACCTAGGGCTCTGATACCAAATTGCCACGACCTAAAATTACAAGTCGTGACGGTACCTATATTTCCAACCGATTGGTAAGTCAACCCAATAAGTTAACCAATTTAACTTAAAATATGAAAAGGTAAGTATCAAACAAATAGCTTAAATACTAAGTCTTTTAAATAAACTACATAAAACTGAAATACTGCACCAAGATTTAATGTCATATGAACAAGTCCAAAACTAAATGACAAGTCTAAATGTAAGAAATATCCTGTATGGTTACTAAACAACTGAATAAATAAAGAGCTGGAGGAATCTATGGACCACCAAACAACCAAGCAACTCACCATAACTCCAAGATGACTTAAGCTCTAACTTACAAAGCTCCACGAGATGTGCTCGTACTCAAAATATAATTTGCACCACAAAAGAGTGCACCAAGTGTAGTTTGAGTACGAAACTACGTGTACCCAATATCTCTCATAGACCGACAATGAAGAAGTAATGACAGAAATATATAAGAAAATCATCCTTAAATTTTACAAGTCTACATTACACTTATCGACCAAGCTTTATCAATAGAGATAATTAAATCACACGTAATGTCCAAATATTGATGAAGAACATAATCAAACAAGAATAGAGGATGTCATGAGATGCAATGCAATGCAACACCATGAAATGATATGCCTGAAATGACAAGTACTATCTCAACCGTATATACACGATACTTCTCGAAAATACCTCGAGAGTCATGACCTATGAGAGACTCGTGAGATCCATTATTGATACAGACGATCTCCACATGCCTGTGAGGATGATCTCAATGAAGTACCATAAAATCAAATAATCCCAGCACAGATGATATTCATGTGCCATCTTAGCTTATATCTCTTGATAAATTATACTGAGACCACCTTGTGACTTCCATCAAACGGACACTATACCAAGGTGGTCAATTTGTCACTTAACTTGAACTATTTAACTTCTTTTTAGTAC
Organism: Solanum bulbocastanum; assembly: GCA_037074985.1. Classification (NCBI taxonomy): domain Eukaryota; kingdom Viridiplantae; phylum Streptophyta; class Magnoliopsida; order Solanales; family Solanaceae; genus Solanum; species Solanum bulbocastanum. The sequence goes on from CM073604.1 coordinate 33,647,430, forward strand.
ACCTTTAGGTATTTGGTGTTCATACTTTACTTGCTGATAAACGATACATATTAATATACTTGAGATGATTAGAATACCTCAAACTATGGGGTCTCCTCCATGACCAGTCTAGTCAACTCACCTATCCCAAGAACATAAGAATGATATTTATCCTAAAAACCTCCCACCATTAAAATTTCCTCCTTAGCTTCTCCTTGCCACCGTTTGTCTTGAATCTAACACAAATTTCTATCACCAAACCGTCAAATTTGAATCTACTTCAATACGAACTACCTCACCTCCATGTAAATCAAAACTCTTTTAGATTCTGAAATATCAAGTCTTACAAACCAATTGGCTAAGGACTAGACATATGTAACCAAATGACACTCTCCCACATGTAACAAAGGTAGGCTACCCATGCTCACTGCCTTTCAACCTAAGGTATCGACTATCACATTCACCTTGCCCAATGATGAATGATAGTCATCTCATAGTCCTTGAACAACTCTTATCAACTCAGTTGTCTCAAATTGAGGTTTCTATGATTAAATATATATTGAAGATTACAATATTCCTTGAACATCTCATAATGCACATCATAAAAATAATGCCTTGAAATCTTTAGTACAAACACTATAATTGGTAACTCTAAGTCATGGATAAGATAATTCTTCTCATGAACCTTCAACTACCTCGAAGAATAAGATATCACCTTCCCTTTATACATTAATACAGAACCAAGATCAATTCAAGAATTATCACATTATACAATGAAAATGTCTCCCTCCACGAGTAGAGTCAAAATCAAAGTAGTAATTAATAAATTTTGACCCTAACTATATTTGTTTTCAAAATTCATCTATTTGCCTTAAATATTGTGCAGTATCCAATTTCCGCAAGGCACAATTCACTGCGTGAAAGTAATAAAAGGGATAAAATAGCAAAAATAGATAAAATTCATAAAATGACTGTGACGGTTCAATCATCTAGTTGAGGAGGCAGTTTGGGAGTACGCGTCAGACAGGTGGATCATATAACCCCATTTGTTTTAAATGTTCAGTTGCTTTTATTATTTTATCGTTCGAGGATGAACATTTATTTTAGTGGTAGATGATGTAACGACCCACTAGGTTTTTTTGAGCACTAAACCTCTTTCTATCATAAAAGACTCTTCCCATAAATATTAAATAGGCATTCAAACTATTCATTTAACTAAAGTTATTAATTGATGGATATTCTTTTAAATAATTAATTTAATTGGTGGTTAATGGGCCAACTCCATAATTTATTTACTATCCTTTGAAACTTGGTATATGGGTAACAATAAATTAAAGCTTAAAGGAATATAATTTTTTTTTATTTCAAGTCTTAACACAAACCCGCTTCGACCTTGACAACCAGAAAGAAATCAGGTAACCTAATTAATGCTCCTAATTTAAATTACATATACTTGCCGCCTGATGGATATATAATTACTGCTTGGTTGATGGATTACTTTCCTATCAAATCTTGAATTGAAGGTGTTGATTGATTCTTGTGGATCTGCAGATGTAGAATTACAAGTTGGGGTGTGTTTAGTTTCATCATTTGGAGGGATATTTTATCCAAGATTGAAATTTTTTTATCAAAGATTTAATTTTTATTATCAAAGATTGAGACTTTTGATTCACAGATGGATGTTTATTAATTTTGATGTATGTATATGGTGCTTATAGAGCTTTCTTTATTATGGGTTTTATCAAGAAACAAGACCTGGGTACTAAGTGCAGGAGGATTTTTGGTCTGGTACATAATTTCCATCCAAGCTTGATTTTTGAAAAGGTGTAAATTGTATTGGGTGTTACTTCTTTTGGTTTGTAATTAAAGAAAGAGATCTTGTTACTGTTGCAAAAATTAGGTGTTTGTTATATGTTGATTTATAGGTGTAAACATGTCCTTCAAGAGTATAATTCAGGACGAGTTTGGGAGCATTTCTTGAAAAGGATTTAACTCTAGGTCACATAAGGTGGTTTAGAATTTTACTGTGACACTCTATGCTTTTGTAACACCCCATATTCTACGTGTACTAGTTCAATTTATATGATGCTTATAAATTGCCTTGTGGTATGGTTATGGACTTGGTTTCCTATACGACTAAGTGAACTCAAAAACAATTCAAACTCGGGATAGTAAAAGGTGGTATTTGATGTAAAAGTCAAAATGGTCAGTACGTATTATTGCTACAGTCTTGTAAAGAAACTAAGATTGGGAAAATGGTGTAAAATAAGTGAGGTGCTTGCTTGTCTAAACTAAGTTAGTAGGTGACAAGTAGGTGATGTACCTACTTAGAACTAGTGGAATGCGGTTTAAGTGAAAAGGGCAAGTAGGTGATGCACCTACTTAGAATTAGTGGACTGCATTTTAAGTGAAAAAGGCAAGTAGGTGATGCACCTACTTAGAGTTAGTGGATGGAATTTTAAGTTAAAAGGGGCAAGTAGGTGATGCACCTACTTAGAATAAGTGGACTGCATTTTAGTGAAAAGAGCAAGTAGTTGATGCACCTATTTCAAAACTTGTGGCAGAAATTGAGGAGGTGATGCACCTGCTTGCTTAAAAGTAAAGGACCATATTATTTCTCCAATTTATTAAGTTAAAACGTACAAAAGGGACCTCTAAAGAACTCAAGCTTATCACATCTCCTTCATCACTTATTCTCCAAAAAATTGCTCCCAAGGAAAGCCATAAAAGCTCCAAAAGTTCTGGTCTATAGCTTCACCATTAAAATCTGAAGCAAAACCTTTGTTTTTAAAAGTACAAGTTAGTAGAACATATCCCATCTTAAGTTAGAATTCAAGTGAATAATCTGATTTAACATCAAGTTAAGGGGAAGAGGAGAACCTAAACCTTGAAGAATCCAAGTCTTAGTAAGTAAGGTTTCTGTCCAGCAAGGTAAGCTATGAAAATTTTCATCCCTCTCTTGTTCTTGCATTGTTTGTAAAAGTTTTTATGTGTTAATGAACTAAGGAGTGTTGTCTCTATATGGTGTGAGCTTGGTAAATGTTCAGGAAGGGTGTTGGTTGGGACAGCCTTGGAGTGGAGTCCCTTTAAATTTTGATTGTTAGCTTGTTTTGAGCATCTTAAATGTAATGTTAGTTGGAACTCACGGGATGTTGATCAGAAGCCGTATGTTCATATTGCTATTTCCACATTGTGATTCTTAGGGACTATTTTGTGTATCGTAAAATAAGGGGGTGTGGCTGGATATGTGCAGAGAAGTCATGGGAACTGGTTATAGGATAGAACATTAAAAGTGTAGTGATACACCACTTGATTGAGTGTTGCATGAGCTTACTTCCTGCCATCCCTTTGTATATTGATTTCAAAACATTATCAAGCCTGAGGAGTTCGGAGGACCATATAAGAATGTTGTATAGTATATGAAAAAAATTAAAGGAGAATGGATGGGAAGAACACCCTTGATGGGAACAATTATAGACTTACAGCCAATTACTGTTTTGGTCTGATCACCTAGCCAAAACCTGTTTATCAGCTACTAATGCTAGTTTTATTATTTACTCCATTGTAGATAAATAATGTGAAAGGAAGACGGTTAACTCATTGTAATATCCAAAGTTGTGTAGCAAGGTATGTAAGATTATTCGATTTCCTATTTCTTTGGCATGAATCCAACACTTGTATTACAAAGTAAGATTTCTAAGTGTCCTTGGTAGTGACTGATTAAAGATCATCAAAGTACCCTTGGCATATAATTCCCTTATATAAATCAAAATGATCCTAGATTAAAAATGGTACATATGTTTATATGTTGGATATAATATGCCTATATCATGCCAACTTGCCTCAATTATCTATACATATGTCATCTTTTCACATGTTCATATGTTCCCTTTATTGGTTATTACTCCCATTGTGCTAGACTGTAATGTTACCGCACAAGATCCCTACTTGCTCTATTGTACATTTTATATGTACTTACTTGGAATATGTATCCATCCTAAAGTTGAATTTTCCCACGTTCTCCTTTGGTTCCACATTCATGTATACCTTGTATTTGATATTAGTTAGTAAGTATTGGGCTTATCATATAGAGTTCAAATCTCTTGGCTGAATGTTAAATGTCTTCACTTGATATGTGCTTCAATTTGAGATGTCAAAATGCTTACTGTGTCATATAAGCTCCTAAGTATTACGTTGGTGTCACATTTGCTTCCCATTTCATTGTCATTATGGTAAGTCCATATTCGTATGTCTTCTACCACTAGTCCATAGTTCCAAATCTCAACAATGACTATGACCACCAAAACAACAATCTCAAAAAATTTATGATCACCAAAAGAACAATCTCAAAAGAGTTATGAACATCAAAACAACAATCTCAAAGATTAAAGAATCTAAGTGAATCAATCTGTATAATTATGGGTGGAAGCCTAGGGGCAAATGCCTAGCATGGGTCGATCCCAATTGGTATAGAAGGGTGGCAGCTCAGGGGTGAAAGCCTAGCATGGGCTGATCCCAATTGGTATAAGAGGGTGGCAGCTTAGGGGCAAAATCCTAGCATGGGCCAATATTTGTAGAATTATGAGGACAGCATCCCAGGGGTTAAAATGCCTAGCATGGGTCATCCTCTTCTACCGCTGATTAGCCGGTCATTTGTATCATATGTCTTATAAATATTATAATGCAAAGAAAAGTAAATAAAAGAATGCAACATACATGATTCCACAAGCATAAGCAACGGTGGTCTCTAATCCTTATCTATTTGTATTTGGTTTCACTTGAGCTCTCATTTTACATATGATTGCATTATTCCTTACATATTCAGTACATTCTTTCGTACTGACGTCCCTTATTGGGGACGCTGCATTTCATGCTGCAGGTACATGTACTCAACTAGTAGATCTCCCCAATAGAAGCACATGATACTCAGTGTTGTTGGTGAGCTCTAGGTTGATTCGGGACTTTGCTGAGTCTTTACTATGCGTATTTCGTAGTGGTACAATCATGGATTCCAGTTGAGGCATTGTAGACATTGTAAAGCTATCATCTGAATTCATAGTTTCACTTGTCATATGTATCGGTTCAGCTAATCAACATGTGTTGTATATGAAGCTTCTCATTAGTAAATATATCTGCATAGTAGTAGTTTACTTTCTCATCAGAGGTGATTTGTCAAGCATATGTTCATATAGTACTTGTCTGCCTCACCTAGGGTTGGGGTGTGACAGCTATGAGGCAAAATTGTTTCGCTAATATGCCGCCTGGGTATTAAGAGATGTACTAATGAGGATTGAAACATCTAACTCTGATTGGCGTCTGAGAAAAAATGTGGTTTCTTGTGCGGTGTTTGTAGGAGTTGGAGAGAAACAATGAAATAAATTATCAAAACACCTGAAAATTGTGAAAGTTTGACGTTCACATCTCCTTGAAGTAGATTGTGAACGTTATGAAGCTCTGAAAAAGGGAAATAAAGGATATTGAGGATTCATGACACTCGACATTCGAAGTATAGATAGTCTTAACATACCTCGAATGCGAACATATATTTGGCATCCTTAAGATCTTGCCTTTCCCTTTCGCAAAGCTTCAAAACATTCATAATTTGCTTCAAGGAGATGCGTACAACAATTTTATGCAATTATCAGGTGTTTAAGAATTTCCATTATTTCTCTCCAACTCCTACAAACACCAGCACAAGCAACCACATTTTTTCTTAGATGCCAATCAGAGTCAGACGCCTTAATCTTTATTAGTACAACTCTCAATAGCTCATGTGGCATATTAAACTAACAACTTTGCCTCAAAGCATCGAGTGTCACTATACAATCCTGAACCACCCTATGTAACCTAGAGTGAAATCCTTTCCAAGAAATGATCCCAAAATCATTCTTCATGTCCCAAATCATACTCTTGAATGACATGTTAACACCTATACCTCAACAACAACAATATCTCTTTCTATAATTACAAACCAAATAAAGTAACACCCAATGCAACCTATACCTTTTCAAGAATTAATCTTGGATGAAAATTTTGTACCAGACCAAAAATCATCATGCACTTAGTATCCAAGTCATGTTTCTTGATAACACCCATAATAAAGTCACCATGTGCTGTACAATCCACCATAAACATACATCAAAATTGATAATCAGCCATCTGTAACATGTCCAGTTTATTTTTATCGGACCCCAAATAATATTTGAGGGCCCATTAGTGGATTTTCCCTTGAGTTGAGCTGTTGGTTTCTGGTGTAGGTCCTTTTCTCAGAAATCCAACGGTTCTATTGAGTTCAAAATGTCGAATTAAGTGGGATAGCATATTCAGTTTATTTTATTAGACCCCAAATGATTTTTGAGGATCCATTCGGGGATTTTTCCCTTGAGTTGAGTTGCTGGTTTCTGGTGCAGGTCACTTTGAACTTCGTGATATCATTGCATGAGATTGTCACATGGTATCATCTCACATTAAAATTCCAGTATTCTCCATATGCATTGCACAATAATACTATAAAGCAATTAACATGCACACATTATATACTCTGAAAAACAACAATCATCACCTACCTCGAATCAACCCTTGAAAATTCTAAAGAACATGAGCTTTTCCTTGTTCATGGTCCAAATTATAATAAATACATAATAATCAATCCATAATGACCTTACAATACTGGAATTATAATCAAATCCTAAATCCGAATCCATTCCCAATATTATCCTATCCAACAAGCGTTCATTCCACTATTAATGCAAGTTAAAACCCTTCCCCAAAATTTACAATCTAGATTCTAAGGCTTTATAATTAAAATACAAACTAGAAAAGTAATTAACTTACCTTTACTGAGAGATTATTGGAAAAGCTAAAGAAACTGCCCTAAATCGCCCTTTCAAATTCCAAGAATGAGATTGCAGAAAAATAAGAGGTTTTGGATACTTCTCTGCATTAAAACCCGATTTACCCTACTATAATGGCGTCTCCATAGAGGCTCAACCCACTATAGCGCCAACAAAGTGATCTCGGTATAATGGTGTGATTCCCGCTAAAGCGACTTATACAAATCAGAGACTTGGAAGCCTTCCCAAAAGCCTCCATTTCGTAATATATCTTCGATCTTTGACGTTCTATACTAACCCCTTCACACCAAGTTTGATATCATAAATTTTACTCATCCGAATTTTATTTTTAAAGAACATATGATATCCTTTGTGTCTTAGCTACTAGAAAACGTGACCCACACTTAGACATATCACTCAATCCATTCCTGAATTGCCCTAGGCCTCACATTGCTCAGATTTCATATAAGACTAGTCTAACCTTAAAAATTTAAGTCAACTTAATTTTTTTTTATCCGATTTCTTTCACCATTGGTCTACCCATAATAATCGGAACGAATCTTACCCATAATTCCTTCAAATTTGACGAAAAAGGTCATGGGAAACAAAAGAGGAGAAAATGATGGTGAGAGAAAGTGTTGCATGTTTTTTTTTAAATATAAATAAATTGAAATGTAACTTTTTTCAAGTAAAAAACTAATTTTAAAAATAATTTTTTATTTACAATTCATTATTTTTAAATAATAATTAGTTTTGACATATATGTCATATGCCTTTATATATTCGTAACTTTGACACGTCACTGACGAGTGTATTACACTCTCCTTAGTGTTTTATTAATTATTAAGAAAAGTATCAAAATGACACGACATAGTCCTATGCGAGGTGTTTAAAATGAGCAAAACCTAGTTGAGCTATTTACTGAAAATTGGTACCAACTTCATATACCCAACCATGAGTTCCGCCTATAAAATTACACATGTTTTCTTATATACATTTAACTATAGCTAATTCACCCGTATCTTTTGTCAACTAGTTATTGGTTTAATAGATAGTGATAATCCGTGCTAGCACGGATCCAATATTGTAAAAATCTAAAATATTTTTTTTAATAAACTTTGTTTTAATATAAAATTATTGTACGGAAAAAATAATACGTCTAAGTAGTTGTCAAATTAGATGTAACACCCTTTGATTATCAATTATTGGAGACTGAAAAATATATATATTTAGGCACAAAATATTCATTAACAATATATGATAGCGAATGATATACTTTTAACACATACATAGAGATCGTACTATTTACATTTATACTAACTATTCATATATTTACATAAAATGCGTCGTATATTTTCTTGAAGTGATTAGTGTTTATAGCACTTGTGAAATTGTAAAGTGATAAACCAATATTGGAAGAGTGATCAATGCACAAATCTATATTAGATTGTAGTAGATTTGTATTAATAAATATCATATATTTTCAAATAAGGTCTATATTTTCAAATATAATTGTTTAGGCTATATTAGAGGCTTCATAGATTAGATCAGTTTAGATTCTAAAATTTTAATTAATGTAAGAAATGAAAAATCTTTCTATTTTATAGGATATTATGATTTTGACGGTTTGAACTTAATAAACGCTTATGATGGGAATTTCTTTCTATTTTGCATGTTTCATGATAAGGTTACATTGGCTGAATTTCTTAGAAAAGTTAAGTCATCGAGTGCTAGTCCTGCCTAGGCTCAGTGGATCACGTGTCCTAGCTAGTCTATAAAGCTATGTCTAGTAAAGTCTTGATTATGGGTGTGATGTGTGTCAGGTTTACAATTAAGAGGTTATGATATATTTTCTCTATCCAAGAATACTTGTCCACTATTGATTTTGCACATTTTTTTAATAAACTATAAATAAAAGGATAATTTTACAATATCACCCTTTAAATATAATAATTACAATGTCTTAAAAAATATAATAATAAAATTACTATAATTAATGACAAGGGTAATTAGAAATTAATTGCAAAATTATTCATTGATATCATAAAGTTGACAAATATTGTTGGACATCCCAAAATAGCATAGTGGGAAATTATTGTTGGATGGAGGGAGTATTTAAGAATGTTACTCTTCTTTCATTTTGTAATGACCCGGTTGGTCATTTTTAGGTTTTCCATGGAAACTACCATTTTCCCCTCCCAATGTCGATCCAGAGTCATTTTTGGTTGAGTTTGAAAAGTTAGTTTTGAACTTTGAGTTAAAAGTTGACATTTTTGGTAAGTTTTGAGTTTGAATGGCCAAGTTTTTAAGAAAGTGATTTTTGATGTCTTTTGGAGTTTCAAGTTTTGGAATGAGATTCCATCGATTTCATCAGTCCCGATATGTGAAATCTGATCCGTGATAGTTTTCGGTTTTAGTTTCCGAGTCTTTTTGAGGATTTGAGATCCTAAGTTGTGAAATTGTGGAATTTTAGCCTTTGGGTTGACTTTGGCCAACATTTGGAGTTCAGATGCTCGGATCAAAATTTCGAGAGTTCCATTGGATTTGAGGGATAATTTTAGGCATAAGTGAGGTCTTGGTTGATTTTTGAGAGGTCCCAAGTTTGTTTTAGCCTTTTTAGGCGTTGAGTTAGTTTTTTGTGGTTTTCATGGATGTAAGGTGAAGTGTTTTGACGGTTCCATTGAGTTTGCAACATCGAGTATAATCAATTAGCATATGTGGTTTGTGTTTACGGGCTTTAAAAAGAATCATGAGGGTCTTTTTGATGATTTTGAGTTGGCTGATTTTTCTGTGTTCTAGTGCAACCCTCCACGTTAGTGGAGCTTTTGGCGTGTTTGTGGAGGGGAGGGGGTGAGAACCCCACATTTTTGGAGTCTCGACCGCGGTCGTAGAAGACCTGCTGTGTTTGCAGGAGGTCAAAGTGTTGTCCTCCGTATTCGCGAGAGACCTGCCGCGTTCACGAAGGTTCAGTCATTAAAAACCCGCGTTCATGGGCAGGGGTCCGCGTTCGTGGAAGACCCCTAGCAGTTTTAAACCCAAATTTTGGAGTTTCTTCCCTTTTTTCATTTTAGAGCTTTGAGAACTCGGTAGAGGCAATTTCAAGTGGGTTTTTCAAGATAAAATTATTGGGTTACATTTCTTAACTCTAAATCTTTGATTAACCATTATTATTGTTGAATTTATGAGTTTAAATCAAGATTTTAGGTTGATAAATTGGGAGTTCTTCGTGAACTTGAGTTTTAAAGAAAAAAAATAAGTTATGAACTTATTTTCAAGTTCATTTTTGAAACGATTTTCCCTAATGAGTTCCTAAAGCCTTGAGTAATGTTTTTCAAGTATTAAATTTTGGATTCTGACCTTGATTTTTGGAATTGGTTATTGTGTTGATTAACCCACCTTTCAAGGGAATTATTGTGGGTGTTGTTGTTTCCAGAAAGTGATTGCGAAGATTTGCTTATTTATTGATTGTGTGGCTTCAAAAGTGGTTCAGAAAGGGAAGACTCGACTATTAGAGTGATTTTTAATTGATTTAAGGCAAGTGGATTCCTAAACCTTGTATAAGAATGAGTGAAGGGTTTGAATTGTCCACTTGTTATATCTAAATGAATAAAAGAGGGTTGAAATGAAAAAGGCTATGTGTTGAACATGATGATTTGAATTTTCTTAATGTAACCCTTATTGATTGAGTGATGAGATACTTGAAAGCATGATTGTGGACTTGAATGGTGCAAATTGTTGCCTCTTCTATGTGGTGTGATATTGCTTGAGTGCTTTGATTATTGAACACTGTGATGAGACATGTGATGATTGTGATGCTGAGGTCTTTATCGGCGAGTGTTATTATATCGAGTTATTTACCAGTGAGTGTTATTATGTTGGGGTCTTTATCGGCGAGTGTTATTATACCAAGGTCTTTGTCGGTGAGTGTTATTATGCCGATGTCTTTGCTGGTGAGTGTTCTTATGCCAAGGTCTTTGCCGGCGAGTCTTATGATGCAGAGGACTTTGCCGGTGAATTTTGTTGCACCGAGGTCTTTGTCGGCGAGTGTTAAAAGTCGATGGGAATTGGTTCCGACTAGTGATAATCATTGTGACTTGATACACTTGATGTTTATACGTAACTTACAAGGTTTAGAATGGTCCTAGGATGATGTCTCACAAGCCACATCTAGTAGAGTCAAGCCAATAGAGATGTTGTAGCTCCTGTGAATCCTAATGTGAATTAAGATGCTTCAAGAGTGAGGGACTTTGCAAGGATGAACCCTCGGGAATTTTATGGCTCCAAAATGGAGAAAGCTCCTCAAAGGTTTATCGACAAGGTCTATACAGTACTTGCTATTATGGGGGTGACTCCGGTGGAGAAGGAGGAGTTAGCCGCTTAACAATTGAAATATATTGCTCAAGTGTGGTATGATCAATGAAAGGGAGAGAGACTGGTAGGATCGGGTCTCTTAGAGTGGGGATTGTTTAAATCGGCATTTCTTGATAGGTTCTTTCCCCTCGAGTTGAGGGAAGCAAAGGTGCAAGAGTTCATTAACCTTCGTCAAGGAAGTATGAGTATTAAGGAGTATGCTCTAAAGTTCACCCAACTATCCAAGTATGCTCCAACTATGGTGACAGACTCAAGGGCTAAGATGAGTAAGTTTGTGACGGGCGTATCAAACATGGTGGAAAAAGAATGCCGTACAAAAATACTCATCCATGATATGTATATCTCACGTCTTATGGTGCACGCCTAACAAATTGAGGAATCAAAATTCAAGGAAAAGAATAAGGAAATGAAAAGGGCTAGAACCGGTGATGGGAACTTTTCCAACATTAGGTCCGATAGACAAGGTCTACCTAGGTTTAGATAAAGGTTTTCCGATCAAGGTTCCTCTAATTCTCCTTCTAAGTTCAACCAAGAGAGGGTGTCTAACCCTAGGCCTAAAGGAGGTAATGGTAATGGATTTTCATAGTCCAAGTCTAATTGCACCAAGTGTGGAAGGAGGCACGAGGGTAAGTGTCTAGCCGGAATGGATGGTTGTGGTAAGGGTGGTCATCAAGTGAGGAATTTCCCAATGCTTACGACTAAAGGAAGAGAAAGCAAGCAAGCTCATCCTAGTGGTTCAAATTCCAATGCTCCGAAGCAAAACCTCTTTTATGCTCTCTAATCCCGAGGTGACCAAGAGAGTTCTCCGGACGTAGTCACCATTATGTTAAAAGTCTTTCTTATTGATGTGTATGCCTTGTTGGATCTCGGTGCTACTTTATGTTTTGTGACTCCCTCTGTGGCAATGAGGTTTAATGTTCCTCCGAAAGTGTTATTAGAACCTTTTTCTGTCTCTATCCCTATTGGTGATTCTGTGGTGACTAAGAGGGTCTATAGGAGATATCCCATTTCCTTATCCCACAAAGTTACTCTTGTTGACTTGGTAGAGCTTGACATGTTAGATTTTGATGTAATTCTTGGTATAGATTGGCTTCATGCATGTTGTGCCTCTATTGATTGTAGGGATTGGGTGGTTAGATTCCAATTCCCTAATGAGCCAATTCTAGAGTGGAAAGGGGGAAATTCTATGCCTAGAGGTCAATTTGTGTCTTATCTTAAAGCTAGAAAGATGATTTCGAAAGGTTTCTTTTACCATATTGTTAGGGTGAGAGATGTAGATTCCAAAACCCCTACTCTTGAGTCGGTCCCCGTTGTAAATAAGTTTTCGAAAGTGTTCCCAAATGACTTACCAGGTATTTCTCCCGAGAAGGAAATAGACTTCGATAGTGACCTTATCTTAGATACACAACCTATCTCTATCCCTCCTTATAGAATGGCTCCGACAGAGTTAAAAGAGTTGAAAGAGCAACTAAAGGATTTGTTAGATAAGGATTTCATTCGATCGAGTATCTCTTCATAGGGTGCTCTTATGCTGTTTGTTAGAAAGAAAGATGGGTCTCTTCGAATGTGCATTAATTATCGTCAATTGAATAAAGTGACCATTAAGAATAAGTATCCTCTTCCAAGAATTGATGACTTGTTTGACCAACTTCAAGGGGCTAGTTATTTCTCTAAGATTGATTTTCGTTCGGGTTATCACCAATTGAGGGTGAGAGGAGTTGATATTCCAAAGACGACTTTCTAAACTCGGTATGACCATTATGAATTCCTAGTAATGTCATTTGGTTTAAATAATTCTCCGGTGGTATTTATGGACTTGATGAATAAAGTGTTTAGGCAATACCTAGACATGTTTGTGATTTTGTTTATCGATTATATTCTGATCTATTCAAAGAGTGAGAATGAATATATGGACCATTTGAGAATCGTGTTGCAAGTTCTTAAGGAAAAACAACTTTTTGCAAAGTTTAGCAACTGGCAAATTTGGTTAAGGTCTGTAGCTTTCCTTGGTCATATTGTGTCAAGTAAGGGAATTGAGGCAGATCCTAAGAAGACGGATGTGGTCAAGAGTTAGCCTAGACCTCTAAATCCTTCGGACATTAGAAACTTTTTGGGTTTGGCCAGTCACTATAGAAGGTTTGTTGAGGGATTTTCTTCCATTGCTTCTTCTTTGACGGCTTTGACTCAAAAGAAGGCTAGGTTTGTGTGGTTGGAAGCATGTGAGAAAAGTTTCCAAGAGTTGAAATATAGACTTACTTTCGCTCTGGTGTTGACCTTACTGGAAGGTACAAATGGTTTTGTGGTGTATTGTGATGCCTCTAGAGTTGGGTTGGGATGTGTGCTTATGCAAAATGGTAAGGTGATTGCTTATGCTTCAAGACAGCTTAAGATCCATGAGATGAACTATCCTACCCATGACTTTGAATTAGCGGCGGTTTTGTTTGCCTTAAAAATATGAAGGCATTATTTGTATGGGGTCCATGTAGATGCTTTCACTAATCATAAGAGTCTACAATATGTGTTTAGTCAAAAGTACTTGAATCTTTGCAGAAGAAGATGGCTTGAACTATTGAAGGATTATGACATGAGTGTCCTTTATCACCCTGGTAAAGCTAATGTGGTAGCGGATGCTCTTAGCCAGTTGTCGATGGGTAGTGTGGCTCATGTAGAGAAGGAAAAGAAAGAGTTGGTTCGTGATGTTCATAGGTTGGCCCGACTAGGTGTTCAACTAGTGGATTCCACCAAGGGTGGTGTCATGGTCTATAATGGTTCTGAATCGTCCTCCATGATGGATGCGAAGTATAAGCAAGGTCTTGATCCAATTTTGGTTGAGTTGAAAGAAGCGGTGCTTAAGAAATCCGTTAAGGTTTTCTACCAAGGGGGAGATCGGGTACTTAGGTACCAATATCGGTTATGTGTTCCGAATGTTGATGACTTGAGGGAACAAATTTTAGAGAAAGCCCATAGTTCTCGATATTCTATTCACCCGGGAGCCACCAAGATGTACTGTGATCTACGGGGAGTCTATTGGTGGAATGGGATGAAGAAAGATATTGTGGAATTTGTGGCCAAGTGTCCGAATTGTCAACAAATGAAAGTTGAGCACCAAAGGCTGGGAGGTTTGCCCCAAGACATTTCCATTCCTACTTGGAAGTGGGAAGATTTGAACATGGACTTTATAGTTAGTTTGCCTCGCACCCGGTGACAACATGACTCTTTACGAGTAATAGTAGATCTGCTGACGAAATCGGCTCATTTCCTTCCCGTCAAGGTTTCTTATTCGGTGGAAGACTATGCTAAGATGTACTTGAGAGAGATGGTAAAATTGCATGGTGTGCTATTGTCTATCATTTCCGATAGTGGTACCCAATTCACTTCTCAATTTTGGAAGTCATTCCAAAGGGGTCTTGGTACCAAGGTTAAGCTTAGCACAGCTTTTCATCCCCAAACTAATGGGAAAGCGGAGCGTACTATAAAAACTTTAGAAGACATGGTAAGGGCTTGGGTGATTGATTTTAAAGGTAATTGGGATGACCATTTGCCATTGATGGCATTTGCCTATAATAATAGCTATCGCTCGAGTTGTGGTATGTCTCTATTTGAGGCTCTTTATGGTATGAAGTGTATATCTCCTATAGGTTGGTTTGAGGTGGGTGAAGTTGCTTTGATAGGTCCCGAGATAGTATATGAAGCTATTGAAAAAGTTCACCTTATTAGATAAATGTTGAAAACGTCTCAAAGTCGACAAAAGTCTTCTATCAATGTTAGAAGAAGGGATCTTGAGTTTGATGTTCATGATTGAGTTTACTTGAAAATCTTAACTATGAAGGGGGCAATTAGGTTTGGTAAGAAAGAGAAGCTTATTCCCCAGTATGTAGGCCCATATCAATTTTGAGATGTATTAGTAAGGTTGCCTATGAGTTAGATTTGTAAAAATGAGTTGGCGTCCGTGCATCTAGTTCTCCATGTCTCTATGCTTAGAAGTGTGTTGGAGATCTGACATCCATAATTCCCCTAGAAGGATTGGGAGTTGATGGAATTTTCTGTTGAGATTTAGGACCGGCAAGTTAAGAAGCTAAGGAATAAGGAAGTTGCTTCCGTAAAAGTGTTGTAGAGGAATCATTTAGTTGAGGATGCTACTTGGGAGGCCGAGGTCGATATGATGTCCCGATATCCTCATCTCTTTCCTTTTACTCCTATTCTAACTTGAGGTAATAAGTTCCTCTTGAGTTTTCTTGTTTTGGGAGTCGTTATATGTGCTTTCCATGATTTCCCTTATGTTATGCATGTTCATGAAAGCTTATCTTTAGAAAGAAAATGAGATTTTATGATTGATGTTCCTCATGTTGTTGTGCATTGAGTATGAGTTGCCAATTGACTTCATGAGATGAATTTATGAACATGATTTTGATATGATTTTTTAGAGTAAATAGGGTCCATAAGATTTTGTTGAGCACGCTTATAGCTTGGAGAAGGTAATTCCTCCTAAGAACATGAGAAATTTTGAAATTTCATGCATAATGGGTTGTTAGATGCAGTTCCTACTTCCTTGTGGTGCATTGAGTACGTTTGAGTTGGAGTTGATGTTTCCTCCTTGTTTCTGTGAATTTTGATTATGTTGCATGCATAATGGGATGTTAGTCTTGAGTCCTTACTTTTGTAAGGTGTCTAAAACGTCATTCGAGGACGAATGTTCACAAGGGAGAGAAATTGTAATACCCCGAAAACTAGTAGGCTAAACTAGAGCTAAACGTGAGGGTTATAGTCAAGGAAGGAGGGAAAGGGCCAAGGGAGTGGGCTAGGGCAGCCTACCTTGGTGTAAGCACTACCCCACCTACCACGCCCACCACCACGACCCTTGGTGTGGCTCATGGTGGGCTAGGCAGTAGCCTCCCTAAATCTTCCAAAAATCAGCCCCTCTTTATAAGCCACTTCACGGCTCGTGGTGAAGACCACAGATCATGGGAAGTCTCGTGGAGGGGAGTTAGTGTGTGAGGAGTTGACAGAAGGTGGCTTAGGCACTGCCTTAAGGCCCACGAGAGGGACCATGACTTTTGGAGCCCTCTGTGAAGGTGCCTTAGGCTTGTGGGGCTAAAGGCACACTTTCCTAGCCATTGCCTCAAGGTACACAAAGGGGACCACAGATCGTAGGACCTCACGTGGTCCCTGGGTAGCTCACTAAAAGTTGAGGGCTAAGTGGTCTTTTCCAGTTTTAATCCAATTAAAGTGAGGTCATTTTGCCTAACTATAGGACCATTATATAAGCCTTTTTAACTCTAATACTCACCCAATTAAGTCATATTTTCGAATCCCAAATCAATTCCCCAAAGTTCATCCTCTCAAAATATTATCTCTCTAGAACCTTGAAGAAGAAGAAGAAGAAGAAGGAGATTCAAGCGCGGGTTTCAAAAGCAAGCTTTTACAAATCGATTTCTTTGGGTATTGTGATTAAGGTATGGTAATTTTCATCCATGGGTAGCTTTCATCCATGGAGTCCTCTCAAAATCTCCAATTTCAAAAGATAGAAATCCCCAATTGTTAGGGTTTGATTCCAAAGTCATGGTTTCCTTTCAAACTTGATTTAAATGATTGAATTGAGTTATATTAAGCATGAATTGATGATTTCCTATGGTTTTTATGATGTATCCCCAAGAACCCATCCGATTCCCATATTTCTCAAAGTTGATGATATGATGTGGGTCTTTGTTGATGAAAGATGAATTTTATGAATTAATGCATGAGGTGATAGAATCACATGGATTATAATGATATCCATGTCTAATGCTTAAATTCTAGAGGTATTGATTGAAAGTAAGTTTTGAACCTCAAGGAGGTAAAGTATGAGATTATGCATTTTCTATGAAGTCTATATAATTGTCTTAATGATGCTTTGAGAGTATAGTATTAATGAATCTGATGTTGCTATTGTGTTGTTGAAAGGACATTCTCATCTACACACCTATGCATGAATGTGAAAGAGATCTCACATAATGAAGGTTCTAAGATTGAAAGGTTTTTCTCACCTAATTGAATCAAAGGCTCAAGAGCCATCATAAATAGATCATGAATGGTGATAGTTGCTCACGCATGGTCTAAAGAGTTAAAGTAATGATGTACCTTGAATCGGTAGGCCAGGGGCACCCTTTCACGAGTAACTAAAAAGAGCTATTCTGATGATCTAACTTGAATCGGTAGGCCAAGGGCACCCTTTCATGAGTAATGATGTTAATAAAGAATTAACTACTCCGTGGAAATTTAATGCTTAGCACCGAATGTATATTGTTTGAGATGGGAGCTTTCCCGTAGTAAGGCCGGGTTCCTAGTAGCAATCTTCTTATCCCATAAAATACGTGCCCCCGTAGGATATTTAGCTAGTGGATCCACCTAAGCTAAGAGTTACCGGTTCTACCTTAGGAAAGTAGATCAATCCTTTTCGGTGTGGGAGTCACTAGATTCCATGTTAAAGCTCACATGGTATCGTGTTAGTTAATGCTTATTTCCCACAATAAAAGAAGTTTAATAATGAACTAAGGCATGCTTCAAGAAGTATACCGTAAGTGTTTAAAGGCTTTAAAGATGATGCTAGCTTGCATTGAAGATGAGATTATGACTTATGTTTTCCAACTATCTCTATGATGATGTTTACACTTGGTAAATTGCATGCTTTCAAATGAAATGTCCCTCTTTGCATGTTTCAAGTATTTTATGTATGGCTACCATACTTAGTGCATTTTTGTACTAACTCTTACTTTTGCCTATATTTTCCCAAGGGTAGGGTCCGGCACTAGAGGTGATCATACTTGTGGCTAGAGCTTGGATTTGATTATTTTCCCGAGCTTGGTGAGTCCTCATAATTTGAGGACAAATTTTCATATGTTTAGTTTCTTTCATGTACCTTCCCTTTTGAACATGTTGTATGGGCTAGGCCCTATTTCATTCACTATTATAATAGATGGCTATGACGAGACAAAGTGTTTAGACTTCCGTTTTCTTTTATGAAAAACTTATTAAGACTTGAAATGTGTTTTACTCTTATTGTTCTATTTCTTATGTTGTGAGGACTAAGTGACTTGTATGGAGTCGTTCAGGGTTCTATACACCTTGTTACATCTAGGGGGTACCCCTGGGTCGTGACACTTGTACACGTGATAACCAAATATTTGGGGGTTTTAATAGAAGATTAAGTTTTCTGATTTATCTTGTTCTTGTTTTTACTGTTTTTCTCTTTTCTTTCATTTTTCAATGGGTTGAGGCTGGCCTGTCTTGATGGGAAGATACAAGTGTCATCACGTCTATTTTGGGTCGTAACAAGATTGTATTAAAGTCCCAGGTTCATAGGTCTCACGTGGGTACAAGCAAAGTCTAAGTAGAGTCTTGAGGATCGGTACAGAGACATATGCACTTATCTTCAAGAGGCAACAAAGATTGATAGGAAACTTTCTTTTATTCATCCTTTCTTATTGTGCATGGTTACCTTCGCTAATCCTCAGTTGACGCGTGTTGTTTTGGCAGTTACCGAGGACCAGAGCTTCTATTTTCAAAGGTAAATGTGAGGTAGTCCTCGAGGCTGTTGTGGAGACCCCAGCTAGGGGTAGGGCACGAGATAAAAGCCGTACTCATGAAGTAGAACTAGGTAGAGGTCATGCCCATGGAGCGACACCATTTAGAGGCATGGCTAGATAGGCTTCTCCTGATCCACATGTTAAGGTTACTGAAGAGCAGGTTCCTTCTGAGTTTGGAGCTCTATTATTTCAGAAGACTTTGTTTATGATGCTTGGTGTGTTACATAAGCTTTCTCCAGGGGCACACACCCTAGGGCAACAACAAACTCCAAGTGTTCATTTTCAGGTGGGTCAACCACCCATGATTCCTGCACCAGCTGTTGGTGCATAGATTTCTCCTGAGGTTATCTCGACAACGGCTGATGAGTAGTGTTATGAAAGTTTTCAAAAGATGAAACCACCCAGTTTCAGGGTGGTAAGAACGAAAATGCTCATGATTTTTTGGCTTTGTGCTGTAAGATGATTTAGGTTGTAGGTGTGGTGGATACTCTTGGTGTTTGATTTGTTGCCCTTCAGCTTCGTGGTCGCACAAGATAGTGTGAAGGATTTGTGTGAGGTCTAAAGCAGTTGGATCTCCTTTGACAAAGTGGAATGTGTTTTCTAGTGCTTTCCAGGACCGCTTTATTTCTTGGAGTGTGAGAGAGGAGAGTCGTCTAAGATTTGACAGCTTGGTTCAAGAAAGTTTGTTTGTGACCGAGTATGAGGCCCCTTTTTTTAGCTTTCTAGGCATGTTACGACTATTGTGCCAAATGAGACAGAGAGAGTTCACCGGTTTGAGAAAGGGTTGGCTTTCTCTATTAGATCTTATGTGTTCAGGGCAGCTAGAGAGGGGGATTCCTTTTATTACATCGTGAGCACCACCAAAAAGGTGGATTTGATAGTCTTAGAGAAGTTTGGAGTGCCCAAGAGGGCTCGTTCTTATGGTTATTTTTATAGTGCCTTATCTGGAGGTAGAAGTTCACATAGAGGTAGTGGTTATTTCCAGCACCGTGGGCTGGTTCATGCTTTTATGCCAGCAACCGAGAGTGGACCTTGATCCCGATGATCTTATGGTTTTGGCCGAGGTGGCCATAGTGGTTTGTTTGGTTTGCAACAACAGTTATTTAGTTCGAGGTCTTGCTTTACTTGTAAGGATCTAGGTCATATGATGTGATAGTGTCCTTTACAGACTCATTCAGGATTTCAACATTCTTATTTAACTACTCCAACTAGGGATTTTGCACCTCCGAGAGGGGTTGAGGTAGAGTTCAATTCGGTAGAGATGGCAGGACTACTGGTAGGGGTACTCCAACTTCACATGGTGGTGGTAGAGGTTCTACTCATACTACAGGCACCCGAGATGGCCAATGTTATACTTTTCGAGGGAGGCCTGAGGCTGAGACTTCTGATCCTGTGATCATAAGTATCGTCCCTGTATTGTTTGATCTGAGATCTACTTTCTCATATGTATTTACCTATTTTGTTGCTTGGTATTGTATGTTGTCTGATTGCATTCCTGTGCCTATTCATGTTTATACACCAATTGGTGAATCCTTAGTGGTGGATCGAGTGTATCGACCCTGTCTTGTTTCTTTTGCCTGGTATGATACTTGGGTAGATTTGATAAATTCGAGAATGGTAGACTCTGATATTACTTGGGTATGGATTAGCTATCTCTACATTATGCTATTCTTGATTGTTATGCTAAGACACTGACATTAGAGATGTCGGGTGTCCCGAGAGTTGAGTGGAAGGGTGCTAATGGTTCTTACCTTAGCAAGGTTATTTCCTTCATTAGAGCTCAGAGATTGGTTGATAGAGGGTGTTTCTCCTATTTGGCTTTCATTCGGGATACTAGTGTTGAGCCATCTCCCATGGATTTTGTGCCCGTGGTTCAAGAGTTTATAGATGTGTTTCCTACTGATCTTCCAAATGTTCCGCTGGATAGGAATATTGACTTTGCTATTGACTTGGAGTTGGGCACCAAGCCTATCTCTATTCCTCCTCATTGTATGACTCTAACCAAGTTGAAGAAATTGAAGGATCAACTGCAGGATCAGTTGAGTAAGTGGTTTATTCGCCCTAGTGTTTCTGCATAGTGTGCTCCTATGCTATTTGTGAGGAAGAAAGAGGATCAATGAGGATATGTATTAATTATCGACAGTTGAACAAAGTGACAGTGAAGAACAAGTATCATCTTCCTCGTATTGACGATTCCTTTGATCGATCAGCTTCATGGTACATCTCTGTTTTCTATGATTGATTTGAGATCCAATTATCATCAGCTAAATATTAGGGTATCGGATATCCCTAATATAGTTTTCAAGACTCATTATGGGCACTATAAGTTTCTTGTGATGTTGTTCAATTTGACTAATGCCCTTGCAATATTCATGGAGTTGATAAACGGGGTGTTCGACCTTATCTGGATACCTTTGTGATAGTATTCATTGATGACATCTTGGTGTACTCCAAGATTGAGGAGGATTACAATTGGCATTTGAGAATTGTACTCTAGAGATTGAGGGAAGAGAAAATTTATGCCAAGTTCTCAAAGTGCGAGTTTTGGCTCAATTTTGTGGCATTTTTGGGACACGTGGTGTCCAAGGAGGGTATTCGAGTTGATCCAACCAAGATTAAAGTAGTGAGGGGTTGGACTAAACCTACATCGATTACTGATATCCAGAATCTTATGGGACTTGCGGGCTATTACCGATGATTTGTGCAGAGGTTCTCTACTATTGCATCTCCCTTGACTAGATTAAATCGTCAGAGTGTGAGTTTTCAGTGGTCTGATGAGTGTGAGTAGAGCTTTCGAAAGCTCAACACCTTGTTGACTTTACCCAATGAGGGTGTGGATTTCACCGTTTATTGTGATGCTTCTGGAGTCGAGTTAGGTGATTACCTATGTTTTTAGGCAGTTGAAGGCCCATGAGAGAAACTACCTTACCCATGATTTAGAGTTGGCATCCATAGTATTTGTGCTTAAGTTATGGCGACATTATTTGTATGGATTCATTGTGAGGTATTTCGAACCATCAGAGTCTTCAGTACATCTTCAGTGACAGAGATCTGAACTGAACTTCAGACAAAAAAGATGGTTTAAGCTACTGAAAAACTATGACATCACCATCTTGTATCATCTAGGGAAGACCAATGTGGTGACTGATGCTTTGAGTAGGAAGACTTCTAGCATGAGGAGTCTTTCCACTATTAGTATAGAGGAGATACCATTTGCTGGAGATATTCAGAGGTTAGCCAATAGTCTCGTTTGGTTACGGGTTTTTGAGGAGATGAGTGGTTTGATTGCTTTTGTTGAGGCTCGTTCTTCCAAGTTGAGCAGATTCATGAGCATTAGTTTGAGGAAGAGAAGCTATGTGTCATTCGAGATAAGGTGATGAAAGGGAAAGCTAAGGAGTTTGTCCTTTATTTTGATGAGTTGATTAGACTGATTCTTGAGGAGGCCCATTGTTCCTGATATTCCATCCATCCAGGTGCAGTGAAGATGTATCATGACCCGAGCCAACATTATTGGTGGTGTGGTATGAAGAGGGATATTGCAGATTTTGTTTTAAGGTATTTTACTTGTCAACAGGTTAAGTGTGAGCACCAACAGCGATGAAGTATATCTTAGAGGATGACTATTCCTACCTGAAAGTAAGGGCAGATCACTATAGAATTTTTTGTGGGACCACCTACTATGGTGGGTGGTTATGACTTCATTTGGGTGGTTGATAGGTTGACCAAGTCCACCCATTTCATCCCAGTTCGGGTGAAGTATACAACAGAGAAGTTAGCCGAGTTTTATATCAGTCAAATTGTGTGATCGCATGGAGTCCTGATTTTTATTGTCTCTGATTGAGGTTTATTATTCACTTCCCATTTTGGAAGGCATTGCAACATGGTTTGGGTACTCGATTGGATATGAGTACAACATTCCATCCTCAAACATATGGTCAGTTCGAGCGTACGATTCAGGTGTTGGAGGACATGCTTCGAGTTTGTGTAACTGATTTTGGTGCTAGATGGGATAACCATCTACCCTTAACAGAGTTTTCCTAGAACAACAATTATCATTCAAGTAATCAGATGACCCCTTTCGAGGCGTTGTATGACAGGCGGTATAGATCTCTGATCGTATGATCTAGGGGAGACTGGTTAAATCCCAGAGTCGACAGAAAAGTTATGCGGATCAAAGAGTTTGAATCCTAGTATTCGTGGAGAGTAATCACATTTGGCTCTGAGTCTCACCCATGAAGGGTGTGATGAGGTTCAGAAAGAAGGGCAAGCTTAGCCCTAGATTAATTGGACCCTTTGATATTTTTAGCCGTTTGGGAGAGGTGGCCTATAAGTTGGCTTTGCCACCTAGTTTATCAGTTATGCATCCCGTGTTTCATGTTTCCATTCTTCGGAATTACGTGCCAGACAAGTCCCATGTACTTTCTCTTGATTTATTTGATTTGGGTCCAGACTTATCTTTTGAGAAGGATCCTATAGCCATTTTCCATACGAACATCCGAAAGCTTTGGACCAAAGAGATCGCTTCAGTGAAGGTGCAGTGGAAGCATCGTTTAGTTGGTGAGGCAACTTGGGAGACAGAGTTAGATATGCGTGCCATATACCCTCAGCTTTTTGAAGCTCCAGGTACTTTCTTTTACTTATGTTTGAGGACGAATATGATTTTTTGTGGTGGATAATGTAATAACCGTCGGACATTTTTGGTTTTTCCATGGAAATTACCGTTTTCCCTCCCAATGTTTACCCCGAGTTGTTTTTGATTGAGTTTGAAAAGTTGGTTTTGAAATTTGATTTAAAAGTTAAGATTTTTGGTAAGTTTTGAGTTTGAAAGACTAAGTTGTTAAAAAAGTGGTTTACAATGTCTTTTGGAGTTTCGAGTTTTGAAATAGGATTCCGTCATTTCAATTAATCTCGAAATGTCAAATCTGATCCGTGAGAGTTGTTGATTTCAGCTTTCGAGTCTTTTGAGGATTTAATATCCTAAGTTATGAAATTATAGAATTTTAGCCATTGGGTTGACTTTGGTCAATAATTAGGGTTTGGATACTCAGATCAGAATTTTGAGAGCTCTGTTAGATTCGGGGGATGACTTTAGGCCTTGGTGATGTCTTGGTTGATTTTTCAGAGGTCCCGAGTTTTTTTAGCCTTTTAAGGCGTTGAGTTAGTTTCTTGTGCTTTTCACGTATGTCGGGTCAAGAAGACCCCGGCTTCATGTTTTGATGGTTCCATTGAGTGTGAAACATCGAGTATAATCAATTTGCATATGTGATTTGTGTTAACGGGGGTTCCAAATGAATCTCGATGGTTTTGGGTTTTGGCTTGTTTTTCTGTGTTATGGTGCAACCCTCCATGTTCGCGGAGTTTTTGGTGCATTATCGGAGATGAGGGGTGAGAACATCGTGTTTGTGAAGTCTTGACCACGTTTGTTAGAGGTAGGGCTGGGCGTTCGATCGGTTCGGTTTGGGTTGTAAATTTCGGTTCTGTTTTTTCGGTTTTCGATTTGGCAAAATATGAAACCAAACCAAACTGAAATAAATTCGATTTGGTTAGATTATTACAATTTTGGTTCGGTTTATTTCAGTTTGATTTTTGGTTTAACCAAATTTAATTAACGCAGCCTGTGGGTTGTGGCATCTAGATTATTTTTTGTTGACTTGATTATAAACTGAACAAAATTTGACTTTCTTAGCCTTAATTTGTTTCACCTAGTCTCAACTTTCAACCATTCAAGTTGTTTCTTGGCAGTTAAACAAATGCAATGAGCTCCAAGAGGATACCATATTCAAGAGTCAAGACTCATAATCAACAAGTGCATGACAGTGGACACCCTTCTTTATAAGCACATCACAACTCACAAGTCTTTTACTTGAAACTTACCATATCATTGACTAAAATATCTAAAAAAAACAAATAATTCTTGTCCAGCATGCAGCAACATTAACAAACTAGTCAAGAATAAGAATAAAAAGACTATCAAGATTCAAGAGTCAAGCCAACAACAATACAACACTAGAAAATTCAACAAACTTGTGCCCAACCCTAAAATAGAATTAGTTACCAACTAAAGTGAAAAGTCCAGCTGCCAATAAACAGCATTGCAATTTGCAGCAAGCCAGCAACCAAAACATTAAAAAACCAACAAAACATCGTTGCAACTTGCAACCTCCAGACTCCAGGCAATAGTTCCAAAGTTCAAACAGATAGCAATCAAGAAAATAACAAAACATTGATATGTCTGCGAGAAAATAGAACTCTTTAGACAAATGATCTACATTTTATAATAAAATATATAAAACTATCAAGCAAGTTACGTAAATAAGTTCTTTACTTACCCGTTACCACGCATCACTAGTTGATAGTTGAACTTACAAGTTGCAACTATATATCAATAATACTAGATTCAATCCCACTACAAGCAAAATCTAAAAAAATATGAAAGAATTTGTTGGTTGTTAAGAAACATAAATAAGAAAATTATTTTCAATATAATTAATACAACTACCAAAATCTTACCAAGTTCAAGTTGCTCAAGATACTCTAAATCTTCCTCAGTATTGATTGGAAAAGGCTTACTTCTAAGCCAATCTTGAACACAAATACGAGATTGCACAAGTTTAGGAGTTAATGAACTCCTAAAGGGATCAAGAACACGACAACCTGTGCTGAATGCACATTCTGATGTGACACTTGAAATGGGAATGGCTAACACATCACGAACCATCTCCACGAGAATAGGAAATCTTGGCTCATTTACTTTCCACCACATTAATATATCAAAGCCATCACTATTTGGCTCAATATCTTCAGCAAGATATCTTTCTAATTCTGATTAACTACCTGAACTTCCACTAACTTTTGTATGCTTCTCAAATTGTTGTTTTGTTCTCATTCTTCCTCTATTTACAAAGTAGCGAGAACCACTCACACTAGATATACTTGATGAGTTGTCAGATGAAGTGGGTGCAGATGGTACATGTAAAGAGCTTTTTGAGGATTTCTTAACATAATAATCAAACAATTTTTTCACTTCTGAACATAGCTTGTCCCCAACTTCTTTTCCAAACATATCCACAAATGCAAATGGAACATAATCAAGCTTGTTACCGAGATCCAACACGGATGAAATAAAGATCATCTTGTTCATTTTATGTGGTTCACCCCAATACTTTTTGAACTTTTCCTTCATACTTTTTGCCATTTCTTTCAAATTACCATCTTCATTTTCCATCATCTCTTTCAAAATAAGATTAAGTTCAGCAATTTCAACAAAGTACGTATTACTAGTGACATAATTAAAACCAGAGACCTTCAAAGTAAGTACATAAAAAGTTTCAAGAAATTTCACCATTGACCTTATATTTTTCCAATCAACACTTGTAAGAATATCTGCACTAGTTCCATCTTTACCTTCAGAAGAATCAGAACCAAAGGTACGAAAATGATTCAAGTATTCAATATCATAAAAACTATATCTTTCAAATGCAAGCTCAAAATGTTGTGCTACATCAAGCATCGAATATGTAGAGTTTCACCTAGTAGGAACATCTAAACATGATGATTTCTTACAAGTTATTAATTGAGATTCACAACATTTTTTGAACTTTCGAATTCTTGCGGGAGATTGTTTAATGTATTTCACGGCTTGTCTCACTAGCTTGACAGACTTACCAATTTCCTTCAACCCATCTTGCATAATAAGATTAAGGATATGTGTCATACATCTCACATGAAGATGGTCACCATCCATAATGTTAGTTCCCCAATTACTTAATTGTTTAAACATTTCTTTCACAGTAGCTTCATTAGAACTAGCAATATCAACTGTAATAGTAAACACATTATCCAAACCCCATTCAAGCAAACAACTAGTAATGCAAGCCACCATATCCCCGCCCTTATGACTAGAAATAGGACAAAAAATTATTATTCTTTTATGCAAAGTCCAATTTCTATCTATAAAGTGGGCTATCAGACACACGCAGTTGATTTTTTGTATAGAGGTCCAAGTATCTGTCGTAAGACAAACTCTTGGACGTGTTTCTTTGAAAACCTTCTTTAAAAGTTGTCTTTCTTCAAGGTATAGTTCATAACAATCTCTCGTCACATTTCTACGAGAAGGAATATGAAATTGTGGCACTGTAACTCCCATGAAGTTTTTAAAACCCTCTTTCTTAACAAAACTAAACAGTAGCTCATCAACAATTATCATTTTGGCTAAAGCTCTCCTACTTTGTGCTTGGTCAAATTTCCAACTGCAAATCACCCCTTCCTTTGCTCCCATTGAAGATGGTAGAAAATTAATTAGATTTTGACCCTTATATACGGTGTCACAGGGAAATTTAAGACATGTTCTCATATGAGTATTCATTGACGACGTACCATTACTTGATGTAGAAGTTGCATAAGGTTTCACACAATACTTGCATTTGGCTTTCTTAGCTCCACTTTCATCAGTGAACTTGTCAAAATGCTTCCAACAAATAGCTCTAGGTTCCATGACTTTTCTTTTCTTTGAAGTATCAACATCAACTTCAATCTCATTGGGAGATGAGGTGTTAGGTATACTCTCATTTGAAGCTCCACTACCACTTACGCTACTTCCAATTTGTGTCATCTGTAAAAAAGTGAAACAAACAAAAAAAACAACAATCAAAATTCAAAAAGACACAGACACACAATACATTACAGTTCAGAAATCACACAAATTATCACATAGTTGCATTATTGCATACTTCATAGTTGCATTCAATGATTAAAAAAACAATAGAGGATTCACAATTTACAGCAATAGAATTCAAAACTCATACATGTACCAACACATCCTAATTCCTATGTCTAAAAACGTCCTGTGTATTTTAACTAATTATGCTAATTGACTCACTGGAGCTGAATATTTAGGAATTTCGCGAAGTTATACGAAAAAGTGATTTTGATGAAATGAACAGATTAGCAAATGGAATTAACAAAATCCCCATTTGTAAATATATATATTTTTAATTTTGTAAAAGATGCAAGTGGATGTGAGACAAGCAGTACAATCATTCATAACTTTAGGAATTGACATATTGGAATTACTACCTAAAAATGACTTATTCGAAAAAAGCAATTAAAAAAAGCTCCTTTAAATCTTACTGTTTCCTAACTAATTATTCTCAATTCCGCCGAATGATTCACCTTCTTCTTTTTACCTTTTTCACAAATTCAATATCAACAAAGAAGACAGAACTCACAGAAGCAGAACTTCCATGGTAGAGGATCGAAAATACTTTCATGATCAGTCCTAACTCATCTCGTATTTGAAATTGAATATAACAAATATAAAAATTTCTAGATGAACTTAAGACTTAAGGCGAGATATATCAACATATCCAGTGAGGGTGAGCACTGACCTTCAACTTTCGAGTTGCGAGCAGTGCACTAAGCAGTAGCGGGTTGCACCTTAGCACCTGCGACTATGTAACTTGCGAGCAACCGAGCACTTAGCAAGGAGCCAGGAGCAATGAACGATGTGACGACTCGATGAGTGACGACTTACGACTACTCGATGACTCGACGAGTGATGACTTATGAGTTATGATGACTCGATGACTACGAGTGACGACTGCGAGAGTTGAGAGATGAGAGTTAGCTGAGTTGCGGCGTATTTTGAGAGATGAGAGTTGAGAGACGACTGATGTAGTGATGTTAGGGAAATCAGTTTTAGGGATTTTTGATATTTATTGGAATTTGGGCTGGGCATGGGCTGAATTTTTGTTGTAATTTAATGAGTTTGTGGGAATTGTTATTGTAATTTTGATACTGAATATTTATTGGGCCAGTTGGGCTGGGCATGTCCTGAAAGTTAATTAAGATTTAAGAGGGGTAAAGAATATATACAAATAAATTTGGTTTTTCGGTTAATCAAATTTTTTAAGCTAAAAATCGAAAATCGAATTGAAAAACTGAAATATTGAAAATCGAAATCAAAACCGATCGAAATAACCGAAAAATAGAAATTGAAATTTTAAAAAAATTGGTTCAGTCTGTCTTTTTGGTTTTAACCATATTATGCCTAGCCCTAGCTAGAGGTCAAAGTTTTGACCTCCGCGTTCGCGGGAGACCTGCTGTATTTGCAGAGGTCCAGTCATTAAAAATCCACATTCACTAGCAGGGGTCTGCGTTCACGGAGGACCTTTAGCAGTGTTAAACCCAAATTTCGGGGTTCCTTCACCATTTTCAGTTTCGGATCTTTGAGAAATCAGTAGAGGCAATTTCATGTGGGTTTTTTCAAGATAAAATTGTTGGGTAACGTTTCTTAACTCTAAATCTTCAATTACCCATTATTGTTATTGAATTTATGAGTTTAAATAAAGATTTTGGGTTGATATATTGGGAGTTCTGCATGATTTGAGTTTTAAAGAAAAAGTGAGTTATGAATTGATTTTCAAGTCCATTTTCGAAATGATTTTCCCTAATGAGTTCCTAAAGCCTTGAGTAATGTTTTCAAGTATTATATTTCGAATTTAAACCTTGATTTTTGGAATTGGGTATTGTGTTGATTAACCTACCTTTCGAGGGAACTGTTGTGGGTGTTTTTGTTTCTGCAAAGTGATTGTGAATACTTGCTTATTTATAGATTGTGTGGGTTCACAAGTGGTTCGGAAAGGGAAAACTCTACTATTGGAGTGATTTTGGATTGATTTAAGGCAAGTGGCTTCCTAAACCCTGTATTCTATTTTGAATTTGTATGCTTTCTTTGTCGATTTCGTATTAAGAGTAATGGGAATGAGGTGAAGGGTTTGAATTGTCCACCTTCTATATCTAAATGAATAAAAAGGGGTTGAAATGAAAAAGTCTATGTGTTGAACATGATGATGTGAATTGCCTTGATGTAACCTTTATTGATTGATTGATGGGATGTTTAAAGCATGATTGTGAACTTGAATGGTGCAAATTGTTGTCTCTTCTATGTGGTGTGATATTTCTTATGTGCTTTGATCGTTGAACACCGTGATGAGACATGTTATGATTATGATTTCGAGGTCTTTGCCGGCGAGTGTTAGTATGTTGAGGTCTTTATCGGCGAGTGTTATTATGTTGTGGTCTTTACCGGCAAGTATTATTATGCCGAGGTCTTTACCTGCGAGTGTTATGATGCCGAGGTCTTTGCCAACAAATGTTGTTGTGTCAGGGTCTTTGTCAGCGAGTGTTAAAAGTCGATGGAAAATGGTCCCGGCTAGTGATGATCATTGTGACTTGATACACTTGATGCTTAAGCATGACTTACTTGTGAATTGTAAATGATATACTTTTTATGTATGACTGAACTAATTATCATTGAGATTAATTTATTTGACTTGTTCGATTGTTGATTTGTGAAGCTTGAACTGTGAATATTGGGCCTGTTAGCCATGCATTGTAGAATTGCTAGGTTGGACTGATTTCTGTGCAGGTTGTAGTTTTTGGAGGTTCAGTTGGAGTGTAAGGGATATTCGTTTTCTAGCTAGTTGCTTTGTTTAATAGGTTGCTTGTTGGGTATCGTATTGCTGGTACTCACCCTTGCTTCTACACTTGTGTAGGTTCTGAGATCGAACCCGTGTGATCTCTTTCTCCTTCTATTGATCTCGAGGCTCGTCAAGGACTTGAAGAGGTAGATGCTTGTCATTCGGCGGACCCTCTTTTTCCTTTCCTTATACTTTGTTACATTTGAGAAACAAAACTTGAGACTTGTACTTATTTCTTAATTCTGTACTTATGCTTTTTAGTGACTTGTATATGTGACAACTAGATTTTTGGAGTTTTAATAGAAGAAAAAGTTTTCTGCTTTATCTTGTTCTTGTTTTTACTGTTTTCTGCTTTTCTTCCATTTTTTGTTGTGTTGAGATTGACTTGTCTTGGTGGGAAGAGACAAGTGTCATCACGTCCATTTTTGAATCGTGACACATAGTTAAATTATGCAACATTTTAACTTGTATTTTATTATATTTCTTTGGAAAGTTGAAACTAAAGACAAAGTAATAGAGAAAATTTAACTGATTTTGTCATTGTCTTAAAGTACACAAAGAAGAGTAGTTATTAAATACTCTCTATCCGTCCCTTAGCTAACATTACAATCCAAAACATCATTTTGATCCTATGTTCAAATGTTTTGATTGATGTAAGGGAAAATGGACTGATATATCCCTCAACTTTGTCATTGGATCTGTATACCCAATATTATCAAAGTGGCTCATATATACCCTTACCGTTATACAAACGGATCATATATACACCTACCGTTATAAAATAAGCTCACATATACCCTTATTTAACGGAAGTGAAAAAAGTTAGTTTTAAATTTATATTTTTGACTTTTAATTTTCTTAAAAATTATTGAGGGGTATATATGATTCTTCTAGCAAAGTTTAAGCTATATTTTAATCTTTTTCATACATAATTTTTTTTTTTTTACTTCTTTGACTATAATTATTTGAATTTCTTATTCTTATTTTATTTTTTTTCTTTCATTCCTTAGTGTAAAGAAAAAAATTTAAAACAATTTTTTTTGTGGTTATATTATAATTTAAAACTATTTTTTTTGTCTATATTGTAATTTAATTTTTTGTACTTGAAGAAAAAAATTTGGTCATCTATAATAAGTTTTACAAGTGAAACATAAATAAATTTGACTATCAAAATAATAAATCTAAATTAGTCATTTAAATTAAAAAAAAGTCAAAAAAAATATGTTTGAGGAGGATTAAATATACTCATATGGGATTATATTTTTTTTTAAATAATAAAAAATTAAACTAATTTTTTTTTAAATTTCCATTAGAGGAAAAGGGTATATGTGAGCCATTTGAATACAAGTAGGGGTATATATGAGCCACTTTCATAACGAGTGATATATTAGCTCTAAATGACAAAGTTGAGGGGTATATCAGACCCTTTTTCCTTGATTTAATAATATGCTATTGACACGCCTATAGGGTGTTTTGGTATATCTTTTATTTCTTTGTGAGAGTGAGAGACATGCTATGCTCATACCCTATTGATATACTATATATATGAGTGGAAAAAGTAAAATTCTTTGATAGAACTAATAACTAAATAATTTTAGCAGTTGCATCTTAGCACGCTGGTCTTATAAATAAATATATGATAAAGAGATAGCCTAGTAGTTGCGAGGTTTGCATAATAAGTCTTGAGATGAAAGATTGTGCTTGAATAAGTAAATTACATATCACAATTAAATTATCTGTATAAACCGAAGTTTATGAATAATCTTGTCTAACTAGAAACAATATGATAATAAGTCTGTAGAGGATATGATGTGTTCTTTAAGGACCAATACAAGCTCTAAATTAAATATAGTATGATGATTTGATGTGCATTTACACATTCAAACATTATATTCTAATTCATATTTTAACTAAATTTTATGTGTAATTTTAGGAATATCCTTTTATTTATTAACATATTGTGATGAGCCCATCTCCAAGGTGTCAAGTTTTTGTGAAGGAATAGATAAGAGGCGTGGGTCCTAATATCACATGCAAGCCTTTTTTTTTTTTTTTTTTTTTTTTTTTGCATGAACGTTGCGCCAACAACAGATGTTCCATATCACGTGCCTATTTAATGACATGTATTTAAGGTTCTTTCTGGGACCCTCCCTGGCCTTTTCCTTTCTTTAATCTCAAATATTGTATACACAATCCCAAAGAATTTGCAGACCAAAATGATTTTTTGGAAATTTTGCATATGAAAATTGAAGTGTTCAATTTATAATTATGAATTTAAATATATTGATTAGTTAATTTTTATGAATCGTCAGAAACATCCTGGAATTTCTAAACAGACATTTAATCAACAACATTTTTTATTTATGTTATTTAGAAACTGATTATAAATTGTTTTTGGGTGGGGGAAGATAAAATTATAACTTCCTAAATAATATTTTGTTTGTTTCAAATATATATGTGGCACAATTTGACTTGTTATTAAATTTAAAAAAAATATGGCTTTAAATATTTTTTGATCATTTGTGTGACTATGAAATATTTCATTAAGCATAAAAATAATGTTTCACGAATTAAATTACGATTGTAAAATTATTTACAGTTTGTGAACCGCAATTCGCAGAAAGTTTCTTTTTTTTTTTGAAATCCCAGGATAACCCGCAACCACTATAACCTCTGCCACAATCTGCCCTTCGAGTGAGTACTCTACAGTAAACACTTTATGCACAGTAAATAAAGTATAATAGCCTGCAATTGGCAGAAGGTCTTAAAAACTATATTTGAAGAATTTTAATTAACCAAGTAACTGATTCACGGTCCATAAGTCTCGTACTTAATTGAAGATAAGGTCGGCCATGTTACTCATGTCCCATGAGTCATTTGCCCAATCACAACTTTGATGTCCAAATGGTGAACAGGTTATTATATAATATATGTCTAAGTACTAAAAATCTATAATTAATCCATAATATCATCCGTCATTGGCATTATTGAAAAAAAATTTCTAATCAAATGGGAACAAAAGCCTGTATGATTCAAATACTTTAATATACGTTATGATTTTGAACACGATAATTTTACATAGAGATCGTTAAGGCACATACATGATGTGGAAGACATCATCACAAAGAGAAACGGAAGCATTGGTCATAAATTGGTTTCTACCTCCTTGCCCTAGCCTTACGTTACCACAACCGTTAGCGATGAAATTAATTTAGAGAATATGTGGCAACCTTAATGGTGTAGGGAGGAGCAATTTATAGAGGTTATGATTTAATCCGGTACATTCATCAAGTAACCAATTTACGGACGAGATCTATTCTTCATTAAGTATTATTTATGATATTTCTTGGGTCACAAGTAATTTTGGGCCATAAGTGAGAATTATTGTTAAAGAGCCATGCCTAAACAAGAAAAAAAAAAAAAAGGTCTTTCAATATTAGCTACACCCTTTTTTGTGAAATAAAAGTCACTATTAGCTAAATGAATCTTTCAAATGGTTAATATTCTTAGAGCCTGTTTTGTATTGTTGTTGGGAGGCCAAAAATATGTTTTTTATCGACAAAAGCACTTTTTTAAAAAATATAGTGTGTAACAAATTTTCAAAACTACTTTTAAATGGAAGTAGAAGCAATTTTTCTGCTGTTGGGAAGATGCTAAATATTTCTGCTTCTTAAAAAAAGCAGAAGAAGTAGAAAATTATTTTATTGAAGATTAAAATATCCCTCCCATATATACATAGTTACCAATATATCCCTTATTAATTAATTAACATATATCATAAATTTGGTAAGTTTCATATAAGAATTTTATTTTTTATTTTCATTTTTATTTAATAATTTTTTATTTTATGTTTATATATTATTATTATTTTATATATTATATATTATTTTATGTCTTATTTTACAGAATTAAAAATAAATGTAACAACAACATTTTTGTAGGATTAAAAATATGAAGGATTTAATTTATTTTTGTGGTGAATTTTTTGTATATAGTGGTTTGATTTATGGAATATGTTTTTAATTTATTTTTCTTGATATTTTGAATTATATTTAAGTCATCATGTTAATATTATATTAATATTTAAGTTGTTTATTTATTTATGTATAATATTGATTGAAAATTTGAATATGCATATTTTCATTAAAAATTTATAATAGATATTTAAAATAGTTTCTCTCTATAAAATAATCTTAGTATTAAAAATACATTGCTACTTATCCTTTTTCGTAATTTGACTCTCAAAAACACTTTTTAAAAAAGATTAGTCAAACACTATTTACTTATCAAAAACACTTTTCGAATGAATTTTTTGTATATAGTGGTTTGATTTATGGAATATGTTTTAAATTTATTTTTCTTGATATTTTGAATTATATTTAAGTCATCATGTTAATATTATATTAATATTTAAGTTGTTTATTTATTTATGTATAATATTGATTGAAAATTTGAATGTGCATATTTTCATTAAAAATTTCTAATAGATATTTAAAATAGTTTCTCTCTATAAAATAATCTTAGTATTAAAAATACATTGCTACTTATCCTTTTTCGTAATTTGACTCTCAAAAACACTTTTTAAAAAAGATTAGTCAAACACGATTTACTTATCAAAAACACTTTTCAAATGAATTAGCCAAACACAAATTACTTTTTTCAAAAGCACTGTTTTAAAAAGTCATTTTAAAAAATACTTTTAAAATAAATAGTTTTTAGCAGCAATGCCGAATAGGCTCTAATAGTCTTCCATTTTGAGCTTTTAGATCTTTATTGTTGACTAATTGTAACTGTAAATTCATACTCCTTATTTAAAGTTGATCTTCTTTTGAAAATTAATTCTCTCTAATATTAAAGGTGAAAGGTGAAGCATAAAAATTAAGTTGGGGGATAAATGCTGAAAAGGAAAGTGATTAGTAATGTTATGAATCTGATATGAAAATTGAATAATAGTTATGTTTAGATTTTTTGTGTGTGAGAGAGAGACACAAAATATCTAAAAAAAAAAAAAAGGAGTCTTTTTATAGTAATACAGAAAAAGATACCAGAGTTAATAAAAGAAAACAAAACGTGGATGAAAAAAAAATTAGAAAATGTTGAAACTAAAAAGGTAAAAAGAATAATTAAAAATGTGAAATTTGTTGTAAAACTAAAGTAAAATAAGACAAGAAATATAGAAGATGAAAGCAATAGAAATAGGGAGACAAGAGATGAGAGCTTTTCTTATTATTTCAAGTCTTCAAGTGTATACAATATGAACCATGATGTCTCTATTTATAGTGTAACATAGAGGCATACAAAAGGTTAGTCATAAACATGAATATAATGGGGGAGGTTATGGAAGTGAAATACTACAAGAATAATAGTTATAAAGGTGGAGGTTATGGAGGTTATGATTATCTTCATAATGGAGGAAAGTAATGGAGATAATGGGTGAGAGTAACTTCTTGGTGTAGTGGACATCCACTCTATAATATTTCATAACACTCCCCCTTGAATGTCCATAGACAATACGCCTCGTTAAAACCTTACTTGGAAAAAACCCTCTGGGAAAAAATTTCAGTGAAGGAAAAAGAGTACACATATCTTTTAATACGCTTTGAATGTTGTCTCGTTAAAAACCTTATCAGGAAAATCCAATTGAGATAAAATCATGATTAAGGAAAAGAGTACAATGCGTATTTTTCTCCCCCTGATAAAAACTTTACTTGATATCTTGGAAATGATGCATTCCAATCTTATATCACAACTTCTCTTGATGTTGGCAATCCTTAGTGAATAAGCTTACAATTATCAGTTGAATGATTCTTTGAACGTCTATCTCACCATTTTGTTGAAGATCATGTGTGAAAAAGACTTTTGGTGAAATATGCTTTGTATGATTTCCTTTGATTGTATCCTCCCTTCAATTAAGCTGTATATTATTTTCGTATATGGTGGCAGGAATATCCTTTGCCAAAGCAAAATCACATATTTTCTGAATATGATAGATCATGATTCCAACCAAACACACTCCCGACTTACTTCATAGATCAATATTATTTCTGCATGATTTGAAGAAGTGGTTACCAATGTCTAATTCTTTGAATGCCAATATATAGTTATGCCTTCATATGTAAACAAATAGCTCATTTATGATTGAGCTTTATGTAGATCAAATAAATATTATGCATCTACATAATCAAATCATTTCTGACTCAGAGATTGATCATTTAAATTTATTGAAGCTTATCTTTTCTTCTCAAAGAAAATCACACATCTTCTATATGTTGAGTCGCTTGCTTTGTTAGTTTCTTGGTATAACTTGAATGATAATATGACAATCCCCTCACATAACTTTTTTATATATATATATATATATATATATATATATATATATATATATATATATATATATATATATATATATCAAATAATCTTCTAGCATTTGCATAATCAGCAATCTGTAAGTGCACCAATTGCACTAATACATGACATTTTAAATCAATTTTCATGAGATAAAAAAAAAATCTTTCTTTGTGTTAAGTAGTCTCAAAACCATTGGGTACTCAATGAAATTGATGTAAGACCTTTTAAATCTTTCAAGGATTTCATATAATCTTCATCGTCTAGTTAGACATGATAATCATTCATTATACATATTCAAGTATTTCATCTATTACCAGACTGAAATAGGTCACATTGTATCCACCACTGGAGAATATATCTCCATTTAATAATGCCAGGACTTCTGCGAAAACTCTTTATGCCCCGAGGCACAAACTGTACTTTATATCTTACGGTTATACTTTCACACAATGATTCATTTGTACCCCACCGATATATATTTTGATCTATGAACTATAAGTTCAAAAACATCGTTTTTTTAAGTGAAACAAAATATACTTGAATAGTGCATTTTATTTGGCCAATCATTTATCTGTTCACATTATATGACAGATTTGAATTTAAGATCCTCGTAACCACTTATAGCATTGAGTGCTACTTCATATCAAAGATATCGTTGACGGTCATTTGACTCGATTCCAATACGACATAACTTATCGAGATCTCTTCATTTTTCATTATTTTCAGGTACTTGAACCTTTGCCAAGATTTTATGAAGAGTTGTGTCATAGTGCTCTTTCAAAGCACTTGCCTTATTATCATGACCATTTTGATAATTTTTTCTCTCCTTACTCAAGGAGTTTTACGTTTGAAATCGATTGGTCTATCACTCTTCTGGCGTACCATAGACTCTGTCCTTCAAGGATTATTTATTGGAGCATTTGCAACTTAATAAAAATATTGGATCAGAATATGCATCTAGTAAATTATTTGCAACATTTTGCAAATGAATTATCTCTTGAACTTCAAGTTCATATTTTTTTAACGAGGATCTAGAAAATTCACCCCACACATAATTTTTAGCTGCTAAACATATCTCCCCTTAATGTTAGGAAATCTAACATTTACCCCCAACCTCTTTAGGGGATCCATCTTTGTGCGTGGTGGAGCAATAAAATCATATGTGCGCACATCAAATTTTTAGATGAAAATTATTTGGTTCCTGACCCTGAACCAATTGTGATGGGAGAACCTTGTTGACTTGATGCATACATGTTAAATAAACTCATCTCATATCAAATTTTATTTGAGAGATTTGTTCTCATAATCAATGGTCTAGCTATAATTGGAGGCATACAATTTTTGCTAAACCAACCAACATTATCAACATAATTTTATAGTTTACAACTGTGCTCTTAATTTAATAATTTGAGCAAACAACCTTACAAAAACCAATTTGTAAGTTGATACAAATGCACATGTAACCATACCATAGATGCATCTACTAAATCATAATAGTAAGCGGTCCACATGGCAGGTGTATATATTCACCTTTCTATATGTTCCAAATAATTTCAGGGGATACCTCCACACCTTAGTTGATACAGTTATCATTTTATCATGAGAACAAGCAACGCAAGAGAATTCTTGATGAATCTTTTATTTCTTCAAACATAAAGTCATGTGAATTCTCAATTTCTTTTGCATCACAACTGAACCAGAATGGTCGACCGGTTATGCTATTTATTCTAGTAAACTTCTAGTTTACTTTTGCATGTGATTCCTTCATCATGCCCATATCTTTATACAATAAACAAGAGAATAACCTTTTATGTAAATATTCATAACCCGCTTTGATTGTAGTAATTTCAAGACATTTAATCTTTCAATAATTTACAGTCTCAATATAACAATTTTTCTTTTCAATTCCTCCGAAACGTAAAAAGTTTCTTTTGAGACTTACTACAATCTCAATATTATGAACTATTTCATTTTCTGGATAGTAACAAATTAGTCCTTTTGAAACTTTCAATTAATTTTGTGTACTGCC
Organism: Solanum bulbocastanum; assembly: GCA_037074985.1. NCBI lineage: Eukaryota > Viridiplantae > Streptophyta > Magnoliopsida > Solanales > Solanaceae > Solanum > Solanum bulbocastanum. The sequence goes on from CM073604.1 coordinate 33,686,032, forward strand.
ACAAATTTCACAACACCATTCTTATGGTGAACATCTCCTTCAAGGAGAAAATTATTATTATTGTCATGGTTAAAATTATTACTGCAAGACTTATTTTTTGACAACCAATGACAAATTTGTGTTGCCACACAATAACATTTATTTTGGTCATGACCACAACGTTTATAGAAAAGAATTATTTCTTTCTTTTGTCCTCCAATAGTTCATAATAAAACATACCACAATATTTGTGTAGTACTCAAAATATATGACAAAAATGACCATTTATGCCAAAATATATTTTTTTCAATATCTCAAACCTCCCGTAGAGGTGAGATGTGACATTTATCCAACCATACATGAACATGTCCTTATCCATACAAACACAAGTGACATTCTCTTCAAGAAATGACCATAACCATTTATACATTCTCCATCAGTTTTTATTAGTCATACTTTGACATTATCAAATTTATTTGACCCACCTCAACATCACTTTAAAAGTACTAAATGTACTACCACTTTGTATTTCTTTATTTTGATGGAGGATTTAAAAAACTTTCAAATTGGGTTGCACCAACTCAATGTGCCCAATAAATTTTCATACCACTTTGATGGCCAAAACTTCACATTTGAAGGACCATCTTAAGAACCTATAATATTCTTCCTTTTAATTGCCACAATTGACCATTAACATTTTACAACACTCACATTCATACATTTAACCACTTGTTATTTTCAGACACATTATGTCCTGCTACCACATTCACATAAAAGAATGGAGAAAATCAATTAGACAAATTTCATGACTTTTATCAAAAGCATATCAATTTGCTCAATCATTGTTACATCGTCATTATACAACGTTGGGACTTGAACCCCATATCTTACTCATAAGCAGGCGCGGATGTACATTGCTTCGAGGGGGGTCCTCGGTAAAAAAATTACACTATATATATAAGATCTATTTTTTTTCTGTACATGTATATATTTAAAATTGAACCACCTGAATATATATCAAAGGGGTAGCCCAACGGTTGAGGGGGTTCAAGATTTCACTCAAGTGAGCTTTGGGTCACGGGATTGATTCCAGGCAACAACATATTTTTTTGTTGTAATTTTTAGCGATTTTGCAGGCTTTAGGCTTCAGTTTATAGTGTAATTTTTAGCGATTTTGTGTTTTTTGTTAGTCTTTCTTCGCTTAAATTTATGCTTGCTCTCCATTTGCACTTTTAGAGCCGAAGAGAATTCTAAAGGAATTGAATAACTTGTAGAACTTTTTGAATGAGTTGTGCTACTTTATTATCATTTTATAGATATGTACTTTAAATTTGTTTCTTAAGATAAGTTGTAATTGTAAGAAATTATTTGAACTAAGGATTTTTTTTTGTCAATCCGTTTGTTAATCAATCCGTTCATATATGACCCGACCCATTTATTTATGGATAATATTAGCGTGTTTAATTTTTTTTGAACCCCCTTGATAGAATTTCTGCCTCCGCCACTGCTCATAAGAAGGCATTTTAGGTCATTATTTGTTGGGACCCAACCCAGTATTTTATTATCATGATGCACCAGGACTCTCACCCAATGTATTACCCTCTTGGTGCGATAGGACTTGAATCCTCCGTCTTACCCTCAATCAATGACATAATAAGCCAAATATAATAGGACTCACCATTGAGCCTTAAAAAATATTGTCACTTTGTGGTTAACATGCACAAATAAATATAGAACAAAAGAAACACAATAAAAATATTCTCAACAAAGTATGTACTAACATCTTAAACTTGTCAAAACATAGAGTTACATATAACATTATATTATATTATGTATGGTGCACAATAATTAAGCTAGTGAATTACCGTTATAAATCAAAGAATCAATTACACACTAAGAAAATAATAATTCCAATTACACTAAAATAAAATTGCTCACTAACACCACTCCTTTTTCAACTTCCATGTGAACCCAAAATATTTCACAAACAAAATAAAATAAATTAAAAGCATATGCAATAACCAAAACAGTGAGCACAATCATAAATAAAATATAAAATAAGTTTCACATACAAAAGAAAGTATATATAGTCATAGGTTGAAAAAGAAATGCACAGTAACAATAATATTAATCATTCACCTTGTTCACAAGTAAAATATAAAATAAATTCCACAATCGTTTTGTTTCCGAGAGAAAAATAAACACAATTATTTTAACTTCTTTTATTTACTTTGCTTCAATTCTGCAATGGTTGAACATCTGTGTTGATAACGTGTTGTAAAACTAAAGCAAAATAAGACAAGAAATATATAAGATGAAATCAATAGAAATAGGGAGACAAGAGATGAGAGATTTTCTTATTATTCCAAGTCTTCAAGTGTATACAATATGAATCATTATGCCTCTATTTATAGTATAACATAGAGGCATACAAAAGGTTAGTCATAAACATAAATATAATGGGGGAGGTTATGGAAGTGAAAGGTTACAAGAATAATGGTTATAAAGGTGGAGGTTATAGTTATCTTCATAATGGAGGAAAGTAATGGAGATAATGGGTGAGAGTAACTTCTTGGTGTAGTAGACATCCACAGGATAATATTTTATAACAAAATTATAATATTCAAGAATAGTGTACTTACTATTTTTCAAAATATTTATCTTACTTGTCTCAAAGGATACATTACAGCTTAGAATTATGTGATCTCAATAGAGTCTTGCAAAGATAGTAACAATAGAAAATAAGGATGAACTACTCCTCTTCTCTTTAACTTGTTTATCTCATTAGACGTTTATATATGCGTGTTATTTTTTGGAACTTTTTGATATATTTTAGGGATATTTAGATGAAAATGTCACAACCCGAGCCTACACCCTGGACGTGGCCGACACTCAAGAATCATTGCTGGTCCCCAAGTGAATCCACATTCTGGTTGACAACAAGTGGAAGACTAACTTAAGCATATAAAGCTTAAAACTGAATAAAATCAATAACTCAAATGAAAAACTCTGAATAAAAATAAATTATTCAACTCGCCATAAAATAGGCAACTTAAGTCTTTAAAATATTTAAGAAAATAAATGAACATACTTCTGAAACTCTACTTTCTATCTATGAAGCCTTTAACTGACAAAGATGGAAGTCGGGACAAGACCCACGACCTCTTGACAAAACTGAAAGTAAATGGAATCCTCTAAAAGCAAGGAGGCTTACCATAGTTAACTCGAACTCCATGTGGTGTCAACCAAGCTCCTATTGATGATCCTGAATACTTGTATCTGCATCATGAAATGATGCACGCCAAATGGCTTAGTACATGAATGGACGAGCATGTAAGGGGAAATCTAAAGCATAAACATAAGCTTGAACTAGTAGAGAAGAAACATACTTACATCTTCTCAAACTTACTTAACTCAAGGAATACTTAAGGATACTCAAAACTACTCAAACTTACTCAACTCAGAAGTACTCAAGGATACGATACTCAACTCACTAATAAGGTTCTCAACTCAGGGATCAACTCAACAATAAGGTACTCGACTCAATGAAGCACAGTTCAACTCAAGATACTCAATAATAAGCAACAATTAAAGATGCAATATATGGAAAACTTTTAAAACAGTAGAACACAACTCAATGTATTGAAGAATACAATAACAACTCAATTTGTATATAATAAAATATATTATAACTTTGTCGGAGTTTCTTTAACTGACAACCATCACTATGAGTTATGTGATGATACAACATCTCGCCTATGCCGCCAGAACTGTCCTATACTTTGCCATGATATAAGACATCTCAACTAAGTGGATCTAGTAGTCTATGCTAAAAATCATTAAGGAATCATCTAAAAAAGTATGACCCTTCCTATCCACGCCGGCTACATGGTTTATGGAGACTTGAGTTATCTGAACTCGTCCCCATATTGATGCTCAATACTACTCCTAAAATATACTCAACTCATATGTTTAGAAACATAACTCTTTTTGTGGTTTGAGATTATTACTCAAAATCTTTCTCTAAAAAGAGATGTTACTGATTAACTGCTCAAAACTCTTTTGGAAATCTCAGTTTCCTCCTCTTTTAAATGTGAAAACATTTATTCTTGGGAATACTTAGTTCCCCTATATCATTTTAGAGAAAATGATCTTGAGTCTGCTCTTTTTCAACTCAAGTGCTCAAGTCTTAGTTATAAAAGACTTCTTAGAATAAAGTTCATGCCGAATTATAGACATGCGACTCAATTCAAGGTTTTCAATAACCTTATATATAGAACTCAATACTCGAAACTCACAAACTCAGAACTCAATAACTTCAATGGTAATACTCGTTTCAAGAATGCTCGACTTAGAGAGTTCATGTGGATTTATGTGCATGGACTACTCAAATCAAGGACTCAAAGATACTTGTCATCTCAAGACTACTCGACTTATAGGATTCATGCAGAATTATGGGCACGAACTACTCAACTCAATGACTTCATGGGTAATATGTAATAGTCCCATGATTAGGAATATAATATCGAAAAGGTTAGGAACTCGATACTCAAGACTTAGAACTGAAGATACTACTCATCTCAATGATACTCATCTTATAGAGTTCATGCGGAAGTTATGAGCATGAACTACTCGACTCAAGGGTCTAAAGAACATTATGGAACTCATGTACACGACTCTTCTCATTCTCATACTTACTTCCTCAAAATCATAGCTCAAATCGATAGTTGATCTTAAAGGATTCACAACTGAACTCAAAGACTTTCTTGAACTCTACTCTTAACTCTCTCTCTTAAATGCGAATTATGAATTCAAGAGTTATGATTCATGATATGAAGGATCTCGATGATAGTGTAGACTCGTGAATACATTCTCCTCACTCTCATGCTCACTTATTCGATTCTCGAAATAAATTATTAGAAATTGTAGAAGACTCCACAAAAGGACTCAAAAGGACTTTCTTAAAAACGTTCGAAAAAACTCTCAAAACTTGACTCTCAACTCTACCTTGAATTTGATTTATGAATTCAAGGTTGTGATTTATGATAGGAAATATCTCGTGAAGTTTAGGAGTGGTTTTAGATAGTTAAACATGAGAAACGATCAAGAAATCATTGTCTAGAAGCAAGTCCGCAACGCAGAGATGCATTTAAATATTTGGCCACGAAATAAATTTTGAGGCAGAAGGGTCTGTGACCTATCCTCGACATGGAGAAAAATTCTATGAAATGGGGAGGTAGGTCCGTAACCTCTCCGCGACACGGAGAAAAATTCTATGAAATGGGGATAAGTCCGCGACACGGACTAGGTTGCCAGATTCGCTCGATTTAGTCCTTTTTTATTTTCTAACCCCAAGTCGCTTAAATTTGATTCTTTTGCTCAACTTCTCTTTAGATTCAGATTCCTAGCACATGTACACTAGAATCTAACTCAAAAAAACTTTATAAATCAGTGCAATAATCTCAAGAACTCCTCAATCTGAGCCCAATTAAAAAACGAAAGAAAATTCAAGAACACATATCAAGAACGTCAAGCCTTCAATTTTCTAGAATGATATAACACTGAAATTACATGATTGTCCTGTGGGTGAACAAACCCTACACTATGGAAGCTTACATACTTGAAAGAAAAATCTTCTTAAAGAACTTGAAGGAAAATCTTGGAAGAAGACCCTAGCCTTAGCGTTTCTTTAATTCCTTGAGCGTAGAATTTTTGGAGTGGATGAGAGGGTTTAATTTATGAAAAATGATTTTTCTACACATTTAGGGTAATTTAGATGACCCCCTAAGGGTTTGTAGGACCAATATACCCTTTGACAAATAAATAAAATGAGCTGGGAGTCAGAATAAATTTTCAGCAGGCAGTGAGGTCTATATTGGCTCCGTAAAGCGAAGCCATCGTGGAGCTACTGCTAGGTTTTTGCATCGTTAGTAAATTAGTCATAACATTTTACTTAGAGCTCGAAATTTAGCAAACTTGGTGGCGTTGGAAAGAGGACTTGAAGGGCTTTAATTTTATATCTTATAGGTCTCCTACCTCATCCTGTACTAAACGTTATGGTCGTTTGAAGTTTACCCAAAACTTAAGAAAAACTTAGGAATGACTTGAATGAACTCTCTTTAGTTCTTCTTTGAACTCAAGGTGATACATCTAGTGACCTTAACACTTAGGAAAAATTTATATTCTTTGTGAAATCCTAATCACAACGAAGGATGGTTCGAGTTTTAGCTCAAAAAAATTTCTAGGGTGTTAGAGAAAATGAATGAATAAAATGTAACAACCTATTCCCGTTGTTATGGAAAAGCCAATGGGGAAGGAATTTGGGCCAAAAAACTTCTGAGTAGTAACTTGAATATTTCTCGCGTAGGTCAAACTTGGACGAAATCCAATAATGGATGGGGGATTTAATTATGAATTTGATTAAGTGAGTGGATAGACAAGACGTTAAGGAGCATGTACGACTTTACATAATCAAATTCGAGGGAGCAGAACTCCCGAAACTAATCTTGGCGTGAAAGGGTAGTTTTAAAACGTCAAGAGTTGAAGGTGTGTTGCGAAATGGGAGCTTGGAACTCAAATTCTGAGTTTATGTCTCCGTGAAAGCCGCCGGGGAGGGGTTAATTCCTCCAGGATGGGGTTGCTATGGCGAGATGGGGCCCACTGTGGCGGGGCAGTCGTGACGTAAACCGCAGAAAAACCCCAAAAATATTATTTTCTGCAAAACTTCGTTCTTAAGACCTAAAGGACGACCCATGGCAATTTCTCATCAAATTCCCACGAATTCTCATGCTAAAGTAAGTTCTTAATCTATATTTCGATTCTTAGAACTTAGAATACTTGTTAATTATCATTGGGGGAGGGTTTTGGCCTGAAGTTAATGGTGGGAAAAGCCCTAGTTGAGTATTAGGATCATGGGTTTGGCCTTGGGTTAATATTTTGTTACAATCCGGGTAAATTAGGTCTTGTTTATTAATCCTTACATTAATTACTTGTTTTAGACCAAGAACAAGCTGAAAGACTCCAGAAAGGGAAGATTCAAGTGTCTTAGGAGTATTTAGGCTTGGTTTTGAGGTAGGTGATGGTTTGACTTCCCGTCGTGTTATATATGCTTGTTAATTGCTCCATTGTATGCATGTATGTATGTGAATAGGGAAACATGAATCGAATCTAATGAATTTATTATGTATGGACAATTACTTGTCATGAACTTGTTGCTTGATTGTGTGATTATATGTACTATTTATTATGGGTGTGATTGTGACTGTAGTTATGTTGACTGGATCGGGTGTCACGTTTCAATACATATATTGGAACGGGTGTCACGTTCCGACACACTAACAGTTTGGGTGTGGGTTCTATGAGAGGATCATTTGTAATGATTATATTCATGCCTATCTGTCATTGATATTGGGAAAATGTATCTTGCTTCTGAAATGATAATTGAATTGTGCATCTTGTATATGTATGTTTACTGTGTTGTAATTACTTGCTTATATTTCGCTGACTGGAGTAGTCGCGTGATCCTACCAGTACACCGTGGTTTCGTGTACTGATACTGCACTTGCTCTTTCCTTGTTGAGTACAAAGCATCTTCAGGTGGCTACTGATAGACCTCAGGTAGGAGATCATTGACCGAGACCGGATTCAAGGGTGACCTAGTTCTTTAAGGCTGCCATGGAGCCATCATTAGTTTTAGTCCATTCTTTTCTAACTCTAACTAGATGTTTAGACATTTTACTTATGTTTAGTTTTCGGGGTTGCACCCCCTCTTTCTTAGACTTGTTGATTAGTAGAGTTTTGATACAATGACTTTCAGGTCTAGGGGATGAATTTCCGCGAGGGTCATGCTTACTTGTTTTGTTAAACCTTCGGAGTTTATGGGAACTCCATATTTAATTCGTCATTTAAACTTGTTTCCGTATCTTTAAATGGTTTAGTTTCTTTAAGTTGCGTAGTCAGGTTGTAGTAGTGGTTCTTTACCCGATGGGTTAGTGTGGGTGCCAATCACGACGGTCGGGGTCGTGACATAAAGTTAAACTTTTTGAACGTTGTCTTTTGGAGGCGTTAATATAGATAATAAAGTATAATGTCACAGATTGAGACTGCATTATTAGCTTCTAATATGAGGTATAACAGTTGATTTTAAAAAATATTGTTAAAATTAAAGGCAAAAACTTTTGAATTACAAGTTAATGTCGATAAGGCCCCAATTTTATGGGGCCTCAATTTTTTAGCAATAATAAATTATTTGTTAATTTTTTTTTTTTATAGAAAATATTAATTATTTATGATAAAATATATATTTTTTAAAAAAATTATTATTTTATTCTCTTTAATCCCATTTAAATAGAAGAAATCAAGAAAAATTATTTTATTTTCTTGCACTCTCTGTGCTAATATTCACATTATTTTATTCTTTTAACTTCTTTTACACTCTCTTCTTTAATTTTTTGATAAGTTAGAGTAATATTCTACCAAAAATATGAAACAATAGTCGAAAAGTGCTGAACAAAGTGAATTGTAAATTCTTTTTCTATTTCTTCTTAGATTTCAAGCATTACAACAAGCATAGTAAAATGTGGGGTATACAAAAATATTATTAACTTCTTGAATTAAATTCTATGTTAACAATTCATATAATAATTGCCTGAGTAACAAAATGTTTTTCAAAGTTGAATTGATAAAATCTTATCTAAAGCTAATAATTAAAAAAGAAATCGAATAAATCATTTATAAAAAAATATTAAGTATAGTGCATTTAAAAATGTAAGGTTTTTTTTTTTTTTTTTTTTTTTTTTTTTTTTTTTTTTTAAATAATAATAATGCATATGAAGTTTATTTAAATTTTTAGGCCTCTAGTTGAAATTTCGCTTTAGGCCTCCGGTTGCGTTGAGCCGCCCCTGTGTCGATAGTAACTTTTTGAAATCATTGTAGGGTGACTTGCTTTATTTTGCTTGAACATAGTTAGTATATTCAAGTGTTACTTGATTAAGGATAAGGAATTCCTTTAAATTTAGATTGTTGATGTGCCTTGAAATTTGAATTTATGGCACATCTATCTTTTTTACTTGGTATTTGTATTGTTCTTATGCTTGTTTTATTATGTTCTCGTATTACTTTATTATTTTGTAGGTTTTTGAGGATCAAATGAACAAAGGATGAAAAATATAGAAAATTATCAGTTTTAATGCGATTTACAATTGGACTTACGATCGCAAGTCAATTGACGGATCACAGAACAAAATGTGAAAATGTGAAAAAGATACAAAGAATATGTCAATCAAAATTCTCAAAAGGATGATCAAAATATGAGGTAAAATATGACCGTGAATCAAGTCAACGGTATGTACATAAAGAAGAAAATCAGAATTGACAATGGAACCTGCGATCAAAAGATGGATAAGAATCAGTTTCATTCTAAAGGAAAGTGAAGAACCAACCTTTAGTCAATTGGAGCCTACTTTCCTCTTTTTGATGTCATCACTTCAATTCAAGGGCAATTAATCAGTTGACCTATCTCTATTTGTGTTTTCTTCTAGGTTGGCTGACTCTGGTCTTCTTTGAGTTTATGATATTCCCCGCTCGTTCGAGATTTGTAGGCCGAAGCAAATGCTTAGATAAGCCTTCATTGCCCTTTTAAAAATGTTAAAAAAAAGAGCGCTAGGGAAGAGAGAAGGTTGCAGAAGTACTTCTAGATCTCATGGAATAAGGCAGAATTTCTAACAAAACTTTCCCCCTCTTGCTTTCATAGAAAAAAAGAATTTAGGAGATGAAATCCCGATTGCATTACTGTAGGCCAAAATTGGATTTGAAAGAGCAAGCCAGAGGTGGGCTTAGTCAGCCCAACATACGTTGTTAACCAAAAAGGAGAAGTCCCCTGAGGCGGTTGAGGGGTAGCAAGAAGATACATTGGCTGATAACATATCCATTGCCCTTCCTCGGTCCGTCCCCATAGCAAGCTTCCTATTGGCTTCTCACCCCGAACTGAGACTCGCTCTTCTCATCCAGAAGAATAGTTGTCTTCTTGGTTAACTAGTCATTGGTCTTTGGCACCAAAGAAGGTCGAGAAGGTTGGGATGCAATATAAAGTCTAGTCAAAACGTATGTTTAGTAACCCTAAAAGACAATTGAAGTTGACGCTAAAGACAATCTGCAGGCACAAGTCAATTGACAGACGCTGATTGATTCGCAAACCACATCGGTGGACTTAAACATATAGTTTTCTTTTGTAAAGAGTTTGACAATTTTTAGTTCTTAATTTACCAGTGGTTTTTCGTTCTCCAATTTTATACAAAATTTTCTCTTTCTAGTTCTTGAAGGAAGATCTTCAACATTCTTGCAAGCATTAATATTTAACGTAAGTTTATGCAATTTTTTTACTTTTATTTTTATTGTTTTACTTTTTAGTTTGAGTAGCTAAATCCTCAACTAAGATTGTGAAATTCAATGAGATTGTAGAAGTCGTAAATTGTTTTGTGTGATTGCATAATATTAGTGTTATAAGATATCAACATATTATCATCCTTAATTAACTAGTTGGTGGTTGAAAATATTAACCTACATCATAATATCTTAATCAGAAAAGGGTCAAAACTATCCTTCAACTATTCAAAATATATTAAATATATCCTTCATCTGTTTTTCGGCTCAAAAGAACCCTTTTGGTCTTACTATTGGACCAGACTTACCCTTCTATTTAACGAAAGAGTTATGTGGAATCCCATGTGTGTATCAATATGCCACATAGACCTTCACATATGCACGCCCACCCCACTCACCTCCATATAGACGTTTTAAGAGCCCTAATTTCACTATTTTCCCACATTTCATCATTTTCTTAAAAAGACCTAAAAGAAAGTTCCTTTCAACAACCCTGATTTCACTTTGAAGATTACACAACAACATTATTTAGAGAATAGTGAGTGCAACATTATTCGTGAGCTTGACAAGTCTTGTTGTTTTTGGTAGAATGGTAGTGTATGCCATAATAAAAATTAGAATGTAACCAACATCAACTAGTGAAGTTTCATAGTTCAAATTTCAGGCAATCTTTTACAGTTAATGACACTTCATAGTTCAAACAACCTCTCCCATCCCATGTTGAACCAATAAAAAAGTTTAGATGTCATTTTCCCTGCTTGTCAATCATCCTTCTTATTTCTGAACACTAGTTGCCTCACTTTAGTGTCATGCTTCTGTTTACTTTTCTATTTTTTGTTCTTGTCTTCAAATAAGTTGAAAGCAAAGAATTCATTACACACAAAGGAAGTTGATAAGGAGGCAGGGTCCAACCACATTGCAGCCAAAACTTTTATATTTCGTGATTTAGCAACTGCAACAAAAAAATTTCGAGGTGATTATCTTCTTGGAGAAGGAGACTTTGGTAGAGTTTACAAAGGGGTGATCGAATCCAATCAGGTCGATTCTCATCAAATCATTTTGCTTTTTGCTAATAATGGAATGTAACAAAGAAATCAATAGTTTGGTTTGCCTCTAATCTACCAGATTCTGTTGCACTCAATATTCTTTAAATATATAATGTTGTTGCGTAAATCTTCAAAGTGAAATTAGGTCTAGTGAAAGGAAGCTTCTTTGGGTCTTTTTTAAGAAAAATGATGAAATGTGGGAAAATGGTGAAATTGGGGCTCTTAGAATGTCTATGTGGAGGTGGGCAGGGGTGAGTGTGCACATGTGGAGGTCTATGTGGCATATTAAATGCTCTTCCGTTAAACAGAAGGGTAAGTCTGGTCCAATAGTACGGGAAGGGTACTTTGAGCCGAAAGATACCCTACATTTAATCTTTTTCGAATAGTTGAAGAGTAGCTTTGACCCTTTTCCATATCTTAATTTATAAATTCGATTTATTCTTTTTCGAATAGTTGAAGAATAGCTTTGACCCTTTTCCGTATCTTAATTTATAAATTCGAAAGAATGAACTAGAATTTCTTAAAAGAATTTTTGCATAAACTCAAAAGCGCTAACCTCGTTTGACAAATTCATATTAGAAATAACAGAATTTACTTGACATATTGATCGCATTTATTGAAAGAATTCATATACTTGTAGAAGCATCATATGAAGATAAATCATTTTATTCTGAAAAAAGACTGAGTGATAGTGCATATTTATAACCTAAAGTTTCTGCAAGGGCATGAAATTGAAAAATAGAGCAAGTTATTGTGGGGATACAATTTTAGTGTTTTTATATTATGAATTTCACATTACACGTTATAACTATAGTTTTGGTTTACAATTTCTCTTCAATCTTATGAATTAGAATTTGGCTATAAATTCGATAATTATTCTGACGGTAAAGTTCAGGCTTTCCCATAATTCTTGTGGAATTTGACTCCAATTCTAATTGGGTTGCTATATTTGCACACGACTGTATTACATCATTTAACGGTGCAACTTGAGCATATTTTCAAACCTAGGGTGTTAATGGTACGATTTAGACGGCTTTATTCCATATCATTTTTTTAAATTATTTTATATAAATAAAATTAGGCTTTTCAAAATTATCTCATTATCTCAATGATATTGATACGGTTCTATTAATTTTCTGTAATTTATTATTAAAAATGCATACAAAACTTAAAACACACTATCATGAATATTTGTGTATGACTTTGACAGGACTCTCTAGACAATTTTATTATTTAAAATGTGATGAATCAAGAAAATATGAAGAGAAAAAAATAAGAATTGAAATTTATCCCATTATTTTACAATAGTGTAAAATAAGTACAAAGCAAAGATTAAAAAAATATATACACTTTAGATCACACAAGTGGAAAAAAAATCAATCAATCAAGATAAAATTCAAGAAATAAGTCTACTTAATTATCCAATAGAAAATTTAAATTAAAATAAAAACGAGTAAAAATAACTAATAACTTGTAGCTTGTTCCCAAGATCGTTGGAGTACCTTGTAGTTTACTAATTACTAGTTTACTACTCAAGAGTCGAGTAGCTAGAACAACTTTAGCTCCGATCGAAGTAGTATAATAAGTTTATTATTTTTATATTTTTATATTTAATACATAAAATATATTTTACATAAGCATTATTCGATATAGTTTTACATTTCAATTATTTTTTATAAAATTAAAACCTACCTATTTATTCAATACGATTACAAATTTATACAGAAATCGTTGATTTTGTTAAAAGAAACTTAAAAATTGATTTGGTCCACTTTGGTTCAATTGGTTAAGTCAGTTTTTTAAAAAACCATTGACACCCTAAACGTACCTTTCTTACATAATTATTTTAAATTTATTTTTTAATAATAATAATAATAATAATAATAAATTTATTTTACTAACTCTAAGAATTATATGATATAAGAAATCAAATTCAATTATACATTGGTGTGTTATATTTCTTACCGTACCGTAATATTAAGTCATCCTAAGTTTAAGTAGAGGGCGGTTAGTGACGGATCTAGAATTTGAAGGTTGTGGGTGCTCACTTTCTTTAACATAAAATTGTTAGTGATCACAAAGTATAAACGTATAATAACTTGAGCACGTCAATAAAAAAAGTACAATAAAACAATAATTAATTCATCATAACAAAAATAACTTATAATCATAAGTTACACTAAAGAAAAAGAGACCAAAAAATTTTTAAAAATAGAAAAGATAAAAAAAAAAAAATTTAATGACACTGCTTAAAATCAAAAAATAAAAAAGAGAGAAAAAGTATGAGAAATGTTATAAAAGCAAGCTCAGAATAATCTAATTATAAAGAGAAGAAGACAAGAGAAGTAGTTGTGGGAGAAGACTTTTCTTCATATTTAATTTTTTCATACAATGGCAAATAATATCACTATTTATAGGTTGAAAAATCAATCTAAAGGTCACCATGTTTAATGTCAAATTATAGATACATTGTTATCCCAAAAAGGTTCATATCACCTTGGGAATACACATCCATGATAAGGATAAATTCATGATAAACTTAATGGATATCCACTTAATTAGTTCAATGGATTTATAACACTACCCCTTGGGTGTCCACAAATAATGTGCCTTGTTAAAACCTTACTAGGAAAAATCATGTGGGAAAAAATTCTAGTGAAGGAAAAAAAGTACTCATATCTTTTGATATGCATTATTTGTTGCCTCAATAAAAACCTTGTCAGGAAAACCCAGTGGGACAAAACCTCAGCCAAGGAAAAAAGAGTGCAACGCGTATTATACTCCCCCTGATTAAAACATCACTTAATTTCTTGTGATGATGTCATCCAATCTTATATACCAACTTCTCAAATATTGATAATGTCTTTGTGATCAAATCACATTCACGAAGATGTTGCATGATTGAACTCATCTTGATATATCATTTTATGATTTCATAGATATGATGAGGCTTTGAGCTTAACCGAATACATTCTTGAAAATCACTCTATTCGTGACCTCGTTGTTGCACGTAAATTGCTCATTCAACTTGTTCATAGCAACAATCATCTCGTGGACACTTTCATTTGCAATTGATTATCTTGTAGAATAACTTCAAATAAATGTCTTTGATGCCATTTCAACGTCTTCTTGTTAGGGAGGAACAGAATCTTGTCAATAAACTCACTGCAAAATATTTGATCATATATAACAATGTTCATTAGTGCGTCCAATTGACTGATACATGGAGTTTCATCACTAAGAAGTTCTTCATCCTTCTCTTGAGATCGAAAATGATCTTTATTTATGTTAAACGATCTTATAATCATTGGGATACTCAATGAATGTGATTTATTCATGCAAAATTGCATCAAACTTTTCTATGTATATATGTTGATTGATGGACAAGTATTTCATTTGTCAAATTCTCAATCTGTAGGTCAAGACAAAATTTTGTCTTACCAAAACCTTTTCATTTTTGATCTTCTTTCCAAATACTCAATAGCTTTTGAAAGCTCCTTAAGAGTGCTAATGATGTTCAAGTCATCAACATACACAATTATTATAATAAATTCATATCCTGAAAAATATTGCAAGGACAAATAGGGTCATTTTTTTGTACCCTTTCTTCCTTGATCATTTCAATCCATATAAGGATTCTCGAAGCTTTATTGAAAAAAGTTTCTTTCAAACTTTTATATGCTTCAGGCACCTTGAATGCTTCAAGGATTTTTATATAACCTTCATTGTCTAGATAGACATGACAATTATTCATTATATTCATTCAAGTTTTTCATATGTTTCCAGATCAAAACAAACTTTATTGCATCCACCATAGGAGAAAATATCTCCAATAATGTCAGGATTTTTGCGACAAATCTTTATGCCCCAAAGCACAAGCTATACTTGATATCTTACGGTTATACCATCGCATAATAATTATTTGTACCCAACTGACATTATACCTTGATTTATGGACTATCAGTCCAAAACGTCACATTTCTAAGTGAAATAAAATATACTTGAATTATGCAATTTATTTGGCCAATCTTTTATTTGTCCACACTATGTCACAAATGTGAATTCAAGATCCTCATCACAATTTATATCATTGAGCACTGCTTTATATCAAAGATACCGTCGACGATTATTTGATATCGATTCCAATATGACATAACTTATCGAGATCTCTTCATTTTTCATCATTTTTCAGGTACCTGAACCTTTTCCAAGGTTTTATGAAGTATTATGTCGTGGTGCTCTTTTATAGCACTTTCCTCATTATCATGACCATATTGATCATTTTCTTCTCTCTCTCTTCAAGGAGTTTTTACGCTTCAGGCGTATCATAGACTTTGTCCTTCAAGGACTTCTCATTGGAGCATTTGCAGCTGAATTATAGCATAGAGACAGTAAATTCATCTGGCAATAGATTTGCAACATCATGCAAAAGAGCTATCCCTTGAACTTCAAGTTCACATTATTAGCTGCACATTCAACGTTTTAGATGAAAATCATTTGGTTCCTGGCCTTGAGCCAATATTGATAGGGGTCCTTTTTTGGCTTGATGCGTACAAGTGTTGCTACATGTTAAATAAATTCATCTCATATCAAATTTCTTTTTGAGAGATTTGTTCTCGTAACTAATAGTTTCGCTATAATTGGAGGCATTCCATTTTTGCTAAACCAACTAGCATTATCAATATAATTTCATAGTTTGGAACTGCACTCTTAATTTAATAATTCGAGCAAAACAACCTTACAAACACCAATTTGTAAGTTGACAACAAAACACATGTGACCATCGCATTGATGCATCTATCATATAGTTGCAAATGATCCACATGGCAGGTGAATGATCCCATATTTACCTTTTTATATGCTCCAAAATCTGAGGGAGTACAATCTCAACCTTAGCTCGTACAATGATACAATGATCAAATTATCAGAGAACAATCAACACAAGAGAATTCTTGAAGAATTTTTTATTTCTTCATCATATAACTCACATGAATTCTCAATTACTTTTCCATCACATTTAAACCAGAATGGTTAACCGGTCATGCCAATTGATCTTTATTTTAGTACATTTATAGTTTTCTTTTGCATGTGATTCCATCAGCATGCCCATGTTTGTGTGCAACAAACAGGAGGAAAAAAAGGGTATCTTTTACATAAATATTTATAACCGCTTCGGTTGTAGTAATCTGAAGATATTAAATATTTTCATAATTTATAGTCTCAATATTTCTTTTTAATTCATCCGAAACTTAAAAAGTTTTTTTGAGACTTTCTATAACCCAATATTATTTCTCTGGTAATAACACAACTCGTTAGAGCTTGCAATTAATTTTGTGTACTATTACATATTTCATGACACCATCCATATGGTGAAAATCTCCTTCAAGGAGAAAATCATATTATTATTGTCATTGTCAAAATTATTACGAGCAAGACATGTTTCTTGTTTTACTTTTGTTGTACCATAGGTGCACAATCAATGACAGATTTATATTGTCACACAATAATATTATTTTGGTGATGGCCACAACCATTATAGGCAGGAATTATTTCTTTCTTTTGCCCTTTCGGTAGCTAGTTCACAATAAACATACCATAATATTTGTGACGTATAAACGTACACGATCATTGACCATTCTTGTCAAATAAAAATTATTTATTTCTCTCAAACCTCCCGTAGAGGTGAGTTGTGACATATTTTCAACCATACGGGAATATGTTCTTATTCATATTTTTCTTCATATTTTGACACATTCACTTTAAAGAATGGAAAAACATTCATAATGCTTATTACAAGTTACAATCTCTTCATGAGGTGACCATAAACATTTATTTATGTCATATCTTTATATTTGACATATTTACATGATCCACCTCAACATCACTTTGAAAGATAAAGTGCACCACCACTTTGTATTCTTTTATTTTGATGGAGGATTTATGAAACTTATCAAATAAGCTCGCATGACAACCACTTGTCCAATGACCTTTCATACCGTTTTGATGATAAAATAATTTTCACAGTTTGAAGAACTATTTGAAGAACTCATATTATTCTTCCTTTCATAATTACCACAATGATGACTATTATAATTATGTCCCTCCACACCCTTATTCATACATTCAATCATTTGTCGTCTTTCAAACTTATTGTTCACTGCTACCACATTCATACGATAGAATGGAGCAGATCAACTAGTGCGTTTCAAAGTTATCATACATTGCTACCACATTCTTTTCAAGGAATGAAGCAAATTCAATAGGATGAATTTCAAGACTTTTAATCATAATTTTTTTTTTTTTTGCCTTAGTCATTATTTTATCATCACTATGGTGCATTGAGACTCAAACTCAATGTCTTATCCATATAAGGCGCGTTAGGTCATATGATTCTATGAGATTAGAACCCAATTTCTTATCATCATGGTGCATCAAAACTCAAATTGATGTCTTATCCTCTTGGTATGATAGAACTTGAATCTACCATCTTATCCTCAAACATTTTTTTTCATTATGTGCATCCGAACTTTAACCTAATGGCTTACCCTTTTAGTGCGATGAGACTTGAATCCATCGTCTTACCCTTCAATAAATATCATATAAGTCAAAACCAATAGAACTCAACCGTGAGCCTTTAAAAAAAAATCAAGAATCATAAAAGTAAATTTATTCAAAATAAGTCTATATGAGAGTTTTCTCGCCTCTAGTAATTATAAATATTAATAAGTTCCTCATAATTAACACTTAGAAAATCAACATCAAAATTTACTTTTTTATTCTTCAATTCTTTTATGAAACGAAGAATTGTTAGTATAATCATAAACCAATGTATAAAATTGTTAAAGTAAAAATAAATAATGTGTAATAAAAGCAAGCTTAGAATAATATAATTATAAAAAGAAGAAGACAAGAGAAGTAGATGTGGGAGAAGACTTTTGTTCTTATTTAATTATGTCATACAAATATCTCTATTTATAGGTTGAGAAATCTATCTAAAGGTCACCATGTTTAATGTCAAATTATAGATACATTGTTATCCCAAAAAAGGTTCATATCACCTTAGGAATACACATCCATGATAAGGATAAGTTCATGATAAACCTAATGGACATCCACTTAGTTCATGGATTTATAACAAGAAAAAATTAATTGAAATAAGAAAAGGTGCAATTTAGAAAAAAATGTTGCTAGAGAGATTCAAACTAGTGACTTACAAGCACCTACACGCCTTAACATTAAGGTTAGAACCAAAGCATCCAATAGTTTTCTTTGTTTAGTGGGTGCTTATTTATCTGTTATGTCATTTTTTTCATATTTTCTTTATAGATATAGAGTTTTTTTTGTCGGAGTCAATGGGTGCTCGAGCATGCAAAATATTCCATGTAGATCTGCCCCTGAGGACGGTATAATGGCATCGAAAGAAAATAATAGAATAAATATCATGTTAAAAATTGCTGTTGGTAATTTAAATTTATATAAAACATAAAATCGACATTATATAATAAAATTTGTCTTAAATAGTCAAATTAATCTCATAATCTCCAATGTAAGTTTTTACTCAAGTCTATATAATTAAGAGCATTTGCCCCGACCTCTAAATGGAGGGAAAAGTGATCTTATTTTGCAAGTTCAAGAGCAAAATTAGACTTTTTTTTCCTTGTTTGAAGCAATCTTTAGTAAGAAGGATATTTTTGAACTATTTCGCTAGTTAGAGGACATATTTGAACTAAAAATGTAACACTAAGGACATTTTGGGGAAAAAACATAACGAAAAGTAAAATTGACCCATTTTGAATGGTTCAAAGGTATACTTGACTCTTTTACCATAAGGTAAATCAAATAACTAAAAGTTTTTGATTACATTTCCGTGAAATTCGAGTGACTATACTAGGTCAATCCAATTGGAATTTTATCAAATGAGTAAGACGGGGTAGGATTGGTTGAATAAGTAGTAATTCATCTTTGCGTAGATGACAATGGGCTACTTCATCGCAGATGGAAGACTTTAATATCAAGAAAGATCTTTTGAAACATAATATTTTACACACTTGACAAATGTCCATGAACATTTAATAAATCTTCTCTTTATTTACATACCCTAGCCTCTTTTCTCTTTCTATCATTTGAGAATCGATCTCATAGCTTAGCCACATAACAAGTTTGATTAAAATGTGTAATGACCAGGTCAGTCGTTTTTTATTTTTCCATGGAAATTACCATTTTGTCCTCCCGATATTGACCTCGAGTCTTCTTTGGTTAATTTTAAAAAGTTGGTTTTGAACTTTGAGTTAAAAATGAGAATTTAGTAAGTTTTGAGTTTGAAAGGCTAAGTTGTTCAGAAAGTGATTTTTGGTGTCTTTTGGAGTTTCGAGTGTCACAGTGGAGTTTTGTTATTGCATCAGTATTGATATGTGAAATCTTCTCCGTAAGAGTTATCGGTTTTAGTTTCTGAGTCTTTTTGAGGATTTGAGGTCTTAAGTTGTGAAATTGTGAAATTTTAGCCTTTGGGTTAACTTTGGTCAATATTCTAGGTTCAGATGCTCGGATTAGAATTCCAAGAGTTCAGTTGAATTTGGGTGATGACTTTAGGCCAAGGTGAGGTCTTAGTTGATTTTTGAGAAGTCGCGAACTTGTTTAAGCCTTTTTAGGCATGAATTAGTTTCTTGTGGTTTTCACGAATGTCAGATCAAGGAGACCTCAGATGTGTCTTTTGATGGTTCCGTTGAGTCTGAAATATCGAGTATAATTGGTTTCCATATGTGGTTTGTGTTCACTGGGTTTCGAACGAGTCCGGAGGGTCCTTTCGATGCTTTGGAAATTGGATGAGTTGCTGGTGTCTGCAGGTCTTGATTTTGCGAAGACCAACCAATTAAGCGACCTCCGCTTAAGCGATGGTCCTGTCGATTAAGCAACCTTCACTTAAGCGAAAGAGGTTTCACTTTTGCGAGTCCCACACAAGCGAACCCTAAGTCACTTATGTGATACCTAGGAGGCGTTTTGCTCCAAATTTTGGGTTTTAAATCCTATTTCGTTATTTTTGAACTTGGGAAACCCTTATTGGCAAATTTTAAAAGTATTTTATGTGCTAGATCAGTTGGGTATGTGTTCTTGATCCTAAACCTTCATTTTCCATTAATTAATTATGAGTTTTAAAATCAAAATATGAGATTTTGATTAGTGAATGATGAGGTTTTTCAAGAACCCAAGTTCTTAACTAAAATGGAGTTTGTGAACTAATTTTAAGTTCTATTTTGAAATGATTTTTCCCTAATGAGTTCCTAAGGTCTTAAGTGTTTTCAAGTGTTAAATTTAGGATTCAAACCTTAATTTAAGAATTGGGTATTATGTTGATTGACAAACCTTTCAAGGGAATTGTTGTAGGTGTTGTTATTTTCGGAAAGTGATTGTGAATACTTGCTTGTGCATAGATTGTTTGGAATCTGAAGTGATTCGTAAGGGGAAGACTCAACTACTAGAGTGATTGTTGATTAACTTAAGGCAAGTGGCTTCCTAAACCTTGTATTTTGGTTGAATTCGTATGCTTCCTTCGTTGATTGTGTATTCAGAGTAATGAGGATGAGGCGAAAGGTTTAAATTGTCCACTTGTTATATCTAAATGAATAAAAAGGGGTTGAAATTAAAAAAAGAAGCTATGAGATGAACAAGATGATGGTAATTTTCTTATTGTGCCCTTGTTGATTAATTGATGAAATACTTGAAAGCATGATGGTGGGCTAGAATTGTAAAAATTGTTGTCTCTTCCTTGTGGTGTGATATTTCTTGTGTGCATTGACTGCGAATACCGTAATGATACATGTGATGATGTTATAAAGCCGATGGGAAATGGTTCCGATTAGTTATGTGATATAAAGTCGAAGGAAAATGGTTCCGTCTAGTGATGTGATATAAAACTCATGAGAAATGGTTCTTACAAGTGATACGATAAAAAACCCAATGGAAAGTGGTTTTGGCTAGTGATGCGGTAAAAAGCCGATAAGAAATGGTTCTGACTAGTAATGTGATATAAAGCTAATGGAAAATGGTTTTAGCTAGTGATGTGATATAAAGCCGATGGAAAATGATTCCAGCTAAAAATCTTTCCATTGTTCATACCATGTTTGAGTAACATCCTTCAATTGGTAAGTGGCTAGTTCCGCTTTTTCTACTGTAGTCACTCCCATGATAGCTAGCACCTTATAAACTTCCTTTATAAACCCATTAGGATCCTTTCCATTTTGGAGCCACAAAACTCTAGTGGGTTCATCCTCAAAAACTCTCTCACCCTAGAAGCAGTCATCCCCCTTATAGGGTTTGCTAGAGCTACCATCTCTCTATTGATTTGACATATCACGGTTTGGGCTTGACTAGTAAAAGCTTGGTCCAACATTTAGAGAGTCAGCCTAATCTCCACATTTGACATATTCGGAGGATCAATTTGAGCTTGAGGAGGAGCTTGGTGTGGAACTTGGAGAGGAACCTTTTGCTCCACATTACCTTCCTCATCTCTCCTAGCATTTCCCCTTGTATTAGCCATACCTTGAAAATCAACGGGCACGGATTAGAAGAAGGTCCTACTAAAGCCAAACTCTATGGCACGACTTAGAGAATGAAGAAGTGAGATTTCCTAAACATCCAATAGCCTCCTATTCATAAATGTGGCGCGCTTAACATTTATGAACAAGACTCTACTAGATGTGGTTTGAGACAATCCTAGAACCATTCTAAACCTTGTGCTCTGATTACCAAGTTTGTCACGACCCAGGGGCACCCTAGATGTAACATGGCGTACTTGACCCCGAAGGGATCTCATACAAGACCTTAGCATATCATAACATAAGATAATACAAAAGTACGAAAATTTTAAAAACTTTTATCCATACAATCGAAGTATTTTCATAAAATGCAAGCAGAAGTCTTTACTACACTTTTGTCTCAAACCATCTAATACAAATTTGAATAAAACTCATGGGACATAGTCCATACAATATTCTCAAACATGAAATAAAAGACATAAAGGAAATTGTGAGTTTTGTCCTCAAAGCTAGGAGGACTCACCAAATCTTCAACTCATTGCAACTTCTAGAAACTTATCTCCAAAAGTAGAACTCAATCTCCGAACCCTACATTTGATGAGAACGTAGGCAAAGTATGCGTTAGTACAAAATGTACTAAATATGTTAGCTAGCATAATCATAAGAGCATAAGATAAGGGTTAGTCAATATAAGATATAATCCAAAATCATATGAAATAGTTCATGAAACATCAATTATAAGCATAAGAGACAATATCATAATAATAAGCAAAGTCTCCAACATAAGCATCATATAAGCATTATTCAACTCCTAGTCATTTGTACCATAATAGGACTGCTCTCAAGTAACCTGAAGGCATACTTGTGTAATGCATAAATAGCATCCCATAATACCATCCGAGCTAAGCACCCCTCTTTGATCATCTTTATCATTGTCTATATGCAAGTCAAGACCTGGGCTTCAAATACTAAGAGCACTATACTTCTAAGTAACCTCAAAACACACTTGTGCAATGCATGAAGGGCATCCCATAGTACCATTCAAGCTAAGCATGACCTTGAAGTCACCATATGCATACTTACCATTCATTTGGTCTGATCTTAGCTTACTTCATATAGACAAGGGAACTATCACCTTAAGTCAATCATATCATGGAAGGCAACTATAGCAACAACCAAAGCTAAGTCTACACTATAAAAAAGAACACTTCATAAGTAGCTTTAAGTCATACTTGTGCAACGTATGAATAACATCCCATACTACTATCCACACTAAGTACCACTTTAGGTTATCATACATACTCACTAGTTGGGGACTAGTCCCTCTTTACTATTTTCCATTAGTCATTTAAGGTACTTCTCTATTTAGTACAAGGCAAATCACAACACATAAATGAATTCTATTTTTCAATTCAAGGCTATCCAGGAATAACACACTAATAGGCTAGACCATGCTATCATCTTGCTAACATAACTATATTATGCTAAACTAAATATCTTGGAAGGCACACTATAATGCAAGTCCCAAGCTATTCTAGGAAGGGTACGAGTGTTCCATACTAGCTACCATGAAATAGTCTTAGACCAACTAAGTCATGCTACCCTTACAAGCACACTAAAATGTTAATATAAGCTACCCTTAAGAGAGTATAATTTCTCAATCCTAAGCTACCCATAGGAGAGTATAAGTCCTCAATCCTAAGCTACCATGAAATGGTCTTCGCCAAAGCAAGTCATGCTATCATGAAGCCATCCTAAAAATGCTAGTTCAAGCTACCCTTAGGAGAGTATAGATCATCAATCCTAGGCTACCATGACTATCTCTAACTCAATCTACCATGAAATGTATCTTAAAATTCTAAGTCAAGCTACCCTTAGGAGAATATAAATCCTCAATCCCAGTGGCGGACCTGGGATTTTTGTTCATGGGGTTCGAAGTATAAAGAAGAAGTTAAGGTGGTAATGTAAGTGTGCGGTGAGCGTCGTAGCGCCTCGACATGCTCTTTGTACAAGAACCATAGATATTTCATTGGTTCATAAAATTAAAGACTATATTTATCAAAGATATCGAGGATAAAGATGCATTGATAATAATTTTAGTGAATCGACTGTATTACATGGAGGGGAAAAATGTTGCCAATGGGATTTGAACACATGACATAGGGGCATTTTATGAACCACTGAGCCAAGTCTGTCCTTTGTTTTTAGGGGTTCATTTTAATATATACACACATAAAATCAAAATTTGATGTTATATATATAATGTAATTTTTTTACTAGGGGATTCGAGTGAACCCCCTAGGCTCCACCTAGGTCCGCCCCTTCTCAATCCTAAGCTACCAATCTTGGTCTTGTCTTACCAAGTCAAGCTATACATAAAGGGATCATAGATCACAACTTCCAGCTATTCTACTTTAAAAATGCTTTGATTCATTTTAGGTGATTAGCTTTTCAACCTAGAATCATTCTATGTGAGAGAACCTTGTATCTCCTAGCATAATTATGCACTACAAGTGTGTAAATGAGAATATGCTTTCAACAATACACAACAAGGTCACATCATATTATCTTTACTCTCAAAGCCCTAACATTGATGACTAGAAGCCTTATTCTCAACCTTTACTCCTTACTAGCATCATTATACCTAGATTTCAAGGTATTCTAATAACATTCTTTATTAGTAGGTGATTCTAGTCATAATTGATCGTAAATGTTCAATTTCAACTTTACTAGTTATGATCCTTCATATTCAAAAAGGTCTAGATCAATTCATGTTTATATGTTCCTAACCTTGAACAATTACTACATATGACATTGATTTTAGAAGATCACCTATGAATCCTCAATTTCACCTTTCATGGCTTAAACCCACACAGTATCAAGTTCATCAATTAGACTAGGGTTAACCATATAATTCTCATAAATTAATCATAATATCATAATCCAATGCTAAATCTACCATAATTAATTATTATCCACTCAATTGGAATCATACTTAAACACTACCCACAATGTAGGAAGAAACCGTAGCTAGAATTGGGTTTTGTCTTCACAATTGGGGGAAATCTAGGGGGCTCTGTGGGTGGAAGACTCATAGATGAATAAGATAACATACCTTGATTCAAAGCCTAGCAAAATCTTGAAACAATGGAGGAAATTCTGCCCTACGTCCTTCTCTTCTTCTTTTTCTTTTTCACTTCTTAGAGAGAATTTTCTTTAGAGAATTTGGGGTCTTGGAATAATGAATTAATTCCCTTAGTTTAGGGGTCTATTAAGCTTATATAGGTGGTTTAATAACTAACTAACCGACCTCACTTAACCCCCTAACTAATTACTAATTATTCCCTAAGCCCCGAACTAAAAATAATTTCACTAAAAATCTGCCCCACCCATGAGACCCCCACCCACGGATAGTGGGTGGGTCTACGGATCGTGCTGCACTTCGTAGGTGGGGTTCTAGCTTAACATGCAGGTAATAATCCTTGACCCACGACCTTAACCCACGGGGCGTGGGTCCATCTATTGGTCGTAGATGCCCTTCGTGGGAGGCTGCCTTTTTTGACAGCTTTTGGGGCTGCTTTGGGGTCCTCATCAAGGACCCTTCGGGTGGTCCTTGGGGGGTCGTACCTTGAATCCATAACTCAAAAACCCTAATTCTAAGTACGGGAATCATTTTTACGATTTTAACCCTCATATTAAACCCTAAAACCCTAACACAAGGCTGTAGAACTCTCTAGTTTAGTTTACTAGTTTCTGGGTATAACAATGTCTCCCCCTTGGGATCATTGGTCCTCGAATGACGATTCTAAGCACTTCTTAAGGGAACTAAACTAGCAGCCCATCATGCATGCAATACATCTAAATGCACACAACCAAGGAAGAAAGCTTCAATTTCAAGCTAAACATATTCAATGCAACACAAGGGAGTAGGAATTACATCTACCAACCTAAAATACATGAAATTCTATATCTACTCATATTAAAGGAGCAACTAGCATCTCCTAGCTAAAACATGCTCAACACACACTCATGGAGCATTTACTCTCAAAAAGCATTTATTCAAGGAGGAATCTTCAACTCCAAATTAAGGCATGCTCATCAACTCATCTCATGAAGTTTATATGCAATTTGACTCAAATGCACTACAACATACGACAAAACAATGCATATAAGTCATTTCTAACAAGACCTAAACATTTTCATGAACATGCATATAAGGAAACCATGGCAACACATAATCATACAATAACCCTACTAGATAGGCACACTATCTCCCCCTTAGGAGTAAGCCTACACAAACTCTTCTAAACATCATTCATACTAAAGACAACTTCAAAGTCCAACATAACAAGACACAAAATACAAAAAATTCGGAAATTACTAAAGAATAAAACACATACCAGAAGCAACATGAGGAGATCACTCTTGATCTTCTCTAGATTGGAGATCATAAAACCTATTCTTCTTTTGAGGCTCCGGATTTATACCACTAGAGGCAACTTGCTTACACTCTCTTCTTGTAGCATTTGCCTTTTGAAAATCTTTCATCTTAAGGCCACTCTCACCACAACTAAAGCAACCTTCTCTACCGGCCAAACACCTACCCTCATGCCTATTACCACACCTAGCACAAGGGGGCCATAGGGACTCATTACCTATCCCTTGTGGACTAGGGGTTGACACTCTCTCATCCTTATGCTTAGGAGCATTAGAAAAGCCTTGTCCGAAAAACTTTTGTCGATTCCTATAACGACCATGTCCATCGGACCCATCATGAAAGGACTTATCATTATCAACCCTAGTCCTTTTTTTCTTCTTAGATTTTTCCTCTTTAAGTTTATCTTCTTCCATTTGTTGAGCATACACCATAAGACATGAGATATCCATATCATCATGGAGCATTGTCGTATGACATTCTTTTGCTACCACTTTGGACACACCCGTCAAATACCTACTTATCATATCCCTCGGACTTGCTACCATAGATGGAGCATACTTAGACAATAGAGTAAATTTCATGAAGTACTCTTTAACACTCATACTACCTTGCTTGAGGTTGATGAATTCTTCCACCTTAGCTTCCCTCAACTCCTGAGGAAAGAACTTATCTAAAAATACCTCCATAAAAATCTCTCAATTTATAGGACCCGTTTCTACCGACCTACCATCTTTCCATTGTTCATTCCATATTTGAGCAACGTCCTTAAATTGGTAAGCGGCTAGTTTCGCTTTTTCTATCGTAGTCACTCCCATGATAGCTAGCACCTTATAAAATTCCTCTATAAACCCATTAGGATTCTCTTCCATTTTGGAGCCACTAAACTCCGGTAGGTTCATCCTTGAAAACTCTCTCACCCTAGAAGCAGCCATACTCCTTATTGGGTTTACCGGAGCTACCATCTCTCTATTGATTTGAGCTATCACAGTTTGGGCTTAAGTAGTCAAAGCTTGGGCCAACATTTGGACAGTCGACCTAATCTCCGCATTTGACATATTCGGAGGATCAATTGGAACTTGAGGAGGAGCTTGGTGTGGAAATTGGAGGGGAACCTTTTGTTCCACATTTCCTTCATCATCTTTCCTAGCATTTGTCCTTGTATTTGCCATACCCTAAAAATCAATGGGCACATATTAGAAGAAGGGCCTACTAAAGCCAAACTCTATGGCACGACTTAGTGAATAAAGAAGTGAGATTTCCTAAACATCCAATAACCTCATATTCATAAATGTGGCGCACTTAACATTTATGAACAAGACTCTACTAAACGTGGTTTGAGACAATCTTAGATCTGATTACTAAGTTTTTCATGACCCAGGGGTACACCCTAGACGTAACATGGTGTACTTGACCCTGAAGAGGTCTCATCTAAGCCCTTAGCATATCATAACATAAGATAATACAAAAGTACGGAAATTTTGAAAACTTTTATTCATATAAACGAAGTCTTTTCATAAAATGCAAGCGGAAGTCTTTACTACACTTTTGTCTCAAACCATCTAACACAACTTTGAATAAAACTCTTGGGACATAGCCCATACAATAGTCTTAAACATGAAATAAAAGACATAAAGGAAATAGTGGATTTTGTCCTCGAAGCTATGAGGACGCACCAAACCTTCAACTCATTGCAACTTCTAGAAACTTATCTCCAAAAGTAAAACTCAATCTCCGAACCTACATTTGATGAGAATGTAGGCAAAGTATGTGTTAGTACAAAATGTACTAAATATATTAGCTAGCATAATCATAAGAGCTAAAGATAAGGGTTAGTCAATATAAGACATACACCAAAATCATATGAAATACTTCATGAAACATCAATTATAAGCATAAGAGACAATATCATAATAATAAGCAAAGTCTCCAACATAAGCATCATATAAGCATTATTCAACTCCTAGTCATTTGTATCATAATAAGATTACTCTGAAGTAACCTCAAGACATACTTGTGTAATGCATGTATAGCATCCCATAATACCATCCAAGCTAAACACCCCTTTTTGGTCATCTTAATCATAGTCTATATGCATAGTCAAGACCTAGGCTTCATGTACTAAGAGCACTATACTTCTAAGTAACCTCAAAGCACACTTGAGCAATGCAGAAAAGGCATCTTATAATACCATCCAAGCTAAGCATAACCTTGAAGTCACCATATGCGTACTTACCATTCATTTGGTCTCATTCTTAGCTTACTTCATTTAGACAAGGGAACTATCACCTTAAGTCAATCATATCATGAAAGACAACTATAGCAACAACCCAAGTTGAGTCTACACTACATAAGAGAACACTTCATAAGTAGCTTCAAGTCATGCTTGTGCAATGTATGAATAACATCCCATAATATTATCCACACTAAGTACCACTTTAGGCTATCACACATACTCAATAGTTGGGGTCTAGTCCCTCTTTACTATTTGCCATTAGTGATTTAAGGTATTTCTCTATTTAGTACAAGGCAAGTCACAACACATGAATGAATTCTATTTCTCAATTCAAGGCTACCAAGGAATAGCACCATAATAGGCTAGACCATGCTATCATCTTGCTAACATAACTATATTATGCTAAACTAACTACCTTGGAAGGCACACTATAATGTAGAACAGATAATTGTTTTATATATATATAAAGGGTAAAATGGTAATTCAACTTTTGACTTGAGTTCTTTCCACTTATAGTATAATATATATGTGTGTGTGTGTGTGTGTGTGTGTGTGTGTGTGTGTGTGTGTGTATGTATGTATGTATGATACAATAACTCCAAAGCAGTACTTATCTTACCATCAATTTTTAATTGAGCCTCAAGACTTTTCTTTCAACTGAAACTGAAGATTGGAATAAAGAATTATTAGGAGCTCTATCATTTTTGTCACCAACTAAATATAGGTATAACTTGGACTTCAATCATGAACTCATGTTACAGTAGATCCGTCAAAAAAAATTGTAAACAAATTAGAAAAGGTTAGATGTGAAGTCTTCAATATCTTCAGCCTAAACAAAATTTTCATTTTGTTGTTTTCAATAATGACTATTATTTTTCACTCAAAAACCTTGAGCTCTTGATAAACATCAATACACCCAAAAAATATTATTACAACAAGAGTTCTTGATAAAAATCAATACACCACAAAAAAAATGTCAATGTAAGAAAATAGTTGTAAAGATTATGAAAACGTACCGGTTCAAGAGGAAAAAATTGGTGCAGTTAAGAAAAGAGAGGAAGAAAGTTTGTAGAAAGAGAAAGAAAGTCGTGCAATGAGAGAGAGGCAACGTGATTTTTTTCTACCATATTAAATAAGTCTGAATGTTGGTAAAACTCTCATATAAATCTGATTCGTTCAGAGCTTTTCAGATCCATAAAGAGGCTTTTTTTTAAAAAAAGAAACAAATGGACTTAATGAGCCGAATCTAAATGATTAAGATTCAAACCTAAAAACTAAGCACAATTAATGAGTTGAATCTAAATGATTAAGATTTTTGGTATTGAATTAGCTAATTAATCAGAAAAAGAAAAACTAGTACTATATATTCAGCAATTAAATTATTGTATTGTAGTGTTATAAGAATAATGAACATTAATATATTTTTTACATGAGCACATACAATTTTATAAAATTTATGTCTTATCAGCATGCTCACATATCCCTTTAGTTCAAATAGTCATAAAATCAAATATATTTTCAAACCAAACTCCAGCAGATTATGTTGGAGTTTCACATGTGGGAATTTTAGTACTTTAAGATAGTGCGATGAAGTTTCACGCTATTAGAATTCTTTTGTATTTTAGTTGGGAATACTTTTGCCCAATTTTTATTTTCACATTAAAATAAAAATTAAATATCGAATAATTTTGAGATTAATTGTTAAAAAGTAGCTATTTTCCCCAAAATTAATTCAATTTAATTTCAATACAGAGCAAGGGCATTTCCAAGACCTTCTAAAATTTGTTGCCTTAAAATTTAATTTAGACTTATGAAAGTGAAGTTGAATGTTATAGATATGAAATTTCAAACTTCATAAATACAAGTTTGAAAAATCAAACTTCAAAGTAGCAAATTTGAAGTTTCAAAATC
Organism: Solanum bulbocastanum; assembly: GCA_037074985.1. Classification (NCBI taxonomy): domain Eukaryota; kingdom Viridiplantae; phylum Streptophyta; class Magnoliopsida; order Solanales; family Solanaceae; genus Solanum; species Solanum bulbocastanum. The sequence continues at coordinate 33,716,551 of CM073604.1, forward strand.
TAAATGTAACAAATTGGGCTTTTCAAAATCTAGCCTCATTTCCGCATGTTAAAGTTTAAACTTCAATTTTAGTAAGAATCATAATCAAACTTAAAAAATAAAAAATTCCCTTGACAAATCGTAACTTTAGACCTAAATATATGAGTATGAGGTTAGCATAGCCGTTATGAACTTTGTACCCAGAAAAAAACCAGCAATTCCAAACAAGACATTCCTAACATGCTTAGATGAGTTTTACTATTTATTTTTTTTCTAGATAATGATGAATTTTACTACTCTAGAGCACCTATGAGATGCATGATATTTACAAAGCAAAAACTTTACCGTCCTAGGTAAAATGATAAATGACATTTATTTCGCAAAAAAGCACTAAAGTCGATCCATTAGGTATTAACTACTTAACTACAATCATTTTAATTTGTTTTTCTTAATTCAATATGATATGAAACTAAAGAAAAAAAATTAAATTTTATTAACTTATATTAAAGGTGTATGATGAACCAAAATGTCTTCTGAGTCTTGTGATCTTAAGAAATATGTCCTCCGTGGATATTGAATATAAAAAGCTATTCCTCCATTCCAATTTACGTAAAGTTATTTGACTGGACACGAAATTAAAGAAAGAGAAGATTTTGTCCTTCAAAGTCGAACCTTTCTAGTATGTGTGAGTCGTTTCAATCGACAAAAATGCTAATCAAAACTTGAGAACAATCCATCTCTAATATTATCCTTAGATATTTATGTGGTTATAAGTCATTATTTGATAAAGTGAAAAGGAAAATTTTAAAGTTACATTATTTATAGTTTACAATCTAAATATAAAAAGTGATGTTCTTTTTAAATAGATTTTAAAAATCTAAATATAAAACGTGATATTCCTCAAAAAAATTATTTTTTTCCCGAGAGAAAGGAAAAGAAGCAGCAAAGAAGGAGCAACAGAGCAACCTAAAATTTGCCAACACTGACATTTTAAATGGTGTAACTACGAGCATCTACCAGATTCTCATTCCTACTTGTTTGCAACAAAAGAAAAAATTAATTCATGTGATTTAGCATAAAAATCAACGGAGAATGACACAAAATGCTCTTGAACTGTGAAATTTGGTACTATAATATTGTTCTCCATTCACCTATTGAGTCAAAACTCTAACGTTAACGTTTTGACTCAAGATTGACCTTTAAGAATAACGGGCACACACCCAATTGAAATAATTTAAAAGGTGTTGGATCTCATAGTAATTTTAAAAAATAAAATAAAATTTGATATTTCAGGTAACTTCGTTTCAGCGCTAACTTGCCTATACTCGTCGGATGACGGCGGCGCCTGTGGCGGCAGTGGGTTAGCCTCCACCATTGGAGGTTCCTCCAACACCTAAGGGAGTCATTAATAATCTAGGGCATCCATCGAATATGGCTTACGCCAACGCCATTAAACCAAGGAACTCACAACACAAGCCTATACCGATGAAACAAGTAGCATATCTACATGGAGAACCAAGGATAGTGTGGGAAGAAGAGGAAGTAGAACATATGATCATCAATGAAGACTTGCAGTTCGCGGTGATGGGAAAATTTTCCTACTGGTGGCCGGAGATCCAGGAGTTAAGGAGATTAATACCAAAACAATGTGAACTGAAAGGGGATGTAAACATTGGCTTACTAAGTAATAGGTATGTTCTAATAAGGACTACACTATTGGAAGATTATGTTACTCTACTATCAAAACCACAGTTTTATATCACGCAAAATGATTGGTCATATCCTATAAAGACCCTTAAGTGGGATCCAATGTTTGTTCCAAAGGAGGAAACATCAATTGCAATTGCGTGGAGATCATTCCCAGCGCTCCCTCCCAACTTCTTTGGGAAGGAAGCAATATTCTTGTTGGCATCGGCTGTTGGAAAACCTTTACAAGTTGACATGGCAATTCAAAATAAAACAAGACCAAGTTGTGCAAGAGTCAAGGTAGAAGTGGATTTAATGGGAGATTTCCCTATTAGAATCAATATGGGAGTAAGGAGGAAGACAGGGGAAGTAGTGGAGAAGTGGGTTGCAATTAAATACAACGATATAGCAAAATACTGCAAAACATACAAGCTACAAGGGCATAATTAAAAGGAATGTTTTATTATTCATCCAGAGTTATACCCTAAAGATGAGAAGGAAAGTAATGTTGAAAAAATGACGGGACAAGAAGGAAGAACTGGAAAGAAGATCCAAAGGAAAAGAAAAGATGGTGGAGCATAAGGGGGAGAATAAGCAAGGTGAAAACAATAAATTAAAAGAGCAAAGCAGGAAGAATTTTGAGGAAGGGGATAGATATCATAATAGAGGTGGAAGGAGAGAATAGGTATGGCATCCAAGGGAACATCCAGTGAAGGACCATAATGTTCAAACACATACATTTATGAAGCTTTGGGGGAGAATAAAGAAAAGGAAGAAGGGGAAATCAGTGAGATAAAAGAAGTAGAGAAAGGAAAAATCAGTGAAGAGGAAAGAAGAGATGATGATCAATATGAGTCACAAAGTGAGGGGATAAATAGGGATAAAATAGAGGAGGAGAATAAAGAAAAGAATGGATCGTGATGAAAAGAATGACGAGGAGAGAGAAGATAGTCAAGAGAGACATAAGCATGATATCATGGGGGAAAATCAATCACAAGATGAATGGAATGAAGGTGATCAATTGATCAAGGAGAAAGACTCAAATGAAATAGGGACATCGAGTAGTACTATTAATTCACCAGAAAATTCCCATAGAGAAAAGAACCAACAACAAGTTAAAGGGGTAAGGCAACTGAATAAAGGGGTAAAGTTGGGACAAAAATCACCTGATTTGGAGGGAGAGCTACCCCCCAAAATCCATACAATTAAGCAGCAGGAAAAACAACATAAATATGATACAAAGGAGGAAGACAACATAGATGCAAATATTGACAATGTATGCAGAAATGGGGACTTATCACTAGATAGAAAGATTAAAGGGTAGCGACAAACGAGGATCCAAGTAGAATCAGCTGTCACAAATAAAGACAAGGAGTAGGATGGGGTCTTCATTATCATTATATCAATGATAGACAAAGTCCTCTTTTGGAATATCAAGTCGGTTACAACTTAAAATGCTTTTGAGAGAGTAGTCGACTTGAACAGGAAACATCACTGTTCGTACATTGCAATACTAGAGCCTTTTCAAAGTCCCTCCGAACTGGAATACTATAGGAGAAAGCTAGAATTACCACATGCTAAGGCAAATTGCTCGGATAAGATTTGGGTTTTCTGGGAGGACGACTGGGAGGAGGAAGGTTCAACAAATACCTTTCAACTTACTATGAATTACAAATTAAAAGGCACACAATTTAGATTTTCTTTTAGAGCAGTCTACATGAGGTGCAGTGCGATAGAAAAATTAGAGCTATGGGAGGATTTGGATTTTGTGGCAAACGCAAACAAGATTGTACCTTGGATGGTTGGGGGGGGGGGGGGGGGTGGAGGGATTTCAACACAATAATGGATGGCAGGGAGAAATTGGGGGGTCTACCAGTGTCTTATTTTGAGACACAAGCCTTTGTTTAATGTATTAATAACTACGCATTAAATGAGTTGAAGTTCATAGGTAGTCGATATACTTGGTGGAATGGGAGAATTGAAGAAGCTTGCATCTTTGAGAGACTTGATAAGGTCTTTTGGGAATAACATTTTGATGAATCTTGCACCAAAAAGTGAGGTCCACCATTTAATAAGGTAGGGGTTCATATCACATACCGCTACATATCGACAAGCAAGGAGTTTTCTCACCAAATAGCAGCCGCATCGATGAAACAAGGGAGTTTTTTCGCAGAGACAGGGGAAAACAACCATTCAATGAGGTATGATACCACACAAGAAAGACAACTTTCAGCGGATCATAGACCAATGAAAAAGTGTATCTATTTATTTGCAACATAAGTCTCAGCTTATAATCGATTAGCGACCGACTTCAAGGAAATGAGGGAATCAAGCCGGTGAGCCAATTTCGTTTCAAGTACGACAAGTCCATTTTGCACTTGAAGTGAGCTTGAGTTTGCCTAATCGTTTGTAGGATTGGCCTCGCGAGTAGGGACTTTCTTTATTGTATCGATCTTTCAGACTGGCTCAATAGGGTCCCATACCTTCAAAAGAATAAGGGGGAGGAAGGGCTAATTCTGGAAGATAGTAGGCCCTTTCTTCATAATAATCAATTAGGTTATCATCCTGCGCACGTCTTGAAAAGACTTTGGCGCCTTCCCTACAGGGACTCAGTCTTGCTTCCATCGCCTTAGCTTTTGCTATGCCTCGTCTTTCCTTCTTCAAACTAGGGCACCTAAGAGCAGACTTAAAAGGGAATAGCGTGGTCTTGGGTTTAGTCTAAAAATCCATTCACATCAATAGGGGGCAAGGAACCAATAAGAAGCATTTTTGAGCCTATCAAACAAACTATAGGTTTCCCTTTCCGTACGATAGGGGATAAAATATGTTTTCATCGACATCTTTCTTTTTGATTCAACTGTCTTTTTTATGTCACTTCCAGTGAAGGTTGGGTATGTGTTGCTCATACCATCACTAGATGGATTAATTACCAGTAGTTCCACGCCACCCAGCATCTTGCACGAGACGTAGATCGAAAAATACGCTGTTTTATAAGAACTTGGTCCACCATAAGCTTATAGCACGCCCTTCCTCTGCTTGTAACGTTAGCAAGCAAGCTATCATAAGAGACGCAGGAAATCAAGCTGAAGAAGAAAAAAAAGGCTTCCGCATAGGGTCTCCCAAACCGTTACTTTATTATAATTCAAATTTATTTACAAGGAAGCCCTATGGCCTCAACGCTAGGTAGGAACAGAAGAAGAATTCAGAGCGCTAAATAGAAAATCGAAAAAGGCCAAGCTACGAACAATACCCTTTTCAACAGTAAATAAGCTCAAGAGCTAGGAGTTCGATGTCTAGGTTAAGGTTCACTCATTGAAGTGTGACCGTAGATCTGGTCTTTCCTAGGAAAGAAATCAACCAAGACTTTTTTCGATAGATGTTTCACACATGGCATCTGATTGAAAGAAAGAGATGGGTTGGCAATAAAACAGCCATTTCATTTTTTTTTTACGCAATTTAAAGATTAAGGAATCGATCACTTCTTCACTTCACACTGGTGAATTTAGTAAAAGGAGGTTTTCCCGCCGGTTTAAACGTCTTTTCCCCACCTGTTGAAGGCACCTTTGTACTTCACTTCCGCTTCCTTCCTAGGTATATTCCTACCATACCTATCGAAATGAAAAAGAAGTCCCCTTTACCAGGTTCAGCACGAAATCATTCTAAAAAGTGTATTTCCATGTACCAAGCGCCTATCCGTTCTAAAAAGGTTGAAATGAAAAACACATTTCAAAAGCCTAGGAAACCGCTTTTGTTACTTCACTTTTGCGCTTCCGTTCCCCAACCCTTATTAGTATAGTTACGAAAAGTATAGTTCCCCATCAGCTATTCGGTATATTGATAGTTCCAGGGAAAAGCAAATAAGACGCAGTATTGGGACTAGTGATGTATGAATTATGAAAGCGTTGTTTTCATCCCACTAGAAATATGACAATACAATAAAGACAACGGGGAAGGGAAAAGAAAGGAAAGCATTGACCTATATTCGCAGCTTTAGGGGTACAGTTCTAAAAAGACTATTTAAATCCCTTCGCTAAAGGTTTCACTCTATAATCTGATGAGTCACCACGAAAAGCAAATTCGAGAAAGGTGAAAATAAGACTTATATTTTGATTGTTCAGCTATTCCGCGTTGAAAGAAGCGGTACCGTAGAGGGACTAATTGCTTGCCCGGGTTGAAGGGAGTCAAACCAATCTATCGTTCAAGGTAATAGGGTATTAAGAAAATTGGCATGGGGTTCTGTACCTTATACTGTTAAAAGCGACTCTAAATTACATATAATAAGAACATGTCTTTACTTCACGTCTTTTTGGTTAGATAATGGATGACGATAATCCACTACCCAAATAGTGCTCTCTGAGCTTGATTGCTCCAAGCGGTAGGTCACAATCTGAATTTCAGACTGAAAAGCGAAAAGTAATAAGTTCAACGGGTAAGAGAATGTGTTTAACCGATTGAAAGTGTGATAAGTGTCACTAACGGTATAGCGAATAGGGCATTTAACTGTAACTCACCAGTAGGACAGATAACAGTTGTGGTTTGAGTTTGCTTATAGAAGTGGAAATCCGACCTATATTTATTTCCAACTAAAGGTAAAGGCGCTTTTCACTTCACCGAAATTCGACGTCAATTGGTTACTGGTTGGTAGTTCCTCATCGTGTATTGACTGACTCCTAGTGGGGTTGAAAACAGTGCTTTGAAACCGATAAGAAAGAAAAGCGCAATCCATTTAACAAACCTTAAGTGGGATTTATTCGTCTCTAATTAAAGAAACAGATAGTAGGAAAGATACCCTACATTTGAGAGTGTTGAAATCTCACTCATAGATTTGGAAGAGTTGAATAGGACTGTGTGAGCTACATCGAAGAGGTTCTTCCCGGAGCTCGTAAGGCATAGGGCCATGCCTTATGAAGCGAAGGCGCCTTCTATTGCTTTAAACTAAACAGTATGAACCTGCAGCAAAAGCGGCCTTAGCGACCATTAGCGACATAAAACAGAAAGAAATAGGAAAGCGACCATAAGCCCTCCGATCGAGTAGTAAAGACAAAGGGAAAGGTTGAACAACATTGTGCGTTCCAGACCTGATTGGGAAAGAACATTAATAGTTGTGTGTGTTGTACGGGGAACTGAGTTCGCACTCCCATGTTTCCCAACACAACAAAAGGAGCTTTACTTTCAGTAACTTCTTTCACTTGTTCTATAGTCTCATTTCAACTTTCAACCGCATTTCCACCATGATTTTTCTCCAATTGAAAAGCTTTGGCTAGTCATTCACTCACTCTAGATGGTCTGCCATTTAGTTCGTTTGTTGTAGCAGAGCAAATAATGTGCCGATGGAAGGTAGCTGCATGCAACATAAAAGAAAAGAGATTGACATCCGACAGCCCTTTGTCCTTTCCATCCGGAAGTGGCATTGATCCAGCTAACGAGCAACTACTTCATCTTTACCCACGTAGTGTACTTAGGATTTGAGGACTTCTTTTCATCGTCTGTGAATTGGTTGGGCTGAAGCGAAAGAGAGCTTCTCGGTAAAGGTAGTCAAGCTAAGAGCTAGAAAGTTGCAATTCAGTTAAAATCCAGTAGCACGATAGTTGTTTCTCGGTCTCAGTCCATTCAGTCAAGCCAGAAGGCAAACCGGTGTAACTCCTAAAGCCCTTGTTGCTTTAGTCAAAGAAGTGCCCTGTAACAGCCAAAGAAAATGCAACTTCCATACCATCATGGCATACTAGAAGAAGAGGGACTACTAAGCCAGATAGAAAGTCTTGGAACACCAAGACAGTAGTAAGTGCGGCTACTGGAACACGATAAGGCGATGGTACAATCGTGGAATAAAAATTGTTCCTCGACAAGAAGCCTTGCATCTAGCATGTGGATTCCAATTCCAAAGCTGTGACAAAACTATGGGTTCATGACCTGTTTTAAGCCTATAGTTTAGAAGTGTCGGACTAAAACAGAATGAATCCAATCTGGGATAAAACTCCTTACACAGGGAAGTCCAAACTGGGATTGGGGAATCAGAAAGAAGTCACAGTCCAAGTGGGAAACTCTTCGAGCGGATCAAGCTCTTCTATTTTTCCTTTATTACGAGATCCGAAAGTAGAAAGAAGTTGCATCGGAAAGGTGGGTTAGTCGCTTAGTGACATCTTAAATCCAATTATTTTACTTCCTTTGAAAGTTGGGCCCTCCTCAGGGCGAGCAAAAAATAGAGCATAGAATAAAAGGGGATAGCTTAGCAAGTAGGTACCACTACCAACACGAAGGAAAGTAACTACAAAAAAAAGCCTCTATTGTAAGAGGCTGGTGGAAGGTGTGAGATCTGAATCACTGTCTTAGTCTGCTTCTTGTTCGGATGTATCACCTACTTCATTAGAAGAGTTCTATCCCTCAACAGGAGCAAGGAAGGACTAGTTAGGCCTCTTCTATTTTGTTCTTTGTTTGTAGTGCACTGGACACGCTTAGCCTATCCTTATCTCTTCGACATGGTTATCTCAAGCACCCCCATAGTGTTGACTACAAACCAACTTCTTCTTGCTCTTAACTGCTTTCTCCACGTTACCTGATATGGCAAGTGGACTTGAAAGACTGAAAAGAACTATTTAAAAGTCTCTTGCAAGACTTTTTCAAAATAAAGACCGGGCCATGGACTGGACGATAAAGGGTAATCATGATATATTGAGAGATTTTGGAATCTTAATCCAAATTAGATTAGTATAGGAATGTGGAATAAGAGGCGGACCCCGGTAGGATGGAAAGACAAAGATAAAGATGGTGGGCACAGCCAACTCTGTATATGGAGGTACATCAAGACCACAAACATATCTATTTTGAATCTATATCCCATGCTCACCAACTCTTCAAGAAGAGAAGGACTCTCTGGGTTCTATACAGAAGTTGCACAATGGCTAGGCTTGAGGATCTACATTTCAATATTATTCTGAGAATCAGAGAGCTAATGAGAAGGGATTGGAGGTGTGAATTCAGATATATTTGGAGGGAAGGCAATGTGAAGATGTGTTGGCTAAGCAAAGTATCGGTCCTGCTCCTGGCTTAACCATCCTACGTGACCCCCTATTGTAATCAGACAGTGGAAAAAGCATGATAACTTAGGCGCGACGACACCTAGAATTTTGAAGGTGAGTTAGAGCGTAAAGCCTTAACATGTTCCAAAAAAAGAAGTATACATGTCTCTCCCTCACGGATATTCTCCACAGGGGGAGAGCTCAATTTGCCGCCTGAATCAGTCACTTTATGGACTTAAACAAGCGTCCTGAAATGGGTTTGCCAAATTTATGGCACAAGAGTAGGAAGCAAATCGAGGCTCCCAATATTCATCAAGAATGTAGAGACTACCAAATACATGTCCTTTACCAATAACTTTATTTGTCTTCAGATCACGAAACAAACAATGATCGGGAAAGAATGAGATATAACAGCTTAGGTCTCTGGTGAGCTTACCAATAGACATCAAATTAAAGGCTAACTTTGGTAGACCTAATATAGATAACAAGGTAATGAAAGAAGTTGGTTTTATAGTCCCAGATCCTATAATATTACACATTGAACCATCAGCAACTGTCACAGGAGAGAGTGCTTCGAGTGATCAAAAGCTAGAATATATGTTATGATTACCTGTCATGTGATCTGTGGCACCTGAATCGATCACCTATCTATTTGAAGAGGATATAAGACAAGCTTTTCCTGACTCAATAAGGGTAGTAACTGGAATAGATTCTTTTTGTAATTTTTGATATTGTGAGAATTTTGCAAACTCTTCCGCCGAAACCAAAATTCTTTTATTCGAAGACATAGGAGCCACAATTTCAGTCATTCTCTCCTAATATTTTAGCAGCACAAGAACTCATCAACAAAAAATATAACCAGAAGCATGTACGTGACCCCACAAACACAGAAGAACAAAGTCTAAAAATGATTTTATCAACTAAGAAATCAAATGTCCACCCAAAAGAAAGGAAGTGAGTACTTTACTAGTAGACAAGAGCATGCAGTAAACAATCAAATACCCAAGCAAATAGTTCAGAGAAAGAAATCATGAACCGCAACTTATGATCAAACAACACCAATTATCTGAACTGAAGTAGAATCTAACAGCCACAAAATCACAAATCACAAATCACAAACCAGATTCAGTGTTGCAAATAGAAACGAACCTGGAAGTGACGAACAAACTTTCCTGATTGTATTTTAACACCAAAACAGACCTGAGAATCACCAGAAATACGTGTCGATGCCAGAAATTTAAAACCCAATCAATTCAGCTAGACACGCACCTTCACGTGCCGGTGCGTGATGAAAAAAAAATTGTATGAGCGGTGTGTGACAACTACTCGCTTCACAACCAGATGCCGGTGAAGACTGGTTTGGCCGAAAAATATACTCTGCCTCCTTCTATGGTGGTAATAGTAGACTGACCACTTTAAATCAGTGGAATAGAAATCCAAACTTCTTCTGTAACACAGCCAAAATGAAACGAGCCTATAAGCTCTGATACCATGTAATTGAATGAAAGATCTTATCTTATTTCAGTAGGTGAATAGTGAATAAATACAATACATAAAATGCTAACTAAGGAAAGAAATAAAGAGTGATTCCTATAGATTTGCAGTGATCCCTATAAATTTGCTGCCTATATATAGCTATGTATATTACTAAGATTAAGTCAATGTACATTCTATAACACTACAAATGCCACTCACATGCCATGACATTTAGGTAGCAATAAAAGCTTCTCATTAAGGCAAAATGGGAAGTTTAAATTAAATTGTGTCCAAATTTAGAAAGGAGAGATTCTTTCTTGAATGGACTAAAAAGGAAATATCGTCACATAAACTTGTGTGGAGGGAGTATATATCTAAGGCGAAAGCTAGAATTTTTTCTGGAATTGCTTGTATTATTGGCACTTCTGATAGCCAAGGAGCCCACATTTCTGCTTGTTGGTTGGAACATCTAAATCTCCTCTAGCAGTTTAGTCTATAAAGCAAGAGATATATCAAGGAGAATACTCTTGTGAGTAAGAATGTGAAAAGAGGTATGGGTATGTCCTCAATTGTTGCATAGTAGTGAGAATGAAGGAAATTCTGTGAACTACAGCAAAAACATTTAAATCTGATTATGTACCTAGTGAGGTTCCAACAAGAATTGCAGTTGGTGTGGCAAGGCCTAAAGCACAAGGGCAGGAGACAACCTATCAAAAATCAAAGACAATAATATGATTAAACAAAATCAAATCACACCATTTAAGGACATCTATAAGTGGAGGATCATATGCTAGAGCTTTTAAGTCCCAGTCATGCTAGGCATTAGAATAAGAATAGATTAGGTGAAATGACCACAGTAAGTGGTATCACAATTGTTTTTTTTATATTTTTTTGGAGATAAGGGTAACTTTGTATTCACAAAAAAAAAATTGGAAACTACATCGCACAAGATGGTGGGCACACTCTCAAAAAGACATACAGAATTACAAGTTTCCTATAAAATCGACCATCTCTACGCTTTCCCCTACCAACTCTTGCTTACACCAAAAAAATAAAAGACTTCAGCATTTCATTTTTATCTTCTAAAAACAATCATTTTGTCCTTCAAAACACCTAGCATTCCTTTCTTTCCATAGAGTCTACCATATACAGGCAGTCTTCCACCAATTTTCACTTCTCCCTCTATTGTCAATTCTTGTCCAGCTATTAAGGAGCTCCATGGTTGTCTTTGGCATCACCCAGCTAACCCCTAGTATACACAAATATATTCCACAATTTTGAAGCTGCTTTATAGTGAATGAACAAATGATTATTTACTTCTGCTTTTTGCTCACACATAAAGCATCTTGAGCAAAATTGCATCCCCTTTTTTGTAATGCCTCATGGGTAAGGCAAGCTTTTCTTATGACCAACCAGACAAAACATGCTGCTTTTAATGGGCTTCTCGTCTTCCACAGTAGCTTCTAAGGCCACTTTCTAGTCACTAACTGATTAACATTTATCCTCCGATAGTAAGATTTTAACTGTGAACATTTCTTTGCTATGTAGCTCCCAAATTGGTTTATCCTTTCTTTGAGATATGGCTAATGGGGTGTTAAGCACCTCTAGTTGCCTGGCCACATCCTCAATTTTCCAGTCGTTCAAAGCCCACATGAACACTAAGTTCCACCCTTGTTGGCTCCATACTTGAGCAACAGTAGCAGATCTTTGTAAGCTCAAGGTGTAGAGATTTGGGAATAAGTTCCTCAGGCTATCATCCCCTTTCCAGATTTCATTCCAGAAATCTGTTTTCAGACCATTGCCCACACTAATATAAATATTGTTATTGAACTCTGCCACATCCTTCTGATGGTCTTCCACACACAACATCCAAACGACCCCATCACCTCCCCAGTAGTCCATTGGCAAAAATAGTCGTATGTCAAATAGCACAAACTTCTTCCTGCGGGCAAGCAATTCTTGTGCTTTTACCTATAATGATACCATATTTATGAAGCAACATCATCAAAAGCAGCCTTCTGCAGTAATCCAACACATTACATGTCTTCTGTTTAAACTTTACAATTGGTTTCTGTTTTTCTTTTTTATCAGTAAATTTTACACCTTGATTACTACTTTGGGCCATCTCATGAAGCTTCTGCTGAAGTTCTATTACTCCTACAATTTATTCGTCCAAAAGTTATTAGCCAAATCTTCCTTCACCAGTTATATCATAAGAGTAAATGGAGAAGCTCAGATGTGACCAGCAGACAAACAGACAAAGCATAAAAATTGGACAAGCTAAAATGAAAACTCCGCAAGTTATTGTCTAGCATTTATAACTTACAATAAATTAGCAGCAGCCTCTAATAATAACCAACAGAATAGAGAATGACTAAGAATTTTCTAGACAAATATACACTGGAAATGGAGAAGCAATTTAAATTAGTTAGGAAGGCATTGATATAAAATGGTTCATCAATTCACCATGATGCACCAATACATCTACATCAAGTTTCAGGCTCAGAAGCAAAGGATCTCCTTCTGGTCCGGCAATATCATTCAATAGAACATCTGGGAAGATGTTTGACCCAACATAATACCTATATAATGAGCAATACTTTTCAAACAATAGAAAATTATATAGTAACTTCTTGGCAAAATGAAATATTTACAGTACCAGAACATGCTATCATCGTTGGAGAGACTCAAAGTAACCAAATAAGTATCAAAGATTCATTTTTACTGCTACCAAGTTATTGCAGAATATGGATCATCTATATTTTGAATGCTTATACCAAAACTTGTATAATGTGCTATTCCCTCTGTCGGTACCCTTTCCTTTTTAGTCCGTCTCAAAAAGAATGTCATCTTACTATAATTAGAAACAATTTAACTTTAAAATTCTCTTTTTATCCCTATTGAATTAATTTACAACCACACAAATATCTAAGGATTATTTTAGACCACAAATTTAAAAAGTCTTCCTTTTTTCTTAAATATTGTGCCAAGTCAAATAATGCCACATAAAATGAAACTGAGGGAGTATTATTTTTGATAAAGTAATAAATTTATAAAATAGTTTTTAGAGAGACTTAAAAGTAACCAAATAAGAGTGTCAAGGATTCCTGCTGCCAAATTATTGCAGAACCATTGATCACCTATATATTTTTTTTGAAACTAATCATTGGTCACCTATATTTTGAATGCTTATACCAAAGCTCGTATAATGTGCTGTTCTAGGGTTTCTCTATCAGATGATTAGGAAGGATTTACCTTGATGTATGTGGTATCATCTGACACCACCTCATCAGGAAATTTTACTAAACTATATATTAATAATATGCAAAATAAAAAAGAGTGTAAATAAAGACAGAAATGACACCATTTGTCACAAGTTGCATCTAGGTTCTCTGGTTAGGCGGATGAAATTTCTGACAGACGGCAGTAGTTCAAACCTCGATAGCTTGCTTTTTGTTTTAAAATTTTTGAGCAATATCAGTCCTTACTAATTACGAGTTAATATGTCAGGTCGGATTGATCCAATGACCTCCTTCCTTGTAAGGATAAACTAAACCACATTCACTATTGAAGACCTACATTATTTTTCTTTGTGAGTTGAACTTTATGTTTAAATTTTACATCTCAAAGTTAACTTTGAGGAACGGGACGATGAGTCGAAACAATATCGACACAGATGTATTTAGTACTATATCTAGTGAGACTACGAAAACGTGAGGAGGAAAATTGTAGTTTTGTACTTGTGTTTTTTTATGGCTTTACTGTGTTTGTTTTTTGTTGGGATCGACACATTTACTTTCTTGAATCAGACAAATTATGAAGTATGCTAGGGAAATTGTTGACGTATCTCCTAGTCAAACCCCTATTCCCACACAAGTTAACTAATAGCTAGGTCTCTTGTACAGGAAGATAAATTGAACATCGACGGTAGCGTTAAAATGCAAACTGGAGATGTTGCTTTTGGAGGTAATAATTTCAGAAATGATCAAGGTAGTGGATGTTAGGATACTCAAGTAAGGTAAAGTCTACTTCAAGTCTCGTTACAGAAATATGGAGCATCAAAAAGGGGCGAAACTTAGCAAAAGAAATGAGATACAAAAAGAGGTATGCATAAACACCGAAAAACCAGAACGAACCGAATTAATTTGGTTCTTCAGTTTGATTTCGGTTCTATTTTCTCTATACTTCAATATTCAGTTCAGTGTTTGGTAATAGGGTCCCTGTACCGAAGAACCGAACTTTTATCATGCTCACTAGTTATGTTGTGTTGTGTTGTGTTCAGTTAGGAGGTGACCTAGTGATCTACATCTTCGTAGGAGGTTCTCTGATTGTGTAGATAATTCGAAAACGAATAGTTGTGATGCTTTTTTTTTTTTAAAACAAAGTAAAATCCCCACTCCTATGTAATAACTCGCAAATCAGGAGAGGTAACTCGTACTAGGCAAACTTGGTGCAACGAGCTCAATCTAGAAGGTAAATCCCTTGCTTTCGCTGGCAAGGGGTTTCAAACTTGAGACCTCCAACATGGAAGTCCCAAGCCCAAACCACTGGGCCACCCCGAAGGGTGTTGTGATGCTTTATGCATTTGTTTTTATGTCGTGACGTCGTGTGATGGGAAAATGTGTGGTGAAATGGGGGTATACTCTGATTTTCCTTGAGCTACTGTTTAAGGGGGTCATTGCTGCAACGAGACTGCAGTAGCGAGCAGGGACTCGCTGTAGCACGAGTAGATGAGCCGGATGACGCAAAGCAGAATGTACAATTTAAATCAGTTCTCCCAAGTCTTTCCCCATTACTTGAAATATTTGAAACAGAGAATCCAAAGGCAACTGTGATCCAGAGACTTCTACGGGACAACACATCTAGCGCAGATACATTTAAGATTTGAGGGTGAGCAAATCTTCTGATGACACTAGACATTAATACATTTTATTTAGTGTTTGCTACTCTTAGACATTTGATATTTAGAGTCCTATTACAATGACTTTTGAATTTTGAGGATGTAATAGTTTAGATTTTCCGCATCTTTTTATTTTAGTTGAACCCATTGGTGGTCACCTAAAGTTGACATGAATTTTTACTTAGATACTTTAATTAAGATTTGTCCATTTTTAAACACCTTATGTTGGGCCTCGATGTGTCATTTTGACTTTTTACTTTGGGGTTGTTTTGTGCAAAGGGGTATGGGGTATTCTGGAGAAGACAATCAAAAGGGAAGGGGGGTGCTTCTGCAATTTCTTTTTTGTAAATTATTTGGACCAAAATGTCATCAATTCATTGGCCACTTTCTGTTTACTCAAAATTCATTATTTAATAATTATTTTGGGCACAAATGACAAATGTCGTCACTTAATTGGTCACTTTACATGTCATTCACGAGTGTAACACACACATTGCATATTTTTGCTGATTGTAAATAAAAGTGTCAAAATGACACATCGGAATCCAACATGAGTTGTTTAAAATGAGCAAACCTTAGTTAAGGTGTTTTAAGTGAAAATTGGTGTCAACTTAAGGTGACCAATGATGGGTTCAACCCTTTATTTATTTCATTTTGAGACTCTTATTTATTGTGATATGTTTCTAAATATGTTTACTGATTTGGTTATAGTATGTTTTAGTTGTTAAGATTTGGTTCGCCCAACAGGGGTTAGAGTGGGTGTCAGTCACTGTGTCTTGGGTCATGACAACGTTCCACCCCAAGAGTCACCCCGAAAACACCTTTGGAAACACTGGTTAGAAGTAAGGTAATAATTTATTTGAATGCTAGTAGAGTTAGGAGTTAGTATCAAGACGATCCCTCATCAATTAGATATAAAATATTTATTGTATCACACTTACCATAGGTGTCTTCTATTCCATCTCATCAAGTTATACGTATATTTCTTCTCTTTTCATTATTTTCTCACATGGTTCAAGACCTCCACAATCTTGGTGGAGACTTGGTAACTTCTACTGACAGACTCTGCCTTATATTGTTTATCTAGCCAAGTTTTCTATCTTCGCCAAATTACTATCATTCTTCTTTATGGTTACCAATTTTATTTTCGGTAACAGTACCTGTAGCATAGTGCTAGTTTGAGTTTGTTCATCATGGTAGCACTGTGCGTCTTTCTGGTGACCGTACAGAGATACGACGCCACTTCATGCTGATTATTATTCTATTGACGTTGCAACTTCTTTTAATGACCATTCTAGTGACTCCGTGCCATTCACAGTGAATGTTCCAGAGGCACTGCACCTCTTCTTTTTAAGGTTCTTAGCACTGAACTCAAGAGTAGCAGAGCACCTTTTTTTGCTAACCATTTTGACAAGAAACCTTTCTCCGACAGTCCGAACATTATACTGGAAAGAACCCTTAACTTCTCCTATGAGATTCTAGCAACCACAACTTTTCTCCAGGGATTTCAATTTCAAACAAAAAAAAATCAAGTGAGATTCAAGTTGTCAAAGGGTAACATGTACGTGAGAAAAAAAGGAAGTTCAGACACTGCAAAGATTGGACTACTACACTCAATGAAAAACCACCAGAATTAGCTTATACGATATTTCTAATAAATTTCAGACGTTGTGATCAATTTTGCAATCTCAAACTTTTTGTCATTACATCAACAAAATATTAGCTTTAATCTTTTTTTATACAGCACGGTTCGGAGAGCACTTTTAGTCTGCGCTGGTGAATGGAAGCCCCCCTCTATCAAGCAAGAAGGAAGCGGCTCTTCCCGTGTCCAAACCAGCTTGTGTACACCTCAACAAATTCCACAGCATACCTGATATCTCCCACTACCAGGTACCACGTAACTCTGTACTCAAGGCTTAAATAGATGTGAAGAAATCACCAACAGATTAGTATTTCGCCTCCAATGGATAGTAGCTTTAACTCCCTAATAAAGAAGCATCCCTACGATATCTGTTTTCCCTCCTCAAGGTTCTAAATATCTAAATGCTGGAAAATGTTCCAAGCAACAAATATTACTTGGAAGGAGAAAACATTTCTAAGAAAAAGTTTACTGACCATATTAACAATCTTGGAAATTGTTGAATTGGAACCAGTGGAAGAGGCCTCAATCCTCAAAGGACTGTCCTGAAACATAACAACAAGGACTTCAAAATAAAATAATATAATCAGAAATGCAAATCCAGTCTTTAAGGAAAATCCAGTTCTACCATCATAAGGTGTTCATCAACTAACGTTTGGATCATCATAGGTGGCACAAATCTAAGAACTCTGAAAACTATTGGCGCAAATCTAATGCACCGTCATTCATATAACCTTAACAAGGATCAGTTAACATTTTTGAATCTAATATCTCTTCAAATATATATAATTAAGTCATTCTAAAAGTTCATGAAACCTCATTTTGTTACAGATGACACAGTGGAGCAGTAAACTAGTTTACGTCAGAAAGCTGCAAATAGCATATCTATACACGTAATATCTTGGCACCATGTCCGAACAGAGCAGATGGGACGTAGAGGATTCATACATCAGAAACCAACTAGTTTGGGTATCATGTTTGATTGATTGATTGAATCTTGAAACCACCATACCCAGTTAATTGTACCAGCTGAGACAGAAACACCCTTCTCTTTAAACACCGGAAGAGACTCTCTAGTAAGCAGACTCATCCACAACACTTCGACCTGCAACGACTCTTCCCTGCAGAGGCAATTTGATTTATCATTTGAGAATGTAAGATGTTGTATGTCTAGTCAACAAACAGAAGAAAACAAGTATTTTAAACAGAACTCAACATCCTTGAACAGGCATTTGTTTTCCTTACGAGGACTGAAAAAGGTGCCATAAATGCTTTTAAGCTAACAATTGATCAGTTGCTTTTAAACATGACAAATTTCTCATTTGTCAAAAATTACCTATTCAATCCTAGGGAAAACTTCTTTAGAAAAAAGCATTCCTATGTAACACATATACCATTTGTTTTTTAAGATAAGGACCAAAAAGTGCCAAAGTGAAAAAATGTGCTAGAAATCACTGTTAAGATGTACTGAGGTAATAACTTTTTCCTTGTGTAGTGACTCCATATTATGTTTGTAGTAGTTGATGGCTTTATTTTACAGTATTATCCTAAATGGTTGGATAAATGAAATCCAAGGAAATTCGATATGTATTCTATTCTGCTTTAATGAAGATATTCATACATTCATCCTTGGGATGAAGTCCTGAAAGAAAAGTACTCATACAAAATTTGACTGACATCTACGGGTATAGTTTCTCCAGGAAAAACGAGGAAAGAATCACCAACTCGAATATCATCGGTTGGAACTTCAATACAAATTGCATCAGAACCGACAACGTCAGTCGAGGAATCACTGCTGGAGGAAGTAATTACAAGTCTAGACTGAGTGGATATAAGCGACTGCCAAAAGAACCACACCAATATTTCATAAGAAAAAGGAGTAACAAAGTATAGAAGTTTTTCTAATCATGAATACAAAGGGAAAAAGTAAGGTACAATACAAGCTTCAATTTATTTTAGTTCTTCAGCACTTCATTAGTGGACTCGGGAATCTAGTCTGAATAGTGAAATGTATTTTATTTCTTACGCAGATCAAAAATAAAGAGTAGCCCTGTGTAGCTTTATCTATAGTGTTTAATAAAGTAAGAAAACTGTAGCCTGAAAATAACCTGAGATTATTCTTTTGTTAAGTGCAACTACAAGTCTTAAATGTTCGGGATACTAAACAAATGTTTTTCCTCCATAGGTGTGAATAAATATATACTGGCCACCAGAAATAAGAGATCAGAGCTTTTATCCAACTTCTAAAACTAGATCATCCGTAGCCCACTTCATACACACCTTTTACAAGCTCTAAAATATAACTGCTTTTTTTTTTTTTTTTTAAAGTAAAAGGTCGAACTCAAGAAGTAAACTGATAATAACCAATAGTAGCTTTCTGGAAAAGGGAACTATTTAATGCATCAATAGAACAAGAGAAAATTTGATAGTAGGTGTAGTTCATTTCCATTTAAAATATGCTAACTAGTGTGTGCAAGAACTCAAAATCTGAGGACTTACTGGAAAAACAAAGCATTTATAATAGTTGGATTTCATGCTATCAAGGACAACATATTGGTCAATAACCAGTTTCAAATAGGTGGTTTAGCATGGAGGTCTCATGAATGGTTATAACATACTCATTGATGCTACTGTATCAGAGAGCTCAAATATCTAAAAGACTAAAACAACCAGTATTCCAGTGGTTAATAGAGTTTCCAACCTTTGGAGATGGTCAAATATTGAACAGAATCATAGCCCATATTTTTTATCCATTTTATTAAATCACATGCAATGAAAACAACTTACTAATAGCTCATTCATGTCACTAGATGCCTTCAGCCTTGCCCTTTCCTCCAAGGAGCACCCTAGTAATACAAACCCAAGAAGCATGACCTGCATAATAAAATCAATATTTTTGAATGAGCAAACTCATTGCTAAAATGAACAAATAGCAGTTTAGAAATAGTGTAATACTGAATAGATTTTGGTCGAGACAGACCATCATAGAAGTACAATTAGAAGGTATTGCAGAGCATAAATGATATCTTAATGAATTGGAAAAGTAGTACAAATGAGAACTACATAGTGAAAGTTAATGATTGATAGATGGAGAATGGTTAGAGATTTATGGAATTTCACAAAATTCAGCCATTGCAAAGGAGAATGGACTCAGTGGTTAGTAATACATTTCAAAATAACTTCAGGCAGGTCGAGAAAAACAGGACTAATGATTTAGAGTAGAGGACCTGGACCATGTGAAACCCCTGATGACATTATTTGAATTTTGCAAGGACTTCAGATGAAAATATTTTGAAGCTTGAGATTTTTAAATGTTAAAAAAGGTCTGAGCCCAATAAGGCTCAAGTATCTGTGGCACCACCTCGACGACCTATTACATTGAAATTTGTGAATCGAAAGACCCTCTCAGCATTTAAAATTCATAAGCAAATATAAAAAGAGAAACTACTTCTTAAAGACTACATTATGCTGACTGTCCTAAACAGCAGAAAACAGGAGTACTTGTGAGCAAGCAAATAAAAACTAAAGGGACAGAATAAATGGAAAGAAAATCTAAGCACTTCGAGAGAAGTAGAGAGGAAAGTAAAAAAAGACAAACCGGCTCATCAAAAAATGATGCTTCCCATTAAAACTCAGGGTTAAGCAGTGAGAAAGAGAAGAAGTTGTCAGCATATCAGTCTCAACTCAAGAGAGTAATGGGTATCTAATATATTATAAAAACAGACACTGAAATCATAACAAGAGCTACTAGCAAGATAAAGGCACAACTTTAATAGATTCTTACAGAACTAATTGCAAAAAAAGCAATCGATCCAAAGCCAACAAGAGAGTTTGTATTTAGTGATCCCTTTGTGAATGCCTGAAGACCATCAAAGAGCAGGTCTGTAACATAATTTATTTCGGTTAGTAATGAACTAAGATGATAAGCTACATAGTTCCAATCTACATAACTGCCAAAAAATGACACTAGTATTGGGGGGAAAAAACAGCATGGTGCACTAAGCTCCCACTAATGCATGAAGTCCATGGAAAGGGCCCACCCACATTTTCATTTGAATTCTTGACATGACACTATTAACTTGCTAACAGAAAAAGGATTCATACTACTCATAATAACAACTTTAATCGACTCTCTTCCAAGACTTAACCGCAGAGATGACATTCAAAATTGGACATCAAATTCAATCACACGATCATACCCATTTGATTTTTTAGTTAACTACGACATTTAACTAGAAAAAGTAACAAAGGAACATAAACAAATAAGAAAACAGACAAAGATAAATGGAGTAGAAAGTAACAGTCAATTAAGAAAGAAACAGAATAGAATAAACAAGTAGTGATTAACCTCGTCCAGGTCCTAATAAAGCCCCAGCTGCCAATCCAGCTTTGACATAAGAATTATGCAGTATATCCAACATTGAACCTGTACCAATGTAGATCAACTAGTTTATCCAGAACAGAAAATTTCATCAAACACTAGCCATTTAGCTTTTGTACAGATATTTCCAAGCTGAATTGGATATAATTTCAAAGAAAAGCAATGTAACCGGATGCTTCTTTCCGAGATGAATTTGATATAATATTGATCATTATGGAACTGGGTAAGAGTATTTGCCTTTTTTCTTTTCAACATTTTTTACAAACTGTTAAATCAAGTGTTCAAATCGTTGTTGTCCTGAACAAGCAAGCATGTATATTCACTCAAGAAATGAATTGTGCATCTTTTGCAAGTTTACCGTGAATATGAATGCCAAGAGAGTGCAAAATATGAGTAGCGTGAGTTCCACAGCATAAAGCAACCAGAGTCCAAGCGAAAGCCACTGGGTTACGACTCTCAACAAGCAACGCCTCCTTTTTCTTCACCGTTTCCTTCCACTTCTTCACCTTGGCATGGATTCCTAACCCAGATGACCTCTTCTTCGTCGGAAAACCACACTCCGTCAACCTCTTAGTCAACTCTTGAGCCGCCAAACCAGTCTCAGCTGCATCCGCTTTCAACTTAACCGCAGCTGTCTCGGTCAACATATTGACCACAGCCGAGTCAACTCTGTCGCCCGCTGATAAGATCGCCTTGACACGTGAGACACACGCGCCGCACACCATCCCGCTCGCATCTAGTAGCGCCGTCGTCTCATCATTTTTCAACTGTACCTGCTGCTCAGTTCCACTTGCCGGAACTTTGAACTCCACAGCCTTGGCGAATACGGCATTGCGCCGGGGCAATAGCTGACTACTACGACGTCATTGATGGATGGCAGTTTATATATATATATATATAGAGTACATGTTTTTTAGGCTTTTCATTTCTTGTTAGTTCAGTCATTTCTCACTTGGTAATTTACCTCTAATTTTGGACCTATGGAGGAACTTCTAATGGTTTGACCAATATCTTAAAAAAATTTTGCCTGATTTGACAGATTACGTCCATGACATTTTGACTAGTATTAGCTTGACAAAAGGATGCTATGCACACAGTTACCAAAACTATACAGGAGTCAGTATTATCTAGTGTTACCATCATTATACAAAATGATTATTTCTCGGTTTTATTCTATAGTTTGGGATACAATCTTGATCAAGTTACAATGTTGATTTCACTATTTCTGGTAGAGAAATAGTTTCATCAAATGTAACTTGATCTCTTAACCTTTCCCCATATTGGCTAGTTCATATCTCCTCTCCCACTCAGTATGTGTGGACAAATACAAAATAACACTACTTGATAGGTGAACAATCTGATCAATGGCACGTTGGATCTGTCAAGGTGCTTTCGTTTTGTTGTTAATCATGTTAATAATCAACTGGGAATTATATTCCACCATCACATAAAATGAACTTCTGCAAATACACAGTTTCACACCCTGTAAAAGAGCTCTGCCCTCGTCCATACTATTCAGCACAGGCCAGGACAGAGCAGCCAAGGTTGGCCCTAATGATACAACAACCTCCTCCAGAGCTTCCCAATTCCCTTTACAACAGCCATTTTTAGTTTTAGCCATTCAAACTCATGCTTATTCCATTTAACCAGTCCACTACTGATTATTTGTTTTGCCTTTTCCACTGCATTACACATCAAATTTCAGGATAGAGGCAACTGGACTGTGGGAAATTGGCTATAAAAACTTTGGTCATGTTTTCACAGACCTGCTGAATAATATAACTCTGCTAGACATGTGAACAATATCATACCTAGCAACCACATCTATTTTTCCTTATCTCCCAGCATATAACAGTTGGGAGGCATTGAAATAGCACTGCATGGATACCATTATTAGCTTTAGATAGCCACTAAACATGAGTAATTGTTTCATGTTACTGCCATTTCTAATTAATATACTACAACTTTGACCAAAGGACCAAATATGTTTTGCAATCTGTCTTGTACGAAAAAAAGGTGCATGATGATCTGTTCATTATGAGTAGTACAGCAGGAACATTTAGATCGCAGCATCATAGCAAATATTTGTATCACTTCAAACCAGTGATGGATCCAGGTTTTGAAGTTTATGGATTCCTACAATGATTTCAAGTTAACATAAAATAATAACTGGGTTCACAATAGAAATACATGGTATGAACAAAAGATATTGGTCCCCTAAGCGCATACCTTAAGGGCTAGATCCGCTCCTGCTTCAAACCTAAGAGTACTGGATTCAACAGAAATGATTGCTATAGTCTTTTATGCTCAGTCCTTCTCTTTCCTATTTAATGTAAGAGTTGATTGTCTCTATCAAAATATGATTTCAAGTACAAGCAGGAATAGCCTAGATTATGTTCCAACATTAGAATGGTTGATACTTCTGATATTAAGACTTGAAAACTGTGCAATAGCCTATAATTTGACATATTATTGGGCATTCGATTTTTATCACTTAGAGAGGAGAAAAATCTCACTAAAGAACGTATCCAGCAAATAAGATACAACTGTGTGAAGGTAATGGGGTACATATCTCAAAGTTCTAGACCATCAGGCAGAAATAGACTCCATCCTGAACATGAAAGAATGCTGGTTTGTCAATGGTCAATCAGAAAACATCATATCTCTGGGTTGTTCTGAAAGGACAAATGATCATAATAAGCGAGCACCATGAGACTGGTACAGCCAAATTCTAAATGAAACTCATTCAACTTCCGAGACGAACAAATAGGTGCCTCAAAGTGAATTAGGTTCTCCATTTGACGTTATGGTGCTTGATGGCCAAGGTACGATCTTGGAAGCAAAAACTTCATGGCAACAAAATATGTAATATTGACATATTGAAAACCCCAAAAGAAAAATCTCAGAGAAACTAGCAGTTTGAGATTATAGAATAGAGTAGCTTCATATAACTAAAGACTATACTTTCTTGCTCAATTTGGCCAAGTGTAATTTCAAAGATTGATGGGACTGAAGCGACAATTTTTTGGTAAGAATACTTCGACAGAGGATATAGCAAAATGCCCTGCAAGAGATGACAGCAGGAAATGTAGACGGACATGCCTTGAAAATATGATATCCAATGATCACATGGCCTGATACATCAAACACGTCGAGATCAAAAGTCAATTGCATGGTATGACTATAAGAAATATTGCTAGAGTTCAAGAATAGAACTGCAGAAACCAGAGTGCCCTGAAGAACCAGGATACTGAAACCAATAATTTGAATGACTAACCCATTTATTAATTAATTTATTTGGTGGAGCATTTAACCTAACAAAACATTCGCCATCTCATAAGAATAACTGAATGAGATGGTGATAATCACTGACAATGACAGGAATTCATAAACTATTGATCAAAGTAAACCTTAATAAGGAGAAACCAAGAACGTCGGCAGGTTCTCTTCCAACACAAATTGCAGAAAATGATATATCTGCTTCATCAGACGCCTTCAACCACCCTTCAGTTTAGATATCATAGGTAAGATCATACCAGCATCAACTTCCAATATTCCACGGTCTTCGTGGGTCACATTTCAAATTCTCAAAGGCAGAAACACCCATCAGTTCAGCAGCTTAAACAATTTCATGATCTGCTGTCAGTGCATTCCCTATTTACCATTCCACTATCTTCTTGACCAGAGGAAAATTCAAATACCATTGAGAAAATCAGAGTCGACAGCATATTCTAATCATCATCGCTCTCCTTTCTCCACTCCTCATCAAATAGATCTTCAGGTGGATCATAAACTACAGTATCCGGGAACAGTTCCAGAAAGTCATCCTTCACTTTTTCTCTCAATTTGGGGTAAGGAAGTAGCCCCTTCAACATAACACGATAAGGTAAAGGCATAGGAGGGTCAGGAGAGCGCCTCATTTCATCATATATGTGCATTGCCTCTGAAGGTAATCCGCCATCTAGAAAAGCCCTGACAAGATCGCCAAATGTATGTTGATCAAAAAGCACCCCTTCTTTCTTTAAATCTTCCCATACCTTCTTTGTTTCATCTACCTTTTTGTTTCTTGCAAGCATGAAAAGCATATCCCTGTAAAAAAACATGTCTGGCCGATACCATATTTCTTTGCGCACAGCCTCATACAACTGCAAAATTTAAGAGTAAAAGTCAGCAGTATAAACATTACATAAATGATTAATGAAAGTGGATAACTTCCATCTCCAGATAAGCTAAAGAAAGGGACAAGCACTAGGCAAACATTCTCTCTCTACTCTAGAATTACCACTTAAAGTGGACAACGGGAAGTAAATATAAGAAGTTGAACATCACATTTCTATTGATTAAGATGAATTAACCATCAAAGTATAATTGATAATGTTTCAAGCAGGAATCAGACATGTTCAACATCGTGAAACACAATGTTACATTTTGTCAAAGGAGTATGATAGTACAACAATACATAGACATTACAACAGTTACTTCTGAACGAAACAAGATAACATTATTCCCAATACGCAACAAACCCAATGGCGAACTTATAGCAAAAAATTGGAGCACATGAACCCATGATCACTTTGTAAAACTAGATATTTTATGTACATATTTTCTAAAATTAGTATAATATTATTTGTTGGCACCCATGCTACAAAAACACTAAATGATTTACTTGATTGAAAGTTGAGTTATTTACCTAAAAGAACTAGGAATCAAGTGGTGCACCAACTTTTTCTTCAATTTCCTTTCTATATTGTACAATAATCAATTTTTATAACCAAAAAGGGGTTACAACTTGGTAGCAGAAAAAGGAAAAAGGAAAAAGAAAAATTCAAATTGTTACCCTCATGGAGAGGCAAGGGAGATCTTGTCTTTGGAACTCAGCAAGAACGGCAACGAGGTCAGATTTGAGTAGGCGCGAAACATGGGACTTCATAAACCACTCAAACCTAACGGCGTTAGATTGCAAGCGCTTAAGCTCCTTGGCGACCATTAAACCTTCTTTCCCCATTTCTTTCTTGCGCCTCCATATAGACACACTTGGGCTCGAAGATGACGCTGAACCAGTAATGATTTGTCTGATTCCGCGGCTATGGTTTAATACCGACGCTCGCCGCAAAAGATTCTGACCTTGATGCCACATCTGCAACTAGTGAACTTCAGGTGACTCACAAGTCTAAATCATGTAAAAGGGGTCAAATAAGTTGAGTAGTTTTTCTTAGTGACACTTTGATCAAAAGGTGTCGAATAAGTTTTATTTTTGTTTTTACTGACACTTTAATCAAGGAGGGTCAAATTTAACTATTTTTTAAACCTAATTAGTATACAAAGTAAAGAAAATCATTCAAAACTCTCGTCTCCCCAACGTTTTTCTTCCTTGAAAAATACGACCATTAATAGCTTATTGAAATCTAGATTAGATATTCTCATTCTCCGCTTCTTTATCACCAATCATCACTTTGTCTGAAGCTGAACGCCGTCGTCAATCGTCACTCTTCTTAAAACGGGTAAGCCGTTATCTTTTTGAAAAAATTTAGGATTGCGAACAACACATTATTGATAGTAGGATATTTTCTTGGGTTAATAAACAAGAAATTGTTCTATAGATATGAAAATTGAATTATAGTCTAATGGGACCTGTTATTTCTTATTTACGAAAGAAAAATGAGAAATCCAAAAAAACTAATTGTTGGGAAATGTGTATGTGTTGTTGTTATACCGTGAAAAGTCTTTTTTGTTGCTTTTGTTCTTCTTTTAGTGAGTATTTTGTTTATATATTGGTAGAAATATAGATTGTTCAGTTGTCCAACATATAACTCATTTGTTGAAAGAAGTGTCATGTGTTGCAACAGAGGAGTCATATGTTGGTAGAAATTTCAATGTAGTTATCATATGTTGGAATATGTCACTATGTGTTATGACAACCAGAATGGTCATCTATAGCAGCACGTTACTCATGTGTTGTATCAGAAGGTTAGGTTCATCTGTGGCAACATAAGCATATTTACAAATGTAATGTTATGGACTCGGACGATGTCACATGCGACAAGAGAAAAGAAAGGGAATTAACAGAGCGATTCAAAGTGAAAGGAAGAAAGATACTGGAAATCAATTGTAACAAAATTGAATGCCTAACTAAAAATGAACAAATTTACCAGATGAAAAAGGAAAATCACAAACATGATCAAACTTTAACAGGCTATGGGAAAATAAAATCCAATCACATTATTCCTTAAAGAAACAGTAAACAAGAAGCTATTAAGAAAGGAAAATTACACTTAAGAAGCCAATCATATTTATCGACTAGGTGACATATATCAGGGTAGAACATAACACTCTTCTCCTGCATTTAGCTGACTCATATAGCTGACTTGCTTAAACAACAACTAACTATTATGCAAAATCAAAGTAAAGCTATCGACATAACACTCAAGTTCATATATAAAAATTCAAAGAAAAGAACAAAATTAAACTTTTTTCAATATACAATGCAAAACTTCTCTCATGAAAAATGAAAACATAGCTAGGCAGCCAAAGCATGAATCATTTAAGATTCAAACAGTTCAAGTTAGAGAATTTCATGGTCTGAGTTTTCAACAAGAAAAAAAAAAAGTAAAGCTATGCATTCATAGCAAATACAGATCATAAACTAGTATGGATTAACTGGATAGCTTTAGGTGATAACACGAAAAAATGAAATCTAACTTGTTGTTAAATTTTTGAATAAACAAAGAGTCAGCAAGTCACTCAAATCACAGGAATGTGACAAAGAGTTGAAAGAACAAGTTGTTATATCCATCATCAATGAAGTAATTATCATGTACAAAGAGAGAACAAGAACAGAAGCATGATGCACAGTGCATATGTAGTCAAGGCAATCAACGTGTGAAGATGAATTTGTGAATCTTTAATTAAATAAAGGTTGCTCGTCATACAAATATGACAACAACGACAGGCAACAACAACATTACAAAGGAAATTTCCAATCAAACAACCCCTAGTCTGATCCATTTAATACATTATTGGACTCATCTAAATAGCTAAGATATGTTACTAAAGAGATGGCAACAAGCTGGTTCAGCGGTATTCAAGTAAAAGGGACTCAAGATGAGGAGTAATAAATAAGCATGATTAACAAAATGAGCTCAAATAAGGAAGAATGAAGCAACAGAATTAGACAATTCACACCATATGTATTTAGCTATATTCAAATATTAGAACAACAACTTTGTATTTTCATTAAGGCTGGACACTAAAATGTTTAAGAACAGCTACATCTTTAGTTCATAAAGAAACTAAAACTGAAAAGATTGTTACCTTTCCGAGGGCCGCGAACCGGGCTCGAACTTGGAAAAAGGGGAAAAGGGGGCGTGAGGGTGGTTGGATGTGATCGCTTAGGATTACTAGGCTTCTGGGTTGGGGAAGACGAGTACGGGAGTGTGTGCCCCTGTAGGATCGTCGTTCTTTAGCGGAGAAAAGAAGAGTAGCGGGTCGGGTCGGTTTGGTATTGCTATGGTCGGGTCGGGTGTTACTGTGCGTATGTAGCTGCTGATTGTGTTTTGTACTAAAAGAAAGGGATTGGGTCGGCTTTCGTTGATGGGTCGGTCGGCTGGTTGGAGGAATTGGAATTGAAGAATATAGTGGGCCGGTTGAGCTGAAGAAAATAGACCCAAAACTTGGTCTCAGGTGGATTTAAGGTGAGGTAAGAAAAGAGCTTAGATCGGAATTGAGAATTTGGCTCAATTGATTGCAATACAGCCAATTGAAATTAAATTAAGGGTAAATTTTATGAATCACATAGTTTTAATATGAAATTACAATCTATCCCTCTTTAATTTGTAATTATATTAATCCCTTAAAAAGTAACACAAATCGAATACATAATATGTAGCTCGGATACATTAAAGAGTATCTTGGATATATTATAACATAAACCGGATACATAATATGTACCTCGGATATATTAAAAACTAGCTCGGATACATTATAAAATAAATCAGATACATAATATGTAGCTCAGATATATTAAATGCTGGCTCGGATACATTAAAGAAATAAGGGATTTTAGAAATAGAACGGGATATTGGAAATAAGAGAAACATAAAACGTGTATTTCAGTAAGTTTTCTATAATTAATTGGTGAATTTGATTAAAATTGAAATGAGACGAATCAATATAGATTAATTAATGAGCTTTTTTAATTTCAACGAAATAAAATAATTAACATAATTATAAACTAGTTAATTCAAAATTATAACCGTAACTTTAACTAAACTAATTTAAATAAATATTTAAAATAAAATCTTTTGAGATGATTTTCAAATATTCTTAAAATATATTAATTATATACAAAATTATGTAAAACATATATATTATTCAAAGATTATAAAAAGTGACATAACTATTTTAAAATAACTTGCAAACCATTTTTTGAATTTTTTTTTTATATAAAACTAACTATTTTAAATCGTTTGAAATTAAAGAAGCTCGATTAATTTATATCGAAGAGGGTCAAAATTGAGTGTCAACATTCACCATAACGGTTCAATGTTGCTATTGTGGAATCTATGTTGAACTTAAGACATCAAGGAAGCCAATTAATCCAGAAAGAATGTTTTGGGATTGCCAAAAATATTCATCTAGTAATGAGTGTGGATTCTTTCAATGAGTTGACGCAAATGATTCAACATTCCAAGAACAATACAACATCAAGAATCCATCAACGAATTCAGGGCAAGGAAGACATAGAAGACAAGGAAGACAAGGATCAAGTGATGAGTCCGAGATTCGTACTCATTTGGGGCTTTGTTTATATAGTTTTAGTGTCCTCAAATGCTTAATTTGTGTCATAAACTGATGTTCAAGCCTTAATTTTCATATATGTGGATTGAGGAGCAAAGCAAGGACACTAAAAGACAAAAAGGAACAAAACAAACTGAAGAAGTGGAGAAAGGCGAGCCTGATGATCGCAAGAGCACTTGGCGAATCGCCGAGTGACTATTTAGACCTCCTAAAGTTCCAGTGTGCTTGCCCTGAGGGAAGAAATCAAGTTGACGACAGGAAAGAGGCAATCAGCGAATCACCGATCAATTTCGCAATGACAAAAGTGATCGCCCAAAGTTATAGGACTTAAGGATGCTGAGAGCCAATGCAAAAAGGCGATAGAAGAGAGTGATGGGCGGTTCGCCAAACCACTCGGCAAATCCAACTTACCTCGCCTAATGGCCCTTTGTGGCTAATTTTTGACAACTATAAATTGAATTTTGAACTGTTAATTTAGCAGTTCTTTTTTTTTTTTAGCTTACTACTATTTAGAATAGTCTCTCAGTAGACTTGAGAGCTTCTGGAGATTCAATTCGGAGATTTTGCAAGTGGGTTAGTAATTTTCTTCAATTTTGAGCATTGTAAAGGCTTGAATACTCTTACCCAGTTGATGGATAATCGATTTGGTAACCGTTTTTACCTTTTTATGATGTTTGGCTAAAAACCCAATTCTTGGGGTGTGATCATGTGATTATGGGTTGAATTAACTCATAGGTATTGTTAATTACTAGTTTAAATGCTATATTGAATTGGTTTTAATCATTAGTTGAAGTTTAATTTATGAATTATAGTTGCAAATGCAGTTCTAACTTTGTGTTCTTGGCTTGTTCGAAAGAGAAGTTTTGGGGCTAAGGCTTATGATTAATGGTTTGTAGGTATTGGGTTGATATGGGTTCAGCTCGAGAGAATGAATCCTAAACCCAAACCTACCCATCTAGCTTGAGAGAGTGGATGAATTAAGGTGTAAGTTGTTTTTAATTGCTAAGAAATTGCTTAAAGCGGAATAGTTGTTCGTGAGAAAACTATTTCACTCATAGTCTAGCCTACCCATTGATATTTAGTTATGTATTAATAGTTACAATTACCCATATAGTGAAATTTCCTTATAATTGATCATATCTCGAGAATTCCTCTTTGCATTGTTATCTTAGCTTTGTGTGACTGTTTTGCAGTTGATAATTGCAAACAAAGCTCCCCATCTAACATTCGTGTCAATCCTTTTTAATTTATTTCATGTCTTTTTCGATAATGTCTATTCCTATAGCTAGCTAGATCACATTTGTACTTCTTGGTTGAATTTGAACATGTACCGCTCCCTGTGTGTTTGACCCCCATTTGTTGGGTTTTATATTGCTTAACGATCGTTTACACTTAGAATTGGATGAAGTGTATTTGAAGCATTATTCATCAAAATGGCCCCGCTGTCGGGGAGTAGTGTTGTTTAAAATTCTTTTTATGAAGTTAAATTGTGATTATTTTAGTTGTAGTTGAATCTACTTATTTTAGTTTTTGGTTTTGTGTTGCTTGTGTTAAATAGAGGAGGACATGAGCGTTAATGGAAGTAATGGTAGCCAAGTGGGCCACCAAGATGATGTTGGAAACTCAATTATGTATATTACCCACATGTCAATGACCCAATTCCATTGGGTGGTGTGGGAGCCATACTTCTACCTCCAACGGAAGGAAACATTGTTTTTCACATTATTAGCACAATGCTTCAGCTCCTACAATTGAAAGGTTTATTTGGAGGGCTGGCTCATGAGGATCCCTATGAGCATATTCGGAACTTCATGGGCGTTTATGATCCATTCTCATTTAAGAACATATCACAAGAATCAGTCCGTCTCAGGTGATTCTCATTCTCTTTGATTGGTGAAGCTACCAAATGGTTATCTAAGTTACCAAAAGACTCAATTACCTCTTGGGATGAGCTGATCACAATATTCTAAGTGAGATTCTTTCCCCCATCGAAGAGGGATAGCATATAAGGTTTTAAATGATCGGAAGGTGAGCCAATCCAGGAGACGTGGCTAGGGTTTAAGAAGTTGGGTGCTGCAATGCCCAACTCATGGACTTCCAAATAATGTTTTGCTGTAATATTTCTATAGAATCCTCGACTCAATGAACAAAGGAGTTGCTGATCAACTTGTTCCTAGTGGTATAATGCAACAACCCTATGAAGTAGCGTCTCAACTTCTTAATTGCATGACTAACATCAATAGGGCATGGTACACTCGTGAAGACCAAGTCTCTTCTCTCAATTTTAGAATGACAAAAAAGCATATTGAAAAGTATCAAGAGAGAGACCAAAACATGGCCAAAATGATGATCCAACTGGATATCTTAGCTAAAAATGTCATGAGTGTTGGTACAAAGAGTGTTAATGTTATCGGTGTTGGTGGAGTAAACCCCAACGAATCACAATTTTAAGTGTTGTACAATGAAGAAGTGAACTTCCTAGTCAATCAAGGAGGAGGTTATCCTGCAAACTACCCAAGATCGAGTGGAAATCAAGGTTGGAATAGAGATGAGGGCTGGAGAGACCATGACAGACATTGGCGTGATCGTAATGCCACTTGGAAGGAAAGGGAGGGTGACAAATATAAGTATGTCCCTTCCCATGAACGTCAAAAGCCAGAGGAATCTAAAGGTGGCTGCACAAAAGATATGCTCTCACACATTCTCAACAAATTCGAAGGGTCAGACAAAGTGTTGAAAGAGATGAAAAAGGATGTCTCAACTCTCAATCAGACGATGACCTCTCACTCAGTCTATATTAAGTAGATGGAGACCCAAATAGGTCAAATTTCTTCTCATTTGAATCTAAGACAACAAGGGGGGTTGCCAAGTGACACAATGGCAAACCCCAAAAATGAAACTTGATTTGGTATCCTCGTCGTGCCACAACGTTAACTAAGGTGCTTCTTGGGAGGCAACCCAAGTTTTTAATGCTTTAGTTTTGATTATGAATAATGGGTATTGATTATGCAGGTTGAAAAGTGAAAAGTGTTGGAAAATGGGTAGTTTGGCAAGCAAAAAGTCCATTCGGCAACCCGTTGAATAGGTCGGCGAGCCTCGACTTGGACCGCCGTTGGAACCACCAAGCTTTAAGTGGCACTCTGTAAAACTCGGTAGACTAAATGCTTAATCAGTGACTCTCCGAATAGGTCTGCGAGCTCGACTTTATCTGCCGTTTGAACCCCCAAATTTGCTGGAGGTCCCATAAAACTCGACGAGGAAAGTACCACTCGGCTCATCGCCAAGTGGGTCGGCAATCACGACTTACTCCGCCGATTGTGCCGCAAACTGAAAGGTTTTAAAGGCCAAACGGTTTAAAATTTCAAAATCCTTCATCTTCTCTCATTTCTTACTCTCGTACATTCTCACCCGCACTTTAAATCTTCCATATTTTACTATTTTACCCATATTTTTGTGTGATTTCGTGCTCGGAATTGGAGAACTTTTCCGCCTAGCTATTCAAATTTGAAAATTCAGCATTAAGATTGGTTTTTCGAACCCCACACTTTAATTTTATGGTTGAACTCGAATGCAATAGGTAAATATGTTGTTGTTTGATGTTTGGTAATTGCTGAAATTATGTGTATTGTGTTAGTTTGCCTATTTTGATTTGAAATGTGTGCCTAAATGCTTAAAAATGATCGATTCCCGTGTCTTATTTATTAAAATCAATTTTAAATTTTTGGGTTGCGGTTTATATGTGTTGGGTCTAGTTTGGTGAAGTCTAAGTGACCCCGAGTTGTGCCAAATGATGTAATTTGCCCAATGATGGAGCCTTTCACATCATTCTTAAGGGTAAAAGTCGTTAAATGGTCAATTATGGCCAAATCAAGGGAAATATAAGTACCTCGAGGGAATGGGTCGTATGGGTCTACCTCTAATTGCATGATATTTGTGTTTGATTTTGAATTCGGGGGCTACAGGCTTGATTTTGAATTCGGGGACTGCAACAAAATTTCTGTTTTTTTCTCGAATTATTTCTAACACGTTTCTATGTGTTTTGCAGTAATGGCTAGACCTAAAGTGTCAGGAAGAGACATGCCGCCCCACAAGCGAGTAAGAGGAGTCGTGATAAATAAGAATGCAGCTGCGTCCAAGGAAAAGGTATCTGAGCTCCCTACAAAGGGAGGAAAAGGCAAGGCACCTGTGGTAGAGTCACCAGAGGTCAGCTCCGACAGTGAGGGAGTCTATGAGATTCACCTCACCTCATCAGACAATGAGGGAGATTCCTAGGTTTCTCAGGCTTCCATCTCTGAGCCTGAGGATGACCAACTTCTACATACCCGGAGAGCAGAGCAGAGCTCCAAGGGAATGCATGATCCGTCTAGGATCCGGGTGCCTCAGACTCTTCCTCCTCCCTTAGCTTCAGCTCAGGTTGTGGTCCCAGCGCCA
The DNA here is from genome assembly GCA_037074985.1 of Solanum bulbocastanum. NCBI lineage: Eukaryota > Viridiplantae > Streptophyta > Magnoliopsida > Solanales > Solanaceae > Solanum > Solanum bulbocastanum. The sequence goes on from CM073604.1 coordinate 33,750,855, forward strand.
CCTGTACAACTTCTTTCTCCTCGATCTTTCAATAGATTGAAGGTCAAGGGACTGAAAATTATTATTGAGGATGAGAAGTTGTCCACAGATGGTATGGTAGACAAATATGCAGAGATATGGAGCACCTTTGAGTACTACAAGTTCCAGCTCTTTACTAAAATCCAGGGTCCTTACATTTCTAATTGGGTCCGGGAGTTCTATTCAGCCTATGAAGCTTTGGTACCACAAGGCAAGAGGAAGGCCAGTACCTTCAAACCAATGGATTATGTGGTTCTCTAGGGGAAAAAGGTAAACTGTGATAATGATGATATAAACACAGTCTTGGAATACACTTACAACTTCGCAGATGACTACTAGAGCATAATCAAGAAAACAACATTGGAGGATATGAAAAGTTGGCTTGCCCCTCTCATTTATGATAGTACTCCTAGGTGGAATGAGTCAGGAGTGCCAATAGAGAAGAAATACATTAATGTGGCAGCAAGGTATTGGTTCGGGTTTATTAGTAGCATAATCATTCCATCCTAAAACGATTCTATCCTCCCCCACACAAATACGGCCTGTATAGGATCCATTATTGCTAGGAAGAGATTAAATTTAGGTGTGATCATTGGGCAAGAGATGGACATGAGGGCCAAGCAGCGCTAGAGATCTCTTCCATTCTGCTGTTCAGGCTTTCTTGAGAGACACTACTACGACAGGCCTAGTGGAGCCACATCTGACGCTACATCGGGCACTGATGCCCAAAATGTTACCTCGGATACTGATGCCCCGACAGACAGAGTGACTGAGTAGACATGATGATTTTCCCCTCCCTCTCTATTATTTTGTTATACTTTGTTTTGTTTTTAGTTTCTTTTGAGAACAACTGCTTCTTTTTGTTGGGTGGGGGTCAGGTATTTCCATACCTACCTCTTGTGATTTTGATTTGTTTTGTGAATATTGGGTTGATTTTGTTGATATATATGTGCTTTGATCTTGATCTTATAGATGTTTTAGCTTGTGGCCCATAGTTTTGAATGAAAATGGTTTTGAACCAAAATTTAAAATTTTGCCACCTCTTTTGTGTATGATTGTGGTTGTATTTGTGCAAATTTAAGTGTCGGTTATGATTAATACTAATGAATTGAGTAGTGCTCTTAATTGAACGAAATGAATGTGTGGCTACGATAAGGCAAATGAAGTTGCATAGATAATGTGTGAACTTTTAGCATCTCGTTGTGACTAGATGGTTGTCGAATGAGTCATTTGTGATGAACATTGCACGCTAGCTAGAATGTGAGAAGTCTCGTTTGATATTGGTACCAATGTCTTGTTTGATGAAACTACTTTGAATATTGTGTGTGATGACAACTAGAATTTGCCCCGTTGGTCCGGTTGATTGAATGATGCAAGCACTTGAAATGATCTTAGGCTACACTTTTGAAGTGTGAAAACATTTTGACAATATACCTCTTTTGTGGCCAACCTTGTGAGATGTGTGAACCTTGATTGAACCCTCTTGAGCATTACCCTTTTCTTGGAAGAAACTTGAACAATTGTGACCTCTCTTTATCCATTCACCCATAACTTTCATGAAGTGTGGCTTGTTTGAACAGCCAACTTAGGCCACAAGCCTAAGTTGGGGGTATTGATGAAAAGAGAAGGAAAGTCAAGAAGTGTGAGAAATCCCCCTTTGAGTAGCGGTTTTTTTTTTCAAAAAACAAATGGAACCCCTCCATGTAAAAAAGAAAGAAAGAAAGAAAAGGAAATGAAAATGTCACGACCCAGGGGTACCCCCTAGACGTAACACGGGGTACTTGATCTCGAAGGGGTCGCATACAAGCCCTTAGCATAATCATACACATTAAAGCCATAAGAATGATGCGGAAAATTTAAAACTTTTATAATCAAAGTTCAACTTCATTTTCATAAACGAAAATACGAGTCTAGACTTGTCTTGACACCATCTAGTACAATAGAGAGTACAAATAGGGTCAAAGCCCTTTACATCAATAAAGTCTCAAAATAGTAAGTACAATAGAAACTAGAAAGAAATAATGTCTTCTCTTCGAACTTGAGGACTTACCAAGCTTAGGGAATAGTCAACCCAAGTTTCTCTTGAAAGAAGAAATACGTCTCAACGATCGGAACATACACTCATAATAAATGTAGAAGAAATGGGTTAGCATATAAAGTACTAAGTATGGAAGCATGCATAAAAATCCTTGAAATGTGATAAAATAATATTTTTGTTCAAAAGTATGCATTTGTCAAGTTTGGAAATCGACATGCACTTTTAACGTAAAACATAAGTCATAATCACATTTAACTTCAAAACATAGTAACATCATTAGCTTAGCAACCCATAAGGTATACTTGTGCAATGTATGGTTGACATCCCATAATACCAACCATACTAAGTACTCCTTTGAAGCTATGTTAGTCATACATAACATCTTTAGACCTCATCATAATCAATAGTCATAAATAAGGAAGGCTTAAGTCATCATCAGCCACTCAAAGTTGTCTGCATAATTCACGTGCACACTTTAACTATGAGATGTACCTATTGAACACTTAAGGTATTCAAAATAATTACCTATTAAACACTTTTAGCTGACATGGCATGGAAAGTGCATTTCACATATATTCAGCGCGCGACCAACAATTTTTAGCTATATATTTTTTTTACCTCTTTCTTCTTCTTTCTTCTTTCACCATAACCCATTTCCACCGCATCTGTCGACACCACTACAACCATTTCGACTTTGCCCGCCACCGTTATTACCACCACTATCCACCCTTCTCTTTCCTTCTTATATTCAGCCACTTCACATTCTCCTTCACCACTATCATATTCATTTGGAAAGCACTACTATCCTTTACAAAAATTAAAAATTTCTTCTTCACCTCCCAAAACATAAACAAGATAAAAAGGAATAAAAATGAGTACTTTCTTCTAAAAAAAAAAAAAAACCAAAATCAGAATTAACTATGGAAGAGAAAAGCTTAAAAGTGATAGAAATGAAGAAATTAAAGGAGGGTTCAATTTAAAGCTGGAAATCTCTTCACAAACAGTTCATTGATGGTTGAATTTCCTTGAAATTTCTTCTGAATCTGAGATGAGAGAAAGGAAAAAAACAAATAAATTAAAGAAGAATATACAGTTTACTATTTCATTTTTTTTCTTTAATAAACATAGCTGGATTGATTTTTAGTTGAATTAAGACTTAAGAGACAGTGAATTGATGAAAAGCAATTTGAATAGAAAAGGTTGCAAGGTCGACGGCGGGCGGACAACCGAACATACCCTTTGTCCTTTCTTTTTTTTTTCTTTATAAATTTTTAATTACTTATTATTTTAGCTCAAAATGCCACATGTATATCATTAATTCGTCAATCTACCACGTCATCGCGAGTGGGTTACACACATTTTATACTTTTAGTTGATTGTCAAAAAAGTGTTCAAATGGTTCAAATTCGAGTTTGTAGAGGTGTTCAATAGGTATAACGTTAGGTTGAAGTGTCCAAATGAATTATGTAGACAACTTTAAGTGGATGTGGATGACTTAAGCCAATAAGGAAATAGTCATGTACATTACTTTGAACATAAATAAATTCATTCATAGTAACCATCCATTCAACATACATGCATACATCATGACTTATCATAGCGTAAAGAAGTTACCCCATAACACCTTACTAAGTCTACTTGTGCAATGAAAAGTGCAGTCCCATACCCCCACTCCTATTAAGTAAAAATCATCAAGAAGTTATAGGTATAGTTTATGTCTTATTCATTATCTTGTCATATAGGAAAGAATAGCCATAACCGATATAGACCATGTGAGCGACTTGGAATCTAGTATCATGTAACCTACACCTAAAGAAGGTGTCCTACTTGCCTAAGGTAGAACTAACATGTTTAGCTTTTAGGTGGATCCACCAGCTAAAGACCTATGTGGGCACATAGTTAGGGGATAGGGATATTGCTTCTAGAAACCCGACCTATTATATTGGCGGAGGAGTTTCCATCTCATGAGAATAATCTAGACAACCCGGCCTATTGTATTGACTGTAGGGCCTCTACCTCATTGACCATATCCACTCGGTGCTATTCATTATTTCCCAAATTATACATAGTTAGTCTTGAATTGCATTTACATGTGTGAAGGAATACTTTGCCCTTCATTCAATGCAACTTATAAAATAGCTTATAGATTCAATGAAGTGAGAATGTACTTTCAACCTTAGAATCAACATTAACATGTGAGTAAGCCATTCACATTATTTTTCATAGTGTTTCATAAGAATAACCTTTCAATCAACACAACAACATTATCATTATCCTAGACAATTCATACATAATCAAGTGTAAGGGTAAGGGAAGAATGGACTTTCAACAACACCTCAATTTACACAATCGTGTAGGATCTTCAGTTTCTAAGTGAATTATGAGTTCATACAACATTCAACATGTACAAACCTTCATAACTTACCCTTCAAGGGTCATGAATCATGTCACACAATCCCACCTATAAATACTACATTAGGCATGAATAAAACAAGATTCAATAACTACAATACTATAGAAACAATTCGTAGTATCCACCATGCATCAATACACCCATCACAATTCAAGAAATTGGGTGAATTTGACTTAAAATCAACTTATATAGTACCCCTAAAAAAACCCAAAATGACCCTAATTTGTTTGGACTTAAAAAGGAAAAAACCCTAATGACCCTCACTTAAAATCCACGCCCAGGTGTCACGAGCACCTTCACGAGCCGTGGTAAGGACCACGACTCGTGGTCCTTCTCGTGAAGGTTTGGGGCAGTAGCTTGCATGAGGCTTTCAAGCCCAAGGCATCACCATGAGGGGCTCCACGAGCCGTGGTGACGACCACGAGCCAAGGTCCTTCTCGTGGTCCTTGAGGCAGTATCCTCGCCATTTGGGGCCCTTTGCTCATTGCCTAAGGCAACTCCACGAGCACCTCCCATGGTCGTGGTCGTGACCACGGGCTGTGGTGATGGCCGTGGAAGTTGAGGCAGTAGTTATAGAAAATGGTGACTACATTTTCATGGCTAAGGCAAGACCACAACCTGCCTTGACGAGCCATGGTGAGGACCCCGACTTGTGGTCCTACTCGTGAAGGTGGGGCAGCAGCTACAAGCTAGGGGGGCAAGCCTTGGCTTTTGGCCTTAGCTGGGCCCTTTTGCCTTGTACTTGCCCCTTTGGTCTTGACCCAAATAACCCTTATACTTTGACGTTTATACTTACGTTTAGGCTCTAGATTAACCTACCATTTTCCGAAGTGTTACATTATCTCCCCCTTGGGAACATTCATCCTTGAATGATGATTTAGATACCTTACGGAAATAAAGACTCAAAACTAGCAGCCCATCATGCATGCAACATAACATAATGCACAATTAATAAGAGGAAACATTAACTCCTTCTCAAGTCATAAACAATGCAATTACAAGGAAATAGGGGCTACATCCACAATCCAATATACACAAAACTCATCATTTCATATCATTTTAGGAGGAACTACCTTATCCAACTCATACAAGCTCAACACAACAATAAGGAGCCAATATGCCATTTCATCAAAACAAAGCTAAGCATGTTCAACACAACATCTAATGAAGTCAAATATGTAATCATCGTACTGAAGTGCAAACCCACATGACGAACATAAAAGCCATGAAAATTCAATTTATACTGAATTATGAATTCTCACAAGAACATGAATATTATAAGGAAACCATAAAGAACACTCATAGCACATATGACTTCCAAAATACCAAACTCAAGAAAAACTACTTACCTTAAGTTGGGATAGGAGTAGAAGGAAAAAGATGAGGATAGCAGGACTTCATATCAGCCTCAGCCTCCCATGTAGCACACTCAACTAAGTGATTCCTCCATAAGACTTTAACGGAAACTACCTCTTTATTTCTCAACCTCTTAACTTTCTGGTCCAAAATCTCCACTGGGAGTTCTTCATAAGAAAGGTTCTTATCAACTCCTAAACCCTCTAAAGGAAGGATGGACACCGGATCACCGATGCACTTCTTAAGCATGGAAACATGAAACAACGGGTGAACCAGGGCCAACTCATTTGGCAAGTCTAATTCGTATGCAACTTTCCTAACACGTTTCAAGATTTGGTATAGGCCCACATACCGAGGACTAAGCTTCCCCTTCTTACCAAACCTCATCACACCTTTCATGGGTGAGATTTTAAAGTAGACCCAATCACCAACCTCAAATTCAAGGTCCCTCTTTCTAACATCAGCATAAGATTTTTGCCTACTTTGGGCCGTCTTCAACCTCTCTCTAATGAGTCAAACTTCTTCAATAGCATCATATACTAGTTCGGGACCAATTTGAGCAAGCTCACCTACTTCAAACCAACCAACTGAAGATCTACACCTCTTACCATATAGTGTTTCAAATGGAGCCATGGCAATGCTTGAGTGATAATTATTGTTGTAGGCAAATTCTATCAATGGGAGATAGTCATCCCAATTACCTTGAAAATTTATGACACACGCCCTCAACATGTCCTCTAAAGTTTGAATGGTGTGTTCCGCTTGACCATCCATTTGAGGGTGGAAAGCGATACTAAGTTTAACATTGGTACCAAGCCCTTGTTGGAATGCCTTCCAAAAATGTGAAGTAAATTGAGTATCCCAATCTGATATGATAAATAGAGGAACCCCATGCAACTTCACTATCTCTTTGTTGTACAATTTGGCATAGTCTTCCGCCGAAAATGAAACCTTGACTAGAATAAAGTGGGATGATTTAGTCATCCTATCAACAATGACCCAAATAGAATCATGTTGCCTTCGAGTACGAGGCAAACCCACCACAAAGTCCATATTCACCTCCTCCCACTTCCAAGTGGGAATATTCATATCTTGGAGCAAACCTCCCGTTCTCAAGTGTTCGGCCTTAACTTGTTGACAATTTGGACACTTGGCTACAAAACCCGCGATATCCTTCTTCATGTCATTCCATTAATAGACTTCCCGTAGGTCATGGTACATCTTGGTGGCTCCCGGATAAATAGAATATCCCAAACCATGTGCCTCTTCTAGAATTTGCTCCCTCAAGCCATCAACATTCGGAAAGCATAATCTACCTTGGTACCTAAGCACCCCATCTCCCCCTTGGGAGAAAGCCTCAATGGACTTTTTGCGAACCGATTCTTTCAACTCTATTAATAAGGGATCAAGATGTTGCTTAGACTTTACATCTACAACAAAAGATGATTCAAAACTATGATGGACCATGAATCCACCCTTGGTGGAATCCACTAGTTGGACACCTAATCGGGCCAACCTATGCACATCACAAACCAATTCCTTCTTCTCATCTTCTACATGAGCCACACTACCCATGGACAATCTACTTAGGGCTTTCACAACTACATTAGCTTTGCCGGGGTGGTAAATGACACTCATGTCATAATCTTTCAAAAGTTCTAACTACTTTTTTTGTCGGAGATTCAAGTCTTCTTGGCTAAACACATATTGAAGACTCTTGTGATCGGTAAAGACATCTACATGGACCCCATAAAGGTAATGTCTCCATATCTTTAAAGCAAACACTACCTTTGCTAATTCAAGATCATAAGTCGGATAATTCTTTTCATGTACCTTGAATTGCCTTGAAGCATAGGCAATTACTTTACCATGTTGCATAAGGACACATCCCAAACCCATTCGAGAAGCGTCATAATATCACTAACCCATCGGTACCCTCCGGTAAGGTCAAAATCGGACCAAAAGTAAGTCTATCTTTTAACTCTTGGAAGCTTTTCTCACAAGCCTCCGACCACAAAAAAATAGCTTTCTTTTGAGTCAAGGCAGTCAATGGAAAAGCAATAGAGGAGAAACCCTCAGCAAACCTCATATAGTAGCCGGCCAATCCCAAAAAGCTTCTAATATCGGTAGGAGTTAGAGGTCTAGGCCAACCCTTGGCCGCATTCATCTTCTTAGGATCTACCTCAATACTCATGCCCGACACAATATGACTAAGGAAGGCAACCGACCTTAGCCAAAACTCACATTTACTAAACTTAGAATATAATTGGTGGTTTTTAAGGACTTGCAAACCTATTCTCAAATGATCCTTATGTTCACCCTCACTCCTTGAATAGATCAAAATATCGTCAATAAAAATGATCACAAACGAATTAAGATATTGCCTAAACACCTTATTCATTAGGTCCATGAATGTCGTTGGGGCATTTGTTAACCCAAAAGACATAACCACTAATTCGTAGTTACCGTACCCAATCCTAAAGGCCGTCTTGGGAATATCACATCCTCTTACCCTTAGTTGATGGTAAGCCGAACGAAGATCTATTTTGGAGAAAAAGGTAGCCCCTTGGAGTTGATCAAACAAATCGTCAATCCTAGGAAGTGGATACTTATTCTTTATAGTGACCTTGTTCAAATTACGGTAATTAATACACATCCTAAGTGACCCATCTTTCTTCTTCACAAACAATACCAGAGCACCCCATGGAGATATGTTTTGTTTAATGAAACCCTTGTCTAACAAGTCCTTGAGTTGCTCCTTAACTCTTTTAATTCGTCCGAAGCCATTCTATAGGGAAGGATAGATATGGGTTGTATATCCAGCAAAAGATCAATGCCAAAGTCTATTTCCTGTTCGGGAGGAATGTCGGGCAAGTCATCGGGAAAGACTTTCGGAAACTCACTCACCACAGGGACCAACTCTAATGAAAAGACCTTGGACTCAACATCCATAACCCTAACAATATGATACATGCACCCCTTGGAGATCACTTTTCTAGCTTTTAGACATGAAACAAATTGACCTCTAGGAATAGAATTCCCCCCTTTCCAGTCTAAAATTGGCTCTTTTGGAAATTGAAATTTGACCACTCGGGTCCTGCAATCTATTGAAACATAACATGCATGCAACCAATCTATGCCCAAAATCACATCAAAATCAAGCATGTCTAATTATACCAAATCAACCAAAGAGACTTTATGAGATAAAGAAATAAGACAACTCCTATATACTCTTTTAGCTACAACCGAGACACCACTTGTGGTAGAAACTAAAAAAGGTTCAATTAGGGTTTCGTGGAGTACATCAAATTTCATAGCCACAAAGGGTGAAAAGACAAAGTGGCACAGGGTATAATAATGAATAAACATCAATGGAAAATACTTGCAACATACTCGTTACTAGGTCCGGGGAACACTTTAGCTCACTTCGGATTGGAGAGCATTGAAGCGATTCTTCTTGGGAGCATCGGGATTTGAACCACTTAGAGGAGCTTGGTTACCCTCTCTTCCCTTGGTCATACCGGTTGAGCAATCTTTCAATTGATGCCTGCCTTTTCTACATCCATAGCACACACCAATATCGAAAAGACATTTTCCCTCATGCTTCTTACCACACTTGGCACATATAGGCCTCTCCATGGAAGATCCACATATTGCCTCGTTGAGGCTTAGGGTTAAACACCCTATCTTTGTTGGTCTTCGGAGCACTAGATGAGCTTTGGTTGGAAAACCTCTTCTTGAACCTTGGTCCACTTTGACCCTCGAACTTACCCTTAGAAGAATTTTCATCATCAATCCTTTCCCTCTTTACCTCTTTATTCTTCTTCCTAAGCCTTGTCTCCTCAACTTGTTGAGCATATACCATTAACCGTGAGATATCCATGTTGTCATGGAGCATTGCCACATAACATTCTTCTTTAATGAAATCGGACATGCCCGTTACAAATCGACTCATCTCATCCCTTAGGTTAGACACCAAAGATGGGGCATATTTGGACAACTTACTAAATTTCAAGGAGTATTCTTGGACACTCATGCCTCTTTGACGAAGGTTGATGAACTCCTCAACTTTGGCTTCCTTCTTCTCACGGGGAAAGAACCTATCAAGAAATGTTTTCTTGAACACTTCCCAACTTATGGGACCCACTCTTATAGCCCAATTATCCTTAAATTAAGTATACCATACTTGGGCCACATCCTTCAATTGATACCCGGCTAGTTCGGCTTTCTCAATAGAAGTCACCCCCATAACATCTACTATCTTATAGATCTCTTCCACAAATTCTTGTGGGTCTTCATCCACTTTGGAACCAAAGAACATAGGAGGGTTCATTCTAGTAAGGTCTCTCAACCTTAAAGACATCGTGCTCACATTAGGATTTACCCAGGGGCCAATTTTTCTATTTGCTTGTGCCGTTATAGCTTGGACTTAAATGGTCACGACTTGTGTTTGAGTTGTCATGAGTTGAGTCAATGTTTGGAGAGCTGCCTTAATCTCCATATTAGTCATAGCCCCTTCATCATTAGAAGCTTGAGGAGCTTGGGGAGGAACTCCCTCATTCACATTCTCCTCATCTGTTCTCCTTGCGTTAGCCCTTCTTGTATTCATTGCCTATAATCACAAGAGAAGGGTTAGGAAAAGAACTTCATAGAGTTAGGACTCTAAAGCACGACTAAAGAGTAAATAAAAAAGTGAAAGTTCCTAAACTTCTTATAGCCTCTCATTCATGAGTGTGGCACTCTTCACACTCATGAACAAGACTCTACTAGACTTAGTTCGTGAGACATCAACCTAAATATCATCCAAAAACCATATGCTCTGATACCAAGTTTGTCACGACCCAAGGGTACCCCCTAGACGTAACACGACGTACTTGACCCCGAAGGAGTCACATACAAGACCTTAGCATAATCATACACATAAGCTATAAGAATGATACGGAAAATTTAAAACTTTTACAATCGAAGTTTAACATCTTTTTCATAAATGAAAATACGAGTCTAGACTTGTCTCAACCACCATCTAGTATAATAGAGAGTACAGATAGGGTCAAAGCCCTTTACATCAATAAAGTCTCAAAATAGAAAGCACAATAGAAACTAGAAAGAAATAATGTCATGTCTTTGAACTTGAGGACTCACCAAGCTTAGGGAATAGTCAACCCAAGCTTCTCTTGAAAGAAGAAGTATGTCTCAACGATCGGAACCTACACTCATAATACATGTAGAAGAAATGGGTTAGCACATAAAGTACTAAGTATGAAAGCATGCATAAAAATCCATGAAATATGATAAAATGACATTTTTGTTCAAAAGTATGCATTTGTCAAGTTTGGAAATCAACATGCACTTTCAAGGTAAAACATAAGTCATAATCACATTTAACTTCAAAACATAGTAACATCATTACCTTAGCAACCCCTAAGGTATACTTGTGCAATGTATGGCATCCCATAGTACCAACCATACTAAGTACTCCTTTGAAGCTACCTTAGTCATACGTAGCATCTTTAGACCTCATCATAATCAATAGTCATAAATAAGGAAATAGCCATGTACATTACTTTGAACATAAGGAAAGTCATTCATAGTAACCATTCATTCAACATACATGCATACATTCATGTCTTATCATAGCATAAAGAAACTATCCCATAACACCTTACTAAGTCTACTTGTGCAATGTAAAAGTGAAGTTTCATACCCCCACTCCTACTAAGTAAAACTCATCAAGAGGTCATAGGTATAGTTCATGTCTTATTCATTATCTTGTCATATAGGGAAGAATAGTCATAACTGACATAGACCATGTGAGCGACATGGAATCCGGTGCCATGTAACCCCACACTGAAAGAATGTGTCCTACTTGCCTAAGGTAGAACTAACATGTTTAGCCTTTATGTGGATCCACTAAATAAAGACCTATGTGGGCACATAATTATGAGATAGGGAGAATACTTCTAGAAACCCAACCTATTGTATTGGCGGAGGAGTTTCCATCTCATGAGAATAATCTAGACAACCCGGCCTATTGTGTTGACGGGAGGGCCTCTACCTCATTGACCATATCCACTCGGTGCTAGTCTTGAATTGCATTTACATGTGTGATGGAATACTTTGCCCTTCATTCAATACAACTTATAAAATAGTTCATAGATTCAATGAAGTAAGAATGTACTTTCAACCTTAGAATCAACATTAACATGTGAGTAAGCCTTTCACATCATTGTTCATAGTGTTTCATAAGAATTGCCTTTCAATCAATACAACAACATTATCATCATCCTAGAAAATTCATATATAATTAAGTGTAAGGGTAAAGGAAGAATGGACTTTCAAAAATACCTCAATTTACACAATAGTCATAGGATCTTCACTTTCTAAGTGAATCATGAGTTCATACAACATTCATCAACATGTACAAACCTTCATAACTTACCCTTCAAGGGTCATGAATCATGTCACACAATCACACCGAGAAATACTACATTAGGCATGAATAAAACAAGATTCAATAACTACAATACTATAGAAACAATTCGTAGTATCCACCTTGCATCAATATACCCATCACAATTCATAAAATTAGGGTCATGGGGTAATTCATGGGTTCATGGGGAGTTTTACTATAAAAATCACCATTAAACATCAAATCATTCATATTATAAGACAATTAATCCAATGAAATTGATTTTAGGAAGAACCCATGGCTAGATTGAAAACCCTAATTTTGGAAGAATCTACCAAATTCGAAATTAAGAGTTAAAGGGCTTCATCCAGAAAAGTGTTCCATGAATCAATTCTCCTATACCTTTATTGAAGCTTTGCCCATGAATTGGAGTTGAGAAGATTGGCTCTAGAGCCATATTCTTCAAGTTCCTGTTGTTCTTCAATAGAGGAACTCTAGAGAGAGAAATATTGGAGAGGAGAGGATTTTGGGGAAATATTTGAGTGTTGTGAATTATGAGTAATATTGGGTGACTTTGACTTAAAATCAACTTATATAGTACCCCTAAAAACACCCAAAATGACCCCACTTTGTTTGGACTTAAAAAGGAAAAGACGCTAATGACCCTCATTTAAAATCCACGCCCAGGTGTCACGAGCACCTTCACAAGCCGTGGTGAGGACCATGACTCGTTATCCTTCTCGTGAAGGTTTGAGGCAGTAGCCCCTCTCAAGAGGCATGAGGCTTATAAGCTCAAGACATCACCACGTGGGGCTCCACGAGTCGTGGTCCCTCTCGTGGTCCTTGAGGCAGTAGCCTCGCCACTTGGGGCCCTTTGCTCATTGTCTAAGGCAACTCTACGAGCACCTCCCATAGTCGTGGTCATGACCACGGGCCGTGGTGATGGCTGTGAAAGTTGATGTAGTAGTTAGGGAAAATGGTGGCCACATTTTCATGGCCAAGGCAAGACCACGAGCCACGGTCCCACTCGTGAAGGTGGGGCAGTAACTACAAGCTAGAGGAAAGCCTTGAACTTTGGCCTTGGCTTGGCCCCTTTTCCTTGCACTTTCCCCTTTGTCCTTGACCCAAATAACCCACATACTTGACGTTCATACTCACGTTTAGGCTCTAGATAACCTACCATTTTCTGAAGTGTTATAGAAAAAGAAGAAAGAAAAATAAATGACCAAAAAAGTTGTGAAATAAAGTAGTGGAAACTGCAAAAGAAATAAGGAATCCGATAGTTCATATGAAGTGGATTATGAGCATATTTGAAATGTTAAAGAAAAGGAGGAAAGTGATGTTCAAACCATACCTCATGAAAGTAGAAGCCACTAAGCCTAAATGATCATACTTTTACACTCAGCCCTATTACAAGCCTTGAATAGACCTTTATGATCTTGAGTGAGCTGAAACAAATGTTGATTGAAAAATAAGAGCAAACATATGGGTGAAGTCATGCATGTGTTCATCTTTGTGAGTGTGAGAGTTATATGTGATTATGGAACCTTGAATTGTTGAAGAATTTCATATGAATATGGAATCATCTTTGTTGTGAGGGCATTTGAGTACTTTTATTGAGCTTGAACTTGCATTTGAAGTAAGTATTGTGAACTTGAACATATTTGATAATGGTGAATCACAATTTGAATATTTAAGTGCACAATTGATCATTGTGTGAGTAGTTTGAACCTTGTTTTGTGCATATATGTTGAGTATTATGCAACACTATTTGAGACATCCTCTTTGAACTGTTGATCTTATGTTTTACTTGAGGACAAGCAAAAGTTTAAGTTGGGGGTGTTTATGAGTCTGAAATTTGGACTCATTTGGGGATTTGTTTATATAGTTTTAGTGTCCTCAAATGCTTAATTTGTGCCATAAACTGATGTTAAAATCTTGATTTTTAGGTGGAGCAAAGCAAGGACACTAACAGACAAAAAGGAACAAAACAAACTGAAAAAGTGATGAAGGTGAGTCTGATGATCACCAAGAGCACTTGGCGAATCACCAAGTGGCTATTTAGACCGCCTAAACTTCCAGTGTGCCAGCCCTAGGGAAGAAACCAAGTTGGCGACAAGAAAGGGGCAGTCGGCGAATCGTCGATCAGTTCCGCGATGACAAGAGTGATCGCTTAAAGTTACAGGACTTGAGGATGCTGAGAGCCAATGCAAAAAGGCGATAAAAAAGAGCGACGGACACTCGGCGAACCCGACCTACCTCGCCTAATGGCCCTTCGTGGCTAATTTTTGGCAACTATAAATTGAATTTTGAATTGTTAATTTAGCAGTTCTCTTTTCCAGATTTTAGCTTACTACCATTTAGAATAGTTTCTCAGTAGACTTGAGAGCTTTTGGAGATTCAATTAGGAGATTTTGCAAGTAGGAAACTAATTTTCTTTGATTTTGAGCATTGTAAAGGCTTGAATACTCTTACCCAGTTGATGGATAATCGATTTGGTAAACGTTTTTTACCTTTTTATGATGTTTGGCTAAAGCCCCAATTCTTGGGCTGTGATCATATGATTATAGGTTGAATTAACTTATGGGTATTGTTAATTACTAGTTTAAATGCTATATTGAAGTGGGTTTAATCATTAGTTAAGATTTAATTTATGAATTGTAGTCGTAAATGCAGTTATAACTTTGTGTTCTTAGCTTGCTCGAGAGTGAAGTTTTAGGGCTAAGTGTGACGTCCCGCCACTAAGTTAGCCAAATTTCTCGTCCGGATAGGGGAGGATGATTTTAGAGTTGTGGAGAGGCTTGCGGAGAACTCTAGAATCCTTTAGACTTTACAAGAAGGCTTTGGAGAACTCTAGAATGTGTAGAGAATCCTAGAGTTAGGACTAAATTGTAAATATCTTTAAGGACTTGTAAGTAAATATTATTTACACTTAGGCCCTTAGATGTTAGTATAAATAGAGGTGTCATTCATTTTCAAGGCACCAAACAAGCAAGTTGTAAGCAAACTTCCACAAAGCAATACAAAGCCTTCTTCCAAAAAGCTCTCTTGTTCTTTTCTAAGTCTTTCTTTGTGTTCTTTTAGCAATCTTCCTCTCAAAGGCTTACTTGAGCTTACAAGATCTTCAAAGAGTAGTGAGTAAGTTGTCAAGTCCCGCACGGAGCTTTAGCCAACACTCTAAGTCCATGACAAGTGGTATCAGAGCGAGGTTTTAATACTAAGAGAATGCTACCGAAGGGGACGTGAACGCCACTAGCACCACCAACATCCGTATAGATGTTGGAAAGAAAAGCCGCAAGGGAAGGAAACATCAAAAGAGTAATGAGGAAATGTTGCACGACCCCACACCGAGCGAGGCACTAACATCTCATCCACCTTCGACCACCGAACCAAGTGATGATGAACGTGGTGAGGAGGCCATTGACGTTACTGCTGGAGAAGAATGGGTCGAAAGGGTGGAAGTGGCAAGGTAAGCCGTGGAGATATTAGGCCTGCGCATGAACGTGGCCGACAGCAAGTTCAAAATTCTTGAAGACTTCACCCTTGAGGAAACCAAAGCCATCCGAAAGGAATTGGAGGGACATCAGCGGGCCAAGTTTGAGATGAAGGAGGCCATTACTTTCTTGGAGTATCGGTTCATAGAGGCATTGAACACAATTGAAACCATGAAGGCCAAGATGAAGGCACTCAAAGAAGGCGTGAAAGCTGGAGGACTGGCGTCACCCGACCATGATAAGAAGGCCAGGGTCGAGGCTCCCAAGCCACCTATATTTAAAGGCGTCCGTGATGCTCAAGAGGTGGAGAACTTTCTGTGGCACTTGGAGAATTACTTCAAGAGTAATGGGGTGAGGAGCGACGAAAATAAGATCAACACTGCCATGTTGTATCTTTCGGAGATAGTCATGCTATGGTGGAGGCGCAAGGAGGCCGAGATAGGAAAGGGCACGTGCACCATCAACACGTGGGAGCAATTCCGCGAGGAATTTAAGAAAGCCTTCTTCCCTAACAACGTCATATATGAGGTTAATCGCAAGTTTAGGGAACTGAAGCAAACAGGAAGCATTCGGGCGTACGTAAAAGAATTCACTACTCTAACGCTTCAGATTCCCAACCTCACGGACGACGACATGTTGTTCCACTTCATGGACGGACTGCAAAATTAGGCCAAGACGGAGTTGGATCAGCGACAAGTCAAGACCATAGACGAGGCCATCACACAAGTCGAGTCCTTGATCGACTTTAAGCATGACCGGCATGACAGGGCCAAGGGCAAAGATACAAGGAGTAGTCATGCCAAAGGTGGGGGAGATCATGGCCGAGGCAAGGAGCAGCAGGCACCCTCTAAACAGCACGACCCCCACAAGCCGGATAGTAGACGATTCGTACGCCAGAGTTACACGGAGAAGAAGGAGCAAACCACCAAGGAAGATGGTTGCTACATATGCGGAGGACCACACGGCTATGCCAGGTGCCCAGAAATGAAGAACCTTGGCGCCATCCTACGCGAACGGAAGGAGAAGGACGCGCAGGAGTAAAGGCAGAATGCGGGCACGACGCAGTTGGGCATGGTAGGACTATGCGGGGCTATAGCCAAGCAGACGAAAAAGTCGAGAGACTTCAGCAAGCAGTATGTAGACATCTCCATTAATGGACGGCCAGCTCGTGCTATGGTAGACTCTGGGGCCGAAGCAAACATCATGACCAAGACGGCGGTAGAGAGGTTAAGGCTGAACTATGTTCCAAGCAACACCCGCCTCAAGGCGGTTAACGCCCCACCGACTCCCGTGTGTGGAGTTGCCCAAGGAGTAAGCATCACGCTGGGCCAGCGGCAAGGTAAGACCAACTTTACTATTGCCCCTTTAGATATCTTTGATATCATTCTTGGACAGGAGTTCTTCCAACGCTGCCACACGATGATCGACCCCTACCTCCAACGACTCATGGTCATGGAGCGGGAAGGGTCGTGCATGGTACCTCTAGTCAAGGTACCCAAAAAGGAAAGACACACCTACATGTTGGCCATGCAGATCCTGAAGGGCCTGAAGAAAGGGGAGCCGACGTTCCTAGCTACCATTGCAAGTTCGAGAGAAGACAATGGTGCTAAGGAGTCCTTGCCACCGATTATAGAGAAGGTCCTTAAAGAAAACAAAGGCATGATGCCAGACAAGCTGTCAAAAACTCTACCTCCGAGGCGCGAAGTAGATCATAAGATAAAGTTGGAGGTCGAAGCCAAGCCACTCACACATGCACCATACCGCATGGTTCCACCCGAATTAGAGGAGCTAAGGAAGCAGTTGAAGGAGCTCCTCGAGGCCGGTCACATTCGTCCATCCAAGGCACCTTATGGCGCGTCGGTTCTATTCCAAAAGAAGAAAGACGGATCATTGCGCTTATGCATCGACTACCGGGCACTCAATAAGGTAACTATTAAGAATAACTATCTTATCCCGCTTATTGCAGATTTGTTTGATAAACTTGGGCAGGCCAAGTACTTCACTAAGGTGGATCTCCGAAAAGGCTACTACCAAGTGCGCATCGCAGAAAGGGATGAACCAAAGACAGCGTGCGTCCAGGTATGGAGCATACGAGTGGTTGGTGATGCCTTTCGGCTTAACCAACGCACCCGCAACTTTTTGCACGCTCATGAATAAGATCTTTCATCCTTACTTGGATCAATTTGTAGTAGTGTACTTGGATGACATAGTCATCTATAGTAATACCTTGGAGGAGCACGTGGAACATCTGAGGAAGGTCTTCCAAGTCTTACAGGAGAACCAACTATACATCAAGCAGGAGAAGTGCGAGTTTGCCCAACACGAGGTGCACTTCTTGGGCCATATCATCAGTCAGGGTGAACTCCGGATGGACGAGGCTAAAATTCAAGCAATCCAAGAGTGGGAGGCGCCCATCAAAGTGACCGAGTTACGATTGTTTCTTGGACTTGCGAACTATTACCGCAAGATCATAAGTGGCTACTCCGCTAAGGTCGCTCCACTGACCGAGTTATTAAAGAAGAACAAGCCGTGGGTTTGGAGCAAGGAGTGTCAGCAAGCCTTCGAAGGTCTCAAGACCGCGGTAACAGAAGAGCCGATCTTGACGCTGCTCGATTTTTCAAAAACCTTCGAAGTGCACACGGATACGTCGAACTTTGCCATTGATGGAGTCTTAATGCAGGATAGACACCTAATCGCCTTTGAGAGCCGCAAGTTGAATGAAACCGAACAGCGCTATACGGTGCAGAAGAAAGAAATGACGGTCATTGTACAGTGCCTGGGCATATAGAGACACTATTTGCTAGGCTCCAAGTTCGTGGTCAAGACAAATAACGTGGCCACTAGCTACTTTCAGTCACAAAAGAAGATAACTCCGAAGCAAGCTAGGCGGCAGGATTTTCTAGCTAAATTTGACTACGACTTGGAGTACAAGCCAGGAAAAGGCAATGTTGTGGCCGATGCACTAAGTCGAAAGGCCGAACTTGCTACCATCACGACGGCCCATTGTGACATTCAAGATTCAATCAAAGATAGCATGCAGCATGATCCGGAGGCCAAAATGCTGATGGAGTTGACCACCCAAGGCAAGACAAGGCGTTTTTGGGTGGAAGATAGCCTTTTGCTCACATCCGGTCAAAGGGTCTATGTGCCCAAGTTCGACACTATCAGGCGGCGAATCATTAAAGAAAGCCACAACACACAGTGGGCCAGGCATCCGGGGCAGCGACGAACGAAGGCGCTGATCGAGGCTAGCTATTACTGGCCACACATGTGAGACGACATCGAGCGCTATGTGCAGACTTGTCTTGTGTGCCAACAAGACAAGGTGGAACAAAGGCAACCAGGAGGACTACTAGAGCCACTGCCAGTAGCGAAACGCCTATGGGAGAGCGTGACCATGGACTTCATCACTTCCTTACCCAAGTCTGATGGATATGGAACCATTATGGTCGTGGTGGACAGATTCTCAAAGTATGCTACCTTCATACCCGCCACAGCCGGTTGCACCGCAAAAGAGGTTGCTAGATTGTTCTTCAAGAACATAGTAAAGTATTGGGGGCTGCCAAGACTTATCATTAGTGATCGAGACCCCTGCTTTACAGGAAACTTCTGGAGGGAGCTGTTTGAGATACTTGGTACGAAACTTCACTTTTCCACAAGTTTCCACCCACAAACCAATGGTCAGACCGAACGCGTCAACGCCTTGTTGGAGTGCTATCTAAGGCACTATGTTAGTGTGCACCAAAAGGATTGGGCGAGGCTCCTAGACATGGCACAGTTTTCATACAATTTGCAAAAGAGCGAGTCTATCGGGCGCATACCGTTTGAGTTGGCGATAGGCCAACAACCCCAAACTCCGCATTCATTACCGACTGCTTTCCAAGGAAAGAGTTTAGGAGCCTACCATCTTGCCAAGGGATGGGAAGACAGCTTGACACTGCTAAGTCCTACTTGGACAAGGCAGCTAAAAAGATGAAAAAGTTTACCGACTGCAAACGGCGTCCCACAGACTACAAAGTAGGCGACATGGTCTTGGTAAAGTTCAATCCGAGACAGTTCAAGGCACTAAGAGGCGTTCATCAAAACTTAGTGCGAAAATATGAGGGTCCGTTCAAGATCATTGCCAAGGTGGGAAAGATCTCATATAAGGTGGAGCTGCCTCCACACTTCAAAATCCATCCGGTGTTCCATGCAAGCGTCCTCAAGCCGTACCATGAGGACAAGGAAGAACCTAGCCAGAATCAATCCCGACGGGCACCTATTACTGTCACCGCCTCACACAACCGAGAGATTGAGGCTATCATAGACTATCAAGCCAAATGGAAGCAAGGTCAACAAGCCAGCGCCATGTTCCTTGTTCATTGGAAGGGACGAACTCCGGAGGAGGCCACGTGGGAGAGATATGAAGACTTGTGGCAGTTTAAAGACCAAATTCGAGAGTTTTTGCAACAATGCGCCTCGGTCATCGCATCATCAGATGGGGGAGCGTGTGATGTCCCGCCACTAAGTTAGCCAAATTTCTCGTCCGAATAGGGGCGGATGATTCTAGAGTTGTGGAGAGGCTTGCGGAGAACTCTAAAATCCTTTAGACTTTTCAAGAAGGCTTTGGAGAAATCTAGAATGTGTAGAGAATCCTAGAGTTAGGACTAAATTGTAAATATCTTTAAGGACTTGTAAGTAAATATTATTTACACTTAGGCCCTTAGATGTTAGTATAAATAGAGGTGTCATTCATTTGCAAGGCACCAAGCAAGCAAGTTGTAAGCAAACTTCCACAGAGCAATACAAAGTCTATTTCCAAAAAGCTCTCTTGTTCTTTTCTAAGTCTTTCTTTGTGTTCTCTTAGCAATCTTCCTCTCAAAAGCTTACTTGAGATTGCAAGATCTTGAAAGAGTAGTGAGTAAGTTGTCAAGTGCCACACAGAGCTTTAGCCAACACTCTAAGTCCGTGGCATAAGGCTTACGATTAATGGTTTGTAGGTATTGGGTTGACATGGGTTCAGCTTGATAGAGTGATTCCTAAACCCAAACCTACCCATCTAGCTTAAGAGAGTGGATGAATTAAGGTGTGGGATGTTCTTAGGGCTGGACATTCGGTATTTCAGTTTCGTTTTATTTTTTTTATTTTTTGGTTTTCGATTCTTGTACAACGTGTAACGAACACCAAATAGAAATAATTCAGTTCGACTTTTATTATTTCGATTTAGTTTATTTTATTTTGATTCGATTTTTTTTAGATTGGTTTTTTTTTCGGTGGCACCTAGCTGTGTGGAAAGTGGAAAGGTCGACTGACAGCTAGTCACTGCTATGCTGCATGTTGCTACTTGCTGGTCGACGCTGATCGCTACTGTGCTGCGACTGCCTGCTGTTAAACTGGAGGCTACTGCATGCTACTGTTGGTCGATGCCGATCACCAAAACTCGAAAGTGGGAACGGTCGCCGAAACTCGAAAATGGAAACGTGGGAACGTCAGTCGCTTTTGGGAAGTTGGAACTTAGGTACTGTAAAGTGGAAAAGTAACAAAAGTTTGAAAAGACAAACTTTTTCTTTTAATTTTAAATTATAGTAATATTTATTATTTAATATTAATAATTAATATAATATTAATATATATTATAATATAATATGTTTCGATAAACCGAAATACCAAATAACATAAAAATTACATACCAAAAATCGAACTGAAATATCGAAAAATATAAAAACAAATACCGAAAATTGAAATAATTCGGTTCGGTTCGATTCGGTTTTTTTATTTTTGGGTATTTATGCCCAGCCCTAGATGTTCATGTTGTTAATTGTTATGCTTGTTGATGTTCGAAAGAAATCGCTGGAAGCGGAATAGTTGTTCGAGAGAAAGTTATTCCACTCATAGTCTAGCATACACACTCATAGTTAGCTATGTATCAGTAGTTACAATTACCCATATAGTGAAATTTGTCTATCATCAATCTCATCTCGAGAATTCCTGTTTGCATTGTTATCTCAATTTTGTGTGACTATTTTGTAGTTGATAATTGCAAACAAAGCTCCCCTATCTGACATTCGTGTCAACCCTTTTAATTTATTTTATGTCTTTTTTGATAGTGTCTATTCATGTAGCTAGCTAAATCACATTTGTACTTCTTGATTGAATTTGAACACGTACCACTCCATGTGGTTCGACCCCAACTCATTTGTTGGATTTTATATTACTTAACGATCGTTTGCACTTAGAATTGGATGAAGTGTAGTTGAAGCGTTATTCATCATCAAGCAGTAGTATTGATATCATTGTTATTGTGATTTGATTTCTAACTATTCTTTTTAAGATGTGTTGATTAGCATTAGTTGTTATTTGATAATGAAATAGCACAACAAAGGCATTGGCTTCAATAGTTGACTGCATTGGCTTTAGAATAGCCTCTTAACACAAATCTAAATAGCAACTTAGCAAAGGCATTAACTTCATTCAAACATAGATTCATATACGGAAACAAAGTCTTCCCAATAGCAACTTAACAATAATTGAAAATGAAAATAGAACTAAAATAGTGGGGATCAAGTCATTAAGCTAAATAAAATCAATTGTGATCAACTCATTAAGCTAATCAAAGAGAAATATAATATATGCCATGAGTGCTTGGTGTGGCATGAGTGTCTGTTGTGACTTGAATGCCTCTGTATCTCTCTTCTCATAGCTGTCTTTGAGTAACTGCAACTCTTCCCTTCCACTTTAGTCCATTTGGTTTGTAACCAAGATCATTATTGGTAGAAGTTGAACTTGACAATGTAGCACTATGTAACAATCTATCAATATTTCCAAAATGAGAAAACAACAAAAATCATCACTTAAAGATGAACTAATATCAATTAAGACAATTAAATGTGTTTAAATGATAAAATACATACCCTCTCAATTACACTGCCACCTAATCCAAATAAGAGACTATAACCAGTTGTTTTTGCTTTTATTTTTGTCTTGGTCTCTTATATCCAAGAGTTGCACCACCCCTCTAAGTTGTGCTAGTCTTTCTTTCTTGGCCAGTTGCACTATAAGTTGATTGATGAATACCAAATGGAGTTGTTGCAAGCCTCACACCACTTGATGAAGCATTTGTTGGCCTTCAACTAGATGTTGAGGCGGTTGCATCCCTCACACCACTTGATGAAGCATTTGTAGGCCTTCCACTAGATGTTGAGGCAAATCATTTCTTCTTTCAAAAGAGTTCCCCCCCCCCCCCCTCCCGCTATTACTACTACAAAGAGACTAGCCACGGCAAGAGATGAAATAGGATCGGAGTCATTCAAAGCGAAAGAAGTTTCGATCATAGACAGTTTTTAAAATAAGAGAAAAGAGAAGAGGGGCAAGAAAGGACAAAGAAAAATTTATATAATGTTTACACCGATCGAATTTCTAAAAGTCCTTCGCCCCTTATCTTCTCGTCTATCTTCTTTATCTTCTGATCGGATCGCCTGCCTTCTTTCAAGTCAGTTCCAGCCCTAACAACACTTGATGTAGCTCTAGTAGGCCTTCTACCAAATGTTGAGGCAGTTGCAGCCCTTACACCAATTGTGGTAGGTGTACACTTGGACTTGCATTTACACTTGATTGACTTTTTATTCCAACATTTGTAAAATCAGATGCTTTATCACTTTTACTAGTTCCTTGAAGTTCCAATATTTTTCTACAAACATATCGTAAAGTCAAAAGTACAACTAAAAAGAGTAAAATTCAGTACCAGAAAGACATTAAAGCACAACTTACTAGAGTTGGATATTCTTTCTTGTTATGTCCAAAAGTCTCACACATAGAACAAATTCATTTTTCTTCCCTTCCTTTTAGCTTTTTAAAACTTTTTCTTGACAAACTCATCACTATCTTTTCTTATCTGGTCTTCCTAGCATGACAGTAGTTTCAGGTGGTTCTATGGCTGATCTTGTGGTTTTTGGCCACATTTTTCATAGGTTAAATCTATTATATAATTTCAAGTATGTTTCCTTCTTATACTAGTGACCAACAAATGACTCAACAACCCAATCCTTATAATGACATGTTGTAAGTCAACAACATGTTTATATGGTGGATCATAAATCTCAAAGTCAAGATCTGCAATTTCAGCATTTTGTATAACAGCTTCTATAGCTATTGGTGATACATCAGTAATCCATTTTTCTTAAAATTCTCTCATTTGATTCATTCTTTCCATGACTTTGACTCTTATTTTCTTTAGCATAATGATAATTGATCTGAATCTAGCACCCAAAATCCAACCATTGAAAGTCTCTCACATGTTGTTCTCAACCACATCACACTTGCTATGTTAGTTAAAATATGATTTAAATCATGCTTCTTTATTATACTTTAATAAATCTTCCGTAATGTCTTGTCCTAACTAACTCATGTCATCAAGTTTTATCTGTAAAAGGACCTCCAAGGATGCCCTGGTAACCTGCCAGAATTTTCTCCTTTCTTCACCCCTCCACTCTTTCTTCCACTTTTTCCATATATGCCTAGCACACCATCTAATTTCAACATTTGGTAATAATTCAGTACGTGCAAGATGAAGACCCTGTCAAACAAAGAACATTAGGCATACAACAACGTTAAATATTAACTACTACAGAAAGTTGAAAGAAGAAATTTGACAAATAATTTAGTAATGCCTACCTTTTGCATATCAGACATCAATGTTAGTCATTGACCTTTAGTCTCTGTAAGTTCCAAATCATGTTTGATGCACTTGAGAAACCAAGACCATATGTCCTTGGTTTCTTTATCAACTACTGCCATGCTCTAAGGTACATCTAATTATTTCCATCTTTGTAAATGCAAGATAATAGTTCACCTTTACATACACTCTTGAGAAACCCACCATCTAGACCAATAATCCTTCCACATCATTCTTTCCATCCACTTTTTAATGCACAAAGACAAATATAGATACCCATAAACACCTCTTTTCCTAGAATTATGTTATTGAATGTCCTAATAGATACAGTAGTCCAGGGTTTGTAGTATTTAATTCCTCATTTATATTTGTCTTGGTGCCTTAGAAAGTAGATGGAAAGAAGGGTGTAGAAGGATTATTGATTTAGGTGGTGCATTTCTCAAGCGTGTATGTAAAGGTGAACTATTATCTTGCATTTCCAAAGATGGAAATAATCATATGTACGCTATAGCATGGGCAATAATGGATAAAGAAACCAAGGACATGTGGTCTTGATTTCTCAAGTGCATCAAACATGATTTGAAACTTACAAAGACTGAAGATGAAGGACTAGCAATGATGTCTGATATGCAGAAAGTAGGTATTACTAAATTATTTGTCAAAATTGTTCTTTCAACTTTCCTTGGTAATGATATTTAACATTGTTGTATGTCTAATATTCTTTGTTTGACAGGGTTTTCATCTTGCACTTGTTGAATTATTACCAAATGCTGAAATTAAATGGTGTGCTAGACATATATGGACAAACTGGAAGAAAGATTGGAGGGGTGAAGAAAGGAGAAGAAAGTTCTAACAGGTTGATAGGGCATGATTTGAGGTCCTTTTACAGGTAAAACTTGATGACATGAGCCAGTTAGGATAATGCATTGTGGAAGATTTGTTAAAGTATAACAAAGAATCATGGTGTAGAGCATATTTTAAAGAACATAGCAAATATGATGTGGTTGAGAACAACATGCGTGGGACTTTCCATAATTGAATGTTGGGTGATAGATTCAAATCAATCATCATTATGCTAGAGGAGATGAGTCAAGGTCATGAAAAGAATGATACAAATGAGAGAATTTTCAGAAAAATGAACTACTAATGTATCACCAATAGTTATGGAAGATCTTAAACAAAATGTTGACATTGCAGATGATTGCGAGGTGAAGCTTAATGGTGATCTTGACTTTGAGATTCATGATCCACCATATAAACATGTTGACCTAAAAAAGAAAGTGGGTTGGTTGTAGGTCATGGCAACTAAAGGGAATTTCTTGTGTCTATGCACTTACATCAATTCATTATAAGGATTGAGTTGTTGAGTCATTTGTTGATCACTCGTATAAAAAGGAACCATACTTGAAAGCATATAGTAGGTTTATTCAACTTGTGACAAACATAAAAATATGGCCAAAAACCACAAGACCAGTCATTGAATCACCTAAAATTACTTTCATGCTAGGAAGACTAGGTAAAAAAAGAAGAAAAGATAGTAATGAGCTTGTCAAGAAAAAGTTTGGAAAGGCAACAAGAAAGGGAAGAAAAATGAAATGTTCTATGTGTAAGACTTTTGGACATAACAAGAAAGGATGTCCAACTCTGGTAAGTTGTGCTTTAATGTCTTTCTGTTATTGAATTTCACTCTTTTTAATTGTACTTTTGACTTTAAGATATGTTTGTAGAAAAATGTTGGAACTTCAACGGAACAGGTAGAAGTGATAAAGCATGTGATTTTACAAATGCTGGAATATGAAGTTAACTAAGTGTAAATGCAGGTCCAAGTGTGGCACCTATCACAATATGTATAAGGACTGCAACTGCCTCAGCATCTGGTGGAAGGCCTACCAATGCTACATCAAGTGTTGTGAGGGCTGCAACTACCTCAACATTTGGTGGAAGGCCTACAAATGCTTCAAGTGGTGTGAGGGCTGCAATTGCCTCCATATTCGGTAGAAGGCCTACAAATGCTTCATCAAGTGATGTAAGGCCTGAAACAACTTCATTAGGTACTCAACAATCAACTTATAGTGCAGCTAATCAAAAAAGAAATGCTAACACAACTTTGAGAGGTGGTGCAACTCTTGGAGATAAGAGATCAAGACAAAAAAAAGGCAAAAATAGCGGATTATGATCTCTTAGTTGAATCTGGTGGCAGCTTAATTAAGAGGGTATGTATTTTTATCATTTAAACACATTTAATTGACTTAATTAATATTAGTTCATCTTTAAGTGATGATTTTTGTTGTTTTCTCAGTCTGAAAATACTGATAGGGTGTTACATTGTCAAGTTCAACTCCTACCAATATTGATCTTGGTTACAAACTTAATGGATTAAGATGGAAGGGAAGAGCTACAGTTACTCAAAGACAGCTACGAGAGGAGAGTTACAGAAGCACTCAAGCCACACAGACACTCATGTCACACCAAGCAATCAAGGCACATTAGATTTCTCTTTGTTTAGCTTAATGACTTGATCCCAATTGACTTTTTTTAGTTTAATGACATGATCCTAATTTTTTTGCTTTTGTCTTCATTTTTTACTGTTGTTAAGTTGTTGTTGGGAAGACTTTGTTTTTGTATATGAATGTGTTTGAATGAAGTCAATGTCTTTGTTAAGTTGCTATTCAGATTTGTGTTAAGAGGCTATTCTGAAGCTAATGCAGTCAACTATTGAAGCCAATGCCTTTATTATTCCATTTCATTATCAAATAACAACTAATAATCAATACGTCTTAAAAAGAACAACTAGAAATCAAATCACAACAATCACAATAATAGTGATATCATACTACTGCTTGATCCTTGTCTTCCTTGCCTTCCATGTCTTCCTTGTTTTCCTTGTCTTCCTTGCCCTGAATTCATTGATGGATTCTTGATGTTGTATTGTTCTTGGAATGTTGAATCATTTGCATCAGCCCATCGAAAGAATCCACACTCATTATCAGATGATTATTTTTGGCAACCCCAACACATTCTTTCAGGATTAGTTGGTGTCCTTGGCGTCTTAAGTTCAATATAGATTCCACAATAGAAACATTGAACCATCATGATGAAGACCAACAAAAATACAATGGAATCACACAAAAAAAGAGTAAATCGAAGAAAAAAAATAAAGGAGAAGTAATTTGGAGAAACAAGAGCGAGAAAGAGGCAAGAAAAAAAGCTCAAATTTGCCCAACAGTGGTGTTGAGTGCAAATAAGGAAGAAGAGATGGGGTTTAAAGGAAGAAAAAGGATCGTTGTTATATTTACAATGTGTCTCACACTCTTATTTTGTGTGTTTCACACGCTCCGTGTGGTCTCTTGCCACATAGGATACCACATAAAAAAAGTGTGTTTAAAATATTGTGTTTAGATGGGTCCAAATGACAAATGGGTAAGTAGAATGGTTCATAATACAAACCGATACAAGTATAAGGGTCCACCAGACCTTTTACCTTGAAAAAAAGCAATTTGTGTTTGATTAATTCATTTGAAAAGTGTTTTTAATAAGCAAATTGTGTTTGACTAATCTTATGTAAAAAGTGTTTTTTTCTTAGAGTCAAATTACGAAAAAGGGTAAGTACGAATGTACTTTTAATATTAAAATTATTTTAAATAGGAAAAATTATATAAAATAGCAAACTATTAATTAAAATTAAATGTTATAACCACAATTTCATTTAATTCTAATCTGTAGCAAACACTTTGTCATTCGCCTCTTTTCCCAAATATCTCGCTCGCCACCCTCTCTCTCTCACCTCTCTCACTTTATACAAACACAAATGTATAAATTATGATTGTGTTTGTATAAAACGAGAGAAAACTGTACATATATATACAAATACATATTTTTTCGTTCGCCTCCTCCCCAAATATCTCGCTTGCCTCTCTCTCTCTCTCTCTCTCTCTCTCTCTTCGCCTCTCTCACTTTATACAAATACAAATGTATAAATTGTTTTGTGTTTGTATAAAGCGAGAGAAAATTGTAGATACAAATTAAATACATATATTTTCATCATATACACTTATAATTATACAAGACAAATCTTCCCCTGCCCAATTCTCTTTTGCCTTTCTCTCTTTCTCGCTTTATACAAACACAGATTATACAAAAAAAAATTCTTATTTATATACAAATTCCAAATATACTTATACAATTAATTCTTCTATATAAGTATACCGAAATACACATATTAATAGTCATAGCAAACTTTACTATGGAGCGCAATTATGCAAACTATAACTATAACATACAAATATGATTTTTATGTTTGGTAAATCTAAAATTTACTCCTTTAAATATCTATTACAATTTTTTAATTTTATTTTAATTAAATTTAAATGTACATATTCAAATTTGCAATCAATATTATACATGCATACATAAATAAAATATTAATATAATATTAACATGAAGATTTAGATATAATTAAAAATGTTAAACAAAATAAATTTAAAAACATTTCCACAAATTAAACCACTATATACAAAAAGCTCACCACAAGAATAAATAAAGTCCTTCATATTTTTTATCCTACAAAACTATTGTTGTTACCTTTGTTTCTAATTCTGTAAAATAAAACGTAAAATAATATATAAAATAAAAAATAAAATAAAAAATTATTATATAAAAATTTTAAAAAATTGAATTTTTGAATGAAACATAATCAAATTTATGAGATATGCTAATTAATTAATAAGAGATATATTGGTAAATATGTATATAGGAAAAGAATATTTTAATCTTCAGAAAAATAATTTTCTGCTTTTGTTTTTATTAAGAAGTAATTTTTAGCTTCTTCCTAACAACAGAAAAGCTATTTCTGTTTCTATTTAAAAACAATTTTAAGGATTTGTCAAACAATTAAGTTTTTTTAAAAAATATTTTTTTTCTCAAAAAACACTTTTGGCCTCCCAACAACGTCAAACAGGCTCTAAAGCACCTATGAGATGCATGATACTTGCAAAGCAAAAACTTTACCATCCTAGGTAAAATGGTAAATGACATTTATTTCGCAAAAAACACTAAAGTCGATCCATTAGGTATTAACTACTTAACTCCACTCATTTTAATTTTTTTTTCTTAATTCTATAGGATATGAAATTTAAGAAAAATAAATAAATTTTATCATCTTAATTTAAAGTTGTATAATGAATCAAAATGTCTTTTGAATCTGCGATCTTGAGAAATATGTCCTCTGTACATACTGAATATAAAAAGTATTCCTCCATTCCAACTGACAAAGTCATTTGACTGGACAAAATTAAAGAAAGAAGATTTTTTCCTTCAAAGTCGGACCTTTCTGATATACGTGAGTCTTTTTTTGATCAACAAAATGCTAATCAAAATTTGAGAACAATCAATCTCTCCATTAAGGCTAGTAAAATTTGTGATCTAATATTATCCTTAGATATTTATATGGTTACAATCATTATTTGATAAAGTGAAAAGGGAAATTTTAAAGTTACATTATTTATAGTTTATAATTTAAATATAAAAAATAATGTTTTTTTTTTCAAATAGATTTTAAAAAAAAAGTCTAAATATACGTAATATTACTCAATCGTATTTTATTTTTATTTTTATTTTTAATCGAGAGAAAGAAAAAGAAGCAGCAAAGAAGGAGCAACAGAGCAAGCCCTAAAATTTGCCAACACTGACATTTTAAATGGCGTCACTACGATCAGCTACCAGATTCCCATTCCAACTTGTTTGTAACGAAAGGAAAGTAATTGAGGTGGTTTAGTATAAAATCAACGGATAATTACGCAAAACGTCCTTGAACTGTGAAATTTGGTACTCATGGAGGACCCAAGATTTTTGCTCAGGGGATCAAAGTATAAAGAAGAAGTTCAGGTGGTAATGCAGGTGCGCGGTGAGTATAGTAGCCCCTCCAGAGGCGAATCCAGGGTTTGAAGACTTTGGGTGCACCAATATAAATATAGCTCATATTTTTGCTCAGGGAGTTTAAAGTATAAAGAAGAAGTTCAGGTGGTAATACAAGTGCGCGGTGAGCATAGTAACCCCTCCAGAGGCGAATACAGGGTCTGAAGACTTTGGGTGCACCAATATAAACATAGCTCAAATATGAGCTCTAGGCTAAACTTAAAATAAAAACAATAAAAAGACGCTTTAGTTGGATTTGAACCCTAGTTTCAAGGGGATATCTCTAGCTTCTACCACTAGCACAAGGGCACTTATACACTTTTTATGGGTGCACTATTAACTATGTCCTAATTTCTACCAATTTTTCAAAATAGATATACATATATACATATGATTTTTTCGGAAGTTAGCGGGTGCACGTGCACCCCCTCCATAAAGTGTGGGTCCTCCTCTGAGCCCCTCGGCATGCTCTTTGTACAAGAACCACAAATATTTCATTGGTTCATAAAAGTAAAGACTAAACTAATCAAAGATATCGAGGGCAAAGATACAATCATAAGAATTTTAGTGGATCGATTGTATTACATAAGTTAATTCCTAAAACATGTGAAAATTAAATGATGAAAAAGGAAGCGATATGGGGAAGAAAGATATTTACCTTATCATGCTAAATTTAACTTATTCTAGCATACCGTATCAAGCATTTCTTTCTACTTTTATCATGCTCCATCGAGCATTATTAAAATTTCTTGTGCTTTTTATACTTTTATTTAGTAATGTTTTATTATATTTTTCACTTCTTAAAAATTTTAACTTAGTAGTCATTCAATCGTATATTACTATGAAAATCGTCAAGATTCTCTAAAAGTGTGTAAGAATAGAGTTACTAATATTAAAATGCATATTCAGAAGATAAATAAATAGCACCATCTATTTTTTTAGTTCATATAGTTCAATTTACTAGGTTAGTCATAATTTGTAAAAAAGGCAAATCACGAATAAATCAAATCAGTTTAGTTTCTATCTCTCTAAAATAGAATTAAAAATATAAAAGAAATTTCATGAATTCTATAAATTAATATTTTTAAAAGGATGTTGACGATATTTAAGTTTCTTCATTCAATTACATTTAATTTACCTTCTTTTTTTAAAAATAAATTATATTTCTATCTCAATTGCAAGTTAAATATAATTCATCATTTTTAAAAGAGTTATTCAAGTTAGTATATGAAAAAAGAGTTACGTTGAAACAAAATGAATAATAGATATAAAAAAAAAAATGAATAATAGATATAAAAAAAATAAAAATTTGTCTAATAAATTTAAACAAAAACAAATTAAAAAGAAGAAATGGAAATAAGGGAAAAAAATAATGAAAAAGAAGAAGATCTAAGCCCAAAAGTTCCATTTTCCAAAGCATTAAAAAGAGGGAAAAAATGTGCTTGTACTTTGTTTTTAGGGGGTTCATTTTGATATATATATGCATAAAATCAGAATT
Organism: Solanum bulbocastanum; assembly: GCA_037074985.1. Classification (NCBI taxonomy): domain Eukaryota; kingdom Viridiplantae; phylum Streptophyta; class Magnoliopsida; order Solanales; family Solanaceae; genus Solanum; species Solanum bulbocastanum. Next base: position 33,782,644 of record CM073604.1, read on the forward strand.
TGACGTTATATATATAGTGTAATTTTTTGACCAAGGGAATCGGGTGCCCCTAGAGTCCAACTAGGCTAGGTCCGCCCCTAATGGTACTATAATATTGTTCTCCATTCACCTATTGAGTCTTAACGTTTTGACTCAAAAATTGGCCCTAAGAATAACGGGCACACACCCAATTGAAATTATTTAAAAGGTATTGGATCTCATAGTAATTTTAAAAAATAAAATAAAATCAGTGATCTCTTTTTCTCATTCTTCTGGTCTTTCAAGGACTTGAGCTCATAATGACAAATATTTATTATTTACTTATTTGTTTCGTGCTAACAAACAATATTTCCTCGGTTTTAAAATGGAAGCTAGTGCTGACAATACTCTCTATAAACTACCACTAGTATATTACGACACTACAGCTACTCTCAGCTGATACATAACAGCAAAGTTCAAGAATGAGTAGCACAAAAGATTTCATAGATTCAGATTCTTACATGTCAACTCAATGATTTGGATGAGCTTGGAGTTATTGCTCCTTTTGAGCGTGTTTATAGGTAAGCTTCTCTTTTCTTTTCTTCTGAGAACCATGGAATTGTAGCAACAGTGAGTTGCTGACGACAAATATTGAGCTCATAGCCATTAACCCTCCTGTCAGGAATAAATGAAAGCAACAGCTGTTAATTCTCTTTCACAGTTTGAAATCGCTTTTAAAGGTTCTTTTAGGTTGAATTTTCTCCAAAATCACCAATAGATGAATAAAGAAACCTCGGTGGAAAACCCTCTAAGAAAAATCTATATATTGGGCCATATTTTCCTGAAGATTGTCAACAAGATGCCAGATAAGTGATGATAGGCAACAAGAAGTATCTTAATTCATTTGGGTCGAGAGGCAGAACAAGTAGTATGGGTGTTATTTACCTGAAAGAGATGGTGTCATTGCAAAATCAAAATTTGGAAGTAGCACTCCAGCTGCAATGGGTATCGCAACCACATTATATGCAACCGCCCAAGACAAATTTTGATGAACTTTTGCCATTGTTGCCTGTGCAAGATCAAGAACTTCCAGCACCTGCCAAAAAAATAGGAAGCATTGACAATACAAGATAAGGCACATCATCATTTTTTCATCTGAATAAATTCACAGGCAAATTGCATTGAACATTTGTGTAAATCATCCCATAGAAATTGCTGATACACACACAGAGGGATGTACAGTCTGCTTTTGGTCACCTGAACCTATTCTTCACGGTAATCCTCAAAACTTTAGTGTGAAATAAGTTAACGTGCTGTAAGTTATTCTTTGTGCTATGAAATTCAGCAACTTTTTACAACAAAAAAAGATCCACCTTGATTTTTCTTGACAGGGGAAATTTTGAATCGATCTTCCCATGACCATTCAATGAAAATGATAAGCAGAAACAAGACACGATAGGATAATGACTAAATAGTTATATCCTCTTATATGACATAATACATGTTACCACTTATTAAAGAAAAAATGACTTGGTACACGTTACACTATTTTTATGGTCAACACTAATATGTGAAGAGATTATTAAATATTTTTTGAATAAACATATCAAATAAAAGCCTTGCTGCGATGACATGGAACAATTATTCTTTTTAGGATGAATGTGATGACATGGAACATGTACCTGTGAAAGTCTATTTCCAAGGAGTATAATGGATGCTGCATTTGAAGCAGCAGTTTCCTGTCCTTCAACTTGTAAAGCAATCCCCACATCAGCAAGAGCAAGAGAAGGTGCATCATTAATACCATCACCAACCTTCAATATGAAGTTCCAGTTAGATGGCAATGCATAGTATCTGGCATTTAGCAAATCAGATGTTCATATAGTACAAAACTAATACTCTTTGAGAGAGAAATAGAATAATGAATAGCCACAAAGAGAAAAAGGAAATGTGATGACACTTGCTAGAGGGGCAAAAAGACAGCTCAATTATTGGATGTTGTGAGCCGTGGAGAAGCAGTTTCCTTAAAAGGGCCATGTAATTGTAGAAGTCAATTTTTATATGTTAACTTTTACAATTATAAAAACCAGAGTTTTCTGGGAGAAAGGTAGCAGCCAATTGCACATGGTATTGCAGGACAAGATAAGTACAATATTAGGTTTTCATCAGATAAATGGAGTTACCATGGTGACGCGGTGGCCTGAAGCTTGAAGACCTGAGATGGCAGCGGATTTCTGCTGGGGTGTTAAAGATGCATAGACAAATTTGTCTTTTATGCCTACTGTCTTAGCTACAGTTGCAACTGCCTCTTCCCTGTCTCCCGATAACAGTACTGTTTCAATTCCCTTGTGCTGAAGCCTTCAATTGGTAAGAATTTAAAAGAAAATATGAGACAACTAAACAAGAATAAAATTAAGATGTTTTACAAGAGGAAGTTAGAAGAAAAGAAAAGGGATGAGCAACGGGCAGGTGGTGGAATACATTTTTGCAATGCTCTACATATTGAATCCATTCAAATTGAAAACTGATGGAAACATCTGTGACATCTTTATGATCTAAGTTTCAATCTATAACATGTTCATAGAAATCTGGAGTTTGTAAAACTGCGAGAGGCAAGTCAATTTAAGGATGCAAGCAACTTCTTCAAAAGGCTGAAGACTGGATGATTGCCTCAAATTCTCACGTTATGACAACTTCTTCAAAATAAAAGAATTAAGAAGCTAATGACCTACCACACATTAAAGATGGGTACCGTATCTATGCAGCAAGGAGAAAAGTGAGGAGTGGGGCCATGGGGGAGACAAATGATGATTATAACTTCTAAGATGCATCTAAAATTTACACTTGAAATTGTCTTTAAGGTTACCTTTTTATTGTAGACTTAGCATCCTCGCGTAATTTATCAGATATTGCAATGGCCCCAATCACACCCTCTCCCTCCCGACCAACATATACAACTGTTGTTGAATGATTAGATGATTGACTGTCCTGTAATGATTTATGTATCACAGATTGCTCAAGAGTCATCAAATCAGAAAGGTCTGTTTTTTGCTGGAAACGTTCTTGAACCCATTTCAGCTTTCCAATTGCAACCAAGAGCCCATTTACTTCTGCCATGGTTCCAGAGCCGGGTTCAGCCAATTGTCCACGTGTGACAGGGATACTCAAATTTAATGATTCTGCTTTGCTAATAATAGCATGAGCAATGGGGTGTGATGTTGTTTTCTCCACTGCAGCAGCTATTTGAAGAATCTCTAATTCCTCATGCCCCAATGACGTGATAGCAGAGACAGCAGGTTTTCCTTCAGTCAGAGTTCCCGTCTGAGAGTTACAAGCAGAGATCAGGTTTGTAATTCAAATAAATCACTACAGATCTTTTGATTTTAGCTGTGGAAGTAAATTTTGCAACTAAGTACTCAATTGAAGAACTACTAAACACCTTGTCCAGCATGACATGATCCACACTTGCCAAGCGTTCCAGTACATCTCCTCCTCTGATAAGAAGTCCTTGTCTTGCTCCTGTTTAGTTTCAAAAGATAATTACAAGCTTAGCAATTTGGCAGTCTATAAGGTTACGCCATGAAAACTGAACTGCCTACTAAACTAAAGAGAGAAAATAAAAAGGTGAGCATGTAATCCAGTATCCACAAAGTGTTTTTCCAAACAGTTCAAAAAAAAATTATATTTCTATCTCCTTGTTGTAACCAGAGTATTTTAGATTTTTGCCTCCAACTGAATTCTTCTTTTTCTTCTAGCTCCCCTAATTCCACCAAAATTGCGGCCCTTATTGTCATTTCTTCCTCGGTCAGGACACTGACATCTTGCACTAAATCCAGATCTGCCAGTTAATTGAGCAGGTTGCTTTTCTTGTTGGCTAACTCTCAAAACTTCTCTTTTCTCTTTGCTCCAAACTTTAAGCTTATTTTCAAGGAGCTTAAGTTGATGCTAGTTTGTAATCTGGGCATCCTTCTACTTCAAATTCACTCCACCAGTTGTGCTAGAATCCACAATGGCATATCTCCATTAAAGTTTGATGGGTTTCAATGGAAATTCAAGAAGATATTTATCATAGAAGAAGTATCTTGGAAGGATCTTCTGCCTTATGTATTTGAAAGCTTCTTCTCATTCCACAAGAGTATAAAAATCTATCCAATCCAGCAGCGCTATTATGATTTGGTCCTCTGAACCAAGTAAATCTGCCTCCATTTAAATGGGGATCATGCAGTTCCATCCCTTCAATCAACTTGGAAAAATCACTCATTGTGTTTGTAATTCTATTGCAACCCCTTCTGTCCACCAGAAGTCTAGTAGTAAAAGACCAAAATCACCACATGTGACCCAATGACCATCACATATCCCTCTCATTGCTGCAATTTCCTCCCAACAATCATTTTTTTCATATCTAGAGTGAAGAGCATACACTCCTGTAAGGTACCAGCTAAAAGAATATTGTACATAGTCAAACCTGTAGGAAACAGAGTAGTTTCCTATATCCATTTGTTCCCCAGCCCAATTTCTATAATCCCCACAATCAGGATACCTCCACTACTGCCTTGAGCGTCAAGAAATCCACATCTCATCCATTTGCAAGCCCATAATTGTTTAGCACATGATTTCACATCTTTTCCAATTTGGTTTCTTGGAAACAATAAGCATCTGCCTTCCACCTCTGCGTTAAACTCTTAACAAGCTTTCTTTTAGGAATCTTGTTGAGCCCCCTCGCATTCCATGAGGTCAAAGAGACTTTCATTGATAAGTCAAAGTGTGGACCATCCCCCTACTCCTGACCCCTTCTACTTCTTCATTTAAATCTGAAGCCAAGTTTTTCAGTTCATTTTTTCCAATTCCTCTGCTCTTGGGAGTTTTGATCTTATCCACCTGTCCTTATCTTTTCAAAAAAGCCTTTCTTTCATCTAATTTTGAGAAGTGAGCAAAAGCTTCCTTCGCACATCCTACAAATGCAACTCACATGCCATGACATTTAGGTGGCAATAAAAGCTTCTCATTAGGGTTAAATGGGAAATTTAAATTAAATTGTGTCCAAATTTAGAAAGGAGAGATTCTTTCTTGAACGAACTAAAAAGGAAATAGGGTCACATAAACTTGTGCGGAGGGAGTATATATCTAGGACGAAAGCTAGGATTTTTTCTGAAATTGCTTGTATTATTGGCATTTCTGATAGCGAAGGAGCCCACATTTCTGCTTGTTAGTTGGAACATCTAAATCTCCTCTAGCAGTTTAGTCTATAAAGCAAGAGATACATCAAGGAGAATACTTTTGTGAGGAAGAATGTCAAAAGAGGATAAGGAAGGTATGGGTATGTCGTCAATTGCAGCATAGCAGGGAGAATGGAGGAAATTCTGTGAACTACAGCAAAAGCATTTAAATCTGATTATGTACCTAGTGAGGTTCCAACAAGAATTGCAGTTGGTGTGGCAAGGCCTAAAGCACAAGGGCAGGAGACAACCTGTCAAAATCAAAGACAATAATATCAAACTTTTAAGTCCCAGTCAAGCTAGGCATCAGAATAAGAATAGAGTAGGTGAAATGACCACAGTAAGTTTGGCCGACTGGTATCACAATTGTTTTTTTCCTTATAAGGTAGGTTATCAAATCGTATATTACAAATCATTTACTCTCAATACACAAATAGCACAAACTTCTTCCTATAGGCGAGCAATTTTGTGCTTTTACCTAGAATGATATCATATTTATGAAGCAACAGCATCAAAAAGCAGCCTTCTGCAGTAACCCAATACACAACATATCTTCTGTTTAAACTTTACAATTTGGTTTCTGTTTTTCTTTTTTATCAGTAAGCTTTACAACTTGATTTCTACGTTGGGTCATCTCATAAAGCTTCTGCTAAAGTTTAATTACTCCTACAATTTCTTCGCCCTAAAGTTATTGGCCAAATCTTCCTTCATCAATTATATCATAAGAGCAAATGGAGAAGCACAGATGTGACCAGCAGACAAACTGACAAAGCACAAAGATTGGACAAGCTAAAATGATAACTCCAAAAGTTATTGTCTAGCATTTATAACTTCCAATAAATAGCAGCAATCTGTAAAAAGAACTGACAGAACAGAGAATGACTAAAAATTTTGTAGACAAAGATAGAAGGGAAATGGAGAAGCAATTTAAATTAGTCAGAAGGCATCGATATAAAATGGCTCATTAGTTCACCATGACGCACCAATACATCTACAGCAAGTTTCAGGCTCAGAAGCAAAGGATCTCCTTCTGGTCCGGCAATATCATTCAATAGAACATCTGGGAAGATGTTTGACCCAACGTAATACCTATATAATGAGCAATACTTATCAAACAACAGAAAATTATAAGTAACTTCTCGGTAAAATAAAACATATACAGTACCAGACCATGCTATCATTGTTGGAGAGACTCAAATTAACCAAATAAGAGTATCAAAGATTTATTTCTACTGCTACCTATAAAATCAAGAGATCGATATATCTTTCATTGATCCAATGTTGTGTTTATATACAAGAATGGACTAACCAATTGCCTAAACTGACTCCTCTGAAAGAGGAGTGCTAAACGTGCTAAACTACTTGCAGAGATATAGGAGTGCTAGACTACTAGCTGAAGAATAGGTCAAGCTATAATCAACTTAATATAATAATTAACATGTGCTTTAATACGCCCCCCTCAAGATAGGCAGTGTGTAACAATGCCTAGCTTGAATAGGTGTTTATCTAAAGCTGGTTTCGGTAGAGCTTTAGTGAGAGTGTCCGCGAGTTGCTCTGCAGCATGGATATGAACAATGTGAACTTTATTCTGCTGAACTTGTTTGCGAACAAAGTGAAAGTCTACATCAATGTGCTTCATGCGGCAATGAAAAACTGGATTTGCACACAGATAAGTTGCACCCACATTGTCACAGTAAATGGTTGGTGCTTGGGGAAGTGAAACATGTAGTTCTTTTAGCAGATTTGTCACCCAGTTGGTTTCAGCAAGTGCACTTGCAACAGCACAATGCTCTACTTCAGTTGATGAGCAAGCAATTGTTCTTTGTTTCCTAGAGGACCAGCTCACAGGATTTTGGCCGAAAAACAATATGTAACCATTAGTGGAAGCTCGATCACTCACATCTTCAGCCCAATCCACATCAGAGTACATGTATAGCTTGACATCATTATCTCTTTGAATGTAGCAAGCTGAATTGTGCCTTGGAGATACCTGAGTACTCGTTTGAGTGCTTTCCAGTGGACTTCAGATGGGGAATGCATAAATTGAGACAATTTATTTACAGAGAAGTTGATGTCCGGATGAGTAAAAGCTAGGTACTGCAGTTTTCCAAGAACTCTCCTGTAACGAGTGGCATCAGTTGGTTTCGCGCCATCATTCAGTTGAGGCACTTCAGTGGCACTCATTGGGGTTTTTGCTGAATTGCAGTCATGCATGTTTTCTTCAGAGAGAATTTCATGTATGTATTTAGACTGTGATAAGGTAATACCTTTGGCAGTACGGAGCACCTCAATTCCAAGGAAGAAGTGCAGATTCCCAAGATCCTTAATGGAAAAACGTCCAGCAAGAGAAGATATAGCCTGATTTACCTCGGAGTTGTGGTTCCCTGTGATGATGATATCGTCCACATAAACCAGGGCGTACAAAATGCTGTTCGACACTTTGCGAATGAAAAGTGAGGCATCAGATTCTGACTTGACAAATCCCAGATACAGAAGGAACGTCTTCAGTTCATTGTACCACGCCCGAGGGGCTTGCTTGAGTCCATAGATGGCTTTCTTTAGGCGACATATATGGGAGGGGAACTGCTCGTCTGCAAAACCCGGAGGTTGGACCATGTACACTTCTTCTTCTAGACGACCCTACAAGAACCCGTTGTTGACATCAAGTTGGCGTAGGGGCCAATTCTGATGGACAGCAATTGAGAGCACCAAGCGCACAGTAGTTGGTTTGACAACCGAACTAAATGTGGCATGGTAGTCAACTCCAGGACATTGTGTAAACCCCTTTGCAACAAGTCGAGCCTTGTAGCAGTCGATTGTCCCATCAGCTATCCGCTTTAACCTGTATAACCATTTGCAAGAAACAATGTTTTTTGTGGGGTCATGTGGTACCAATTCCCATGTCTGATTGTTCAATAATGCATCAAATTCACTTCTCATTGCTCTCTGCAACTCTGGGTGTTTGTTAGCATGTTTTAAGCTGGTAGGGGTGATGGTGGGGGATAAGTGAGCCAGAAAATCAAAGATGGTTTTTGGTTTGTGAATGTTGAGCTGGGAGCGGGTCACAACACGGGTTGGTGGAAGAAGAGAAGGTTGTGGAGGTTCTGTGGCTTGAACAGATTCAGGAGAAGGTTGTAGGGGGGATTGAGGCAGTGGGATGGGCAGCGGAGTTTCGGCCAGCAGATGACATTGTTTTGTTTCTGCGACTGTACAAAATTGGAAAAGCTGATGATCGAGGCAACAGGGAATAAGACGGAGTATCAGTGAGATCAGGAGGGGAAACAGAGTGTGTAGGAGAAGGAGAAGAGGTACCTGGAGGTGCAGATTCTGTTGGAGCACAAGCAAAAGAGATGGTGTCTTTGTGAGCGTTGGTGGTACCTGCCTTCGGGATAAGTATGGGACTCAGTAAGTCGTGGCAAATAGGAGGAGAAAAAATAGGGGATGTTGTTAGGTTAGTTTCAGTTGAACCATCCCACGCAAGTGTTTTACAAGTTAAAGAAACATTTGAAAAAAATATTTTGGTAAGGAAAATTATTTTCAAAAAAATTCACGTCACGAGATAAAATATATTTTAGAAGATTTTGGATCAAAACATTAATGACAATGATGAAGTAAAGAGAAACCTAAATATACACAGGGTGTTGAACAGGGCTCTAATTTATTTTTGGAATAAGGTTTGAGCCAGGGATAGCAAAGACACCCAAAGATTTTTAAAGAATTGTAATCCGGATCTTGACCAAACAATAGTTGAAACGGTGATTTATTTTGCAAAAGTGGGGTAGGCAAATGATTTATGAGATAAACTGCATGTTGACAGGCAAAAGACCAAAGAGTCAATGGGAGTGAAGCTTCATGAAGTAAGGTTCTGGCCGTCTCAATAATATGCATGTGACGGCGTTCAACAAGAGCTACTCTTTGGGGGGTGTATGGAGGAGATAAAAGATGTTCAATACCCTGAGATCTTAGGTACTGATCAAGACCTTTATATTCGCCACCACCATCTGTATAGAGAGAAAGAACTTTCGTATTAAAACGACGTTTGATTAATGCTTGAAAGTTCTGGAAAAGGTTGGTAACCTCACTTTTATTTCTTAATGGGTAAAGCCAGGTGTATTTGGTATAATGATCTACAAAAATACAGTAATATAATTTATTGTCAATCGATTGAACTGGAGAAGGACCCCATAAATCACTAAAGATTGTTTGAAAAGGTTAGGTACATGATAAAGTTAACTGCTGAAAAGGATGGCAATGAGCCTTATTCGAAGAACACGAATTACAAACTGAAATTTTTTCTCGCGAACAAGGTAGCGAGAATTTATTCAAAAGAAAATGTAAAACTCTTGCATGTGGATTACCCAACCGACAATGCCAAGTGAAACAGGTTGTGGTGGAGGAAGTCAAATGCACTTGAGGAGGAGAGATGGAGATTAAGTCCGGCCATTCATAGAGACCGTCTCTACTCTGACCGTGCACCAACGGAGACCGCGTTTCCAAGTCCTTCACAGAAAAATGAAAAGGAAAGAATTCAATAGAGGTTAGGTTATCTTGACAAAATTTAGAGACGGAGTAAATTGCATTTAATGCTGGGAGCACAAAGGGTGTTAGAGAGTTTGAAAGATTTATTTGATGCATTTAAATGAGTAGAACCAGTGTAAGTTACTGGGATTTTGTTACCATCACCTGTGGAGACTTGCTCCATGCCATTGTATGCCTGCAGGTTTTGGGGTGCGGCAGTGTGATGAGATGCACCAGAGTCGAGAATCCAAGGATTTTCTGATGTGTGCAAGCTTGACACATAATTAGCCTTGGCCTCAAAATGATTGTGAGACTGCGATCGACAAACGTTTGCAACATGACCGGGCTTGTTGCACAGCTGGCAGCGTACACCATCATAAGAGTTGTTGTTGGTCGAAGATCTTCTCTGATTGGGTGAAGTGAAGCGATTGTTGGACCGCCATTGTTGGTTGCTGCCATTGTTATTGTTGGGGCGATGATTGTTGCAAGAGTTCGAATTACCAAATTTGTTGGATGTAGCAGCAACAGTAATCTGGGTAGGAACGTTTTGGACTCCTCACGTTGAAGAAAAAGTTCATGGTCCTGAAACTTTTCGTACAGTTCTTCATAAGTTATAAGGGAGTCACAAGCACGAATTGCAACAGAAATACCATGAAACTCTGCATCCAGACCACTAAGGATCTTTACTATAAGTTCAGAGTTGGTGACGGGGGCACCAGCAATAGAGAGTTCATTAGAAATAGAGCGAACACTTTGCAAATACTCGGTTACTGGTTGGGAGTCTTTGTTCAAACGCATAAGTCAATCACGCACACTGAAAATTCTGGTTTGAGACTTATTCACATAAGCGGTGTGCAGGGTATCCCATGTTGTCTTAGCTAAGTTAGCAGCGGCAACTGTTGTGGCAATTGTTGGATCAACAGATGCCATAAGTGCGTTTTGAATGAGTTGGCCTTGTCGAAACCAAAGAGCAAACACAGGATTGGCACTAGTGTGCCAGTTGTGATAGTGCGAGATGGGGAAGGAGTAGACCCATTGAGATGACCATAGAGATCATAACCATGCATAAGCATGGAGAATTGTGCCTTCCACGTTGCAAAATTGTGACTGCCATGTAATTTTATGGGCAATTGGAACGTAGGGTTAAATTGAACGACCATTGCGCCGTTGTTAGTCTTTCTAAGTGTGATAGCTGAGAACTGTGATTCTTCGCTAGATCAATTCTTGCCATCACGCTCTAGCTTTAGTATCTGCCAAGCACATCTAAGCGAAAAATAGAAAAAAGTGCCTGGAAGCTGCATCCACTTTAATTGATGGTTTCTCACCTTCAGCCTCTATACTATATTACATCAAATAGAAGCGATGGTACAGATATTGACCTAACCAAGCTAGTATGAATCATCTCAGCTCCGATCATAGTGGGTGACTGCGGGAGATTAGTTCTAAGCCACTGCCTCGACAGCATTAACAACGCGAGTAGCATCTCCCATTTGTGGAGGGTGGGTGGAAGAGAAAAGGAAAAAAAAAAGGTCTTACTCTTTAGAGTATATTAGGGCTCCCGACACCATATAAAATCAAGAGATCGATATATCTTTCATTGATCCAATGTTGTGTTTATATACAAGAATGGACTAACCAATTGCCTAAACTGACTCCTCTGAAAGAGGAGTGCTAAACGTGCTAAACTACTTGTAGAGATATAAGAGTGCTAGACTACTAGCTGAAGAATAGGTCAAACTATAATCAACTTAATATAATAATTAACATGTGCTTTAATACTACCAAGTTATTACAGAACATTGAACATCTATATTTTGGATGGTTATACCAAAGCTTGTACAATGCGCTACTCCCTCTGTCCCATTTTATGTGGCTTTCCTTTTTAGTCCGTCCCAGAAAAAAGTCACCTTACTATAATTAGAAATAATTTAACTTTAAAATTCTCTTTTCCCTTAATGAAATGATTTACAACCACACAAATATCTGAGGATTGTTTTAGACCACAAATTAAAAAAGTCTTCCTTTTTTTCTTAAATACCGTGTCAAGTCAAATGGTCCCACATAAAATGGAATGGAGGGAGTACTATTTTTGATAAAGTAATAAATTTGTTAAATCATTGTTAGAGAGACTTAAAAGTAACCAATAAGAGTATCAAGGATTCATTTTCTGCTGCTGCCAAATTATTGCAGAATCATTGATCACCTATATATTTTTTTGAAACTGATCATTAATCACCTACATTTTGAATGCTTATACCAAAGCTCGTATAATGTGCTGTTCTAGGGTTTCTCTAACAAATGATGCCCTAGATCAGGGAAGAATTTACCTTATTGTATGTGGTGTCATCTGACACCACCTCATCAGGAAATTTTACTAAATATATATATCAATAATATGCAAAATAAAAAAGTGTAAATAAAGACAGAAATGACACTATTTGTCACAAGTTGCATCTAGGTTCTCTGGTTAGGCGGATGAAATTTCTGACAAACGTCAGTAGTTCAAACCTCGATAGCTTGCTTTTTGTTTTAAAATTTTTGAGCAATACTAGTCCTTACTAATTAAAAGTTAATATGCCAGGTTGGATTGATCCAATGACCTCCTTCCTTGCATGGAGAAACTAAACCATATTCACAAATGAAGACATACATTATTTTTCTTTGTGAGTTGAACTTTATATTTAAATTTTTATTTCAGTTTCAATTTCAATGAAGAGATCATTTCCTAAAGCACCTTCCAACCCTTCAAAACCAAGTTCAGCATCTCAAAGATGTATTTAGTACTATATCTAGTGAGACTATTATAAAGACACTTCAAAGTATGACAACTTGCAGAGGAAAATTGTAGTTTTGTACTTTTGTATTTTGATGGCTTTACTGGGTTTTTTGTTGGGATCGAAACATATACTTTCCTTAATCAGACAAATTATGAAGTATGTTAGGGAAATTGTTGACGTATCTCCTAGTCAAACCCCTATTTCCAAACAAGTTAACTAATAGCTAGGTCTCCACCTTGTGCAGGAAGATAAACTGATCATTGACGGTAGTGTCAAAATGCAAACTGGAGATGCTGCTTTTGGAGGTAATAATTTTTGAAATGATCAAGGTAGTGGATGTTAGGATACTCAAGTGAGGTAAAGTCTACTTCAAGTCGCGTTACAGAACTATGGAGCATCAAAAAGGGGTTAAACTTAGCAAAAGAAATGAGATACAAATAGGGGTGGGCATAAACACCGTAAAACCAGAACGAACTGAAATAATTCGGCTCTTCAGTTTGGTTTCAGTTCTATTTCCTCTATACCAGTATTCAGTTCAGTGTTTGGTAATAGGGTCCCGGTACTGAAGAACTGAACTTTTATCATGCTCACTAGTTATACTCTTTCTTTTATTACCTTTTCCAGGCAAATTCCTTAAACTACTTTTCTTTTGCCTCTTCATTACAAAACTGTGATCATAAAAGCTTTTATATACTAACATAGTGAATTGTTAAAGCTACAAGTTCTTAGCTACTTTAACCAACCGTCCTATCTTGTGTGTTCCGATAACTTTGTTTATGCTAAACAAATACAAGCTTAAATCTAATGTGTAGTCGTTCATGTCTTATGGAATTAAATTCTGTTAGTCTTAACCAATTGCTATTATAATGTATTTGTACTTTAGTTTGTCCCATTGAAATAAACAAAGAACTAAATAAAAAAAAACAAACTTGAAAAAATTGAACCGAACCAAACTAATTCAGTCGGTATTCGGTACACACTATTGAAAATCTAAAGAACCGAAGGCCCACACCTAGATACATAGACTTAGAAGTGGAAACAAGCTGCCTACTTGCCATTGGGTTTATCAATAAGGACATAGAGTGTACCCCCCAAAAGGTCTATTGTTGAAGATTGCAGATGTTTATTGGAAGCTACAAAGGCCACCATTAAACATATTTGGAGGGAGGTCAATCAATGTGCCGGTTTCCTGGCAAATGAAGGGCACAAACAGGAAGAAGATTTACTTATCTAGGAAGAGGCAATCAAGGATATAGAGTTTCTCCTACTGACAGATTTTAGCCATGTAGCTTATGAATTAATTTAAACTAGGTGATTCTTCCCATCTGTCCTAGCCTTGGTAGTCAAAGTTACCTGGTACCTGTTGCTGGTGGGAAGTTGCAAGTATCCCGTGGAATTAGTTGAGATGCGCGAAAGCTGACTCGGACACCACGGTCATGAAAAAAGAAAAACGAGTTTAAACTTTTCTGGTCCTTTCTAATGTACCAAAATTGTTTTATTGTTGTTTACTTCTTTAAATGTCGACACTACTTACAAGAAATCCCTTGCACACCACTGTCCTAGAGGTCTCAAGAATCAGCGGATCTTGTTGCATGTGAAAAGGAAATGGAGAAGACTGCTCTATATGTCACGTGTTTACCCTAAGGATGGAACATATGTATTTTCAAAAACAGGAACCAGACCATCGAATACCTAGTCCATGAACATTGTCCTGAGATTAAGTTTAGAGCTTCAAGTGAGCTACGAATACTTCCCTGTCATTAAGAACTTTGTTTGAGCCTTGGTTTTCCTGAAATAGTTTTTAGGGGGATCAGAGTGAGGGATCCTTTGTAGCGCTCAATCTCAATGAAATAATTTGTTACTTACAGAAAAATATAGGAATATCAAGAACTCTATTGCTCAAAGTAGGTCGCACTTACTCTTTAGTATACTATATTACAAACACAAATGTTTTTCTTTTAAGGGTTATGGTAAGCACCATCCTAAAACCCCTCCTACCTAGGAGCACAACAGTGGTTTTTCCACTTTGCTCCTTGGTTACTCGAACCTCCAACCTCATAGTTGAGGTGGAAGTCCCTCACCACTATACTCTCCCCCTCCCTTGTCTTCAAATAAAAATTGGAGATCCCAGAGGATAGCTGTGCTAAGGAATTGTTGAGCAAACTAGGTGTCGGAATTTAGTCTGATTGAACTTGATTCTGATTTGACTCCATTCCAGGAGGTAGATTTAAGTGAACCAATGCCTTGTATGCCAAGTGACATGCTAAGGTTACATTACTTTTGACAGTAATCCCAGTACACCTTGTAATAGAAAATACATGCAGTCAGATGCAATTATAGCTCATGGGAATGGTCGAACATAGATTTGTAATACAACAGCTTGTGACCTGATAAGGAGGAAAAACACGGTTTCAAGAAACAGCTTTAGAAACAACATGTCAACTGTGACTTATGAGTCACCCTCCACCAGTGTTATCAAAGGCGCGCTTTAAGCGCGCTTAAGCCCTGAAGCAAGGCTCAAAACGTGTTGAGCGCTTCACCTCGCTTTAGTGCGCTTCAGTGTCATCATCAAGGTTCTAAGGAAAACGTTTCCTTGCCAATGAGCCTCTTATGAAGAAGTGACACTAAATAATTGATATTTCACTTTATCATAAAAAAAAATTTCAATTTCTTTGGTCATATATTTGTCATTCATGTTTATAATAATTAGCCTTGGACTAAACAAATATATTTGTTATCTTTTCTCCCTTTGCGCCTTTTTTTTATTAAAGCCCACACTTTATTTGCGCTTAAAGCCCATACAAACCTTAGAGCTTTTTTGTGCTTTTCGCCTTTGATAACACTGCCCTCCACACCACTAACATCATCCATGAGAAGACACTGATCACCATTTTCCAATCATTTGAGAGACTTAGTATCTGTTTAGATCTTCTAATTCTTCTTCTAGTTTGGTCATGTGTACCTATCTTTTTTCTATTAATACCTAAGTAACTACAAGAGCAGTCAACTGTTTCTTAAACATATTGTGATAAAAAAGGAAAGGGTAAACTTGTTACCAGAACCCAAATGTGGCAGCTGATAATGTCATCACACTGTAAACAAATGGTCCAGCAATTGTATCTGCTAGTCGCTGAATTGGTGCTTCACGGCCTTGGGCATCCTCAACCTGGAAGATTAGAAAATTTTTATAGAAGCTCATAAATTCCTAATTTTATGCATCAACAGTAATAGGCAGTGGCCCCACAAATATCTGCTAATTCTAGTTTAGGATCACTAGCCACTTTTGTGTCAAAAGATGGGTACACACTTTTGTCTAACTGCTTACATTAGAAAGAGTAATTTAAGGTGAAATTTTCAGAGGAGGAAATAATACTCTCTATCCAGGAAATAAAGGCTGTAGGTAAACAACATATGCATGTCAAACTTTCAAGGGAGTCGCATAAATAACTCCACAAACAGTAATCAAAGTCTCATTAGAAGTCTCAAAATTCCTATACAGCACAGAAAATTATAATACACGTTTATTTGAAAACTGCAATTCAAAGATGGAGCCACTACAAGCTTTAGAACATGTTGAGCTTTTCAAGAAAATAGATGTGGTTGGGATTTGAGAAATAAAGAGTCTCAGCTTTTGGTCGCCAGCTAGGAGTAAAGTAATCATAGCACCTTCATCTTGGCAACTGGCAAGTGCTATATTCCACATGTGCCAGAACCTCCTCAATAAGTGTAAATTGAAACAGATAGACAGCCAAAATATGCTGATCCAAATAGACAGACAAACCCAAAACATTTACAAGTCCAATAAAAAATATAAGGTTTATTTTACTTTCTTTCATAATCGTGATGTTTGGGCTAGTTTGCGTGCACCTCAACTTACTTCATGGGATATTTGCTACCTCTCACCAGCACAGATATCGACTAACTCAGTTGGAACAGATGGAAAGAAATTTCCTATTGTTTAGATCTCACTTTGTTGACCACTAGGTCACACCCTAGGTGAGGTGAAATCACCGAAATTCATTGAAAATTGAATGAATTGAAAAAAAATTAAAAAGACTTTTTAAAATTTGAAAAAAAAAAAAAAAAAATTGGATGGGGAGGGTCGGGGTATGGTGTGGAGTTAGAAAAAAAAAATTGTAATTTGAGGTTGGAGGAGAGTTTCGGAAAATGTTTCCCTAATTTTTGAAGGGAAGTCATTTTCCCTAAATTGAAGGAAAATAAGTTGATTTGAAAAACACTTAAGCCAACCAAACATGAGAAAATTGGAAAACATCACCCTTAGTAACTTCTGCCTACTGACAGACTCTGCCTTATATTGTTTATCTAGCCAAGTTTTCTATCTTTGCCGAATTGCTATCTTTCTTCTTTATGATTACTGTTCTAGCGGTACCAATCTTATTTTCAGTAACAGTACCTGTAGCACAGTGCTAGTTTAAGTTTGTTCATTATGGTAGCACTGTGCGTCTTTCTGGTGACCGTACAGAAATACAACACCACTTCATGGTGATTATTATTCTAGTGACGTTGCAACTTCTTTTAATGACCATTCTAGCGGCTCCGTGCCATTCTCAGTGAATGTTCCAGAAGCACTGCACCTCTTCTTTTTAAGGTTCTTAGCACTGAACTCAGAGTAGCAGTGCACCTTTTTTTGATAACCATTTTGACAAGAAAACCTTTCTCCGACAGTCCGAACAGTATATTGGAAGCAACTTTGAACTTCTCCTATGAGATTCTAGCAACCAAAACTTTTCTCTAAGGATTTCAATTTCAAACAAAACAAAAAAAACAAGTGAGATTCAAGTTGTCAAAGGGTAACATGTACGTGAGAAAAAAAGGACGTTCAGACACTACAAGATTGGACTACTACACTCAATGAAAAACCACCAGAATTAGCTTATACGATATTTCTAATGAATTTTCAGACATTATGATCAATTTTGCAATCTAAAGCTTTTTGTCATTACATCAACAAAATAGTAGCTTTAATCTTTTTTTTATACGGTGGTGCCCAAACCAGCTTTGTGTATACCTCAACAAATTCCACAGCGTACCTGCTATCTCCCACCACCAAGGCTTGAATAGATGTGAAGAAATCACCTATGGAGAAATATTTTTCCTCCAAAGGAGAGTAGCTGTAACTCCCTAATAAAGAAGCATCCCTACGATATCTGTTTTCCCTCCTCAAGGTTCTAAATATCTAAATGCTAGAAAATGTCCCAAGCAGCAAATATTACTTGGAAGGAAAAACATCTCTAAGAAAAAGTGTACTGACCATGTTAACAATCTTGGAAATTGTTGAATCGGAACCAGTGGAAGAGGCCTCAATCCTCAAAGGACTGTCCTGAAACATAACAACAAGGACTTCAAAATAAAATAATATAATAAGAAATGTAAATCCAGTCTATAAGGAAAATCCAGCTCTACAATCATAAGGCGTTCATCAACTAACATTTGGATCATCATAAGTGGCACAAATCTAAGAACTCTGAAAACAATTGGCGCAAATCTAATGCATCATCATTCATGTAACCTTAATAAGGATCAGTTAACATTTCTGAATCTAATGTCTCTTCAAATGTATATAAGTTGGTATATAGCCTATTCCTATGTTGATAACAATAATAATTCAGTCATTTTAAAAGGCCATGAAACCTCATTTTGTTACAGATGACAGTGGGGCAGTAAACTAGTCTACGTTAGAAAGCTGCAAATAGCATATCTATACACGTAATATCTTGGCACCATGTCCGAACAGAGCAGATCGGACGTAGAGGATTCATATAGCTGAATCCAACTAGTTTGGGCATCATATTTGATTGATTGATTGAATCTTGACACCACCATACCCAGTTAATTGTGCCAGCTGAGACAGAAACACCCTTCTCTTTAAACACCGGAAGAGACTCTCCAGTAAGCATAGATTCATCCACAACACTTCGACCTGCAGCTACTCTTCCCTGCAGAGGCAATTTGATTTATCATTTGAGAATGTAAGATGTTGTATGTCTAGTCAACAAACAGGAGAAAACAAGTATTTTAAACAGAACTCGACATCCTTGACAGGCATTTGTATTCCTTCCGAAGACTGAAAAAGGTGCCATAAATGCTTTTAAACTAATAATTAATCAGTTGCTTTTAAACAGGCAAATTTCTCATTTGTCCAAAATTACCTATTCAATCCTAGGGATAACTTTTTAAAAAAAAATCATTCCTATCATCCTATGGAACACATATTCCATCTGTTTTTTAAGATAAGGACCAAAAAGTGCTAAAGTGAAAAAATTTGCTAGAAACCACTGTTAAGATGTACTGAGGTAATTACTCGTTCCTTGTGTAATGACTCCATACTCTGTTTGTAGTAGTTGATGGCTTTAGTTTACATTAGTATCCTAAATGCTAGGATAAATGAAATCCACGGAAATCAGATATGTATTCTATTCTGTTTTAATGAAGATATTCATACATTCATCCTTGGGATAAAGTCCTGAAAGAAAAGTACACATGCAAAATTTGACTTACATCTACGGGTATAGTTTCTCCAGGAAAAACGAGCAAAGAATCACCAACTCGAATATCATCTGTTGGAACTTCAATACATATTGCATCAGAACTGACAACGTCAGTCGAGGAATCACTGCCGGAGGAAGTAATTACAAGTCTAGACTGAGTGGATATAAGCGACTGCCAAAAGAACCACACCAATATTTCGTAAGAAAAAGGAGTAACAAAGTATAGAAGTTTCTCTTATCATGAATACAAAGGGAAAAAGTAAGGTACAATACAAACTTCAATTTATTTTAGTTCTTCAGCACTTCATTAGTGGACTCTGGGGATCTAGTCTGAATAGTGAAATGTATTCTATTTCATATGCAGATCAAAAATAAAAAGTAGCCTTGTGTAGCTTTATTTATTGTGTTTAATAAAGTAAGAAAACTGTAGCCCGAAAATAACCTTAGATTATTCTTTTGTTAAGATCAACTATTAGGTCGCATAAATCTTTAACTGTTCGGAATACTAAACATATGTTTTTCCTCCACGGATGTGAATAAATATATACTGGCAACCAGAAATAAGAGATCGGAGCTTTTATGCAACTTCTAAAACTAGATCATCCATAACCCACTTCATACACACCTTTTACAAGCTCTAAAAATATAACTGTTTTTTTTTCATAAGTGAAAGGTCAAACTCCAGAAATATAATTGATAATCACCAATATTAACTTTCTGGAAAAGGAAACTCTTTAATGCATCAATAAAACAAGAGAAAAATTGATAGTAGGTGTGCAAGAATTCAAAATCTGAGGACTTACTGGAAAAACAAAACATTTATAATAGTTGGATTTCATGCTATCAAGGAGAACATATTGTTCAATAACAAATTTAAATAGGTGGTTTAGCATAGAAGTTTCATGAATGGTTTTAACATATTCATTGATGCTATTGTATCAAAGAACTCCAATATCTAAAAGACTAAAACAACCAGTATACAGTGGTTAATAGATTTTCCAACCTTTGGAGATGGTCAAATATTGAACAGTCTCATAGTCCATATTTTTGATCCATTTTCTTAAATCACATGCAATGAAAACAACTTACTAATAGCTCATTCATGTCACTAGATGCCTTCAGCCTTGCCCTTTCCTCCAAGGAACGCCCTAGTAATACAAACCCAAGAAGCATGACCTGCGTACTAAAATCAATATTTTTGAATGAGCAAACTCACTGCTAAAATGAACAAATAGCAGTTTAGTAACACTGAATAGATTTTGGTCAAGACAGACTATCATAGAAGTATAATTAGAAGGTATTGCAGAGCATAAATGATATCTTAATGAATTGGAAAAATAGTACATATGAGAACTACATAGTGAAAGTTAATCATTGATAGAGAACGATTACAGATTTATGGAATTTCACAAAATTCAGCCATTGCAAAAGGAGAATGGACTCAGTGGTTAGCAATGCATTTCAAAATAACTTCAGTCAGGTCAAGAAAAACATGACTAATGATTTAGAGTAGAGGACCTGGGACCATGTGAAACCCTGATGACATTATTTGAATTTTTCTAGGACTTCAGATGAAAATATTTGAAGCTTGAGGTTTTCAAATGTTAAAAAAGGGCTGGGCCCAATAAGGCTCAATTATCTGTGGCTCAAGTATCTGTGGCACCACCTCGACAACCTATTACGTTGAACTCTGTGGAACAAAAGACCCTCTCAGCATTAAAAATTCATAAGCAAATATAAAAAGAGAAACTAGTTCTTAAAGACTACTATATGCTGACTGTCCTAAACAGCAGAAAACATGAGTACTTATGAGCATGCAAATAAAAACTACAGGCACAGAAAAAATGGAAAGAAAATCTAAGCACTTCCAGAGAAGTAGATAGGAAAGTAAGAGAAGTAGAGAGGAAAGTAAGAAAAGACAAACCGGCTCATCAAAAAATGATGCTTCCCATTGAAGCTCAGGGTTAAGCAGTGAGACCTAAGAAAGAGAAGAAGTTGTCAGCATATCAGTCTTTAACTCAAGAGAGTAATGGGTTTCCCATATATTATGAAAACAGACACTGAAATCATAACAAGAGCTACTAGCAAGATAAAGGGCACAACTTTAATTGATTCTTACAGAACTAATAGCAAAAGCAGCAATCGATCCAAAGCCAACAAGAGAGTTCATATTTGGTGATCCCTTTGTGAATGCCCAAAGGCCATCAAAGAGCAGGTCTGTAACATAATTTATTTCGGTTAGTAATGAACTAAGATGATAAACTACATAGTTCCTATCTACATAACTGCCAAAAAATGATGCTAGTATTGGGGGAAAAAACAGCATGGTGCACTAAGCTCCCACTAATGCATGAAGTCCATGGAAAGGTCCCACCCACATTTTCATTTGACTACTTGACACACTAATAACCTGCAAACTGAAAAAGGATTCTCTATACTACTCATAATAACAACTTTAATCGGCTCTCTTCCAAGACTTAACTGCAGAGATGACAGTCAAAATTGGACATCAAATACAATCACATGATCATACCCATTTGATTTAGTTAACCTCCACAGTTAACTAGAAAAAGTAACAAAGGAGCATAAACAAATAACAAAAAAGACAAAAGATAAATGGAGTAGAAAGTAACAGCCAATTAAGAAAGAAACAAAATAGAATAAACAAGTAGTGATTAACCTCGTCCAGGTCCTAATAAAGCCCCAACTGCCAATCCAGCTTTGACATAAGAATTATGCAGTATATCCAACATTGAACCTGTACCAAAGTAGATCAACTAGTCTAAGTTATCCAGAATAGAAAATTTCATCAAACACTAGCTATTTAGCCTTTGGTACAGATATTTGATATAATATTGATCATTATGGGACTGGATGCTTCTTTCCAAGCAGAATTGGATATCATATTGATCATTATGGAACCGGGTAAGAGAATTTGCGTTTTTTCTTTTCAACATTTTTTACAAACTGTTAAATCAAGTGTTCAAATCGTTGTTGTTCTGAACTAGCAAGCATGTATATTCACTCAAGAAATGAATTGTGCATCTTCTGCAAGTTTACCGTGAATATGAATGCCAAGAGAGTGCAATATATGAGTAGCGTGAGTTCCACAGCATAAAGCAACCAGAGTCCAAGCGAAAGCCACTCGGTTACGACTCTCAACAAGCAACGCCTCCTTTTTCTTCACCTTTTCCTTCCACTTCTTCACCTTGGCATCGATTCCTAACCCAGATGGCCTCTTCTTCGTCGGAAAACCACATTCCGTCAACATCTTAGCCAACTCTTGAGCCGCCAAACCAGTCTCAGCTGCATCGGCTTTCAACTTAACCGCAGCTGTCTCGGTCAACATATTGACCACAGCCGAGTCAACTCTGTCGTCCGCTGACAAGATCGCCTTGACACGTGAGACACACGCGCCGCACATCATGCCGCTCACGTCTAGTAGCGCCGTCGTCTCATCATTTTTCAACTGTACCTGCTGCTCAGTTCCGCTCGCCGGAACTTTGAACTCAACAGCCTTGGCGAATACGGCATTGCGCCGCAGCAATAGCTGACTACTACGACGTCGTTGATGGATGAGAGGATTGAAGTGAAAGCTGCTGGTACGGCGTCGTTCGTGGTTGACATTGGAGCGAATGAAGTTGGATGTGAGGTTGTGATCGTGTGAGAGAGAGAATCGGAGGAGATTGGCCGTCATGGTTTCTCCGGTATTGTAGAAATCGGAGAAATGAAAAATGGATATGAGAGAGGAAATGAAGGAACTAGTGGCGCATAGTCAATATTTCATGCATACAAATGACACGTAGATTTGAATTCTTGCTGGATGAAATGAAATGAAAAAAACGTGTGATCCAAACTTATCTTTATTTCTAGAGTTCAACAAGTTGCTTGATTGGGGTTGTACATGGGCATGCTAAC
The DNA here is from genome assembly GCA_037074985.1 of Solanum bulbocastanum. NCBI lineage: Eukaryota > Viridiplantae > Streptophyta > Magnoliopsida > Solanales > Solanaceae > Solanum > Solanum bulbocastanum. The sequence continues at coordinate 33,805,540 of CM073604.1, forward strand.
TTCAACTTTCAAAGATCACTGCTTAAATTTTGTACTTAAGATTCTGGGTATATTTTTTATTTCAAAATTAATGAGCTCTTTTTATTTTATTAATCAGACATGTTAATAAAATGTTTAATTAATGAAGATGTGGAAGATGATGGTGATTATTTTTCAAAATCAATTCAAAGTTATAGCATAGGCACAATTATTTTCTAAAGTTTTATTAATGACTATAAAAGAATGGACCATATGAATTGAAAACTCTATTATTGAGATTTCTACAGGTCTTTATTATTTCTTTAAAATATGATTTTGCTGTCAGTTCAATTTAATGGTCTTTCGAAATTTAGTATTTTATTATGTTTGGAATAAATTTATTTTAGATTTTATAAATAAATATAATTCATAAAACTTGAAATTTATTTAACATTTATTAGTGAGATTATAATATAAGAATACATGAAATCATTCATTTTTATATTGAACTTGCATATGAAGTATAACCCTATATATATTCTTCTTCAAATAATAATAGTGATATATATGAAATATAAGATATCTTTAAATATTTGGTTGAATTGGTAGGTAGAGTCCTTAATTCTTTTGCCTCCATGGTAGGTGGGATTAGAATGAGATATTATTATATGATGTTAATCCCTGCTTTTTAAGACCAATAATAGGCAATTTTATGAAGTTAATCCCTGCTTTTTAAGACCAATAATAGGCAATTTCCATTGCATATGGGTAGTTAACACCCATGACCCATGTGTACCACATGCATTTTTTTATTCAAATCAATGCCTATCTTTGATTTTCTGTTTTTTTTTTCCCCAAAGTCAGATGGCATTACAATTAATGAGAATTGAGAAAGAGTATTTGTTTAATCAGGAAATATCCTAAAATTCCTTCAACTCAGGCGGCAAGCCCTTAAAAACTGATATTGTTTATATAAGATTATAATAAAATGATTATATATATATATAGGACATGTTTTTTTGCCTTTTCATTTCTTGTTAGTTTAGTCATTTCTCACTTGGTAATTTACCTCTAATTTTGAACCCATGGAGGAACTTCTAATGGTTTGACCAATATCTTAAAAAATATTTGTCTTATTTGACAGATTACCTCCATTGCATTTTGACTAGTATAAGCTTCACAAAAGGATGCTATGCACAGAGTCACCAAAATTATACAGGAGTCAGTATTATCTAGTGTTACCATCATTATAACAAAATGATTATTTCTTGGTTTTATTCTATAGTTTGGGATATAATCTTCATCAAGTTTCAATGTTAACTTCACTATTTCTGGTAGAGAAATAGCTTCATCAAGGGTGTGCTTGGCATGTCGAAAATATTTTCCAATTTTCTCATGTTTGGTTGGGTAAAATTTTTGGAAAATGTTTTCCAAATCAACTCATTTTCCTCAAATTTAAAGAAAATGATTTCCCTTCAAAAATTACGGGAAACATTTTCCAAAACACTCCTCCAACTTCATATTACCATTTTTTTGTTGAAAAAATAAACGAAAAGGGGCTAAAATACCCTCAAAGTATTGAAAATGATACACAACTACCCTTCATCCATCTATTGGCTCCAAAATACCATCTCCGTCCACCTATTGGCTCACAAATATCCTTCTCATCCACCTTTGGGTCCAATTTTAGCCACTTCATTAATGGAGCACCATTTAAATTAATTAAATAATCATTTTAATTACGTGGCGCTCAACCATTGATTGCAATTTAATTATTTAATATAATTTAAAACCCACCCATTTTTAACTAAACCCGCCGGACCCAATACAAAAAGAACCCAATATTTTCATATGAGTATTTCTCCTTGTTTGATTTTTTTGTCACACCCTGAGCCTACACCCTGGGCGGGACTAACACTCGAGAACCATTGTTAGCCCCAAGCGAACCCTGGCATGGCTTACTTACTCAGCGGAAGACTTAACTTAACAAGATAAACCCAAACAAAACTTAGAATGTTATAAAGAAAACATTTAACTAGCCAATAAGATAAACCCAAACAAAACTTAGAATGTTATAAAGAAAACATTTAACTAGCCAATAAGGCAAAGTCAAGTCTCAACATAAGATAATGAAAATGAAAAGACTAAAGAACTAACATTTGACTATTTATGAAGCCTCTAAACCAACTAATATGGATGTCGGGACAACAACGACGACATCCTAATGAACTATAACTATTGAAAGCAATAAAGGGATTCTCCAGAAACAAGGAGGCTCACCAATAAGTCTGGAGCTCAACTAGAATCAACGATGCGCTGGATGTTAATCCTCTTTACCTGTATCTGTATCATTAACAGATGCAGGCCAAAGGCATCAGTACATTGAATGTACGAGTATGCGAGGGGAATTCTAAAACAAGACATAAGCTTGAAAGGAACTGAAGAACTTACCTTACTCAACTCAACTCAACTTAACTGAACTCATTTCAATATAAAGCAGTATAAAAACAAGTGCAATATAAATAAAAGTTTTTAAACCATGGATGTCAATTCTGTGTGTATGCAAAGATACAATATAACTTTGAGATATATGTAAAAATACAAATAAACTATTTATATAAGAATATAATTATTTCTGTGGGAGTTTCTCTAACTGACAACCATCACGTAAGAGCTATTGTGATCATACAATATGTTGCCTCGCGCTGCCAAGGCCGTCTTATACCTTGTCGATAGTATAGAACCTGACTACTAAGTGGATCCACTATTCTATGCTAAAAAACACTAAGGAATCATCTAAAAAGTGTGACCCTTTTCTACCCATGATGGCTACATGGTTTATGTGGGCTGTGAGTTGTCTGAACTCTCCCCCATATCGGTGCTCAATACTACTCCCAAAATATGATACTAGCTCTTATGTTTAAAAACATACTTTTTTCTGTGATTTGAGACAATTAATCAAAAACTTAGCGCAAAGGCTATCTTGGAAATTAAAATTTCCCCTCTTGCTTAATTGTGAAAGAGTTTACTCTTTTTTGAAAACTAGCTCAAAGGCTCTTTGGAAATCAAGGTTTCCTTCTCTTGTTTAAATGTGAAAACATTTTAAATTCTTTGGGAATACATAGTCCCCATATACTTTTGAAGAAATGAACTTCAATCTTTACTCTTTACTCTTTACTCAACTTGAACTTTAAGTCTTAAAACAAAGTTAAAATATTTGAAAAAAACTTTTGGAAAACTCTAAGAACTTCTCTTGACTTTGATCTTAACTTTCCTTGAATTGGATTATGGATTCAAGGTTCATGATCTCATGTTTATGGATGATTTCATGATGTTTAGACATACCTTAGAGTGTTGGAATCAACTAGAAACCATAGTTACGTTGCGAAGGAACTAGTATGAAAAGATGGGGAAGAATGGGAAGAACTGGCGTCCCTGGCACTCTGAGAGGCGCGAGGCGCCAGCCTTAAAACTTCAGAGGCTAGGGTGGGGCACTCTGGCTGGCGCGGTACCCAGAGCCCAAACTTCAGCAGCCCCTTCCTGGGGCTCTAAGAGGGGCGACGCCCTAGGCTATTGCCCAGGTACCTTCCGACTTTTCTTCTTCGTTTTTCATCTCTAAACCCCCTATTTCAACTTAGTTCTTTCCCCAAACACTTAGAATCAGCTATACCATCAATATATGAAAGATTATAATTGAATTCACATCTAAAAATCATGCATTCGCATCAAACAACTCCTCAACAATTCAATAGAACTTCAATAAACCCATCAAGAACTCAATTTCTAAGCTTTCAGAATTTAAATTCACTGAAATAAATCATGATTGGCACGTGGGTGAACTAACCCAAAGTTATGTGATCTCACATACCTCATAGGGATCACCTCTAACGAAATCCACAAGCGATTCTTGAGGAACTTGACGATTCTTGCTTCTTCTCTTCTTCTTTTTCCTTCTCTAAAACCCTAACTCAATATTGTAAAAGCGTAAATTGAATCCTATCAGTTTAGACCCCAATTAATTACCCAAAAAATGAAATTAAGTCATGGGGTATGGAAAAAATCATAATGCCCTTCTAACATCCGAATTAGACTTTCCTTAATTGAACATCCCAACTTCAAATGGGTATATCTCAATCATACGAACTCGAAATCGCGCAAACTCGGCGGTGTTGGAAATATTATTCCAAGATCTTTCCTACGATATCTGAAAACACACCTAACTCATCCTGAGCTAGGAGTTATGGTCATTTGAAATTGACCAAAAACTCAACTTAACATACTTAACATATTTTCCAGATTTTTATATTCTTTCCAAAAATGACTATTTCCAATTCTTAACTTCTTCCTAGTTATTTAAATTTGCGAGATGTTATATTTTTTTGATCTATTTGAGTGGTTTTGTGGGATTTTCATTTTTATGATTGTTAGCTGTAATAAGGAAATACAGATTTATACTTTGAAGTGAAATTGCGTTTATATCAAGGGTGTTGTTGATATTGTTGTGCAGGTTTTCGTACTTGATAATTAGAAAAACATCAAACCAAAAAACTTGATTGATTAAGGTGTTTTAGTTATTACGTTGTATTTGCTAAAAGTTAGAGGCTTGCCCCCCCCCCCCCACACACATATAGGTATTCATGTTTCGTGTTGAAACTATTGTATTCAGTCGAACTCGTATGTGATAAGCTAGATTATGCCATATGAAAATATTGAGTTCTTTTTGTATTGGGTCGGGCGGGTTTAACAAGTATTGGGGCGGGTTTAGTTAAAAATGGGTGGATAATGGGTGAGTTTAAATTATATTAAATAATTAAATTGCAATCAATGGTTGAGCGCCACGTAATTAAAATGATTATTTAATTATTTTAAATGGTTCTCCATTAATGAAGTGGCTAAAATTGGACTTAAAGGTGGATGGGGAGGGTATTTGTGAGTCAACAGGTGGATGAGGAGGGTATTTTGGAGCCAATAGGTGGATGAGGGGCAGTTGTGTACCATTTTCAATACTTCGAGTGTATTTTAGGCCCTTTTCCAAAAAATAAATTTAAAGTTTATTTTTAAAAAATATTTTCAAATTCAATTTTTATGTTTTACCCCCTCCCCCCCTCAACCCTCGCTGGCCCCCTAACCCCACCAAAAAATAATAATTTAAGTTTGTTTTTAAAAACTATGTTCAACTTCAATATTTTATTTGTTTACCCCACCATTACCCCTACCCCAGCCCCCCTCCCCAAAAAAAAAAAAAAAATTTAAAGTTTGTTTTAAAAAAATATTTTCAATTTTCAATTATTATTTTTCACCCCACCCCACCCCCACTACCTATCCCCCACCCCATCAACCCCCATCCCCCCAAAAAAATTTAAAAAAATTTAAAGTTGTCATAAATAAAAGAAAAATATTAAACTAAAATAACAAAGAAAAGAAAAGAGAGAGTTGTAATTATGTTTTTGCTTCTCTCTTTGTATATCTTTATTTCACATAGAATGGAAGGCTTTATAAGCCTTCAAAATTGGAGTAGTATATTTGCTACAGTGATCTACTTGGCCTCCAAGATGAGTGGGCCCATCCACATGTACATCCAATTCTTTGTTTTACAACACTCCCCCTTAGATGTTCATGTAAAAGAAAAATTCTAGTAAAAGAAAAAATATGTATGGTTATAATTAAGATGCATTGTTTGCTTCCTCATTACAAAATGCTTGAAGGATGATATTTGTAAGCTGATTGTGAGAACCTTGCAGAGCTACTAGTAAGTTACTTATAAGAACCTGCTTGTGCAAGTTATTTATAGGAACTTGTTTGCGGAGCTACTTGTAAGTTGCATAGATGTTGTTGTGGAGTTGTTTGCAAGTTGTCTTCTTGATTTCAAGTTTATCTAGAAAACTGTGTAATGGACATCACACTATGACGTATTTACTATTCATTGGAGTTCTTCCATAAATTATGTCTCGTTAAAACCTTATTAGGAAAAATCCTGTGGGAAAAAGTCCTAATGAAGGAAAAAGAGTATGTATATCTTTGTAATACGCTTTGAGAGTTGTCTCATTAAAAACCTTACTAGGAAAACCCAGTAGGACAAAACCTTGGTTAAGAAAAAAAGAGTGCAGCTCGTAATTACTCCCCTTGATTAAAACATCATTTAATTCTTGTAAAGGATGTCTCTCAATCTTATACTTGGTTTTCCAAATATTGATATTGATTGTGTCTTTGTGATCAAATCACATTCATAAAGATGTTGCATCATTGAGCTTATCTTGATATATCGTTTTCTTATCCCTTGGATATGTTGAGTTCATCCAAATACATTTTTGACAATCACTTAGTTTGTGACCTCATTGACGTAGACAAATTGCTCATTTGACTTGTTTTAGCAATATCCAAATAATAAAGACTTTCATGATAATAATATTGACAATCTTGTAGGATAATACGATATGACAATATTTCCACACGAAAACATACATCTCTTTTGAGATCAAACTTGGTATACGTCAAATGATTTCCTGCAGTTTCATAACCAATAAACTTTGACAAGATTGGTTAGAATAAATAAATTTATAAATCAATATTTGATTCACTTTGATATCTCTATCGATGAGAGTAATGTTATATTTGCATGCACATTAATAAAATTATTATACCATGAATAATAATCGCAGGATACATAAATGCACCAATTGCACTATGACATGGTACTTTCTAATCATTTTAATGGAATAAAAAATTGATCTTTATGTTAAGCGATCTCACATTCATTGGGGTACTATTCAATGGAATCGCTTTTGAACCTTTTAAATCTTTCAGGAGTTTTCATATAATATTTACTGTCTAGCTAGACATGATAATCACTCATTATACGTATTCAAGTTTTCATATATTGTCAGACTGAAAGAAATTTCATTGCATCCACCATAGGAGAACACATCTCCATATAACAATGTCAGAACTTTTGCGAAAAACCTTTATATCTCAAGACACAAGCCGTACTTTATATTTTTACGGTTTCACTTATTGCATAATAATTTATTTGTACCCCACTGACATTATATTTTGGTATATGGACAATAAGTCCAAAACATCACTTTTCCAAGTGAAATGAAATATACTTGAATTGTATTTTCTTTTGTCCAATCATTTATCTGTCAACTTTCGACAGATTTAATATCAAGATCCTCATCACCATTTATAATTTTGAGCTCTACATTATATTTAAGATATCGTTGACGGATATTTGATATCGATTTTAATCTGACATAACTTTTCGAGCTCTCTTTATTCTTTCATCATTTTCAAGTACCTGAACCTTTGCCAATGTTTTATAAAGCATTATGTCATGGTGCTATTTTTAAAGCACTTGCCTCATTATTATGACAATCTTGATCATTTGCTTCTCTTCTTTTTCTTCTTCAAGATATTTTATCTTTCGAATCGATTTATCTATTACGCTTCAGGCGTACCACAAATTATGTCCTTAAAAGATTTTTCTTTGGAGCATTTATTACTAGATTATATCATAGAGTGAGCAAATACTTCTGACAATTGACTTAAATTATCTTTTCAACAAGGATCATACCAATGATAATTTATTATTTATAACTTATTTTTCCAGTTGCTTATCATGTCTCCTCCTAATGTTAGAGAATCTAACATTCACCCAACCTTATTTGGGGACTCATCTTTGTGTATTGCATAGTGGTGGCACAATTGAATAATATACCACATATTTAAATTTCTAGATGAGAATTATTTTGGTTCCTGGCGTTGAACCAATTGTGATAGGGGAATCTTGTTCACTTGATATGTACAAGTGTTGCTATATTTTAAATAACATATCCAATGCCAAATTTCTTTTGAGAGTTTTGTTCTCATAACCAATGGTTTAGCTATAATTGGAGGCATATAATTTCTGCTTAAACCACTTTGTATAAACCAGCATCATCAATATAATTTTATAATTTGAAATGTGCTTTTGATTTAACAATTTGAGCAAATAACCTTTGCAAAAATAAAATTGCAAGTTGATAATAAAGCACATGTGACCATAACATGGATGCATCTGTTAAACTCATTTAATAGTAAATGGTCCACATGGCAGGTGAACGGGCCCATATTCACCTTTTTATACATTTTAAAATTTCGGGAGATACAACATCAACCTTAACTGGTACAATGATAATTTTATCATAAGAACAAACGACGCAAGAGAATTATTGAAGAATTTACTATTTTTCAATACGTATAACCACATGAATTCTTATTTATTTTCGTATCGTATTTGAACTGGAATGGTCATCACCTGGTCATGCCAACTGATATTTATTTCAATAAACTTCTAGTTTATTTTGCATGTGATTCCTTCATCATGCTCAAACTTATTTACCACAAACAATATGCAAATGTGGCTTATCTTTCACATAAATATTTATAACCCACTTTGATTGTAGTAATATGAAGATCTTAAATCTTTCCATATTTTATAGACTAAATATTTATTTATTTTTGACTATTTCTTTAAAACTTTTAAAAAAGTTTCTTTTGGGACTTACTATAATTTCAATACCATGGGCAATTTTATTTTCTTTGGATAGTAGCAAATTAGCTCACCAAAGCTCACAATTAACATTGGATACTACTACATATTTCATAACATTATTTGTGTGGTAAACATCTCTTTCAAGGACAAATTTATATCATTATTGTCATGGTCAAAATCATTACAAGCAAAACTTGTTTCTTGATTTACTTTTGTCATTAGTATCTTCACCCTTTTGTTTAATATTAGGCAAAAAAATTTTGACGTAAAGAGATACATAATCAATGACAAATTTTTGTGGTCAAGAATTATTTTCTTCTTTTGCCATTTTGATAGTTCATAAAAAACGTACCACAACATTTGTGATGTACTAAAAGTACTTGACCAATGACCATTTGTACCAACATAAAATTTCTTTATTTCTCTCTAACCTCCCATAGGGGTGAGTTGTGGTATTTATTAAATCATACATGAGTATGTCTTTATTTATAATTTTCATCATCTCTTGACACATTCATTTTCAAGAATGGTCCACTTTTCATGATACTTACCACAAGTCACATTCTCTTCAAGGAATTGACCATAATCATATATACATGCTTTATAATTATTCCTTTCATTAGAAGTTCATTGTCATTCTTTGAAATTTATCATATTCATATGACATCACTTTTGAAAGTCAAGTGTATCGCCGCTTTTTCATCCTTTTCTTTGACGGAGGATTTATAAACTTATCAAATTATTAGGTCTCATAACAAACATGTTTCTAATGACCTTTCATACCATTTTGATGACAAAAATTACCTTCATATTTTGAAGGACTACTTGGAAAAATTATAGTGTTCTTCATTTTTACCACAATGATGACTATTATTATTTTGTCTTTTGTCACACCCACATTCATTATACAATTTAAATAGTCATCTTTTAGACTTATCATGTACTGTTACCACATTCATTTTTGAGAATGGAGCAAACTCATGTGTTTCATAATTTTCATCAAGAACACATTAGTTTGCTCAGTCATCATTATGTTATCACTATGGTGCATCAGGACTTAAATTCAATATCTTACCCTCTTGATTTGATGAAACTTGAATTCATCATTCTTCCCTTAACCAATGAGGTAATAAGCCAAGATGTAACATGACTCACCCATATGCCTTTAAAAGAATATTATGTTCACTTATAGAAACAAAATAAATTTGCTTCTTTGTACTTCAATTCTCTTCTGAAACAAAATTGTTAGAATTACACAAATCAAAGTCTAAAATTGTTGGGATAAAATAAATTAATGTATTCAATCTTTATATAACACATGTAATACAATAAGTCATTCATATAGAAAATATTCAATGTAAAAGTCGAAACATGAAGCTTAAAATGATTTCTTCATATTCTATTGGAAATAATTCTAAGACAAATTCTTTTCAAGTTATAGTTTTTTCCTGTTTTTTTTCAGTACAACTCCTTTACAAGGAGGGAGTGAAATTGTTTTAATAATTGCAACTTTCCTTCAATGACCCACATAACCTTTAAAAGGAAAAAATAATATGAGATTTTAAAAAATGAAGAATATACAATCAGATCTCAATTAAGACATAAGAATTGAACAATAATACCATTCTTTTTTTAAAAAAAAATTAAGAAGTATTTCCTTCAATTTATTGATAAGTATGTGATTCAATATGAATCTTATGTGAGACATTTATTAATTGTCGGTAATATAAATATATTGATGATAAAAATCAAATTCTTTATGTGGTTCTAAAGAGAGTAACATCATAACAAAAATCAAATCCAAACTTGACTTACCTTGACTCTCATCTTCCAAAATGTGTTTGTATAAATATCTTAAAGCCACATTAAATTATTCATGGTGGCAGATTGCAATATCAAGATCTTCAAGAATCATACTCTATTATCACAAGAACAAGAAACAACACAACTTGATTAAATTCTTAAAATTCATATTATATATTATTGACCTTTTCAACTTCAAGAATCATTTTAAAGAACTTACTAGCACTAGTTCAATTAGTACAATAATTTCATCTCACCTCAAGAAAATTGCCGATTAGAAGTAGCTATAGATTTATCCAAAAAGAATCAAGAATAAATGAATTTTAGTGAAGAATATAAGAGAATGGAATCAATATGAGATTATATCAAACATATTACTTTTAATCATCCAGATCCATAAATTTATAAACTACTCAATGATGATCGTTTTTTTTTTCCTTAGTGAAGAAATTAAATAAAAAAACTTTGGAGTAAGAAATCAAAAAATATGGTTAGAACTTTGTGCAGATAACGTGCTATAAATAAAAGGAAAATATTAAACTAAAATAATAAAGAAAAGGAAAGAGAGAGTAGTAATTATGTTTTTGCTTCTCTCTTTGTATATCGCTTTGTAAGCCTTCAAACTTGGAGTAGTATATTTGCTACAGGGATCTACTTGGCCTCCGAGATGAGTGGGCCCCATCCACATGTACATCCAATTCTTTGTTTTACAACAAAAGTTCATTTTTAAAACTCCAATTTGAATTTTTATTTTTCATCCCACACCCCCACCCCCCAGCACCCCCCAAAAAAAATAATTAAAGTTTGCTTTTAAAAAATACTTCCAATTTAAATTTTTTATTTATTCACCCCACACCACGCGTACCCGCAAACATCCCCCCATCCCCTCCAAAAAAAATTAAGTTTTTTTTAAAAAAATATTTTCTATTTCAATAATTATTTTCTATTCTCTATTAAAAATAAAAGATATTTTCTCAAAAATATTTTTCATTCATAAATTAAACACTAAAGGATATTTTTCGAAAAATATTTTCTACTCACCAACCAAACATGAGAAAATAAGTAAAAAATCTACTTGTTTTCTTTCATATCAAACACATCCCAAATGTAACTTGATCTCTTAATCTATTCGCATATTGGCTAGTTGATCAACAGTCATATTTCCCACTCAGTATGTGTGGACAAAAACAAAATAACACTACTTGAGAGGTGAACAATCCGATCAATGGCATGTTGGATCTGTCAAGATGCTTTCGTTTTGCTGTTAATCATGTTAATAATCAACTGGGAATCAGATTCCACCATCACATAAAATCTTCTGCAAATACACAGTTTCACGCCCTGTAAAAGAGCTTTGCCCTCGACCATATTATTCAACACAGGCCAGGACAGAGTAACCAACGTTGGCCCTAATGATACAACAACTTCCTCTAGAGCTTCCCGATTCCATTTACAACAATCATCAATGTTTAATTTTAGCCAGTCAAAATCAGGCTTATTCCATTTAAACGGTTCACTACTGATTACTTGTTTTGCCTTTTCCACTGCATTACACATCAAATTTCAGGCATTGGGAAATTGGCTATAAAAATTTTGGTCATGTTTTCACACACTTGCTGAATAATATAACTCTGCCGGACAAGTGAACATTATCATACCTAGCAAGCACATCTATTTTTCCATATCTCCCAGCATATAACAGTTGGGAGGCATTGAAATAGCACTGCATGGATACCATTATTAGTTTAAGATAGCCACTAAACATGAGTAATTGTTTTATGTTACCACCATTTCTAAGTACCATACAACAACTTTGACCAAAGACCCAAAATGTTTTGCAATCTGTCTTGAACGAAAAAAAGATGCATGATAATATCTTCATTATGAGTAGTACAGAAGGAACATTTAGATCATAGCATCATAACAAATATTTTGTATCACTTCAAAACAATGATGGATTCGGTTTTTGAAGTTTATGGATTCCTACAATAATTTCAATTTAACATAAAATAATAACTAGGTTCACAACCGACTATGAATAAAATTTTATGTTTCTCTTAATTAATACAAATACATGGTATGAACAAAAGATACTGGTCCCCTGAGCGCATACCTTAACGGCTAGATCTGCCCCTGCTTCAAACCTAAGAGTGATGTTAGCCCATATGTTTAGGCTTTTGTTATTGAGCCTATTTCTTATTAGGTTAGGTTTATTTAATAGATTCCTATTATGTTAGGTTTAGTTAATGGATGCTTATATATAGCCTTCCTATTCTTTTTGTATTTAGACTAATTCTATTATATTGTAATATAACTCTTGCCTCTTGTTCTTCAATTAAAATAGTTCGGTTAGCATGGTATTAGAGCCTCTATAATCTTGGTAAGCAATCAAAGAGTTTCTACTACCGGCGGGTGGCTATTATCCACATATGCCGCCTGTCTGGCCAACGATTATGTTAGCAAAAGTTGGGTCACTGTGTATCTTTCTGGTGACTATTTTTTCATATCAGAGCTAAATCGATCCATGCTTCTTGATTTGTTGGTTGAAGATTTGGTAGCGGTCATCTGTTGCGCGGATCGAACTAGGGTTCGTTTTTTGATTTGTTAGAACTAGGGTTTGTTTTTTTGATTTGTTCGAACTAGGGTTCAGTTTTTTGATTTGTTCAAACTAGGGTTCGATTTTTGATTTGTTCGAACTAGGGTTTGGTTTTTTGATTTGTTCAAACTAGGGTTCATTTTTTTGATTTGTTCGAACTAGGGTTCAATTTTTTGATCTGTTCGAACTAGGGTTCGGTCTTGATTTGCTGCTTCCGCCATGTTCTTGATTGCTGCTGCTGTTTGTTTAAATCGATTCGATTTAAGGTAGTTTAACTTTTGTTTTGGAATTGTTCGTTGCTCTGTTTGCTTGACGAAATTTGGGTTGTATTGTGTTGTTTAATGATGGGTATTGAGTAAAAGTTTGGATCTTTATTATTAAAAGGGTTGCTTTATTTGTTCCCTTTTGCCCCTTTAGTTCTGTGGTGATTTGGGGGGGTTTGAAAGTTCAATTTGGTTTGTGGGATTTGTTGAGATTGTGTTAAGTTGGGGTAATTTGAGAGATTTTTTGGAAGAAACTTCTAGAATTGTCGAACAAGCGAAGGAGTTGCAAGACACAACTTCTTCTTTGATCTCGAGAACTACTCGTGAAGAGGATTCGTTAAGGCAGAAAGCTAAGTCGCTTGATTTGTGCGTTCAGGGGCTTCGTTCAGCTGTAAGGAAGAGTAAATTGGATCCTAATCAAGCTGAAAAGTTGGAAGAGGAGTTGTTTAAAGCTAGCTATGTATTGAGTGAGGGAGATACTGCAGCTTTTCTTCTGAGCAAATCTCATGGAGGGTTTTTGAGGATGTTTTTGGGGCCAACCAATGTTCGAGCTAATAGAAAGGATGTGCAACTAAAAGTGAAAGAGGAATATAGTAGTTTCAGGGACAGGACATCATATCTATTCCTTCTTTTCCCATCGGTGCTACTAGTCTTGAGGTCTTGGATGTGGGATGGATGTTTACCAGCATTGCCAGTCCAACTTTACCAGGACTGGTTGCTTTACCTCTACACAGGTTTGGCTCTGCGAGAGAACATTTTGAGAGCGAATGGAAGTGATATTCGTCCATGATGGATAAAACATCACTACTATGCTATGGCCATGGCACTTATGTCTTACTTGGGAAATAGAAAGAGAACCTAACTGTTCACAGAAGCAGATGGGTATGCAACTGTTCCTGAAATGGGCTATCATGCAAGGCGTTGCAATGCTCCTTCAAAATAGATATCATAGACAAAGACTGTACACTCGTATTGCATTAGGAAAGGCCAGGAGAATAGATGTTGTGTGGGGAGAGAGACTACTGAAGTAGACGGTCAATTATTGTTGCTCTTCCCTGTACTATTTATCTTGCAGGGATTTGAAGCATATGTTGGAGTCTTGTTTCTTAAGACAACATTCATTGGTGTTGTTTCTGAGTGGCAGGTTGTTACCTGTGGGATCCTTCTGATTATCATGGCAGCTGGTAATTTTGCCAACACAATGAAGACTTTTGTGACAAACTCTCAATGATTATTGCTGTTGCATTGTGAGTTTGAGGGGGATGTTAGCCCATATGTTTAGGCTTTTATTATTGGGCCTATTTCTTATTAGGTTAGGTTTAGTTAATGGATTCCTATTAGGTTAGGTTTAGTTAATGGATGCTTATATATAGCCTTCCTATTCTTTTTGTATTTAGACTAATTCTATTATATTGTAATATAACTTTTACCTCTTATTCTTCAATTAAAGTAATTTTGTTAACAGATTCAACATAAATGATTGTTATGTAGTCTTTTATGCTCAGTCCTTCTCTTTCCTATTTAATGTAAGAGTTGATGTCTCTATCAAAATATGATTTCAAGTACAAGCAGAAATAGCCTAGATTATGTTCCAACATTAGAATGGTTGATACTACTGACATTAAGACTTGAAAACTGTGGAATAATATATAATTTGACATATTATTGGGCATTCAATTTTTAACACTTAAAAGAGGAGAAATCTCTCACTAATGAACGTATCCAGCAAATAAGATACAACTGCGTGAAGGTAATGGGGTATATATCTCAAAGTTCTAGACCATCAGGCAGAAATAGACTCCATCATGAACATGAAAGAAGGCTGGTTTGCCAATGGTCAATCAGAAAGCATCATATCTATGTGTTATTCTGAAAGGACAAATGATCATAATAAGCGAGCACCATGAGACGGGTACAGCCAAATTCTAAATGAAACCCATTCAACATCTGAGACGAACAAATAGGTGCCTTAAAATGAATTAGGTTCTCCATTTGACGTTATGGTGCTTGATGGACAAGGTACAATCTTGGAAGCAAAAACTTCATAGCAACAAAATATGGAATATTGACATATTGAAAACCCCAAAATAAAAATCTCAGAGAAACTAGCAGTTTGAGATTATAGAATAGAGTAGCTTCTTCTAACTGAAGACTACACTTTCTTGCTCAATTTGGCCAAGTGTAATTTCAAGATTAATGGGCCTGAAGTGACAATTTTTTACAAAAATCCTTCGACATAAGATATAGCAAAATACCCTGCAATAGATGACAGAAGGAAATGTAGCTAGACATGCCTTGAAAATATGTTATCCAATGATCACATGGCCTGATACTTCAAACACGTCGAGATGAAAAGTCAATTGCATGGTATGGTTGTTGGGTTCGAAAGGTGATTAGGCTTCATGCGGAAGCTTACACTTTCAAATCATATGATAATAAATTAGATGACAAAAATTTATACTAAAAACATAATATTACTATACGAAAGTTAATATAAGAGAGATATTAAAACTATTGAGAGAATAAATCTCCCCATAAACTAAACTCTTAAGCGTCTACATTGTGAAAGTTATTGTGTTTTTTGATATGAGAAGAGGAGTCTTCAATTTATAACGTTCCAAACTTTTCTTCCAAAGAAAGAATAACTCAAATATGGAAAAATATTATATTTTCTTTTCAGAAAAAGTTCAAGCATTTATGATAATAATTTGACTTTTTTTTTCAAGGAAAAAAAATAAACTTCAAATAAGAAAAGAAAATCAAGTAAAACCCTAACAATTTACTATAAGAAATATTGCTCGAGTTCAAGAACAGAACTGCAGAAACCGGAGTGCCCTGAGGAACCAGGATACCGAAACCAATAATTTGGATGACTAATCCATATATTAATTTATTTATTTGGTGGAGCATTTATCCTAACAAAACATTCACAATCTCATAAGAATAACTGAATGAGATGGTGATAATGGCTGACAATGACAGGAATTCATAAACTTTTGATCAAAGTAAAACTTAATAAGGAGAAACCAAGAACGTTGGCAGATTCTCTTCCGGCACATATTGCAGAAAATGATATATCCACTTCATCAGACGCATTCAACCTTCAGTTTAGATATCATAGGTAAGATCATACCTGCATCGAATTCCAATATTCTGCGGTCTTCGTGGGTCACATTTCAAATTCTCAAAGGCATAAACACCCATCAGTTCAGCAGCTTACACAATTTCAAGATCTGTTGTCAGTGCATTACCTATCTACCATTCCACTATCTTCTTGACCAGAGTAAAATTAAAATGCCATTGAGAAAATCAAAGTCAGCAGCATATTTTAATCATCATCGCTCTCCTTTCTCCATTCCTCCTCATCAAATAGATCTTCAAGTGGATCATAAACTACAGTATCTGGTATCTGGTAACAGTTATAGAAAGTCATCCTTCACTTTTTCTCTCAATTCAGGGTACGGAAGTAACCCCTTCAACTTAACATGATAACGTAAAGACATAAGAGGACCAGGAGAGCACCTCATCTCATCTTATATGAAGATATCCACCATCTAGAAAAGCCCTAACAAGATCGCCAAATGTATGTTGATCGAATAACACACCTTCTTTCTTCAAATCTTCCCATATCTTTTTTGTTTCATCTACCTTTTTGTTTCTTGCAAGCATGAAAAGCATATCCCTGTAAAAGAACATGTCTGGCCGATACCATATTTCTTTGCGCACAACCTCGTACAACTGCAAAGTTTAAGAGTAAAAGTCACTAGTATAAACATTATATAAATTATTAATGAAAGTGGATAACTTCCATCTCTATATAAGCTAAAGAAAGAGGTTAGCACTAGGCAAACCTTCCTCTCTCTACTCTAGAATTACCACTTATAGTGAACATCAGGATTAAATATAGGTTGAACATCACATCTCTATTGATTAGGATGAATTTACATCAACGTATAATTGATAATGTTTCAAGCAGGAATCACACATGTTCAATATCGTGAAACACAATGTTACATTTTTTCAAAGGAGTACGAAAGTACAACAATACATAGACATTCTGAACAAAACAAGACTGGAACATTTTTCCCAATACGCAATGAACTCAACGGTTATAGCAAAAATTAGGACACATGAACCCTGTAAAACTAGATATTTTATGTACATATTTTCTAAAATCAATATAATATTATTTGCTAGCACCCATCCTACAAAAACACTAAATGATTCACTTGATTGAAAGTTGAGTTATTTACCTAAAAGGACTAGGAATCAAGTGGTGCACCATCTTTTTATTCAATTTCCTTTATATATTGTACAATAATCAGTTTTTATAACCAAAAAGGGATTACAACTTGGTAGCAGAAAAAGGAAAAAGAAAAATTCAAATTGTTACCCTCATGGAGAGGTAAGGGAGATCTTGTCTTTGGAACTCAACAAGAACGACGACGAGGTTAGATTTGTGTAGACGAGAAACATGGGACTTCATAAACCGCTCAAACCTAACGGCGTTGGAGTGGAAGCACTTAAACTCCTTGGCAATCATTAAACCTTTTTTTCCCATTTCTTTCTTGCGCCTCCATATAAACATACTTGGCCTCAAAGATGACGCTTAACCAGTAATGATTTGTCTGATTTTGCAGTTATGATTTAATATCGATGCTCGCCGCAGAAGACTTTGACCTTGACTCTGCAACTGGTGAACTTCAAGGTGACTCACAAGTCTAAACCATGTAAAAGGGGTCAAATAAGTTGAGTAGTTTTTTCAGTGACACTTTGATCAAAATGTGTCAAAGAAATTTTATTTTTGTTTTTACTGACACTTTAATCAAGGAGGGTCAAATTTATCTATTTTAATTCTAACCTAATTAGTGTAAAAAAGTAGAGAAAATCATTCAAAACTCTTGTCTCTCCAATGTTTTTCTTCCTTGGAAAATTCGACCATTAACAACTTATCGAAATCTAGATTAGATATTCTCATCCTTCACTTCTTTGAAAAATTTAGGACTGCGAACAACACATTATTGATAGTTGGATCTTTTCTTGGGTTAATAAACAAGAAATTATTCTATAGATATGAAAATTGAATTATGGTCTAATGGGACCTACTATTTCTTATTTATGAAAGAAAAATGAGAAATTCATAAAATCTAATTTTTGGGAAATGTGTATGTGTTGTTGTTTTTCAGTGAAAAGTCATTTTTTATTGCTTTTGTTCTTCTTTTTGTGAGAATTTTGTTGATATATTGGTAGAAATATAGCATGTTTAGTTGTCCAACATATAACTCATTTGTTGAAAGAAGTGTCATAGATCATATGTTGGTAGAAATTTAATTAGTTATCTTATGTTGGAACATGTCACTATGTGTTATGAGAACAAAATGGTCATCTGTAGTAACATTTCATGTGTTGTAACAGAAGCTTCATCTGTGGCAACATAAGTATAAATTGATGTTCCTTATTTTTTATAATCAGATGTTAACCTCTTAGTCTTTTTTGTTTACATTGTAGATAAAATATCACATGAAGGTTCATTTGTGGCAACAAATGCTTAATCTTTTGTTGCTTCCTCTTCTAACATCAAATGCTCTTCCTGTCGATGAGAAGGATACAAACATCGACATGATTATTTTTTAATCGTGTTTACGATTTGACAAATACTATTAATGAAATGACATCTAATATTGATGTTCATTCATCAAAGAAAATTTCACAACCTTTAAAAGTTTAGGAGGTTGAAAAAATCAATTTTCAAATTACTATCTAATATCAGAAAAAGAAAAATATAAATGACTACTGCTCCACTGTCTTGCTCAACCTTAAACGACAAGGACAAAGTCGTCACTTATGATGTGCAACAACAATATCCATTTGAAGGTTTTAATATTTTCGACGATGGTCCAACTCAACTAATGTCATCCTTCTCGCAATGGATAAACGTTGGTCTTTACAAGAATCATGCAAAAAAGTAAATTTAATCAACTATTATTAATATTCTTGATGTCCACTAATTAATTATGTTTAATGTATATAAAATTACAAAAAAGACAAGGATGGACACTACTTAGTTAATTGCTCGAGACTTAGATTTGAACAACTAGATTTTGTAGTTGCATTGCCAGAGACGAAAGACTGGTTCTACCTAATGTCCCAACCCAACAGGTGTTGGAATGATGAGGTACAACCATGCTCACTTATCTTATAATTAACACCTACTTATATACAAATAATTGATACATAAGTTGTTGTTGATGCATCTGTGCAGCATGCGAATGCCATTTTTTATTATTTGTGAAAGAAGTCAAAACAACAAAGTAATTCAAAATATTGATACACCACTACTGATTGTTTTTTCAAAATATATATCGACAAGGCCAATGTTGTTCTTAATTATGAGAAGAACATTGTTAACATTATCAAAGGGTTTACTATAACCGCTGGACTGCCTTGGCACCCGACCGATGAGGTTTATGTCTCGATAAATTGTAATGAAGAGTTTCATTGGGTCCTGGCGGTTATTGTATTGAAGGAACGGTGCATAAAGGTGTATGACTCAATGTCCTCATTGAGGATAAACGGAAAATCGTACTGTGAGATTAAAAAATTATCAATAATTTTGCCAAAGTACCTTGAATATAGTGGCATTTTTGAGCAAAAAGATCAAATCAACCGGTCCATTGTTGAATCTTACAAGGACAAGAACAACTCTCACCCATTTGAAGTCAAATATGTTGTTGGTATTGCCCAACATGCGAGTGATAGTCTGTATATATCATATTTTTTGTCTTACCATTTACAAATGTAATGTTATTAATTTTTTAATACATGATACACGATGCAGGGACTGTGGGCTTTTTATTACTGCATTTGCTGAGTTTTTGAGTGATGGACTACAAGTACCATCTTCTGGGATTGTTGCTGAATCTCTTCGCAAGAGATATGCTTCACTTCTATGGAATTATGAAATTTTAAAGGCTCAGAGTTGCTATGTTAGTAACAACGAAGACTCATAGAGGGCTAGACTTATATAATCAAACTTTGTATCTCCCAATGAAAATGTTATGGTTTTTACTAAATAGATTTAGATTTGATGGTTATGTAATACCATTTAAAATCTTTATGTTGATAAGTTCTAAGAAACAATAGGTAAACAATGTTCCATTTTGGATGATATATTAATGATTATGGTTGTTGTTATATTTTTTTTATGTTGGAACAAATGTCAATTATGTAGGAAATTATTTGATATTTGTGACAACACATATAACCTATGTTGGAAAAAATCACACAATTATATGCATGTGTCCCAACAGAAATGTAATATGTGGCAATAAATGTCACTTTGTCAGCACAACTTGAAATTGACATATATTGCAACATTATGTTGCCAAAATAAAAAAAAAGACTTAAAAATGATTAACCATCAATCATCTTCTCTCTCTCCTATATAAAATGACACTTCATATTCACAAAAATTACTTTTCGTTTTTCTGTCTCTCTCTTCTCTTTCGTTTCTCTTGTTTCTTTTTTTATTTTTCTCCATTATTTCTCCATAGATCCACTAGACGTTGCTCTATTTTTCTAAAATATAAGTGTAATTTGTTGAAGTTTCTCTTTCTCTACAATAGTATCACTGCTTGTCATTGCCGATAATTCTTTTTCACATTGATGTATTCTTAAATAAAGTAAAAGTAAATTAGGATTTTGAAATATTTTTTAGTTTTAAATTAGAATGTTTTTAGTGGTTAGTGAGTTTGTTTGTAGGTTGGTTGGTTGGTTGTTATTCTTTTTTTTTTTTTATGAAATAAAACTGTTTCAAAAAATCCTAATTTGTAGTGGTTGAGTTTTTTTTTTTCCTGCTGCATGTGTGCTATTGAATTGAATTTTAGGATATGTGAGTGGTGATGTGTTCTTGTGTTCTTATTGTCCTTGTTAATAAATATTTGTTTTTATTGTTCATGTGGTTGGTTATTGACAATTTTTAGAGCAGTGATAGAGTATTATTTTTACCTCATTTTTGCAGATAAAATGTCTCTTGTGAAAAGAAAAACTATAGAAACAACTCACAGGAAATCAAGGAGTAAGACTGATAGGAAGAAGAAGGTAAATTACCGTCCTCCTTTAGAAGAGCTTACATCCCAAGGAGTTTCTCAAGTAGAACCAAAAATTTCTTCTTCTTCTCAAGTAGAAATGTAAGTATTCCCCTATGAAGTAGAAGTAGGAGTTTCTTGTCATGTAGAAGAAGAAATTATCCCTTCTCAATCCTCTAAGGAAACAAAAAATAGAAGAAAGAGATCAAGTAGATGATTAACCCGAACATGAAGATCAAATAGAGGAAGAAGGACAAGAAAAAATTGAGGATGAGACAGAAAGACAAGAAAAAAAATGAAGTTGAGAAAGAAGAAGAAGAAAAATGATTTTAAGGAAGAAGAAGAACAAAAGATGATAAAGAATACCATTGAGTAGAGGAAGAAAAAGAAAAAGATGACATCATTATTTATATAAATAGCTCTTCATCCTAAGATGTTGTCAAAACTGTCAATGCAAATAATTTTTTTTGTGCATTTTCACCCTAATGCTGCTAAAAAAAATCTTTTGACTCTTTCAGAAAAATACTCTGAGAGAATGATTTGAAAGGTTCTTTTAGAAATAGTTGTTTTGGACAATATCTTGATTTGCCTTTGAATAATAATGCACGTTTTCAAATAAGCATTGTATATGAACTTCTGGAAAGAAGGTCTATGTTTGAGGATAATGAAAAAAGAGGATGAGATTTGGGTCAATTATTGTGACATGCCACTTTGTTTTGATAAAAAAGAGTTTGCCATAATTATTGGTCTAAATTGCCATTCTCTTTTTCAGTTCATTCTTGTTTTTACAACCAAAAAATAACTTTGCAGACAAAAGAAAATAGAAGACGATGAAACAATAAATAATGAACAGTCAATTGAGGAGGACTTGGTGTCCCTTGTTTGCCCAAGCTTCAAAAATTCAGATTGGTATCTTTGTTGGATGACAAAAACTTTTAAAGAAGCACAAGAAGTCATCGTACTTAGTTTGATTTGTACATAATGTACTTATGTCCAAAGATGTCAACAACAACATACCTCTTAACGGAGTGAAGTTCTCAAAGGATATTGAGGCTCTTTCTTGGGATCATGAAAGCTACGAATTGACTGTCACATATTTGTTGGCCCCATTAGCTTCAAAGACAAATAACTTATTGGGTTTTCATTAGCTTTCATGGTAACACTTTTTTTTTTTGGTATTTTTGAATATTTGATTGAATAATTAAACATTTGATTTGTGATATCTTTTCCTTTTTTATTGGCTGGGACATTTGAAGTCATTCCTCATTTGAGGCAACATGTAACAATGAATGAGAGGTTTCAACTCCGACGATCTTGAGATGGTTGACTGCAAAAAAATGTACAAAGTTCTTTAAATTCTTTTAACCTTACTGGTGATGCAGTGTAACTACCTGTTCCTGTTGTTATAGAAAAGCCAACGGGGAAAAATTTTGGGCTGAAAAACTTTTTTGTAGTAACTCGTGATTTTCTAGCCTAGTCCAGAATTAGATGAAATCGGAGTCATGTGAGTCTAGGGAAATCTGGTAATGATTGGGGTGATTTAATAAGGAATTTAATTACATGAGTAGATATCTAAGACGTAATGAATCCATACGACTTTACAGAATCAAATTTGGGTGAGTAGAACTCCCGAACTGATCTTAGCGTGAATGAGTATTTTCTGAGTGTCATGGGATGAAGATGTGTTGTGAAATGGGAGTTTGGGACTCTTAATTCAACTAACTGGTTTCATGCAAGACGCTGTGGCGGGATTATTCCCGCTAGGGTTGGGCCGCTGTGGCGGGATGGTGGCCGTTATGGCGGACCAATCGTGAATTAAGTCGGAAATAAACCCCAAAAATGCCATTATTCTGCAATATTCATTTTTGAGAGCTATGAGAAGACCCCAGGCGATTCTTGACAGTTTTCACCATTCTTGAGGCAAAAGGTAAGGTTTTCGCTCCCCGAATCCGTTTTTCGATCCATAGAACTTAGAATCTCGATCATATATTATTGGGGGAGGGTTTTGAGCTGTTTTGGATGGTGGGAAAAAGCCTTAGCTGTGCTTTAGGATCATAAGTTGGGTCTTGGGTTATTGGGTTTGTCATAATCTGGGTAAATTTATTGATCCCCATATTGAATTGTTTGTTTGTAGACCAAGAACAAGCGGAAAGAATCCGGAAATGAAAGATTCAAGTTTCTTAGGGGATTCAAGCTTTGTTCGAGGTAGGTGATGGTTGTGATTTCATGTTGGTGTGATGTATGTTAGTTATTACTTTATCTTAATGCATGTATGTATGCGAATGTTGCATTGTTGATCATCCTAATCGTAAATGAGTATGAATGAAGAATTGTATGCCATGAATCAACTCTTGATTGTATGATTATGAGAATGTACATTGTGATTGTGATTGTGGTTTGTTGAATGGATCGTGTGTTACGTTTCAACACACTAACTTGGATCGGGTGTCACGTTTAGGTGCATATATGAGATCGGGTGTCATGTCCAGCACACTAACTTGGATCGAGTACCATGTGTCGGTACACTAACAGTTTGGATGTGGGTTTCATGAGAGGACCATTGACTTGTCTTATTGATGTATTTGAGAATGTGGAATTGTTCGTTGATCTTGATAAGTTAATTGATATTGTACATATTCGTTATATGCCTGTTTTATTATGTTGTGATTATTTGCATATGTTTCACTTATTGGGATAGCCGCGTGATCCTACCAGCACACTGTGGTTGTGTACTGATATTGCACTTGCTCTTGTTTTGTTAAGTGCAGGGAATCTTCAGGCGACTACTGACATACCTCGTCTAGAAGATCAGTGATTAATCAAATTCAAGAGTGAGGCAGTTCTTTCGGGCTGCCATGAGTTCTCTTTCTGTTTACGTCCACATCTTAGGACTTAGACTGGTACTTAGGTTTTCTTATGTTTACTGGGTTGTACCCATTTCCCTTAGACTTATGGTTCCTTGTTAGCATTTTGGTACATTGAGTTTCAGGTTCTAGGCATTATTTCCGCAATTGTTTGATTAAGACTTTTGGAGTTTATGGAAACTCTATTTTTCCTTCAATATTTAAACCTGGTTTTGTATCTTTAAATGCCTTGGTTTTTGGGCAAGTTGTTTAGTTTGTGTTGTAGTAATGGTTCTCCCACCGAAGGATTAGTGTGGGTGCCAATAACGATAGTCTGGGTCGTGACATACAGTAAATTCTTCTGATATGTCATATTTGTTACTACAGATGACCCATCTATTACAACATACACTACTAAAAAAAATTCAAAAAAATACGCCAAAAAGCGACGGACTGCGTCACTAAAAAGCGATGGACTCCGTCGCTTTTAAAAGCGACGGACAGCGTCGCAAAAATGCGATGGACAACGTCGCAAAAATGCGATGGACAACGTCACAAAAAGCGACAGACAGAGTTTATTTTTGGAACTTTGATTTTTTTTAATTTTTTCAAAAAAGCGACGGACTCCGTCTCTTTTGTTTTAATTCTTTTTTTATTTCTAAATTGAGACGCTGTCCGTCACTTTTCTGTGAATTTTTTAAAAAATCTAGAAAAGCGACGGACATAACCACGCAGTCCGTTGCTTTTCTGGAATTTTTAAAAAATAAAATCCAGAAATGCGACGGAAAAAACCACGCTGTCCGTCACTTTTTTGGAATTTTTTAAAAATAAAACCTAGAAAAGCGATGGACAAAACCATACAATCTGTCGCTTTTTCTGCTTTATTTTTGACAGCAGAAACTTTCCAGTTTCTGCTGCCCACCTGCAAATAAAATTCAATTGAATTCAATTCAATTCAGTACTACAGTATTCAGCCCAATCAAACAAACAATTATAACAATCTAAACAAAATATAAAATAACATTCAAAAGTACATAAATCATAAATTATAAAATTATAAAATCTTTTAATATTTGTTTAAAAAAGTTTATAAATGTCCAAATATATAAACTAGGGAGTGAGATCTACATAATCATCCTCATCACTCTCGTCGTCGGTGTCATCAGGAGCCGAAGTATTAGGTCGACGAGCGAGGTTCATCACTTGTTCTTTGATTTGCTGAACAATCTCATTCATGCTTTTTTGTTTAGCTACTCTTCTTCGCTCCGACTCTGCTAGTGCTGCTGTAAGTTTAGCTATTTGATCCGACATAACAGTAATTTGAACAGCGTCAAGTGCCTCGGCTTGCCGTGACGATCCAATACCTTCTAAGCCTGATAAGAGTCGTCTAACATCATTTCAAGAGCCTAGACCATAGCATCTACCCTTGTGTGTCCCCCCTACCACTTTTTCTTTCCAAATCTGGGTGGACAGTTCAGGGGTCAATTGAACCGAACTATCTAGATTCTCAGCGACGTAGTGCTGAAAGTCATTCTGCATATTAAATATAAAAATTGACATTAATATATATACATATTATATATTCACTATTAATATATATATTATTCATATTAAATAACTTACAAAAGTTCGTTCGGCCCTTTCCTCTACCCACACATCCGGATCCAACTCATTTTCTTTCTTCCTTACATGAGTCTTTTTGAAAACCTCTGGTTCAATGAGAGGGCGTCCCAATTCTTTTTCCTATAAAAAAAACTGAAATTTATAATGATATATATGAATCAACTAATTATTTATTTAAAAGTTTAAATAAGAACTTACCATCTCTCATGCAATTGTTCCAACCATCTTTGCACCTCCGGTGTGCAACGAGCCACCTTTAACACTGCCTCTAGCCTTTGTGGCTTGATTTGATATTGCCTTAAACTCGTCTGTTTTTCAATACACACTCAATTCTTCATAAACATTAGGCAACATCCAAACAGGACATACAACACTATCCCGAACACTCTTTAGCCAGGCAGACAGTCTGGTGGATGCCTTCCTCTCAAATGTGGTCGCAATGACCAAATTGTACCTCAACTCCCAAGTACACATAGTCTGAATTTTTTTTTTTGAATAACGTTAATTATATCGATAGTAAAAAAAAGTAAAGTATACTAAACTTAACTAAAAAATATATACCTTAAAGTTATTAAACATCGCCTGGCGTATACTGTTTGGAATCTCGGTCCAAGAGTGATAAGCCTGTGTATAGAGTCTTCTAACACATTTTTTAAAGCCCGGGCAGCATCATTTGCAGGATACCACCTACAAAAGACATAATAAATATGTTAGTTCATGAATAATATATTAAAGTATAAGAAATAAATAAAATAAACTAACAAATAGATAACAAAACAAACTTACGATTATCCATCGGGCTCAATCACGACTTTACCAAGTCTGTCCTTTTGGCCAGGAGCTAGAGCAGACATCGTATCATGTGGTGTAGCACTAGGTGTAGTTGTAGACGAGGGTTGTACGTCAAGATGCACAAAAGGCTGAGTCAATGGAGGGGTATCGGCCATAGCATCTGACTATTCGCTACTAGAATCTCCAAGCCTCATGGTAGATAACTGAGAAGATGTACCTGTAGGACATGAAGTACCGGCCGATAAGGGTCATGCTCGACGAATAGCCTGTAAAGGTAGCTCCTCGTAGCGTCGTGCAGGCAATGGCTGTGAAGTAGATGAAGTACCGAGTGGTCGACGGTAATTATGATAATATTGCCTAGGATCAGCCGTACCAAACGGAACAACAAATAAATGAGTATCATGGCTAATGCGCTCTGGCGCAAAAGAAATAGATCCTGCAATATCCTCGGGATCTATCGGCCTCCTAGACTTCTTCTTCTTAGCTTGTTTAGTCTGGCTAACTCGAAGATTCTGCTGATGTCTATCATTGTTACCACTTGATGACATCTGTATGCAAATTTACATGTATAATATATATAAAAATGATAAATTAAATAAAATTAGCAAAATACACTTACATATATACTAGCTAGCTTTCATTCTACACTATTCCTCCTCGCTTGTTTCAATTCCATCATTTTCCCATTCTTCCTCCTCAATTGTGTCATTTTCATTATCGTCCCATTCTTCGTCACCAAATGATTCATTTTCCTCATTCTCGAATATTTCTTCCCCAACATTCAGTATGTCATCATTAGATACTTCTTCTAATATGTGTTGAGGATGTTGTAGTGTGGTTTCCAATTCAACATTAACTTCTTGTTGAACAATTGCAACATCATTTTGATATGCCACATCTAAGACATTGTCAGTTTCAATTCTTCCGACAGGCTTACTTTTAATAACAACCCACCAATCAACTTTGTCTCTACGCAATGGATATGAAGCGTAATACACTTGTTTAACATTTTGAGCAATAATAAAAAGATCATAACTTCTGTATTTCCTAGTGTGCTTAACTTCAATTATATTATGTTGATGGTCCATCTTTGTGCCTCTATGTGATGGGTCAAACCACTCACACCGAAACAATACAATCTTCTTGTTAGGCCAACCTGAATACCTCAGATCAATAATCTCTTGAATGACACCATAATATTCAATAGTTTGACCAGTATCATCAGCATTACCTTATATGTAGACACCGCTATTATTTGTTTTCTTGTTCCTAGAAACTTCTTCAGTTTGAAACTTAAAACCATTGACACAATACTTATTCATTATCAGTACTTGATATTCAGGTCCAAGTGCTACTTCTTTCACTAATTGCAAATGTTGGACACTTGAGTATTCATCGTAAACCTACGTGATTGTTATTTCAAGTAATATAATTTAGTATAACATGAATATATTATTAAATACTTAGTGATTGCACACTTACATAATTCCTCAGCCATTTGGAAAATTCTGTATAGATGGCTTCATTACCCCATATGTTTACGAACAAGCTGATCATTTTACATTCAAGTGTTTCGTTAATTAATGATCACTTATTAGTATGTAATTTAGTAATATATTTTTAACACTTACTTGACATATTGATTGAATCTCTGGACAATTAAGCAAAACATGTGTCACAGCTGATTGCATTTCCATATCAGTGAAGCCTCGCTTTCCACTCTTTTTAGATACTCTACCATTTTGATTAAAAATTGATATCGGTGGAAATAAAGGATCACTATCGCCTTCATCATTGCGATTGGGCCTGTTTCTCCTACATAACACATCATGACCAAAGTAATAAGAATAAAATTCAGCAGTTTCTCTCCTAATATGACATTGAATAAATGATCCTTCTATCCTTCCCTTTTGTTTAATCGTTTGCTTCGAACTACCAATTTTTCTGCATGTATATATGTATATATATGTTAATATATAAAAGACTTGGCGAATATATATAACTTAGTGAATATTTCAAATGGATACCTCTTAAATGGATACATCCATCTTGTTTGAACCGGACCTCCGAGGCGAGCCTCTTGTACAAGGTGAATTGGAAGATGGTCCATCATATCAAAGAAACCACATGGAAATATCTTCTCCAATTTAGTAGTAGTAACAGGAATATTTTCCTCCATCCTGTCTAAACTACTCTCCAACAACTTTCCAGAACATAAATCTTTAAAAAAAAGACTTATTTCTGTGATTGGTTTCCATATCCTTTCGGGTAGATGGCTAAAAGCGATAGGAATTAAAGTTTTCATGAACACATGATAATCATGACTTTTCATACCTATCAATTTTCCTTTATTCATATCTGCCCGCTTTCCTAAATTCGAAGCATAGCCCTCAGGCATCTTCAAATTTTTAACCCACTGAATAATTTCACGTTTCTCATCCAATGTGAATGAAAAGCTGGCTTTGGGCTTAACTATTTTACCATATTCTGTATTTCCTGCAGCCATAACTCTTTTCTCCGACAATATTCCTTTATGTCCATTCTAGCTTTTGGATTGTCTTTTGTCTTACCCTTAACATCCATCACCGTGTTAAAGAAATTGTCAAAGTAATTTTTTTCAATGTGCATCACATCTAGATTATGTCGTAGCAGATTGTCCTTCCAATACGGCAACTCCCAAAATATGCTTTGTTTGGTCCAATTATGTTCAACACCATATCCAGGAAGTCTAGAAAGTGGAGCTTCTGTAACTTTAGGTAATTGAGAAACTCTCTCCCAAATTTGATGCCCTGTGAGTACTGGAGGTGGGGGGTCACTTTCAACCTTATTTTTCCTAAATGCATTTTTCATTTTTCTAAAGTCATGGTCCATTGTCAAGAACTGGCGATGACAATCAAATCATGTATTTTTTCTTCCATGCTTTAAAGTGAATGCCTTGCTATTTTCCATGCAATACGGACATGCTAGCTTTCCAGCTATCATCCAACCAGACAACATCCCGTATGCAGGAAAATCATTAATAGTCCACATTAAAGAAGCACGCATAACGAAATTCTGCTTAGTTGATATGTCATAAGTCAAAACGCCTTCAAACCACTATTGTTTGAGCTCATTTATCAATGGTTGTAGATAGACATCAATCAAACTTTTTGGATTACGGGGACCTGGAATAACACAACTTAGAAAGATGTAGGGACTGGTCATGCACACTTCAGGAGGAAGATTATACGGAGTAAGAAATACCGGCCAGCATGAATAAGGCGAAGCATTATTAGAGAATGGTGTGAAGCCATCTGAACACAACCCCGATCTAACATTTCTTGGTTCACTAGCAAAATCAGGATATATATTATCAAAATGCTTCCATGCTTCACCATCAGATGGATGAGACAAGACACCCGGCGACCTTCTCTATTCACGATGCCATCTCATATGTGGGGCAGACCTCATCGATGCATACAACCTCTTTAACCTAGGAATGAGAGGTAGATAATGCATCGCTTGAACTGGGACCATCTTTCTAGCCGGAGTCCTCTTATAACAAACATGTCCACAAAACTTACAATTTTCTAATTCATTATCAGTCTTGTAAAACAACATACAACCATTAACACAACAATGAATTCTATCATACGTCAATCCTAACTTGGACACCAAACGCTTTGCCTGATAGAAGTTCTTTAGTATGTTAAACTCCGGATTAACTAGTTCACCCAAAAAATCAACCATTGAGTCCATAGCAGCATTAGGAACATTCCAATCTAATTTAATATTCATTAATCTACCTGTAACCGACAAAGCAGAATGTGGACTCCCTTCGCATAGTGGACGACTAGACTCTTCTAATTGATCATAAAAACGTCTTGCTCTTTCCTTAGGAGCTTCATCAAAATATTGTTCCGGTTCCATCCCACCTTGAACTCCGAAAGCATCATTGATCATTTCATGAACCCTATCACGTTCAACCCTATCGTGTTCAACCCTAACCTGTTCAACCCTAATTTGGCCATCTGGTGAAACCATATTATATACATCCACAGGCATCAAATTGTAAAACATACCATCCAATCCATCACTTTCTCCATGATCAATCCATACAAAATATCTAGGCTTAAATCCATTACAGTACAGATGAACCATAACTGTATCTGGTTTAAAAAATTTTAAGCACTTACATGCACTACAAGGACACGTAACCAATCCATTATTCTTGAAAATGTCAAGTGTCATTGTATGTTCAATAAAATTTCAAACACCGTCAATAAACTCAGCTTTCAATCCAGCACCATTTTCATAATGCAAATTATGCATCCACAAGCGATGACCCATCTACAAAAATATAGATATTCAATTATATTATAAATAATTATTTAGTTTAACTTATTTAAACAATATAACAATTTACTATCTTAGTTTAGACTTAAACCAACAACCAATCCACCAACTAAACCACATTAATTATCTTAGCATATTCACACAACTTAACAACCTAAACTAGTTTAGTTTAAACTTAAACCAACAACCAATCCACCAACTAAACCACATTATCTATCTTAGCATATTCACACAACTTAACAACCTAAACTAGTTTAGTTTAGACTTAAACCAACAACCAATCCACCAACTAAACCACATTATTTATCTTAGCATATCCACACAACTTAAAAACCTAAACTAGTTTAGTTTAGACTTAAACCAACAACCAATCCACAAACTAAACCACATTATTTATCTTAGCATATTCACACAACTTAACAACCTAAACTAGTTTAGTTTAGACTTAAACCAACAACCAATTCACCAACTAAATCACATTATTTATCTTAGCATATTCACACAACTTAACAACCTAAACTTGTTTAGTTTAGACTTAAACCACCAACAAATCCACCAACTAAACCACATTATTTATCTTAGCATATTCACACAACTTAACAACCTAAACTAGTTTAGTTTATACGTAAACCAACAACCAATCCACAAACAAAACCACATTATTTATCTTAGCATATTCACAAAACTTAACAACCTAAACTAGTTTAGTTTAGACTTAAAACAACAACCAATCCACCAACTAAACCACATTATTTATCTTAGCATATTCACACAACTTAACAACCTAAACTAGTTAAGTTTAGACTTAAACCAACAACCAATCCACCAACTGAACCACATTATTTATCTTAGCATATTCACACAACTTAACAACCTAAACTAGTTTAGTTTAGACTTAAACCAACAACCAATACACCAACTAAACCACATTATTTATCTTAACATATTTACACAACTTAACAACCTAAACTAGTTTAGTTTAGACTTGAAACAACAACCAATCCACCAACTAAACCACATTATTTATCTTAGCATATTCATACAACTTAACAACCTAAACTAGTTTAGTTTAGACTTAAACCAACAACCAATCCACCAACTAAACCACATTATTTATCTTAGCATATTCACACAACTTAACAAACTAAACTAGTTTAGTTTAGACTTAAACCAACAACTAATCCACCAACTAAACCACATTATTTATCTTAGATTATTCACACAACTTAACAATCTAAACTAGTTTAGTTTAGACTTAAAACAACAACCAATCCACCAACTAAACCACATTATTTATCTTAACATATTCACACAACTTAACAACCTAAACAAGTTTAGTTTAAACTTAAACCAACAACCAATCCACCAACTAAACCACATTATTTATATTAACATATTCACACAACTTAACAACCTAAACTAGTTTAGTTTAGACTTAAACCACCAACCAATCCACCAACTAAACCACATTATTTATCTTAGCATATTCACACAACTTAACAACCTAAACTTGTTTAGTTTAGACTTAAACCAACAACCAATCCACCAACTAAACCACATTATTTATCTTAGCATATTCACACAACTTAACAACCTAAACTAGTTTAGTTTAGACTTAAACCACCAACCAATCCACCAACTAAACCACATTATTTATCTTAGCATATTCACACAACTTAACAACCTAAAATTGTTTAGTTTAGACTTAAACCAACAACAAATCCACCAACTAAACCACATTATTTATCTTAGCATATTCACACAACTTAACAACCTAAACTAGTTTAGTTTAGACTTAAACCAACAACCAATCCACCAACTAAACCACATTATTTATCTTAACATATTCACACAACTTAACAACCTAAACTAGTTTAGTTTAAACTTAAAATAACAACCAATCCACCAACTAAACCACATTATTTATCTTAGCATATTCACATAACTTAACAACCTAAACTAGTTTAGTTTAGACTTAAAACAACAACCAATCCACCAACTAAACCACATTATTTATCTTAACATATTCACACAACTTAACAACCTAAACTAGTTTAGTTTAAACTTAAAATAACAACCAATCCACCAACTAAACCACATTATTTATCTTAACATATTCACACAACTTAACAACCTAAACTAGTTTAGTTTAGACTTGAAACAACAACCAATCCACCAACTAAACCACATTATTTATCTTAGCATATTCACACAACTTAACAACCTAAACTAGTTTAGTTTAGACTTAAACCAACAACCAATCCACCAACTAAACCACATTATTTATCTTAGCATATTCACACAACTTAACAATCTAAACTAGTTTAGTTTAGACTTAAACCAACAACTAATCCACCAACTAAACCACATTATTTATCTTAGATTATTCACACAACTTAACAATCTAAACTAGTTTAGTTTAGACTTAAACCAACAACCAATCCACCAACTAAACCACATTATTTATCTTAACATATTCACACAACTTAACAACCTAAACTAGTTTAGTTTAAACTTAAACCAACAACCAATCCACCAACTAAACCACATTATTTATATTAACATATTCACACAACTTAACAACCTAAACTAGTTTAGTTTTGACTTAAACCACCAACCAA
This sequence comes from Solanum bulbocastanum, assembly GCA_037074985.1. NCBI lineage: Eukaryota > Viridiplantae > Streptophyta > Magnoliopsida > Solanales > Solanaceae > Solanum > Solanum bulbocastanum. The sequence goes on from CM073604.1 coordinate 33,838,994, forward strand.
TCCACCAACTAAACCACATTATTTATCTTAACATATTCACACAACTTAACAACCTAAACAAGTTTAGTTTAAACTTAAACCAACAACCAATCCACCAACTAAACCACATTATTTATATTAACATATTCACACAACTTAACAACCTAAACTAGTTTAGTTTAGACTTAAACCACCAACCAATCCACCAACTAAACCACATTATTTATCTTAGCATATTCACACAACTTAACAACCTAAACTTGTTTAGTTTAGACTTAAACCAACAACCAATCCACCAACTAAACCACATTATTTATCTTAGCATATTCACACAACTTAACAACCTAAACTAGTTTAGTTTAGACTTAAACCACCAACCAATCCACCAACTAAACCACATTATTTATCTTAGCATATTCACACAACTTAACAACCTAAACTTGTTTAGTTTAGACTTAAACCAACAACAAATCCACCAACTAAACCACATTATTTATCTTAGCATATTCACACAACTTAACAACCTAAACTAGTTTAGTTTAGACTTAAACCAACAACCAATCCACCAACTAAACCACATTATTTATCTTAACATATTCACACAACTTAACAACCTAAACTAGTTTAGTTTAAACTTAAAATAACAACCAATCCACCAACTAAACCACATTATTTATCTTAGCATATTCACACAACTTAACAACCTAAACTAGTTTAGTTTAGACTTAAAACAACAACCAATCCACCAACTAAACCACATTATTTATCTTAACATATTCACACAACTTAACAACCTAAACTAGTTTAGTTTAAACTTAAAATAACAACCAATCCACCAACTAAACCACATTATTTATCTTAACATATTCACACAACTTAACAACCTAAACTAGTTTAGTTTAGACTTGAAACAACAACCAATCCACCAACTAAACCACATTATTTATCTTAGCATATTCACACAACTTAACAACCTAAACTAGTTTAGTTTAGACTTAAACCAACAACCAATCCACCAACTAAACCACATTATTTATCTTAGCATATTCACACAACTTAACAATCTAAACTAGTTTAGTTTAGACTTAAACCAACAACTAATCCACCAACTAAACCACATTATTTATCTTAGATTATTCACACAACTTAACAATCTAAACTAGTTTAGTTTAGACTTAAACCAACAACCAATCCACCAACTAAACCACATTATTTATCTTAACATATTCACACAACTTAACAACCTAAACTAGTTTAGTTTAAACTTAAACCAACAACCAATCCACCAACTAAACCACATTATTTATATTAACATATTCACACAACTTAACAACCTAAACTAGTTTAGTTTAGACTTAAACCACCAATCAATCCACCAACTAAACCACATTATTTATCTTAGCATATTCACACAACTTAACAACCTAAACTTGTTTAGTTTAGACTTAAACCAACAACCAATCCACCAACTAAACCACATTATTTATCTTAGCATATTCACACAACTTAACAACCTAAACTAGTTTAGTTTTGACTTAAACCACCAACCAATCCACCAACTAAACCACATTATTTATCTTAGCATATTCACACAACTTAACAACCTAAACTAGTTTAGTTTAGACTTAAACCAGCAACCAATCCACCAACTAAACCACATTATTTATCTTTGCATATTCACACAACTTAACAACCTAAACTAGTTTAGTTTAGACTTGAAACAACAACCAATCCACCAACTAAACCACATTATTTATCTGAGCATATTCACACAACTTAACAACCTAAACTAGTTTAGTTTAGACTTAAACCAACAACCAATTCACCAACTAAACCACATTATTTATCTTAGCTTATTCACACAACTTAACAACCTAAACTAGTTTAGTTTAGACTTAAACCAACAACCAATCCACCAGCTAAACCACATTATTTATCTTAGCATATTCACACAACTTAACAACCTAAACTAGTTTAGTTTATAATTAAAACAACAACCAATCCACCAACTAAACCACATTATTTATCTTAGCATATTCACACAACTTAACAAACTAAACTAGTTTAGTTTATACTTAAACCAACAACCAATCCACCAGCTAAACCACATTATTTAGCTTAGTATATTCACACAACTTAACAACCTAAACTAGTTTAGTTTGGACTTAAACGAACAACCAATCCACCAACTAATTAAACCACATTATTTATCTTAGCATATTCACACAACTTAACAACCTAAACTAGTTTAGTATAGACTTAAACCAACAACCAATCCACCAACTAAACCACATTATTTATCTTAGCATATTCACACAACTTAACAACCTAGACTAGTTTAGTTTAAACTTAAACCAACAACCAATCCACCAACTGAACCACATTATTTATCTTAGCATATTCACACAACTTAACAACCTAAACTAGTTTAGTTTAGACTTAAAACAACAACCAATCCACCAACTAAACCACATTATTTATCTTAACATATTCACACAACTTAACAACCTAAACTAGTTTAGTTTAAACTTAAAATAACAACCAATCCACCAACTAAACCACATTATTTATCTTGACATATTCACACAACTTAACAAACACATTATCAGAAAATTAAAGCTAAGTGTCAACACTAGATGGACACAAATCGATTTTGCAAGAAAATCAATTTTGTCATCAATAGGATCAACTAGTGTTGGTACTTATGCTTAACAAACACATTATCACAAAATTAAAGCTAAGTGTCAACACTAGATGGACACAAATCGATCTTGCAAGAAAATCAATTTTGTCATCAATAGGATCAACTAGTGTTGGTACTTATGCTTAACAAACACATTATCACAAAATTAAAGCGAAGTATTAATACTAGAAGGACACAAACACATTATTGAAAACATGCAGTTGTACTTGAACTTAAGAAACTTAGAAGCACCAACCTTATCTCCACTTTGTGAAAGAAGGAATATAGTCTTGTATCAACTTTTTTTGATGTTGAGCTTCCTCAGTTGCCTAGCACAAAAAGTCCTTAAATTAGTTAAATATAAACTTCAAATCCAAGAATATTAGTTATATATATATATATATATATATATATATAAGTTTTAATAAGTTGAAGTTTCAATTCAAGTTCATATCTAATTTCTAATTAAACTTAATTAGTTATATATTCAAGCTAATTAGTTCCAACTACCCCAATCTGATTTCAAGTTCATATTCCTAATTAAGTTCAATTTAAAGTAAATTCAAGTTCTAATTAATTATAAGTTTTAATTAAGTTGTAATTCAAATCTCTAAAATTTCAAATTCAAACTATAGTGCTAAAATCCCAAATTCAAACTATTAGTAGTCCTAAAATGTCAATAATAAATTCAAATTAGTCATAAATTCAAATTTCAAACTAGTCTTAAAATCACAAATTCAAACTAGTCCTAAAATCCCAAAATCTAACTAGTGCTAAAATCCTAAATTCAACTAGCTAGCTATTCCTAATCCCAAATTCAAACTATTAGTCTTAAAATCTCAATAATAATTCAAACTAACTCAAATAATACCCAAATTCAAACAACTCCTTAAATACCCTAATTCAATCTAATCTTACATGCAATTCCAAAATCAAACTAATTAACTCAAGAAATACCAAATTTCAAACAAATTCTAAGATACCCTAATTTAAACTAACCCTAACATTAAAATTTCAATTCACAATCAACAAACACAAACAAACAATCAAATAATCCCTAATTCAAACTAACAATCAAAAACCCTAAATCATTCCCTTATTAACTAACAATCAATCAATTAAAAACTAATTCAATATACTAATTAACAAATTAAATACTCAAATTGAAAGAAATTAAAAATAATATTATGAAACCCTAACCTTGAATTAAAGGAGAAGGACAATGGGTCGGGATGGAGGCGCGCCGGTCGAGATGGAGGCGGCACCGGTCAGGATCGACGTGGCCCGGCGTGGTCGACCTGCTGCTGGTGCGAGCTGCGCTGCCGCGGCTGATCGACCTGCGCTGCCGCGACTGATCGATCTACTGCGTGCCCGCGAACTTCCGCTGCTGGGCTGGTGGCGTGGCGCCGGTCGGGGTTGCTGCGGTGGCTCCGGTCGGAGTTGTTGCTTGTCGTCCGTCGAAATTGCGAGAGTGAGTGCGGAAGAGAGAGAGTGAGAGAGAAGTGAGAGAAATTAGTTTTATTAATTAAAATTTTATATATATATATATATATATATGTATAATTACACGTCAATAGAAGTTTAATTTAATAAATTAAATTTATCGATCAGTTTATATATATATATATATATATAATTTAACTACATATCAACAGAAGTTAAATTTAATAAATTTAATTTATCAAGGTTTATTTTATTAATTAAAATTACATACATATATACATACATACATACATACATACATATATATATATATATATATATATAAACCTCAATATATTGAATTTATTAAATTAAACTTCTGTTGACGTGTAGTTAAATTACATATATATATATATATATATATATATATATATATATATATATATATATTAATTTAACTACACGTCAACAGAAGTTTAACTTAATCAATTCAATTTATCGAGGAGCCATTCAAAATGACCTTCGGGACAAGTGAAAGCTGTCCATTCTAAATTTTCTGGGTGCATTTTGACTTGCCAATATCCTAATTTACAGTCAAATTTACTAAAAATCTTTTTACCTTGTATTCTATTAATTAATTCATTTTTATCTGGTAATTTATATGCATCTGTTCTAGTATTATCATTTAACCTTTTATAATTTATTACCATGCGAGCTTTTCCTCGCACTTGTTCACTATGATTTCTAACCATAAAAACTGCTGATCTATGTCTAGATGTAGATCTTCTTATTACTTCTAATTTTAGTAATTCTTTAATCTGTTTAGTAAATTCTTCAGTATCTTCATTATTTGCTTCTATTGTTGCTGTTTTTATAGTATACTCGGGATTTATTATGTCTAATTTACACATAATTTTATTACTTTCCCAATGTATTAAAGGTTTTTCTCCTATTATTTCCATTTCATCTAATATTGCTACTATATTTTCTAAGTCCTTATGATTGTTTATTTTTCCTATTTTATTTATTCCTTTTTGAAAATTGTAAAATTCTGTTTCTATATTTATTAATGTATAATCTTTTTCTATGTCTTTTATGTATGTATCTTCTAAATAATTTTCTTCTTGTTTTTCTTCATATAGATTTTTTGCAAAACAACTACCATTATTGCCACAATCGTCACAACATGGAGTAGTATTTTTTATATTTATTTTATTATCTTTATTTAATTCCTTGGTTGGAATTTTTCTAGTTTGTACAGGGTATATGTTGTATTTCTAAACAGCATTATTCCATCTCTGGAAATTAAACAACTTCCGTTATTTTGTATAAGGAATTGTAAACCTAAGACTAAGTTAGTTTTAATATTAAGGTATTTGACTAATATCTTATGCATATTATATGTAGGTTTATAGAATTCACTACATGTATTTATAAAACTTATTTGTGCTTTTTCTATGTACTGGTCGTAAAGATTATATGTTCCATCAATTTGTATTGCTTGTATAGGTTCCTTAAAGTTTTTTAAAGTTGATAATAGATTATGAGGTAGTATCTTTTTATTAAGTAGGCAACTTGTACAACCTGTATCTACTAAAGCTAAAGTCTCTATTTCTACTTCTTTTATTTTTATTCTTACTAATATTTTTATTGTTCCAAATTTTTTATCTTCATTTCATATAAAACTCGTATTATTTTCTTCTATGTTCATTAATTCACTTTCTTCTATTTGGTGTAAATGTATTGTACCTTGTGATTGTGTAGTATCTATGTCTATTTTTTGTTTACCTTTTTCTAACCTAGTTATTCTTTGTTCTAAGTCATTTATTCTTGTTTCTAAAGTTATTAGTCTTAGATTAATAGCCTGGTCTTTTATATTAACTTGTTCTTCATTTTTATTTACTTTTTGTTTTAATTTATTTTCTATACAACTAATACAGGCTTCCATGTAACAGTATTTACATATGGCCCTATTTATTTTACTGGGATACCATTTACATATATTACATTGGTTACTATCTATTCCTTTTAGTCTTTCGAACTCATGATGACATTTTTGAGAGATATTCATCATAATATTTATTATTATATTATCTAGGAAATCTTGATTTCTTTCTGCTCCTATTTCATTAATTAAATTATCATCTTCTGAGTCAGATATGTCTGATTGGGTATTTATCTCTTTTGTTTCTATACTTACTACTGAGTATATGCTTTCTGTATCTGACATGTATTCATCTACATTTAATAAGGTTTCTTGTAAGTCTTCTATTAACTGAGAATTTCTAGTTTTCATATTATTCTTTTTAGGGCATGTATTTGCTAAGTGTTCTATACTTCCACAAGTATAACATTCTAATTTATTTTTATAATTTCTATCATTTCTATATTTCCTAACATGTCTATCTCTATTTAAGTAAGGTTTTCTAGCTAAAGGTTTTCTTAAGAAGTATTTTTTATGTCTATAAGGTTTTTGGTTATAAATTGGTCTTCTTTTATATTTTCTTATTTTATTAGGTTCTTTATCATAATTTTGGGTAGTATATATCATTGCTTTGCAAAAGTTCATTTCATTTTGTTTTAATTGTTTTTGTATTTGTATATTTGTACATTTTTCAATTAGTATTTCTATTATGTGATTTATTTTTTGTCCTATAGGCCATAATAGTGTGGGGTTTTGCACCACTCCTTCTCTTTTATACCATCTTTCTTCTATTTCTCTTCCTAAAGCTTCTGGTAATTTATTGAATAATTTTCTACCTAATTCTTCATTAAATGTATTTCCATTAATAGTACAATAATAAAAATAGCCTTTAAGAAAATTCTTTATGTTTAGCCAATTAGATATACTTAATTGTTCTAATTTTATTACAGCATTTCTTTGTAGTGCTACTAGGCCACTATTTGGGTCTTCTCCTATTAATAATACATGTATTTTATTTGTAAAAGTTATATGGGTTTGGTCCTAATTCTATTAAACATTGAAATTCCTGTGGATAAGTTTGTTTATAAGATACCCATAATGCTTTACAGGATTCTTCTAAAAATGTTTCTAAGTATCTATACATAGTTTCAGCGTCAGTTTCTTGATGATTTTCAGTTTCTTGATAATTTTTAATAAAGTCTGCTACCACTATTCCTTTCCATAAGTCTATTACTGTATTCCACATTTGTGGATCATGTGCTGCTATGTTTAATATTTTTCCTTTATTTCCTCCTTGTAATCTAATAGGTTCTTTTATAGACATTCTTTTTCCTATTGGTTTTATATTATCTTTTATTTCTTGATCAGGTCTTGTCCATGGTTTTCTAGGTAGATTACCTGTATTATAGCTAATACTTGGGGCTGCACTAGTCCTTTGAAACGGACTAGCACTATGTGAACTAGTTGCTTCTTCCATTAGTTCAGTATAACTAGTTATGGATAAAGTATCTATTTTATCTTCCTTTATGTCTTCAGGTTCTTCTATTCTATATGCTAAATTATTGTCTCTGTCTTGGCATATTCTAAAATGTTCTATTGTTTCCATTATATCCATTTTACCTTTTTTACATCCTTTACACTTAAAAACTGTAAGACTATTTTCTTGGTATTGTCTTTTTGCTTCTTCTATAGCTCTTTCTACCTCATACCCTTCTTCTATTAATTCTATATTCATAAATTCTTCCTGTTCTGTTTCTATGGTACTTTCTGTTTTAATATCATCTAAGTTTCTTTGACTTGTATAATTATAGTCTGTAAATCTAATTGATGTGTCTCCTTTTGAGCTAGTATACATGAAATGTTGCTTTGGAGCAAATACTTTTGGTGTACTTAATTTATCTAGATTCCATTTTAATCCTACATATTCTTCTGGATTTATTTTTATTGGTTTTATTAGTTTTATTCCTTTATTACCCATTATTTCTACGACATCATTTACGTGGAGTTTAAATTTTGTGTTACTACTTAAAGTCATTTTTCCAATAAAACCTACACACATTAATAAATTATTTCCATTATTCATTTCTTCATATCCTTTATCTGGATTCCTATTTTAATATGTTTTCCAAATTCTTTTAGATTCATTAAAAAGTTTGGGCTAATATAAAATATTCCACCATTATTTGTCATGTCTACTTCAGTTAATTCTATTATAGATTTCTTTAAGTCTGACCATATATCATCGTATAATACAATTAAAACTTTTGATCCTAGATTCTTTCTAGTTAATCCTTGTATTCCTACTACTATTAATCCCATATGCATTAACATAAGTTTGAGATTTTTTACAGTCTTTATGACAGCTGGGTTTACTAAGTCTAATATAGCAAATTCTTTTCCTATTGCTGATATCTGTTCTTCTTTATAGTGTCTATATAATTGATTATTTCTAGAGAAATTTTTTATATTATATAATGTTTTTGGATTTAACAATTTTAGTTGATTTTGTTGAAAAATTTGTAGATCTCTATCTATATCTATAATATCATTTAATTCTTGATTTTCGTCTGTATTTGAGGATCTTCTAGACAGTATTCTAGAAATTAAATTATTTTCGATTCTATTTTCTGAGAAACTTGGTCTACTTTCTTGGGTTGTTCGTTTGTTTGAAAGAAAGTCCATTGTTGAGTTTTTCTGGTTAATTTATGTTTTTCTTGTTTAGGTGTTATTTCTACTTTCTTAAGTTGAGTTATTAATTCGTCTATATCTGTATTTTTATGAATTTGTTCGGGCTGTTTTTCTTTTAATATTTTATCTAATTTTATGTTTAATTCTATTAGTAATGCTATTATTGTATTGTTTTGTTTTAGAATTACTTTGTCTGTTTGGCCAGAGGAAACGTGACTAGAATATCCTACTACTTCTTGATGAATTTTTTTTTGTATATTCTAATGCTTTTTTATAATTTATATCTTCTTCACTCATGAAAGCGATATCTGTTCAAGTCTTATAATTATTTCTTTTAGATTACTTATTTCAGTAGTAATTTTTTCTACTTGTTCTATGATTTTTGTTATTACTTGAGTATTTTTAATTTCTAATTCTTTAGGCTTGTCTACTATAGTTTTTATCAGTTTTTCTATTTCTATTTTAGTAGGTATTTTTTCTAAGTTAAATTTTTTATTTAGATATTGAATTTTTCTATCTATCTCTAATTCTTGTGCTTTTAGGAAGTCTAAATTTTTTTCTATTTTATCTAGTATTTTAAATTGTTTATTTTGTACTACCTCTATTTCTTCTAACGATTTTATTATGATTTTATCTTGTTGTTTAGTTTTTTCACTTAGATTTATTATTAAGTCTATTAAAGTATTATATTGCTTATCTTCAGAATGTAATATGTGTTCTCCTTCAGAAAAACTACACTTTAAAATACTATTTTTGGGTAGTGATCTATATTTCTTTTCTGGGTATATTCTTAAATCTAAATATTCTAATTGTTTTAGAGAATCTATTTTTCTATCCTATGGAACTTCTAATTGGACATATTAGTTTATAATAATTTATCCTATTATTAGTATATTTAATATTTAATTTTAGGTGATTAATGTCTTTTATTACTTTAGCTTTTTCTTTAATAAAAAAAACTATTGTATAAGTTTTAGGTATCTCTTCGTTAGCTAATTCTTCTTTTGACCAGATTAAAAATTCGCTTACTTCTTCTTTTTCTAACTCTTTTTCTATCCAAGTTAAAATTATCATAATCAAACTAAATGAGAGAGGGAGTACTAAGTAGGACTTACAAAATATTTGGAACAAAGCCTAAACACGGAACAACTTACAATATCTTGCCATACCTTACCAAGACTACTAAACTATATTAATTATCTAGTTATTATAATATTATATTATTACTATATATATACTACTATTATATTATACTACTATATATTATTACTATATATACTATATATACTAATATATTATATTATATTATACTTATATATATATATATATATATATATATATATATATATATATATATATATATATATAAGTTAACTACACATCAACAAAATTTTAATTTAATAAATTTAATTAATTTATCCATCAAGTTAATTTTCTCCTAATTCATATCAACGTAGTTTCATATTCTAAATATGGATTATAGATATTTTTTTATTTATTCCACGAATTCTAACTTTTTTTTATAAATTACGTATACAAAATTGTTACACTTTTGAACAATTAATTATAGGTGTAAATGAAATTTTAGTATTATGCACAATAGCAAAATTATGATTTATAGGAATATTTTAAACAAATCGACCTCCGAATGTCACTTTTATTAAAAGTAATTAGATTTAATAAAATATGCTGATCTCATGAGGTCGGACCTCAGAGTCTCTATGTCCATCGCTTTTTTTTGAAAAAAAGTTTGATGACCTTTTCACCAAAAAGCGACGGACAAAAAGACATTGTTCTTCGCTTTTTAAAAATATTTTACCACATATTTCGACCAAGAAGCAACATACATAAAGATGCTATCCATCGATAATTTAAAAAATAGTTAAACAATTAAAATTAATAAAAAGCGACGGACTGCATCTCTATCGATATATAATAAATAATGTTGTAAATTTCGCGAAGAAAAGCGACGGACTCAGCGATGCAACGCCGTAAAAAAATTATTTAAAAAGCGACGAACTCGGCGATGTAGTCCGTCGCTTTTAAAAAAATTTAAAAAAATAAATTAAAATTAAAAAAATTAAATTAAAAAGCGACGAACTTGGTGATGCAGTACGTCGCTTTTAAAAAATAATAAAAGTTAAAAATAAAAACATTTAGAAGCGACGGACTTTGCGATGCCGTCCGTTGCTTTTAAAAAAAATTAAAATTAAAAAATTTAAAATTTAAAATTTTAAAAGCGACGGACTCAGCGATGCCATCTGTCGCTTTTAAACAAAAATTAAAAAAAAATTAAATTTTAATTTAAAAAGCGACTGACGGCATCGCTGAGCGACGCCATCCGTCGTTTTTTTGCTGTTTTTTAGTAGTGATATGTCCTATTTGTTGTTACAGATGACCCATCTATAATAACATATATCTTATTTTTGCTACAGATGACCCATTTATTACAAGATATGTCTTATTTGTTGTTACAAAATTATAATATGCTCCTACAGATGATCCATCTGTTACAATAAAGTTAAAAAGGAACCGATTGGAGCAACAACCATCAAAAGGGAAAGAGTTGATACTGGTCAACTTGTTGTTTTTAATGAGGGTTGATGCAGCTATAAGGACTGGTGTTAATATTGGTGTTGGTGCTGGTGAGGAGAAAATTGGTGAAAAAATTATTGGGGCTACCTCTTGTAGAGAATGCTCTGGCTTTCAATGTGAGAAGTGCTAGAAACAAGATAACGATGTTATCAAGTGTCTTCAAACATTGACTGAGGCCGTGAAGTAAGTTTCAAATACTCCACATGCCAGGATGAGAAGAAAATCATTTATCAAGATAATATTCAATATAAATTTTTTTTTGAGAATTGTCAATGACATCGGAGATCGAAGCCGGTGCTCAAGAAGGTTAATATTTATAAGTTTGTGCCTTTAGCTAAAAAGGCCACTTTGTTGGCACTGATGAGAACAAAGGATCATCGCGAATTATACTTCGTGCATTATCTACTTGCAAAAATTTCCTCTTTTTTGAAAAATTTATTTCCTTTTCTGTAAAAGTTTATTTCTTCGCCTGCAAAGCTTTTCTTCTCTTCTACGATTGTGAAGGGGAAACTTTTGAAGAAGAGTTTCAACTTTTGAGTTTTAAAAGGATTGAAACGTGAAAAAGTTTATTAAAAGAAAGAGCTTTAAAGGGGAGTAATTATGAAGAGTTGTAATTATTTCCTTTTAAATAACAATTTTTGTAAAAGTTGTTTCAATGGCAATGTACGTCATTGATTGTTGACACTTAAAGACAACTGTAATCTAATTACTTATTAATTAAAACATCTATAAACTAGCATATGTTGGATTATATCCAAAATTCTGTTGGAACATATACAAACTTATGTTGTAAGTTGTAACACAAAATTGACATCTTTTGGAACAGATGCAAAATTTTGTTGTAAAATTGTTAATTAAAAATTTATAAAAATGTATCAGTTCTGTGAAAAAAATAAAAAACATGTAGTTCAAAATTAAACACATATTTTGTTTCAATAACATAAATTGATTTAAAGTAAGATAAGATACATCCCCAAATGAGAAAAACAAGTTCATTAAAATTCAATAATAATTATGGAGCATTTTGATTTGGGCATATAATTTTTTTGTGGCAAAAGTACACTTTTATTTTCTTGTTGGAAATGATTCACAAACTCCGTGCCTTATCTTATACCACCTTCTTTCAAGTTTGCTTGAATCAACATATTGAGGAGATATTTCTCTCTTCAAGATATTCAAAGGGACAATCCAACATAATATGGAGATGAGTACTTATAAATATGATTTATAGTGATGTAATCATTAATGTAGGTGGCTATATTGTTGATATGTTGATGATTTGGCTCGTTTGAGGCATATACTGATGATAGAAATAAATATGGATATATTTAGTTTGTTTGTTTTTTTTTTTTTTTTTTGTATTTATTTTTACACTAACGATAAATTTATTTTTACACTATAATTTTTTTTTCAAAAGCAGTATTTTCAAATCAAATAAAGTGATTTGTCTCAATTATAATTAAAGGAACAACATCAATATATATATATATATATATATATATATATATATATATATATATATATATAGGAATAGTTAAGTTGATGACATGTGGATGATATGATACTACCAAAATGAGTTCACTAAAAAAAATGATCAATGATTTGATTGTTAATTGTCTTGTTTAGTTGTTGTTGTCATTCATGTCGAGTTTAATGCGTCTGATTGATAATGGTAGTTGATTTCTACTTAGTTGACACGTGCCATGAGCGGTGAGTGCTTGTGAAGTCCAACTGCATGCAATGTAGCTTAGAACTTGCACGAAATATGTTCGAAGCGAAATGGTAGACGTACATTATGTAGAGGAAAGGATGTTGGATTCTCTTTGAACTCTCCAATTTTTGAAAATAAGAGCCTGCACTTTTATATATTCCTAGTCAGCCCATCGAGCCTTTACATGTTCTTGTCCAGCATATGACCCTGAACACTTGATTTCTTGTGATTATTAACTTTTTTGAATACTTTCAAGTGTAAATATAGATTAAAAATATATGTTTAGGAATAAATAGATTAAACATACAAACGTAGATTAAAAGACTAAATTTGAGGATGTAATGATGAAGGGTGTGAAATGGTCATAAAAGAATATAAAAATGGGATCTCCTTCTAAAAAAGGATAATTAAACTAGGATATTAATGGTGAAAGATTGTAAGTAGGATGAACTTGATGAGTCCGAGATTTGAACTCATTTGGGGCATGGTTTATATAGATTTAGTGTCCTCAAATGCTTAATTTGTGCCAGAAATTGATGGTAAATACTTGATTTTCAGGTATATGGATTGAGGAACAAAGCAAGGACACTAACATGCAAAAAGGAACAAAACAAACTGAAGAAGTGAAGAAAGGCGAGCCTGAGGATCGCCAAGAGCACTTGGCATATCGCCGAGTGGCTACTTTGACCGCCTAAAGTTCCAATGTGCCAGCCTTGAGGGAAGAAACCAAGTCGGCGATAAGAAAGGGGCAGTCGGCGAATCGTCGAGCAATTCCACGATGCAAAGAGAGATCACCCAAAGTTACAGGACTTGAGGATGCTAAATGCCAAGGCAAAAAGGCGATTGAAGAGAGCACTGGGTGGTTCACCGAGTGGTTCGGCGAACCCGGCTTACTTCACCTAATGGCCCTTCGTGGCTTGTTTTTGGCACCAATAAATAAATTTTGAACAGTTAATTTAGAATACCGACTTAAGCTGAATTAGTCTAGAATAGTTTTCTCTTGAGTTTTTTTTTATAGTTTCTTAGTAGACTTGAAGACTTTTTGAGACTCAATTTGGAGATTTTGCAAGTGAGTTTCAAATTTTCTGTAAATTGAAGCATTGTATAGACTAAATTACTCTTACCCAGTTGATGACTAATCGATTTGGTAACCGTTTTCACTCTTTGATGTTGTTTGGCTAAAATCCCAATTCTTGGGGTGTCAGTGTTGTGCCGTAATTTTTCTATTTGTAGAAAAAATTACTTTTTGAAATGTTCTAAGTATAAAACAATTTGAGAAAAATATCTAGAAAAAAGTCGCCACTTAATTTTTTTTTTTAAGAAATTAAGAAAACTTATAATTTTCAAAGATTTAAACAGGAAAAATCATTTGAAAATATCAAAGAGGGTTCGGGGTTCAATTTACACTTCGAGAAGGGTTTAGGCATTCGAAGTGCCCGCTAACACGCGGTTGACCTGCGACTTGACTAAAATATATTTTTTGACTAATTTTTTGGGAAAATGATTTAACATAAAAAAAAAAATGATAATTTACAATATTTGATTTAACTTTGAATAATTAAATAAATGACACATTTTTGTTTTATTTTTAATTTATAGAAAGGGACCTAAATTGAAATATTTGACTCGAAATACAGGTGATTAGAATATTAATAAGACTAGATTAATTGGTTTCATTGGACTCTTTTTTTTTTCTTTTTTTTTTAATCAAAACATGAAAATTATTTTAAACTAAATAAAAAGTTTTGACTAAAGATTATAAATAAAACTACAAGAGTTGAGGAGATTTGTAAAAAAACAAAATAACACAGAAATAGTTCGTCTTTTGGGAAATTCAACTAAGTTAATTAACGATTCTAAAGTTAGAGTTAAACAACAACAATAAATAATCACAATCGATAATTTAAGAGTAAGGAAAAAATTGAATTTGGGCCTTTCTTGGACCAAATTCGCTGCAACTTTTGGGGTTTAACCAAAACCCGTTTTTGTATATTCCGGCTGTATATCAGTGTATATCGGATGTATACAGCCCATTTTTTTGCTTTCCAAGAGCTGTACATCAACTCCAAAGACTTGTTCTTTGATTTCTCAAGGTTGGCTGACTAGATTAAAAGTTTTGGGCCTTTATGACCCTCTCGAAATGCAAGGGAGAACATAGGAGTTCATGTAGAACTCGGGCAGATTTCACATGCAACAAAATGATAAGATACGGATTAATAATTAATATTGAACAAATAAAATCAATTTAGTTCCTATCAGATAAAGTAATGCTATCAAACTCAAACAAGTTTTAAATACACCATACTTAATGTTAATGACTCACACATAGATCCCATGACTTAACAACTGAACGCTACATTATCAAATAAAATATAGTAAAAGAGAGGATGGATAATTGGCAAGAGGCTTGACAATAAAGCATCATTAAGAACAGCAAAAGACAACAACTGAAAATCATATTATTATAATAAAGAAAGGACACTTATAGCGGCAAACAAGAGAAAAGGTTAACACTTGAAGTGTGACAAGGACATATAGACAAAACCAATGGCAACAAATACTGAACTAAGCAAAATTAATACGGAGAAATAATCACATTTTTTTAAAATAGTCAATGGCATCAAAATAAATAAATAAATATGAACACAACCTAATTAGGGTACCCAACGATATGCAAGGAAAAGAATCCAACGGATTCATTTAGAGAAGTCATGCAAAGAAAGAGAAAATGAATTGGCATATATAGGAGACTCTTTGGATGATAAGAACAAAAATAAAATAGTGCGCCTTAACAATATTGAACTAATTGTACTATTTGTATATGGAAAGAAATTATCGTGATGCAACGAAATTAATCAAATCAAGATAGTAGTAGACTAGGACAATTCTTAATACTTTGTTAAGAAGAAAATCACTAGTAATTGTGTTACAACTAAGCAAGTTTATTCAAGATTTGCTGAAAATATCATATAATTATAGTCCATGAAGACTCATATCACAAAATCTAAAACAGCTCAAATGATTTCGACTAAAACATACAACTTGTAAAATAAATCGAAAAGGTGGAAACCACAACTAAGGAAAATATATATATTAGCGATGGAGCCAACAAAAAATAAATAAAAATCTATATAGCAAAATGTCATTAGTTGGCACAATAATATTGAAACACATTAAACAATTACCTTAGACGGTCATGGATAATATATATCATAAAGAAGGACTCATGCTTCGGGATTTTTCGAACAGATGTGGAGAAGTGCACAAATCACGTAGAGAGGTTAAAATAATTCAAACCTCCATTCTAGACAAAAAAAAAATCTCAAATGGGTTAGCAATTGAAAGAATTAACAATTTCATGCTTTTTAGGGTTTCCAACTGAAGGAGGAGTTTATCACCATGGAAGAAACATAGGCTCTTTTAAGTTTACAATGCCCAAAATCAAGGAACAAACACATATGCGCCTAATTATATTATGCGGAAAACTCATCAAATGGCTGCAAAATCGAAGAAATAATACTATACACACGCGAGACTTCAGAATACAAGAATCTAAATACAAATCCAAAATTAGACAAAAAAAAACAGAACAACTTGAAAGATAAGAGAGGAACTAGGTTTACCTTTCTCGGAGCAGCAAATGAGACGAACGAGCAAAGGAGGGTAGCGATTCTGCCACCACGTGAAAAGAACTCCGACCAAAGTTTCCGATGACAGAGAATAAAGAGTTTAAGACGAGAGATCAAGATTCGAAATTTTTAACTTAGCGACTATATAAATCAAAATTCTTCTTGTGAACCTATATCACTGTTTCATGTCTACCCTTCCCCCCCTCCCCCCCCTTCCCCTTTTTTTTTTTCTTAACACCAAAAGAGCAGGGGTATTTATAGGCTGAATTGAAGGGGAATCGGGCAGAAAATTTGAATGTTTTGTTTAATCCAAAATTCAAATTCTATGTGCCCTTTTCAAGGCAATAGTGAAGGGGATAGGAAAAAGCTAAGGAAAGGAAAAAAAGGATTTGAGGTGATGGATGACACTGGCATCATCAGAGTTACTGCAGATGTTGATGTCACTGATTTTTCTACTATCTCCGCTGGATTTCATGAAGAACACTAGAATCAGTATGGGCAGTGGGGTCGGGGTTATTGGAGTTGCTGGTTTGCAACGTTTGGACTGAGTTTTGTTGAACTTCTGGAGAAGAAGAACGAAGGGTATAGGGATGGGGTCACGTTTGTCTGCTATATGGGCTGTTGTTGTATGTTGTATTGTTGGGAATTGTTGTATGTATCGTATGTGGGTTGGGAAATCTGGAAATTGCATTGGAGCGGCCTGCAGGGAATGGGTTTCTACTGAAAGGAGATTGGGTTGCTGGCAACAGGCCCAATTTTTGGTCTTTAATGAGTTAAGTGAGGTAAAGGAGAGGCTAGAAGTGCAATATAGATTAATTAATAAGCTTTTATATTTCAACGGAATAAAATATTTAACTCAATTATAAACTAATTAATTTGAACTACAACTCATTGAATCATTAAACTGATTAACTAAATATTTAACTAAAACAAAATCATTTTTGAGATGATTTTCAAATATTTATAAAATATACTAATTATACACATAATTATATATAAAAAATTGTATTTCATTATCTAAAAAATTATAAAATTACTAAGATTACTTGAAAACAACTCGAGAGAGAGAAGAAAAAAATATTTGAATTTTATAAGGACGATTATTTCAAGTTGTTTGGAATTTGTGAAGTTCGGTGATTAATTTATATTGTGGAAGGTCAAAATTGGGTGTCAACAGTGATCATGCGATTATAGGTTGAGTTAGTTTATGGGTATTTTAAATTACTAGTTTAAATGCTATATTAAAGTAGGTTTAGTCATTAGCTGAGGTTTAATTTATGAATTGTAGTTGCAAATGCAGTTCTAATTTTGTGTTCTTAGCTTGCTCGAGAGATAGGTTTTAGAACCAAAGCTTTTGATTAATGGTTTGTAGGTATTTGGTTGATTTGGGTTTCGCTCGAGAGAGTGAATCCTAAACCCAATCGTACCCATCTTGCTCGAGAGAGAAGATGTATTAAGGTTATGGGTTGCTCTTAATTGCTATCCTTGTTGATGTTCAAGAGAAATCACTTGAACCGGAATAGTTGTTTGAGAGAAATCTATTTCAATTATAGTCTAGCCTGCCCAATGATATTTAACTATTTACTAGTAGTTTCAATTACCCATATATCAAAATTTGCCTATAATCGATCATATCCCAAGAATTCCTCTCTTTATCGTTGTTTCAAATTGTTTGTGACTGTGTTGTAGTTGATAATTGCAATCTAAAACTCCACCTAACATCTGTGTCACCCCTTTTTTATCTTATATTTTATGTATGTTTTGATAATTTCTATTCCTATATCTAGTTAGATCACATTCATACTTCATTGAATTTGAACACGTACCACACCTTATGGGATTCGACCCCAACTCAATTGTTGGGTTATATATTGTTGAACGATCTTTTAAACCTAGAATATGATGAGGTGTGCTTGAATGGTTATTCATCAAAATGGCGCCGCTGTTGGAGAGTGGTGTTGTTTAAAATTCTTTTATTATAATTGAATTGTGGTCGTTGTAGTTATAGTTGAATCTACTTATTTTAGTTTTTGGTTTTGTGTTGCTTGTGTTGAACAGAGGAGGAGATGAGCGTTAACGGAAGTAATGGTAGCCGAGTGGGCCACCATGACGACATTGGGAACCTCAATGATGTCAATGACCCAAACGTGAATGACCCAAACCAAGTGGGTGGTGTTGGTGCCATTCGTTCACCTCCAGCGGAAGGAAACTCTGTTTTTCACATCATAAGCACAATGTTTCAACTCCTACAATTGAAAGGATTGTTTGGGGGGCTAGTTCATGAGGATCCTAATGAGCATATCAGGAACTTCGTGGATGTTTGTGGGTTGTTCTCGTTTAAGAACATATCACAAGAATCGGTCCATCTCAGGTTATTTTCGTTCTCTTTGATGGGTGAAGCTACTAAATGGTTGGCTGAGTTACCGAGGGACTCCATCACCTCATGGGATGAGCTGACTAGGGGCGGCAGGGGGATCGGGTCGGGTAGGCCCGGCTCGAGAACCGGCTTGCTGGACCCGATCCCGGTAAGTTCGCAGGTTGGGGAATTTTGGGGTTAGAGGATCGGTTAGAGGCCGGTTCACCCTTTAGTCCCGGTCGGCCTGGCCCGATCCAGGCCCAGTTGAACCGGCCGATTCGCCGGATCCGCTATATATTTATTTTTTAAAATTTTTTTTTGAATTATATCCGTTGGGGCAACAACTAGTGGGGCCCCCCCAACGGATTTATCCCACTTTTTCACTTCCCCAATACCCTCTACCACCCCCTACTTTTAATATTTTAATTCAAACCCTCAAATTATCATAAATACACTTTAATCCAGTTTTAATATTATAAATACCCCTCTTTCCCTTATTATTTCTTATAAAATCATCTATCCTCTCATCTATTTTCTATATCCTCTCAATCTCAAATCTTAATTTTTTAGTCCATTTAAGTCTCATATTATATCATAATACATATATTTCAATTCTAAATTTTCATATTATATTATAATATATATAATTCTCATATTTGTTATCAAGTATTGGAGTTCCAAATTACAAGTTACAACAGATTACAGGTTTCAAGAATTGGTTAAAATGTCTGCTATTAATGCAGACGTTTGTTACATTCGTTTCATAATGTTTATATTATATTTTTTGTCATTAATTTTTGTGTAATTATTATTTTTATATTACACTTTACATATAATTAAATATGAGTTCTAGCAAAAAAGATACCGGTAAAGGAAAAGAGAAAGAACGAAGTGGCATCAGTAAATTATTTAATTTTAATAAAAAAAGTAGTAAGAAAAAAAATAAGAGTAACTATGGTGGTACTTCTTCTAAATCAATGTCTAGGGTTAGATTTAATACAAATGATTCTACTTATGTTGATGATACTTCTTGTGATATTTATTCAAATGTTCAACTCGATCATGAAAGTTTAGAATGACGTTATGGTAATATTAATCCTAATCTTGATGAATATTTAGGTGAAGAAGTAGAAGTTGATCCGGGAGAAGAAGATTTAGAAGACACACCTACTAGTTCGATGACAGAAGTTCCAACTGAAACTACAAATTCAACGGAGCAAAATTGTGGACGCCCACCCCTTATACCTCATACAAGGGAGAAGCTAAAGTATCAACACCCTAGAACTTCTGTTGTGTGAAAATTTATGACTTTAGATAAAGAACACTCTATTGCAACTTGTAATAAGTGTATGCAACCTTTTAAACATAAACAAGGTAGGGGTCAAGGTGGGACGGGGGGCTTAAATAGACATTTGTTATCTTGTGTGCCGATTGAATATAAAGAAGCTAAAGCATTAGCCGATAGGAAAAACGAAATTCCAGTTAATGATTTTGATAATAATGTTAATGAATCGGGAGGGGCTTCTAACATGATTCAAGGAACATTAGATCTTTCTAACCCCAGTGGTCCACTAACACAACGTAAATATAATAAGGAAAGAGATCGCAAAAATTTAGCTAAAATGGTTTCTGTTTGTGGTTTGCCTTATAGTTTTCCTTCACATTCCGATTTTATTGAATATATTCAACAAAATTATAATCCTTCTTTTAGAGGTTTTTCAAGAAATACTGTTAAAACTGATGTTTTTGTATATCAAGGTAAACATTGTCAATATCTTCGTTGTATGTTTAGCATATTAGATTGTAGAGTGTCTATAACTTCGGACATGGGTCGTAGTGTTAATGGACATGATTATTTAACTATTACAGCACATTGGATTGATAATAACTGGAATTTATAAAAAAGAATCATAAGTTATAAAGAATGTGTAGAGAAAAAAACCGGTCCATATTTAGCTTCAAATATTTTGAGTGTTTTAGATTATTGCATGCTTATAGATAAAGCAATGTCTGTCACATTAAATAATGCATCTAATAATACAAACGCTGCTAGTATGTTAAAAGTTAGATTATGTCCAATTGATGTTAATGCTTTTCACGTTAGATGTATTGCACATGTATTAAATTTAGTTGTACAAAATGGTGTTGAATTTTTTGATTGTGGTTGTATGAAGATTGAATATGCTGTTGCCTGGATTTTTTATGCTCATAGAGTTGCTAGAATTAGGGAATTTAATGAGTGTTGTGTACTTTGTGATTTGCCACCAAGAAAAATTCCAAGACATATTAAACCAAGGTGGAATTTTTTTTACGAAATGCTTTCAGTTGCTTATGAATATAAAAAACCCGTACAAATGGTGTTTGATGCTCATAATGCTGACCCATTAGATAGAAATTGTGAAGATGATTGGGAACAAACTAATGAACTATTAGAATTTTTAAGACTTTTTTATGATGCTACAACCATGTTTTCTGAAATTTATTATCCTACTATTTCATCAATATTAATAAATATTTGTGCTATTTCAATTCAATTTTCAAAATACAAAAAAATTGATAAATTTAGAGTTGCAATTGAAGGTATGATTGTAAAATTTTAAAAATATTTTTTTCCTATTCCTCAAATTTATTTAACTGCAACTTTACTTCATCCTGAGTATAAATTACAAGGTGTGCAGACACTTGTTGATACTTTTTATGATACTTTAGAAATTTAACGGAAGAAAGTCCAACTTGTGAAATGTGTAAGTCTAGCATAAAAGTAGAAGCAAAAATTTTGTATGAAAAATATAGAACTATAGGAAATACTCAAGGAGAAGTTGGTCAAACTTCTAATCCTCAGAGTAAAGCTCGAATTTCAAGTTATATGCAAGGTTTTCTTGGTCTTAATTCTACTAACCGTGATGATTTTGAAGAATATCTTCATCAATTTTTAGAAACAGTGGAAGACGAAGATGGCAATGAAGATTTATTAGCATGGTGGAGGAGGCGGAGCGTTGCATTTCCAATTTTGAGCAAAATGGTTCGTAATGTTCTAGCTATTCAAGCTTCATCAGTTGCATCATAGTTTGCTTTTAGTGAGGCAAGGTTTCAAATTGGCGATCATAGATATTCATTGGCAGAAGAAAGTTTGGAAACATCAGTTTTATTTAGAGACTCCTAGGGGTGGCAAGGGGACGGGGACGGGACGAAGGGGGATGGGACGGGACGGGACGGGGGACGGCTCTGGGGGAATTTTGGCCGGGACCGGGATTGGGGGGACGAAAATATGTGTCGTCCCGTCCCACTATATATACGGGATGGGACGGGATATGGGGGGACGGGACGGGACGGGGGATTTTTTATTTTTTATATACTTATTTTTTTATATTGAAATTACATGTTAATGAATAATATTTTTAGTTTATTTGGTTTTCTATACATTTTTAGCTAATAAATAATGCTTAAGTTTTCAAATTTGAGAAGTTCAAATTTGTATTTTAAATATTTTAAAGTAATTTAAATTTGAAATTTTAAATGTCAAATTTTGATTTTTAAATTAAGTATTTTAAAGTTAGTTTAGTATATATGTAAATATGTATGTATATATTAAAATAAAAATGCAAGACAATAGTTGTATAAAAAAGACTTGAATAAAACTTTCAAATTTGTTCAATAAAATCTAATTACAACTTAGAACTTAGAACTTACAATTTACAAATATTAGTGAAGTAACTAATCTACTCAGCTACCTTTTAGGAAGGGTTCTGTTTCAATAAGTTCTCATATGTAAAACTAATATTTGTTACAAATATTAGATGAGTAACTAATTTACGCAGCCACCTTCTAGTAAGGGTTATGTTTCAATTAGTTCTCTAATCTGATATCTGTGTTCTCCTTTAAAATTCAATTCTAATTGTCGAATCATATCGATGGTGACATCCTTCGGTGTTAGTAAACTTACTAGAAATTCTTGTGACTCTAATTCATCGTTACTAGATTCAATTAGCGCTTTAACCGAAGTATCTTGTCTGGACTTAACTTTGGCAAATTATAATTCCTTCTATCGGCGTTGACCCAGTCTTTAAATAAAACTGATCTTTCCAAAATTTCTTCCTCCAATGAATATCTATGATCGCCAATTTGAATCCTTATCGCACTAAAAGTAGACTCCGATGTAACTAATGAAGCTTGAATAGCTAGAACATCACGAACCATTTTGCTCAAAATTGGAAATGCAACGCTCCGCCTCCTCCACCATGCTAATAGATCTTCATTGCCATCTTCGTCTTCCACTGTTTCTAAAGATTGATTAAGATATTCTTCAAAATCATCACAGTTAGTAGAATTAAGACCAAGAAAACCTTGCATATAACTTGAAATTCGAGCTTTACTCTGAGGATTAGAAGTTTGACCAACTTCTCTTTGAGTATTTCCTGTACTTCTATATATTTCATACAAAATTTTTGCTTCAACTTGTATGCTAGACTTAAATATTTCACAAGCTAGAATTTCTTCCGGTAAAATTTCTAAAGTATCATAAAAAGTATCAACAAGTGCCTGCACACCTCGTAATTTATAATCAGGATGAAGTAAAGTTGCAGTTAAATAAATTTGAGGAATAGGAAAAAAATATTTTTAAAATTTTACAATCATACCTTCAATTGCAACTCTAAATTTTTCAACTTTTTTGTATTTTGAAAATTGAATTGAAATAGCACAAATATTTCTTAATATTGATGAAATAGTAGGATAATAAATTCCAGAAAACATGGTTGTAGCATCATAAAAAAGTCTTAAAAATTCTAATAGTTCATTAGTTTGTTCCCAATCATCTTCACAAATTCTATCTAATAGGTCAACATTAGGAGCATTAAACACCATTTGTATGGGTTTTTTTATATTCGTAAGCAACTGAAAGCATTTCGTAAAAAGAATTCCACCTTGGTTTAATATGTCTTGGAATTTTTCTTGGTGGCAAATCACAAAGTACACAACGCTCATTAAATTCCCTAATTCTAGCAACTTTATGAGCATAAAAAATCCAGGCAACAGCATATTCAATTTTCATACAACCACAATCAAATAATTCAACACCATCTTGTACAATTAAATTTAATACATGTGCAACACATCTAATATGAAAAGCATTAACATCAATTGGATATAATCTAACTTTTAACATACTAGCAGCGTTTGTATTATTAGATGCATTATCTAGTATGACAGACATTACTTTATCTATAAGCATGTAATAATCTAAAACACTCAAAATATTTGAAGCTATATATGTACCCATTGTTTTCTCTGCACATTCTTTACAACTTATGATTCTTTTTTGCAAATTCCAGTTATTATCAATCCAATGTGCTATAATAGTTAAATAATCACGTCCATTAACACTATGACCCATGTCCGAAGTTATAGACACTCTACAATCTAATATGCTAAACATACAACGAAGATATTGACAATATTTACCTTGATATACAAAAACATCAGATTTAACAGTACCTTTTGAAAAACCTCTAAAAGAAGGATTATAAGTTTGTTGAATATATTCAATAAAATCGGGATGTGAAGGAAAACTATAAGGCAAACCACAAACAGAAACCATTTTAGCTAAATTATTGCGATCTCTTTCCTTATTATATTTACGTTGTGTTAGTGGATCACCAGGGTTAGAAAGATCTAATGTTCCTTGAACCATGTTAGAAGCCCCTCCCGATTCATTAACATTAATATCAAAATCATTAACTAGAATTCCTTTTTCCTATCGCCTAATGCTTTAGCTTCTTTATATTCAATTGGCACACAAGATAACAAATATCTATTTAAGCCCCCCGTCCCACCTTGACCCCCACCTTGTTTATGTTTAAAAGGTTGCTTACACTTATTACAAATTACATTTGAGTTTTCTTTATCTAAAGTCATAAATTGCCACACAACAAAAGTTTTAGGGTGTTGATACTTCACCTTCTCCCTTGTAGGACGTATAAGGGGTGGGCGTCCACAATTTTGCTCCGTTGAATTTGTAGTTTCAGTTGGAATTTCTGTCACCGGACTAGTAGGTGTATCTTTTAAATCTTCTTCTCCCGGATCAACTTCTACTTCTTCACCTGAATATTCATCAAGATTAGGATTAATATTACCATAAGGTCGTTCCAAACTTTCATGATCGAGTTGAACATTTGAATAAATATCATAAGAAGTATCATCAACATAAGCAGAATCATTTGTATTAAATCTAACTCTAGACATTGATTTAGAAGAAGTACCACCATAGTTACTCTTATTTTTTTCCTTACTTCTTTTTGTATTAAAATTAAATAATTTACTAATGCCACTTGGTTCTTTCTCTTTTTCTTTACCGAATCTTTTTTTCTAGAACTCATATTTAATTATATGTAAAGTGTAACATAAAAATAATAATTACACAAAAATTAATGACGAAAAATAAAATATAAATATTATGAGACTAATGTACCAAACGTCTGCATTAATAGCAGACTTTATAACCGATTCTTGAAACTTGTAGTTTGTTGTAACTTGTAATTTGGAAGTTGGAACTCCAATACTTGATAACAAATATGAGAATTATATATATATTATAATATAATATGAAAAATTAGAATTGAAATATATGTATTATGATATAATATGAGACTTAAATGGACAAAAAATTAAGATTTGAGATTGAGAATTTGAGATGATATAGAGAATAGATGATTTTGTAAGAAATAATAAGGGATAGAGGGGTATTTATACTATTAAAAATGGGTTAAAGTGTATTTATGAGAACTTGAGGGTTTAAATTAAAATATTAAATGTAGGGGGGGTGGTAGGTGGTGTTGGGGAAGTGAAAAAAATGGAATAAATACATTTGGGGGGCCCACTAGCCATTGCCCCAATGGATATAATTCAAAATATTAAAAAAAAAAAATAACGGATCCCGGGAACCGGCCGGTTCAACTGAGCCGGTACCGGGCCAGGTCAATTGGGACTAAAGGGTGAACCGGCCCCCTAACCGATCGCCTAACCCCAAAATCCCCCCAACCTGTGAACTTACCGTGACTGGGTCAAGCGTGCCGGTTCTCAAACCAGTCTCGGGCTTACCCAGTCCCCCTGCCGCCCTTAGAGACTGGGTCAACGTCGAGAGAAGGAATTATAATTTGCCAAAGTTAAGTCCAGACAAGAAGCTTGGGTTAAAGCGGTAATTGAATCTGCTGACGATGAATTAGAGTCACAAGAGTTTCTAGCAAGTTTGCCAACACCAGAGGATGTCACCATCTATATGATTCGACAATTAGAATTGAATTTGAAAGAAGAACACAACTATTAGATTACATCAGAGAACAAATTGAAACAGAACCCTTCCTAGAAGGTGGCTGCGTAAATTAGTTACTCATCTAATATTTATAACAAATATTAGTTTTACATATGAGAACTTATTGAAACAGTACCCTTCCTAGAAGGTGGTTGCGTAAATTAGTTACTCATCTAATATTTATAACAAATATTAGTTTTACATATGAGAACTTATTGAAACAGTACCCTTCCTAGAAGGTGGCTGTGTAGATTAGTTACTCCATTAATATTTGTAAATTGTAAGTTCTAAATTCTAAGTTGCAATTTGATTTTATTAAATAAATTTGAAAGTTTTATTCAAGTCTTTTTTATACAACTATTGTCTTGCATTTTAATTTTAATATATACATACATATTTACATATATACTAAACTAACTTTATAATACTTAATTTTAAAATCTAAATTTGACATTTGAAATTTCAAATTTAAATTACTTTAAAATATTTAAAATAAAAATTTGAACTTCTCAAATTTGAAATTTGAAATTTGAAACTTAAGCATTATTTATTAGCTAAAAATGTATAGAAAACCAAATAAACTAAAAATATTATTCATTAACATGTAATTTCAATATAAAAAAATAAGTATAAAAAAATAAAAAATCCCCCGCCCGTCCCCCTAGATCCCGTCTCATCCCGTATATATAGTGGGACGGGACGTGACGTATTTTCGTCCCCCCAATCCCGGTTCCCCCAATCCCGATCCTGGCCAAAATCCCCCCAGCCCTTTCGATGGGTTGTTCCTTTATCTTTCTTTTCCATCCAGTGCCCGCACTGCGTCAGAAAATCGTCGTCCTCCATCCCATCTCATCGCCCTTCGTCCCGTCCCCGTCCCCTTGCCACCCCTAGAGTTGGCCACATCATTTCAAGTGAGATTCTTTCCCCCATCGAAGATGACGGCTCTAAGGGATGGCATCCAAGGTTTCAAATGCTTGGAAGGTGAACCAATCCATGAGACATGACTGGGATTTAAGAAGCTGGTGCTTTAGTGCCCAACTCATGGACTTCCAGATAATATGTTGTCGAAATATTTCTATAGAAGCCTCGATTCGGTAAACAGAGGAGTAGCCGATTAACTTTCTCTGGGTGGTATAATGCAATAGCCCTATGCAATAGCATCCCAACTCCTTGATTGTGTCATGCCCCAAACTAAGGGAGGCGTGACTGGCACTCGATTCCTTATGCGATCGAGTTAGCCATTGAAACATACCAACTGACTCAACTATGGGCCTAGAAGGTTGGGTAGCATAACATATAAAATACTACGACTGGACCATCAAGGTCATAATCTGAATATCAATAAGTCACATAGACGAAGGTAGACAAGCCAAAGAAAATAAAGTACTAGCTACCTGACATGGCTGCAAATGAAGATATACATACGTACATATATATATATATACATATATGTCAAGCCTATGGGGTTGGAGACTAGAAGCTGCAGAGAAACCTAGAATATCATGTCCACAATAACCTCTAAGAGTGTCATAAGCTTTGATCGGGACAAGGCCCCGATTATACCGAAACTGCACAATAAAAGTAGCATCCTATGAAAGCTCCAGAAAGAGGTGTAGCTTACCAACTCACAACTAAACCGTGAATCCTATCAGAGAGGTAAATCAGAATCCTTTCTTGGACCTACATGCACGAAACAAAAATGCAGCATCCCCAGGCAATGGGACGTCAGTACAAATAAAAATGTACTGGTATGTAAGGCAGAAAGTAGAATCATAAATAGTTGTTGTAAAAAGGGTAATAAAGATACCACCTGAAACAGAAACTCTGATAGCCTCCATGGCTGACATCCAACCTTATATAAATTAAACATGAATAGTATGCTCACATAATCGTATGTCGTGAATACATATATATAGATGCAAATGCATATCATACCCAACCAAATGCTAGCAATGGTGGTGCCTTCCGGTAGCGAACCGACATCATATTCGCCAACTTGTGGCAATCTGTGTCTCATACGTATAAATATAGGCAATAGGCCCCATACCTTCCGATTATAGCTCGGGAGTAGAATGCATAGCATGTCATGTCATAGATTCATAATGCATTTCTGTCACCTGAATCATGTTGCCAATCTTGGCCCATTAAGACTACTGTTCTCATAATCTCGTAATCACTTTTGTATCACATGTAAATGTCTCGTAGAACCTTATATACTTGTAGATTAAACAGGAACACTTAACTTGGAATTAGAAAGGTAGCTTAATCTTTTGAACGTAAAGTTCTTCACTTTGTATTTATATATGTTCCTTAGTAGTTTGTAAAAGAAGGTTTTTCAAAAAAACACGTCCTTTAGTAGTTTAAACATACAATTTACATTTAAGAGTTCTGGAGACCGATGTATTATTTTAAAGTTTTTTCAAAAATATAAATTAGCGAGAAAGGAAGACTGATTTTAAATTCATATTGTTCATCGCTAATCTTTTTAAGTTACTACATCTAAAGAAGAATAAGAATTTGTACACATGTACCTATAGTCAAGAGAATTAACAAAATGACATAAAGACGTTGAATACCCTATCTAACCGAACGAGTGGAATATCAACATAATGGAGTAACAAAATATGCCAGTTGTAATCTCAATGCCTTTCACAAAAAGTCTTTCTAGCAATAGTAGTAAAACTATATTTGATGATTTAGGATTCCAAAATTCGTGCTCAAAGAAAGTACAATGCTTAGCCTTAACATACCTCAATTCTGGATCTTGCTATATCAATATGGATTGTACCCCTTCCTTGCAGTATGTAATCTACAGAAAATCATGTCACAACCATTACAGGCAGAATATTAACACGTCAGGGTCAAAGTGGCAATTTAGAGCTTACTAGCAAAGTAATTAGCTCGCCAGACCCTTTTTAAATGTATGCTTAATTGCCTTTTCTTCTCCAAATTACAACCCCAAATTAATGATGTAACATACATTTTTGCCGAAGCTATTAACAAGTGGAGGCCTACACAATAGTCAACAACAACCAAATAGAGTATGCCTGCACAATAATAAAAACTTAGCGTATCGCCACACCCCTCCTTTCCAACCACAAAATAACCACAACCAAATCCAAACCATGAGTCTTCAAACCATTAAAGAAAGAAAAAAATATATGTAATACATGCCTATAATTTTTCAATATAACCATAATAACTTGAACTTACGGCTTCCAATCACCATCCTGTGAGTTCGTCCAATAATTACGTTTGGAATCATGTCTTTCTCTACATAAGCAATACGAGAATAAAAGGGCAGAACCTTAACTTAAAATTGATGGAGCTTATAGTATTTTAGCATGTCTCCTCAATTACAAAGAGTCTCCTCAAACACAAGATGTTGAACCAAGAAGAAGTCATTTGAAAATTGCAATGCAATAATAGAATCAATGTTACACTTGTTTATCTTACTAGTATTTCGACATGTGCGTTGCATGTGATTATCAATTTAGAAAATTCAAGGGAATATTTGAATAATAAGGTTTGCACAAAATAGTATTGCAGATTCTTTTGTGAATGCTCAATGTGGATCGTCATATATATCTCTTATTCAAATGAACCTAAGAAGATGGTCAATGAAAAATTGTATTAGTTAAATGAAATAATGTATATATTTATTTCAATATGATGAGGTTCAATCATGAATTAGTCGTATCTCACCAATTTTACCTTATAGATAATATTTGTTGTGTATTTTTCTTCTCATCTAATCAGAGGTGCTTTGCACGTGTATTCTACTTAATCTGTTTAGATGTCATATGAACATGTTGAGAACAAGTACATTTTATTTTTTAGAACTATTTTTGTATATTAATTTTTATTTTATAAGTTATAATTTAATAGATGACGTTCTTTTTGTTGACTCTCATATTTGACTTCTTAATTGAATGTGTACATAAATCAAAAATAGTTATCTGACTGTCCATAGTTAATTGAGAAACGTTTCCTTTTTTTTTTTTTACTGAAAAACTAAAAATTAAAATTAATATATTTTATCTGTGAAATCATATATATAATCACCTATTTATCTTACACCCAACAAAGGTATAGTTCATATACTTGTAAATAATTTTCAATTTATTCAATCAATCATGATTCATCCAAGGAAAAATAGCAACACCGTGTTTTTAATTTATTCAACCAATCACGATTCATCCAAGGAAAAATAGCAACACCGTGTTAACACATATATAGGGGCGGAATAATAATATGAAAAATTATTGGTCAAAAGTTAATATAAGAAGAGATGAATGATAGAAATAATTAATGTACTAACTATGAGAATTCATAATATTATAACTAAAGAATGTAAAAGAGTGTGAATAACATTTGCAATAATTAGTAACAACTTATGCTTACATAAATAAATAGGACATTTAATTAATGCTACTATTTTTTTTTTATAGTTATTAGATTTTAATTTAGTGTAGGGATAAAATGAAAATGTTTACTCCATATTACTGAATATAAAATTTATTTTTTTAATGATAAATTTTAAATGATTCATATATATTCACATATTTTCACATTTGTTGTGAGTTTTTTTTTCAAAGAAAAGGAACTTGGGAAATTTTAAAATAATATATTTTGACATTAGAAGATCTTGTTAACTTGATAATACATTCGTGGCATATATTAATACCTACCCAAATATATATATATATATATATATATTAAACGAATTCATACTTCAATTGGCGTTATTAGAAGTCATATGAACTTTTCTTCGTCGAAAATACTGAAGTATTAAGAAATAGTAAATTAGTAAAACAAAAGGGCAATATTTACATAGTAATAACTATTTTGAAACAAACTTCCTGACAATCTAAATCACATAAGTAGCATTGTTAAATAAAGTCATTCTTTTGTATTGAGCATCAAAAAAAAAATCATGACAATTCTCTAACTCTTGAAAATTTTATTAATTTTGGAAAAAGATATTCAGAAACATAAATCTACATCACAAGAGAAATTGTTAACAAAAACAAATAAATTTAGACTACAATAAAAATTAAACTAATAAAAATTTCAACTAACGTTATTACAAGTCATATGAACTTTTCTTCGTCGAAAATATCAAAATATTAAGAAATAGTAAATAAGTAATAAAAAGGGCAATGTTTATATAGTAATAACTATTTTGAAGTAAATTTCCTGACAATCTAAATCACATAAGTAGCATTGATAAATAAGGTCATTCTTTTGTCTTGGGCATCAGAAAAATAAATCGTGACAATTCTCTAACTTTCGAGAAGTTTAATAATTTTGGAAAAATGTATTAAGAAGCATATCTACATCACAAGAGAAATTTTTAACAAAAACAAATGAATTTAGACTATAATAAAAATTAAACTAACATATACTTCAACTGACATTATTACAAGTCATACAAAATTTTATTTGCCAAAAAATACTTAAATATTAAGAAATAGTAAATCAGCAAAATCAAAGGGCAATGTTTATATAGTAATAATTATTCTGAAGCAATCTTCTTGACAATCTAAATCACATAAGTAGCATTGATAAATAAAATTATTCTTTTGTCTTGAGGATTAAAAAAAAAACCGTGATAAATTCTCTAACTCTTGAGAACTTTAATAAATTTTGAATGAGATATTCAGAAGAATATATCTACATCACAAGAGAAATTGTTTAAAAAACAAATGAATTTAGACTATATCATGTTAACTTCATATATTGGAACATTACATACTTATGTATATACTAAGAAAAAAATGATTATTATATCATCAAAATTATTTTCCTCAAATACTTGAGATTAAGGAATATACCCTCTTAGGATAGAACAATTTACTTTATCAGAACAGTGGTACCTCATATTCCGCTAAACTTCGAACTCCCTCAACAACAATAAATCACACGATTTTTTTTTTTTAAATGCAAGAAAAAGAAGACTAGAAGAATAAAAAATATTGTGGTTGAAAAATTAGAGGAAACCCCTCTATTTATAGTCAACAAAGGGTAGTATGCACAAGTGTTTTTTGTGTCTTATCTTAAAATTCGTGACCTTTTCGAGAAGTCACAACTCTTTGGAAAAGTCACACATTATTGAAAAAGTTACAACTCTTTGGAAAAGTAACAACTCTTTGGAAAAGTCACAACTCATCGAAAACTCACAACCCTTTGAAAAAAGTCACAACTTATCATAAAAATCACAACTCATCAAAAAAAGTCAGAACCTAAGTTAGGGATATTATAGTAATTTAACATTCAAGTTAGGAGTTCATGCTTTTAAGGTAATATAGATAATTAATTACCCATCTATATTTCTTCTTCTCTTCCAGACTCGTATCAACAACAACCACACACAACCAAATCATTTCCAAAAATTCTAGCAACAACAATATCAAAAAATACTTCAAAAACAGCACAACATCACATAACTATCAAAATACGATTTTCCAGCAGTCTATTCGTTTTCTTGCTTATATAGCATAACTATAACTTGGAATCACTCAATAAAATGAAGGGTGAGAATTATTACCTCCAAACAACAGGAACACCACCTAAAAATGAGACTTCTTCACCACGAAGAATTCTTCAAATCACAATCAACGAGGAGGAAAGAAGTAACATAATCTCTATGAACATTCTGAGAGTGAAACCGCGTTGAAATCTTGTAGATATTTGCTTGGATGATAGGAGAACCTTTAGAGAGGATTTAGGACCGTTTTCTTCTATTTTTGGTCAAAAAAAATGAGTTAGAACAAAGGGAAACAAAATCTTATAGAGCTAAACCGACATAAGGGCGAGGGACCCACCTTCACGTGCCTGCTTGTGCAGTCTCACTAAAATCTGAATATCTCTCAATTTTGAAGTTGTATGGACAAATGGTTTAGTGCATTGGAAATTAAACTCGTAGACCTTTAATTTAGTATATTGGGGTTCTTCTAAAGCTTTATAGATTGGGAGAAAAGGTCCGATACATTTAACCCAAATTTCAGAAAATTTATCAAAGAAACTTACTCTAACTTTTGTCAACTTTTATTTCCCAACTTCCTTGACTTCAAAACTTAACTTACGATCATTGGGCGATTACATCATCTTATAAACCTCCTTCTTATCATATAAAACACTCTTTGTCTTACCCTAAAGGTATTGGTTAACTTAAACCTTCCGAACGGGCGGGGTGTTAGAAGATACATTCTTTAATTCGAACTTGTTTAAAGGCATACTTAACCCATAACATTAGTTTAATTCTTTCATTTTTACGACCCCTATGCAAACTTATTCTTCTAACATGATACACCAAGTCGTATAAACCTCATACACTCATGCAATGATACACCTACTATGCGAAAGAACCACGGGATCGCACATATTGTATGACTAAGATCAACAGGGCGTGGTAAACTCGTGAAGACCAAGTCTCTCCTCTTACTTTAAAAATGACAAAAGAGCAGCTCGAAAAGGATCAAGAGAGAGACCAAAACATGGCTAAAATGATGACCCAGCTGGATATCTTGGCTAAAAATGGCATGGGTGCTAGTGCAAAGAGTGTCAATGTTATGGGTGTTGGTGGAGTGAACCCCGATGAAGCAAAGTTTGAAGCGTTGTTCAATGAGGAAGTGAACTTCCTAGCTAATCAAGAAGGAGGTTATTGTGCAAACTACCCAAGACCGGGTGGAAATCAAGGATGGAATAGAGATGAGGGTTGGAGAGACCGTGATAGAGAATAACATGATCATAAAGCCACTTGGAAAGAAAGAGAGGGGGAGAAGGATAGGTATGTTCCTCCCTATGAGCGTCAAAAGCCCAAGGAATCTGAAAGTGGCCGGACATAAGATATGCTCTCATGCATTCTTAACAAAGTTGCAGGGTCCGACAAAGTGTTGAAAGAGATGAAAGAGAATGTCTCGACTCTCAATAAAATGATGACCTCTCACTCAGTCTCTATTAAGCAGCTGGAGACCCAAATGGGTCAAATCTCTTCACATTTAAATTCAAGAAAACAAGGGGGGTTGCCTAGTGACACGATGGCAAACCCTAAAAATAAAGCTTGATTTGGTACTTTTGTTGTGCCACGACGTTAACTAAGGCTCTTCTTGGGAGGCAACCCAAGTTTTTAATGTTTTAGTTTTGATTTTGAATAACGGGTGTTGATTGTGTAGGTTGAAAACTGAAGTATGTTTGAAAATATAAAGTTTGACGAGCTGAAGGTCCAGTCGGCGACTTGCCAAAGAGGTCAGCGACTTACCAAAGAGGTCGGCGAGCCAGACTTGGACCGTCGTTGGACCCAAAAAAATTGAAGTGGAAGTCTGTAAAACTCGATGGGCCAATTGCTTAATCGAGGATTCGCCGAACAGGTCAACCAGCCCGATTTTGTCCATCGTTTGAACCCCAAAATTCCCTGGAAATCCTGTAAAACTCGGCGAGGTAAAGTACCACTCGGCGCATCGCCAAGAGGTTCGGCATGGATGACTTACTCCTCTGAAGGGGCCACGAACTGAAAGGTTTTAAAGGCCAAACAGTTTAAAATTTCAAAATATTTCATATTCTCTCATTTCTAACCCCGTGCACTCTCACCAGTACTTTTGATGTTTCATATTTTTGCTATTTTATTATCTTTTGTGTGTGATCTCATGCTTGGATTTGGAATACTTTGCCGCCTATCTTTTCAATTTCTCAATTCGGCATACATGTTGGTTACCCCGTAACTTAGTTTAGTGGTTAAACTCAAATGCAATCGGTAATTGGGTATTGATATGTGTTGGGTAATTGTTTAAATGGTGTTTTATGTGTCAGATTGCCAGTATTTTGTTTGAAATTGTGCCTAAATGCTTAAGAATATGATTTCCCATGTTTTATGCGATAGATTTGGTCTTAAATTATTGGGTTGTGGTTGTTTTGTGTTAGGTCTAGTTTGGTGAAGTCTAAGTAACCCCAAATTGTGCCAAATGATGTACTTTGCCCAATGATGGATCGTTTCACGTCATTCTTAAGGGCAAAAGTCATCATATGGCTAATTTTGGCCAAATCGGGGGATGTCTAAGTACCCCGAAGACATGGGTCATATGGGTCTAGTCTTAATTGCATGGTGTGTGCATTTGATTTTGAATTTGGGAGATGCGGGCTTGATTTTGGGAAATAGGGTTGAAATTTGGCACGCTGGGCCGTTTGGTAAGCTGCGTCGAGCTTGCCGAATGGTTCGGCGGTTCTCCAATGTCCCCTTTGATTGCCCTTAATTTCTTGATTTGGCTTAAGTGAGTCTGCAACATTCGACGGGAAGCCTGAGCTCACTGAGTTCACTTGGTGACTCATTAAAGGGTTCCTTTGATGGCCCTTTCTGTGCCCCTAACCCTAAAAATGCACTGTAATATCCGGCGGGCTAGTCTAAGCTCACCGATTGGTGTCGGCGATTCACCGAAGGGCCTTGAGCATCGCCAACATGCCTTAATTCTAGAAATTTTTCAAGCTGGCCTTTCGGTGAGCCCAATTTAGCTCGCCCAAGCGACTCGGTGACTCGCCAACTGGTTCGGCAAGTCTTTCTGCAACTTGATTTCTGCCACTATCTTGAATTATTTCTAACACTTTTCGATGTGTTTTGCAGATATGGCTAGAACTAATTTGGATGAGAGTGGTATGCTGCCCCTAAAAAGGGCACGGGGTATTGTGATTAATGAGAAAGCAGCTGCTTCCATCACAAAGAGCAAGAAAACACCTCCGAAGGGAGGCAAGGGTAAGGAAAAGGTGCTCGTAGATGAGAGACCGAAGTATAATTCAGGCAGTGATGGGGAGTCCTTCGATTCTCAAGCTTCATTCTCTGAGTCTGAGGATGATAAATTGCTACAGACCCGGCGATTAGAGATTCATGAAAAAGCTCATTCAAATCCGTCTAGAAATCCAGAGTCGACCCCTACTGGTACAGATTCAGTGCCATCTCAAGCACAGACGGTGGTTCCAGCACCACCAATTCAGGGTCCTCTTCCTCAGTTACTCAACCAGTTAAAAGCCGAGGGATTGAAGACCATTCTAGAGGAAAAGAGGTTGTCCACGGATAGTGTAATGGACAGATACCCACATGTGTGAGACACTCTCCAATTTCATAGGTTTGAGATCTTCACCAAGCCCCGTGGCCCATACATTCCTACAGGACCTGCGGGAGTTTTATACTGCTTATAGTGACTTGGTACCAAATGGAAAGAGGAAAGTCAATATTTTCAGAACAGTAGAGTCTATAGTAGTCCGAGGGAGGACAATGCAATGCGACAACAATGCGATAAACACCATATTTGACAGGGCCACAGACATTGAGCACACATATCAAAGTATGATCACTTTACAGACTCTGGATAAATTGAAGGGTTGGCTAGCTCCCTTTATTTCTGACACCACCCTAAGGTGGATTGAGGCAGGAGCACTTATTGAGAAGAAGGATCTGAACACAGCAACACGGTACTGATTTAGGTTCATCAGTAACTCAGTCATGCCGTCACACAATGAGTCCATTCTCCGCCAACCAAAGGTGGCTTATCTTGGATCTATCATTGCCAAGAAACAGCTGAATCTAGGGTTGATTATAGAGTAAGAGATGACTATGAGGGCCAAACAGTGCCAAACGTCCCTTTCATTTCCCGTACTCATTACTGAGTGATGTCGTCGGGCTGGAGTTCCTTATGATGAGAAGAGGGATATTGAGCTTAAACTCATATCCTCCACCGACATTCGGCGCATAGAGACAGAGTATATGTGGGACAAGGTGGATAGGAAGAGAGTAGCTCCGGTGGATATATCTCCGAATGTTGATATTGATTCTTTACCTGCAGAGGTAGCCTTGCCTACTCCAGCCTCCGGGCCTTCAGTTACATCTACTTCCACTCCTTCCTAGGCCTCGAGTTCTTCTCTTGCTTCCCAGCCTCCTAGAGCTACTGCTGGTACCACTGCCTCGAGGACTCCGATCACTCTGGCCATGCTCCTCAAGATAGGCACCTAACCCATTCTGCAGATGTGTGAGCTTCCCGATTAGAGGCTGACGTGCCCTGGATGATTGAGAGAGCTATTACAGATGCATTGACTCCTCTCAGGGATCCATTGCTGCCTTCTCAACGAGAGTTGAGATTTGTGAGAGAGGGCAGGGTGTTTCCACTGAGGTTACGACTTTGAAATTCGATGTTTCTGAGCTGAGGAAGGATGTGGACCAACTGAAGTCCATAGACTTTGCTTCGCTATTTAGGACGGTGGAGATCCCCGATAAGCCGAGTGCTGAGATTCCAGCTTGTGCTGAGGTACCTCCAGCTAACACCGGAGATGATATTATGGAGGATCCTGCTACTGCTGAGTCTGAGGCTGAGACCGATGATAAGTAGCTTGAGGAGAGAGATGTAGTTGTTTATGATGATCTGGCCAACTTAGAGGGTGCTATGTTCGAGACTGCCCGATAGGCCTCTTTGAGAGACACTACTATGGTTGGGTCTAGTGCTGTTACAACTGATACTACACCGGGCACTAATGTCCATCCTCAGAGTGTTACCTCGGGCACTGATGCCCCAACAGATGGAGTGACTGAGTAGATAGGATCACTTTTGGCTCCCTCTCTATTGTTTCTATTTATTACTTTTTTTTTAGTTGCATTTGATGACAACTGCTTTTCTTTTATGGGTGGAGTGAGGTATTTCCATACCTACCTTTTGTGATTCTGTTTTGTTTATAAATAGGGTTTTGTGATCTATATATGTGTTTTGATTTTGATTCTTGTGGATGTTTTAGATTATGGTCTTTGTTTTAAATGGAAATGGTTTCAAACCTCTATTTTACTATTTGTGCCACCTCTATTGTGTGTGATTGTGACTGTTCTTGTGCGAAGTTGAGTATCAATTATGATCAATACCGATGACCTGAAAAGTGCTCTTAATGGAACGAAATGAATATGGCGGCTATGATGAGGCTAATGAAGTTGCATAGTCAATATGTGAACTTTTAGCATCTCGTTGTGACTAGCTGGTTATCGAATGAGTCTCTTGTGATGAATATTGCACACTAGCTAGAAAGTGTAGAGTCTTATTTCATATTAGTGCCAATGCCTTGTGTGATGAGCTTACTTTAAACATTGTGTGTGATGACACCTAGAATTTGCCATGTTCGTCCGGTTAACTATATGATGCAAGCAATTGAAATGATCTTAGGCAAAAATTTTAAAGAGTGAAACAATTTGACAATATACCTTTTTTTTTGTCAACCTTGTGAGATGTGTGAATCTTTCTTGAATCCTCTTGAGCGTTATCCTTTTCTTGGAAGAAACTTGAACAATTATGACCTCTATTTATCCATTCACCCATAAATTTCATGAAGTTTGGTTTGTTTGAATAGCCAACTTAGTCTAAAAGCCTAAGTTGGGGGTGTGGTGAAAAGAGAAGGAAAGTCAAGAAGTGTGCAAATTCCCCCTTTGAGTGATGATTTTGAAAAAGATGGAACCCTTCCATGTAAAAAAAAAAAAAAAAGAAAAGAGAAAAGAAGCAAAGAAAAAGAATGAAAAAGTTGCGAAATAAAGTAGTGGAAGTTGCAAAAGAAATGGGGTATTCGGTAATTCATTTGAAGTTGAATAATGGGGTGGATTATGATCATGATCAAAATGTTAAAGAAAAGGAAGAAAGTAATGTTCAGACCACACTTCATGAAGGTAGAAGTCACTAAGCCTAAATGACCATACTTTTACACTTAGCCTCGTTACAAGCCTTGAAAAGACCTTTGTAATCTTGAGTGAGCTGAAACGGATGTTGATTGGAAAATAAGGGCAAACCTATGGGTGAAGTCATGCATGTGTTCATCTTTGTGAGTGTGAGAGTTGTATGTGATTCCGACACTCTAAATTGTTGAAGAATTTTGTGTGAATATGGAATCATCTTTGTTGTAAGGGCATTTGAGTACCTATGTTGAGCTTGAACTTGCATTTAAAGCAAGTATTATGAACTTGAGCATCTTTGATAATGGTGAGTCACAATTTGAATCTTTGAGTGCAAAATTGATCATTGCATGAGTAAGTTGAATCTTGTTGTGTGCATTCATGATTGAGTCTTAGGCAACACTATTTGAGACATCCTTTTTGAATTGCTGATCTTGAGTTTTACTTGAGGACAAGCAAAAGTTTAAGTTAGGGGTGTTGAAGAGTCTGAGATTTGGACTCATTTGGGGCTTTGTTTATATAGATTTAGTATCATCAAATACTTAATTTGTGCCATAAATTGATGTTAAAGCCTTGATTTTCAAGTATATGGGTAGACACTAATAGGCAAAAAGGAACAAAACAAACTGAAGAAGTGAAGAAAGGCGAGCCTGAGGATTGCTAAAAGCACTTGACGTATTGTTGAGTGGCTACTTTGACCGCCTAAAGTTCCAGTGTGCCAGCCTTGAGGGAAGAAACCAAGTCGGCTATAAAAAAAGGGGCAGTTGGCGAATCACTGAGCAGTTCTGTGATGCAAAGAGAGATCGCCCAAAGTTACAGGACTTGAGGATACTGAATGCCAAGGCAAAAAGGCGATAGGAGAGAGCATTGGGCGGTTCGCTGAGTGGTTCTGTGAACCCAACTTACTTTGCCTAATGGCCCTTCGTGCCTTTTTTTTGGCACCTATAAATGAGATTTTGAACAGTTAATTTAGAAGGATGACTTGAGTTGAATTAGTCTCAAACAATTTTCTCTTGAGTTTTTGATAGTTTCTTAGTAGACTTGAACACTTTTTGAGACTCAATTTGAAGATTTTGCAAGTGGGTTTCGAATTTTCTGCAAATTGAAGCATTGTAAAGACTAAATTACTCTTACCCAGTTGATAGCTAATTGATTTGGTAACCGTTTTCACTCTTTTATGATGTTTGGCTAAAACCTCAATTCTTGGGGTGTGATCATGTGATTATGGGTTGAATTAGTTTATGTTTATTGTTAATTACTAGTTTAAATCTTATATTAAAGTGAGTTTAATCATTAGCGAGGTTTAATTTATGAATTGTAGTTGTAAATGTAGTTCTAATTTTGTGTTCTTAGCTTGCGAGAGAGAGAGGTTTTAGAACCAAAGCTTTTGATTAATGGTTTGTAGGTATTGGGTTGATTTGGGTTCAGCTTGAGAGAGTGAATCCTAAACCCAATCCTACCCATCTTGCTCGAGAGAGAAGATGTATTAAGGTTTTGGGTTGTTCTTAATTGCTATGCTTGTTGATGTTCGAGAGAAATCACTTGAAGCGGAATAGTTGTTCGAGAGAAAGCTATTTCAATTATAGTCTAGCCTATCCATTGATATTTAGCTATTTACTAGTTGTTTCAGTTACCCATATATCAAAATTTGCCTATAATTGATCACATCCTAAGAATTCTTCTCCTTATTGTTATTTCAAATTGTTTGTGACTGCGTTGTAGTTGATAATTGCAATCCAAAGCCCCCATCTGACATTTGTGTCACCCCTTTTTATTTGTTTTATGTATTTTTCGATAATTTCTATTCCTATATCTAGTTAGATCACATTCGTACTTCATAATTGAATTTTAATCCCTGTGGGATTCAACCCCAACTCAATTGTTGGGTTATATATTGCTTAAAGATCGTTTACACCTAGAATTGGATGAGGTGTGCTTGAAACGTTATTCATCACAAGTAAAGCTAAATTGATAGAGGATATATTCTGAAGTAATCAAGTCAAATATTTTTAATCTTTCATCACCCTTACCCACAAACCTTAGTTGATCCTGTTCCAAATAGTCAAAATTAGTGAAGAAATACATAATGAACAAGTTTATGATACTACATGTGCACATAAGAATATTCTCTCTGAGAGTGAGTATTTTGTTATGTATTTGATATCCCAAAGCATTATAATATTGTTGTGAGAGGAATTCTTTTCGTGAGTCGGCACATTAGATTGAGCAGGATCAATTGTTAATATTGATTAGGTGTCATGAAATAAGATATGTCTGAATGTTGATAAGTAAGTTTGATAATTTTCGTGTCATAAATTGTGGTGTCTATGATCTAACGTGGGTGTCAAATCAAGTTATGTGTTAAGTAAATGAATTAAGTCTGAGTCTTGCTATGTTGAAGTATTTGTATTGCTTGAGGAAAAACAATAGTTTAAATTTGAGAGTTTTCATAAGTGAGTAATCTACCTACTTATCTAGTCCTTGAGCTTTTATTATTGTGTGTTTTCAACTGAAGAAAGGCGAAAGTTATGGCGTTTTAGTCACAAAAGACACATTTGTATGATTTACGTGTGTATGAACTAAAACAAGATAAAAAAATACAAAACAAAAAACAAAAAAAAAACTGAAATTAAGCAAATAATTTATTGCCATAAATTGATGTTGATGCGCAAGAAGTAATACGGTTGCATGTCCACATGCGATGCCGCATCACTAGTTTACAGTCTGCAACTCAAAGTAGAATAATTGCTAAAAAAGTCAATTAAGATCGTATGTCATTTGTCACTCAATACAAATTGAACGTAAAGAATCACCGTGCTAAGCACTGTGTCAAGATTATTGTTTAGTACGATGATTCTTGACGCAATGCTTAGCACCTTAAACACAACTTCGCGTATGTGTTGCGTCGATTGTAAGATGATAAGAAAATTAGGCCTTTTAAATTTTATTTTCTGAATTTTTTTTTAGA
Source organism: Solanum bulbocastanum (assembly GCA_037074985.1). NCBI lineage: Eukaryota > Viridiplantae > Streptophyta > Magnoliopsida > Solanales > Solanaceae > Solanum > Solanum bulbocastanum. The sequence continues at coordinate 33,880,940 of CM073604.1, forward strand.
AAAAAGACCATTCATTCTAATTACACCTAATATTAAGGAAAACTACATAAATGGGTCATAAAATTTAAAATAATTACATGTTCATACCCAACCCAAAGTAATTCAAGAAATACTCATTCTCTCATAAATAATTACAACCCATACCCTCCCCTTTCATTAAGACTGATAATTTTCGCTTAACTGATACTAAATCAGTATCATACACTATATTGGTATCATTAAAACTGATAATTTTGTTTAACTGATACTAAATCAGTATATATATACTGAATTAGTAACATTAAGGTTTCTTGTTCATAAATTACTCATTAGTCAATGATACTACAAGAGTAAATGTATATTGTTGTGGTAACATTAAGATTTCTTGTTAAAAAAAATTTCTCATTAATCAATGATACTATAAGTGTGTGTGTGTGTATATATATATGTATATATATATATATGTTTAAAAAAGAATGACCTAGTGTCCTTTTTAGTCTGTTTCAAAAAGAATGACTCCTTTCATTTTTTAGCAATACTTTAACTTCAATTTTCCACGTGGCATGTTTAATGCAACAAGATTAAAAGGCATTTTGGTACATTTGACATAACTTTAATTTAGAACCACAAGGTTAAAAAGTCTTCTTTTTTTTTCTTAAAGTTCCAAGTCAAACTAGGTCATTCTTTTTAAACGGAGGGAGTATCAGTTAAGCGAAATTAGTTGGGGTATATAGTGTAATTATTTAGTGGGATATGAATGTAAATTGGTATATGTTGGTAATTATTTTACTTTTATAGGGTATTTGCTTAGTTTTCCCCTAATATTAGTGGCGTAAAAAATAAGCCCAAATATAGGTAACCCGCCCATAATTTTAAGGGTTGAGCTCAAGAAAATTTGAATTAGGTTCAATCTCAACTTATTCAAGTATTAACCCATTTTAATAGAATCCTCAATTGAACCCAATTTAATCTCTAATTTCAACCTATTTTAAGACTCTCTATTTGCATTGATGTAATGTATGTTCCTATATTGAAGATATGAATTACTATCTATTTTATATCTTTTAGGATTTATCTATTCATTTGAAACTTTTTTAAAAAAATATTTTTGAGTTGAAATTCAAATTATGGATATAAAAGTTAAATAACAATATTCTAAACTTATTGAGATTAAGCGGGTCAAATTAGGTGGGTCTTGACTCAACTCGATTTTAGCTCATTTGAGTTCAAAGTAAATTTGGGTGGGTCAAGACCCAACCCAATTTCTATTTCGACCCATTTAAATATCTCTAATTTCAATCCAACTCAACCATTTGACAGCCCTCCCTAATAGTAATATTCTCGCCATATTTTTTTTTTAAATTCGACCCCAACCTTTCTATATTTGAGCAACGATTGCTTTACACTTCATTGAAAGGTGTAATTTGAGCATATCAAAGAACAGTGAATGAGAGCAAATGTTTTGGGGCAAAGTGATTCAGGGTGAAGTAATATTATTGGCAAATAGTCGCACGTGTAAAACAAATTAATGCATTATCAAAATCCGATATAAAAATTAAACAATCTATTCCCAAATTGATAACCCATTATTTATAAAAATTTAAGTCACTCTTAAACCGTATTCAATTTGTGCAAACTATATAAATCTCACTAGTTTAGGTCATAATTACTAGGATTTACGATAGTTTGGTATATTACTTCCTATACCATATTTCGGCCTTTAGATACATGTATTAATCCTCACTAGATACATGTGTCCGTCAGTTTTAAAAGTCGAGATACATGATTTATAAATTTGAATTAAAGGGGTGTAACTTATTTTCTTAATTAAAGGAGTAATTGATGATTAATTAACAATTCAAAAGGATTTACAACATTCCTTGCATATCCATTGGTACATGTATAATTAAGCACGATAACTAAAATGCTTAATTTAAGGAGGAAATCACTCTTTTAACAAAAGTGAACAACTTTTTTCATAAATTAAAATTTGTTTCTTTGAATTTTGTGATTTGTTTCTTCTTCATTTTTTCATTTTTAGAGAACAATGTGTATCTCGCACTATGTATCTGATTCATGCACCGAATTTCATTAAATGTATTTCATTAGGTGTATCTGCTATACACGTATATATGATCCATAACATGTATTTGAAACTTGTTATGTATTTGAAGTTTGCATCTAATTATTCGATATCAATCTTTTCAATGGAATTTGATTCGATAAATGTGCATTTTGGCTTTGGTGGGTCTTTATTATCGCTAACTGCGCCAACAATGAATTTGTGATTGTTGTAATTTCATAAAAGTGTGATCTACAATGATCTCTTGAAGTATGACCAAATACATAACAAAACTATCTCAGATACATGACAGAACCGTCTTAAATACACTACAAAAAACACACCAGATCATGACAGAAAAATCTTAGATACATAGAATAACATGCTCATATACATGACAGAAAACAACTCATATATATTTAATAAACAAATAAATATATAGAATAAAGATATATACATAGAAGAAAGAGACATACGTAGATGAAGGGAAAATACAAAAAACATTTAGATACGTTTAACAAACACTGTATCTCTACAAACTCATCGTAAATTCACTAAGTCCGAAACTGAAATCTAGTGCTGATATGACTCTGAATTTTGTCTTTTAACTTCTTTTTCTCCATTCTAACAACCTATTTTTGGTTTCCATAGTTGTTGTACTATCCATCCCCGTTTCCAACGATGAACCACCACCGCCGGTTAGGATTGTATTGTTCCGTTTTCAATTCAATTTTTGATGGTCTAGTGAAGAAGATCTATGAGGGTGAAGGAAGTAAGAAAGATAATGAGAAGATGAACTTGGCATAGGAGATTGAGGATAAAGAAAGAAAAAAGTTGTGACTTTCATGAAAAGTTGCGACTTCAATGAAAATTTGGGACTTTTATGAAAATGTATGACTTTTATGAAAAGTTAAGACTTTAATGAATAGTTGTGACTTCAATGAAAATTTGGGACTTTTATGAAAATGTATGACTTTTATGAAAAGTTAAGACTTTAATGAATAGTTGTGACTTTAATGAAAAGTTGTGATTTTTATGAAAAGTTGTGACCTTTCCAAAGGGTTGCAACTATTCCGAATAGTTGTAACCATTCCGATAAGGCACAATAAACATTTGTTCATACTATCCTTTGTTGTCTATAAACAGAGGGATTTCCTCTCATTTTAAAACAACGAAAATTATGAACCTTTTCTTCTTCTTCTTCACAATTAAAAATATTTGTGTACCTTCTTTCTATTGAGTGGCTCACTGACACCATTGCTTATGTTACAGATCCTAGTATATATTTTTATAGTAATTAATTTATGCTTATGTTATTAAGGATAAATGATAAGATGCAATAATTTTCATTTTTCTTTACATTATTAATGCTTGTTACTACGTAATCTTGTATGTAAGATAATATAGTGTTTTAGTTTTAATAGCCGATAGGTTTTAAGTATTATTTTATAATTTTTATGATATTAAATTCCCGCGCGAAGCGCAGATAATTTTACTAGTTATTATAAAGTGATAGTATGAGTAATATTTTTAAACTATATATGTATATATAGTAGTTAAGTATGTTTAATTATGTTGTTTTTTCATTCTAAGGCCATATCCCAATATCAATAATCCAATAATAATTTTTTGATTTGAATTATTAATTATGATTCAATTTCAGTCCATACGTAACCCTTATGTCACCTTGGGTGGATTTGTGATTTTTAAAAATAAATAACCGAGGAATAATTGAAAAAGAATAACAAAGTAAATAATAAATAAAACTAAAACAGCGTTTCTTATCTTGTTTCCTCTAAGCCTAGCACTGAAGATTAAAGAAGAAGAAGAAGCTGAGTTCAACAATGGTTGCTCAATCTTCATCGCAATCAATGGCTGGAACATCGAAGCAAAATTGCGTAGTGTCAAACTGTTTAATTTCACTACCTTTCTCATTCTCAACCCCTCCATTCTTCAAACAACTCCCAAAATCAAATCTACAGTTGGCACAAACTTCATCAAATGCCTTTCTTCATTTTCACAACTCCTTACTCTCCACAGCTGAGAAATGCTTCACCTTGCTGCATTCTTTTCTTGCCTCTCAACCCCTTTTCAACAAAATCATGAACTTCTCTTCACATTTCTCTCAGGTACCTACTCTTCTCTCTTATTTCAGTTTCTATCTCCAAATTTATTCAACTTTCATGTTATGATTTCTCTTTCAATTAACTTTTACTCAAATTTAATAGCGTGTGACCTAATCGTCATGTTCAAATCTAATTAGAGATAAAAAACAATTCTAGGTGATTTGTTTTCGTCTGTTCTAGACAGATAAAAAAAATGATATTTGTGATTTTGCTTTGTATATTTGTTGCAATGTGGGTACACTTGAAAATAATTATCCTATTCAAAATAGAGATAAGATAGTACTTGATAATGTAACACTTAGGGTAAAACAATTCAAAGTGTTTATCACAAAGGATGATATTTTTGGTAGATGTATTGGGTGATATTCCTCAAGGGATTGTAAGGAATTAACATTGTACTGTATAGACTCACTACTACTGTAAATGTTTTACATTTTTTTATAAAAGAAAATTCTCAGTTTGACAATAGGAACTAGGAGGAAAATTTTGTGAAATGTGCATTCTCTCAGTTGTTTTGTTGGCTTTGTTGGACATATCCGTTAGTTTCTCTGTCAAAGAAATTTCCAGTTCTTCTTTCCAAGTGAAAGAACGTTATATAAAGGCTAGTGTGGATTCTGTATACATGAGAACCTCTTGATGAATGACATTCATTTCTCCAAGCATTGTTAGGACACACTCAGAAGTTCTTACCAGTAGCCAAATCTTAAAGGAGAAACAGTTAAAAATCACTGATACATAAGCTTTAAGCTGATCTGGCAACTTATTATTGTCTAACCCCAATTTTTAGAAAAATGAAATTGAATCTTGAAATACTCGACTCATTGCAAGTTCCCCTCAATTTGCAAATTCACAACTCCTGGCTGATTCCTCTTGTAAATACGTGTGACTTATATTGTAAAGTCTCTAAGTTCTCTGATGAAACGTTATATTCATTGTTCTTGAAGTTTCTAAGTGTGTTATGCAAATATTATATTTCTTTATCTTCTCATATCCCTTCCTTTTCTTACATAACAATTTGCTCTCTTGTTACTTGAGAAATGATAAGTTTCTCGGCTTGTTTTATTGCCTTCTATGATTTTATCTGTGAAATAATTTGAGTATCCTCAACTGAATTTACTTCCAGGTACAGTGCAGGACTTACCAGAACTTGGGTAATCTGTCCCATCACAATTTTGCAGCTGTCTTGCCTGGTGACTCAGTTGCAGGAATTGTTGTTGCAAATGGAATTATAAATTTCTTGAACATCTACAATTCATTACTGGTTGTCAGACTTGTTTTAACCTGGTTCCCAAATGCTCCTCCTGCCATTGTCAGTCCCCTCAGGTATGCTTTATAGTTCAACAATGTCTACGATTCAAATGATGCTTTATTATAATCAATTAAAGCGATGACAACTTTGCATACTAGGGACATAAATGCTGAGGAAATAAATTGATAAAGTTTTAAATAGTGATTCGTGACAGTCCTCAAAAATTCAAGCATCAAAATGGCATCCTCTTACTTCAATGAAACTGATGGCTAATTATCCATGAAGAAAACGGGAAAAGAAAAGACACTAATAACCAAATTTTTATTGGTAGCTCGAGTGTGTTTTGCCTCACTCAATTCACAAATTCTTGTATTGTTTTTTATTTTACTTTTGAGACAATATCAGCACATTTTGTCTTCTGTTTGTGGCTTTGCATTGATGAATCAGATTGAAGGATTAAGAGTTTCAGTGTTATATAAATAGTCTTCCGGGGCCTTATTAAAAGAAAAACAATAATAATAATCCTTGGGCAGATTGTGTGTACTTGTTGCTCAGTTGACCTGCTTCTTTGTTATAATATTATGGGTCAACATCATGCAAAGTATTTAGAAAAGCTGAGCTGTGTATTCTTCTCATTTGAGCATTCATAAACTGTTGATAGTGTAGTTTTCAGGACTTCCTTATTCTAAGTAATTTTTAACCACTTAGCGAAGCTGGTGTCAGTCAGGTGAGTATTCCAGAATCCAATTACTTAAATATCTGGCTCAATTGTGTGTGAAATGCATACATTGTTAAGAATAATGGCTCAATTTTGTGCGAAATCTGAAACACGTACATTGTTAAAAATGTTGTATTCCTTTTCAGCACTCTATGCGACCCATACTTGAACATATTCCGTGGGATTATTCCACCACTTGGAGGGACTCTGGATCTTTCACCCATATTGGCATTTCTTGTTTTGAATGCCTTCACCAGCACTGCATCTGCACTTCCTGCTGAACTTCCATCCACGACTGTGAGAGCATCATCAGATGCTCCACACGGTGCACCGATATTTCATCTTACTACATCGCAGAAGAAATGGATGAGGAGACTTTCTGGAAACAAGTCAAAGACTTCCGATGATGAAAGTTGAGCTGGTTTCTGCTCATCATTCATGTATTCACTAAATGCTAAGCCATACTCTGTTGACACTACAATTTGACATTAAAATGTAAAAATGTACTACAAATTGGATTTATTTTTTTTCATGTAGACCAGAAAGCTTTTCATCACTCTCATGTAAAGAATTTCGTCAGTTCAGTTGCCTTTATATCTTAAAGAGAGGTGCTACTAATAATCTTTGGCTCTGTTCTCTTCTTTTTGGATAGAAGGTTATGTCACTATCAAGTGAATATGCTTTTGATGGAAGCTCCGATAACCTAGTAGGTGACTAGTCTAAAATCTTTCTCTTTAGTTCTGGTAGCAAATTTTCTGTAGGTTACATGCTTACAGCATCTTCCCAATTCCTTTTATGGGAATCTAGTTCATAAACTGCAACTAGTATAGTTTTGCACTTATGTGCAACCTAAGGATGTGGCAATTGTCAGTGAAGCTGGTGAAATCATGGGCTCAAAATAAACAAAAAGAAAAAGTTCCCCACTAATACTTTGTAAAAATAGAGATATTCCAGGTTCATGCAGCTAGAATCAGATGCCAAACTACACAACACCACTTGTTGCTGCCTTATCTTCCAAAAGAATATCAACTTTTTCACTTTCTGGAAATATCCTCAATCTAAAGGGTCACTCTTTTTTCTTCTAAAAGGGTTACTTTTGATGCAAGGATAACAAGGGATGGGAATTCACTAGAAAAAAAAAAAAAAGATTCTGAGATTATAAAAACAATTTAATTACCAATAGCCCTATCAAAGGTCTAAGTTGAGGAAGCACTGGTGACTACTATATTCAATGGAGCAGGAATCTTTAAGCAGGAGAGGTAGGTTTCCTACAAATGATAAGAGGTTTTTGGCCATAGGCATTGGACTTGTGGCTGTCATCTCTCCTCTATACATTGACAGTAGAAAAAACACTACTGAACCCCAGATAGAAGAACAAACCATCTTTCCCTATCTTCCACTGCTCTTCTTGATCACCCTCATCATGAGCATAAATATTTCTCATCAATTGGCCCGGTTCTCATCCTATGATCATAGGCTTCTAGCCATAGGTCTTACACTTGTTGCCATACTCTCACCTCTGTACATCGACAGGAGAAAGTTAGTCGATCCAGAGCTTGAAGAGCAATCACTTGGCATCTCTTCTTACTTGCCATTGCTCATGTTGTTTCTCATCATTGCCATTGCTATGTCATGCTACTTGGATCAGAGCTTTACCAGGTTCGATCCTTACTGGATTCACAGGGTTGGTGGTTCTTCCACTGGGATTCTCATATTTCTCCTTGTTCTTGCATTTGTTTTGAAGTTCAAAGCTCTCTAGCATGAATAAAAAAAGGGCTAAAATATGTGCCTTGTATATTTAGTGTTCATGTGTGGTTTGGAAAAGGGGGCAAAAAGACTTTTCGGACTAAAGCATCAACAAAATTGAAGTAAAACCAACTCAAGACTTGATTTCACCATTGTCGTTCTTGACCGTAAGGAATCGAGCAATCATGTATTTGATAGTTGCTACATCCATAGATAATTACTTCCTCTCTCCCAATTTGTGTAGTTGTTTGATCGGGTACAAAGTTAAAAATGTGAGGAAGACTTTTGAAATTTATGATCCACAATAAGCCATAGATATTTCTGTGGCTATAAATATCTCATTAAGGTGTCAACTGCCTAGTTTAAAATTAGACAGTTGCTCGTTCTTTTTGTGACCGACCGACTAAAAAGACGAGTGTCCCATGAATTGGGGGACACAGGGAGTAAAATGTTACCCACCCCTTCAATAAAAAACTGGTTTAGTATAGCTGCAGCCACAAATTCACAAGTTGAATCGAGAGATCTACAAAGACATAATGCATTTGGAAGTGAGCACCAAGCAAATCATGATGACTTGAAGAATGATTTAGCAATAAGGTGATAACTTTCATAGCAATCAACTCGATGTAATCTATTGTCAGAAAGAAACAAGCTATAACATCGAGGACAAGAGATGTATTGCTATAAGCCTATTTAGCCAGATTTTGGCAACCATTTGTAGTCTAGTGATCATGTATGACCTGTAAAGTAAGGAAGAACAGGCTGTTCCAAAGAAAAGATTACAACTAAAAAAGACAATTTCTATTTGTTCCAATAGGTGCAATGCTGTGCATTGAGGAATCTTTAGATGCATCGTCAATCATCATGTCAAGTTCCTTCATGAATTAGAAGACATCGCTACTGGTGAATATTTCAACAGAGCTTCCACGCCATCAAACCTGCTAACATCAAATATCTGGGTCATACCCAATCCAATGATCTGCACTACAGTGTTTGAGTGGCCATTTTTGAATACATCTGTTATCTGCAAGAAAAAGCAAGATTTTGCAAATTATCAAACACTCTGATTCTTAAATGCTACCCCAGTTCTAAGCTCAGTGAAACCTCAGAAAGAGATCGTAAATATGATAAGGACTTGAATCGGAAAGGACCAGATGACAGTGAAAACGGAGAATGCACAATAGAGAACTGGATGAGGTAAGAAATGATGGATGACAAGTTCCGCTCATAGAACTACCACCTTTCTTATCTGTTCCGTATCCCTTTCACTTTGTAGATCATAATTGCAAAAGTGACAGTTGGCCAACTGATGCTGACACCAACTAATTGGAACAGGAAACCCCGGCAGAGAGAGCCAATCAATTTAGTGAATTCAGAAGGTGTGCCGCTAATTGAAAAGATACTAGAATTCCAGAACCATTTCTTGTGATATAGCTATAGCAGACAGTAGTGTAATACATGGATATGAGCCAAGAAAACGATAATGTGCATCAAATAGGTAAACACTTGAAAATGCCAAAAATGAAATTGAAAAACCTGTTAACTATTGGGTTGCCCAGGCATACCTGTGAACAGCCAAAGAGTTTGAGTAGCTTGAGCGACAAGCAGCTGTCTACAATCAGCCCTAGCTCGTTGTCACTTATTCTGCGACACCATGATAGGTCCAAATGCAGTAACTTTCTTGAAAGTTTGGCTAGTGACAAGGCAGTGCTAGTGCTAACCTGTCAAAGATCACCAGTCACTAACAAAGAGGGTAGTACCAAAAAGAAACCAACACTTTTTAGGAAAAGTTAACTATATGACTTTCCCCTGCTATTTACCAATTCCCAAGGAATTGATCTCTCTCTCTCTCTCTTTCTATTGTAAGAGAAGACCACACATGGGCAAAATGCTTGACATATTAACAAACTCAATAAAAATATGATATATATCATATCCTAGTTATTATAACTTATTGCTAAATGTAGAGAGCATGAAATTTGCAACACAACACAAATTACGAATGAGATTATCATCAGACGCTTAAATGCAGGCAAACAGCTAAATCTTGTGTACAACTCAGGAATCTAAAACTATTCAGTAACTCTACACAGAAATATATTAAGAAACTAGCAATATCATTGGGCTTAATAAGCATATTTGAGAGTGGAATAAGTATACCTTAGAGCAATTATTCAGTGAAAGTTCCTCCAAACATGCTCCAGAAGCTTCCAAAAATGCAGCAATCCCTTCATCACTAACATGCAAAGTACATATTAGATCGCAACTTGCATAATAAGGAAACCAAAAATGATGGTGCGAACAAAATTTTGATTATCCTTAAAACTGCCATAATGCATATAAAATTACATTAAAAGCTCTCCTATGTCAGAAAATGTTGAATATTTGCTTTAGAATCTTTTACTGCAGTAATCTTATTAAGATAGATCTAGTCAACTAATTAGACCTAGTATTTAGTAGTTGATTTCTATTTGAATTTTGAATAAATAACATTTTTAAGACTTAAGAAGTTTGTTATTTTCAACCGATTTTTTTTGCTTATCTTTAGGTTTGAAGTTAGTATTCTATTATAAATTAGTATCATATTGCAGTAAAATAATATCGAACTTTCAACTTCATTTCATAAGTTCTTTTTTTTTATTGTTCTTTGTTCTTACTCTTTCGTTACTCCTAAATATTTTCCTGCAATTTCTTCTCTTTCAAAACAAACCATTCGTATCTAGAGCTATTTTTCTTGGGGGGATCAGTGAGTGAAGAGATGGATTTCGAAAATAGTTTTTTCACAAATGGCTCCTCCTATTTCGACGGTGAAAATTATCAATTATGGGTTGTGAGAATGAAAACTTACTTGGAGGCCCTTGATCTTTAGGGACTCGTGGAAGAGAATTATGAAATTAATCCGCTGCCAAATAATCCCACAATACCCCAAATTAAGTCACAAGGGAAAAAAAAAACCATGAAGTCCAAGACGAAAGCAACTCTGTTTGTTGCTGTTTCAACAACTATTTTCACGAGAATTATGTTTCTCACATCACTACAGGAAATTTGGGATTATCTAAAGAAAAAACAAGCTAGAGATGAATGAACACGTGGGATGCAAGTATTAAATTTAATAAGGGGATTCGAGTCCAGAGAATGAAAGATTCTCATACAGCCAAAGAATACTCAAACATATCACTTGGCATTATTAACAAGGTAAGACTGCTAGGCACTAAGTTTAAATATTCAAGATTTGTCGGAATTTTTTAATTTTGTAACAGTACCTGAATGATATGAGTCATGTATAGACCTTGGGAAACACAAGATCTGGCCAAGATTACCTTGGCAAAGTTGATAAATTCTTTCCAGGCACACAGGAGCAAAGGAGACTTATGAGGCAAGATAGAATGGTTGAAAGAGACTTAGCCGCCAGTCACAAAACTCAGAGCAGGGGTAAAATTTTAAAAATTACCCACCTTGTGAGCACTGGAAAAAATGGATCATCCACCACTCACATGTTGGGAAAGGCCGAAAGGTGAAGTGCAACAAGTGCCATCAGCTTGGTCATGAAGCAATGATTTGCAAAAATAAATCTAAGAACCATGAAACAGATACACGTGTCGCCAATCAAGAAGAAGAAGACCATCTTTTTGTTGCAACATATATCTCAATGTTTCAGCCAAAAAAAAAATGGTTAACTGAGGTTGCACTAACCAAATGACTTACGACAAGAGTTTGTTCAAGGAACTAGCCTACTGAAATTCCAAAGTTTAGGATCGAGAATGGAGACCAAATTCTTGTTGAAGGAAAAGGAATTGTCATCATCAAAACAAGTTCATGTAACAAGAGTATAAGACAATTTCAGATGTTCTATATGTAACCTCATATTGATCAGATTTGTTGAGTATTTGTCAGTTGGTAGATAAAGGATTCAAAGTATCCTTTGAGGATAAACATTGCTTCATCAGTGATGATACTGAAACAGAAATGTTAAAAAATTTAAGATGAAGAAAACATTTCTCATTTGATCCAATGGAAGCTGTTCCTGTAGAACATGCAAAAGATCAAAGGCAGAAAAAATTATAAGATGATCTTCCAATTGAAAAAGCACAAGCAAAATGTGAACCTGCTAGGCTTAAAGAAGCTTTCAATGTTCCCAAAAGAATTGAAGTAATGGAGGAATTGTCTATGTTCAGGAAAATAAAATGGATAAGTTTAACGTGAAGACGCTAACGGAGAAAGAAGACATGCAAAAAAAATTTAGTAGTCAAGGGTTGCATTCAAGTCGAGAAGTGAACTTAGATCACTACAAGTCCAAAGAAGAATCTGCAGATTTAGCGACAAGGTCACTTTCGGTTATGAAGTGTGAAGACTTAAAGATTGAAGTTCAAAAATTTTACAGTTGCTAGCTAGGAAGAGTGTTGAATAATTGCTTTAGAATTGCAAGCTCTTTTACTGTAGTAATATTATTAAGATAGACTTACTCCACTAGATAGACCTGGTATTTAAGAATTTTAGAATTTCCTGCAATTCCTTATCTTCCAAAACCATTAGAAACAAAACCTTGTTGCTGTCTACTGGTACATCATGAAGATATAGGCAGCAACTCTTCAAGTAATCCATTGCAATAATGGATCAGATATAACATTATCATGATGACAAAATATATGACTTGGAATAGTCATCATGCTAATTATTTAACACATACAGTTTCATTTATCAAGGAGTCAATTCACCACCTATAACCATGATATCAGAGTGAAAAAACTTAAAGACTAGTTTACTCATGGTATATGTTACTGAAAAGGGGGAGCTAATAAAAAGTGGGAACAACATGCCAGTATAATCCACAAGTGGGGTCTGGGGAGGGTTGTGTGTATGCAACCTTACCTTTACCTTGTGAAGGTAGAGAGGTTGTTTCCGAAAGACCCTCGGCTCAAATATCATAAATCAAGTATGTAAAGAAAATACAATAGGGAGAAGTCATGCAGAAAACAATTAAGAAGAGAGTAAGTAGCAACAACAAATAATACGGTAACTAATGCAAAGGAAACAACAGGTAGTACTAAAATCGAAGAGTAAGATAGGAGAGTAATAATAACAATACTAATGAAGGAACCAGACAATGCTCGACTACCTCCAAACCTTTTACCCTAATCCTCGACCTCTAGATCTTCCTATCTAGGGTCATGTCCTCATTAAGATACAGGTGAAGGAACTAGACAGTGCTCGATGACCTCCAAACCTTTTACCCTAATCCTTGACCTCCATATCTTCCTATCTAGGGTCATGTCCTCGGTAAGATACATGTGAGTCATGTCCTGTCTAATCACTTCTTCCCAAAACTATTTCAAAAAACCTCTCACACCTCCTCGTTGGGCATCTATGCATCTTTTGTTCACATGCCTAAACCATATCAGCCTCCCTCCTTCATCTTGTCCGCCATGGAGGCCACTCCCTCCTTGCCTCGAATAGCTTCATGCCTGATCCTATCTCTCCAAGTATGTCCAAACATCCATCTCAACATCCTCATTTCTGCTACTCTGATCTTCAGGACGTGTGAATTCTTGATCGGCCAACACTCATTCTCATACAACATAGCTTGTATGGCTAATCTGACGATCACTTTATAAAACTTACCTTTAAGGCTTGTGGCACATTCTTATCACACAAGACACTGGATCAGGTTTTCATTTCATCCACCCCGCTCCAATACGATGTGCAACACCATCGTCAATTTCCCTATTTCCTTGGATTATTGACCCCAGATCTTGAAACTACCTTTCTTGGAGATGACTAGTGTATCAATCCTTACTTCCACATCTACCCACGTGTGTTACATCAATTAACTTGCACTCCAAGTATTTTGTCTTAGTCTTGTTGAACCTTAACCCTGACAGGGTCTGTCTCCAAACCTCCAACCTATTGTTAAACCTTTATTACACTTATAATATTAAGTAGTAATTCTTCTACTTTAGTTGGAGGATATGTCATTAAAACTGATGTGGAGGCATAATTTGATCAACTTAATAACCAAGGCCAGGGACCACTCACTCGCACCTCTCTCATACACCCATTCTTTCCCATTGATAAATGATAAGTGTTTCTCTTTTCACCACTACATTGACTGCAAGAAAGTCTAAAAGTAATTGCTCAAAGTTAAACATAAGATAATAATGAGTTGTTCAACCTTAATTGCTTCACGTCTAACCCCATTTCCCAAGGGGGTGTCAGAACAAGGAACTACTACTAGGAACCCTTAGTAGCTCGTTGCTACAACTTCTATTTAGCTCGTTCCGCGCTTACTCACTTCACTCGCATCGCTAGGAAAAAAGTGATTCGGTTTTCTCGAATTACTACTAGGTTCCTACCTAACTCCTAATTCTTCTAGTGCCTCTCCTTTTCTATTGATGACAACATGCACCAATAGAAAGGATTCTTTTTGTCTCCCTTATTCTGGTTGTTTGTAAGGCTCCCGGAAGCTAATCTTACCTCTAGCACCTTTATTCACGTTAAAGGCACAACAAAATAATATATTGTGGGAGCCTGTGTAAAAGACCCCTCAAGAAGGCCCTACCTTATATGTTGAGACCTATGTTGCTTGGATTCTTAATTATGCTAATGGGGTGTGCCAACTCTTCAAAATTAGTGCATTTTAGACAATCCGACATGAGTGCGGTTACGTTTTTGGAGAGTCTAAGCAACATAGGTTGAAACCAATCTCTTCCTTCTCAGAGCTGAGCTCTCTTTCTGAGCTTCACTACCAGAAGGAATTAAGAGGGTTCTACCAATCATAATGCAAGTTAAACACGCAGGGTAGACATGTTCAATATATCATAGCAAGTTCTTTAGCTGCTTGTCTGCAGGAAAAGTCTACGCATGCTGCAGCATGTCAAAGTATGGACAATTCCAGGACACTGCTTTCTTCTTGGTTTTTTCCTTTAAAGTGCAGTCCAATTTCTCTGAAGAACTTTTTAAAGATGCTTCCAATATTGAGAAATGGAAAAAGAACACGATCCACAAACAAGTAATTACAGAAGTAAATTGATGGCCCGTACATAAAGTATTTTTTGTTTTGTTTTGTTCTGCGCTTATCTGGTATAGAAATACCATCTCAAAGTTGCTTCCCATATATATATGCCTATTCCTTTTAGGGGTATATGGACAGCGAAAACTTGATTTGTTCTGACTAAGGAAAATGCTTGGAGACAAAATCTTAGTGAAAGAGCCATCATTATTGCCATTAAATATAGTAGCATAACTGAACATTGCAAGAAGCAAACTGGATATCAGGACCAAACCTGAAATTATTACGGCAAAATATGAGTTTCCGGATTGATCGACAACCATTCGCGAGAAACTGCAGTCCAACATCTGTCAATTCATTCAACTTTGAAATATTTAATGAATGCAAGTTAGCACATGCATCTCCAATAAACTTCAGGGATTGATCAGTCAGATTCCTGCATCCAGAACAGATGAGGTTAAAAGACAAATTAAAACCAAATGATGTGAGTACTTAATCTTCACCAACTGTGTCATAGTAAATCGAGAAGTGGAAGTAATATTTACTTACGGGCAGCGGGAAATATCAAGCTCTTTTATATTTTGACCACGTGCTGTAAGTAACTCGCTTACAAACTGATCACATACACTATGAATTCCAGCTACCGACAACAGTTCCAAATGCTCCATCTTCTCCAGTGAAGGTAATATATGTATTGCATCTATGCTCTGGCAATCATCTATACAGAGCTCCTTGAGAATTGATCCCAATGAGTTGGCTGTGATACCAATACTAGCGTGGGTCAAAAGGGAGCACTGACTCAAATCAATGGATTGTAGAGAAGGTGCTGATGTAACAAGTATTTCCAGAGCTCTATCAGACATCCGACAAGCACCCCTCAGTGACAAGATGGCTAAATTAGGTAAGCTATTTGAAGCTGTAGCAATGGTTGTACCCAACACATGATCAAGTGTGGGTTGTCCGCATAGATCTAGTTGTAGCACCTGCTTCCAAGCCAGAAAGGTATAAGAATCATATCAGCATACAGAATCATCAAAATAAAGTAATAGCAGTAGTAGTAACGACAACAATAACAATAATTGTATATCTAATATCAGCTCCCAGCAACAAGGTAGAAAAAGAAGGTATAGAAAATTATGCAGTCTGATAAAACAACATTAGTGAAAATAAAATCTTAGAAATGCATGAGTCCACACTTCCAAATTTATCAGCAAGTAATGAGGACATCAACTTCAAAAACTTCTATCAAATTCATGTGTATCAGCAGCAAGAAACAAAACAACCAAAACCTGTTCCTGGGTTACATGTGTAGAAGTATATACATCAAGATGTTTTGCACTTCACTTTAGGGCTTAAGCGCGCCTTTGAAAACAGTGATAGCACCAGATGCTTCCTCCACTAAAGGAGTTCATATCTTCCTGGTGAGTTGTCCGCCAACTCTCTCAATTGAATTCAAATGATTTCTAGCCAGCCCACAAAGACGCCTTCCTTTCTATTTGGTTGATAATGAAACTCCATACACTAGGCTTAAAGTTACTTTGAGAATCAAATCACTAATTCTGCTATCAAAACTGTACATGAGAGGGTTTTCTGGCATAGTAAGTGAAATCTGTAATGGAAGGTGGTAATTCAGAGAAAGAAGATCTAATTTTGTTTTTTGGTAATGGATGTTTTAAGTAGAAGTCTGGAAGGATCAGTGAAATGAGAGAGGATTGGTCCATGAATGATCAGAAATGGTTTGGGGTGTGACGAAATTCAAGAGAGATGTTATACATTCATTCTCTACCCAACTGGCTCCTAGCCTCCTACTAGTTAAGCTTCTCAAACTTTCCCAAATAATTTCCTTACCATATTATGTTAATTCTATGTGCTACATTTTGATCTATCGTGTCATTCTCCTGAAAACCGAATCTAGGGTATCTAAATTGTCTGCTGCATTTAGGCATCAGAATCACATCCAATCTCACTAGACATTCGTTATTTTTATGAGAACTAAACTTATCCTGCCATACTCTACTTATCCAAACACTCGTACACTTTAAGGTGCTTATTCATAGTTGCTACTTTTGATTAACAAACTGTAAAACAACATTAATGAAGTAAGGCTTACTTCGACATTGCATAACAGTTCACACTTCAAAAGTTACCAGAAAGAACGAGGACATCAACTGGAAAATTTCTAGCAAAATCATATCAGAAGCAAGTAACAAAAAACCCAAAAACGTGGGTTATGTGCCAATGATTTTGGGTTACCATGAACTACACACAGGCTTTTCTCCATTTATCTCCTTTCAGGAAGTACTTTATGTAGTAATTCTTCTATCTACCTCCAAAAGGAACAATAAGGGAGTATAACAAGGTTAATTATTCAGATGAAAAACCACAGGGCCGACTCTTTTATAGTCCACCAAAATGGATACAACTTCATAAGGTCCAACAAACCATTTCACCAAGAAGCTAACTACTTTGCTGAAATTGTGCTACGGCTGTCCATGTTGCAAAAGGAATGTCGGATTGTTGGGAGAAGAAATTAACTTGACTAAAGCAGCAGCCCTGTTTAGGGATAATGTTTAAATCCTTTAGCATTCTCAGGAGACGGAAGGAAGTCACAAATGATTTTTTCTAACAATATGTGTAAAGAACAAAGGCAATCTTGCCAGAACGAAAAGAAGATGATGAGAAAAGAATGTAGAAGTAGAGAAAAGTCACAGGATGGTGACCAGAAGTCAGGTTGAAATGTCCCCCTCCTTTCCCAATGAATAAAGGTATTAATATTATAACATATGCACCAAAAGTAGTACTCCATGAAGAAAGACAAAACAACCTACTGAAAACACACTCCCTAAAGGTCTGCTGCCCTCTTCTCTGCCATCCCCACATGGAAAAATTAGAATATATTTTGTAAATCTTTAGAATAACACAGTTTTTGAGACAACAGAACAGAGAAGGAACCATCCAAACAAAAGTATATACTGAACAGAGAACACAAATAAAGGAAAGTAAACCTCGGCAAATGCTTTTAACAGATGACACTATTCTGTTGTCATTCTACTTACATGCTCTGTTATCTCTCTACCAACCTTTGTGCAAAACACGGGAAGAAAAGTTCATATGTCCACCAATAAGAAACTCTCAACACTAAGAATTATCTTCTGTATCTTTTCTCATGTGGTAGGAAACTTGTGTCATTCAAGAAGTAGAAAGAATAAATCTGTTGCTTGATAATTATCCTTGCGTCCTTGACTGCTCTTTAGTTTTCCCTAGCCTTATAGTGGTTGTAAGTAGCCCCACAAAGGTTTCTAAATGTATGCAACAATAAGATTACTCCAATTATCCAACTGTATAATACTACAAATCACACTTTAGCTCTACCTTCTAGTAACCTAATCATAATTTGGCAGAAACATTTCAGAGAATAATATATGCCACATTAACAAAAAACAATAAACTAAAGTTTAAAATGAAGAAGCATAGATTACCATCAAGTTTCTTCTATCAAAGTCTCTAAATGAGTTGCAAAACTGTTCTTCTGTTAACCATGAACAGTCCTTTATGCGAATTTGAGTTGGTGATCCTTGAACAAGAAGGTCCAACATATGAGTACTCATTTTCCTAGAATTGCAGAGTATTTCAGTCAATCTTCCCCTCAAGATATCAGGGATACCTTTGAGAGAAACTATTGCTTCAGCATTTTCTGCAAGGGTTTTCAAGGAAAGTTCTAACAGTGAAGGAAACACACAAGAAAACTTTTTATTTTCAGGATGTTGAGATGCTTCCCATCTAACCACTTTCTCATCCTTTCGTTTAGGTATACGCTCCCTAATCCACTTCAATGCAGTAGAAGCGAGATTGGGGGTGTTCCCTAGATCTTTAATAGTTTCCAAAGTTGGCAATTTTGTTTCCTGACTAGAAGAGCCTTCACGGGGAGCATCATAGCGTGCAAAGTGAATAGCTCTTTCCCTTAATGCATTTTTTTGTCTTAATGCATGTTCACCATTCAAATTTTTTCTAAGTTCAACATTTTCAATTGGTAACACATCAACACTTTGTATACGCTGGATGGATCCTAGCTGTGGCACCGTTGAAATAGCCTCGTGCTGCTGCTTGCTGTGTTGCAAGTCCAACTGCATTGGCAAGGTTGTAAGTGCTAACAAAGAGTTGTCAACCTTAGCCTTTCCCTTTTCTTCTCTGGTGTATCTCTCCTCACCGCCCAATGGACTACTTCCACCAATATCATGGTCTTTGTTCATCACTCCCAACTCAAGATTGCAATTTCGGGCGACATAAGGTATTATTTCCTCAATTTGCTCCATCTTTCCCTTGTTCACTCTTTCATCCCAGCGATCACTCACACCAGACCTAATTTCATTTAATTCAACAGTCCTATGAGTATACTTCATCAGACCAACTAAAGTACCTCCATCGGCTGCTTCCAGAACTGGAATATTAAAATCAAAATCCAGTTCACTGCCCCCATTAGCATTCCCTAAGTTCCAATTTGACATCTGAATAGCATTGTGACACTCTTCTGGTACCCTTAAAAGTCCACCTTCGTGACACCCAACAATGAATTCTCCGGCACACACTGCCCCATTCTTGATCCCTCCCCCTTTTAAAATGTCCATTTTACCTACATGCCCAATACTTTTATCAAGTTTTTCAAAAACCATGACTTGACTTTTATTCTTTAGATGCTCATCCTTAACCTTTTCTAAAGCAACATTCTCATCAGTATATTTGAGAGAACCAAATATTTCATCATAAAACCTAACTTTTTTAACCACTGAGTCATCTTCCACTCCCTCACTAACCCTCTTCATCCCAATCCCCTCACTCAAATTCAAACCCTCCCCATTTCTTTGATTCATACTCCATGGCTCTATCCCAATCCCCTCACTCAAATTCAAACCCTCCCCATTTCTTTGATTCATACTCCATGACTCTATACCAATCCCCTCACTCAAATTCAAACCCTCCCCATTTCTTTGATTCATACTACATGACTCCATCCCAATCTCCCCAATCAAATTCAAACACTCCCCATTTCTTTGATTCATACTCCATGGCTCCATCCCAATCCCCTCGCTCAAATTCAAACACTCCCCATTTCTTTGATTCATACTCCATGGCTCCATCCCAATCCCCTCGCTCAAATTCAAACTTTGACTCATACTAATCCACTCATTCAAATTCAAACCCTCCCCATTTCTTTGATTCCTACCCCATGGCTCCATCCCAATCCCCTCACTCAAATTCAAACCCGCCCCATTTCTTTGATTCATACTCCACGGCTCTATCCCAATCCCCTCGCTCAAATTCAAACCCTCCTCATTTCTTTGATTCATACTCCATGGCTCCATCCCAATTCCATTACTCAAATTCAAACCCTCCCCATTTCTTTGACTCATACTCCATGGCTCCATCTCAATCCCCTCATTCAAATTCAAATCCTCCCCATTTCTTTGATTCCTACTCCATGGCTCCGCCCCAATCCCCTCACTCAAATTCAAACCCACCCCATTCCTTTGATTCATATTCCATGGCCCCATCTGAATCCCCTCGATCAACTTCAAACCCTCTCCATTTATTTGATTCATACTCCATGGCTCCATCCCAGTCCCATCACTCAAATTCCTACTCCATGGATCCATCCCAATCCCCTCGCTCAAATTCAAACCCTCCCCATTTCTTTGATTCATACTCCATGGCTCCATCCTAATCCCCTGACTCAAATTCAAAACCTCCCCATTTCTTTGATTCCTACTCCGTAGCTCCATCCCAATCCCCTCACCCAAATTCAAAACCTCCCCATTTCTTTGATTCCTTCTCAATGGCTCCATCCCTATCTCCTCATTCAAATTAAAACCCTCCCCATTTCCTTGATTCCTACTTAATGGATCCATCCCAATCCTATCTCTCAAATTTAAACCCTCTCCATTTCTTTGATTCCTATCCAGTGGCTCCATTCTAAACCAACCCAGAAACTCAAAAATCTGAAATTCCAATCAAACCCAAAACCCCATGAAGAATTCAAGGGTTTTGATCAGATAAAAGGTATCGGTAAAAAAATCAACTATTTCAGTGAAATAAATCTCAATTCAAACTCACACAAAAGCATCAAGAAACAAGAGAGAATCAAGAAAATCATACAAAAAGGATGATAACTATGAACTCTCACAAGGGGTTGGAGGAATGGGGTATTTATATGGTGGAGAAGTAGTTGAAGATTAATTAAGTAGCATAATCTGTAGAATCTATCTATAATAATGGTCATTTGACGAAGACTATTGTTTTGCAATGTTGCATATAATTCTGGAAAAGCTTTCACTCATGTTGCCTCACAACAAAGGAATCATAAAAGCACTTTCGCTTAGAATGGATGAGTGTATGCTGAGTTGGTTATACTACGAAGTTGAACACTCCGTTTTTTTTTTTAAATGGAAAATCTTTAAATGATATAAAATAAATAAAAATGTTCTTCCTTTATAGTTTTGTTCAAAAATGCTCTGTCAAATACTTTGGTCAAAAAATATCTCTATTGTTATCAAATATGTCAAAAATCTCTTTTTCCAAATAAATATATATATTTTTTCTTTTTAAACACATTTTGTTCCTAATAAAATATTACTTTTTTTAAAAAAACTTTACACTTAATTTCGTTTTTAAAATCACTTTGACTAATAAAAATGTAAGAAAAGAATTTTTTTTAGAGTAACTTCATACACCCTTTTAATAGATAATAAATGTCATAGGTATAAAATCATAGTGAATTCATCATTAATTTTTATTTAGATAAGGATAAAAAACAATTATAATGGAACATGAAATATTTTTAATTTTTTGCATTGAAGTAGGATAAATATTTTCTAATAATAAAAAAAATTATTAGAAAAGAATGTGTTCAAAAAGAAAAGAAATAATATATTCATTTGAAAAAATGTGTTTTTGACTCATTAAGTAACAATTGGGAATACATTTTTAACATAATATAGATATATGTTATTTCAAGAAAAAATGATTGAGTTTTTATTGTTGCTATAAAAGTGACTGAAGTAATTTTAGGAAAAAAAATTAGAATTGGAGCACTAATTTTAGGACCATATAACTATGTATTTGTATAATGCACAAGACAATATTATGAGCGTGTGGTCATGTATAAATATTGCATTTAGAGATTTTCACTATCCAATTGTATCTAATTAAGGAAAATACTGAAAGTTTGGAGTCAGGTTAAAATCACAGATTAGTTGGTGAAGTCAAATAAGAGAGAGAGGATGTTTGAATCGGTTTAAAAGTTGGTCAAATCTGTTTTTAAGTCAATTTGGATCGGCTTAAAAGTTGGTCAAATCTGCTTTTAAGTCAATTTAGATCGGCTTAAAAGTTGGTCAAACCTACTTTTCAGTCAGTTTTAACTTCTAAAAGTGTTTGACAAATGTAAAATTACTTAAAATAAGTAAAAAAAAATGACTTAAAACAAGTTAGGAAGTGTTTTGCAAGGTTAAAAATAAATTAAAAACCAAAAGTAGACTTTCTCTACTTTTTATTTTTGACTTTAAAAGCATTTAAGTTTGATTTTTTTTTTAATTTTTGACTGAAAAACTACTTTTTTTTAGCCAATCCAAACAGACTCTTAATTTTGGTGTTACGTGTAACAACAATATGTATTACGCCATTTTATGACCTCATTCTCATGAAGAAAACTTATTTTGCACTTGTCATAGCTGTCAATTAAGTAAATACACTCGCATAACTTGGTCTTGTTGAATTTTGTGTTGCCATATCAACTTAGAATGGATTCCCAAGGACAATAGCCAGCGAAAACACTACTTCCATAACAAAATAATTGTGTGGAAAAATGGAAAAGATATTCAAGCTATTATAATTATTATGTCTTCATTAGGATCAAATAAAGGATCCTATTTTAAAGTACTCATATGATATGAAAAGTTCATGTGCGTAATGTATGTAACATTGGATATGAGCAGTGTTGACTAATTCACATGTAAGCTCGGGGCGTGACAAACTTGATATCAGAGAACAGAGTTCAAGAGTCCTAAGGTGTCTATGAAGTCGTGTCTTTAGAATCTTTGTACTAGTATGAAGCACGTCACATCTATAATTAGGAAGCTACAACATTTAGGAAACATTTTCCTTCTTTTTTACTCTTTTTTGTGCGATAAAGTTTAACTCTATAAAAGTTTCTTTCTAATTCATGCTTGCACGTATCTTTTCAAATGTTCGAGGTCGTCCTGCTAGGATCAATGTTGATCCCTAGGATCAAGGGGTTCCTAATACACCAGAAGTACAACCCTCTTAAGAAAAGGTTACTAATGTTGAGTTCTGGGATGCTATCTGGATGTTGAGTCAAGTCGTGGCCAATTAAGCTGGTCAACAAAGAGGGGTTCGTTTGGATGTGGCAGATACATCCAGGATCCGTGAGTTCTTGAGGATGAATCCCCTAAAATTCACAGGGTCAAATGTTAGTGAGGATTCGAAGAACTTTGTGGAGAAGCTGCAGAAAGTGTTTGAGGTTATGCATGTTACTGATGCTAAGCGAGTGGAGTTAGTTGCATACCAACTCAAGGGTGTTGTTAGGATTTGGTACGACCAATGGAAGAAGAATAAGGCTGAAGGAGCACCAACTGTGAGTTGGGCTGTGTTTGAAAGTGCCTTGATAGAATGTTTGTTTCCCCATGAGGTGAGAGAGACAAAGGTAAGCGAACTTCTCATTCTTAAGCAGGAGGCCGTGAGTGTGCATGAGAATAGCCTTAAGTTTACCCAACTGTCCCGTTATGCTCCGGAGATGGTTGCTGATATGAAGAGCAAAATGAGTCTATTTGTGTTTGGACTGTCCCTCTTGTCAAGCAAGGAGAGTAAGGCTGCAATGTTGATAAGGGGCATGGACATAGCAAGGCTCATGATCTATGTCTAGCAGGTTGAGAAGGACAAATTGAAAGACAAGGAAGAGTTCTGCAGCAAGAAGGCTAAGACAACAGGTAATGAGTCTGGACAGTAGAAGACTGGTAATGCGAATCAATCATCTTTTTAGTAAAGGCTAACTGGACTTGCACAACCATCTACTAGTGCACTTTCACCAAAGAACATAGGTGAGTTCAAAAAATCAAAATTCCCAGAACTTCAAATCTGGACCTTTATGGTAGTGTGGCATAAAAGACCAATTGGACTCACAAAAGACCAATTGGACTCCTACTTGTGTTAATTGTGGTATAAACCACACATAAGCGTGTCATGATGGCTCCACTGGCTGCTTCAAGTGTGGTCAGACAGGTCACTTTATAAGAGAGTACCCTAAGAACAGGCAAGGTAATGGTAATGGGGAAATATAGCCCAATCTTCTTCAGCGGCTCCGACAGACAGATCTGTACCTAGAAGAGCTACTTCAGGGATAGGCGGAGAAGCAAACCATGTATGCTATCACCAGTCGTCAAGAGCAGAAGAATTCACTAGATATTGTCACTAGTTTGATCAAAGTCTTTACTTTTGATGTATATGCATTACTTGATCCAAGTGCGAGCTAATTTTTTGTGACTCCGTATATTGCTATAAGGTTTGATATTCTTCCCGAATGACTTCTTGAGCCCTTTAGTGTTTCCACACCTGTTAGTGAGTCTATTCTAGCTGAGAGAGTTTATCGTGATTGTACCATCTCTGTCAATCACAAGGACACATGGCCGACTTAGTCGAGTTAGACATGGTGGACTTGTTATGCCTCAGTTGATTGTAGAACTTGAGTAGTTAAGTTTCAGTTTCCTAATAAGCCTGTTATAGAGTGGAGGAGTAGTTCAATAGTGCCTAAGAGTCGTTTCATTTCATACCTTAAGGCCAAAAAGTTTATTTCTAAGGGGTCAATGTATCACTTAGTCTGAGTTAATGACTCTAGTGTTGAGACACCACCTATTCAATCAATTCCAGTTGTGAGTGAGTTTCTAGAGGTCTTTCTAGATGATCTTCAGTTCCAATTGTGATGAGTTTCTAGAGGTCTTTCCTGATGATCTTTCCAGAGTCCCTCATGAGAGAGAAATCGACTTCGGCATATATATATTTTTTAATACTCAACCTATTTCTATTCCGCCATATAGGATGGCTCCAACTGAGTTAAAAGAGTTAAAAGGGCAGTTGACATATCTTCTTGATAAAGGTTTTATTCGACCTATTGTCTCACCTTGAGGCGCTTTGGTCTTATTTATGAGGAAGAAAGATAATCCTCTTAGGATATGTATTGATTACCGTCAGTTGAATAAGGTTACTATAAAGAATAAGTATCCTATTTCAAGAATTGATGATATTTTGAATCAAATCTAGGGTGTCACTTGCTTTTCTAAGATAAACGTTAGATCTGGCTATCACCAGTTGAGAGTAAGAGAAAGTGACATCCCGAAGACAACACTCAAGCCCACTATAGTCAATATGAGTTTCTTTTTTATGTCTTTTGGCTTGACTAATGCTCCTACAACTTTCATGAATCGTATGATCAGAGTGTTTAAGTTATATCTTGATATGTTTGTTATTGTGTTTATTGATGACATTCTGATTTATTCGAGGAATAAGGAGGATCATGCTAGTCATCTCGGAATAGTTCTCTAATCTCTCAAAGATAGAGACTTGTATGCCAAATTTTCTAAGTGTGAGTTTTGGCTTGAATCTGTGGCGTTCTTAGACCACATTTTATCTGGAGAAGGGATTCGAGTTGACACTCATAAGATTGAAGCAGTGCAGAACTGGCCTAGACCCACATCTCCAACTGGTATAAGGAGTTTCTTAGAATCGGTTGGTTAATATAGGAGGTTTGTCGAGGGGTTTTCATCTATTTCTTCCTCGTTGACTAAGTTGACTCAGAAAACATTTAAGTTTCAATGGTCTGAAGCTTGTGAGAAAAGCTTTCAAGAATTGAAAACCAGTTAACTATTGCCCAAATGTTAACCCTACCGGAGGGTACACAAGGCTTTGTTAGGTATTGTGATGCGTCCAGAGTTGAACTTGGTTGTGTATTGATGCAAAATGGTAAGGTTATAGCCTATGCCTCCAGACAACTTAAGATTCACCATAAGAATTACCCAACTCATGATCTAAAGTTGGTTGTTGTAGTGTTTGCTTTGAAAATATGGTGTCACTATCTCTATAGTGTTCTTGTAGATGTGTTCACCGATCACAATAGTCTCCATTATGTTTTACAGACACAGTTGGTGGTTAGAGTTGCTCAAGGATTACGACATGAGTATCCTTTATCACCTATGTAAGGCTAGTGTTGTTGCTGACACTTTAAGCAGGTTATTTAAGGATAGTACTTCCCATATTGAGGAAGACAAGATATAACTAGCTAGAGATGTGCCAAAAACTTACATGATTGGGAGTCATACTGCTAGATTTCAATGAAGATGGAGTGGTGGTAATGAATGGGGCTAAATGATTGCTGGTGTCTGAAGTGAAAAAGAAACAAGACCAAGACCCTGTTTTGCTTGAATTGAAGGCAATTGTTCATAAGCAGAAAGTGATGGCTTTTGAATAAGGGGGAGACTATGTGTTGAGGTATCAAGGTATATTGTGTGTACCAAAGGTGGATGAACTCCAAGAAAGGATCATGGAGGAAGCTCAGAGTTCCAAATATTCAATCTATCCTGGTTCCACAAAGATGTATCATGACTTGAGGGAAGTTTATTAGTGGAGTAGTATGACAAGGTGTATTGCAGAGTTCGTTGCCAAGTGCCCGAATTACCAATAAGTCAAGGTAGAGAACCAAAGGCCCAGTGGTATGGCTTAGAATATAAATCTTCCAAAATGGAAGTGAGAGATGATAAATATGGATTTCATCACTGCTTACCGCGATCTCACAGGCAACATGACTCGATTTGGGTGATTGTAGATTGAATGACTAAATCAACCCACTTCTTACTGGTAAAGACTACCTATTAAGTAGAAGATTATGCCAGATTATATATTCAAGAGATAGTTAGACTTCATGGAGTTTATGTGTCCATCATTTCAGATAGAGGTTCACAATTCACTGCATAATTTTGGAAGTCTTTCCAGAAATATTTGGGTTTGAATGTAAATTTGAGTAGTGTTTTTCATCTTCGAATTAATGGTCAAGCAGAGCGTATAGTTCAGACTTTAAAGGATATGTTGAGGGCTTGTGCGATCAATTTCAAAGGTAATTGAGATGATCACTTACCTTTCATAGAGTTCGCTTACAACAACAGTTATAACCCTAATATCAGATGGCTCCTTATGAGGCTTTTAATGGCGAATATGTAGATCGCCTATTGGTTGGTTTGAAGTTAGTGAATCTGGTTTGATAGGACTAGATTTGGTTCATCAAGCTATGAAGAAAGTGAAGATTATTCAAGAAAGGTTAAAAACAGTGCAAAGTTGTCAGAAATCCTATATAGGTGTTAGGAGAAAAGACTTGGAGTTTGAGGTGGATGATTGGGTTTACTTGAAAGTTTTATGAGATTTGGCAAGAAGGGGAGACTCAGTCCCAGTATATTGGTCCTTACAGGATATCTAAGAGAATTGACAATGTAGCTTATGAGTTGGAGCTACCGTTAGAGTTAGCCGTAGTCCATCCGATATTCCACATCTCTAGGTTGAAGAAGTGTATGGGTGATCCTTCATTTATTATACCTACTTAGAATATTGGTATTAAGGACATCCTATCTTATAAGGACATACCCGTTAGATTCTTGATCGACATGTTCGCAAGCTAAGAACCAAGGAGGTTGCATCAGTCAAGGTCTTATGGAGAAATCAGTTTGTTGAGGAAACTACTTGGGAGATTGAAAAAGATATGAAGAAGAGATGCCCACATCTCTTTACCTCTGGAGAAGTTCCAAACTAAGGTACTGACTCTTTTCTTGGTACTCTTTAAGTTGTTATGCTAAGTTATATGAATTGCATGTTAGATGTTTGAGTTAGGTGTTAGATGTTTTCCCACACCCTATCCTACTTAGAGTGATATCATTCGAGGACGAACGTTCCCAAGGTGGAGATATTATAGCACCTTGGACTTTGAAAGAGCTAAATTGAGAATTCTACAAGTTACTCTTAAATTGTGAGTTTTGGGTTAACTTCAAACGACTATAACTCTCAGGACAGGATGAGTTAGGTGGCCTATGAGTTATCAAATCAAAGGTCTTTGAGTCCTCTTTCCAATACCACTGAGTTTCCTAAATTATGTGTTCAGATGAAGGAGATATACCTATTTGAGTGCAGCCTGTCTAGTTAAGACATTTCCATCCATTTTAAGGAGGGGTATTTTGGTCTTTTTCTTACCCCCACTAGACATAAACATTTTTTTCACCCTTTTAGGGGTCTAAACTGATTGTAATTAGTTTTAGTCATTCCAAAAACATTTGAAGGGTTAGGGCAAAGTTCAAGAGGATAAAAAGGGAGAAAGTTTCAAGCGTTCATCGAATTAGAGGATTTTCACCAAAAAACTTAGTTCTTTCAAGGTACGTAAGTTTTCATAGTCACCCTCACACCAATCATGAGTTTCTGATTTCGAATTCATCCTTGAGATTGCACATATTGAGATTCTTGTTGAGCTCTTGAGGTTTTGTGCTTCATTCTTTAACAATGGAGTTTTGTTGAGTTCTTGAGGTGAGGGTCTTACGATTGGGTGTTTTTATTGAGGGATTTTAAGTGGGTTTTCAATAATTTATATTGGGTTTATGAATAAAAATGAGTTTGGGAGGAAATCATTTGATTCTAGATGAGTTAGGCCTTGAATTGAGCAAGAAAATTAATCAAAAATTTGGGTAGAGGGTGAGGCGCTGCGCCAGCATAGCACCCAAACTACTATTTAGTTGTTTGGGCCTGGAGCATCGCTCTACAAAGTGTGCCCCAACTATTGTTCAGTAGTTTTAGGGTTGGCGCCCCACGCCAGTCAGTGCGCCAGGGTCGCCCGATTCCCTACCCTTCCGTCCTTCTTTCTGCGAGAGTTCCCTCGAATCGTACCCATGTTCTCTCCTTGATTTCCACACTTAAAATATTCATTAATCATTGAGAATCCTATATATCCTAATAATAACTCTTGAATTCACATTCCAAATTTAAGGTAAAGTTAAGAGCAAAGTTCACGAAACCCTTTTGAGTTATTTTGAAAAGTCTTTTACAAGTTTTTAAAACTTATTTTAAGACATGAGTAAATGAGTATGAGGATGAGGATGATGATGAGGAGAGTCGAGTTTCATTTTTTAGAATGAGTATAAGGGAGCTAAGTATTCCAAAGTGTAAACATTTTTACATTTAAAATGATAGGAAACCTTGAATTCTAAACGAATTCATGAGGAGTTTTGAGTATTATCTCTTTTAAGAGAACCTTTTGAGTAATTATCTCAAATTGAGGAGGAGTTATGTTTTTAAACATATGAGCATCAATTATGTGATATTGGGAGTAGTATTGAGCACCGATATGGGGATGAGTTTAGATAGCTCAAAATCCTCATAAACCATGTATGCCAACATGGAAAAAGGATCTTACTTTTTAGATAATTCCTTATTGATTTTAATTATATCTTATTAGATCCACTTAGTTAGGGATGTTCTATACTCCGGCAAGGTATAGGACAATTCTGGCAGCGTGGGCGAGATGTTGTATCATCACGTAGCTTATAGTGATGGTTGTCGGTTAGAGAATCTCCCCAATAAGAGTAAAGAGTTTATAATTGTATTTTTATACATTTTTAGTTCTTTTCTACTGTTTACAAAGATTTATATACTGTATCTTATGATCATTTTTTCTCTTGAGTTGAGTTGAGTATAATTATGTTGAGTTGAGTATCTTTTAGTTGAGTATCATTGAGTTGAGTTTAGTGTTCATGAGTTGAGAAGATGTGAGTATGTCTTTCTTTTTATCAGATCAAGCTTATGTTATGTTTCGGTGTTCTCCTTGCATGCTCGTACAATGTACTGATGTCATTTGTCCTGAATATTTTCATAATGCAGATATAGGTGTTCAGGGTCATCAACAGTGTAATGACTCGAAAGATGGTAGGATGAACTAGTGCCTTAATGTGAGGGTCAACATTAAGGTGTGTGTTAGACTCCGTAGTTAAAAGACCTTTTTAGGTTTGTATTGAGGGTTGCAAGGGCATGTGCCAAGGTAAGGGGGGCAAAGCCTAGCCAAAGGCCAAGGCTGCCCAACCCTTGAACAAACACTGCAAAGGTTCACGACCACCTTCACGACCAGTGGTCTTGACCACGGTTCGTGAAGGGGTCCGTGAAGGCCCTTTAGCTTGGTGGGAGTGGTGTAGTTTGAGGAGGCTATTGCCTTTAGGACCACGGGCACCACTACGAGCCGTGGTGCCCTTGACAAACCGTCTAGGTGGCTGTGAAGACTACTTAGGCCCTGAGGGCTTGGTAAGTTTAGGAGGAACACTGCCTAAGGGACCACAGGAACTACCACGAGCTGTGGTGCCCTTCACGACTCGTCAAAGTGGGTGTGGTCCCCAACGGGGCTGCCTTAATTGGGGAGTTTTAACCCTTTTATTAGTTATTATGTGGTGTTGATTTTAATTGTTTTATATCACTAGTATATATAGTTTTAAGTCCTAAAACAAGTCATGTACTCCTTATTTCCCCTAAACAAATCAAAGAGTTCTTATTTTCAAAAATTCTGTCTCTAGAAGTTCCCAAAGAAGAAGAAGTAGAAGTGGGAGCTAGGGTTTGTGGATTCAAGGTATTTTTCCTCAAATTTCTTGGGGATTCACAAGCAAGGTATGATGATACTTCATCTAGGGGTAGCTTTCACCCCTAGAGTCCATTCAAAGTTAGGTATCAAAGGTTTCAAGTTCTTCAAAACCTAGGGTTTTTACTCTAACTCATGGGTTCCTTCTTCAAACATTTTCAAATGGTTATTAATGACATATTATGACTGTATTAGTGTTTAATTGATGATTTATGATGAAAATACTCTATGAACCCATGAATTTTCTCAATTCCTAAATTGTGCCTTTATGAAGTTGGTTTGTTGATTATGAAAGCATGTGAATAGAAATTGTCTAAATTGCCTTGGGTTGTTGAATTGTATCATTATCCATGCCTTAATTATATTGAATTGTTGGTGTGTTGGTGATTTGAGATTAATGGCCTTGAAGGGCATAGTATGTGGAATTGAGTATTATCATGATGTCTTGTATATGAATATGAATCTATGGAAGGTAATATGATCTTGTCTTGAATGTAATTGTGTTATTATTAAAAGGCTATTTCTCATTTGACACTCATGAATGTGATGATAGAATGTGAAGGGTTTCTATAATGTAAAACTAACTAAATCTTAAATTGGTAGGCTTAAGGCATCCTTTTCTTGAATTGATGAATATGACCTTGAATGCAATATCATTTCTTGAATTGGTAAGCTTATGCATCATCTTCTTGTATATTGAATGTATCTTGACTTAATGAACATGAATCGGTAGACCAATGTTGGTAGCCTTTGCATGATGAGCTCTATGACCTATTCTAATGAAGTATCTTGGATCGGTAGGCTTAGGGCACCTTCCATAGATGATGTTAATGAAATTTGGGATCGGTAGGCTTATGGCACCCTTCCATGAATGTTGATGATAAACCTTGAATCAGTAAACCTAGTGTTGGTAGCCCTTACCTTGTATTGGTAGGCCCAATGTTGATGGCACCCTTCTTGGAAAGTCAATTAGCTATCCTTAATGTATCTTGAATTAGTAGACCTAATGGTGGTAACTCTTTCTTGTGTAATGTACTTGGGTTGGTAGACCTAATGTTGGTAGCCCATTCAAGTACAATAATGTTAATGAAAATGAAATACTCTATGGGAATGAAGGCTAAACACCGAGTGGATATGGTAAGATGGAAACTCTCCCGATGTTAGGCTAGGGTTCCAATGAACATCTTTCTATCCCATAGCTATATGCCCACATAGGATATTAGCTAGTGTTTTTGACCTATGGTAAAATGTTACTGGTTCTACCTTAGGTAAGTAGACCACCTCTTTAAGGTGTGGGGCCATATGACACCAGATTCCATGGTTTGCTCTCATGGTCTATGTCGGTTAATGCCTATTCCCATCATGTGAGATGTGCATTATGATTTCTTGAGAAGTTCTATGAAGTGTGGGTGGTAGTATAGGATGCTATCCATACATTGCACGAGTAGGCTTTCAGAGGTTCATAGTGAGTTCTACAATGTCTTAATGACTAATGAATGAAAGTGCTCTTAATAAAGCTAATGAAGAATGTTGACTTAAATGTCTAATGTAATGATGCATGCTATACTTAGGTTGTATTATGAGTTATTTTCCCTTGTCGTGACTTATGAAATGAATGTGTTCCTTATGCATAAGTATTACTTTAAGTTAAGTATGAATTGGTAAGTTCATCTAAGGTGGCCTCAAAGTGACACAAAGTAGGGATAGTAGTATGGGATGTGATCCTTACATTGCACAAGTGCAGCTTAGGGTTACTTAAGGTGAATGTTCAAATGTGATGATTATGAATTGTATGATGATTATACTTGTACTTTATGTCTCTTATATAGATGTACATGATATTTCTAAAAAGTGGCATAATGCACGGTTTCCAACCAAAATGTCCGTTTAAAAGCATGTTTTTGCATGGTCATCATACTTAGTACATTTTTGTGTGCTAACCCATATTTCTCTTATTTTACTACGAGTGTAGGTTTTGGCAAGTGAGTTGCTTTATCTCTAGTTGAAGCTTGGATTGAGATTCCTCCAAAACTAAGTGGTATGTCCTCATAGATCGAGGACAAATGTTTAGATGTTTCCTTTCTTTCATGTAATAGACAATTGTTAGACTTTCGATTGTAAAAGGGTGTGTCCCTCTTTTTGTTCAAGATATTGTTTTTAGATGGCTATGTGAGATGATAGACTTCCGTTGTTTCAAATGTTTTTATAAAGTTTTGATGGTATGAATTTAAATAAAGTTTTTA
This sequence comes from Solanum bulbocastanum, assembly GCA_037074985.1. Classification (NCBI taxonomy): domain Eukaryota; kingdom Viridiplantae; phylum Streptophyta; class Magnoliopsida; order Solanales; family Solanaceae; genus Solanum; species Solanum bulbocastanum. Next base: position 33,913,775 of record CM073604.1, read on the forward strand.
AATTCCGCACTATTTCTATATATCGAATGTTATAAATGCTAAGAGGCTTGTACGAGACCCCTTCGGGGTCAAGTACGCCGTGTCGCTTCCGAGGCATAGGCTCAGGTGTGACAAATAGGCGCTCCATTGATACCAGTAGTTCCAGCTAGCTTGGCGAGCCTCTTTGATCTCCAGATAGCTTTACATTATGGTTTTACTTTATTAGGATGTCGTGGGTCTTGTCTCGACTTCTACTTAGTATAGTAGTTAGAGGCTTCATAGACAGTAGAAGTTGAGAAGTCTTTCTTTAATTTCCCCTGTTGATGCTTTAAAGACTTTGAGTTGAACACTTACGTTTATTTGAGTATTTTTTATTTAAACTATTAACATTTATGATATCCTTATGAGATGAGTTTATATTGAGTTCCTATATTGATGAGTAAGTCTTCCGCTGAATGTTGAGCCAGACCAAGGGTTCTCTTGGGGACTAACAATGGTTCTTGAGTGCCAGCGATATCTAGGGTGTAGGCTCGGGATGTGACACAATGCATTCTAATCTATCTCCTTTTTCAGCTGCTTATTTTCTCCCCCTAATGTTGGGTATGCTTATTCGTTAAAATGACAATAAAAAAATCTTGCCAGAAATAAATTTACAGTTATTGGTTCCAAATATTTTATAATAGAAGGAAATTAATACCCACTATATATCCACAACCTTCTTTGGAGATCCATCTTTGTAATATGTGGTGGTGCAATTGGAACATATACCGCATACCCAAATATTCTAAGATGCGATATGTTCGAATCCTGACTAAAAGTCTTGTAATGGGGAGAATTTATGATGACTTGTCGGTCTAATCTGCACAAGACTTTCTACATGCAAAATAGCATGACCTCATAATAAAATGGAAAGTTTTGTTCTTATAAGCATTGGTGTAGTAATTAATAGAAGGCGTTTAAACAATGATTCTGCTAGACCATTTTGAGTACGAACATAAGCAACCAGATGCTCATCTATTATCCCAATTGATATTCAATAATCATTATTAGCTTGGGATGCAAACTCACTAGCATTATCAAGACGAATATCTGAATTGCATAATTTGAAAATTACGCTGTTAATTTTATTATATGAGCAAGTAATCTCGCAAATGCCACATTGCAAGTTGATAATAAACACACATGTGACCATCTTGTAGATGTATCTATTGAAAATGTATAATATTGAAATAGTTCACATAATGGGTGAATGAGCCCATATATATCATCCTGTATACGTTCGAGAAATGTTGGAGACTCAATTCTCACTTTGATTATTGATGGTCTAGTAATCAACTTGCCTTGAGAATACACTGAACAAGAGAATTCCTTAAATTGAAGAGTCTTTTGGTTCTTCAAAGAGTGTTCATGTGAACTCTCAATTATTTAACGCATCATATTAGAACTGGAATAGCTTAACCGGTTATGCCAAGTAATAAAATCATCTGAGTTAGTAAATCTTTGATTTACTACGTCATGTGTTTCAATCATGCTAATACTTGTGTAGTATAAGCCGAATGAAAGAGTGGGTAACTTTTCAAGGATAAATCTTTTACTCGACTTCAGTGTAGTAATGTAAAGATATTTGTTATTTTCATCATTTGTAGTCTCAATATGATAGTCATTTTGACGAATGTCTTTGAAACTTAATAAATTTATTTGAGACTTACTAATATATAAAGTTTCATCAGTTATCAATTGTGTACCTCCGGTAAGTACTAAGTTAGCCTTTTTGGATTCTTTTACCATTTCTATAGTCACCTCCTGAGATATCACTAAACCAAAAATAAAAAGTCAGAATAAATCATTAAATGAGGTATCCAGAATTGTTGAGAGAACTTAAATATTCATAAATGTATACACCACTTTTAGGAACATATTTAAATATAGAATTTGACCAAAATAATAATATATATAGAAACTACAAGTAACATTCATGGGTTAGAAGTTAATTTTTTGATATTATTATTATGATAGATAAAGTTCAATTATGATGTGTGATATTAACACGTTTAAATACACTTTTGAATTATTGAATAGTACACACTAAACAACATAAAATAATTAAGATTTAGAGAAAGTAGTCTTACAAATAATAGGTTTCTCTTTGATGAGTTGAGTGGACTTGATGAAATCAAGGTAGTCCATTTCAAGCATGTCGACATCCACCATGACCAAGTCAAATTGGTCGATCTGTTCCCAGAGAATGGATAGAGCTATAGTTGCTTGTTGGATTGCAGTTACTATAAACAATAATCAAACTCAGAAAATATCACAAACAAGTTATGTATATTGTGGAATACTTTCATAATAATTAGTGGTACACCTTTCTATTTCTTTATGTTATTAAATGAATAAAGGTAGTATGACATGACTAATAATATTACATTAGAAGTATAGAAAGGGATATTTGATTGATACTTGGTTACTAATATCTTTCAAGTCTTTGATAAGTTAATTAATTTAATCTTGTTGCTTAAGAATCCAACTGATTCTTTTCCATTTAATATACAATTCATCTAGAGTGTTTATAAATTTGATGATGTATTTTAATAAGGTTTAATATATCGATAATGTTTTACACTTGACGGTAATTTTTTTTATATATATTTAAACTACAACATGCTCTGTTTCAACATTTAAACAAATGATAAATTATTCTGTTAGACAATTCAAATTAAAAATTTAGAAATAACTTATGTTCTTAAACATTCATTACATATAATTTAACGACATAATTTTACTATGTCACATCCATTCGTTATGTTCTCAAGCGTCACAAATAAAAAATTTCAACCATTAATTTATTAACAACAACAATCTAACAAATTCAGTCAACACTGTTGTAATTTATTAATCTATACATACACTAAGTCATACATGAATGAAACACATGTTAAAATTGGCGAAAGGTCATGTGCATCTGATTTGTTCTTGCCAATAAAATAAAATAGTTTTTTTCTTCAAATTTCAACAGTCAGATCTACTCCAAATAAATTTAATTTGAAATATAAATTTCAGTTATCATAAAATAACAAACATCAATCATCAATTTTACAGAAATTCACTTCTTAAATATAAACTATAAGTACAAATTTTACTAATAAGATCCAACAAAAATTGGAGAAAAATCTCAACACATAATATATATATATATATATATATATAATATTAATGTACATTTGAAAGAATGTTCTTCAAGAATTGATGCTACAGTTGATAAAGAAGTTGTATCATGACCAACCAAGAGAATTCTGAGGCTAACATAGGCAGAAGGAATATCTACATTACCAGTTTTCTCACAATCCATCTCTTAGCCTATAAAGATTTTGAGTGAGAGAGAACGAAGATTTTTGAACTTTTGTTCTCTTTCTTTAATTGGGTTTTTTTCTACCACCTTATACTAAATGAAGGATAAAATTTGGCCAATTACTTACATAGAGATGGATAATATCAGATTTCAAAAACCTACCTTGGTAGCAATTTTTTTAATCCAACTATAGGCTAACCTATTTTATTTGCGAAGAATTCAAACGGACAAAGAGGGCCCAAAGCCCGAGTCCAAAAAGAAACAAAAAACCTAGGACTAAAACTGACTAAAGACAAATTAGGAAAGCAAATGAAGCAGTTGGATAGTCTCGATCATCTTCTCCACAGTGTGTAGGTCGCCCAAATTACGATCGTCTTTTCTACAATGTGTCGGTCGCCGTGACAATCCAAATGTAGCTTAGCTGTGACAAAGGCTATTGAGCTTCAAGGGCTTCCCTGCGGGCATTATAACTCTCACAATGCCAAGGGACCTATTTTGATGGGTTTGGATGGTTGGGTTGATAAGTGGTAGATTTGCACTTATTTGAGGTCTATTTAACTCGATATTTAGTGTCTTCAATGCCTAATTTTGTCCTATTCTGATACTACATTGATGATCTAAATATATGAAGGAAAATGGGCAAGTCAAGGAGTGATGTTTGGAAGAATGGCCAAAAATGCAAAAAGATGTCCAAACTATACATTGTTAATCGTCAAACTAGAAGGGCAGATCACCTAATTAGCACGACCTCGCCAAAAATGATAGTGCATATCAGTTATGTTTATCGAACCAGGTGGAAGAAATCTGTTAAAGAGGGCGATGTACCGAATGAGAAAGGTGGTTTTGCTTAACATCACTGAAAATGATAGTGTAAAAAGAAAGAGCAAATGCTCGAAAGGAAAATAGAGGTGGTACTCAACAATTTTCTAATTGTGAAAGGCTGACTCAAATGAGTTCGACAACTGAGGTTCAAAAACCTGAAGCCTATAGTATAAAAAGGTGAGTTGCAGAGCAAGATGTGATTCGACGAACGAGATTGGTGAGCTCAACTAATGTCCCTAAATGGTCATATATTGTGATTTGGGCTAATTTTGGGAATTTATAAACAACTCAAACGAGAGAGAAAGTATATATCAAGTGGATTAGTGTCACGCTCTAAGGCTACCCTTAGACGTAAACACGGGACTTAGGATCACGAGTGCCCCCAAGCTAACCCTGCTGGCATATCATAAGCATACTAAGGTAACTGTAATGAGAAAATTTTATACAGAAGCTTAAAACATGACATAAAGTGAAATGATGGGAAATACCCATTCTAAGTCTGAATATAGAAAACTGAGTTTAATGACAACTGAAAGATCAAACTCAAACTAAAAGTGAATCTAACTATGTCTGAATAAAAACCTCTAATTGACTAGAGCTGTTGGGACATGCCCACAACTAACTTTTAGCACACTGATGTTGCTGAATTGTAGATCAGGAACCGATCTATGCATGATCTAAATGCTGAGGACCTGAACCTACATCACGAGAAGATGTAGCGCAAAGTATGCGTCAGTACTTCTTGAAAGGTACTGAGCAAGCAGGATAGGATAAAGCTGAACAACATATACATAACTGAACAAAGCAATAAGAGCAATGATATAATTTGAACATGATGTGAATACTGAAATATACTGAATATTGAGCTAGCTAAATGCAATGACTAAGTACATGACATGCTGAGACTGAATACTAAACTATAACTGATAACCTTGTCAATGCACTAAAATCTAACTGTGGGAGTTACTATTAACCAACATAAAACCACGAGAGCTATTCGTGGAGTCCGATGTATCACCCCATCGAGAGAACCCAATATACCTTGTTAGAGGTATAAAGGCATGATTGGTATGATCACTAAATATGTTGCCCACAGAGGGGACTTATCATATGGGGGCACGTAGTTTTGTGACTATGAGGGTGTCTGACCCTTAGTCCACTCTGTATTAAGCCTATTCCTAACTGATTATGTAAATAACACATTATAATTGAATTTCTGAAACATTGAATAGCTCAAAATACTGATATGCTATCTGAAAATATAATATTAATATATTGATAATGAAACATTCTTAACTGGGGCACGTATATATGTATAAACTGACCTAGCTCGTGTAATTCATGAACTAAACGAATCTACACAACTAGGGTTCTAAGTTTCATGCAAGAACTAAGCAATAATTCCTCAAAAACATGATAATCTGATTTGGATTAGTCTAACAATTGAATCACAATATAAATCTGACATTCTAGAAGCCCTAGGTCTAAATGTGATATAGAGAATCAAGAATCTAACTGAATTCTAAGGACCCAGTTAATGAAAGGAACCCACTAGTGAAATCCCACATACCTGGTGACAAATTTCACTGAGAAAACTTTCGATTTCGGGGCTGGAACTGGAGGAAACCTTGTTGCTTTCTTGGAGAGTGTTGGTTGACTTTTTCTCCTTCTTTTCGTTCAACTTGGATGAATTTTAGAGAATGAGTTGACTAGGGTATGTTCTAATTAAGTTACTAGGCTAAAACTTAATAAAACGACATAGTTTAGGGGTTAAACGATGTAGTTTAGGTGTCCAACGCATAGGGAAAAGATCAAAATGACCTTGACTTAAAAGCTGTTGGGGCCAACCAACAGACTTGGTCCACAAATCGTGGTCCCACCTATGGTCCGTCTTGGTCAGTTGCCGACTAGATTTAGGGGTTGGGATTTGGGGATTCTGAACCACGGACCGTGGTCCCACCTATGGTCCGTAGGTCTTGGCGTGGTTTTGTACTTAGCTGAATTATCCTTAGGTTTTGGAAAGTTTGAACCACGGATCCCGGTCCCACCAACGGTTCGTAGGTCCGAGCGTGGGTCAAGACTTGGCTAAAAATTTTTGGGGTTCTGGGAGGAGAGCTGCAAGTGGCCAACCACGGACCCCACCTACGATTACCCTACGGTCCGTAGGTGGCACCTGAAACTTCTAATTTTTCTGCAATCTAGTCTTTCTAGCATACGGGGTGTTACAATTAGAGTTATGAATAGGAAAAATACTTTTATTTTTTAATAAAAGAACATTTTACCTTTGTGAAGCACAATTTCTAACTTTTGGGTGTTTTCAACTGTTGTGCTTGAAATTGACAAATTGAAGTTGAATCCAAAGGTGTTTACTTGTAATTGCTTAATTTCATGTTATCCATGCCTGCTTTCATGAAAGACATAATCTCTTTACTTTTTGTGATGGGTGGCTAAAACCCCAAGATCTAAGGGCTGCAATTATGGGGTTGTGTATTGATTTAATATAGTGGATATTGTGATATGCTCTGTTTTGTTGTTGTTCATACATGAATTTGGTCTACTTATAATGGGGTTAATTGATGGGTTAAGGTTACAAACTTAATTTCTACTTCTGATCTCCGGCCGATGCTCGAAAGAGATTGATTAGAGTGGGTAATTAGTCCAATACTGACAATTTAGGTTTGATGTCTGTAACTTGCTTGGAAATAGAAGTTATGGGTTGGATCTATTTGTCATATTTCTACATCGAAAGAGAGAATATAGTAAGGCACTGGGTTTTTTTAGATTGGCAATTAGATGAGACCACAAGGAAATTTTATGCTTAGATGCTTTGAGATCGAAAGATGATTAGCATCAATTAAGATGAATTAGCCTATTCATGAATGTTCATCACTATAGAGCAACACAATTACCCCTATGTGACATTGATTTCCAATCCCGCACCCCTAGATAGTCCTAATTCCTAATGTTATCCTAGGCCCACCAACCTTCTTCATTGACGAAAAGATCTTTCAGGTTTGTCGTCTGGTTCCACAAGTTCTCCTTTTCGATCTAGAATTTAGCTCTAAGTGCCTGCAATATAGAACAACGAAGGTTAAATTATTAACACTTTAATAATCAAGTAGTATACTTAATAGAATTAAATATAAATTTATTCTAAAGTCCCCAACACTGGCGCCAAAAACTTGTTTCTCCCAATTATACACGCAAGTGTATGTGGTCGCGCAAGTAATATAGTCCATTTTAGAATCGAGTTGTCGAACCCAAGGGACTTATGATCAATCTATATTAACTATATTTATTCCACAATTTAAAGAAAGTATTTTCAAGCGATTGTGATTTTTTACTACTAATGCAAACAATTAAATTACTTAAAGTAACTAACAATGACGACTTCAATTTTGATGATTTGAAAAATTAAGTGAAAATTCTAGGGCTGCAGCATGCATAGGGTTTCATGGATCACATCTCATGTAATGAATTAACTAAGGTTATCAAATTACTGATTTACAGGGTTAATTTTTATCATGATCTTGTGACCTCTAATCGCCTACTCAAATTGATTGTCTAACTACATCGTTGAGTGGGGATAGATAGACTCAATTGGCGAGCATTTATATTTCATCTTATTTTGTAATCAAGCTCGGTGTTCATCCGAGTGTCAATCTTGAACACGAATCTGAACAAGTGATATGCAAGAGAGATCGAGCTCTTTGTATTATTTGATCTATGTACCTCTCCATTTCCCGAGTTCAAGAATAGACAATATGCTTATTTATATGGTGGCCAATCATGAAATACTAAAATAAGAATACAAAAATAATTTAAGCGATAACTAACATTAATTCAAAAATGATTGATTTTCAAGAATTACCCATAACTATAGCCTCAGAACAAAGGTTTTTAGCCAGTCATAATATTCACGAATCAAAGAAAATTATTTTCATACAATTTGAAATTAAATAAAGAGTAGAGAATCGAAACCTAAGACAAATTGTTTATCCTTGATCTTACATACCAAAAAGAAGTCGAACCCTACAAAAATAGACTTAGGGTCCTATTTATAGATTTTAGGAAAATAATTTCCAATTCTAACCCAAGTAGGAATCCTAATTCAACTAAACTTCACCTGGAAAGTTGGACAGGAGTTGGGGTAGTTCACGTGGTTTGTTCTTGGAATGGACTCCAAGTGACACAAGGCTGGCTCTCTACACCACCAGTGTGCCAAAAACAAGTCCCAATCGATCTTGGGTTGGTGCCCTGCTCCGCCATCGCGCCTAGTGTGCTGGGGCGCTATGCCACGTCTTCTCCTCATGCAATTTTGTTGTCCTTGCTTGCTTTTCTCCTATTATGTGCCTACATCTCTTTTAGGAACCCTGAAAATTGCTAATCATGTATGTTAGTGTGCAATAATCGCAATTCTAAATCAAAACATATCAATTAGAATAGTGAATGATCTTAAAACTCAAGTTAAATTCCGGTAATTTGTAGTAATTGGGCATATAAATATGCCCAAGATTAGGCTCCATTGTAAGGTCTAAAGGGGCAACACCGAAAAGAGAGCTAGACATGGTGGCAGCTATAGCAGGTCCAATTCCATGAAGAGAGACTTTTATGATTGGCCCAGGACATGGTTTCAGTAGTGCCAGTCCAGTCACCTTATTCATGCCTCTTTACAGGTTTTAGAGGGTGACCTATATAATTAGAGTGAGGTAGGCTTTAGTTAGAGTCATGGGTCCTAGTCTTGTGTTTTAGGTCATGGCACCATTCTTTTGAAAGTTGATCAGCTCAGGGTTGCTTTAAGCGTGAGGGGGCTAGATGACTAGTCGAGTGATTATCCCATGCGTAGGCAGAATTCTCCCACTCTACACACAGCTCCACCAATAACACTGATAATGCTCAAATCACCCTCCAAAACCAATTAAAAGAATGAGTGATCATAGTTGGTAAAACCCCTAAAAAAAAGTCGGGATCGAATTCCACAGAGAATGGTATATCGTAGAGATTTCTTTATCAAGAGATATGGACTTTAAATTATCTCATTTGGAGTAGTAAGAACAATGGGGTGGATGGTACCACCAACTTAATATAAAGCTTTTGCTATCAATTATCGCAATTAAACTAAAATTTGAACGAAATCAAGAGTTAACAAGCAATCTAGGGATATGGGGATTGGATATCAATGTCACATAGGGGTGATTGTGTTGCTCTATAGTGATGTACATACATGAATATGCCAAGTCATCTTTAATGGCTCTACTCATCTTTCAATCTCAAAGCATCTATACCTAGAATCTCCCTTTGGTCTCATCTAAATGTCAATCCTAACCAACACAATTGCTATATATCTAACCCGTAACCTCTCTTTCAAACAAGCCATAGACAAAAAACTTAAATTGCTAGTATAAAACTAACCACCCACTCCAATTAATCTATTTCGAGCATTAACCGGTGATTGGGAGTAGAAATTAAGTTTGCAACCTTAACCCTTATGTTAACCTCATAGTAATTACACCAAAAGCATGCATGAACAGTGATCTTGGGCATATTTATATGCCTAGGAGCTAAATTACACCCTTAGTTTAGCTAAGTTTAAGGACATATTCTAGTGTTTGGGTAGTATTTGAGTCAGATATTTCATTTTGATTAACCAATATGATTAATGATTGTAGGTTGTCGAAGAAGAAGAAAATGCACAAGGAAATGGAAGCACGAGAATGAGGAATGGATTTGATCGCTAAAGCGCAAAGGATAAAGACTAAGAGGAGAAAAAAAAAAGATCAAAAGTGAAGAGATTGAATAAACATAACCTCTCTGCAACATAGATAAGGAATAATTATGTTTTCCAAAAGATGATATCGAGGCAGAAGACTCCATATCCTCTCTGCGTTGCAGAGAAAAGATGTTTTACTAAAGCAGGAAATAACATGCCTATTGTGCGTCGTAGACCTGTGTCCAAATTCTTTTCTAATTTTTATAAATTATAAATAGAATTAGATTTTATTAAACTAATTTTTTTGAATGATGCTTTTGGGAGCGATTTCATCGATTGGTGGGGTTTATTCTTATTCTTTACTTAATTTGATCTCTTTTATGCTTATTGATTATTTCAAGATTGAGAATCATACTATGAGTAGATAAATTCCCTAGTTCTAGGGTTGTGGCTACAAAATGATTGTATTTTACAAACTTTGATGGATTAGTTTTTGTTATCATTTGAATCTCTCTTTTGCTCTTAATTTAGTATTTTATGACTGGCCACCATTGAAATAAATGTATTGTTTGAATTGAACTCGGGAGAGGAATAAAAGGATAGAACGTGGGGCAAAAGGAGCATGATCTTCTCTAGGTTTAGGGTTGATTTGTATATAGAATAGGGATATACCTAGAAACCTTTCTTAGTTAATAGACATGATGAAAATGTAATGCTCGTTAATTGGTTTAGTATATCACCACTCAACAATGTAGTTAGGCTGCTAATTACCATAGGTGATTAGAGGTCAGGAGACCATGATCATACATTTAACCTTGTAATCGATCATTCAATAATTGATTGCCATCTATTAAAGAAGATAATTTTCATGAATCCATAGCAAGCTGCAACCCTGGAATTTCCTAAGTCATTGTTTGAAATCCAATTTAAATTGAATTGTAGTAGTATAACATAGATAATTAATCATTTAAAAATATATATCACTTTTCTTGATAACACTATCTATAAACTACAATTATTTGAAAGATTGAATATGATCTAATCTTAAGTCCCTGTGGATACGATACCTGGCTCTTAAAAAGAACTATTTCAATACTTGCACGACCACGTACACTTGCGTGTGTGTTTAGGCGCAACAAGTTTTTGGTGCCATTGTCGAGGAATTTAGAATTAGGGAGCATTTGATTTATCTAATTTCTTGAGTTTTTTGTTCAAAGATTTGATAGCTTGATCTTAGCTATTATTACTGCTGGTTGTGTTTGAACTTCAAGCTAGGAGACAAACGGGAACTGGTAGAGCCACTCGCTGAACTAGAAAGATTTTTTATTACCAGAGAAGTCAAGTACGACTAACTGACCTTGTTCCCCAAGTTGGGAGTGATCTGGTAACACTAGTAGTAGAGGTTAAACACGCAGCTCATGTAGTGATGGTAGAGATAAAAGTGAGAGACGTGGCAATCCCACGCATAACCAATGCCATTTCTTGTATTCAAAAACCAACAGTTTGTGGTAGGTTTGAATTTAAGAAGAGAATGGTGCAACTAGTTCACTCTAATGGCAGGATTATCTCTTGAGGACCCATAGGTGCACATACAGAACTTCTTGGAAATCAGTGATACTTACACTCTAACTGGAGTGAACCTGAAATATGTGAGACTCACACTCTTCATCTTCTCTCTATTAAGAGAAGTAAAATGATGGTTTAATTCAGAGTTAGCGAACTCTATCACGTTGTTAGATGATATTGCTTGAAAATTTTTGATACGATTTTTTCCATATGAGAAAACAACTAAGCTGAGGAGTAAGATACTAGTTTCTAGCAAAAGGAAAGGAAAACTTGTACCAGGGTTGGGACATGTTTAAATCTATGTTATTAAGTTGTCCGCACCATCATCAAGCTAATGATGTTTTGTTCCATACCTTCTTTGAGGGTTTTAAACCAAACACCAAAATTTTACTTGATTTAATTGTAGGAGGACAAGATTTGGAGAAGACTTATGTTGAATTTTTCACTCTACTGAACAGAATCTCACAAGGTAACCTTGAGTGGAATGGAAGAGGAGCTAAACCTATTGTCCAAAGGGCTACTGGGATGCTAGAGTTGGATGTAGTTACAACTTTGACTGCCATAATTGCTGCCACGTAGAACATGGTGAACACTCATTTCAGTAATCTGTTAATGGGACAATAGCAGGCACAGGTAAATGTGGTACAACAACCACAAACATGGTATGATATATGTGGAAGTGGTGATCATATAGCAGATAGCTGTGGAGCGAACCCAGATTCAGTAAACTTTGTAGGTAATGCACAACAAAGAGAGGGCATCAAAACTATGTCAATACATATAATCCAAGTTCACAGAACCATCCTAATTTCTCTTTGGGAGGAGATCAAAATTAGACAGAGGGTCAGAATCAATATAGACCTTAAGGTAATGTGCAAGGTTACCAACAACAGGGTCAATGAGATAATAAAAAATACCATCAAAGAAACATGAGCACTAAGGATATGTTGAAGAGAATCATGGTTGATCAGGCTAAAGAAAATACGAACATGGAAAAAATAGTTGCGGAATTAAGAAAACCAACTGGCAACTCAAAATCAAGAGAAGAAGTTTGGGAAATTTGCTAGTGCTCATAACTCACACCCTAAAAGAGATTTTCCTGGTAATATTGATCCTAATCTGAGGCAAGTAAATGCAATTGGTACTCGTAGTGGGTTGCAAATGGAGGAATTGGCTCCAAAGAGGAGAAACAGTGAACCTTCAGTGGGGGAGAAGAAGACCTAGAGAGTGGACATGATACACATGTGGAAACAATGCAACCAACAGTGAAAACACCTCCGTCATTTCCTCAAAAGTTTAAAAAACAAAATAAATATAAATGCATCAACAAGTTTCTCTCTCTTAAAACAAGTGCACATTAATTTGCCTCTTGTTGATGTTTTGCAGGGAATACCAAGGTATGCCAAATATGTGAAGGAGATTGTAGAAAACAAGAGGAGATTAATGGAGTATAAAATTATGGCACTCACTGAAGAGTGAAGCTCCAGGATTCAAAATAAGCTACCCACCAAACTCAAAGATTTAGGTAGTTTTGTTGTTCAAATAACCATAGGGAAAAGCATTTATGCCCGAGGGTTGTGTGATCTATGAGCGAATATTAATCTGATGCCAACTTCTCTATATAAGAAATTGGGGTTGGGTAGTCCTAAACCCACCACCATTATCTTACAGTTGGCCGACCGTTCGGTGGCTAGGCCGGAAGGTGTTGTGGAGGATGTCTTGGTCCAAGTGGGATTGTTGATATTACCCATTGATTTTGTTGTGCTAAATTTTGAACCAAATCCTGAGGTGCCTTTCATCCTTGGGAGACCCTTATTGTCCATGAGGTGCTCTACGGAATGATGTAGCATCTGGTCAAGTGACTATGAGAGCTCACGACAAAGTTTAAGTGTTCGATGTATATAAAGCTCTAAAATTACTAGCTGTGTATGAAGAGTTGTCAACCATAAACATGATAGATCTTGAAGCAGAAGCTCATTACATCGCATCCAAAGATCCACAAAAGTGAGTGTTAATTGTCTATGATATTTATAGTGATGTTGAAGCACATGAAATTATGCAGTTATTAGAGGTGTCTAGCTTGGGGCTTTCAAAAGATAACTGGGAGCCTTTGAATGGGGTGTTAGCACCACCTAAGCCATTAATTGAGGAAAAACCCAAGATCGAATTGAAGACACTACCCTCCCATATGAGGTATGCATTTCTGGGAGATGATAAGACCTTACCTGTAATCTATAGATTTTTCTGAGTTATAGGTTGAAGCATCTTTGAAAATTTTAAGAAGGAGCAAGGAAAAAATTGGTTGGCAGATATCCGACATTCATGGGATCAGTCTGGCATTATGTATGCACAAGATATACATGGAGGAAGGACATATGCCTAGTGCAAAACACCAGTGTCGACTGAACCCAGTTATGAAAGATGTGGTGAGGAAGGAAATTATCAAGTTGTTAGATGCACAAATAGTGTACCCCATATTTGACAACAAATGGGTAAGTCTTGTGCAATATGTGCCCAAAAAATAGGGGTATGAATGTGGTGAACAATGATAAGAATGAACTAATCCCTACAAGGACAGTTATTGGGTGGCTTATTTGCATAGATTATCGTACGCTAAATGAGGCCACCCGAAAATATCATTACCAGTTCCCTTTATTGATCAGATGTTAGATAGGCTAGTAGGGTAGAAGTATTATTGCTTTTGGATGGTTACTCGGGGTATAATCAATTGTGATTTCAATAAAGGAATAAGAGAAGACGACTTTCACTTGTCCATATGACACGTATGATTTTAAGCATACGCCCTTTGGACTTTGTAATGCACCAGCCACATTTCAGAGATATATGATGAACGTATTTCATGATACGGTGGAAGATTTTATTGAAGTGTTCATGGATGACTTATCGGTATTTGGTGAGTCTTTTGAGCTATGTTTGTGTAATCTTGGTAGAGTTCTTGCTCGATGTAAGGAAAAAATCATGTATTAAATTGGGAAAAGTGTCATTTCGTAGTTCGATAATGTATTGTGTTGGGTCATAAGATCTCTAGAAGTGGATTGGAAGTTGATAGAGCTAAGGTAGAGGTAATTGAAAGTTGCCACCTCCTATGTCGTTGAAAGGAATCAGAAGTTTCTTGGGGCATGCTGGGTTTCATAGGAGGTTCATCAACGATTTGTCCAAACCTATGTGCAGTTTGTTGGAGAAAGAGGTGAAATTTGTGTTCAATGAAAGTTGTTTGAATCCCTTTGAGTTGCTGAAGAAGAATTTGATAAAATCCCCTATTTTAATTGCTTCTAATTAAGAGCTACCTTTTGATCTTATATGTGATGCTAATGATATAATAGTAGGTGTACTGTTGGTCCAGATAAAAGAGGAGGATTTTCACTCTATTTACTATGCCAGGAAGACTTTTGATGCAACACAGTCAAATTACACAATCACAGAGAAAGAGATGCTAGCTCTAGTATTTGCCTTCAATAAGTTTAGATCTTATAGGTACTAAGGTTATGTTTACACTGACCATGCTACTATCAAGTACTTATTTAACAAAAGGATGCAAATCTAAGGCTGATCAGATGGATCTTGCTACTTCAAGAATTTGATTTGGAAATCAGGGACAGGAAGGGTTCGGAGAATTAAATTGTAGACCACTTTTATAGATTGGAAGATTCATCACATGTAAAGAAAGAAGGACAAATTTTTGAAGAGTTTCATAATGAGAAATTGTTAGCTTTAGACATTTCTCAAGTACCATGGTATTCTGATATTATGAATCTTATGGTAAGTAGAGTGTTCCCACATCTATGCACCAAAAGCAAAAGCTGAGCCATGTTGCAAGATTTTGTATATGGGATGAGCCATTCTTATTAAGCAGGGACCGGACTAAGTAGTGCAAAGAGTTGTCACGCCCCGAGGCTACCCCTTGGATGCAAACACGGGACCTAGGATCACAAGTGATCGCAAGCTAACCCTACTGGCATAAACATAGGCATACTAAAGATAAAATGAATCAATAAATATTGTGCGGAAGCTAAATCATATAAAAAATTTGAAATAATGGGGAATACCAATAAACTAAGTCTGAATATATGAAAAACTGAGAGTTTGAATACAAATGAAAAGTCAAACTCTAAGACTAAAGCTGAAACTAACTGTGTCTGAAATAAAACCTTTACTGACTAGAAATGTTGGGACATGCCCCAGCTAGATCTAGCAAATCTAAAACTAAAACTGAAAGAAAGAAGGATAATCATGTCACTAGTCCTTGAAGAATGAGGACTCACCACTTATGTTGATGAACTGAAGATCGGGAACCGATCTATGTGTGATCTGACTATTGAGGACCTGAACCTACATCACGAGAAGATGTAGCGCATAGTATGCGTCAGTACTTGAAAGGTACTAAGCATATATGATAGAATAAAGCTAAATAATAACATAACTAAACAAACAAATAAACAATGGTATAATCTGAACATGACAAGGATATTGGAAATACTGAACAAGGCTAAACTGAATGCAATGACCAAGTTATAACATGCTGAGAATAAATACTGAACTATACTGATAATATGGTCAATGAAATAGACAGTGAGAGAGCTACTAATAACCGACATAAAACCACATGATCTAAATATGGAGTCCGATGTATACACCCCATCGAGAGGACCCAATATACCTTGCCAAAGGTATAGAGGCATACTGGCATGATCACTAAAATGTAATGCCCAATAAAGAGGACTTATCCTATGAGCCACGTAGTTCTGGGACTTGAGAGTGACTGACCCTAGTCCACTCAGTATTAAGCTCTTCCCGATTGATTAAGTAATTAACACTTTATGATTGAAATGATGTAATACTGGGTAGCTCAAAATACTGACATACAAACTGAGAATGCAACATTAATATACTAATAGTAATTTATTCAAAAATTAAGGTATGTTTATATCTATAACTGAATTAACTGACCTAGCATGTGTAATTCATGAACTAAAAGAACTGCATAGCTAGGGTTCTGAGTTTATGCATAAATTTGGGCAGTCACGATATTAAATTCGTGATAATACGATTCGGATCATTCTAACAGCTAAAACCCAACAATTCTAACATTTAAGAAACCCTAAGTCTAGATAATATTAAGGGAATCAAGATTCTAACTGAAATCTAGGGACCTAATGGGTGAAAGGAACCCAATAGTGAAATCCCACAGACCTGGTGACAAATTCCATGAAGAAATCTTTGGACTTCGGGGTTGGAACTGATGGAAACTCGTTGCATTCTTAAACTAGGGTTCTTGACCTCTTTCTTCTATTATGCTTTAATTTTTCTATGTTTTGAATAATGATCTGACTTAGGTAAGTTCTAGTTAAGTTTCTAGGATAAAACTGACCAAAACCATGTAGTTTAGGGGTTAAACGACGTAGTTTAGGTGTCCAAAAAATAGGGTAAAAGACCAAAATAACCCCCACTTAAAAATCTAGTGAGGCTAACCACGACCACTTTCATGGATCGTGAAAGGGACCATGGACCGTGGGACCGGTCGTGGTCCTTGGCCAGTGGCTACTGGTTCTGGGGGTCTTGTCCATGGCTCGTGTGGAGGACCACAAACCGTGAAGGTCTTGGTGGTCCTCACTGGGCTGAGGTCTGAAGGCTTTAGTCTGGGGGTCTACTGGTTGGCCTTCACGGACGCCCCCACGACCCATCGTCTGGACCACGAATCGTAAGGTCCTCGTGGTCCTCACTTAGGCATGGGGGGGAGGGGTCTGAGGGCTAGGCTTGGTGACCTACATGTTCAACCTCTACGAACGCCACTATAGTCGTGGTCTGAAGTCTGGGCCTGGTGGAGTCTAACTCACCACCACGGGCAGGTCAACGGACCGTAGACCTTATCACAGTCCGTGAACCTTACCGTGGTTCACTAGTTCAGGTAATTTTTTGCAAAAAAATCTCTAGGTCTGGTTTCTGAGGTATTACAGTGTAGCTGAAATAAGGCACGCCAAGTGTTGGAGATTTGTCACTCTTCACTATTTATAGGTCACCATAAAGGAGAACATATAACACATAAGGTATTGCAGCCAGATTTCTGTTGATCAACTTTGTTTAAGGATATTGCACCTTTTGTAAAGGGTTGTGATCAGTGTCGGAGAATAGGAACCATTTCAAGATGACATGAGATTCCATTGAGCAACATTCTATAGGTAAAGATATTCGATGTATGGGGGATATACCTCATGGGCCTTTTTCCTACATTTAATGGGAATCGATACATTCTAGTGGCAGAGGATGATGTGTCTAAGTAGGTTGAGGTTGTTGCTTTGCCTACTAATAATATGAAGGTTGTGGTGAAGTTCATAAAGAAACACATATTCACCATGTTTGGAACTCTAAAAGCCATGATAAGCACTTCATAAAATTATTCAGTGTGAAATTTATTGGCTAAATATGGAATGCGACATAAGGTAGCTACAACCTATCATCATCAAACTAGTGATCAAGTAGAGGTGTCCAATCGAGAGGCAAAGAAAATCTTATAAAAGACTGTGAATGCACAAAGCAATGATTGGGCAAAAAAGTTAGATGATGCATTGTGGACCTATAGAACAGCATATAAGACACCAATTGGCACTGCTCTCTATCGCATGGTATTTGGAAAAACATGTCTCCCAGCAGAAATAGAACACTAAGCATATTAGGCCATAAAGAAGTTGAATTTTGATCCTGAATTATCCGGCAAGAAAGAATTGTTCAATTGCATGAGTTGGAGGAATTTAGGCTCTACACCTATGAAAACGCTAAGTTATATAAAGAGAAGACGAATAAGTGGAATGATAAGCACATTGTACAACATACCTTCGAGCTTGGCTAATTGATGTTGTTGTTTAATTTGAGATTGAAGTTTTTCACTAAAAACCTTTGATCAAAGTGGAGTTGACCATTTGAAGTGGTAAGAATGGCTCAACATAGGGCAGTTGAGCTAAAAAATAAGGACAAAAGTTCCATGTTACTAGTGAATGGACAAAGAGTCAAGCATTACTTTGGAAATGATATGGATCGCGAGAAAGAAATACTCGAGTTGAACAACAAGTGATTCATGAGTTGGGTCGAGCCACAATGTTAAAAGAAGGTGCTACACGAGAGGTAACCCATCACCACATGTATTAGATAGAAGTTTTGTTTTCCTTTTCATTATTTTCTTTCGTAGGGCATAGTTCATTTGTATTTATTCATTGTAATAGCTATGATATATATATATATATATATATATATATATATATATATATATATATATATATATATAATAAAAAAAGATAAGTCGTGCCACTACCAATGAGAAACCCATCGGGTTTGTGTTAATAGGTGTTGTTTTTGAAATGTGCAGGAAAAGGGCCCCGTATTGGAGCTGTGTCACAGAGAAGATTCTAAATTTTAATTTCACTTCCAGTGCAAACTAGAAGACTCTGTAAAAGGAGAACGTCGCAGAGGTAGGTGTCAGTTTTGATTTTGATGGAAATTTAATTTTTCATCAAAGATAACAGAGCTCTGTATGGGAGCCCCGTCGCAGAGTTAGACCTTCAATTTAATCTCACTGGGAATTTAATTTCCCAACTTAGACAGTAGATTCTGTAATAAGAGCGTATCATGGACAAGGTAAGTTGTTTTTTATTTTCATTAAATTAGATAGGTTTTACTCGTCTCAAATTCCCAATTCATTCCCCTCAACCTCACAATTTCACCCTAAATCTTTATTCACTCTCCCCAATTTCTCTCAACTTCACTCGACCCCTTTATCTATTACGATCAAAAGTGGCTAGTTCATAACGTGGAGTTGAGTTCGTGCCTTTTCACCTTCAAATTATTTATGCATTATATAATAAAAGTATGTTATCTCAGTTTTTTACGCTTTGTTTAGCTGGGTGATGATGGTATTGGAATTGTTGTGGGGTGATAACAATAAAGTGGTTCTGAATTCTTGAGTAGGAACATTATGTGGGTTAGAATTACACATGCTATGGGTGGCGTAGGGTAGTTCCCTACATGTGAATTGAGATTGTGTTTTGCACCTGTCACGAGGTGAAATTGGTTGTGTACGTGATCGAACATTTGGGGTGGGTGAGAGATGTATCGTTCTAATATTCTGCGTGAAAGGTCTTTGGTGCATTGATTATAGTGATATTAATGTTCAGGTATGAACTTGAAGTGTCGAATAGGCAATAAGGATAGTAATCACCTTGTATTGTTGTTAATGTTAGGGAAGTCTGAGTACCTTATGGCTTAGCATAAGTAGTACACATGGGCAAGTGTGGGGGTGGTCCTCTCACCACCCATGCTTCTTGATTTTTGGTTATTCTATGAACTTATATGGGCTGAATTGAGTCTGTATAGTGTTTGTGCACTATGCATGTGATCACGTCAGGTACTCACGCCTCGAAAAAAAAGTAGCGTCCTTCAACCAGAGAAAGAGAGTGCATAGTAGGAGGAATTTTCCTCCCGCACTAGCTGTCCCGCGTAGGCAAAAAGGTCAGTTTGGTCTAAAAGTAGTGGATAAATAGGGCAAGGTATGGTGGAGAAAGCACACGGAAGGGCATTACTTTTATGATGTATGTATTGAGAGGGTTAGTGTAGCTAGAGACATTTTGCAGATTATGAGGCGTATCTAGGAACTC
Organism: Solanum bulbocastanum; assembly: GCA_037074985.1. Taxonomy (NCBI): domain Eukaryota; kingdom Viridiplantae; phylum Streptophyta; class Magnoliopsida; order Solanales; family Solanaceae; genus Solanum; species Solanum bulbocastanum. The sequence goes on from CM073604.1 coordinate 33,933,864, forward strand.
CATATGGAGTTTATTTTTGTCGAGCCTATAAAATGAAACTTGCATGTGGTTCATGAGTTTTATGCAAACTGGGTGATGGAATCGAGGTCGCACTTTGTGAAGATGCGAGGAGTTGATGTGACCCTCACTCCAATAGTATTAAATGATATAGTTGGAATTGCAACTGACACTAACTCCTTGGTACTGATCGAATTGAGGGCAAGGTATGGTGGAAAAGGCATATGGTAGTGCGTTACTTTTCTAATATGTATATTGAGAGGGATAATCTAGCTAGAGACTTTCCCCTGATTATGAGGTATATCCAGGAACTCCATGTGGAATTTATTTTTGCCGAGCCTACAGAGTGCAACTTGGACGTGGTTCATGAGTTTTATGCCAATTGGGTGATGGAGTTAATGCCGCACTTTGTGAAGGTGTGGGGAGTTAATGTGACCCTCACTCAAACAGTATTAATGATATAACTAGCACTGTTGTTGACACTAACCTCTTGGTACTGGCTGAATTAAACATCCACCCGTCGTACCGAGCCATTAGACACACTCTTTATGGGCCTCCGTAAACCAAACACAACTCAAACAGGTTTCACCAATCTCTTCCATATGCGCACATGATCAAGGAGGCTCGGGTTTGTTAAATATAGTTATGAATTGATTGATTCCTAAGTTACACTATATAGACATCATTTATGAAAGAGTGTGCTTAGTGTATACGTTGATGACTAACACTAAACTCAAGATTGAAGCAATCTTGAAGTCTTTTATAAGAAAAGCCCGTATGAATAGAGGACGCAGGTATGCTTTTGGGGGCCTTATCAGCCGTTTGTGTCATTCCTCAGGTGTACAAGAGGAAATCTTAGATTATATGGCACCACTATTTTCGGCACTAGTAGACATGACTAAGACAAAAGGGCCTGATCATGGCCCACATATATGGGTTAGAGATGTTGAGGTATAGGAATATAATTCGGGCTTCCACTGTAGAGAAACTGAGCAAGGTAGCTCATAGGTATCCTCTAAATGCGCAGACAAGGCAGTGCTAGGCATCGGGACTACTTCTTTGAGTCTGTGGATGATGATGTTCCCACAGATGAAGACAGGCTACAGACTGGCTCCGATGTTGACACTAACCCCAACACGGAGGATGTAGACCCACTACAGGCCATAGAAGAGGCTGAGGGTGGAGACTCCATGGAGGATTGATCAAGGAGTAATTCACCTTATCTCTATACTTGATATTTTTGATGTTTTGTAGCACTGGGGACAATGCTTGATTTTTACAATGTAAGGTGGGGTGTGAATTCTCTCTGATGTATATATTAGTTTGAACAATAGTTTACTTCATTTTTATTGTGGGTTCCTTGGAGGTTGTTTTTGGTTCTTTGTCTAAAGATAGTCCCTTTGAATCGTACAAAATACAAAAATATTTTTCTTCTTAGGATTGAGTCAGTCCTCGTAGTTGAGTCACATTGCCTTATGATAGATGGATGACGACTATCTTAAGGGTAATTTTGTCATTGAATCTCAGATGTAGTTGATGTGTTGAAGCTATAATTGTGAAAGGAAATCATGTATGAAAGCATGTGGACAAATATATATATATATATATATATATATATATATATATATATATATATATACACACACACACACACACACATATATATATGTCTATGAATTCTTATATTTGATTCTAAATATTGTAACTTGAGATTAATTTTAACTTTTACTTGGACGAAATGTAATGCATGATGATAGGGCCTACTTGAATTGAAGTTATGCCATGCGTGGTGAGACATTGTGTATTCCATGTATTGCATCTTAGTCTAGAACTTGCCTAGCATGTTATTGAAGCGAAATTGAAGTGTTACTTTGTTTAGGAAATGATAATAAGCCTCTTTTGGTATGTTCAGAAATTGTGGTGGTTGGGTAGTATTTGAGTCATATATTTCATTTTGACTAACGAATATGATTAATGATTGTAGGTTTTCAAAGAAGGAAAAAAAGGTACAAGGAAATGGAAGCACGAGAATGAATAATGGATCTGATCGCTAAAGCGCAAAGGATAAAGACTAAGAGAAGAAAAAGGAAGTTCAAAAGTGAAGAAATCGCAGAAGCATATTGCAGAAAAGGAATTAATTATTTTTTCCAGAAGATGCTTTCAAGGCAGAAGACTTTGTATTCTCTCCATGTTGCGGAGAAAAGGTGATTTACTGAAGCTAAAAATACCAGGCCTATTGCGTGTCGCGGATATGTGTCCAAATTCTTTGATATTTTTTCTAAATTTTAAAGAGACTCGGATTTTATTGAATTAATTATTCTTTTTTTGGGTTTTGAAGAATGAAAATTGTAGGAGCGATTTCATCTATTCGTAGGGTTGATTCTGATTATTTACTTAATTCGATCTCTCTTATGTTTATTGATTATTTCAAGATTGAAAATCGTACTATGAGTAGTTATATTCCCTAGTTCTAGGGTTGTGGCTATAGGATGATTGTATTTCATTGACTTTGATGGATTAATTTTGATTAGCATATGAATCTCTTTTCTTTTCTTAATTTAGTATTTTGTGACTGGCAACCATTGAAATAAATGTATTGTCCGAATTGATCTCGCAAGAGGAATAAGAGGATAGAACGTGGGGCAAAAGGAGCATGATCTTTTCTAGGTTTAGGGTTGATTTGTATCTAGGATAGGGATATACCTAGAAACCTTGCTTGGTTAATAGACATGATGAAAACATAATGCCTAGTAATTGGTTCAATCTTTCCCCACTCAACGATGTAGTTTGGAAACTAATTTGTAGGTAGTTAGAGGTCAGGAGACCATGATCATACATCTAACCCTGTAATCAGTGGTTCAATAATCTATTGACATCCATTAAAGAAGATAATTTGCATGAATCCATAGCAAGCTACAACTTTGGAATTTCATAAGTCATTGTTTAAAATTCAATTGAAATTGAATCATAGTAGTTTAACTCGGTATTTAGATAACTAATCATTTACAACTATATATCACTCGTTGATAACACTTTCTCTAAACTCTAATTATTTGAAAAATTGAATATGATCTAATTTTAATTCCCTGTAGGTACAATATCCGGCTCTTATAAAGAGTTACTTTAATACTTGCACGACCGCACCACTTGCTTTTGTGTTTGGGTGCTACAAGCAGCAACAAAATAGAGTATAGCATAATACCAACTACATTAAATCAACACCCAACTCCATTAGAACACTCCTAGATCTTGGTATTTTAGCCACCCATCACAAAAGGTGAAGAAAATATACCTTCCATGAAAGCAGTCATAGGTAACTTGAAATCAAGTAATTAATAGTAAACCCACTTTGGATTTAAGTTAGATTTATCAAATTCAAGTCTGAAATTGTCAAACCCCAAGAAACCTAGAAAAAGTGTTCTAAAACTCTAACTCAAATCTCTTTCACTTGAATTTGGGATTTTAACTCTCCAAATATTGTATCCTTTGGATATTTATACTTTCCCAAAATTTGGCCCAAAATCCACTTGGTAACAAACTTAAAGACATTAGTCGAGCTCGACAAATCGCCCTTCACTTCTTAGCTCTCTTTGTGATGCTCTAGGCTTTAGGTATTTAAACATCAGTTGGTGGACTCAGTCGAGATAGCCTTTCACATTCGGCAAATTGTCAAATACCACCTTAGTTCATTATTCGAGCATCAAATCTTTGCCTTGCACACTGTCACTTTGGGCGATATGCATTAGGACCACCGTTTTAATTTGATGCATCACCTTTTTGGCTGGAGTTCGCCGACCTTATTTGGTAGACACAAGTGCTATGCACTGTCAATTTTGGCGAGGCCATGCACAGTTCGTGATCTGCCTTTCATGTTAGCTAATCAACAATGTTCACTTTGCACTTCTTTTGGTATTTTGGCCATTCTTTCAAACCTCAGCCCTTGCCTTGTTCAATTGCCTTCATAGCTGCAAATCATTAATATTTGATTAGAAAAAGGAAAAAGTTAGGCATTGAGGACACTACTTGTTGAGCTAAATGGATCTTAAATGAGTGAAAATATACCACTCATAACACCCCCAACTTAAACTTTTGTTTGTCCTCAAGTAAATCAAGAACACAATAAGCTCAATAAGGGTGTCTACAATAGTATTCAATAAGCGCTAACATACAAGCACTATGGCAAGACTACTCTCAATAGCATATTACCCTAAATAATGATCAAAAAGCTTCAAATGATAACTAGCTAGTCTCAACACAAGCTCGATCTCATTTTAGCATCTTGTCTAATGCAGGAACATGTTTCAACAAATGCATTCAAGTGCCCTCACATCAATAATAAATTCATTCTCTCACAAAAGAAATCAACCAAGGTAATAGGAATCAATGCAACTCTCACTCTCTAAAAAAAAGAAACACAAGCAAGCTTTGTCCCATATGTTTTCCCATATTTTCCATACATCACAAAACCCAATTCATGCAAGGTCTCAAGGGACTTTTAGGCTTGTAATGGGGATGAGGGCTAAGTCATGGTCAATTATATTGGTGACTTATACCCTTTCAAAGAATTGTTGTGCATCATCACCTCTTCCCAAGTTCTTTTCCTTCTTTTTCATTTGAGAACTCAAATATTGACTTGTTACTCAATTTATTTGGAATTCCCCTTTTATTTCCTTCACTTCTCTTTTTCACTTTCATTTTTCCAAGCTATTTCCATCAAAATGATGATACAACACACAATTTTTTTGATAAGGATCGGTTCCTTCTTTTTGCAAAACTTTCAGATTTGAGTCTCATTTCTTCTTCTTTTTTCTCTTCACTCGGCTTCCATTCATCTTTCCTTTCCACACCTCAAACTTAGGATTTTGGCCTAAGTTGTCTTTTAAACATCGCAGTGCTTCAAAAAGGAATTTTGGTGAGGAGGTAGGGATAATTTGGCTCAAGAGGCATCTTTTGGTTGTCAACAAATAAGTTAGGCTCAATTGGTGCCAACATAGATTCACACCCTCACAAGGTAGTCACAAAAGGCTTTATGGACAATTTGGTTCCCTCATTGAATTTTTGCCCAACATCATGTCCCACATTCAGCAAGATTCACACAATTGGACTAACAAGGCAAATTCTAGTAATTCACATGCATGCTTTCAAGTAAAATCTCACCACAAATGGAACTTCAAAATACACTTGTTTAGCACATCCCAGAAAGATCAATGGTGTATGTCTGATGTTTATTGAAAGGCTCACATCAACATGTAGCTAGTCAACAAAAAACTCAAAGAGATCGCTCAAAGGTGTAACCACATCAATTTTGCTCTCGCAACACCAACACTGTGCATCATACTCATCATGAGTACAATTCATGACATTGACATTAAACAAAATTGGTTCTCAAATTGTTATCAATGAAAACTTCAATCACTTCACAATTTAAACTCTAGAGGGGTAGCAACATCAAGAGAGAACAAGATAGAAGTAAAGAAACACATAATTTCCCAATAAAGCACTCTAATATAAACATTAAACGGCAATTGTTCAAAATAAGAAATATAAAAATACAAGAAAAAAGGGAAATTAGCATGAAGGCCCTCACCCCACCAAAAATCTAATGTAGTGTCCTCAATGCAAAATAAATAAAAGTACTAGGAGGCCGAGAGAAAGGGTCCCTTGACAGGCTATGTTTGTGGTATACTCTCATCTTGAATCTCGAGAGGTGAAGTCTCAAGGGGGACATCGATACCCGGACATAGTATTATTGGAGGTGGTATATGAGGTATAATTGGGGCATCAGTGCCTGTCTCAGCAACATGAGGTATGATATAGTCTGGAGTGGCTCCACTAGACCCAACCTCTGAAGTCTCTTGAAGAGATCTCTCCAGTGCAACCTGAAAAATAACCTCTTCAGTCTCATGCAGCTCGGTCAGTGTCTCAGAAATCCCGTGCTCCTCATCTCTTAGCTCATTTTTATCAGTCTTTTCGGCTAACTCCTCCTAGACCCTCTCACTCTCAGTATCCACAATAACCTTAGGTATAGTATTGGAAGGCACAACATAAGGCATATTGGGCACGTCTAGAATGGGAACTTTTCCCTAAAGTTTGGAGAAGTCCATAGATTCTATCTGGACCACCTCCGCCCTCAAAGTAGCCACCTCAGCCCTTAGGTGTCTAAAGCACTAGAACTACCCTTGTCCTTCTCCCAAGCCTCAATACTAGCACTTAAATTATCAAGCCTCAAAGTATATCTCTCTACTATCCCCTTACACTTGCTAACTCTCTCAATCAAAGGTGTTCAGGCCTTCTGAATGGCTTGGTCAATGAGCTGGGGCTAGTCTTTCTTAACCCAAATAACTCTCACATCTGCTGACCGTACAAGACTTCCCATATGATAAAGTAATGCCTGGGTCAAAGGGTGACAAGAAATAGGAGAGGAAAAGACCCTAAAACAGTATTAATTACAGCAGCAGGTTGTACAAGCATAGCAACAGAAGAGCCCGCAATAGAAGAAGGCATGGAAATTCCTTCCTGCTCCACAGAAAGGGAAGTTGTGTTGTTCTAAGGTGCCAGGGTAGTAAGGTCAACCACTGGAGTGGAATTTGTTAGTGGTGACTTCCCCCAAGCCGCATCATTTCTTAAACACTCTGCCTCGATCCTCTGGATGTCATTAGATAAGGCTGGTGTGACTCTCACATCTGTGCACCCTGAAAAAGGGACTCTTGCCCTCCCACATAACTACGTGATCATAACTGGAAACGGGAGTGATTTTTTCTCCTGTCTCGCCCTCACTAGCATCTCGTCAGCAATAATGGCACCAACATATATGTGTTCCTGATTGATGATGGTACCAAACACTACCGCCTTGTCATAGCGAAGGATGGACTCATTCTATGATGGTATCAGGTTGCTGTTGATAAATCCAAACCAATATCAAGATACGACATTCAAAATTTTCTTCTCGATACTAGCAACATCAACCATTTATGAGGGAGAAGAGTTATAGATAAAAGGACTAGCCAACCTTTTAAAGAATCCAAATCATGGCGCATTGGAGTGAATATAAGTCAGATTTGAATGTTGACATCTTTTGTGCTATATTAATAACTCCAGCATCACACCGAACCTTTTTACTTCTCACCTACACTTCTTCGAGTGGTTTCCATACTGTGCTCTTTCACTTCTTCAGATGGGCCTGAGCATAAGTTGTATAAAACTCCCTCACCCAGGAAGGTATGTAGGGATTTCTAGGTTTGGTGAATCCCTCGAACTCTTAGAATTGTATCGTGTCCCAAATGGCTAGGTAGTCATCCATAACTCCATCTATGGAGAGTCGTCTCTCCTCATTGTCTGTTCACCTGCAGCTTTAAGCAATATTTAGGGCCCTTAGAGTTATCACCAACAGGACTCTGGAAGCTTGTGCTTGGGTGGATGAGGGTTGCACCAACTTAGATCGGATCTCTACCCTCTTTCTAACTACCGCATGTCTATTTATACGCTTTCTCGGGTCGATGATTGTGTAGGGGTAGTTTGGTGACGTCGATAAGCCTCCGAAGGCTCATTTATTGTTATTGCCCAATGTCTTTTCAGTGGAGGAGGAGGAGAGAGCTCTATATTCAACTCTATATCGGAAGAAACCACTTGTTTACATTTGGTTCTTGTCATTACCTACAAAGAATACATTTAAACAATGTATATGTGGAGGTTATTGAAACACATTACTAAAATGCTCTTAAGGCTCGCCTAATGGGAAGGCGAATCGCCAAATAAGTTCTTCGAACTCTGGTGAGCTTGCCAAAATGGAAAGTGCCAATTTTTTCAGGGTTGACCCCTCAAAGGCGGAGTCAATGCCAACTTGGTGATTCACCGAGTTGGTTTCGACCAGCTAAGACAAGTCTGCTGATATTGACAGTGCAAAAGGAAATGTAATAGGGATCAAGGGAGATGCCTTCTCCTACTAGCGATTAGCCAATGGGTTCAGTGGGCAAAGAAAAACCCGCTGAATTGAACAGTACCCAAGGCCATACGCATGCCAAAAAAAGTGAGTTGGGTCTTACTCGGTCATTTTCCTAACTTCCTTAGCGAGCTAAGACAAGCTCACTGAATAAGAAGTTTCAGCCCAGTGCAAAATTTTCATAGAGAAACCAAGACACACAACAAATACTAGTTCCCTCCCCCCCCCCAACCCACACACACACATTTCAATGCACCTAGATGTTTTTCTACTTATGACTCAGATTTCCCCTATTTATCACTAAGCATTGCACTAATTGACAATTTGCCCTTAAGAAAGTAGTCACCATGTCTATCATTGGGAAAAATCAGGCAATTGGGTAAACATTGAGCTACTTAGACTTCATTCACATCAATTAAGGCACAAACCCATCAAAATAAATAAATCAATTCAACAATTTAACCAACACAAACATGATTCATCATTTGTACAAGCATTCACAATTAAAATCACATGGGCACAGTTGAATTCCAACAATACAAAGCAACCCGTAGAGCACTTAATCTCAATTAAGGGGCATAAGCCCAGACCCTATATGTTTTCTAAACTTAAAAAAAATAATAACAAAAAGTTGAAACACCAACCTTAAAGCTGAAAGTAATCAAGAAACTAAGGGATTAGGGTAAGGTTGACACAAACTTCAAGCAAATGCACTCCTAGCACTTCAAGAACTCACACAAGGCTCACAAACACTCAAATTGCATGAAACAAGAGAAAGGAATCGGAAAAGCTTTAAATTTCAAAAGTATTGAATTTTGAAATTGAAAAGACCCTGGGCCTTTTTACATAAGGCCCATTTGGCGATCACGACTAACATCACCAAACTTGTTCAGTGAATTACCAATTGGAGCCTAAGCTCACTAAACATGCCTGAATAAACACCAAACTTGAATAAACACCAAACCTAAAGGCAAATTCGGTGGACCCGATGGAGTCCGCTTAATGCACTTCAGCGAATCCCTTTGGAGTTATGATCGCCTATATTGACAGTGCCATTTTCCATCTTTTCAAGCTCAAAAGGCATACAAGACTTAGTCCGTGTAATGACTTTGGTGGATTTCCATTTGGGTTTTTCATCGTATATGCTTCCCCTTTCAATCTTCCAACCTCTTCTCAACCTACCCACAAAGCACGTTATTTGAAACCAGTAAAAACAAAAAAATAAAGACTTGGGTGGACTCCCAAGAATCACCTTATTTAACATCGTGGCATGACATATTGCACAAATTCAACAATCATTTTTGGGGTTTGGGATGGTGACTCGAGGGTGGGCATAAATATCGAAAAATTGAAAAACTGAACCGAACCAAAACGAACTAGTTCGGTTCTTTGGTTTTTTCAATTCAGTGTCAGTGTTATATTTTAAAAAGTTCGATTCTTCAATTCGATTTACGATGTAAGGATCTCAAAACTTTGGTGCACTGAATAATCAAACTTTTATTACTTTCTTTCAAAAAAATAAAATTATATACATATATATATATATATATATATATATATATATATATATATATATATATATATATATAAGGGCATTCTCTTAACTAAATATAAAAATTCAATTAACAATTAAATCATTAATGAGCAAATCAAAGTAGCAACAAATAAACAATTCAATAGTTAACTTCAAATATTAATTTCCAAGAGGAACCAAAACATATTTTTATTAATATATGTTATGTAAAGGAACCCATCTTCGCCCTTTATTTTCTTGAGAAGAAGTTGAAGATACAATGTTCTTGACAAAGATAAATTTAGTCTTTTAGTTAGTACAATAAGTGTTCCATGGAGAAACACATCATTCGTTAACATACTTTTAAATTTAAGTATCTTGTACTTTGATTTTTTCCTCATTTTATTTTTTATTCGCACCAAAAAATGATTTTAAAACATCGCACTAAACAAAACCGAAGTAGATAAGATTGAACCAAACCGAATTAATATGGTTTAATATATGGTGTACACTTTTCTAAAATCAAAGATTGAATAATCGACCCGAAGCTTGATAAAGTCAAACTGAAGAACTGATCGCCTACCCCTAGGTGTCACTAGGCAATGTTCCCTTTTTCCTTGGATTTAAATGAGTGGCAATTTGGCCTTGGGTCTCCAATTGCTTGATAGAAACGAAGTGTGAAGGTACCATCTAAGATAAAGTGGAGAAGTCATTTGTCAAATCCTTCAATACATTATCGGACCCTTCAACCTTGTTGTAGATCCTTACAAGCATGTCTTCCATCTGATTTCCTTTTAGCCCGGCTAGATCTTTTCAGCGTGGACGATCATAGGGAGGAATGCATCTATCCTTCTCCATCTCCCTATCTCTCTAATTTCCACCCCGCCCTTCTTTTCAACCACTATCTCTCTCCTTGTTCCAACCTTGGTTCCCACCTTATTGTTGATAATTATTGTGAGAACCCCCCCCCCCCCCAACACGTGATTTCAAAAGTATTGAACTTCTTCGTTGTATAATGACTTTAATTTGGGCATCATCCAGGTACAACCTACTGTTGGTTCCAACCGCATTCACCGACTTGGTTCCACCCCCTATGACATGTTTGGACAATAAAGTGATTTGGGTCATCATTTTGGACATGTTTTCATCTTTTTATGGTCCCTCTTAACTTGTTCTTTGCTCAAACCCACTTGTAGAAGGGGCACTTGGTCCTCCATAGTGTGTCATGCCCAATTGACCTTAGTCATATATGTAGCTACATCATACAGTTGTCTCATCAACCCACCAAGGACTAATTGATCAACCACACCTTTATTGACTAAATTAAGGCTAATATAAAAGAATTTTGGCAGAAATTTTTCGGAACGCCATACATTCGACATTGCATGAGTAACTTTTTGAACCTTAGCCATGTTTCATGCAGGGGCTCACCTCCAACACTTTTGAAATTTTTGGATTTGGACACAAAGTCTAATCAACTCTGAGGGTGGAAAGAATCCTTCCAAGAATGCCTCTTTAGCTCATTCCACAAAGTAATAGAATCATTTGGAAACTCTTCCAATCATCTTGTCGCCTCACCCATTATAGAGAATAGGAATAGTCTCAACCTTATGGATTCATGGGAGATATGTTTTAACACAAAGGGTCCACACAGCTCCTTAAAATTCCTAAGGTGCGCATGGGTATCCTCATGGGCTAGACCCCTAAAAATTCCCTTCATTTGGAGCAATTAGATCATAGTTTTGGTGATGTAAAACACCACCCTCCCGATTGTAGGAGGTATTCGGTTGCTCTCGTGGTTTGAATGACATTAATGGGCATGTCATTAGGATCACCCATGTGCTCATTTTGACCATAATGAATGTCATTTTCACTCTAATGGCCACTCATTTTGTCAACCAAAAAATTAGCCAACAACACCAAACAACAAATCTACTACAAATAAACCAAACTAAAATCTAATTTCTCAATTAGAATTCTCAACCACCACTCCCTAGCAGCGACACCATTTTTGATAATGCTTAAATCACCCTTCAAAACCAATTAAAAGAGTGGGTGATCATAGTTAGTAAAAACCCAACAAAGAGTCGAGGTTGAATCCCATAAGGAATGGTATATCGTAGAGAATTAGTTATCGAGAGATTTGGACTTTAAATTAGATCATTTGGAATAGTAAGAACAATTTGGTGGATGGTACCACCAACTTAATATAAAACTTTTATTATCAATTATCACAATTAAACTAAAATATGAATGAAATAAAGAGTTAAAAAGCAATCTAGGGGTATGGGGATTGGATATCAATGTCACATAAAAGTGATTGTGCTGCTCTATAGTGAATTACATACATAAATAGGCTAAGTCATCTTCAATAATGTTAATTATATTTCGATCTCAAAACATTTATGCCTAGAGTCTCCTTTCGGTCTTATCTAAATGTCAATCCTAAACAACCCAATACCTTACTCTATCTTCTGTTTCAAGAATAAGGAAAATAGATCCGACCCATAACCTCTCTTTAAAGCAAGTCATAGACATCAAACCTAAATTTCTAGTATTGAACTAATTATCTACTCCAATTAATCTCTTTCGAGCATTAACTGTAGATTGGGAGTAGGAATTAAGTTTGGAACTTTAACTCTTAAGTTAATATCATGGTCATTCGACCAAAATCATGCATGAACAACAACAAAACATAGCATAGCACAATACCTACTCCATTAAATCAACGCCCAACTCCATCGAGCACCCATAAATATAAGGGTTTTAGCCACCCATCACAAAAAGTCAAGAAAATATACCTTCCATGAAAGCAGTCGTGGGCAACTTGAAATCAAGAAATTAAGAGTAAACTCACTTTGGATTTAACTTATATTTATCAAATTAAAGTCTAAAATTGTAAAACCCCAAGAAAACTAGAAAAAGTGTTCTTTCAAAAGTAAAATGCTCTAAAACTCTAACTCAAAACTCTCTCTCTTGAAATCATGAGTTGAACTCTCTAAAAATTGTATCATTTGGGATGTTTATACTTTCCCAAAATTTGGCTCAAAATCAAATTTGTAACCAACTTGACGACATTAGTCGGGCTCACCAAACTCGCTCGTCAAATCATCCTTCACTCCTTAGCTATCCTTATGATGCTCTAGGGTTTAGGTGTTTGAACCTTAGTTGGCAAACTGGATCGAGTCAACCTTTCACGTTCGGTGAATCAACGAATACCACATTAGTTCATTGTTCAAGCATTAACTCTTTGCCTTGCACACTGTCACTTTGGGCGATGTGCATCAGGAACATCATTCTAATTTGGCACATCACCTTTTTGACTAAATTTTTCCGACCTTATTTGGTAGACATAAGTGTTATTCACTATTAATTTGGGAAAGTTCATGCTTAGTTGGTCCTTCATGTTAGGCGATCAACAATGTTCACTTTGCACTTCTTTTTGTACTTTTGTCCATTCTTTCAAACTTCAGTCCTTGCCTTGTTCAATTGCCTTTATAGTTGCAAATCACAAATATTTGATTAGAAAAGGACAAAGTTAGGCATTGAGAACACTAATTATTGATCTAAATGGACCTTAAATAAGTGCAAATCTACCACTCATCAAGCACCTCTAATTAGGGATCGAGGTCAGAATCACGACCATCGGGGTGGATATCAGGGTATACAGGGTGGTCCTCGGGGAGGCAGGTCAAGTGGTAAGACAGATGAACAGGGCAGAGACAGACATAGTAATTTTAATACGGCTTTAGCAAGGGTAGAGGTTGAGTTATCAGATTATGTGATCCTAGGTATAATTCTTTTATGCTATCAGCCCACTTCAATTTTATTTGATCCGAGTTCTACCTATTGTGTTTATTTATTGTGCTTCTATTATGGGTATATGTTCTGAGACTATGACAAAGCTATTGCATGTGTCGACCCTTGTGGGTGAGTCTTTAGTATAGGATCAAGTGTTTCGATCTTGCTTAGTTACTATCTAGGGGTGTTAGATCCACGTTCACCTTATACTCCTCATATGCTTGACTTCGATATAATTCTGTGCATGGACTAGTCATCCCCCTACCTTGCGGTCTTCAATTGCTTCTCTAAGACCGTTACCTTAGCCATACTTGGTATTCGTCTAGTAGTATGGTAGGTCTCTGTTAGTAGTAAATTGATTGGAGTTATCCCTTTTGTTCAGACTCAGATACTAGTGGCTAGTGGGTGTTTGTCCTATTTGGCATATATGCGTGATGTGAGTATGGAGGTCCCTCCAATTGATTCATTTCTAGTCATTTGTGACTTTGTGGATGTATTTCCTACTAACCTACCTAGCCCACCCTAGATCGTGATATTGATTTCCTCGTTGAGCTTGAGTACTCTACCTATTTCTATTCCACCATATCAGATGACTCATGCAGAGCTCAATGTTTAGCTTTAAGAACTTTTGGGTAAATGGTTCATCAGGCCTAGTATATCATCTTGGGGCGCTCCCATTCTCTTTGTGAATAAGAAGGCTGGCACGATGCACATGTTTATTGATTATAGGAAGCTAAATTTTATGATGGTGAAGAACCATTACCCCATGCCTAAGATTGAGTATCCGTTTGAACAACTTTTGGGTGGCGCAGTGTTTTTAAAGATTGATTTAAGATCTTACCATCACCTGAGGATTAGCGCAGGGAACATCCCTAAGACCGCATTTAGGACTCGATATGGTCACTATGAGTTCCTAGTGATGTCTTTTGAGTTGACTAATGCCCCTACCGCCTCATAGACTTAATGACACAGGTGTTTAGGTCGTATCATCATTTGTTCATTATTGTGTTCATAGATGACATTCTGGTTTACTCACAGAGAAGGAGTGATCTAAGGATTATGTTCCAGACTTTGAGAGATCAGTGGCTTTATGCCAAGTTCTCAAAACATGAGTTTTGGCATGAGTTTGTAGGATTCTTGGGGCACGTTGTGTCCAAGGATGAAATTGTGGTAGATCGGCAAAGATTAAGGCAACTCATGATTGGGCTAGGCCCTTTTCGGTTACTGAGGTTCGGAGCTTCTTTGAATTAGCAGGTTACAATAGAGGGTTTTTGGAGGCTTCTCCACTATTGCAACACCTCTGACTCGATTAAATCGCCTTGATGTTCCCTTTAAGTGGTCTAAGGATTTTGAGTTGAGCTTTTTAAAGCTCAAGTAATTGTTGACTACTGCTCCTATATTGACTCTTTCGATTGAGGACAAAGGCTTCACGATATATTGTAACACATCAAGTATTGGTTAGGGTTGTTTATTGATGTAGCATGACCGAGTTATGAATTATTTGTTGAGGCAACTTAAGTTGCATCAGCGCAACCACCCCACTCATGACTTGGAGTTAGAAGTGGCAGTTTTTGCACTTAAGATCTAGAGGCACAACTTGTATGGATTTCATTGAGAGATCTACACTAATCTCAGGAGTCTTCAGTATATTATAAGCCCGAGGGACCTTAACTCAAGGCAGTTCTGTTAGATTGAGCTTCTTAAGGACTATGATCTTTCGATTCTTTATCATACGAGCAAGGCAAATATGGTAGTGCACTTCTTGAATCGAAAGGCAGTGAGTATGGGTCGTCTAGCCTTCCTATCTACCGTAGAGCGAGCTTTAGTTTTAGATAGTCAGTCCTTAGCTAAATAGATGATTCAATTGGATGTTTTAGATTATAGGCGTGTCTTAGCCTATGTGGGAATTTAGTCCTCTTTGCTTGATCAGATCTGTATCTATCAGTTTGAGGATAAGGCCCTGATGGAACTTTAATATCAGGTGTTAACAGGTGATGCCGGTCAGGCTACCTTAGATTTAGATGGGGTTTGAGGGTTGAAGGCAGTATTTGTGTTCTAAGAGCTGGGGGTTTGATCCAGTTGATACTTTGTAAGGCTTATGATTCTAGATACTTTATCTATTCAGGCACCACATAATTGTATTGTGACTTGAGGCAACATTACTTGTTAGGTAGCATAAAGCGAGATATTGTAGACTATGTGTCCCGTTTCTTGAGTTGCCAACATGTGAAGGTCGAGCATTTGAAACCTCGTGGTGAGTTTCAGAGGTTTCCTATTCTAGAGTGGAAGTAAGATCGCATCAGTATGGACTTTGTGGCAGGTTTGCCTCAAACTTCTAGAGGTGTTGACAACATTTGGGTCAACGTTGATCGATTAACCAAGTCAGTACACTTTCTTCTTTTTTAGTCTTCATTCAGTGTTGAGAGGTTGGCCCATATTTACATTCAAGAGATGTTTCGCCTTCATGTTCTAGTCTCTATTATATCATAACGGGGTTCTTAGTTCACTTCTAGATTTTGGAGGACCTTTTAGGAGGAGTTGGGCACTCGCATTGACCTTAGCACAGCCTTCCACCACTAGATTAATGGTCAGTTGGAGCAAACTATTCAGGTTCTTGAGGATATGTTCCTGGCTTGTGTTTTAGAGTTTGGAGGTCAATGGGACAAGTTCTTTCCTTTGGCAGAGTTTAAACACAACAATAACTACCACTCTACTATTCAGATGGCCTCGTCGAGGACCTATTTGGTAGGCATTATCACTCTCTAGTTGGTTGGTTTCAGTACACATATCCTAGACCGTGTGGTAAAGACTTGATTTAGAAGACTTTAGACTAAGTGAGGGATATTTAGGACAATCTTCAGAAAGTTCATAGTAGGCACATGAGTTATGCTAATCTTAGGTGGCATCCTTTGAGGTTCTCAGTTGGTGATAGAGTCTTCTTCTATATGTCTCCCATGAAGGGTGTGATGAGATTTGGGAGGAGTGGCAAGCTTAGCCCCGAGTATATTGAGCCTTTTGAGATCCTCCAAATAGATGGCGAGGTTGAATATGAGTTAGCTCTACCTACAGTATAATCAACCATCCACCCAGTCTTTCATGTTTCGATGTTGCTCTGGTATATTTCTTATGAGTCTCATGGGCTTCAGTATGATGTAATAGAGTTGACTCAATATCTGACCTTCGTGGAGGATCCAGTTGTCATTCTATCTAAAGATGTGTGGTGGTTGTGTTCAAAATTCATTCTTGTGGTTATGGTCCGTTGGAGGCATCGTCTAGTTGAGAAGGCTACCTGGAAGACAAAGCATGATATATGGGAGCAATTTCCTGACTTGTTTTAGACCATCTCCAATCCATCTCTATTTTACCCTCTAATCTCTATATTTAGAGGGTAAAATAGAGAATGTCATCTCCAACCCATCTTCATATTACTCTCTATTATCCATTTATAGAGATGTAAATAGTAGTTCTCCAAATTTGGAGAACTACTATTCACCTCTCTATTTCATTTTTTGATTATTTTAATATTATTTTTATTATATCATTAATTAATTCTTTTTTTAAAAATTATTTTCTAATATAATATAACATCTAAAAATATATTATTGACAAGTTACTACTTTCACCCGAATCAATATTTTTTCTATTTTTTTAAAAAATTGTTACTGTAAATACGTAACTTAAAATTAGTTTAATATTATTTATACTATATAAGACTATTAATTAATTATTTAATATTTGTAATTATTTTCTAAGTAATATAACATCTAAAAACATATTAATGTTAAGTTTATTACTTGCATCCCGAACTAACAATATTTCTAATTTGATTTTTTGAAAAAAAATTCAACTTTAAATATGTAATTTAAAATTATAATTATTTTTCACTATAAAGAATGCACAAAATTAACATGATAATTCAAACAATCCACTTTTATGTTGTAGTGATAAGTTATTAAACTACACTATTTAATGAACATGAAAATACTTGATGCACTAGTTCAAAATTTAATATATAGGGAAAGTAAATTAGTATACGAAATAATTGGATACAAGATGAAATTGTTAATTTAAACAATTTTAAGCTACACATTAAAAAAATGCATTAATTGAGCATTTATGAAAACAACTTAATAGTCTTGAAAGTTGAACATTTATATAAAATTTAAAATAAATTTTACGGTGACGCAATATTTATTGTGTAATTATATTTCATCAGTGATTTCACTTTTATTTGAATTGTTCGTTATAAGTATTATGTATAATATTTGTTGCAATTTATGTTATTTAGAAATGTCAAATAAAATTTAATTTTATATTAAAAGAAGAATTTAAAAACAAATTTTATATTACATGAAGACTATATAGATTATAAGGTGATCATTTGCAAAAAAAAAAAAAAGAAGAAAGAAATGATTTATATTATGAAATAAGAAAATAAAAATGAAATAGAAATAATAATATAATATTAAAGAGAGAGAAAAATATTCCTTTTTAGAGAGTAAAATAGAGAATTGGATTGGAGTTGATTGTCTAAAAAATAAAGAACTCAATTGTAACGATATATTCCCGTCATTACAGAAAAGCCAATAGGGACAAAATTTGGGCCAGAAAATTTTTGAGTAGTGACATGGAAAATTGTAGCCTAATCTAGATTTGGACGAAATCTGAGTCAGGTGAGGTCTAGGGAAATCTGGTAATGAATGGGGAATTTAACTATGAATTTGATCACATCAGTGGATAGCTAAGACGTTAAAGAGCCTGTACAGCTTTATGGAATCAAATTTGGGTGAGTAGAACTCCTGAAACTGATCTTGGCGTGAAAGGGTAGTTTCTGAATGTCAAGGGTTGAAGGTGTAATGTGAAATGGGAGCTTGAACTCAAATTTCGACTTTTTGTCTCAGCGCAAGCCATCGAGATGGGGTTAGTTCCGCAAGGGCAAGGCCGTTGTGGCGGGTTGGGTCCCGCCATGGCGGGACAGTTGTGACTTAAGTCGGGGAAAACCCCCAAAATCGTTATTTTCTATAAACCTTCGTTCTTGAGAGCTAAGAGGCAACCCATGGCTATTTCTTGTCAGATTCCCACAACTTCATGCGAAAAAGTAAGATTATTATTTCTTTAATCCGTTTTTCGATTCGTAGAACTTAGATTCTTGGGTAATTATCATTGGGGGGGAGGGGGGGTTGGCCTAAAGTTGATGGTGGGAAAAGTCTTAATTGAACATTAGGATGTGGGTTTGGTCTTAGGTTAATCATTTTGTTATTTTCTGGGTAATTTAGACCTTGTTTATTGATCCTTGCATAAATTACTCGTTTATAGACCAAGATCAAGAGGAAAGAATTCGGAAAGGGAATGCTCAAGTGTCTTAGGAGGATTCAAGCTTGGTTTCGAGGTAGGTGATGGTTTGATTTCCTGTTTATTTGGCATATGCCGATTAATTTCTTCGTGGTATGCAAGCATGTATGATAATAAGGAATGTAAACCAAATCTAATGCAAATGAGTGTATGTATATGAATAATTACATGTCATGAACCCATTACTTGATTGTATGACTATGAAAATTGTTCATTATTGGTGTGATTGTGATTATGGTTGTGCTGATTGGATCGGGTGTCACTTTCCGACACATATATTGGATTGAGTGTCACATTTCGACACATATATTGGATCAGGTGTCACATTCTGACACATATATATTGGATCGGGTATCACATTCCGACACATGTATATTTTATCAAGTGTCACATTTTGACACATGTATATTGGATCGGGTGTCACGTTCCTACACACTAATAGTTTGGGTGTGGGTTCCATGAGAGGACAACTGTGATTTTACATTCATGTCTAATTGTCGTTGATATTGGGAACTGTATGTTGATCTTGAAATGATAATTGAGTTGCGTATTCTATATATGTGTGTTTACTGTGTTGTAATTGTTTGCCTATGTTTTGCTTACTGGGGTGACCGCGTGATTCTACTAGTACACTATGGTTGTGTACTGATAATGCACTTGCTCGTTCTTTCTTGAGTACATGGCATCTTCAGACGGCTACTGATAGAATTCAGCTAGGGGATCATTGATCGAAAACCGAATTCAAGGGTGAGCCAACTCTTCTAGGATGCCATGGACCCTTTCTTGTTTAGTTCACTCTTTTTGGACTCATACTGTTTTAGTTAGACTATGCTTATGTTAGTTTAGGGGTCGCACCCCCTTTCTTTAAATTTGTTGGTTTACAAAGTTTTGGTACAATGACTTTTAGGTTCTAGGAGTTGTTTTCCGCAATAGTTTGTTTAGTTGTTTTATTGAATCTTTGGAGTTTATAAAAACTCCATATTTCATTAATCATTTAAACTTGCTTTTGTATCTTTAAATGCCTAGTTTTTCGTTAAGTGTTTGGTTGGGTTGTAATAATGTTCTCCCGCCGGAGGGTTAGTATGGGTGTCCATGACGATAGTCTAGGTTGTGACATCTATATTTAGAAAGTAAAATGTAGTATAATGTTGGAGATGCCCTTAGCCTTCGAATACTTCTTGAATTTTAGTTTCATGAATGAAAGTCCTTTTTAGTAGTTGATATTGTAATAACCTCCAGGTCATTTTTGTGTATATGCCTCATGTTCGCCGTTTAGAGTATACCAATAGCAACCTCAAGTCATTTATAACTTGATGGGATTGGCAAATTGATCATTTGATCGTTCGTTTGGTTTTGTGCGAGTTTTAGTGTTTTGAAACTTTTGAACCTTCCAAGATCATTTTTTATCAAAAGTATATACTTGGGCACCAAATGTGATACATGGATATCTATTTGTCATTTATATACTTTGGGCACCAAGTATATAATATGGTTAACTAGTATACAACAATTAATATATGTGTGTATATCTAGCTTACAACCCATAACATATTAACGTGGACATCCATTTTACAACACATTAATAGTTAAATAGACTTTTAAGTTTAACTTTTTCACAAAGACTTGATCTTCTTGGTTATTAAGTTGTTGTTTTGAGCTTGGTCTAATTTTTGGATTCTTCTAAATTCGGATAAGTTCTTTATAAATTCTTCTAACTTCATTTTCTTTTTCATTTTCAAAATGTGCTCTAATCTATAGAATAGTTAAAAGTTTTGATTTTTTTTATTTGTTTGTGTTTGGATCCTAATATGTGAATGTTGTTCATAATGATTTTTGTATTCCGTAATTTAATTGGTTGTTTACACGTGATTGTCAGTCTTATAAGAAATAATTAAAGTATTTGTAACTATTGTACTGATATTTAAGATGAGAATTATTTTTTATGATATTTAAGTGCTATAATATTGATCAGTTTTAAATATGTATATTTGCAAATTCGTTGATTTTGGTGATAGGTTTATAGTTGGACATTGTTCATTTTAATCTTCTATTCAGTTGTTCGTTTTGTCTTCTTCTATTCAACTTGGTTGTTTTTAGCTCTTTTTTTATATAATGGTTGTTTGATTATTTTAGTTTTTATTAGTCTAACATTATATTTGGACTTTTCATCTAATTTTTAATTTACATGTGAATGAGCAATAAGTTGTAAGTGCATTATTGACAATCGTGAAACATAAAAATTAACTTCAGAGAAGATACGACATTATACCAAATGAAACGATTAAAAAATATACACAGATAAAAAAAAATAGGACAGAAATTTAGATGAAGATTCAGTCAATAAAGAAAAGCTTACCTCTTTTCCACGCACACTTTGTAAGTAATTAGTAGCTGACTTTGCTTCTAAATTCACCTTTTCAAATATATTTTTCATAGTGGATACTTCCTTCTGTATACAAAATTTGACAGCACCATATCTTCCATATAGTTAATGAAAGGAAAGTATTCATTTTGCATCAGAAATTTAAAATTTTTGTATTTACATGGTTCATGCACTGTCTCCTTTCTTTATCTCTATAGGAATATAGTAAATGCATAGTCTGTTAAAAAATTAACTTAAATTTTATAACTTTCACTCATAGATATGTGCAAAACTTGAGAATTGTCTATAAATCTGCATTTGTGAGTATTCAATATTAGGATCCAGCTGCAAATAAAAAAAATTAAATCCACAATATGATAGTGTAAATTTACTTACATGCAAGGGAACAAATAAATTTTCCCTATATACGACAATTTTTGAATTTTTATACTTTCAATAAACTAAAAAGGGGAAGAATGTCAAATTTTTCATAGAAGAAGAAAGGTTGTGAAACCGAAAAAATCTTACACTAAATTCACTTCTCATTATTCTTGAAGCTTAGGTTAATCAGATTAAAGCTTGTTTGGGTATATCTAATCTCCTCGAACTTTTATTTTCTCATTAAAATTTATATCCTTGTGACTTACAAAGTATTTTTTTTTTCCGATTCTCTTCATCTTTACAATAAATTATGATTTTAGTTATGTTTCACATAATTCTACTTCTATTTGCCTTTATATTCTTTAAATTACTTAATTTCTGGATCCTCTTAGATCTTAATTTTATATGATCATTCTTAAACATTAAGGCAAGAAAAGATTAAAACGATGAGCTGAAAATAGATTTGAAAAGATATGAAGAAATGAAACCAAAAAACTTTGTTATGTTTATACTTTATAGAAAGTCAAGTTGTGATGATTAAGGGTAGAACAATAATTTTGCATGGTTAGAAATAGATCTACTATAACAAAGACAATGACATATATCTAAAAGCATCCATACACTATTTTTTCTAATTTCTTACATTCAATCGCAAGTACACCTCTCAAGAATGGTCTCTTACTCTTTATTATCAAGAACTTCTTAATACTCTTCATCTTCACGACGAAATACATTTTAGATGTATTCATCTTTTAGTGTTTGTCAAAAAAAAAAATTCTTCTGTCTTCTTTTTTAATTTTTGCCTTTTGGGGTTCTTAAACCATTTAAATGAACAACCAAAAATTAGTTTCAACTTCAATTTACTATTCTTGAACTGTAAAATCACTCTCAACACGTTGTTATTCATTCAAAACTTTCTATAGCTCTGTAGTCGCTTGATCTTGCTTTCTTTGTTCAATTATCATAGTTTCTTTCATAGAGATTTAGAGAAGTGAAAACCTAATATGGTGATGTAGTTTTTTTATATGAAAAAAAATTATAGTACATTCTTTTGTTAATTTATTGTTATTGAGGAAAATTTATTGATGAACCTGGAGCTTAAAGAAAGATTGTCATCCTATTGCAATGTTCTTGTGTTAGTGTAGACACTTTTTAAAAGGGGATATAAAATCAAGCAAGGGTGTGATGAAATTTATATCTATGGTGTATTTGGTATGAAGGAAAATGTTTTCCACGGAAAATGTTTTCCTAGAAAATGTTTTCTTAGGAAACAAGTGTATTTCTAACTCATTATCTCATGTTTGATTGGTGAGTAAAAAATATTTTTTAATATTTGGTTGGTGAATGAAAATTAATTTCAGAAAATATCTTTATTTTTTGTTAGAGATTAGAAAATACTTTTTAGGAAAATAATTTTTGATCTTGATGTCAACCTCGATAATCAATCTAGGACATAACTTGAACACCTGAACATGACACAACCCTAATGACCTATTCGAAATCCAATTCTAAGATATGACCTAGGTCTTGAGCCCGACTTTCAACTCAAGACTTAATATTTGAACTAGGACTGTATATCCGACCCAAGATCTGACCCTGATATCCGAACTTGAACACAATTGACCAAACTGAAATTCAACTTCGGCACTCAAATTGAGACTCAACTTTCATATGAAGACCCGACAACCAACAACGAAACCGAAGATTCGTCGTTCAAATCAATATTTCAACCCTAGCTTTTGAAACAGAATCCAACCACACCTTACTCAGAATTTAACTTTCAAATTAGGATTTTTTTTAAAAAAAAAAAAAGAACAAAAAATTAAATTTCTTTTTGTTTGTGTATGTGGGGGGAGGGGGGGATGGTAGGGCTGGGTTTAGGGTGGGGTAAAAAATAAAATTTTAAATTTATTTTTTCAAAAACAAACTTTCTTAAAAAAATGTGGTGGCGTGGGGGTGGGGTAAAAAATTAAATTTTAAAATATATATTTTTTAAAAAATTCTTCTTTTTTTGGGGGTGGAGAGGTGGTTGGGGATCGGTGTAAGATGGACAAAAAAAAAAAAAATTTGAAAATTTGAAAATAATTTTTAAAAATAAACATATTTTTTTTGGGGGGGGGGGGGGAGCTGATAAGCAGTCGGGTAGGGGGTGGGGTAAAAATGAAAGAAGAATTTTAAAAAAAATTAATTTTTTGGGGTAGGGCTGGTAGGGGGTTGGGGTAGGTGTGGGTAAAAGAAAATGAAAAATTTAAATTATTATTTTTAAGGCTAGGGGTGGTCAGGAGAGTTGGGAGAGGTAGAAAAAAAATATCTAAATTTTAAAATTTTGAATTCAAACATAAATTTTAATCCAATCAAACATGAGAAAATTGGTAAACATTTTTCGAAAAATGTTTCCCTTCATACCAAACACACCCTTAGTTCTAATTGTGTTCAAATTATGGGAGTAATTTTTTTGTGTGTTTGAATTTGATTGCTAAACAAAGTGTTGATCTTCTCTTCTTCTTTTTTGTAGTAATGATGTCCTGAAGAAGCCAAAAACAATAAAAATCAGAGCTGGAGAATTAGAAAAAATTAGAGCATTAGATACATTTTTTGGGTTTAGCCTCACTTTTTTTTGTTAGTTCATCTTTTTACTATTGAAATTGTCACGACCCAGACCGTTGTGATTGGCACCCACACAAACTCTCCGGTGGGAGAATCATTAACTACAACCCATCCAACAAATTTTACAAAAACTAAGGCATTTAAAGATACAGAAGTAGATTTAAATGCAGAAATAAACTAGAGTTTCCATAAACTCCCAAAGTTTAACAAAACGACTATCAAAACATTGTGAAAAACACCCCCTAGAACCTGAAAGTCAATGTACAAAACTCTAACAATCCATAAGTCTAAGGAGATGGGTACAACCCAAAACTAAGCATAAGAAACATCTAAACATTAGTCTGAGTCCAAAGAGAATGGACTAAACAAAAATGAAGGGTTTTGTGGCAGCCTGAAAGAACTGGTCTCGATCCCTGATCTCCTAGCTGAGGTCTAACAATAGTCGCTTGAAGATGCCATATACTCAACAAAGAACGAGCAAGTGCAGTATCAGTACACAACCACAGTGTATTAGTAGGATCACACGACTATCCCACTAAGCAAAACATATATAGGCAGTCACAACATAGTAAACATGACATGTACAGAATATATGCACAGTTATCATTTCAAGAGCAATGTACAAATCCACATTCTCAATAACAAGTAACTATGTCAATTCAATTGTCCTCTCATGGAACCCATACCCAAACTGTTAGTGTGCCGGAACGTGACACCCGATTCCAGTTAGTGTGCTGGATCATGACGCCCGATCCAATGTAGTGTCGGAACGTGGCACTTGATCCAATGTATGTGCCGGAACGTGGCACCTAATCTAATGTATGTGCCGAAATGTGGTACCCAATCCAATTAACACAACCACGATCACATTTACATTCATAATGAACACACTTATATCATACAATCAAGTGTTGAATTATGGCATACAATTGTTCATTCATACTCGTTTCATTGGGTTTGATCAACAATGCTTCATTCACATACATACATGCATTACAAGAAAGCAATTACCAACATATATCTCACAAACATGAAATCAAACCATCACCTACTTCGAAACCAAACTTGAATCCCACTAAGGCACTTGAATACCCCCTTTCTGGATTCTTTCCGCTTGTTCTAAGTCTACAAACAATTAACATACGCAAGGATCAATAATTTAAGGTCTAATTATTCGGATTATAGCAACCCAATAACCCAAGGTCAACCCATGATCCCAATCCCCAATTTAGGGCTTTATCCACCATCAATTTTAGTCCAAAAGCCTCCCCCAATAATCATTAACCAAAAATCTAGATTATACGGATCGAAAAATGGATTAGGGGAGTAAAATCCTTACCTTTAGTGATAGAATAGGTGGAAAACCTTCAATAAATATCCCTAGGTCGTTTCTTAGCTCTCAAGAAGGAAACTTGCAGAAAAATAACATTTTTGGAGTTTAATCTCAACTTAAGTTGAGACTGGCCCGCCGTAGCGGGACCCAACCCACCACAGCAGCCCCGTCCCTGGTGGTAATAATCTTGCCCCTGTGCCTAACACAGAGACAGAACCTCGGAATTTGAGTTCCAAGCCCCTATTTCACAACACACCTTCAACCCTTGACGTTCAAAAACTACCCTTTCACGCCAAGATCAGTTTCGAGAGTTCTACTCGCCCGAATTTGATTATATAAAGTCGTATAGGCTCCTTAACGTCATGGCTATCCACTCATGAGATAAAATTCACAATTATATCCTCCATTCATTACCATATCTCCCTAGACCTTGCCTGACTCATATTTCGTCTAAATCTGGACTAGGCAACAATTTTTCAACTCACTACTCAAAAGTTTGCCCAAATTCTTTCCCCATTGGCTTTTCCATAACGATGGGAATATGTCGTTATAGTAGTTTACGGATACCTCCTTTAAGTAGTTTATTTTTTTAAATGCATTTAGCTTGAAATTATAACTAAAAATTTATTATGTGTAAAATTTTGCATCACTTAATATACATTTCTAAAATGACCATAGAGTTATTCACTAAAATAGGAGAATTAGTTAGTGAACATTTCATATATCCATAAAGATACATACTTTGTTGTCATGCCCCGAGCCTACACCCTAGCCAGGATTGGCACTCGAGAATCATTGATGGCCCCAAGCAAACCTCTAGTCTAGCTTAACTCTTAGCGGAAGACTTATTCACGATAAAATATTTTAAAAAGTAAACTGAACTGCTCAATAAATACTTAGAATGTAGAAAGAACATTCACTAGCCAAAATGGCACTCAAGTATCATTCATTAAAACAAGAATGGAAAGACTCAAGAACTAACATCAACTAACTGTCTATGAAGCCTCTAACAACTGAGAAGGATGTTGGGACAAGACCCACGACATCCTATTGAACTAAATGATAAAGTAATGAAAAAGGGGATCCTCCGGAAGCAAGAAGGCTCACCAACCACTCTGAAGTTCAACTGGATCAATGATGCACTAGATGTTGATTCTGATTACCTGAATCTGCATCATGATAAGATGCAGGCCAACTGGCATTAGTACATTGAATGTATGAGCATGCGAAGGGAATTATAAAACAAGACATAAGCTTGAAAGGAACTAAAAAAACATACTTGGGCTCAACTCAACTCAACTTAACTCATTTCAATATAAAGCAATAAAATAAATGCAATATAAAGAAAAGCTTTTAAAACATAGATAACAATTATGTGTATTTAGAAATACAATATTAACTCTGAATGTATGCAAAGATGCAATATAAACTCTGAATGTATATAAAAATACAATTAACTTTGTGTATATAAGAATACAAAATATTGTTGTGGGAGTTTCTCTAACCGACAACCATCACTTTAAAGCTATGTGATGATGCATCGTCTTGCCTCACGCTGCCAGGGCTGTCCTACACCTAGTCAAGGGCATAGAACCTGACTACTAAGTGGATCTACTAGTCTATGCTAAAAAGCACTAAGGAATCATCTAAAATGTATGACCCTTTTCTACCATTGATGATCACATGGTTTATAGGGGCTGAGAGTTGTCTAAACACTCCCCTATATTGATGTTCAATACTACTCTCAAAATATAATATCGGCTCTTATGTTTAAAAACATACTTCTTTCTGTAGTTTGAGATAATTGCTCAAAATTTAACTCACAGGCTATCTTGGATATCAAAGTTTCCCCTTTTGCTTAATTGTGAAAGCATTTACTCTTTTCTGAAAACTAGCTTAAAGGCTCTTTGGAAATATCAGTTTCCTTTCTTATTTAAATGTGAAAATATTTTAAACTCTTTGAGAATACATAATCCCCATATATTCTTTGAAGAAATAAAATTCAATCTCTACTCTTCACTCAACTTAAAACTCAAGTCTTAAAACAAGGTTAAAACATTTGTAAAAGACTTTTGGAAGACTATATGAACTTCTTTTGACTTGACTCTTAACTTTCCTTGAAATTAATTATGGATTCAAGGATTGTGATCTGTGATACTAAAGATCTCATGATGTTTAGGACTGTTTTTAGATGGTTAAACATGAAAGAAGATCAAGAAATCACAGTCTGGAAGCAAGTCCACGACGTGGAGATACATTTAATTATTTTGTCCCGAAATAAATTTTGAGGCAGAACGGTCCGTGAACACTCTGCGATGCGGAGAAACTTTTGTCAATCCTGAGGAACAGGTCACGGACCTGGTATCATGATTTGCCTGACTTGTTCCTTCTTCGTTTTCTAACCCCAATTCGCCTAAATTCGATTCTTTTTCTCAATTCCTTTTTAGATTTAGATACCCAGCACATGTACACAAGAATCTAACACAAAACAACACTAACAATCGATCTTAAACTCTCAAAAACTCCTCAATCTCATCCCAAATTCAAGAACGAAAGCAATTCAAGAATACAACTCAAGAACATCAAAGTCTCAATCTTTTAGGATGAAAATCAAACTGGAATAAACATGTTTGGCGCGTGGGTGAGCAAACCCAACGCTATGTGAACTCACATACCTCGTAGGATTGAATCCTTGACGAAATCCACAAGCCTAGCTTCAAGAACTTGACTATTCCTTGCCTCTTCTCCTCTTTTCTCCTCTTCTTTTCTCTTCTCTCAAAACCCTCTTGTTTTTCAAAAACGTAAACTGAATCCAATAAGTTTAGACCCTAACTTAATTACCAACGAAATTAATTAATAGGATAGTGAAAAGACCTAATTAATAGGATAGTGAAAAGACCAAAGTACCCTTCTAAAATCCGGTTTTGACTTTCCTTATCTAGACAACCCAACTTTAAATGGCATATCTCCCTCATACGAACTCAAAATCACACAAACTCGGTGGCGTTGGAAATATAATTCAAAGATCTTTCCTACAATATCTTGTAGCACACCTAACTCATCTTGAGATAGGAATTATGGTCGTTTTAAGTAGACCCCAAACTCATACTTAACTTAATTTTTGTCAAATTTCCAGATTTTTATTCTTTCCAAAAACGACTCTTTCTAATTCTAAGTCTTTCTAGTAGAGGGGTGTTACATTTTTAATTGAATGAAAACATATCGTTGAGGCGTTTATTTGTTAGAGTAATTAATGGTTAGTAGATTGTCTCTTTTGTTAAACTTAGACCTTTGATGTTTCTCTATTCAAAAGGTAGATATGTGTTAGGGTTTTGCCCTGATTATTTTTACCTTATTTGAAGTTTAATTTTTTCTTAAGGTAAAGTCAAAGTATTACCATAAATTCTTGGATTTTTCCTGAAAGGAAAATATAATTATTTTCCATATTTAGTTTATTCTTTTCCTTAGAGAAAAAATTTGGAACTCTATAAATTGAAGACTCATATTTTCATGTCAACACAATAACATCCACAATGTAGACGTTTAAAAGTATAGTTTATTGGAAGATTTTTCTCTCTACAGTTTATATTAATTTTCATATAATAATATTATGTTTTAGTATAAGTTTTTTTCATCTAATTTATCACCATATTGATTTGTAATTGTATGCTTCCACATGACACCCTAATCACTTTTGAACCCAACAAGTGGTATCAGAGAACATGGTTCAATGATTCAATAGAACAAAGTTGAAGACATGTTCAAGGCGTTTTCAAATCAATTTTCATTCAATCTGATGATAATTAAGATTTTTGTGCTGTTACATGTGGAGAAAAAATTAGATATATTTTCAACAATCTTGTTGCTTCATCCTTAAAAATAAAATCAATTTTCAACCCATGCTTACTTTAATACATGGGTTCCAAATTTCAACCCCTATAAGCTTTTAATGTTAGGGCTCCACTTTTAACTCATGCATCTTACTTTTAACGCATGAACTTTACTTTCAACTCGTGCATATTATTTTTTACGCATAAACTCCACTTCCACCTCATGCATATTACTTTTAACGCATGAACTCTACTTTCAATCATGCTTATAACTTTTAACATAGGGCTCTAATTTTTAACTCATATCAATTTTTTAAAATCATGGTAAGCAATAGTGATACATGAAGATTGTGTGAAGAAAGAGGATCAAGATTATTATGCTAGAAAATTCTAGTCAAAAGGGAAGATCTGTTAGGATTTCGCACTGATTTTTTTACCTTATTCGAAGTTTATATTTTCTTAAAGTAAAGTCAAAGTGTTACCATAAATGCTTGGATTTTTCCTGAAAGGAAAATATAATTCTTTTCCATAGTTGGTTATTCTTTTCCTTAGAGAAAAAGTTTGGAATTCTATAAATTGAAGACTCATCTTCTCATATCAACAACACATTAACATCCACAATGTAGACATTTAAAAGTTTAGCTTATGGGGAAATCTTTCTCTCTACAGTTTATATTAGTTTTCATATAATAATATTATGTTTTTAGTATAAGTTTTTGTCATCTAATTTATCACCATCTTGATTTGCAATTGTAAACTTCTGCATGACGCCCTAATCACTTTCGAACCCAACAATATGAAATATAAATGTATATGTTGGTTTTGTTAGCTATTCTAGGGTTCACTATCTTTTCATTTTATCACCTTGAATTTATTATCGACATGTGTTTACTAAAAAAAATCATTCACTCATTAGGTGTATTGATAATTTGGATACTCACTTATTTTATTTGTATATAGTTTCTAAATAAATAGATTATTCACTGAGAAATTGTCCAAGAGAACATGAATTCGTGATGATTAAACAACTAAGTTACAATAATAACATACCCAATTAAATTTCATAAGTGGAGTCTTAAAAAGATAGCATATACTTAGCTTTACTCCTACCTTTTGTGTGAATGAACTTGAAAACAATTTCATTACTATTAGCTTTAGAGTTGAGCACGCTAAGCCAATTGGTGCAGACAAGAGAATAAACAAAGAATATTTTATAATCACAAAACGTGACTTGATATAAATTTGAAACTCACAAAAGATGATACGTCTCGATTCAATATAAGAATGAAAAAAGACAACATTATATTGAGATGGTGATTATTTTATATCAAAATTAGATGAGATTGAGGTGTTTACATGATTTATTTTGCTCAAATTATTCCTTTTCTTCGTTTAAAAAAATTGTATTTAGCTTTTATTCGGATGAATTTCTTTTAATATAAAAATAAGGTTTGTGTAGCCATAAAGTATTTGAATGATAATCCATCATAATATAAGGCTCTAAATAGTATAAGATTAAGATGTTTATACACTTTGTTGATTCTTTTAATTCAATTGTTCCTTTTATTTTTGTTAGCAATTGGTTTCAATTTTGTTTGGGATGAATTTTTGAAGAAGTAGATTAGTTTATATAGTTATGGATTATTTATTAGAATTGAAATGATAATTGATCTTAATATATATGAGACATAATTGATCGCAAATAGTTTGAAATTGAGGTGTTTATATGTTTGTTGATTGGATGGGTTTTATTTGGTAATATGTGATTAATTGGATTGTAATTATTTTGACTGATACTGTGTTGGTGTTTAAGAATCTATAATTATATATACTGTCAAACAAACTATAGACTATCAAGCTTCATCTAGCTTGCTACTGTGGGCAATGGAGAAACTGATGTGTTTCTTGTTTAGCGGAAATTTATTTCTAACATCTTTTGTTTCAAAGACAATATAGTAGTAATATTTTTATGACAAACATATATTTTTATTTTGATTTCTTTTTTAGTTCCCAAGAAATTAAGAATTGCAGACAATGGGTAAATATGAAACGTGTGAAATTTAACTCGTAGGGTAGAACCACTAGCCTATTCAAACTTATATTTCTTGTGAGTATGATTATAACAATTTACCTTTAAATTTTCAATATACTATAGTTTGACAGTATCAAGGCAACTCATTACTCATTTTAAATGAAGGTGAAAAAAATAGTGAACTCGTTTGTTAATATGACATATATGTGTTACTTTCTTTCTGGTGAAGCCCTTTGTCTTATATTCATTTTTACCTAGCAAGTTTATAGAATAATAGTGTATTGTTTTATCTACTTTTGCTTACTCCAGTGTTAATTACGTTTCTCATATAATATTTATCAAAGTCGGGAGACTATATACCGAATGACTATCCTTAGGTGATTAATCTTCATTTTAATATTTTTGTGTGTTTTTATGTGTGTTTTTTTAAAATTTTATTTCTCTCAGTCACTTTCACTTTTTTACTTTGATAGAAAATTATTTAATAGGAAATTTGACACTGATATTTGATGGAGAGACAATATAATTGTTATATTTGTTTGAATTGGTTGGACCATAATACTCTAAAATAATTAGAATACTAATATTTCATCCTCATTTAAAAGATAAAAGGTGATTTTGATAACAAAAAAAAAAACAATTCAAAAGAAATTGATGCGAACAAATTCAATATGTTAATCCTGATCATAAACAAGATATGTTTTTGGGAATGATGCAGATTGTTACAGCTCATAAATGGTATATTAAATGTAGTATTTTAAATGATTATAGTTTTTCAATTACTAACATTACAATGATTGATAGTGGTGCAAATGTTAGCTGTATCTACGAAGTTTAGTACAAACTAAATATTTTCAAAAAACTACACATTTGGTGAACCTGCCTTTGGTCATGCTCTGGATATAGAGTATAAGTTACCCAATGTGAAGATTTGTCTGAATAAAGTCTGCATTCCTCACTTCTTCTTTTTGGTTAAAAATCAGTTAAACCCTCCAATTATACTTGAAACTCCTTTTATAAATGCATTTATCCTTTCACAGGAATCGATGTGAAAGACTACTCAGCAAATTACAAATATAACGAGATAACTTATTCTTTTGTCACAGATCTGGTAACCAGAGATATTAATGGATTGATTAATATGAAGCAGAGTCATATGGACTCGTTACAATTGGAGTTGTTCAGCATGAATATTTTAGACTCTCTAAAATCTGCTAAGGTAAAGGAAAAAATCAAATTGATTTCTGAGCAGATTGCTATGGATATTTGTGCAGACCATTCCAGTGCTTTTTGGAATCGGAAAAAGCATATTGTGACTCTTCCTTATGAAGAAGGATTTTTAGAGGATGATATCCCTACTAAATCTCGGCCCTGTAAGATGAATACAAAGTTTGCAGCATTTTGCAAAACTGAGATTGATAATCTCTTACAAAAAGGTTTGATAAAGTCTTTCAAGTCTTCTTGGTCTTGCACAGCCTTTTATGTTAATAAAACGGCTGAAAGGGAACGAGGTGTTTCAAGATTGGTTATTAACTACAAACCTTTGAATAAACACTTAAAGTGGATTAGGTATCCTATCCCTAATAAAAGGGATCTCTTATCAAGATTATACGATGCCAATATATTTTCCAAGTTTGATTTAAAATCAGGATACTGGTAAATTCAAATTTTTAAAGACCATTCTTAAAGAACTGCTTTCAACGTTCCACTTGGGCAATATGAATGGAATGTCATGTCTTTTGGTTTGAAAAATGTCATTATGAATTTCAGAAAATCATGAATGATATTTTCAACCCATATTTGGATTTTATCATTGTTTATATTGATGACATTTTAGTGTTTTCAAAAACTTTTGAAATACATGTTAAGCATCTTGATATCTTTAAAAAGGTGGAGATACAAAATGGTTTGGTTATCTCAAAACCTAAAATGAGTTTATTCCAAACAGATGTTCGCTTTTTAGGACATCAAATTTGTCAAGGAAAGATTACACCTATTCAAAGAACCACTGACTTTGCTAACAAATTTCCTGATGTTATTACTGACAGAACTCAATTACAAAGATTTTTGGGGAGTTTAAATTATATTTCCCCTTTCTACAAACATCTCTCTAGAGATTTAGCCCCGTTATACGACAGGCTGAAAGGATCATAAGTCTCCTTGGACTGAAAGTCTTACGAACTTGGTAAAAGAAATCAAGCGGCGAGTACAATCACTGCCTTGTTTACCATTAGCCAACCCTGTCTAGCAAAAGGTTATTGAGACTGATGCGTCTAATATTGGATATGGTGGAATTCTTAAACAGATCATGCCCTATGATAAAAGTGAATATCTGTTAGATTTCATTCTGGTAAATAGAATGAAGCCCAGAAGAAATATGCCACGGTAGCACACAAAATGTTAACCATCGTTAAATGCGTTCTCAAATTTCAGGATGATTTGTACAACCAAAAGTTTTTGATAAAAACTGACACTCAATCTGTCAAATTTATGTTTGACAAAGATTTCAAGCGCGATGCTTCTAATTGATATTCGTTAGGTGGAAAGCACAATTAGCCCCCTTCAATTTCGAGATTCAATATAAAAAGGGAGTTGATAATTATTTACCAGATTTTTTATCTAGAGAATATATTCAATAAATTATGTTTTTCCAAACTCTTCTTGATGATGAAACTCTAGTTGAAATAATAAGGGTTCTTACACCTTTGCCTAGAGATATAAAAACTCATATTATTACAAAGATTGTTGATAAAATGCTAAGTGAAGATTTTTCTCATATTCAGATAGAATATTATTCAGAAGATTATTTGACAGATTATTCTTCTGAATGATAACGAAAGAATGTTTTGTTTGCAGAATGGATCCTCATTGGATTCACGTTAAAGGAAGAGGAAGTGATAGAACAGCCCCAAACAGAGGAAATTATGGTAATTCGTCATACAAATCCATATCCAAGTCATCACAAGGATCATCATATACATCCGAATCAAACATCCCAATTGTACAATCGGTAAAAAGAACTTTGATCAACAAAAAGACTTCTTCTCAAGAAGAATCCTCATCAAGTTCACATCAATTGATCAATTTGGAAGATATTCCAAAAGATAGTCCATTGTATGCTCATATGCAGGCCTACTTAAAAGGTAAGAAGCAAAAAGATACATTTGTTTCAGATAAAAGAGGATTTTGATGATATCAAATCATATGAAAAATTACAAAAAAAAGGAAATAATATTTCTCTTAGAAAATTCTGATTTACAGCAAAAGGATGAACCTTGGAAGATATTTCAACGGTATCTTGTAAATGGATTATATTATTCAGGGGAGTCATATAAAACTCGATCCTACTATGAAGAAATTTTGATGAGTATAGAAAGTGCGGAATTTCAGCACTTTTCCGGCATGGGTCATAACCCACATGAGAAAAGTTATAACATTTTCAAAATCATTATAAAGCAGATTATATTTGTTGAAGACTGGGGCATGTCACCCATGAAAGTATGGCAGATAAGTCTCGACAATAACATAATGAATTTTACTTATTGGGATTATATCCGAGCATTTGCATAAGTGCTATACTACAACAACGATAAACACAAACACACTTGGTTCGTAAAAGCGTGCGCAAAGATTTTTGCCGAACCAATATCAAATTGGTTTATTAATTGTTGGTCATACCACGATCCAACCATTCAAATTCTACCAGAACCATTCTTAAATTTATACAATGAATGGACTAAAGTATCACTAGATCTAAATAGATTATATCAGGAAGATCATGTATGCTGGATAGAAAGGATAGATCAAATATATTTTTTCATAGAATTTTCAATACCTTGGATACAGAAATGGACACTTAAAGAGGAAAATACTCCTTGTCTTTACAGGACTTATAATAATAATTCATGGGATAAGATCTTAAAACAAGATCCCAAGACCAAACAATTAGTTGGTCAAGAACTTATGGACTCAATTAAAGAAAAAATTGTTGATTATAAAACAATTCGTCCAAAAAATGTTATTGAGGATAGCTCAGCTCGTCATATTGCTAGAAAAATCTCCTTTCAAGAAGGAGATAAAGAACAAATGATTCAAGATTATCTTGAGGAAGTAAGAAAGAATTTACTTCAAACCATAACTCAGATAGACAAATCAGACACTTCAATGTGAAGTGAAACTAGTAATGATGTAGAAGAATCACAACATATTGAATCAAATCATATGTTGTCGGCCACTGAATTACAAGATGCAAAAGATTTTCTACAACAAATGAAGGTCTTAGATAAAGGCAAGAATATGACAAAAGATGAAAACAGAGCCATGTGAAGATAGGCCTACTCAACAGAAGATTTACTGTTGAAACCCCACTAAACAGTTGGTACACTGTTCAGGGATCCAGATATGGGCCCTTTTTACTGTACATAGATTCTTTCAATCTTTTAATTTTGTCTATGTAAGTCTTAGTTGGCTTTAGGAAAGAGCATCAAAAAATTTAGGAATTGCTCTCTCTTTTCTTTAATTTTTATAAATCTTTTGTAAAGTCTCTCTTTTGATCACTGTTTCGATATTCATACAAATAAACCGGTTAATTCTTCAGAGGTACTTGAGCTTGGAGACAACGTCCTTTATAAGGCAATCATTTTAGTCTTTCTTTTTAGTACGTCTCTCCTAGCCAGGACTATGTCCGGCTAAAGATTATCTATGTTGGATAACTAACTTCTCTCCTATATAGACCATGAACAGATCTAAGCTTTATTTAAATATAGAAGAATTTTAGTATGGCTTTTCGACTTGGTTTCGAGATCAAGGTACAGTTGAATCTAGTACTACTCTTATTGGCTT
Source organism: Solanum bulbocastanum (assembly GCA_037074985.1). NCBI lineage: Eukaryota > Viridiplantae > Streptophyta > Magnoliopsida > Solanales > Solanaceae > Solanum > Solanum bulbocastanum. The sequence goes on from CM073604.1 coordinate 33,969,853, forward strand.
TGTCTTAGTGATTCTGTCTGGCCACCCGTGGTTTTTAGCCCTAAAAAGGAGTTTGATAAGTAGGGCGTCTTATACCCTGTTAGAATTGCCAAGACATATGGGCTCAATAAGTTATATGTATTAGATTTTGACAGACCCTTTGCTCGGATAAAAGGTTTACCATGTAGTCTGAAAAACTATGCCAAAATTCTTGCGTATCTCGATTCTTTCACAGGCAGACTACCACTTGCTTAAGAATGCTTGACTTGCTAGATCTATGACTAGGCGGATTATCGCCAGGTCCTTGATCCTGTAAATCTGGCATCAGAGCCAAGAACTTATCATGGTATATATGAGATGGAGGTGAACTATTCGGCATAGATATTATCTTTTCACCCATGGATCTGGGAGAAACGAGTACTAAAGCACTAGACTGGAAGAGGTAGATATACCTCATAACCTTGACTTGTTAAACAGGTAGACGATTCCTAAATTCCTTATAAAAACTATCTATGATTATGCTTGGTTTGATAAACTATCTTCAAAATAATTGATTAAAACAACTGAGCAATCTCTTGCTTTGAACTCTTCTGAACAGACTATTCGTTTGCTAAATGAACATGATGTAGGGTTATATAAAAATCAATATCCTTATTTGCATATTGGTATGGTGCAAATTGCCTTTAAACATTTAACTCTTAAAGGGTTGCCTCATACTGTTTTAGCTGTTCTTCGCGATGCTAGAAATTTAAATTTTTTCATCAATCTTTTATGGGTTCGATAGAATCTACGATAGCTTATGGTCCAGTTTATTTTAATACTCAGCCTAATTTGCAGTTATCTCTAATTGATGCGAATATTCTCGATGCTTTGACATTAAAGGCTAAAACTCATAGCTTTAATGATGAGCTGGGTTCGGAACTTATTTGTTTACCTTACCGAATCTATTTTTTAAATTATTATCTACTCTTAATCCTAGATGTAGATTATATGATATTTCTAAGCAAACTATTTTGGTGGAAACCAATTTTGCAAGGTCCAAGGTTAGTACAAGAAGACCTATTAAGTGGAAAGAAATAGATTTCCCTACTTCATGGACTCTAAATTCGGTTATATCCCCAAATCAGCTAACCGATATTGTTACTAATTCAAAAATCCCGATGGAAGAAATGACTTGGAAGGCTTTATCAAACCTTTTTGTAAGAGATATCAGAATCAATAGTATGTAACGAAGACGCATGAAAAAGGAGTTTGATAAGTAGGGCATCTTATACCTGGTTAGAACTGCCAAGACACATGGGCTCAATAAGTTGTATATATTAGATTCTGATAGACCCTTTGCTCAGGTAAAAGGTTTACCATGGAGTCTGAAAAACTTTGCCAAAATTCTTTCGTATTTCGATTCTTTCGCAGGCGGACTACCGCTAGCTTAAGGATGCTTGACTTGCTATATCTATGACTGGGCGGATTACCGCCAGGTCCTTGATCCTGTAAATCTGCTATCCAAACAAACAGGATCTCAAAAGACGGGCGGTAGTCTGCGCGGTTATCTTCAATCTATCTTATTAATATTCAAATTCAAGAAGGAAATCCGAATTGAAATATATACAAATTTTTATCCAGTTTAATGACTGTATAGAAGGATCTAATCCTTTTACCCAAGCAAGGCGTCTGTCAAGATCCAAGTATGTATTGTTATTGAGCCCAGTGTCTAGCAGTTCTAATCGGGATAGAGCGCCATTTTCAAATCATAATGGGCTTTAGACCACGGCTGACTAGACGGAGTCTCTAAGACAAAGTAAATAATGTATTGCATCAAATTTAACTGTACCACCATCTCGAAACCAAGTCAAGAAACAGTACGTAAATTTATTCATATTTAGATAAAATCTAGATCTTTCATGGTAGATATAAAAGCTAAGTTAGATATTCGATATAGATATAATTTAACAGCTCTTGTCCATATAAAGACTTAGTTTTGGGATCTTTTTTCATTAGTTTATCCGAGAAATTATTATAAAAAGTCTGATATAAACAAGGAATTTGTTCCTCGGTAAAACCTACTTCTGGAGTCCATTTATAGATCTAAGGGATCGAAAATTCTATGAAGAAGTATATTTGTTCAATTTGTTCAATATAAAAAATGTGATCTGTATGATATAATGCATTGAGATCGGGCAAAACTTTAATTCATTCTTTGTATAAGTTCATAAATGGATCTGGTAGAATTTTAATTGTTAGACCATGGTATGACCACCAGTTTAAAAACCAATTAGGGATTGGTTCTGTAAATATCTTCGCACATACTTTAATAAACCATGTGTGCTTATGTTTCTCATTATTGTAAATGAGAACTTTATCAAAAGCACGAATATAATCCCAATAGGTAAAACTCATGGAGACTTTATTCATGCTAATTTGTCTTTCCTTCATTGTGGAGATACCCTAGTCTTCAACCTATATACTTTGTTTAATTATCATTTTAGAGAAGTTATAAACATTCTCACTAGTGTTAAACCTGAGAAATGCTGAAACTCAGCACTATCTGTGCTTATCATAATTGTTTCATAATAAGATCGAGTTTTATATGACTCACCTGGGAAATATAATCTGTTAATCAAATATTGTTGGAACATCTTCCATGGTTCTTCTTTTTCTCTGAATATCAGAGTTTTCTAAAAGAAATATCATTTCATTCTTGGATATTTTTTCATATGATTTAATATCATCCACATCTTCCTTTGCTACGGATGCAAAGGTATCACTTTGCTTCTGAGATAGATATTCTTGCAATTGTGCGTATAACAGATTATTTTCTGGAATATCTTCCAGATGTATAGAAGAAGAAGCCTCCTTTTGAGAGGTCTTCAAGTTCACCAAACTCATTCCTCCCCTTTGTATAATTGGAGAGTTGGTAGAGGATCCAGATCCGTATGACAATCCTGATGACCCTAGGGATGATCTTCCTCTTCCTCTTGTATAACCACTCCGTCCTCTCACCTTGGTTATCCTAGGAACCATTTTGCGAATAAAACATTTTATTTTATTCAAATGCATAATAATTATTGTAATAATAATTTTTGTCATCAAAATCGACGATCTCATCACAAAAGCAAATATTTGAGATGATATCTCTTATCATATCATCTATAATTTTCCACAGAATTATTTCCTGTACGTCTCTATTGAGAGGAACTACCTTTAAGATAGTAACTAAATTTTTATCTATAAAGAAAGGAGAGAAAAAACTCATTATGAAGATAAGCATTCTCTGGATAAGAAATCTGGAAGAGAGTTATCACTCTCCTTTTTATAATGAATTTCAAAATCAAAAGTGGCTACCTGGGCCTGCCACCTAGTAAATATTAATTTTGAAGCATCATGTTTAAAATCTTTATCAAACACATATTTTTACTGATTATGCATCAGTTTTAATCAGAAGTTTTTTATTATATAAATCATCCTGAAATTTTGATACATATTTAATGATGGTAAGCATTTCATGAGCCACCGTAGCATATTTTTTCTGAGCATCGCTCCATTTTCTAGAATGAAATCTAATTAGATATTCAGTTTTATCATTAGGATTAATTTGCTTTAGAATCCCATCGTAACCAACGTTAGACGCATCTGTCTCAATAATCTTCGCCAGGCTGGATTAGCAAGAGTTAGGCAAGGTAAAGATTGCACACAAAGTTTAATGGTTTTTACCAAATTGGTGTGACTATCAGTCCAAGGGAATTAATAATCCTTTTTAAGCCTGTCATACAAAGGGGCCAAATCACGAGATAAATTTTTGTAAAAAGGGGAAATGTAGTTTAAACTTTCCAAAAATCTTTGCAATTGTGTCCTATCTGTAATAACATCAGGAAACTTTGAAGCAAAGTCAATTGATCGTTGAATTGGGGTAACTTACCTTGACATATAAGATGTTCTAAGAATCTTACCTCTGTTTGGAATAAACCCATCTTTGGTTTAGAAATTACCAAACCATTTTGAATAACAATTTTCTTGAAAATGTCTAAATGTTTAATATGCATTTTAAGAGTTTTAGAGTAAACCAAAATATCATCAATATAAACTATTCGGCATAGATATTATCTTTTCACCCATGGATCTGGGAGAAACGAGTATTAAAAGTACTAGACTGGAAGAGGTAGATATACTTCATAACCTTGACTTGTTAAACAGGTGGACGATTCCTAAAGTCCCTATAAAAACTATCTATTATTATGGTTGGTTTGATAAACTATCTTTGAAATAATTGATTAAAACAACTTAGTAATCTCTTGATTTGAACTCTTCTGAACAGACTATTCATTTGCTAAATGAACATGATGTAGGGTTATATAAAAATCAGTATAATTATTTGAATATTGGTATGATGCAAATTGCCTTTAAACCTTTAACTCTTAAAGGGTTGCCTCAGACTTTTTTAGCTGCTCTTCGCGATGTTAAACATTTAAATTTTCGTCAGTCTCTTATGGGTTCAATAGAATCTACGATAACTTATGGTCTAGTTTATTTTAATACTCAGCCTAATTTGCAGTTATCTCTAACTGATGCGAATATTCTCGATGCTTTGACATTAAATGTTAAAACTCATGGCTATAATTATGCGCTGGGTTCGAAACTTATTGGTTTATCTTACCTAATCTATTTTAAATTATTATCTACTCTTAATCCTATATGTAGATTATATGATAGTTCTAATCAAACTATTTTGGTGGAAACCAATTTTGCAAGGTCCAAGGTTACTACTAGAAGACCTATTAAGTGGGAAGAAATAGATTTCCCTATTTCATGGACTCTAAATTCGGTTATATCCCAAAATCAGCTAACCGATGTTGTTGCTAATTCTGATTTTTCTCATTTCTCTGAAAATCCCGATAGAAGAATTTGTATACAATTCGCGGATGATAGTTATGCGCCTCATAGGCAGTCTTTTACTAATAACAGGTTAATGTCTTCTGTGAATCACAGTATGAATAGACATTCGTTATCAAATCGTAGACTTTTGCCTGTGATTCATCATATTTCCCCTGTCGATCTAATTTCTAGTCTAGCCTGAGATCGTGCGGCTTCATTACATATTATTGTTTCTGATGGAAACTCTGTGGTCGAAAAGGTATAGATCGATCCATGAACTAATATAGTTCAGGTAAATGATGATGCTTTTGATAAGGATATTCCATGTCTTCGAGATTGAGTTTGATTAAAACAATTCTTAATGTTTTCACACCAGATTGATTTTAGCCCAGGTTCTCTGGCAAGAAAACATATTCAAAAAGAATTTTTTGATGAAAAATGGAATTGGTTCAAAACTTGGTTCTTTGATGCTTATAGCAAAGAAGATCTTAATAGTATTTCTCAAGAGTTTTATGAAACTTGTTCTTTACATAATCAAATTATGTATTTTGTTCCTTGGTTTATAACCACCTATCTACCGTTATATATTAACGTTATTGAAAGAATTTATAAAGATGGTAGTGGTAATCTTTTGAAAGTTGTCTACCCTCCTCAGTCATCGTTTGTTTTACCAAACAATACTGGTATTACTTTCTCAGCTTTTCAAAAATTCATTGAGGAAGACATTGCTTCGATCAGTATTACTGAAATTAATAAACTTATTACTCAAAATAATTATTTAAGTCTTTATGTTAAAGTGTTGGGTGAGTGTATCAGCTCTTTTGACAAAAAACTCGATCATTTAACTGTTTTGATAAAAGATATTAAGGCCGATATGGCTAAAACGAATTTTGCTATTACTACCGATATTGCTTCTACTTCTGAAAGAAAACCTACGGTAGTTTCTACTCATGTTCAAAGACCTTTAGAAACATCCGATTTTAAACCTAGTTCTTTGAAAAATTTGGAAGAACTTCTTGATAAGAAATTTTCTGATTTAGATATTAAAGAACTTGTTGATAAAAAGCTTTCTCGCTTAAAATTTGGGCCTATGAATTTATCGCAATATTTTGCCGACAAAATGGAAAATACTAGTGATTTCAAAAATCAAGTCTCTTCAAGTTTAATAAACTCAGGGGTTATCCCAAGAAAAACAGTGGTTATGCTACTAAGCCTAGTATGAATACATATTATTATCCTCGTCCGACTCCACAAGATGTTTTGATTGAGGAACGTGACTGGAATCAGGCTAATACGTCCTACAGCGGTTTCGAAATATATGAATGAAATCTCAATGGGTTGACAGATAGGCAATTGACTATTTTGGTGCATCGTATGCTAATGTATGCAACCATCTGTAAGAGTGTTAAAAACACCGACAGAACAATTTGTAAAATAATTATTGCAGGTTTTACTGGTCAGCTTCGAGAGTGGTGGGATAATTATCTCGGTACTGAAGAAAAAACTTTAGTTGTTAATGCTAAAGCCACCAATGAAAGAATTGATAACCTAGGTGTGGCTTTGGTAAAAAACAGAGAAGATGTTGTTTATACTCTAGTTCTTAATATTTTGGAGCATTTTAATGGTAGATTTACCAATTAACATGAGACAGTAAGAACTCTTCTCAATGGTCTTCGATGTCGGACCTTGGTACACTTTCGATGGTATAAAGATATCTATCTTAGTAGGGTTATGGAATTACTCGAAAATAAGCTTGAATATTGGAAAGTCAAATTCATAGATGGACTTCCCCCTCTTTTTGCTGAAAGAGTTAGAAAAACTCTAAGAGGAAGTCAGGCTGAAATACCTTACGACAATTTAAGTTATGGAACGATTATAGGAATTTGTACATAAGAAGGATTGAATTTGTGCAATGAACTAAAGATGGCTAGGCAACTTAAGATGGATAAGCTAAGGGAATGATCTCAATTGGGAGATTTTTGTGAATAATTCGGTTTATCCAATCCCACTGCTAAAGAACATAAATATTATAGGTCTTCAAAAGATGCAGATTCGCACAAAAAGAAAATATCTAAGCATAGGCATCGATCTAAAGAAGATCGGGAAGCTAGAAAAAGCTATCATAAATCTAAAAAATTTACTAAATATAGATCTGGAAGAGATCTTTCAAAGGTAAAGTGCTACAAGTGTGGTAAACTGGGACATATTGTCCCAAATTGCAAGTTAAACAAGTTGAAAACTTTGGAGCTCGACAATGACACATATGAAAAGGTATATGGTTTGTTATACACTTCAGGATTAGACGATGATTATGAATCAGATTCAGAGTCTAACGTCGAATTATTTGATTCCACTGATTATGATAATCGTACTAATGTTTGTGATACTTGTCAGGGTCATGATTGCACTTGTGAAGATGAAGAAATTTATAAACTTCAATCACAATTTCAAGATTTTAATTTGAATACTATCACGTCCGATAATGTAATTGAACTTTTAAAGGAAATTATTGATAGTAAGCTCCGTGAAAAAATTATTGATTTAGCTACTTCAAATGAAGTCAGTTCTTCAAAATTTCTTGAAAAGAGAAAGAATGATTTAAATGATTTTGAATATGCAGCACCCTATTCTTCAAAAGAAGTAGATGATCGTATTTTAAAGAAAAATACTTTACATGAAAAAGATTCTTTTTTCAACGATTTGAAAATAGAATTTGAAAACTTGAAAAGAGAAATTAAATCTCTTAAGCAAAAACAACTGATTTGTGATCACCGTATTACTCAGATTAAGATTAATAATACTGAAGAATGGTTTTTAAAAAACATAGGAAAGCAAGTTGAAGGTGAACCTGTTGAAGGTGAACAAATTCAATCTGTTAACCCTGATCCTAAACAAGATATGTTTTTGGAAATGATGTAGATTGTTATAGCTCATAAATGGTATATTAAATGTGCTATTTTAATTGATTATAGTTTTTCTATTACTAACATTGCAATGATTGATAGTAATGCAGATGTTAGTTGTATTCAGGAAGGTTTAGTACTAACTAAATAGTTTCAAAAAACTACACATTTGGTGAAATCTGCCTCTGGTCATGCTCTGGATATAGAGTATAAGTTACCCAATGTGAAGATTTTTCAGAATAAAGTCTGTATTCCTCATTTCTTATTTTTGGTTAAGAATTAGTTAAACCATCCAATTATACTTAAAAATCCTTTTATAAATGCAATTTATCCTTTCACAAGAATCGATACGAAAGGCTTCTCAGTAAATTACAAAAATAACGAGATAACTTATTCTTTTGTTACAGATCCGATAACCAGAGATAATAATGCATTGATTAATATGAAGCAAAGTCATATGGACTCGTTACAATTGAAGTTGTTCAACATGAATATTTTAGACTCTCTAAAATCTGCTATGGTGAAGGAAAAAATCAAATTGATTTCTGAGCAAATTGCTATGGATATTTGTGCAGACCATCCCATTGCTTTTTGGCGACTCTTCCTTATGAAGAAGAATTTTTAGAGGATGATATCCCTACTAAATCTCGGCATTGTTAGATAAATGTTGAGTTAGTAGAATTTTGCAAAACTAAGATTGATAATCTCTTACAAAAAGGTTTGATAAAGTCTTTCAAGTCTCCTTGGTCTTGCACAGCCATTTATGTTAATAACGCGGCCGAAAGGGAACGAGGTGTTCCAAGATTGGTTATTAACTACAAACCTTCGAATAAACACTTAAAGTGGATTAGGTATCCTATCCCTAATAAAAGAGATCTCTTATCAAGATTATACGATGCCAATATATTTTCCAAGTTTGATTTAAAATCAGGATACTGGCAAATTCAAAATTTTAAAGAGCATTCTTATAGAACTGCTTTCAACGTTCCACTTAGGCAATATGAATGGAATGTCATGCCTTTTGGTTTGAAAAATGTCATTCTGAATTTCAGAAAATCATGATATTTTCAACCCATATATGGATTTTATCATTGTTTATATTGATGACATTTTAGTGTTTTCAAAAACTTTTGAAATACATGTTAAGCATCTTGATATCTTTAAAAAGGTGGTGATACAAAATGATTTGGTTATCTCAAAACCTAAAATGAGTTTATTCCAAACTGATGTTTGCTTTTTAGGGCATCAAATCTGTCAAGGAAAGATTACTCCTATTCAAAGAGCCATTGACTTTGCTGACAAATTTCCTGATGCTATTACTGACAGAACTCAATTACAAAGATTTTTGGGAAGTTTAAATTATATTTCCCCCTTTCTACAAACATCTCTCTAGAGATTTAGCCCCGTTATATGACAGGCTGAAAAAGGATCATAAGTCTACTTGGACTGAAAGTCTTACGAACTTGGTGAAAGAAATCAAGCAGCGAGTACAATCACTGCCTTGTTTACCATTAGCCAACCCTGCCAGGCAAAAGGTTATTGAGACTGATGCATCTAATATTGGATATGGTGGGATTCTTAAACAGATCAGTCCCCATAGTAAAAGTGAATATCTAATTAGATTTCATTCCAGTAAATAGAACGAAGCCCAGAAGAAATATGCGACGGAGCACATAAAATGTTAACTATCGTTAAATGTGTTCTCTAATTTCAGGATGATTTGTACAACCCAAAGTTTTTGATAAAAACTGATGCTCGATCTGTCAAATTTATGTTTGACAAAGATTTCAAGCACGATGCTTCGAAATTGATATTCGCCAGGTGGTAGGCACAATTTGCCCCCTTCGATTTCGAGATTCAATATAAAAAGGGAGTTGATAATTCTTTATCGGATTTTTTATCCAGGGAATATATTCAATAAATTATGTTTTTTCAAACTCTTCTTGATGATGAAACTCTAGTTGAAATAATGAGGGTTCTTACACCTTTGCCTAGAGATATAAAAACTCATATTATTACAAAGATTATTGATAAAATGCTAAGTGAAGATTTTTCTCATATTCAGATAATTATTTAACAAATTATTCTTCTGAATGATAAAGAAAGAATTTTTTATTTGCAGAATGGATCCTTCTTGGATTCACGTTAAAGGAAGAGAAAGGGGAAAAACAGCCCCAAACAGAGGAAATTATGGTAATTCGTCATACGAATCCATAACCAGGTCATCACAAGGATTGTCGTACAGATCCAAATCAAATATCCCAGTTATACAATCGGGAAAAAGAACTTTGATCAACAAAAAGACTTCTTCTCAGGAAGAATCCTCATCAAGTTCACATCAATTGATTAATTTGGAAGATATTTCAAAAAATAGTCCATTGTATGTTCATATGCAGAACTACTTAGAAGGTAAGAAGCAAAAAGATACTTTTGTTTCAGTTGTAAGAGAGGATTCTGATGATATCAAATCCTATGAAAAATTACAGAAAAAATGCGGAATTTCAGCACTTTTCTGGAATGGGTCATAACCCACATGAGAAAAGTTATAACTTTTCCAAAATCATTATAAAGCAGATTATATTTGTTGAAGATTGGGGCATGTCAGCCATGAAAGAAAGGCAGACAAGTCTCAACAATACCAGAATGAATTTTACTTATTGGGATTATATCCGAGCATTTGATAAAGTGCTATACTACAACAATGATAAACACTAACACACTTGGTTCGTAAAAATGTGCGCAAAGATTTTTGCCAAACCAATACCAAATTGGTTTATTAATTGTTGGTCATACCACGGTCCAACCATTCAAATTCTACCAGAACCATTCTTAAATTTATACAAAAAATGGACTAAAGTATCACCAGATCTAAATAGATTATATCATGAAGATCATGTATGCTGGATAGAAAGGATAGATCAAATCTATTTTTTCATAGAATTTTCAATACCTTGGAAACACAAATGGACATCTGAAGTAGGGTTTACCGAGGAAAATATTCCTTGTCTTTACAAGACTTATTATAATAATTTCTGGGATAAGAGCTTAAAACAAGATCCCAAGAACAATCAATTATTGGTCAAGAACTTATGGACTCAATTAAAGAAAAAACTGTTGATTATAAAACAATTCGTCCAAAAAATATTATTGAGGATAACTCAGTTCGTCATATTGCCAGAAGAATCTCCTTTCAAGAAGGAGAAAAAGAACAAATGATTCAGGATTATCTTGAGGAAGTAAGAAAGAATTTACTTCAAACCATAACTCAGATAGACAAATCAGACACTTCAATGCAAACTGAAACTAGAAATGATGTAGAAGAATCACAACGTGCCGAATCAGATTATATGTTGTTAGCCACTGAATTACTAGATACGAAAGATTTTCTACAACAAATAAAGGCCTTAGATAAAGGCAAGAATACGACAAAAGATGGAAACATAGCTATGTGAAAATAGACCTACTCAACAGAAGATTTACTGTTGAAACCCCAATAAACAGTTGATACACTGCTCAGGGACCCAGATGTGGGCCCTTTTTACTGTACATAGATTCTTTCAGTCTTTTAATTTTGTCTATATAAGTCTTAGTTGACTTTAGGAAAGAGCATTAGAAAATTTAGGAATTGCTCTCTCTTTTCTTTAAGTTTTGTAAATTTTTTGTAAAGACTCTCTTTTGATCACTGTTTCGATATTCATATAAATAAACCGGTCAGTTCTTCAGAGGTACTTAAGTTTGAAGACAACGTCCTTTATAACGTAATCATTTAGTCTTTCTTTTTAGTACGTCTCCTAGTCAGGACTATGTCCGGCTAAAGATTATCTATGTCGGATAACTAACTTCTCTCCTATATAGACCATAAACGGATCTAAGATTTATTTAAATATAGAAGAATTTTAATATGACTTTTCGACTTGGTTCCGAGATCGAGGTACAGTCGAATCCAGTACTACTCTTATTGGCTTTGTCTTAGTGACTCCGTCTGGCCAACCGTGGTTTTTAGCTCGAAAAATGAGTTTGATAAGTAGGGCGCCTTATACCCGATTAGAACTGCCAAGACACATGGCTCAATAAGTTGTATGTATTAGATTCTAATAGACCCTTTGCTCAGATAAAAGGTTTACCATGCAGCCTAAAAAACTATGCCAAAATTCTGTGTATTTCAATTCTTTCGCAGGTGGACTACCGCTAACTTAAGGATGCTTGACTTGCTAGATCTATGACTGGGCGGATTACCGCCAAGTCCTTGATCCTATAAATCTGATATATATGATATTCACAATATATATAGAGTAAAACATTTAGCAACTATACTATATTCAAGATAGTAATATTTTCATTTATTTCATCTAAAATAAGATTTATGTACGATTTGATCATTTATATTAATTATTATAATTAAATAAAAAAATTTAGACCATAAATAGCATACTTATCTAGTAGTATTAATTTTGATTAATGTATAGTAAAACCTCTATAAATGCATATGATTGGGACCAAAAAAAATATTCATTTATCGAGATTATTAGTTTATCGATAAATGCATAAAATATTTACTTATCAATAAATAAATATTTATTATTTTAGTGAGTATTTTGAAGTATGTGTCAGAAGAAAGAAAAAAAAATATTTGAATTAAGAATTTCAAAAGTTTAAATCTAGGAAACTAAAAAGTGTAGTCTCTGCATATTTATTATTTAAATCTAGGAAAGTTAAATGAATTTAATGAAGTTTAATGTTTCTAATTGTATTCATGTATATATAATATGAAGAGATTTTATGTTAACTATAAAAGGAAAAAACTAGATGTTTAAAAATCATAATCCAAGTATAATGCCTTCTCATCATTTGAAAGGCATACAAAAATCATCGTTAACCAATAAAATAAGAAACGCAATATGTGAGCATAAGAAAGAGAATCCAACTATTAGCCAAAAAGATTTGCAAGCATGGGTGAAACAAAAGTTTAATTTGACTATTAATCAATCAACAATATCGCACACTCTCAAAAGGTTGGCAAAGTATTTGTCAAATGAGATGAAAAATAGCGATGCCAAAAGGCATAAATCGGCAAAATACCCAGATTTAGAGAAAGTTTTGTACGACTGATTTCTTTAAATGCAAGAGAAAGTGAACATGTCAGGGGAAATTATCCAAGGAAAATCAAAAGATCGATCTTTTCCTAAAAATGTATGGTGAAACTAATCCAGAATTCAGCTTCTCTTCAGGTTGGTTAGAACATTTCAAGTCAAGATACGGAATCAAGTCTTACAGACGTTTTGGTGAAAGTGGTTCAGTTATCATGGAGAATATTGAAAACGAATTGCCTAGCATATGGTCAAAACTAGATCAATTTGAATTGAAGGATATTTATAATATGGATGAAACTGGACTATTTTACCAATTGGAAGCTGATCATTCACTTGCTACCAAGCAGTTTGAAGGTTGCAAAAAAGACAAAGAGAGAATTACTCTTGCTCTCTGTTGCAATGGTGATGGATCTGACCAAGTACCATTGTGGATTATGGTAAGTTTGCAAATTCTAGATGCTTTAAAAATGTGAACATGAACAATCTTAATTGCATGTACAGATCCAACAAGAAATCTTGGATGATTGGCTTGCTTTTCCAAGAATATGTTGGTTGGTTTGATAAGAGAATGAATGGCAAGAAGATTTTGTTAATAGTAGACAATTGCCCAGCTCATCCAAATATAGTTGAAGACCTAAGAAATGTAGAGTTGTTTTTCTTACCTCCTAACACAACGTCTAAGATTCAACCATGTGATGCTGGGATTATTCAAGCATTCAAAGCTCATTATCGTCGTCGTCTTTAATTAAGCATCCTACAAGGCTTTGAGGTTGAAGCACCAAATACTGAAAAAATTAATATTTTGGATGCTATTAATTTTTGCTAACTTGGCTTGGAATTTTGATGTGAAAGAAATAACAATTGCAAATTGTTTTTGGCATTGCAAGATCCGGTCGGAAGAAAGCAATGATCCCGAACCACAAGTTGGTGAATTAGATGAAGGTATCCAAGTAGTTGGTGAATTAGATGAAGGTATTCAAGAATTAAATGATGCCATCTCTAATTTAGCTTACAGAAATGTGATGGATGTTGAACATCTTTTGAACTACCCTAACGAGAATAATACAGTTATGGAATCACCTACGGAGGAAGAGATTATTCAATCTATAATGAATAATGATGATGAGAATGATCCTGAACGAGATGATAGTAGCATTGTCCCACATGTATCGTCAAAGGAGACATTTCAAGCAATGACTACATTGTCAAACTATTTGGTACAACACGAACAAAATATTTCGGAAATTGTGTTCGCACTTCAAAAAGTTAAGGATGAGATTAATTTTGGTTTTGGTGGGAAGAAAAAACAATCAACTATAGAATCATATTTTGAAAAGAAATAGTTATTGGTCTAGTATTATTGACTGATTAAATATATATAAATTCTTGATATATTCTAGTAATTATTACTTTATATTTTTTTGGGTCTTTAATATTTTATTTTTAATTATTATCTAATGCATTTAGCGAGGATATTATTTTAATATAACTGGCCCAAGTAGGGACTGGAGAAAAATATTCATTTAGCGAGATCATTACTTTATCGAATATTACTTTATCGAGGTGTTACTGTATATATAAAGGGAGTGCATACACCAATGTGTAGTTATTAAATTAAGTAGGGTAGAATTGTAAATTCGGAAGTTGCAGTGGATAAGTCTTATCATTAGACTACTCCTCTGTAGCCAAACATTCCGATCAGATGACAATTACCATGTACATCCCTGCGCATGTTACCACCAGCGTCTTAAATTCCCGGCTCCTCCGCTCTCCGCCACGACGAACATTGTCGCCGGCGAGATATCACCGCAATTTTAGCTTAACTTGCGCGTTATTACCGGAGACAAGGCGGGAAAGCAGACGATTGGTTAACATAGCCCTTGGAGTCTTGCTTCAATGGCTAGCCCTACCTAAAGGTGATTCCCTTCATTCTAGCAATGCTAACCTGCGCCACTTTTTAGTGCAATGCGCCTTAGTAATTACATTTGTAATCATCTGCTCATGTATAAAGCCACTTTTGGCTGCCATAGGTTATCATACACGTGAGATAATGATCGAAATTGGTATTATATATGCAAAATTGAAATTGTCAGTTATATTCATTGCTCTCTGTGTGTCTACTTTTCTTGTCCTTCTGAAAATTTATTTGGATTAATGGAAAATATTACAAGCGACCTAAGAAAGTTGTGTTGGAACTTTTTTATTTGCAGAGGCAGTAGGAGCTAGCCCTTTTGACAAGTATGTGAAAAGGTGAGCACAAAAGTTCTGGGAATTTGTGACAGGTTACATATATAATTTTATATAGTTGATGAAAATATGGCTAATTTCTAAAAGTGGATTCAGCTTATAAGCAGTGAAGTGCACATACACTTACTCATCGAAGTATATAATCTGTGTGAAAATTTAAAGAAAGATCATGAAAATATGTATATATATTAAAAGGTGCACAGGAAGCATTTAAATCCTCGGTCCCCCTATACTATTGTGCGGTCTTATAACTGATAAGTTGTGACCATAATATCAAGAGGTAGAATTAGGTTTGATTGCCACATCTATGTAGTTGAGTGGGGAAGATATTGTATCATGTTTAACTCTATTGATTATTGTTTACCTGTAAAATTGTACATGTAAATTTATATGAGGTCAAGAGCATGCATCTTGGTTTGACTCTTTTTAGGTCCGATTGTTAGCAGTTTGAATATTGCCGGATTAACGAACAAAATCAAATGAAATGAGTAAAAGCGTAGAGGAGATAAAGCTGAGACTAAGATGTCATTGGAGGGTTATGAATCCGAGACTGATAGCCTTTTGAATAGGTCATATTTTTGGGTGAATATGCTTCTAGATTAAGAACTGAATGGAACAACGTTAACTTGGTGCACAAGAAAATATTGTATTGTTAGAATTCTGTATGAATTTACAAGTGGAGGATACAAACCATCTATATGTTACAATAGTGGGGCATCATCCAATAAAAAATCCCCATTCAATCCCTAAATTACTAAGATCAACGACTGTGGGCCACGTGGTGATGCCGTTAGGGGTGCCAACTATAACTTTTGTATTGTTCAGGTCCGTACAGGCTCGTTTGCTCACATCTCCTCTCTGACACATTGTCATCTTTGTCTCCTTGTCCACGTCTTGGGGCTGGTCCTTTGCCCTGTCATCGGCTTGATCCTTCTCTCTTTCCCAAGGATATCTCTCTGACGGGTTGATCTTTTTGAAACTTCGCTTTTAGTCGTACTATTTCGCCAAGTGTCCATTCCTCCACATGCCACGTGCGTTAGTCAGTTTCACCCCAATACAAATTCTCCCGCCACTTTCTAGTCTTGGTGTCAGGCATGGCCGGGAGGCGGAAGGAGAAAACTCACGCAAACCCTTATCACCCGTTTTTCTTCAACTTGAAAAGATGTTGGTCCCACCTCATTAAACCTTCTTGCCATGTGTTCGGCGTATCTACAACACATAGTCCCAAGTGACGTCAACAACCCTCTTCTGATGTCTAGATTTAGGAGTTCCCCAAACAATTCAGTTTCTCCACGTTCTTCCTCCAACTCTTTATGCAATCCTTGGATCTATTACTCTCATTCTATTTCGCTGATCTTTGTTCTTGTTCCATCTTTTTCCTTAGACTGTTCCATCTCTTCATCATCCTCAAGCTTCGCCATAGCTTCTTCTTTGAGGGACGGCTTGAAAAGGAAAAACAAAAAAAAAATGACTACACATTAAGATCCTTCGGTCCAATTTTCATTACTTTGAGCTTACTTCACAATTGAAACATTCTTGTATTAGTGTACCTTCTATTCCAAATTGTTGTTAAAATTCCTTCAAACTCAGGGTGCTCTAAAACAATTTTGAATAATCTGAAAGATTTTGCCCAGGAGGGACGTCTTGTGTTCACTTGGATAAGGATTGGTGAGTGTTCAGATACTCTTGGGCTCAAAAACTCAACCTCCACATGCCTCCACTGTCCACCTAAAGTTGCCCAATGCCCAGTATAGTTTGGAGTATACTCTAATCCCATATTGATGCCTATTGCTAAAAGTGAAGTGTCTCCCGATTTGTCTTAAAGTTGTTAGCTGCTAAGTGTCAATGCAACCCTGAAAAGCTTGATTCTCTCCTGGCACAACATGGGATCCAGTTCTATATTCAGTAGCCAAAGCATTGGTAAAGTCCCTACATAGAAACCAAGCCTTCGACATCACTCCCAATTTGAATTAGGTCTCTCCACAACTCCACTCTATTCTGATTTCCGTTCTTGGCATAGACAATAGTTAGGTAGATTGAAAAAGTATCATTTGCATCAGAGACACTAGAATGAGTATATTGTTGATGAACCACCAGTACCTACACTTGTATATGAGCCCTCCATAGTAGCATACCCTACCATGAAAAGCCATAGTGTAGTTGAAACAATGTTTGCGGTCGGTATAATTCCCAAACTTATGCATTTTAGTTCTAGTTTCAATAACTCCCATAATTTCTATCTTTTATCTTTTCTTCTGCAGAAAGAGCTTCAACTCTTTCTCTTTCAAAGGTTGGCTAAGCCCTCGTATGTTCCATGTGGAGATAATCACTGAGGGAGATGGGTTTCACATTTCACATGCTCCTCTATTTGTAGAACTTCAGGAGGCTGAACTGAGCTGAGATGGTGACATTGGCAGGTTCATCTATCTTCCTTCTATCCACTATTAATGTACTAGTAGTTGGCCCGTCCTTCTTTGCTATACCTTTTGTTTTCCAGTTATATCTAGGTTGTTTAGGTTTTATATTGCTGCGCCTCTTCTTGTTGACTTCCTCTTGGACTTCCTGGAAATTAGGCTCTTCCTGTGCTTCCACTTCAAAATTCCAGCATGCTTCAACTTTGTGGCCAAATGTCATACACTCAGAAAAAATTTTTGGATGCCAATCATACTCAATTATGAAAAGATCCAGTTGGTATCATTTCTTCAATAGACTCCAAGAGTGGCCATGATCAGCTTCAGCTAGTACTCTTGCGTATGAAATTCATGCCATTGAAGCAGCGAAACTTTCAATGAGAGGGGTTTCCCAGTGTCACTCGCAACCTTACTCAATGCTTCACTAGACCAATAGCCACCAGAAGCCGTGATAGTGTGATCCAAAGGGGGATTTATTTTTTTTAACATGTAACATTTTTGTGTATTAATAACAAACTACACAAAGGGTGTGTAGTCACCCATATTTACATCTAGATGAGCAAAAAAAAAGCTCCCTAATCTTCTCATTGGGAATCTAGTACATCATAAATTGATTCTAACTCTTCCATTATGCCATGTTTCCACCAAAATCATTCCGGCTTTCATCTGGTGGTCTGTGTGGAAAGAAAGAAATCTCAGATGCTTCCAAAACAAGAGTAATTCCATCCAGAAGATTAAGATGAACGGCTTAGTTTTGTTTCTTTTTTGGTGCAAACAGGAGTACATGGTCGATGTAGAATCAGTTACAGATGTTTTAGGTTCCTTGTAAATTTTGCTATAGGTTTATAGATCTTCCTGCTACTCTCCACAATTGTAATTAGGAACCTGTAATTTGTTGTGGCTGGTTCTGGTTTTTGTTTTGGAATAGAATACAAGTTGTCACCTTCTCAAAAAAAAAAGCCCTAAACATTATTTTATCTTTAGTTTCTGAATCCTAACGGCTGTCTTCAAAACAAACTTGGTTTCTTTCTTCCCACACGGTTCACCAAATGCAAGCTAGGGAATTTTCCATCTCTCTTTCTAATTGGAGGGATTGGTATCATTGGCCCATCATTTCAGTACCTCAGATACTCTTCCTGGCATAGTCCAGCTAATGCCTCTTAAGTTAATGAAAATCTTCCACAACTGATCAGTCCAGCTACAATAAAGAAAGAGATGAAAGATTGTCTATGCTTCCTTATTGTGAGAAATATATGGGAAAAATATTATTGAATTGTGTATCTAAATTGTTACATTGAGACCCTATTAATAGACACTACATTAGATCCTTTTCCAACTAGGATTCCTATTCTTATTTCTATTCCTATTTTTTTAAGTAGGAAATACTTATTTCTATTCTAACACTCCCCCTCAAGCTGGTGCATACAAATCATATGTACCTAGCTTGTTACAAATGTAATTAATACGAGGACCTATGAGGGACTTGGTAAAGATATCTGCAAGTTGATCATTTGACTTCACGAATTTTGTAACAATATCTCCTGAGAGTATCTTTTCTCTGACAAAGGGACAGTCAATCTCAATGTGCTTAGTCCTTTCATGAAACACTGGATTTGATGCGATATGAAGAGCCGCTTGATTATCACACACAAGTTTCATCTGATCAATTTTGCCAAATTTTAGTTCTCCCAGCAACTGTTTGATCCAAACTAGCTCACAAGTTGTTGTCGCTATTGCTCCATATTCTGATTCCGCACTAGATCGAGCAACAACATTCTGTTTCTTACTCTTCCACTACACCAAATTACCTCCTACTAAAACACAATATTTGGATGTCGAATGTCTGTCAGAGGGTGATCCTGCCCAATCATCGAGCGTCTGTATATCCAATGAAATGCTCATGGCCTTGATCCTCAAAGAGTAGTCCTTTATCGGGAGCTAACTTTATATATCACAGAATACGAACAACTGCTTCCCAATGACTATCACAAGGGGAAGTCATAAACTGACTTACAACACTCATGGGAAAAGAGATGTCAGGTCTAGTCATTGTGAGATAATTCAACTTTCCAACAAGTCGTCTATACCTTTTAGGATTACTTAGTGGCTCCCCCTGTCCTGGAAGGAGTTTAACATTGGGATTTATAGTAGTGTCAAAAGGCCTACATCCCATCATTCCTATCTCCTCAAGAATGTCTAAGGCATATTGCGTTGAGAAAAACAATACCTGATCTAGATTGAGCAACCTCAATACCTAGAAAATACTTCAATCTACTAAGGTCTTTAGTCTGGAAGTGCTTAAAGAGATGTTGCTTCAAATCGGTGATACCATCTTGATCATTACCGGTGATAACAATATCATCAGCGTAAACAACCAAATAGATACATCGACTTGGTGCAGAATGCCGATAAAACATAGAGTGATCAACTCCACTACGAGTCATGCCAAACTGCTGAAAAACTATGCTGAACTTCCCAAACCAAGCTTGAGGAGACTATTTCAGACCATAGAGTAACCTACACAATCGACATACAAGGCTACTAGACTCTCCCTGAGCAACAAAACCAGGTGGTTGCTTCATATAGACTTCTTCCTCAAGATCACCATGTAGAAAAACATTCTTAATGTCCAACTAATGAAGAGGCCAAAGACGAACGACAACCATAGATAGAAAAAGACGGACATATGCTATTTTAGCCACAAGAGCAAAAGTGTCACTATAATCTAGCCCAAATATCTGAGTATACCCTTTGGCAACAAGGCGAGCTTTAAGTCGATCAACCTGACCGTATGGACCAATTTTGACTGCATAAACCCAACGACAACCAACAATAGATTTACCTGCAGGAAGGGAGACAAGCTCCCAAGTACTACTCTTATGCAAAGCAGACATCTCATCAACCATAGCTTGCCTCCATCCAGAATGAGAAAGTGCTTCACCTGTAGTCTTAGGAATGGAAATAGTGGACAAAGACGACACAAAGGCATAATGGGGTGACGATTGACGATGATAACTTAAGAAGGTATAATGTGGGTTAGTATTTTGAGTGGATCGTATACCTTTTTGAAGTGCAAGCAGTTAGCTAGGAGGAGGCAAGTCCGCAGTAGGAGCAGGGTCCGGCGCATGACATGAATCATCTTGGACTAGGAATGGACGTGGACGACGATGATAAGTTAGTAGTGGTGGCACTACAACTGGAGATGTAGAAGTAACCGTAGATTCCTCGAAGGTTGGCACAGGTAAAACCTGAGGTATGGGTAAGACAATAGTAGTGTTTTGGATGGCGAAAGGCGATAAAAGGAGACAAGGTTCTACCGGCGAGGCAAGCGGCGAGGCGCTTGCCTTTTTGAAATGTGATACCAATTAATGCCAAAAAGTTAAAATATTTAATTGTATATGTAAATAATCAAATTCTCAATAGCAATAACATATTAGCAAATATTTCAATTCAAAAATTGAAATAGATAGTACATACTAAAAGTCTAGAACTTGAATGAGAAAAAAAAGAACAAAAGTCAAAACAGAGGTAGAAGTGACTATGAAGTCTGATGAAGAAGAAGGGAAAAAAAACTGAGGAAGAAGAAATCTGAAGAAGAAATATGTATTGGTTGGACTTTGGAGTAGCCGGAAAAGTATGGCTGGTCGCCGGGGTTTTTGAGTCAAAAATCCTAAAATTACCTTTTTACTTTTAAAACCCTAAATTGATCGCATTTTTTATAAGATAATACAAAAGGCGACACCTTTCCCGCCGTTCTTGCCTCTCGCCTCTCATATTGTGTCACCATGGCGTCGCCTTTTGGAGATCGCCTCGCCACAAAACTAAAAGGCGATGAAGGGTCACCTTGCCTCGCCTCTCGCCATTAGCGACGAGGCGATCGCCTTTTACAACACTGGACCATAGATAAATTAGGATGATCAGAAGATGTATAGTAAGGTTGAGACTCAAAAAATGTAACGTCAGCGGACATAAGGTATCGATGAAGATCATGTGAATAACAACTATACCTTTTTTGAACTCGAGAGTAACCAAGAAAGACACATTTGAGGGAACAAGGAGCTAATTTATCTTTCCCTAGGGCTAAATTATGAACAAAGCATATGCTCCCAAAGACACGAGGGGGAATAGGATAGAGATGTGACTGAGGAAACACTATGGAATGCGGAACCTGATTCTGAATAGAAGAAACATTCTATTAATTAAATAACAAGATGAAAGGACTGTATTGCCCCAAAAACGGAGCGGAACATGGGATTCAATGAAGAGAGTGCGAGCAGTCTCAATGAGATGCCTATTCTTTCTTTCTGCCACACCATTTTGCCGAGGAGTGCATGGACAAGATGTTTGGTGAATAATTCCTTGGTGAGACATAAACTCCTGCAACTGGGATGATAAGTATTCTAAGGCATTATCACTATGAAAAGTACGAATAGAAACACCAAACTGATTTTGTATTTCAGCAAAGAAACTTTTGAATATAGAAAATAACTCACAACAATCTTTCATTAAGAAAACCCAAGTGCATCTCGAATAATCATCAATGAAACTAACAAAATAACGAAATCTAGGATCCCAAATATCAGAATGAATTAATGAAAAAATAGACTTTGAACAACCCTTAGTACTACGTGAAAATGTAGCACGAGTGTGTTTCCCAAGTTGACACGACTCACAATCTAATGTGGATAAACTAGAAAAACTAGGCACCATCTTTTGCAGTTTGGATAGACTTGGATGTCCCAAACGTTTGTGAATTAGATCTGGGGAATTTGTAACGGAGCATGCTGTTAAGGAATTTGCAGAGGTAAGATAGTAAAGGCCTTGTGATTCATGTCCTGTTCCAATCATCTGTCCCGTACTGCGGTCCTGCATGAGAAAAAAATCGTCAAAAGAGGTTATGCTACAATGTAAGGCTTTCGTCAAACGACTAACAAATGCTAGATTAAAAGGAGAACAAGGGACATAAAGAACAGAGTCTAGGGTGACAGAAGATGCGGGTTTGTCTTTTCCAACCCCTTTTTGTTTTGTTTGGATCCCATTGGGCTAAAGTAATAGCTGGAAGAGATTGTGAATAAACAATATCAAACAAAAGTGATTTATTACCAGAGATATGATTAGAAGCCCCGAAGTCTATGACCCATGATCCAAGAGTGCTAGACCGTGGCACACAAGTAAAAGACTTACCCGCAACAGAAACATCAGGTTGTGCAACCGAAACTACTTGTGGAGACGTTTGTTTATTTGCACGATATCGAAGGAACTCTTTATATTCCTTTAGAACAATAGGATCATAACTGGGTGGTGGACCATGCAAAATATAACATATGTCACGATTGTGTCCAGGTTTATGACAATGACTACACCTGGATCGAGGTTATCCAAAACGTTGTTTACTTGCGCAATTTCAAAGGAGCTCATTGTATTCCTTTAGAACAATAGGATCATAAATGGGTGGTGGACCATGCAAAATATAACATATGTCACAAGTGTGTCCAGGTTTATGACAATGACTACACTTGGATCAAGGTTTTCCAAACCGTTCTCCCCCTCGTCGATTCTTCATAGACTGGTATGTACGCTGGAAACTGCCGAAAACTGCTACAGTGGTCTGAAAATATTAGAAGCTGCCGGAATCTGCCCACAGTGGCCTGAAAATTCTGATTGTGCTGGAACTTACCGGAAACTACCCTACAGTGGTCTGATTTTGCTAGAAACTACCTGAAAATCACCGGAACCCTAATTCCAGTGATCAGATCTGGAGAAAACTGAATGGGTTCTGGTCGGAAATACTGGACGACCCCAATAGAAGAAAACTGCTCGAAAACAGATGATCGGAGTAGCATTCACGCGCTACCGTGTGACTAGATCTCGCCGGAAAACTTCCAACTTCGAACGGCGCGTGGAGGTGCGTGAGGGGCTTTTTTTCGGTGTATCTAATTGGGTTTGGTCGCCTGAGCTTCCCAAGCCTCGTGATGGTGTTGTCTTTTGCACAACACCTTCAGAACGAAAGATGACACAAATCAGTCCCAACCGTCATCGTCGGAATTTGACACGGTGACTTGAAGTTTCTCACCAATGCTCTGATACCATGTGAGAAAATATATGAGAAAAAATATTAATGAATCGTGTATCTAAATTGTTACATTGAGACCCTATTTATAGACACTACATTAGAATCATTTTCCAACTAGGATTCTTATTCTTATTCCTTTTCCTATTCCTATTCCTATTTTAAGTAGGAAATACTTATTTCTATTCTAACACTTACCACATAGAAAACACCTTGAGCAAAGATTGAAACCTCTCTTCATGAGTTTATCTTGTGTGAGTACAACTTCTCTAGCTAGTAACCAAGAGAAGCATGCAACTTTGTGGGGGATCTTAACCCTCCAGATGATCTTCCCAGTCCAAATCCCACTCTAATTGTTTGAGGTTGTGAATACTCTGTATGTTGCTTTCACTATAAAGTTGTTCTGCTTATTCCTTAACCATATCAAGCAATCTGCCTCAGTTGATGTTCCTTTGAGCTGTTCTAAAGTTCTGAAAAAGCTTGCTAGCTTATCAATTTCCCAATCATTTAAAGTCTTCTGAAACTCAAGTTCCACTCCTCTTCACCCCTACAGTAACACAAACCTTACCATCCTTAGAGCTAGGAGGAACATAGGATAGCATCTTAGTGTCTTATCTTGCTTCACGCTCCTATTGCCCTCATAATCTTTTTTCTCTGCCAGCGTCGACTGGCCTGAAGTACCAGTTTCAGAGAATTGTAGCTGGCGGGCTGCCAGTTGAGTACCGTTCGTTCCACCCTCGTATGGCGCCAGTTGGATAGAGGATGAAGAGTTGGAGTCCTCTCCTTTATCCTCAACAATTGATGAAATCTTACAGGGATGAAGCTTCCAAACTTTATTGATCACATTCTACTACTCACTCCATCCTCCGGTGTGACCAATTTCGCTCTGGTTGTGCCTCTGTACCAGAATGTAACTGTCTTTGTTCCCTTTGTCTCTTTGTCCACATCATCGGGGTTGGTCCTTTGCCTTGTCTTCAGCACGGTCCTTCTCTCTTTTCTGAGGATATCTCTCTGATGGGTTGATCTTCACAAAACTTACCTTTTAATTGTACCCTGTCGCCAAGTGTCCATTCCTCCGCATGCCACGTGCGTGAGTCAGTTTCAGCCCAATACAGTTATATGGTTTTCTTTAATAACAATAAATTTGATGATGTATTTAATGACTTGAGTTTGCACTTGGGTCTTTTTTTTTAAATTGAAATCGGTAGTTTGCACTAAGAATATTTTAAGTGAAAATGAAAAAAAAAGATATCTTTTTTGTATGACAATGAAAGAGGCGAAGCATCAATAGTGATTTTGTTTAGTTCAAGCAAGTTTTCCCTGATTTCATTTAGCCCGCAATTTGAATGAAGTTAATCCATTTTCTTTCTTCCATGCCCCTCTCAGTTCTCAAGTCAAATTTTCGAATCTTAGGCAATCTGCTTTGTGAAGTTGGCAAAACTAATCTCCCCAAGTGGTGTTGACTATTTAAAATGTGCTAAGTTTTGGGTTCAAAGCGTTGTTATCTGCTAGCAAAGATGAAACTTGTATGTAAGGCAAAATTTTGTCCCCACGTCAGAAAAAAACAGTTTCTGTTCTTTCCTCAAGTGCATTACAGGATTGCCAACTTTTGTGTTGTCACAACTAGTGGTATTCATGTCAGAACATAGGCTCAAATAGCTTGTATAACTTAGTGATGTCAGGAGACTCTGTTCCATAATGTTCCGCAATCTTCATTAATTTCCATCACCTGTCTGCCTAGCTTCTCATCTGCCAATCTTCTTTACTTAGCTACTGTGATTGGTAAAATTATCTTTTGCTCAAGTCATTGTCCTATGTGCTTTCACTTAGTTTTATAAGCCTGTGATACTTTGTGATTTTGTTTAGGCTTTAAATTAAGTTGTCGTGTCCATTTTATTATTTTAATTTTTGTTTTGATAACTAGGAAACAGCTTGATCCACTGGAGGCTTATGTACCAGCTGTGCTGCTAGCTGGGGTGCAGATTAAGGAATTAGGTGACACTTGTTTCCCACTTTCACTTATTTCATTTCCTAATGTGAAAAACTTTTAGAAAATATCCTCCAATCATGCTGCAGTCTGTGTGTTTATAGATTGATTATTTCAATGATCTTTAAAGCAATACAGAGATATACTAGATTTAAAGGAGTAACAATGGATAGACACCCGAAGTTGGCACCACAGTCAGATAGATACCTTAAATGTGCCAGTGATCATTAGACACCTTTTCTTGATAGAAATTTGTATCATGAACATCTGTCTGACTCGCTCTTTGCTTATGTCAGATGGTCAAATGAAATGATGACATGTGTAATCTTTTTTCTATAAAAATAGAAATAGAATAACTTATAAAATACAAAAACCATTTATTTACTTATACTATAAGATGGAGTTTACATGCCAAAGCAGGCAGTGGGTCAACATGTCTACTTTGGCATGCAAGGTAGTTTAGTCATTTTAAATAAAATTAAATAACATGATTGGCTTAAAAACAAGTTAGAAACTTAAATGATAATGTCACTAAAACACAGGTGGTTACAGAATTTTGAAAGGGGTAACATTTGGCAGCTACTGAGATGCATTTAGTGGAGCTCAAATTCATTTAGGTGATCTCAAAAAAATTCTTCAGTTATTTGTTTGTATTTTTTAAAATTTGTTATATAATTTGAAAATTGCGTAATATTATAAGAGGGAGTTTACATGCCAAAGCAGGCAGCAGGTCAACATGTCTTCTTTGGCATGTAAAGTTAGCTGGGTCATTTTAAATAAAATTAAAAAACATGATTGGCTATAAAACAAGGTAGAAACTTCAATGATAATGACACTAAAACACATGTGGTTACATAATATTGAAAGGGGTAACATTTGGCAGGTACTGAGACGCATTTGGTGGAGCTCAAATCCATTTAGGTGTTCTCAAAAGAATTCTTGGCTAATTTGTTTGTATTTTTTTTAATTAGCTAAATATTTGAAAATTTCATAAAAATGTCATTAATCACAATAATTAGCAACTTATAATTCTTAAAAGACATAAAAAATCAAATTGACTCTCGAATTCTATTAGTGCCACATAAATTGGAAAAGAGGAAGTAACATGTATTATTTGAAAATTAAGTTAAAAATTCTATAAATCCCAATAATTAATAATTTAGAATATTTAAAAATCATATAAAAATTTAGCTGACTCTCCTAATTACATCCATGCGGTATAAAATTGAGATAAATAGAGTAACACATATTGGGCATGTGTTTGCACGGGCTCTCCAGTAAATATGAGAAAAACACTCTCTTCCTCTACTCATTTCTTTCGTCAAAATGTCTCAGAACTGAACCTCCGATCCCCCTCCCCTTTTTCTTGTGCCACTTGTCCTTATCCTCTCCCTCTTTTTCTTCGACCCCCCGCCCCCCTTTCTCTTCTTCTGCCCCACCCTTCCTCCTCCACACCTTCCACCTTTCCCTTCCCCCCTCCTCCTTCAACAAATTTCTCAAAACTGTTGCGGGTCAGAATCCATCTCTCAAAATTCTGAAATGTTGTTTTTTTTAAATGGTAGAATTATCAAATGTTCTCAGAGTTAATTGAGCATTCATGTTTTTTCCTAAATTTTGATATCGGAAACATTATGCACTCTTCAAATAAATTATAGAGTTTAAGTTGTACTTCATGTGAAATTAGTTGGTTTTTGAGTCATTATAATTGAAGTCCATCCTGTGCACTGCTTCAGTATGTTGCAATGTCAGAGGAATTTAATCTTATTATACAAGAAGCTGTCGTATCAGTTCATATTTTTTCAGTTGGTTGTGGTGGTTTATGGTGGAGGTGGGCAGAGGGTGGTGGAAAAAGTTGGAGTTAGAATAGGGTTACTTCCATAATGTGTTGCCTCTTTTCTGACACCCTGAAACCTTGTTGCCTTAAACTGTTCTTCTTCAAGAATTTGTGTTAGTGGTTGCAATTACATTTGTGAGAAATATATGAAAAGAATATTATTGAATTGTGTTGTAAATTGTTACATTGAGACCCTATTTATAGACACTACATGAGAATCCTTTTCCAACTAGGATTCCTATTCTTATTCCTATTCCTATTCCTATTCCTATTCCTATTCTAAGTAGGAAATACTTATGTCTATTCTAACACTCCCCCTCAAGCTGGTGCATATAAATCATATGTACCTAGCTTGTCACAGATGTAATTAATACGAGAACATGTGAGGGATTTGGTGAAGATATCTGCAAGCTGATCATTTGACTTCACAAATTTCGTAACAATATCTCCCGAGAGTGTCGTGACAATCAATCTCAATGTGCTTAGTCCTTTCATGAAACACTGGATTTGATGCGATATGAAGAGCCGCTTGGTTATCACACACAAGTTCCATCTGATCAATTTTGCCAAATTTTAGTTCTCCCAGCAACTGTTTGATCCAAACTAGTTCACAAGTTGCTGTCGCCATTGCTCGATATTCTGATTCTGCACTCGATCGAGCAACCACATTTTGTTTCTTACTCTTCCACGACACCAAATTACCTCCTACTAAAACACAATATCCGGATGTCGAACGTCTGTCAGAGGGTGATCCTGCCCAATCAGCGTCTGTATATCCAATGATATGCTCATTGCCTTGATCCTCAAAGAGTAGTCCTTTACCGGGAGCTGACTTTATATATCGCAGAATACGAACAACTACTTCCCAATGACTATCACAAGGGGAAGTCATAAATTGACTTACAACACTCACAGGAAAAGAGATGTCAGGTCTAGTCATTGTGAGATAATTTAACTTTCCAACAAGCCGTCTATATCTTTCAGGATTACTAAGTGGCTCCCCCTGTCCTGGAAGGAGTTTAACATTTGGATCCATAGGAGTGTCAATAGGTCTACATCCCATCATTCCTGTCTCCTCAAGAATGTCTAAGGCATACTTGCGTTGAGAAATAACAATACCTGATTTAGACTGAGCAACCTCAATACCTAGAAAATACTTCAATCTGCCAAGGTCTTTAGTCTGGAAGTGCTTAAAGAGATGTTGCTTCAAATCGGTGATACCATCTTGATCATTACCGGTGATAACAATGTCATCAACGTAAACAACCAAATAGATACAACGACTTGGTGCAGAATGCCGATAAAACACAGAGTGATCAGCTCCACTACGAGTCATGCCAAACTCCTGAATAACTGTGCTGAACTTCCCAAACCAAGCTCGAGGAGATTGTTTCAGACCATAGAGTGACTTACGCAATCGACATACAAGACTACTAGACTCCCCCTGAGCAACAAAACCAGGTGGTTGCTCCATATAGACTTCTTCTGCAAGATCACCATGCAGAAAAGCATTCTTAATGTCCAACTGATGAAGAGGCCAATGACGAATGGCAGCCATAGATAGAAATAGATGAACAGATGCTATTTTAGCCACAGGAGCAAAAGTGTCACTATAATCTAGCCCAAATATCTGTGTATACCCTTTGGCAACAAGGCGAGCCTTAAGTCGATCAACCTGACCGTCTGGACCAATTTTGACTGCATAAACCCAACGACAACCAACAGTAGATTTACCTGCAGGAAGGGAGACAAGCTCCCAAGTACCACTCTTATGTAAAGCAGACATCTCATCAACCATAGCCTGCCTCCATCCAGGATGAGAAAGTGCTTCACCTGTAGTCTTAGGAATGGAAATAGAGGACAAAGACGATACAAAGGCATAATGGGGTGATGATAAACAATGATAACTTAAGAAGGTATAATGTGGGTTAGTATTTCGAGTGGATCGTATACCTTTTTGAAGTGCAAGCGGTTGGCTAGGAGGAGGCAAGTCCGCAGTAGGAGCAGGGTCCGGCGCATGACATGAATCATCTGGAACTAGGGTTGGACATGGACGACGATGATAGGTTAGTAGTGGTGGCACTACAACTGGAGATGTAGAAGTAACCGTAGATTCCTCAAAGGTTGGCACAGGTAAAACCTGAGGTATGGGTAAGACCATAGATACATCAGGATGATCAGAAGATGTATAGTAAGACTGAGACTCAAAAAATGTAACATTAGCAGACATAAGATATCGATGAAGATCATGTGAATAACAACAATACCCTTTTTGGACTCTAGAGTAACCAAGAAAGACACATTTGAGAGCAATAGGAGCTAATTTATCTTTTCCTGGGGCTAAGTTATGAACAAAGCATGTGCTCCCAAAGACACGAGTGGGGATAGGATAAAGATGTGACTGAGGAAACAATATGAAATGTGGAACCTGATTCTGAATAAAAGAAGAGGGCATTCTATTTATCAAATAACAAGACGTCAGAACTGCATCTCCCGAAAAACGCAGCGGAACATTGGATTCAAGGAGAAGAGTACGAGCGGTCTCAATAAGATGCCGATTTTTTCTTTCAGCTACACCATTTTGTTGAGGGGTGTATGGACAAGTAGTCTGGTGAATAATGCCTTGGTGAGTCATAAACTCCTGAAATTGGGAGGATAAGTATTCTAAGGCATTATCACTACGAAAAGTACGAATAGAAACACCAAATTGATTTTGTATTTCAGCAAAGAAACTTTTGAAAATAGAAAATAACTCAGAACGATCTTTCATTAAGAAAACCCAAGTACATCTTGAATAATCATCAATGAAACTAACAAAATAACGAAATCCTAAAGTGGAACTGACTCTACTAGGACCCCAAATATCAGAATGAACTAATGAAAAAATAGACTCTGAACGACCCTCAGTACTACGAGAAAACGTAGCACGAGTGTGTTTCCCAAGTTGACACGACTCACAATTTAATGTGGATAAACTAGACAAACTAGGCACCATCTTTTGCAGCTTGGATAGACTCGGATGTCCCAAACGTTTGTGAATTAGATCTGGGGAATCTGTAACGGAGCATGCTGTTAAGGAATTTGAAGAGGTAAGATAGTAAAGGCCTTGTGATTCATGTCCTGTTCCAATCATCTGTCCCGTACTGCGGTCCTGCATGAGAAAAAAATCATCGAAAAAAGTTATGCTACAATGTTGGGCTTTCGTTAAACGACTAACAGATGCTAGATTAAAAGGAGAACCAGGGACATAAAGAACAGAGTCTAGGGTGACAGAAGATAGGGGTTTGGCTTTTCCAACCCTTTTTGGTTTTGTTTGGATCCCATTGGCTAAAGTAATACATGGAAGAGATTGTGAATAAACAATATCGGATAAAAGTGATTTATTACCAGAGATATGATCAGAAGCCCCAGAGTCCATGACCCATGTTCCAAGAGTACTAGATTGCGACACACAAGCAAAAGAATTACCCGTAACAGATACATCAGGTTGTGCAACCGAAACTACTTGTGAAGACGTTTGCTTATTTGCACGATACTGAAGGAACTCATCATATTCTGTCTAAGCAATATGAGCATTATTGGATGGTTGATTAGGTTGAGCACCATATGCTACTGGTGGAGATGTCTGTTTACTTGCGCGATTTCGAAGGAATTCATTATATTCCTTTAGAACAATAGGATCATAACTGGGTGGTGGACCATGCAAAATATAACATATGTCATGAGTGTGTCCAGGCTTATGACAATGACTACACTTGGATCGAGGTTTCCCAAAACGCCCTCCCCCTCGCCGATTCTCCATAGACTGATATGTACGCTTTTCAACGATTTGAGATGCGAGAATAAAGGAGTCAACAGTGGGTGATGAAACTACTTTATGACTGGGAGGTGCCGCAAGACGAAGGAGACGAGAGAATAATTCATCGATTGTAGGAACTGTAGGACTAGCTAAAATCTGATCACGCACAGAATCATGATAAGGAGGAAGTCCAGCAAGAGTAAGAACTAGAAACAATGTTTGTCTGTGTTCTTGTTGTTGTTCCACATTCGTAGTAACTAGCATCAATGTGTTGAATTCCTCCATAACTGCCTGTACCTGTCCCAAGTAAGTAGACATATCGGATTCTTGTTTCTTTAAGTTGGTCAATCGAGATATCACATCATAGAATCGAGATATGTCATTAGTGTATAAAGCATGAGCCTTTTCCCAAACTGTATAACACGTCTGGAATGGGCGAAACAAGGGCATCAATTTGGAATCAATAGAACGCCATAGGAGACTACATAATTGAGCATCTACTTTCTCCCATTGTGCTTTGGCTTTTGCATCTTCCTCACTAGTCTTTGTCTTTACATCTACCACATAAGTCTTGTTCGTTAAGTGATCTTGGACACCTTGACCCTTGCACCACAGCTCTACCGAGGAAGCCCAAGATAAATAGTTTGAACTTCCCAATAAAAGTTCTGAAGTGATTATAGGACTAGAACTTCCAATCCCTATATTTTTAGAACCAAAAACATCACACCCAAAAGACATTATACTAAATTTGTCTTGGAAACAACAAAAAATAAAAAAACAGTATGGGCCTGCCGGAAACAGCCTGCCGGAAATAGCCTGTCGGAAACAGCCTGCACTAGCCGGAACCCTAATTCCGGCGATCGAATCTGGTCAAAGACAGTATGGGCCTGGTCGGAATGGCTGGACGACCCTAGCTGTCAAAAAAATCTCTCAAAAAAAGGTCAGAAAATGCCTCACCCGCCGGCGCGTGAGCCAGATCTTGCCGGAAACTGCCACCTCCGATAGGCGCGTGAGAGCGCGTGGGGTGATGTTTTCCGGTGGTTCTGGCTGGGGTTTGGTCGCGGGGGCTTTCCGAGCCTCGTGGTGGTGTTAATTTTCGCACAACACCCACAGAAAGAAAAAATAATAACAAAATCAAATCCAACAGTCACCGGAAATTGACATAGACAAAAGGTGACTTGTTCGTTCTCACCAATGCTCTGATACCATGTGAGAAATATATGAAAAGAATATTATTGAATTGTGTTGTAAGTTGTTACATTGAGACCCTATTTATAGACACTACATTAGAATCCTTTTCCAACTAGGATTCCTATTCTTATTCCTATTCCTATTCCTATTCTAAGTAGGAAATACTTATGTCTATTCTAACAACATTGCTATCCTATCCCCTTACTTACCCCCTCCACCCAAAAATAAATTTTAAAAAACCCAAAAACAATTGCCATCTTCTAATATTGGCCCAATTGGATCATGAGCACCTTATGAATCAGAGCGAATGTTGTTTATGGAGATCCCCCTTATCCCCTTATTTATTTGTTATGGTTATGGAAGTTTTTTAAGTTTGATGCTCAAAACAACTAAAAAAGTGGTGTGGCCTAGTGGTCAATGAAATGAGTCGAGAACCATGAGGTCTCAGGTTCAAATATCAGCAAATACAAAAGCACTTGGTGATTTCTTCTCATCTGTTGTATATCCTCAGTAAATAGAGTTACCTTATACTTGTTGCTAGTGAGAGGGGAAAAATATCCCAGGGAGTTAGTCGAGGTGCGCACAAGCTGACCCAGCGACCACGGTTATCAAAAAAGAAAAGAGAGCAGAAAGATTGGGGTGGATCACTGGCTTTAAGGTTGAAGGAAATGGTGAAAAAAAGGTGGCCATCTCTCATATTTGGCATGCTGATGACACACTGTTAGTGGGTGAGGAAAAGAAGGAACGGTTTCTTTTGTCAAAGGGATTTTTTTGCCTTTGAAACTGTCACGGGTTTGGAAGCTTACCTCGCGAAGAGTCACCTGTTTAGTGTTGATATTGATGTTAATATTGAAGAGTTGGCTGAAATTGTGATGTAACGTTGAGAAATTTCTTGTTGTATATTTGGGACTTCCTCTGAGTGTTGAAAACAATGATCAAATGATAGTCAATGAGTTCTAGACATGTGCGAAGAAACTGATCCCCTGGGAAAAATAGTATTTATCTTTAGGTGGAAGGCGCACTCTAATCAACATAAGAAAGAGGGGATTGATAAAAAATCTCATCCTTTCCTGGAAGGCTGATGTGATTTGTTTTCAAGAATCTAAAATGGAGGGGGATATCAAGGAAATAGTAAGAGATTTATGGGGGATTAGATGGGTCAATTATACTCAACTGGAGGCAAGTGGTATTAGGGGAGGGATTATCCTAATGTGGGACAACAGAGTTTGGGAAGGGGAGATCAGCAGTATAGGCTCTTACTCTGTAACCTGTAATCTACAGTGATTACAGGTAAGAATCAGGACTTCTCTTGGTATCTTACTGGAGTATATGCATCAAATGACATAATGGAAAGGGAAGAGGCATGGTGGGAAATAGCATCAGCTAGGGGTCTCTGATTTCAGGTCCATGGGTTGTCTCTAGAGATTTCAACACGGTTAGACATCCATCAGAAAAGAAGAACTGCAACAGAATTAACAAATCAATCACAGACTTCTCCGAATTCATTGAAGACAAGGAGTTGATAGACTTGGATTTAACATGTGGTCAATTCACCTGGAAACAGGGGATAGACAGGCAGCTGCTGCTAGACTAGATAGATTCCTAGTTTCCGAAGGATGGGACACACATTTAGGAATATAAGACAACTCATTATTCTTAGAGTGACCTCAGATCACACAACGCTGATGCTACAAAGATTTTGGTGGGACCCTTTCCACTGCACAGGAAGGCCTGACTATATCTTGGCTTTCAAACTGAAAGTTATGAAGGAGAAATTGAAGGAATGGAGTAAAATAGTCAAGGGTTATATGGAATTACAGAAACAGAACATACCAAACCAGTTAGCATAATTGGAGGAGATCCAAGAACAGAGGATTTTGACAGAAGAAGAAATAACCAAGAGGCTAGCTTTATCAATGGAATTTGAAGATATTGATAGGCATGAGGAGACTGCTTGGAGGCAAAGATCCTGGGCACTATAGGGCTAAAACAAGGAAATAGAAATACCAATTTTTTCACAGGACAACTAATGCACAAAGGAGAATAAATACCATTGATAAACTAATAGGAAGAGGAGAAACTTTGACGGACCCAATCAACATCAAGAAAGAAATAATCTCTTTCTATGAGTTCTCTACTCAGAGACAGGAATGGAGACCACACTTTGATAGGAGGAACTGTCCCATGGTCAGTGCAAAAGACAACCTGATGTTGATGGCCCCCTTTGAACCACAACAGATTCTGGACTGTGTCAAATTATATGAGAGACAAAGCTCTAGGACCAGATGGTTATACTCTGGCTTCTTCCCACCAATGTTGGGCAATGATTAGTTCAGATGTAGTAGCTGTAGTACAAAACTTTTCATAATGTAGGTTTCTTTCAGAAGAGATATAATGCTATATTTGTAGCTCAATTCCAAAGAATGTGGGTGCTATTGAATTAACTGATTCCAGGCCAATCAACTTGATTGTGAGTGTCTACAAGATCATTTCCATAATCTCAGCAGAAAGCTTGAAAAAAGCAACCCACAACTTGGTGCCAACAGATGGCCTTCATCAAAGGAAGACAAATCATGGATGCTACTATGATGGCAAATGAATGTGTTGAAGGAATGTAGAGGAGCAATTTGCCAGAAATCCTATGCAAACTAGATATCCAGAAAACTTTTGACCATCTTAACTGGAACTACCGTCTTGAACTGTTGCAGAAGATGGGCTTTGGTTCCAAGTGGATAAGGTGGATCAAGCATTGAATCAACACAGTCAAATTCTCAGTATTGGTCAACAGAGCCCCTACTGGTTTCTTCTCTTCCTACATAGGCTTGAGACGAGGAGATCCTCGTCTCCTTTCCTCTTAATCCTAGCTATGGAAGGCCTAAGCAATATGATATAGACTGCAAAATTAAATGGATGGGTCAAAGGTTCCCAAGCAATTCCCAGTACAATGAATGACTTAGAAATCATCCACCTGCAGTATGCTGATGACACCCTGGTTTTCTGTGAGGCTTCCAAAGAACAAATTCTATTATTGAGAGTGATTGTCATCCTTTCTGAATCCATATATGTTTACACATTATTTGGAAAAAGAGCTACATTTATCGTATCAATGAAGTGGCGGATATTCAATCCTTGGCTGATATTTTAGGAGAGACATGAACTCTTCCTACTAAATACCGGGGTATGCCTCTTGGTGCAAAGAGAAAATATGAGAGGTATGGAATGAGGTGTAGAAAAATGTGAAAGAAGACTAACCAACTGGAGAATTCAATATATCTCTATGGGAGGAAGATTGACTTTGAACAACAACATGCTTGATGCTTTTCCCACATATATGATGCCTATCTTTCCTGCCCCTATCTATGTGATAGAAAAGATAGATGCCTTAAGGAGGAATTTCTTCTGGCAAGACAATGATGACAAGAAGAAAATCCATCTTGGGTAACTTTGACAAAAAACAAGAAGAAAGGGGGAATGGGAATCAGGAACATGTTGATGCACAATAGACGTCTGATTATGAAGTGGTTGTGGAGATTTAATACAGATGACAACCAGCTTTGGAAACAAGTTACTGAAGTTAAATATGGAAAAGAGGGGTTATGGAGAACAAAGGTAGTGACTACTCCATATGGATGCAACATCTGGAAATCTATCCGAAACCTTTGGCCAATTTTCCAACAAAGATAGGCTTCAA
Source organism: Solanum bulbocastanum (assembly GCA_037074985.1). Classification (NCBI taxonomy): domain Eukaryota; kingdom Viridiplantae; phylum Streptophyta; class Magnoliopsida; order Solanales; family Solanaceae; genus Solanum; species Solanum bulbocastanum. The sequence continues at coordinate 34,005,924 of CM073604.1, forward strand.
AATTGGGGATGGAATGAAAATTTCCTGTTGGAATGACACTTTTGGATTGGAGAAAACACACCCAATCATCTCTTTCCAGAATTATACAGCTTTTGTCAACAAGCATCAATAGCTGACATGTGGACAGGCATGGGCTAAAGACTTCCTTGACCCTGGGAATATAAGAAATCGAAGTATATAAGGATTCGACGCTTATCATCTGCCAAACTCAAAAGAAATGAAAAAGGGGCAAGTATTGAGTCTCAGATTTAGAAGAACTTTAGAATAATTGAGAGATGGAAAAGATGGCAGATTTCCTCCACATTCTATCTCAGTTAAATGGTTTTTCAGAAGAGGTGGATAGCTTAGTTGGACATTGTCACAGCAAAAGGGAAGTTTTCTGTAAAGTCTGCTTACAGAGATCTCACTAGCTCCAACAATCAAGTGGGTTGTTCGCTATGGAAGATGAGCTGGTAGTGAAAATTCCTTAGGATGTTGCTTGTTTCACATGGCTTTTTACTACAGAAAAGGTTCTGACAAATCAAATACTTGAGCAAGAGAGGAATGCAACTATGCTCAGATGCTATCTTTGTAATGAACAAGTAGAGACAATTAACCACCTTTTTTTTTTGCACTGTAAATGGACATATCAACTATGGAAGATTTTGATCAACTTGAGGAAAATTTAGTGGGTGATGCCAAGAAGAATAAAGGAAGTGCTAAACTGTTGGAACAGTGATGGCAATGCAGCTAACAGGGAGCAGAGATAGATAGATCGTCTCAGCTTTATATTGTGGTCAGTTTTGACAAAGAGAAATCAGAGATGTTTTGAGGGAAAACATTGTGACACCCAGAAGATCATGATGAATTGCCTAGCCCTCTATTATTTTTGGTATAAACAGAAATTGTTAATACAAACTGAAGATATTTTTGATGTTCACAGTTGATAAGTATTTTAACAGATAGGATCCTTTTGTAATCGGCCTACTATTTTGGGGGACTAACAATTTTATGGTATAGCATACCTGTTGATATTAACTTTTACCTTTATGAAAAATTTTACCAATTCAAAAATATCATCTGAATGATCATGATGCAATACGACGAGCATATATTCAAAAGTCTTTTCCAACCTCGAAATCACAAGTTTCTTCAATGATGAGCGTTTGAGTAACTATTTGGTATTTTATAGAAAAAGAACATTTTTTTCATATTTCCAGTGAGTTTATTATGGACTCGTCTTAAAAAATGAGAACTCTGAGGAGAGGCGTAGTAGTACAATAACAACAAACAACATACCCAGTGAAATTCCACAAGGTTTGAGGAGGGTAGAATGTATGCTAACCTTACCACTACCTTGTGGAGGTAGAGATACTCTTTTCGAAAGACCCTCGGCTCAAGTGCAACAAATCCCGGTATAAAGGAGACAATGAAGATCGAGGGGAATTTGGCAAATAACAAGGAAATAATGCAAAAGTCTCCAGCGAGGAGCCAAAACAACAATTAAATCATGTGATAATCCAAACTCCATAAACAACATATTAGGGTAGATTATTAAGAAAACAACAATAAACAGTGATAAAAATAAAAATAAAACAAAAGAAGTACAATAATACAACTAGTACCATTGCAAACACCAACCACCCTATGCAAGACAGCATTACACTACCTACTAACTTTCTACCCTAATACGTACCCTCCACACCCTCTTATTGTAGGATCATATCCTCGGTAACATGAAGTTGCATTATATGATGTCTTTCACCTCTCCCAATAGTTCTTCGGCCTACGTCTACCTCTCTTTGTTCCTGTGAGAAATATAGGAAAAGAATATTATTGAATTGTTGTTGTGTCTACATTATTGCATTGATATTTATAGACACTAGAATACAATCCTTTATCAAGTAGGATACTATTTACTATTCCTATTCCTATTTGTATTCCTATTCCTATTCTAAATAGGATTGTATAAATCTATTCTTATTCTAATAGGATTGTGTAAACCTATTCCTATTCTAACACTCCCCCTCAAGCTAGTGCATACAATTCATGTACCTAGCTTGTTACATATGTAATTAATACGAGGACCAATGAGAGGCTTGGTGAGATATCTGCAAGTTGATCAGTCGACTTCACAAAATTGACAGTCAATCTCAATGTGTTTAATCTTCTCATGAAATTCTGAATTTGATGCATAATGCCGATAAAACACAGAGTGATAAAATTACAGTGTTGAACTTTCCAAACCAAACTTGCAAAGACTGTTTCAGACCATAGAGTGACTTACACAATCGACATACAAAGCTACTAAACTCCCCCTGAGCAACAAAGTGTTCAAAATCTAGTATAAAGTATATCGATCATGTTGCAATCAATAGATGAGTCGATATTAAACAAGAAAGTTACCCAAAAATTGGTCGGAACATGCGCATACGCCGGAGTATTAGATTTGATGGCTGAAAGTGGTCACAATCTAACAAATAATATTATATGGGTAGGGCTGGAATGATGTCACAACCTAACTAGAAAATAGAAATTATATAGGATAGTTCGAATTGATGGAACGACCTCATTGAAAAATAGAAATAATATGGGTAGAATCGGAATGATGGCACGACCCTACTGAAAAAGAAAAAATTATACAAGTAGGGTTGGAATGATGGCACAACCCTACGCAAATCAGATTTGAGGAGTCATCGGAAAGACGAATGAAACTATGCAAATCATATCTGAGTCACTGAAAAGACACATGATGCTATGCAACTCAGATATGAGAAAGTAGTTGAGAAAAATCCACGGTACTACACAAATTAAATATGAAAGTTAGTCCGGAGAGATGCACGGTGCTATGCAAATCAGATATGCAAAAAAAGGTAGTCACCGAAAAGATGGCACGGTGCTACACAAACTAAATATGAAAAAATAGTCACTGGAATGATGGCACAGTGTACACAAATTAAATATGAAAAAATAGTCACCGGAAAGATGGCACGGTGCTACACAAATTAAATATGAAAAAGTAGTCACCGTAAAGATGGAACGGTACTACACAAAGTATATATAAGAAAGTAGTCACCGGAATGATGGCACGGTGCTACACAAATTAGATATGCGAAAATAGTCACATGAAAGATACATGGTGGCCCAACTTTTGCTAACATAATCATTGGCCAGACGGGCAGCATATATGGGTGCCACCCGCGGGTAGCGAAAGCTCTTTGATTTTCTACCAAGATCATAGAGGCTCTAATACCATGTGAGAAATATAGAAAAAGAATATTATTGAATTGTTGTTGCGTCTACATTATTACATTGTTATTTATAGACACTAGAATACAATCCTTTATCAAGTAGGATACTTTTACTATTCCTATTCCTATTTGTATTTCTATTTCTATTTTAAATAGGATTGTATAAACCTATTCCTATTCTAATAGGATTGTGTAAACCTATTCCTATTCTAACAGTTCCCTCTATAACCAACCTCTTGTACATTCTCATTGGTGCGTCTATACATTTCCTCTTCACATGTCCAAACCATCTCAGTCTCGCTTCTCTCATTTTATCCACCACGGCGGCCCATCCCACCTTATTTCGGATATCCTCATTTCTAATTTTATCACTCTTAGTATTAGGGGTGGGCGTTTGGTTCTTCAGTTCGGTTTTTTGATCTTCTATTTTAGAAAAGTGTGCACCATATACCAAACCAAACTAATTTGGTTCAATTCGGTTTAGTTAGGTGTTTTTAAATTGGTTTTTCGGTTCGAATGAAAAATAAAATGAGGACAAGGTCAAAGTATAAGATAATTAAAATTTAAAAGTATGTTAAGAAATCATGTGTCTCGTCATGGAACACTTATTGTGCTAACTAAAAGACTATTTATCTTTGTCAAGAACATTGTGCCTCCAACTACTTCTCGAGAAAAACAAGGACAAAGACGGGTTTCTTTACATAATGTACATTGATAAAAATATGTTTTGGTTACTCTTGGGAACTAATATTTGAAGTTAACTATTGAATTATACATTTGTTGCTATTTTGATTTGTTAATGAATGATTTAATTGTTAATTGACTTCTTATTTTTAGTTAAGAGAATGCCCATAATATATATATATATATATATATATATATTATTATTATTATTATTCAGTTCTTCGGTGCAACGAAGTTCTGAGACCCTTACACCGAACATCGAACCTGTGAAATATGGCACCTGGGCCTAACTCAACCTCAAAAGCTAGCTCATGAGGGGAGGTTTGTTCAAGTCCATATAAGGAGATCAAATTCCCATCCTTCTACCAATGTGGGACTTCTTAACACTCCCCCACACGCCCAGACCTCAACTAGAGCGTGACCACTTCTAAATGGGGGCCCAACATCGATGAACAATAAATTGGGATGGGCTTGGCTCTGATACCATGTGAGCTGTACTCCGATTGCTAGTACACGGTGGTCGACCATACAATTTCCAACAAGATTGTCGAGTATGGTCTGGCATGTTGCAATAGGGTCTAGAGTTCCTACTGTTCCCCTTTGATGGACATTTAGTTCCTGTGGATTTTCATTTTTCACAGCTAATACAGATGTCTCAACGTTATTGGTCTCAATTGTTTCTGAACCAATACGCAATGATCGAGCTGAAACATCGATTAAGGAAGGATTTGAGGAACTTTCCAAGATTTGATCTTTTATCGGTGCCAGATCAGATATAAGTCCTTTCAGTGCTAAAACCATAAAGAACTTATCTCTTTGTTGCTCCTGTGTGGTGACACTTTCAGAGAGTGGCATGAGAGAATCGAATTGATCTTTCAAGGTATCTATCTGTCCTAAATAACTTGCTATATCTTTATTATTCTGCTAAAGTTGGACCAAGTCTGAGACAACCTTGTATATACGCTATGTGCCATTCGTATACAAAGTCTTAGCTTTAGTCCAAACTTTATAGCAAGTTTTGCAAGATTGAAATAGATTGAGTAATTTAGGATCCAAAGAGTTCCATAAAAGATTACATAATTGAGCATCAATTCGAGTCCACTTAGTCCTTTCACTAGCAACAATATCACTTGTATTTTTAACTAAATGATCCTCATATCCTTGTCCCATAAACCACATCTCAACAGATGAAGACCACGGTGTGTAATTATTACTACCTTCCAACTTCACAGTAGTAATAACAGGAGAACTTGAAATAGAGGAAAACATTGATCTGATATCACCTGAAGATTCAATTTTTTTCTGAGACATCAATTAGAGATTCACCTTTCTCTGACATTATGGCTTCAACAACTAGATGAAATACAAAAAAAAGGTGATTGGTGAAAAGAACGCGAAACAGAAAAAGAGAAGAATACAGTTCCTCTTTATGACTGAGATCTGGTTGAGACCTTTTCTGATCAGAACTGAACCAGAAATTTACCAGAAAAAGAAGAAGAATGAAACAGGAATGACTGGAGATCTGGTTGAGACCTTTTTCAGATTGGAACTGAACCAAAAATCTGCCGAAAAAAGAAGACGACAGAAACAGCCTATGAAGTGACCCTTTTTGCTGGAAAACTATTCCGGTTGCCAAAGATTATAGGAGACGTGATGGGTAAGACTAGAATGAATGATTGACCCTCACAACTTGGAATGAAAGTTTGAGATGGCAGAAAAAATCTGTCGAAGTGGCTTCTAGTAAAAGAAGATGTCGGAATAGTCATCGGAAGATCTAACGGGATAGTTACCGAAAAGGCAACTTGAGACTCAACAAAAACAGCAGAGGCAAAGAACTGAACTTTTGCAAAAATAACACCGACACCGAACCGAAAAAGTGAAGAACCAAATTAGTTCGGTTCGGTTCGATTTTTCGGTACTTATGCCCACCCATACCTAGTATGGCCACACATCCACTGACCAAACATCCACCGCAACATTCTCATCTCCACAACATGCATCTCTTGGAAATGGGAGTTCTTGACTAGCCAACATTCAGTCCCATACAAAAATGTTGGTTGAACCACCACGCTACAATACTTACCTTTGAGTTCTAGCGGTTCCCTTTTACCACACAATATCATCGTCGATGTCTTGCTCCCTTGAAGTATAGATCCAAGATACTTGAATCTATCTCACTTGGGGATATTTTGTGTGAGCAAGCCTCGCTTCCATGCTTACCTCATGTGCATCACATCATTGAATTTGCACTCCACATATTTTGTCTTGGTCCGGCTCAACCTCAACCCTTTAGCCTCCAAAGTATGTCCCCACACCTCTAACTTAACATTAACTCCAGAGGTGTAGTAGTGTACTTGAATTTATTTTTCTAAAATATGGCATTGTTATATTAATTTATTCACTTCTTTAAATGTCGACAGTGCTTATGGAAAATCATGTGTACGTCACTGGAAGATAATTCTAGGTTCTTGCAAGTTGTCACATTTTACGGAGTGCTATATATTTGGAGTGTATGTTAAGCTTAAAAAATTTTATTGTTAAGATTTCACAGCATGATATTTACATTATCTTTTGGCATTTTATAGAGAAATCTATAGAGGTTGATCAACCTAAATATGGAGATTGCCGGAATATATTGCGTTCTGGTCCTGCATCATCTCTTCGAGTCAATATTCGAGCAGTAAGTTAAGGTTCTCCCACACCTCACTCTCAACTCTGTGAATGACATTTTCACGGTTGAAAATTATCCATTTCTGTACAGTTTTTTTCGAACTTAGGAATGTATGAAGCTGATTTACTTGGTTTAGACTTGTGAATGTTCCATTCTGGTCTTGGAGCACACTATACATCCTAAGGATGAGTGATAATTAGGGATGTTAAATGATTTTAAACATTTTGAGACAATTTTTGATCTCGTAGGCAGTATAGGAGGAGCTTGAAAAGATTTAAAGAGAAAAAAACAAGAATTTCTTCATTTATCTGCAAGTGCTCTGCTATGCCATATCTGCTGGACGGTGCTAATATGAACATTTGATATCATTTAGAAGTCCAAGCGAAATATTCAAATTAGAGAGTCAGTTAACAAAATACCATTGCAAGTAGCATTCTTGACAGGTTATCATGGCATTGCACTAAAAAAGAAAAAGCTCCAAAGTTTTAAAATTATCTTGTTGCTTGGTTTGAAAATGGCATTGCACTGAAGTTATATATTTGTTCACATGTTTGACTAATTCTAGGGAGTTCTTTTTTCTTTTCATTTAGTTGTGTAGTTTGTAATTTCTTTTTTTTAACTAGTCTATTGGTTGTTGTACAGAGAAATACTTAGGCTTCTTCCTACTACAAATAGATGATCAACTCTGAAAAAATTCTCTTATCTTCTCATTCAATTTCAGGTAGCACATTACGCAGCTGATGGTGGCAATGGTAAATCGGCTTTCAGTGATGTTGATCAGTGTCTGAGGTACTATGTCGTATATTCACCTGTCAATCTGAACAATGCTGTTTAAATATAACGTAACACAGTAACATTATAGCTATGCAGTTAAGGATGTGTATTAAAATTTGCAGTACCTGTACAGGATGATCAGTCTATTGGCTAGATGTTAAGAAAATTTTAGAATGTCTTTGGAACACTGATTATTTCTCTAGGTCTTCCTCTCAGAGAGAGTTTCATAATTGATTTTGTTCCTGTAAGCTTCCTGACTTATTTTCTTGAGCAAGGTTGGCTGCAAAAGATCATGTCACGAATATGATATTATTATTCTACACTGCCAGATGGAACACCTTCAAATTGATGACGAGAGGAGCATGCTTTTAGTATATACATCAGTAAACAAAAGGGACCAATTTTAACCAAAATGCAAATTGAACCATCATTGCATGTCAACTTGTATTTTTACTCACGCGTGATGTTATTTGTGTTTTTATTCTTTCATGCAGTGCATTGGAAGGACTTGACTCGTTGCTTTTGCGTGCATCAAGAAAGGATCCAGGGGCCTCAATTGACTCAATGAAAGCACAAATTGTTACTGCCTTAAATGCATTGGACAGGTCATACTTCTATCATTCTGCCTTGGTGATAACCAATCAATCAATATCGTCCCTATATTTTTCTTCTCTATCCAAATAATAATGTCTTTCAACCTTGGTGGTTCTTTAAATATCAATTATCCTGGCATAGTTATCCAGTTTAATCTGAACGAGTTATGGCTTTTGCCTAGTAGTTAAATATGGATTATTTTTTTCCCTTTTCTTTCTTCAGTCTTCTTAAAACCGTCCCAGCTGATGTGCTTGAAAAGGGAAAGTCTGTAGCTGATTCATATTTTTTTGCTGGTGAGGAAGACGTAGCACCTGAGAGACTGGACCCTGAGCTGAAGCAACTGGAATCTATACTGTAGATACGAAGCGTCTTTATTGACCAGGTCAATGTTTTTGTATTGCTCGAGTTGATGGGCAGAGAGGGTTGCTCTTTACTCTCTTAATCGATGCAGGTCATTCAAAGTATGTAATTAGTTTTGTTTTATATCTCTATTGAATCGCTTCTAACACACTCGTTAACTCTGAATTACCCATAAACATGGGCGAATGCACATTAACTCAACTTATTCGTTGAGTTTAGAAAATTGATTCTATCGAAAGGAACATAAACATCAGGCAAAAAATGAGATTACAGTTCTAAATTTACAGACGAGCCTTGTTAGGCCACTTGGTCCTTTGAAGAGAGAAATTGAACTATGAACAAAATGAGATCAGTTTTTACATCTTTTAGTGCAAGAACGAAATAAGGGATTAACACCAATACTCTTATAACTGAGAACCCAAAAGTCATGTGCATGTATTGACAGGACTTCATTGATAGCTTACACCGAAAGCAATTGAAGACAGGACCAAGATTTGAAAGCTTCTATAATACACACAAGACATTAAGAGCATGTTTGTTGTTTGGAGGTCAAAAATATTCTTTTTGAAAAATCAAGTGTTTTGATAAATCTTTAAAATTGTTTTTAAATGAAAGCAGAAGTAGTTTTTCCACGATTGGAAAAAGCTAAAAATATCTACTTCTTAAAAAAGCAAAATCAAAAGTGGAAGTTTTATTTTTGAAGACTAAAATTCCATATATACATATTTACCAATATGACTGTTATTAATTATTAATTAATTAACATATCTTATAAGTTTTGTTAAGTTTCATTCAAGAATTTTATATTTTGTTTTTATATAATATTTTTTTATTTTATGTTTATATATTATTATTTTATTTTATATATTACTCCTATTATTTTACAGAATTAGAAATAAAGGTAACAACAATATTTTTATAGGATAAAAAATACGAAGGAAATTATTTATTTTTGTGACGAATTTTTTCGTATGTAGTGATTTAATTTATGGAATGATTTTTAAATTTATTTTTCTTGATATTTTTAATTATATGTATGTTAATATTATATTATAATATTTTATGTATGTTTGTATATTGATTGAAAATTTAAATATGTTCATTTTAATTTAATTAAACGTTTTGTAAAAGGATATTTAAAATAGTTTCTCAATAAAATAATTTTAATATTAAAAGTACATTGATACTTGCCCTTTTTCGTAATTTGATTGTCAAAAAACATTTTATAAAAAAAAATAGTCAAATACAATTTGCTTATCAAAAGCATTTTTCAAATGAATTAGTCAAAACACACATTGCTTTTTTTTTCATAACACATTTTTCTAAAAAGCTATTTTTTTTAAAAAAAAAAGTGCTTCTAGAAATAAACAGTTCTTAGCAACAATGTCAAACAAACTTTTGTAATTAATATGCTGCAAGTGAAATAAAATAATTTATAATTCATGATATCTAAATAATGAACATGCTTCAATACGAACAATTATTATGCTTTTATAAAGTAATTGTATTAAACATAGTGAGAATGCAAATTGAGTTTTCGTAAATCATATTTATTAGTATGTTAACAAGTTTATAAAGCTAAAAACATTAAAATGGTTATTGCAAAATAGACACATTGAAAATTATCTAACTTACATATTAATAGTAGGTTTCAGTTCGACGATACACGTTAAAATAATATCTGAATACTAAATTTTAGGCATAGCAAAGATTATGACTGTAAACTTTCTTTACAATGAAATTTGTAACTATTGTCAATTAACTCAACAATTAATTTCTATAAGCATGGTTTCTAATATAAACAAATACAACTTTGAAACAATAAATGAACCCAAATTGCACATAATCCCATCCCATTTAAACAATCCAAAATTATTTTTATTTAGAGAGAGTTAATACAAATGATTACAAACCATAAAATCATATATAAGAGATCCCTAGGTCCGCCTACGTGGCATCACCACAAATCAAGATTCCTTTTAATCTATTTATTTTCAAAACTAGTTTTTCCCTTTCATGAAAAGTTGTGTCTTTTATGGAAAGTTATGACTTTTATGAAAAGTTGCAACTTTTATGAAGAGTTGCGACTTTTATGAAAAGTTGTGACTTTTATGAAAGGTTGTGACATTCTCAAAGGATTGCAACTTTTCCAAAGAGTTGTGACATTTCTGGTAAGACACAATAAATATTTATTCATACTACCCTTTGTTGTCTATAAATAGAGGGATTCCTCTCATTTCAAAACAATGAAAATTTTGAAATTCTTCTTCTTTTGCATAATTAAATATTCGTGTACTTCGCTCCTGTTGAGTGGCTCACTATACTATTGTTTTTGTATCAATACACTAGTGAATAGAATCATTCTATTTTGAGAGGATCTATTCCTTTAAACCTGGGGTACTAGAGGGGAATAATTTTCTTAAGGGGACACTATGCACTCAGTGGGCTCGATTTTTTCCTTTCTGTTTCATCCTATTGTTACAGATCCTGGTATTTTTTTTACGGACATTAATTTATGCTTACGTTATTAAATTGGTGTTTTTGAGTACATGTTTTAAACTTTGTTGTTTATTTATCTGCAAAGTTATTGTTATGAGTATTTGTTAGTACATATTAAATAACACATGTTAATTAAGTATTCACGCACGTCTTTTTTACTGAAATTGTTGAAGGTACAATAAAAAAAATTACTACCATCTCTTGAAGATAAAATTCAAATTTGGTATGCCATTGTAAGGACATAAATAGGTTAAAAAATTTATCGCACCTTGATGTGCGAAGTGACCAAGAAAAGAAGACAAAAATTAATAAACTTTTGACATGGATTTAAGGATGTGCCGTATGACCTATAGAGGAATATGACTAGACTTGAGTCTCTTTTAATCCCAAAGACATACATAACTACACAATAAATTAATTGCTCATATTAAATATGAAGTATGGACAGATTCTCAAGTTTACTGCAAGTTGTAAATACTTTTCTTGAAGTAATAGTTGTGTTCTCAACACTATGATTGGAATAGAAGTGTAGTTTCAAATTGAACTTCATCACTGTGGTATGTTATTTTTTAAAAAACACCCAAACAAACTGAATAGTTTTTTTATGATGTACATCTTTTACTTTCAGTTTTTATTATTAATTTAATTAATATTGTTATAAATTCATTGAACTAAATGGATTGTCCATTGAGTTTATCCATAAACTTATATTTATCATTTATGTGTATTCCCTAGGTTCTATGAACCTTTTTGGATAAGAATGTATCTATTTATTATGATACTTAATATGGTGACTTTTGGAATGATTTCTCAACCTATAAATAAGGTTGTTCATTCACCATTGTAAATTACACACATGAAACATGAAGACATTTGAATAAGATGATCTCTACATTCTACTCCCCATATATCTTTGTCTATATTTCTTGTAGTATATTATTCACATTTTACAACACGTTATCAGCACGAGACTCAAGCCAATTGAGATTGGGTTTTAGTTTTTCTTTAGCTCATGTTTTGGTTGATCTTGTTATGAGAATCAAGAAGGAAAAATGATAACTACTGGAATCTAGGTATAATATGCATAAAAGCAAGTATGTATTTTTTAGAATCTTTTTATGATTTAGAATAGAATAGTGTTCGATCACTAACATTGACCAGGAACCAAAGACATGTACTACTACTGGTTGAATATGACAGGCTCTACAAAACTCCTTAAATGGAAGAAGGTATAAAGTTTTAGTAGCATGAATTTAAATATTATTTTGATTATTCTGAAAGATTCAAAGGGTGAGTCATGTTGTACTTCGGTCTATTATATCATTGGTTAAGGGTAAGACGATGGATTCAAGTCCTATCGCATCAAAAAGGTAAGACATCAGGTAAAGTCTGGATGCACCATAATGAAAAATGTTTGAGGGTAAGACGGTAGATTCATTTATATCGCACCAAGAGGGTAAGTCATCAATTTGAGTTTTGATGCACCATGATGATAAGGATTGGGTTCGAGTCTCGTAGAATCATGGCCTAACACGCCTTATATGGGTAAGACATTGAGTTTGAGTCAATGCACCATAGCGATGATATAATGATGACCAAGGCTTTGATGAAAAGCCATGAAATTTTTCCCATTGAATTTGCTCCATTCCCTAAGGCGAATGTGGTAACAGTACTTGATAAGTTTAAAATCCGCTCAATTGCTCCATTCTATCATATGAATGTGATAGTAGTGAATAGTGAGTATGAAAGAAGACAAGTGATTGAATATATGAATAAGGGCGTTGAGGAACATAATTATAATAGTTATCATTGGGGTAAATTATAAAAGTAAATGGTCCTTCAAAATGTGAAGGCAATTCTTATCATCATAATGGTATGAAAGTTCATTGGACCTGTGGTTGTTGTGCAACCTAATAATATAAAAATCCTCCATAAAGAAAGGAAGACAAAGTGGTGGTACACTTGACCTTTCAAAGTGATGTTGAGGTGGGTCATGCAAAAATGATGAATTTCAAAGACATGACAATGTGCGTATAATGAAAATTTATAAAGCACATATAAATGATTAGTTCATTCCTTAAAGAGAATGTGGCTTGTGATATGCAACGTGAATGCTCGATCATTCAAAAAGAGAATGGATCGAGATGTGATAAATCATTATGGGTTGGATATGTGCCACTAATCACCTCTAGGGGAGGTTTGAGAAAAATGATATATGACGCAACTCACCTCTATGGGAGGTTTGAGAAAAATAAAGACCAGTTGGCATAACCGATTGGCCATTCTGGTTCAAATGTGATGCAAAAGTAACTAAGAATTCATGTGGCTTTATGATGAAGAAATAAAAGATTCTTCAAGAATTCTCGTGTTGCTTGTTCTCATGATAAAATGATCATTGTATCATTATACCAATTAAGGTTGAGATTGTATTTTCTGATTTTTTGGAACATATAAAAAACTGAATATGGGCTTGTTCACCTGTCATGTGGATTGTTTGCAACTATATGATAAATGCATTTATGGAATGGTCACCTGTGCTTTGTTGTCAACTTACAAATTGATTTTTGTAAGGTTGTTTGCTCTTATTGTTAAATTAAGAGCACAGTTCCAAACTATGAAATTATATTGATAATGCTGGTTGGTTTAGCAAAAATTGTGTGCCTCCAATTATAGCTAAACCTTGGGTATGAGAATGAAACTCCCAAATAAAATTTGGTATGAGATGAGTTTATTTAACATGTAGCGACACATGTATGTGTCAAGCCAACAATGTTTCTCCATCATAATTGGTTTAGGGTCAGGAATCAAATAATTTGTATCTCTAGTTGGAATGTGTGATATCTGATTTAATTGCTCCATCACGTACAAAGATGGATCCACAAGTGAGGTTGGGGTGAATGTTAAATTTTCTAACATTAGGGGGAGAGATGATTGATAGAAAATTATGAGATGAATTATCTAGATCCTCGTAAAAAAAAAAGTGAACTTGAAGTTCAAGAGATAATTTATTTGCATAATGTTGAAAATTAATTGTCAGATGAATTTGCTGACCCTATGTTGTAATTCAGCTGCAAATGCTCCAATAAGAAGTCCTTAAGGGACAGTTTATGGTATACATAAAGCGTGATAGACCAATCGATTCCAAATGAAAAACTTCTTAAGGAAGGAGAGGAGCAAATGATCAATATGGTCATGATAATGAGGCAAATGCTTTAAAAGGAGCACGATGACACAACACTTCATAAAAATCTTGACAAAGGCTTAGGTACCTGAAATGATGAAATATGAAGAGATCTCGATAAGTTATGTCGTATTGAAATTGAGTCAAAAGACCGTCGACAGTATCTTTGATATGAAGTAGCGCTCAATGCTACATATGATGAAGAGGATCTTGAATTCAAATCTGTCATAATGTGGACAAATAAATGATTGGCCAAATGAAATGCACAATTCAAGTGTAGTATGCTTCACTTTTAAAAGTGAATAAGTCCATGGATCAAGATATAATGTCAGTAGAGTACAAATAAATCATTATGTGAAAGTATAACCGTAAGATATAAAGTACGGTTTGTGCCTTGGGGCATAAAGGATTTTCGCAAAAGTCCTAACATTATTAAATGGAGATATATTCTCATATGATTGATGCAATGAGGCTTGTTTCAGTATGACAAATGATGAAATGCTTGAATATGTGTAATGAATGATTGTCATGTCTAGCTAGATGAAGAAGGTTATATGAAAATCCTTGAAGAATTTAAAAGGTCTTAAAGCAATTCCCTTGAGTACCCCCAATGGTTGTGAGATTGTTTTACAAAAAAGGAAAGATTAATTCTGATCATAAGAAAATGATTGAAAAATATCATGTATTAGTGCAATTGGTGCACATAGAGATTATTGATTATGTAGAAGTCGGGAACTGTGTAATCCCTCTTTGAAATGGGGTATTCCAGCCACCATGTATGAAGATAATGATGCATGTATAGCTTGATTGAAGGGAGAATACATAAAAAAAAATGGATAAAATACGTTTCACCAAAGTTCTTCTTCACACATGATCTTCAATAAAATTGTGAGATAGAAGTTCAATAAATTTGTTCAAGTGATAATCTTACAGATTTATTCACTAAGACATTGCCAACATCAACATTTGAGAAGTTGAGCAAGATTGAAATGCGTCATCTCCAAGATATCAAGTAAAGCTTTCATCAGGGAGAGTGAAATACGCGTTGTACTCTTTTTCTTAACTATGATTTTGTCCCAATTGAATTTTCCTGATAAGGTTATTTTAATGAGGCAGCACTCAAAGCGTATTATGAGATGTGTGTACTCTTTTTCCTTCACAAGCCTTTTTCCCACTGGATTTTTCCTAGTAAGATTTTAACGAGACACATAATCTATGGACATCCAAGGGGGAGTGTTATAAATTCATTGAACTAAATGGATTCTCCATTGAGTTTATCCATAAACTTATAATTATCATCTATGTATATTCCCTAGGTTCTATGAACCTTTTTGGATAAGAATGCATCTATTTATTATGATACTTAATATGGTGACTTTTGAAATGATTCTTCAACCTATAAATAGGGTTGTTCATTCGCCATTGTAAAATATACACAACAGACATGAAGATATTTGAATAAGATAATCTCTACATTCTACTCCTCATATATCTTTGTCTATATTTCTTGTAGTATATTATTCATATTTTACAACAAATATATACTAATTTGAGAAGTATAAAACAATTTTTTTTATAATATTACTCCAGCCATCGCATATTAGTTGATCATCTTACTAAAAATAATCGTCCCATATTAGTTAATCATCTTACTAAATCAAGAAAGTATTGATTAATTTTTTCCTATATTACCCTTACAATTAATTCTTTTTGAAAATGTTCACATTTATTTGTAAAATTTCCAAGAAGTTTCTTAAGAGGTGAATTAGTAAAATTATATTCGTATTTATGATTTTTTATTATGCGTAAAAAGGAAAGTGATCAACTAATATGGGACGGAGTAGTTTAGAACATATGTTTGTTGATTAATATATTTTCAAAAGATAATATATATCTTAAATATTTGATTATTTTTCATTTATAAATTTTTAATTATAGATAATTAATTATAATTTGAAATTTTAATATAATCTTATTATTGCAATGGTAAGACCAGACAGTGCATTTGTAATTACATTATTGCAAACAAACAGGTCAACCTAATTACTGTGTTGTGTAATTACTGTGCTGGTAATTACTACCCTAGTAGTTACACCAATTCCAATTATTCCAGTGGCTTTCCAAACCGACCCTCAGGGATTTGGTTAATTGAATAGGAAAGAGGATGGAGATTAAGTCACGGTCATTTATCAATACAAAATGAACGGATGAGATTAAAATTGGAATATATAACTAGGCCACATTTGGTTTAAGTTGGCTAAAACTGGAATAAATTTGGACGGGAAATAGCTAGAATTTAAATAATTTGGAACAAAATGAATAGATTACAATCTAATTAATAAAATACTACATATATTAAATAGAAAATAGATCAATATTTATTCCATATAAAAGAAATACACGCTTCATTAAATTATATTTATATATTAGACACTAAACAAACATAAATAATACTCCCTCCGTCCCATTTTATGTGAGGTAGTTTGATTCAACACGAAATTTAAAAAAGAAAGGAAGACTTTCAAAACTTGTGGTCCAAAATGAATGATAGAAATTTATGTGGCTATAAATCATTTCATTAAGGGTAAATTAGACACTTTATAATTAAATTATTACTTAATATAGAAATGTGTCATTCTTTTTTAAACTGACTAAAAAAAAATGAGTCACATAAATTAAGACTACGGAGTATACAAAAATCATTATTTCAAATTAACAATTAATAAAAGTACATAGCAACAAGAACAAAAATAATATTTCTTTTATAAAATATGATTAATTAGATAAAATCAAATAGTTTACATATATATTAGTTTTGAAAACATTTACTTAATCAAATAACAACTCAAATGAAATATGAGTCGATAAAAATTGAGTATCAATAATATTGTAATGGTATCAAACAAACTAAAGGCAAATTAAGCTTAGGCTAGAAAAAGGTAACGCAGAGTAATTACTTATTGCATCCCAAAGATATAAGCCGACTGGCTACTCTATTTGGGCTATTTTTTGTAACTTTTCTTTTAAGGGCAACCAAAATTTACAACAACCTGTGTTTTTTCCATTAACTGAAAAGGGCAAGCAGGCCACTATTAACTAATATTGCCCTTTACAAGGCTCTAGTTTTATTTTCTTCATCCATGAGATCCGAATAAAGTTGCATTAAGTGCGCTAACCAAATCTTAAAATGTGAAAGCCAACATCAAAATAATAAGGTGTTACATGTATGAAGCTCGCTGTACGTTTCACCAATCACAGCAACATAAATAGCTAACTATACATAAAATATGAACCTCTGTAGTCAAATATTATGTCCCTAGCCAGCCTACACAAACATATCAAATATTTCATTTTGCCTCACGCTGGGACTAGGCTGCTGAAGATGCGTTTCAAACTGGGACATGCAACCCGCAACCTCGTCATGTTCAGTGGACAAATCTGTTAAAGTGGAAAAAAGGATTATCAGCAAATTCACAAAGGAACTCTTGTATCAATAAAATGATGCATAAAAATCAATACAGGGCATATTCTTAACATCAAAAGTACTCCTGACCTTGGGACAAAAACGAACGTCAAGCGTCTCAAGCATCATACATCGTGATACGGCAGCTTCAACAGTTTCCTCATCAATGTTGCAGGACTGTAGAACAACAAAAGCAAGAGTATGGAATAACTCCACATCACAATTGTGTCACAAGTATTTCAATTGCACAAGCACCTTATGGGTGTGCCAACGATTTTTCAAGGGAGTTCATCAAAGTAGTTTTTAACAAGACATGATAGAAAGAAAGGCAATTGATTTCACGAGCTCTACGCTAGAAAGTGGTATGTCTTTGAGGTAAGCCTGAGGCATGTAATGATAGAAGCACCAACGGAAATACAGCTAAGACAAAGCAAAAACTTCTTCTCAAGAAAAAAAAAAACTTAAGACTTCAGTTCTCACTTGCAGTTCCAATATTCAAGCAAATAAGCACCAGTTAAGAGTTCAAATTCTCCTTTCAGTAATTTTAGCCCAAGTACATCATGCTCCAAGAAATATAGGCATGATGCCCCCAAACTACATGCCATCCCCAAGGACTTCTAACACTTCCAAATTTGAAAAACGTTTATTATCTATCCACATGAATGCCTAGGAAGACCATGAAGAGTAATAGGATTACTTGTTATTTTAGTAGACCACCGTGTTAATTTGAGTACTCCTAAGACAATATGCAGCTAGCTATTAGATCTTACAATACAATCCCATTAGTGACTTGATTAGGGCTCAAGTTCTCTCTACAGAATATCAAGCTAAAGGGTATGCATATTCTCCATACCAACTGAACCAGAGGCAGACGAGAATGTTTTGTAAAACAGACCAACGAGGATCCTCCTATCCTAAATGGAGGAGTCTTTGGTGTAAAAAGGAAATTGTAAATGAAGTTGAATCATTGATAGAACTCATAAAGTCCCTACAAGGTAGGAAGGGGACTGACATTTGTAATGGTTGTACAGTTTGCATATCCTTCATGCTAAGGTAAAAATCTATTACTACCTCAACAGGGGGAAAAAAGCACAAGTGAAATGATAAAGACCAACTAGAAAGAACACTTTTGCAGCAAAGCTGCCACTACAACAATTAAAAAGCCAGCAAAGAAAATGCCAATTGAAGATACAAGAATACCTGAAGAAAGAGGCTACTTAATCTTGGACATTCCAGTTGCAATGATTCCAATGAACAGCAATTGCTGAACAAGAGAATATAATTAACAACTATGATCATGAAAATAAAGCCATTGATACAACATTAACCTACGAAATCATATTGCTAAAGAAAATACCTCAAATTGAGAACGCACAAGTTGTAACAAGCTATATCAACCTCCTTCAAATTCACAGACAGGGAAAGGTTTAATGATGACAAAAGGAAACCTTGTGCCATAGGAATAAACACCTTTTTTATATTTGGGCAGCCTACACAGTTAAGGTTCTCTAGCAAACGCTTTGGTTGTTCATTTGGCAACTGCTGTTCTCCCAGGGAAGATTCATGAGGTATACTAACACTGGGTATATGCGACAGTTGATCTCCAGTAAATCCCCAATTTAAATCATGCATATTAATACATCCATTCAAGCTGACATGACTCAAATGTGTGCAGCAAGCAAGCAATTCCTCAATGGCTGATTGGCATAAGGTCCCATACGACAAATCCAACTCACAAAGGGCTGGGAGAGCATTTTCTTTATAGAGGGGTTCCAAAGATGTATCAGTGAGATACTTGCATGCTTGCAACTTTAGGACCTACAACATAACATATATATATAAGCTTAGAGAGGGGTTAAAAAAAAGAAAGGTGGGGGGTGGGGGTGGGGGGGCAGTAAGCCAAAAAAACCCATCAATGTATCATGCAGATCCAAAAAGTTTATCCCAAAAGCAATAACGATGTGCCTAGCGCAGCGAGAAAGAGAAACACACTTGTGTTACTAAACTAGAGTCTCATCAGAAAATTTCAGATATAGCACAAGAAATTCTGCATACAAGGAACTCAAGCCCTTGCACTGAAACAAATTGGGCACAAGACAATGGCAAACATTGGATATGGACAAATTATAGCATCTGTTGGAAAGTAGAAATATTCAGATGTTACACTCCAAAATAAAAAAAGAAGGATAGAATGCCTAAACTAACTGGATCTCCACAATTCCAGGCCGGCCATCTTCAAGGGTCTAAAAAGGAGGGCCAATAATGAAAGAGTTAGGTGGCAATTCTAGTCTACAGTTTCGTAATATTTAACAAGTGCATTTATAAACAACCCAACCAAGTGGCACAGAACTATTTGAGAACAGAGACAACATCATCAGTCCTGGAATGGCTTAGAATATCCTACTCCATCAACAGCTAATATAATTGTAGATTTTAGAAGTCCAACAATCTACAATCTTATTCTATACTTTGTTGACTCTCTTTCCCTTGCCCTCGACTAGAGTTCTTTTCAATGCAAAAAGGAAACCTCTTACAAGTTTTCTGATTGCTCTTTACAGTTTCTGTTGTTCCAGCTCCACCAGAGCAGGTAAAAGCTAAAGCCTAAGCTTGCTTTTAGCTGTTTCCTAGCTCTTTCTGGTATCCATGATTGTCAGCTTTCTATTCTACTGATGTTACTTTAAATCTGTGTTATCACTTACACTTGATCTAATGCATTGGCTTAATTTACTTCTTATTCTTTGTACAGAGCTGATGATTCACTTTGAAAACAGAAATGCTTTTTCGATAATAAATCAATATAGTTGTCGAAGGGGAGCCTTGGCATAACCGATTACGTTGTTGCCATGTGAATGGGAAACAGCCTCTTGCAGAAATGCTGGGTAAGGGTGCGTATAATAGACCCTAGTGATCCAGCCCTTCCCCGGACCCAGCGCATAGCGCAAGCTTAATGCACCGGGCTTCCCTCTTTAAATTAATACAGTTCACTTGTCAGTACTGTGGTATAACATGGTAAGAAAATTATAATGGTATTTTGTATGGAAAAATTAAACTTTTGGTTCTGCTTAATGAAAAGCTTCAAATTTGACTTCTTCGCCACAACAGAGAAACAGCTTACGGTACTAAAGATCACATTTCTTTTCCAAGAAGAATGGTCAAACACCTTAACTGCCAAAAAACTGAAGGAAAAAAAAAAAAGCACTTCTAGTTCCCCAAAAATATGGCCACAAACAATGATTATTAAATTTGTAATAGTCAAAATAGAATCACAGTTCTACTGAAGTAAACTTTCAATCAGTCAGAACTGATTCACAAATTGTTACTTGCATCCATGTGTTTTAGCTTTTGCTGCAAGTGGAAAAAAAGGAGAACAGAAAAAGGAAAAGGAAAGATTAAAGTAATTGGCTTATGACCCTGTGTTCATCCCATCTTAACATGAGTAAATTTTGTAGTTAGGTATTTTGACCAGCACAAACTTAAGCCAACCCATCCCTTTGATACCCATAGAAAAAAAGATAGGAAAGTGGCCCATATATCTAGAAGATTGCAAGTCCAGACTGGATAAATAGGCATACTTTTTCCACAAATAGAACATGTTAAATCAAGTTCATCTAGCTTCCCACTGTAATGGAGAAAGTGATAATATGCTTAGGTGATAGAAGTTACCTTTAACTGCAAGCATGATTCATAAACAGGTTGCAAGGTAACCAAAAACGTATAGGATAGATCAAGGTAGGTCAAGTTTGGGAGGGACTGCAAAGAGAGGAGTCCATCACAGCCAACAGATGGGCATGACATTAATACTAATGACTCGATGAGGGGGCACGACGAAGTCGTGGCAGATAAACAATCATCCTTGAGTTGGCTGCATATATGGAAAGAAATTAATGAGATGTGACCGAACTAAAACAAATATGCACGTGTGACAGGCGAGAGAAAGTAAGCAACCTGCAGAATGAAGCATCAAAAGAGGTTAACAGGGGGCAATTAATAGATGCTTCAGATAGCACACCACAGCCCTTCAGCTCAAGTGAAGCCATTTGTGGAGCTTCAATATGGAGCATATTCATTTTGGGGCATATACCAAGATTAAGTGACCTAAGACCAACCTGGAATAAGAGAACACATTTATCAACCATTTGGGTATAAATAAACAAAAAAATGCATGTGTAACAAATTAACAATCATAAAATCAGCAGGTGAACAACAACTCCAGTCTCAAACCCAGAGATGATGTAAAGAAAAGAGGAAGGAGCCGATGATCACTTACTGGGCAAAATGATGCTACTTCAAGATGATCACAACCATCTAAAGAGACTTGTTCAAGATATGGGCACCTAAGTGCAAGAGAAATTAAAGCACGGCAACCACCAAGTGAAAGAGAAACCAAAGAAGTGCTGCAGAAAGCCACAAGTGTCAAGCTCTGAAAAAAAGAAAAAGACCGCAATTAGATTTAGACCATAACAACACATACAAATGTTACATAGATACAGCCGGATCTTTCAAGTTGAATAGGCAGAAATATATCATTATTCACTTTCAATATAAAAAAAAATAAAAAATCTTTTCTAAATAGGTGTTAGCCTAAAACAGATCTGGCAGAAAAAAGAACACAGAAGGCGAACGCTAATCAGGACCCATTCTAAAACAGTGGAAACCTTTCCCTCTCTCAGCCCCCTTTTCCCCGGGAGGGTGCAACTTGAATATATTACTCTCTTTCTCACCCGGTCCCCTCCCCCCTTTTCCCAGGAGGGAGAGGGGGCACGGGGGAGGGAGAGGGGGTAACCGAAATATAATACTTGATTTGTTGTGAATTTCTTCAATAGTCTACCACAATATTGACAAATTTAGTTCATTATTTTGTACATCTCTCAAAAACAACGTCAAACCCATCCCTAATTCAGCCTTACTTTTCTTGATCACCAAATCAATAAAAGGGAATCTTGATTGGGAGAGGAGTACATATTTTCGTCAAGCTTCAAAAGAAAATTCCGATTTGACAATTTTTTTTTTAAATGGCGTGACTTCAGCTCTAGCATTGAATCAGGAAAAAAAAGGTGAACTATTTTCTTCTCCCATCCAGGTAATAGTTCTCATGTTCTACTTCAGTTTAAACCGTCCCCTTAAGAACTCCCATGTATCTAATCAAAATGTTGAAAGAAACTTGGAGCTTATGATACCAAGAAAGACGTTTACCCTAATAATTATATTTTCACAAGATAAAAATACTTCAAGTTAATTTGGAAATGTGAGTATAAAATAAATACTACTGGTAAATCTAGGAATACATAATCACTATCCTTAATGCCAAAACAAAGGAATTAGAACTTTTCATCTTTCCCGCTTCACCTCTTGAACAATTTTAATATTTTTTTAACTTGTCTGAGTTATTGAAGGAGAGTCTCGCAACAAGTTATCCAGGGATTGTTATCCCACCCTCAATGTGGGATAAGAATGGCACTACAATCCCCGGGATAAGTTATCCCGCGATTTTAGCCCAACCAAACATGGGATAAACTAATCCTAAACTAATCCTGGGATCAGTAATCTCTTATCCCTCGTATCAAACAAGCCCTTAGTGCACCCAGTAGCACAGCTTCCCAGGCTTACGGCAAACAAGAAAGCACAACCAGATGACACAACAGTCAGTACATACACTTGGATTGTACTTTTTCCTTTCATCATCTCTCATGATTACTCATTAAAATACCTGATCATTGATTGTCAGAATTCAGTACTAGATTTATTTACTTGGAAACATGCATAAAAAAGAATCACAAGTATCTGTTACAAGAAAAGCAAAAATGGCACTATGATCATAGGTCCATAACCACATTGACATACGTGAGGACAAAAACAAGCTCTTAATGAAAAATGTACTCTGCACAGATCAACTGCCAAGATTTTAAGTGAACCACCCTTCCGTTGACAAGCAAAACTAAGAAGAGATCATATATATCGTAATTAGATTTAGAAAAACCATGTTCAGCAACACATCCTCTAGATAACAACCAAGAATGCACAAGTTAACAACGAGGAACTAAAATTGCCAACCTCACAGTTATCTAGAACTAAGGATTTAAGCACAGGACAGCCACCACCATCACTGAAAACTTCACAAATAGAATTGGTGAGCGATTCACACTCAGTAAGGTCTACTTCTAGCAAATTCGGACATTGTAATGCAATTGTTGTCAAGCTTTCCTGCTTCTGCAAAACTAATTTCTGTGGAATAATAAAGGAGAGAACTATTATCCAATGAATAGAATAATTCTAGTCAATAAAATAAGGTGACAATATATAACATCTAGGAATAAACTTACTTTGAGTGCACTTGAAGTTATATTGATTCGTTGAAGCAAGGGGCAATTAGAAACAGTAATTGATGATAACATTCCACAATGCAAGTTAAGGTCAATAAACCTGTTTCAATATAAACAGTAGGTTACTGCACAAAAGAGTGATGGCAATCAAGGGATGGAAAGAAGTTCCCTTGAGACTGGATATGGAAACTATAAAGCCTGTATCATACTTGCGACAATGTACTAGTCTGATGCTCTGAAGGTGAGGAAGATCCAAGGACACTGATGTCAATAAACTGCAATTATCAAGCTCCAGAACCTGAAAAAAAGTGAAATTCACTGTTCAATATGAGATTTAAGAACTCCTGATTACAGCATGGCTACCAGTATGAAAAGGGTGAGGAAAGATTCAAACCTCTAACATATAGCTATGGGCTATGGCAGCCATGGAAGCTGATGTTATGCCCTCACAGCTATGAAGCTTGAGAACAGTCAGCATAACCAGCCTCACAGACTTCAACAAGTAACAAGTGTTAGTATAAACCAACTATGTCAATTTCAGGTACTACGTAATTTTAATGAACATACCTCAAGAGAAATGTTTGGGCAATATGAAGCATCCAAAACTCGAAGATTTCCACAAGTTTGAGCTATATCACGCAGTGTTTCATCACTGACACATGAACAATTTGACATATCCAAAGACTCTAAAAGAGGGCATGCTGTGGCAGCTGAACGAATAGCAGCATCGGAAAGTTTGTGACATGAAGCTATATCAAGGTCATGTAAAAGAGGGCAATTAAGCACCGCATGTGGCATGCTACTGCGCTTAAGTGACAACGTTTCAAGTTGCGGACATCTGTAAGAATGACAACAATTAAGCATAATTGGACGCTAACTACTTTAACAAATTAACATTGTTGACTAATATTATACAACCTGATAGAAACTCGAAGCACACGACACTTCACTAGCTGCAGAAGACGCAAGCTATCATGAGAAATTGGTATCTCTTGAATGCCATTTCCAAGAGTGGCATCATTAATGGTCAAACTCCTCAACACATGGCAATCTGTTAAGGCTTGAAAAAATGTTTCCCCCAATTGACCTCTGCCCAATGACAGAGTCTCAAGATTCCTGGCAACAATGAAATGTATCAAATTAGTCACTTATAGTGATTCATTCCTAGAGTAGTGACAACAACATAAAATAAACTATTACCTTAAAGAAGAAACGGCTTTCATTGCTAGTGGGTGAATATTAGGAGTTCCATATAAGTTGATTGTTGTTGCATTTGGGTATCGCCGACACATGTCCTCAACTACATCATACATGAACAAAAAGTTGCAATTAATTGAAACATGAATTTTATGTGAAGTGATCATAGTAGTGTGGAAGGAACAGATATGAGGAAAAGATACTCACATTGATTTGAGGATATCTGTTTGTTCTCAAAATTCAGATACCGCCAAAAGTCTTCGTGAGAGCTAGCTGCTCTCCACTGGCTACAAACACTTGCAGCTCGACAAAGATCAATATGGTCCAAAAAGGAGAACACCTGGCAACAGATGAGGCATATATTCCCTTAATCAGAAACTTAGTATAAACACTTATTGATTAAGCAACTCAGAAGGAGCAGATGTGGCAACTAGTAAATACCATATGCAACAAGTCATCAGTAAGATCCATCCGCACATCTAAATCCTCCATTTTAGAATCTTTCCCCTCATCATCTGTTGCACCAAGTAAGTTTGATAAACTCACATCTCCACCGCCCTCGTTCATTGGACATAGGTAACTGGTTTCCTGAAACAAGTGGTTGTCCCAATCCCTGCAAGAATATTAATCAATCAGTCTTCATTTTTGAGTTGTTGGCCTACATTTAGGGCTTACTTCAAAACTCAAAAGACAATTTGTTTATATCAAATTAAAGAGTAACATTATATATTAGGTTAAGCTTTTGAAATTCCAAATATAACTAGCTTTAGAAATAATTCTACTCCATGTTAATATTACTATGTTCTTTTCTCTAAAAGAATTACGTGAGAATGTACTTTCTCCAAAACTCGGTGAAGCGTGTAACACTCTTAATCACATGTAAAACTGTACTACACGAGAAATAATTACAGGACTCTTGAGAGTCCTTAATTAGTGAGCCGCCCCTATAACAACAACTGATCCTTGTAACTAGGCTTGAGCTGCTTAAATGAATTCTGTATTAGTTCTCTACTATGGCCAACTTCACTCTAATATTCAATAGAATTTGACTAATTGGAAAAAAAATATCGTAAATGAAGGTGCAGTAGCAGGTCTTACAGCGAAAAGGAGGTAACTTTGGGCCTTTTACTACAGGTATCACGATCAGAATCCTCTTTCAGCACTGTTGAGGATGAAGCCTCTCCACTCAAACCCAAATTCAAATTAACATCCAACATTTTCTCACCACTATAATTTTCATTCTTCACCTCCACTGCACTGGATAACCAGTTACTATCAAAATCAATCTCCTCATTCTTGGGAACACCAAGATCACCTGCAGCGCCCGCTTGTGGAATCACCACTGCTGCAACATTGACACCTTCAAAAACATTCCCCCAGTCAAATGCCGAATTTTCATCTGGAGATTCGTCGCTGTTATTCCCCAAAATCGGGTCCCTCATACTCTTGTAGCCCTTCTTACTATCTTCTTCTTCTCCAAAACATAAACAACACCAAATCCTCATACACTCACTCACACCACACCAAGAAAAATAAAGAATAAACCTCAAATTTTATCAATTTCTGATCTTCAGAAACCCTAGCTCACGATCTGAAACTTAAACCCAAAAAAAACCCTAACTTTACAACAAATTACACCAAAATGACTCCTTTTTCACAAGAAAGAACACAAATTACATAGTTCACAAAAATCTAACAAATTCTTGTTCCTGAATCTTCGACAAACCGGAGAATGGAGTTGCAGAAAAAGGTATGTATGAGAAGCGCAGTGAGAGAAAGACAAAGAGATCTGATCGGATCTTTCGAAGGATCGAAGGCTGGCAGTGGTGACGCTTTTCTGGGATTGAGGTTTGGAAAGATCGGCAAATGGAGATTTGTTGGAAAAATAATACAGACAATGGAGCTACTTCTTTTCGCCTTATATATGTCTGTCTATGTCTATATTTCACCACTTTATCTCTCAAAAATCAAATATTACAAATAGTGAATCTATATAAATAATCCTTCCTTTTTCCTACTAACAGTTTCAACATGGAAATTATAAAATTTGAAAAATAAAAATACTACTCTAGTATTTAGGGGTCATTTGGTGTGATGGATAGGAATAGTTAATTATGGGATAAGTTTTAAGTATCTTTTATTTCTTTGTTTGGTTGGAAAGCTTGGGATGACTTATTCCGACAATAGGAATTAGTACGGGATAAGTTATCTCTCCCATTTGGTGGTATAGTAATTCTGGGATAATTTATCCCGAGATAGAATAGGAAAATGACAACTATATCTCTTTAAACCCTTTGTATACATCATTTTTCACATTTATGTATATTTACATTATTTTTAATATCATGTATACTAATATTCATTACTTCTTATTTTTAGGATAATTATTTATATTTTCCTATTAAAAAATTACACTATATAAATATAATTTTTATTTATGAATTTATTTGACTAATTCTTATGTTTATTTATATTTTGATTTCCCATAAATCTTCTTTCACTTTAATAAAACTTAAAGAGGGAAATTCTATTTTTAAGCTAAATAAGAAAAAAGTTATATTTTTAAATACATATGGTTCTTACCATGAGAATGCATAAACAAAAATATTTAAGCTAAATAAAATAAATGTTTTATTTTTAAAAATAAATAATTAAAGTTTGCAAAGAAAATATTAACTAAATAAAACGAAGGGTAATTTTGGTCACTTTATTGTTGTTTTCTTGAAGCATTTTTGGAGTTGTGATCCAATATTTTTGGTTATTTTGATACAGTTTTTACTTCAAATTATGATTGATTTGTTTTTAATTAATATTTTACTTATTATAGTGAAGAGGAGAGGCTTCCCATGGGCCTATTTCAATTCATATGAAATACAAATTTAAACATATTCACGTAATTTATTTTTAAAAGTGAATAAATAAAGCTCCATAAAAAATACATATAAAAAACCTAAATAAGATGAAGGGTATTTTTGTAAACAAACAACTTATTTTTAAAAAGTATGTCATGCATATTAATTTTAATACAACAAACCAAACAGTTAATAAAAAACAATCTCAGTATAACTAATCCCAGTATAACTTATCCTAACATAACTAATCCCATCATAACTAATCTCATCATAACTTGTATTCAAACCAAACGACCCCTTAAAGTTAAAATTGTGTTTGAATATGAATATTTAACTTTTTTTTTAAAGTGAGACCTTGAGGTCTTTTTTTGTTAAAATGGAAAACAAATGATTCAATGTACCAAGTTTGATTAAAAAAAGATTCAGCCCAATTTAAAAAGAAAATAAAGATAAAAATGGATATAGACAAAAATAAATAGGCATTTAGATTCATGAATGTTTCGAGGATAGCAACATATGGGTTCTTTGTATTCTTCGACAACTTCTTGACAAAGGAATTTAGATCGTTGGTCACGCAGTGTCCAAGAAAAGATCTCATTTCTCTAGAAATCATTAAGGAGCGACAAAAATGAGGTAAGATCCTTCGTTCTTCAACCTTTCGGGTTTGAGCTCCCACTGAATTTTGAAATTTCATAATTTCTAACTTTCCATATGTTATTTGTGCTAAAGATACTCAAAATGCTAAGTAAACTTATGTAACACCCCAAAGGTTCCAATCAAAGGTCGCACTGTTCAAAAAAAATATATAGATTTGCAGAATTTTGGGTTCTATGGACAAGTTTACAAGTCGTGGAAAGTAGTACGACTCATAGGAACCATCCATGTATGCGACTTCGGAAATCAGGAAAATTGGGTCAGAGTTTACAATCAAATTTACGAGTCGTATAAAGTTGTACGAATCATAGACACGAATCGTAGTTGAAACTTCAAAAAGTTGGGCTCGAAATGGATGAGTGGATTTACGAGTCATAATAGGTTCTATGTGTCGTGGAATGGCCTTATGAACTAGAGTCCTAAAACCTTTGGATATTCCCTATGCTTACTTCTATAACTTGGTAGTATGAATCGTGCAATGGACTACGAGTCGTGGTTTATGTCTCGTAGATCCTTCCTCAAAACCTAAGCATTTCTGTACAATTTTCTACGAACGACCCGGACAGGTCATAAAACATTCCACGGATCGTAAAAGGGCTTTATAGGTCAAAGTTCAGAAATTCAGGATTGTTTCCTCTAAGTACTATGGACAGGGTTCTACGGACCGTAGAGAGTATTACGGTTCGTAGATACCCTATAGAAGCCCCCCAACCGTTGTTAACTAGGGGCGTTTTAGTTTTTTTACACTCTTTTCATTCTTAATTATGTTTTTGGCCTATTCTAAGTGGGAATAAAGGATTCCTAACATCCATAATCTCTCATTCTCTCTTAATTCTCCCAAAATCCAATTTCTTCTCTCTCAAGTTTCTTTTTAAGGCAAGAAAAAGTGATTCAAACTTCAAGTCCTTCTTCCAAGATTCAAGCTAGGGTTTCATTCAAGGTATGTGAGAACTTCATCAATGGATTTTTCTTTATCCATTGAGTCCCAAAGAAACCTCAATTTCTCAAATTATAAATTTCCCAAAAATTGGGCTTAGCTGATCTTGGATACTTATTGAATTTCAGTTTCTTCTTCATAATTAATCTTAAATTGTATTAATTGATTATAATTCAATGTTTTCAACGATATTTTCATAAACTCATAGCACATAATTATTTTCATGATCATAATTATATTATTTTCATATATATATATATATATATATATATATATATATATGTGTGTGTGTGTGTGTGTGTGTGTCTCATATTATCACATTTTCATGAATTATGATACTTTCAAATAAATTATCTCTCGGTATATACATATATCATGATTATGATGCTTTTAATTAGAGGATCCTTCAGATTATGTTCAGTTATCATGGTTTATGAGCTACTCAGTATTTTATCAGATTATCAATACGATTAAGTAGAACAAATTATTATTTTTTTCAGATTTATGCATAATTTTGTTGGGAGTATACTTAGCACCGAATCGAACTAAGGTCGATTACCTACGTTTCAAAACTATGTGCCCCGTATGTTATGTCTTGAACATACATGAACTAGTGGATCCACATTAGCTCAGATATCATGGTCTTTACCTTGGCAAGTAGGATACTCTCTTTTTGGTGTGGGAGTAGTACACCAAACTCTATGTATAAGCTTACATGATTTATGTCGGTTTTAGTATCTCCCACATATGTTATGTTTCATATATTGCATGATCTTGTACTTATGTATGTCAGACTATTATAACTCAGTGTTGTTTTATTTTACTTGGTCTTTCATCAATATGTTTTACAGATTTATCATGATAAGATGTCATGTTCATTATGCATTTCTCCGTACTCAGTATATTCTAAGTATTGACTCCATACTTTGTACCTATATTGTTTGAGAATATAGGTTCTAACATTGTTAGTACTACCTCTGATTAGCTAGTAGCAGTATTGATGAATCATCATCTCTTCGAGGACACCACTTATATTTCATTTTCAGATATTACTTTTAGTTTTTAGACTTGTT
Organism: Solanum bulbocastanum; assembly: GCA_037074985.1. Classification (NCBI taxonomy): domain Eukaryota; kingdom Viridiplantae; phylum Streptophyta; class Magnoliopsida; order Solanales; family Solanaceae; genus Solanum; species Solanum bulbocastanum. Next base: position 34,036,413 of record CM073604.1, read on the forward strand.
AGAGTTAGCTAGGGGTTTATCCTAATAACTCATATTAGTAGATGCTTTTAGACAGATACTTAGATTCCGCCATGTGATGTTTCTAGATTTTGTCTATGTTGAGTTTATGGGTTCTATTTCAGATATTTCAATTTTAGTTTCCGCATATATATCTCAGTTTTGTGTTGATTTGTTATTCCTAGTGGCATGTCATGCCATGTCTTGAAGTTATCTTAGGGTTACTTGTGGCTCACTACAAGAAAAAGCTCTATTTAAGACCAACATTTAGGGACGAGTTAATAATCCCGTCTCTAAAAGTATATCTATTGGGACGAGATTTTATTTCGGTCCTTAATTATGTATCTTTTTGTGAAGATAATAAATCTAGTCTCTAAAGAAATTAATAACTGGTCCCAAATTAATTTAGGGGACTCATGGAGAGAAAGTGCGGCCACTTGAATTTTAAATAAAGTTCAATTTTCACCAAAACTTAGAGCCAAAGTGTAACTAAAATTCTAGAAAAAATAAAGACAAAAGACGCTTTGTTTCTCAAAACAGAAAACCCTAGCAGCATCTGCTTGGCAGCGATCTCAGCATAGCTCATAGCTGTCAGCATTTCATCTGTGTTTTCTCAAAATAGAGAAAGCACAAGTCTGCCTAGCAAAGATCTCAACTCAATCTCTATTATCTTACTCGAATCTCAGGTATGCCCACCTTCGCGAGTTGATTTTTTCCTCTCTAAATATGATTTGTTGTTTGTTTTATGCGATTTATAACTCTTCTTGTTTGATTTACTCTTTTTCATTTATCTAGCTGGTCGTTTTTTTAAAAATATATTAAAGTTTGTGGTGTGATAAGATCGAAAATATGAACGGGATTAATCTTAAGAGAATAGAGTGTTCCTAACTGTTCTTGTAACAGAGGAACTCGCAGCTAAATGAACTAAATAGTGTTTGAAAGACGATAGAGAGAGTTGTATTAAACATGAGAAATCCATTATGAATTACAAGTGAAGTATTGTTCTGATTTTTAGACTAGTAGTGAAAGAAAGTAGTTGTAGTTGTTCAACTAATCCATGTGCATAGTCACATGCCACTAGTTCCTAACAACTTTCTATCTAACTAAAAAAAATTGGAATTGCAATTGCACTTTTATGAAGTTATCTAATATAAATGGCTCATATCATAGTGTATTTGTATGTCTAAACAATTAATTATGTTTTACAATCTAATTAAATCAAACTAATGCAAATTACCTCATATGGTGTTGCACATAATGGGTTGAAACAATGATAGTTCAATTTGGATTTGAAACTTGGAAAACTATGGATCTTTCAAGAAGAAAAGTTCTAATAGTAGCACTATATATTCTTTCGTTCTTGTCTAACTGAATCTATGTTTACTGTCTACTATACTCTTTGGTATGCCTCCTCTTTCGCGAGTTGATTTCTATTTTCTTCTTTGATTCGGTGTGTTATTTGTTTTCTTCGAGTTACTCTTCTTGTTTAGGTTACTCTTCTTCTCTCAGATAACTGATCGTGTATTTAAAAATAGATTTAAGTTTGTAGTATGATAAGATCCCAAACTGAAGGGGATCAATCGTAGGAGAACTTAGTGTTCCTAAATAATAAGAGAACAATGAACCTTTCTTGAACAAAGGCACTCACACCTCAATGAGCTAAAATAATGTTTTGATAGAAGATAGAGCGAGTTGTATTAAACTTGAGAATAACAACTGAACTATTGTTCAACTTTTAAGGCTAACAGAGAAGGCGGGAAAAGTTGTTGAAGTTGTTAAAACTGATCCTAAGAGATTTATATCTAACTAGGATAAATTACGAATTTCAATCATGAAGTTCTTTTGTTGCTTGATGGCATGAAGTTCCATTTCTAGCCCCTTTCTTTGTAACTGTTATTGCTCAGCCTATCCTGTGAAAAGTTAAACCTATTAAGTTGGAAGTCATATTATTAAATGATAAATATATCGATAAATACATTTAGCTTAGCCAAGAATGAGTACCTCCTTTTCTGGTACATTTACTATGCATTTTAATTCGTCAACAAACCTCTCAAACAATTTAACCTCTTCTTCTTTCTCATCAGCCTGGCATTTTGCTATCTCGGCCACTTAACATGAATAGAATATTGTTGTAAGAAAATGGGGAGCAGGAAAAGGAAAAAAAAAAGGAAAACATCAGAGGTTAGTAGCTGAAGAAAGTAGCTTAAAGCACAACTCAACCCCTTTTGCTTCTATGGAAATTTCTTCACTTTCCTCTGCAAGACTTTGTGCTGTCTCTAGTTTCGTTTTGAACATGAGAATTTCTCTATGGAGGTCTTCCTTCTCACTAGTAACACCATTCAGATTTCTCTATAAACATTCAATTGAATTTCTCATTTTGCCAACATACTTGGTAATTTCTATCTCTATCTGTAAGTTCCCACCGACTTTCCTTTTCTCTAACAATTCCTCCTCGATGGAGCATTTTGCTTCTATGGTTTCCTTGGCACTGGCAGTCAGCTCCGAGTTTTTGCGTGAAAACAATCCTGTGTCCTTGTACTTCCGTGAGATATCCGTCTTTAAAACAACTATCTTACTTATCTTATCCTACAACAGAACTTCAAGAGGCTAACCTTTACAAACAGCTTCATCAAACTCTTTTTCCAAAGAATTTATAAAATTCATCAAATCATCAATTTCATATTTCTGATCCTTGTGGTCAGATGCTAACTTTTAACAAGCTAAGGTCAAATATCATTCCTTCTAGGATGCCATCATTCAGTACTACCTCAATTTTTGGGGAAGCACTTTCTATTAATGTCTTACGCTGAATTCTCCAATGGTTCAAACTCTTCAAAAAATTGGATGCCCTTTCATATTTTTCAATATGTTCTGTAACATGGCATCTTAATCTAAAGAATCGATCATATTTTTACATTCAAATTAACTCAAACTAATGAAAGATGTAAAAAACAATTGAGCTAATACAAATTACCTCCCATGGTACTGCACATAGAACGTAGAAACACTGATTGTTCCATTTGTGTTTCTAACTTGGCAAACTCGAGATTTTTCAATGAGATACATTATAATATATAGTTGCACCATATATTCCTCAATTCTTGTCTAACTGAATCTCCACAAATTAACCAAAACAACTTTAAATAATAGATTTTAAGTAGCTTTTAGAAGGAAAAAGATTCAATGAAGTATTGAAGCAATATGAGTCAATTTTCCTTATCGTTGAGTAGTATATCTCATCTTGAATTGTTATTTCAAACTGTTTTGACATTGACAAATACTTCAAGTAATGGGTGACTGATGATATAGCATGATTCATGAGTTAAGAGAATAATATATCCAAAAAGAGAAAGATCTAATTGAAATAAACAGAGACGCCTATTGAAATAAACAAATACACCTATCAGTTTGAAGCATGAATAGCCTCTAAGAAAACTACTATTAATTTGATTAAATCAAATTTATTTTTTTTGACAAATGTCAATTAAAAAATTTCACATGGATCATAAATTTTTTGGTTTGTAAGTTTTAAATCAAATCGAAAGATTCTTTTCCAATATGATCTTTTTTCTATGTATTCTATATCACTTATCTTTGAAGTAATTGAATCATTGAACTTACTTCTGTACCAATTATTGAATCACAAATTATGTGCATCTTCATATTTTTCTTACCCTTTATTTTTTATTAATCTAATTTTTATGTATTCTCCAAGGTTATGGCACCTAGTAAGCAATGGATGCAACTTTTTATTGAAATCGAGTCGACCAAGCCTAATTAGATGAGGTAAAAAAGTTCTTGAAAATGCTATTTGGAGTATTAGAGAAGAAAATGAAATACTATGTCCACCTTCTCGTCAATTTATTATCTTCTATCTATTTGCTGATGAGTTGTGGTCTGAGCACCTTCTGGCTTTCTCCAGGTGTTGTAAGGAAGGGACAAGAATAAGAACTTACAAACTTAATAATGTCTTCTAGTCAAGGAAACGGAGCGATACACAAGAACTCAATGGTTCTTAAGCTAGACTATATGAAAGTTAAGACTCCATTTACCAATAAACTAAAGAAATACATCCAAGAAGTTGAAACAAGTAAGTTTTTTCAAAACTATTTTAATTGCATAGATACCAAAGACTATTAACCTTTTGTCTTTAAGATTCAATTTCGTAGCTTTGTGTCAAATAGCAGTTGCACACATGTGTTTTTCCTCTGTTTTTTTTTATTTTCTGCATGTACAGTTGTACTATACTACAGTTGTACTATACTCACTCATTCTAGTAGTAGTGGAGATGTGTTAGGTCAATTTCTTTAAATCATTATATAGTTGAATTTCTGCATGGTGGCTTACATTTCTATGATTTTTGCGAGCATATCTTATTTTAACCACTGTTTCATCAATCATGGTTCTTTCCAGATGGAATAATTCAACGAGAACTGACTGAATTCCTAGTTATACATGATGGTTCTCTTTAACTTGGAAATTTTAGGATATAATAGTCATTGTGAATGCAATAGATAGCTCTCTGGGATTTAATGCAATCAGTGTGAATGCAATTTGTAGACCTCTTAGACTTGTGCTACATTATTGAATGCAATCTGTTTTTGTCTCCCAACCTACTACATCAAAACATATAAACTTGAAAATCATAAACGATTTAGACTTGTGATACTCTACTAACTGGGCAGTTGAGGTTCTAATAGGAAACTCCATGACTACGAGGAAACCATAATAATTTTAGTCACGAACAAATTTGGATCAGATTTAAAATTTAATACTTGAAGTTCTAACAGGATGTTTTAGACTTGATGTTCTGACAGAAAACACTTGAAGTCTTTTTTAAGTACTTTTATAATCTAAGAGCATCTAGTGAGTTAAATACCCTTCTATGAAGATTATCCAACATCAGACCTCTATCATGCTGCTGCTAGTTCCTTCCGGAATTGCCTCTATTGTCTTCTCTTAATACAGTGCATACTCTCCTCTACATATTTGGGTGGAAGTTGAATTGTACACGATCTACTCATTTCTCCTGCGACCTCAGCTATCCATCTGCACTCTATATAAAGAGATGTTGCTGATCGAGTCTCTAAAGCATTCATAGCACACATTCTCGATGGGGAATTTCTCCATTTGTACTATATGTTGTCCTCTAATTTCTGTGTTTTGATGTAGATATGAATTCTTGGTTAATGCATATCAAAGCTTTCCTTTTTAATTTTCTTATATTCTTGCAGCTTGTTGAAGTTTCTAGATAACCCTCGCTGAATTTTAGAGTTTTTTGCGATGAGCAGATTTAACTAATTTAGTGTAAAATTTACATCTTACTTGTTATATATATATATATATATATATATATATATATATATATATACCCCAATAGTTACTTATGGTTTTTTTTAAATTTTTGTACTTGCAGATTTTGAAGAATGAAGTTATTTGAAGATTGAAGTTACTAGTGAAGATGCATGTATAGAAGATGCAAAAGATCATTATTATTTTGCTATGGAAGTTATGCAAAAGTTGATATTATAGTGTAGCTTGAGATGTTGATCAGCTAAGCTTTTTGTTAAGAAACTATTGAAACTAACATCATGGGATGTTAGCCAATTTTAATATATATATCAGCCTTTTGTTTGGAGATTTTTTGTAGCAATCTTATGTTTATTGATATTATTTATAATTTCGTGATACAAAGCTTAAGAAACATTGGTAATCAACTAGAGACCAAACATATTGCTCTGTCCCTAAAAGTTCATTTAAGATGAGACAACTTCTCGTCCCTAAAAGTTAATCTAGGATGAGGTAGCCACTATCGCAAAAAGGTGCTCTACAATGAGGTAGTTTCTCTTCGCTAAAGAGATTAATGACCAGAAAATAACTAGTTTTTAAAGAAGAAAACCAACTATTTGAGACGAGATACATGGTCTCTAAAAGTATATTTGCGATCAGCTTCGCTTCTGTCTCTAAAAACATTTAAGGACCAGCTAAAGGAGCCTGTCGTAGTTGACCTTTAGCGAAGAGGCCTATTAGGACGGGTGGCGGCTAGCCTTTTCTCGTCGCAATAGACTATTTGGGACTAGATTTAGACTTTTTGGGACCAGATTTCCCTTCCTTAGAGGGTATTTTTCTTGTAGTGGCTCTAGGAACCGTATCGCATCTAGGATAGTCTCGAGGCGTGACAACTTTATCTCAATATACCCAAAAAATCCCATTATGTGCTATGATATCATAGTTCAAACAAAAAACTTCTTCGGATTTAGAGTTATGTAGAACAAAAGAACACAATGGTGAATGTATTGTTAAAATTGTCGAAATTATCTTTGAGCGGTGATTAATAATGTTTCAAAGATACTTCATCCAATTCTAAGCGTCAACGATCGTTAATCAGTAGATAACCCAACTAAATAAGCTGGGGTCGAATCCCATAAGGAGCAATACGTGTTTAAGGTTCAATAGTAAAGTGTGAACATGGTCAAATCAGGCATAGGAATAGACATTTATCGAATAAAAGCATAATTCAATTCGGGGGTGACACGAATGTCAAATAAAGGGGTTTTGGTTTGGAATTATCAATTACAATAACAACAAACAATACGAAATAACAATAAGGAGATGTGTTCTTGGGATGTGATTCGATTATAGGCTAATATAGGCAAATGGGTAATTGCAACTATTAGGAAATAGTTGTATATCAATGAATAAGCTAGACTATAGAGGAGGTAAACTTTCTCTCGAATAGTTTACCCTGAATCAAGTTGATTTCTCTTGAACATCAACAAGCATGCTAAATAAGAACAACTTACTCTTTAGTCCATTAACTCTCTTGAGCTGAATGTATGGAAAAGAGTTTAGGATTCACTCTTTCGAGCTGAACCCATGATAACTCAATACTCACTGACCATTAATCAATAATCTTAGTTTTAAAACCTCTCTCTCGAGCAAGCCAAAATCACAATGGTAGAACTGCATTTGCAACTACAATTCTTAAATTAAACAACAATTACTGATTGAACTCACTTCTAAATAGCATTTAAACTAACAATTAGCAATACTCATAAACTAAATCAATCCATAATCACACCCCAGATATTGGGGTTTAGCTAGACATCATAAAAAGATAAAAATCGTTTCCAAATTGAGTTTCCATCAACTGGATAAGATTAATTTCATCCTTACAATAGTCCAAGTTGAACAATCTTAAAGACCCACTTCTAATTTCTCAAAAGTGAAAAACTTCAATTCTTCAAAGCTAAGGAAAAAAAAAGTAGAGAAAACTTGTCTCAATACTCAGAGTAATTCCAATTTGAAAATGAAAAAATGATAATAATTGATAATTGATACTAAACCAAATGTTCAAAAATGTATATTTAGTCGCCAAAAATGTGCTGCGAAGAGTCACTCGGTGAAGTAAGTTGGGCTCGCTGATCCACTCGGCGATCCGCCCTTTGGTCAATTTCATCACCTTTCTGCCTTGGCCTTCAGCATCCTCAAGGTTTGTAAATTTAGGCGATCCAACACTACATAGCGGAACCACTCGGCGATCCGCCGACCTTTCTCTCTCCAACTTGGTTCTTTCCTTCAGAGCTTGGGACACTGGAACTTTAGGCGGTCAACTAGCCATTCAGCGAGACGCAGGTGGACTTGGCGATCACCAGGCTTTCTTTTCTTCATTCTTATAGCTCGCTTTGTTCCTTTTTGCAAATTAGTGTCCTTGTTTTGCTCCTCGATCCATATACCTGGAAATCAGGAATTTTCCATCAGTTACTGGCACAAAATAAACATTTGAGGACACTAAATCATTATAAATAAAGCCCTAAATGAGTCCAAATTTTGGACTCATCAACACCCCCAACTTAAAAAATTTTGCTTATCCTCAAGTAAAACTCAAGTTCAGCAGTTCAAAAATGATGTCTCAAACAGTGCTACACAAGACTCGATCATGAATGCACACAACAAGACTCAATTTACTCATGCAAGGATTAACTGTGTTCTCAAATGTTCAAGTTATGACTCACCATTACCAAAGATTCTCAAGTTCACAATACTTGCTTCAAATGCAAGTTCAAGCTCAACAAAGGTACTTAAATGCCCTTACACAAAGAATGATTCCATATTCACACACTATTTTTCAACAATTACAGTTTCAGAATCACGTATAACTCTCACACTCACAAAGATGAACACATGCATGAATTAACCCATAGGTTTACCCTTATTTTCCAATCAACATTTGTTTAAGCTCACTCAAGATCAAAAAGGTCTTTTCAAGGCTTGTAATGGGGCTGAGTGTAAAGGTATGATCATTTAGGCTAAGTGGCTGCTATCCTCATGAAATGTGGTATGAACAACACTTTCTCTCTTTTTTTTCAACATTTTCACCCATGCTCCAAAGTCATCCCAATATTATTCACTTCTCATGGAATACCGGACACCCCATTTCTTTTGCATATTCACAATTTTATTTCAAGACTTTTTTGTTCTTTTTATTTTTCAATCTTTTTTTTTTTTTTTTTTATTTTTTTTATTTTTTTTTATTTTGGTATAGAGAGGTTTCATCTTTCTCAAAACTATAGATCAAGGGGGACTTTTTTGCACTTCTTAATTTACCTTCTCATTTCACCACACCCCTAACTTAGGCTTTTGGCCAAAGTTGACTATTCAAACAAACCACACTTAATGAGGATTATGGGTGCATGGATAAAGAGAGGTCTTATTTGCTCAAGTTTCATCCAAGAAAGAGGTAAGACTCAAAAAAGGAGTTCAATCAAGGTTCACACACTCACAAGGTTGGCCATAAAAGAGGTATATTGTCAAATTGTTTCACTCTTAAAATTTTTGCCTAAGATCATTTCAAGAGCTTACATCACTTAGTCAACTAGGCCAACGGGGAAAATTCTAAGTGTCATCATACATGGTTCACGGTAAGCTCATCACACAAGACATTGACACCAATATGAAACAAGACTCCACACTTTCGCTAGTGTGCTATGTTCATCACAAGAGACTCAATTCAATAACTGGCTAGTCACAACGAGATGCAAAAGGTTCACATATTATCTATGCAACTTCATATGGCCTCATCGTAGCTGCAGATTCATTTTTGTTCGATTAAGAGCACTATTCAAGTAATCGGTATTGATCATGACCGATACTCAAATTTGCACAAGAATAGCCACAATTTAAACATAACAAGAGGTGACACAATTTTTTTAAAAGGGCCCAAAAATGAATTTCGTTCATAATACAGAGCCACAAACTCAAACATCCACAAAAACAGTTCCAAAACAAAATTTAAAACACAAAACCCAATATATAGACAAAAGTAATAATCACAAGAGGTAGGTATGGAAATACCTCACCCTACCACAAACAAAAAAAATAATTGTCCTCAAATGCAATAAAATACTAAAATATCAATAAAAGTGACAGAGAGGGAGGTAAAGAAAGGTCCTGTCTACTCAGTCGCTCTATCTGTCAGGGCATCAATGCCCGAGGTATCCGTAGCACTAGATCCAGCCATGGTGGTGTCTGCCAAAGAAATCTGCACGGCTAAATCTACCATTGCCTCTTCAAACTCTGTCAGGCCCTCATAGGAAGCCTCCTCATCATCACCAAACTGCTCCTCATCGGTCTTAGCCTCAGACTCGGCAGCAATTACCTCCTCAACTCGAATCTCATCTCCAGTGGTAGCTGGAGGCACATCTGTATCAGCTGGAATATCGGGGATCTCCATAGTCCCAAAAATCATCGATACGTCGGTGGAATTCAACTGGTCCACATCATTCCTCAGCTCAGCAATAGCGGCCTTTAAATTCATTACCTCCTTAGTAGCCCCTTAGCCTTGCTCGCACACTGCTATCCGTGCTGCAAGGGCATCAATAAATGTACTCAGAGATGTCACAGCATCAGCAAGGGCCCTCTCGACCATGCCAGGAATGGTGGCCTCAAGTCTAGAAGCGCGTCTATCAGTAGAATGGCTAACTACCCCATGTGTAGTAATGCAACTTGGGGGAGTGGAGGTTGGGCAACAGCTGCAGCAGTACCAGATCTAGGTGGCAAAATAACAGTGGAGGAATTGGGAGTAACAGAAGGAACAATACTAGATGTACTTGAACACCTAGGGGTCAGAGTAGACAATATTGCCTTTGCAGGTAATGTATCAGTATTAACAATTGGGGAGGTGTCCATCGGGGCAATCTTTTTCTTCTCGGCCTCATCCTTCAAGTATTCTGCCTCAGTTTTTCGGATGTCAGTAGAAGATGTGGGAATCACTTCCATATCCTTCTTCTCATCTTGAGGCACCCGAGCTCTTTTGGACAACTTAGTGATCAATACTGTAAAAAAGAGAGAAGTTTAGCGCTAGTTGGCCCTCATGACCATCTCCTATGCAATGATCATCTCTAAGTTCAGCCTTGTCCCAACAATGATGCAGCCAAGACAGGTTGTTTTTCCGTGGCAGAGAATCGACTCGTTCTGAGATGACATGATAGTACTGCTGATGAAGCCAAACCAGAATCGTGCTGCGATATTTAGGTCCTTTTTTTTAATAAACCTCGAGCCATTTGGGAGTACCAGAGGAGCCAACCACTTCTTCATATTTTCTAATATTTTTGTCCTGATCTTGTATAGATAGTCATCCTCAATTCTCGTTGAGCATTCTAGGACTGTATTGATTACATCACTATCACACTTACTTTTTTGCCCTTGACAACCACAGTCTACTGGCTTCTTCCCTTGTGGCACCAAGGCTCTGTTAGCAGTGTAGAACTCTCGGACCCAATTGGGAACATAAGGACCACGGGGCTTAGTGAACAGCTAGAACTTGTAGGACTTCGAGCAACTCATGATCTCTAGGTATCTATTTATGAATCCATCAGTAGACAACCTCTTTTCCTCGATAATGGTCCTTTGCTCCTCAGTCTTCAATCTGTCTATAGACCGGGGAAGAGGACTATGTACTGGTGGTGCTATGACCACAGTTTGTGCTAGAGTAGGAGGAGAATCATGAGTCGCTGGCACCTTGATCCTAGACGGATCATGCATCCTTTTGGAGTGCAGTTTGGCATTCTAGGCCATCAATAGCTTATCATTCTCAGGCTCAGCAGTGGTAGCCCGAGGATCCTGGTGTTCACCCTCACTTTCAGAAGTGGTGAGGTGAGTGGCATATATACCGTCACTATCGGAGCTAACCTCCGGTGACGCAAGTGCTGGTGCCTTGCCTTTCCCCTTTCCTTTCCCACCTGTGGCAGGAAGTTTTGCTGCCTTTGCCCAAGATGTAGCCGCATCCTCATTGATAGTAATTCCCTTAGACATCTTGCGGGGTGGAATGCCTCTACCAACCACTTTTGGTCTAGCCATATCTGTAAACACATCATAGAAAATTAGGAACAATTCAAGCAAAGTTGAAGAAAAACAATTGCAGACAGACTCGTCGAATCACTTTGGCGAACTAGATTGGATTAGCCGAAAGGATTGGCTCATAATTTTCCAAAAAAATTGGCATGTCGGCGATGGAAAGACCCTTCAATGAATCGCCGACATCATTCGGCGAGCACAGACCAGTCCGCTGAATGTTACAGTGTATTTTAAAGGTCAGGGGCACAGAAAGGGCGATCAAATAAGACTTTCAGCGAGTCGCCGAGTGCACTCGGAGAACTCAGGCTTCGCCAAAAGTTACAGAACTAAAACTTAACATTTTCTTGAAATTAAAGACGATTAAGGGGGATTCGGTGAACCGCCGAGTGATTCGGCGAGCTTGACTCAGCTCGCCAAACTGCCCAACGTGCCTACTTTCAACCTCAACTTCCAAATTCAACCTGGCATCCCCCGAAAACAAAATCAAACCACACACTAGTTCAATTAGACTAAGACCCATGCCCCTGGGATACTCAAACTTCTCCCGATTTAGTCAAATTTGGCTATTTGATGATTTTAGCCCTTAAGAATGACGTCAACTGCTCCATTATTGGGAAAAACACATCATTTGGCATAAATGCAAGTTACTCAGACTTCACCCGACTAGAACCAACAGCAATTTAGCACAACACCACAATTTTGAACAATTTTAAAGCACAAAAATTAGGAAATCAACAATATAGGCAATTTAGGCATGATATTCAAATTAAAACAGGCACACAAGCACGCAATTACGATTCAGAGAGGCCCAACACACGTCACTAAGATAAAAACAATTACAAATGAGATTAATCGCTAAATATAAGTTTGGGGTCGAAAAACCAACCTTTTATGCCGAATATAAACTTTGAAAAGCTAGGTGGTAAAGAATTCCAACTCCGAACACACAATCAACGACGAAGAAGCAATAAGAACATGAAAATATGAGAAAATAGAGTGTGGGTGTGATTTTGGGAAGTTAAAAAGTGAGGGGATGTGAGAGAGTTTGAAATTTTAAACATTTGGTCTTTAAAAACCGTCCAATTCTCATCCATTCGATGACATTAATTTTGCTCGTTAACCCACTCGACGAAACACCGAGTGGGCATTTACCGCGCCGAGTTTTACAAGACCTCCAGTTAATGTGGGGGTCTAAACGACAAATAAAGTTGTGATCGCTGACCTGTTCGGTGACACATCGATTTGCTCTTGGGCCCATCGAGTTTTACAGGCTCCAACCTTAGAATTTCTTGAGTCCAACGACGGTCCAAGTCGGGCTCGCCGACCTCTTTGACGAGTCACCGACTGGACATTAGGCTCTCCAACCTGCACTTTTCAAACACATTCTACACTTCAACCTGCAAAATCAACACACAATTATTTCAAACACAAAAAGAAAGCAATAGAACTTGGGTTGCTTCCCAGAAAGCGCCTTTGTTAACGTCGTGGCACGATGCATTTCCCCACTCAACCTTCACTCCTAAGGTGGAGATGAGATAGCTCATAACCTATATGGGTCTCTAGTAGCTGAAGCGACATGCAGTGAAAGGAAGTCATCTGATTCAACAGTGAGATATTCTCTTTTATCTCTTTCAACACTCTGTCGTGTTCTTCAACTTTATGAAGAATGAGTGAGAGTATCTCTTCAACTTGTCCACCCTCGCACTCCTTGGGCCTTATATGCTCGTGAGTGGGAATGTACCGATCTTAATTCTTGTACGGTACCTCCAATTCCATAATCTTTTTGGCCAAGAGATCCAGATGATCCAACAATGTGGCCAATTCTTGATCCTTCTCTGTCTCTTTGTTAGTCTTAATCATGGGATCCAGGAGTTGGGTTGCTAGTTTATATGGTTGTCGTATTAGACCACCTGGAGACAATTGGTCAGTTACTCTTTTATTTTCAGGACCAAAACCTCTATAGAAACATTTCAGTAGCATCTTATCCAGGATTCCATGAGTTGGGTATTGCAGCAATATTGAATTAAATCTCAGCCATAACTCATGGACTGACTCACCCTCCAGTTGCTTGAAATTTACAATGCTATCCATTAGAATCATCATTTCTAAAGGAGGGTAGTTCCTTTGGATACCGTTGCTATAGGACATGCTCATTCTTGTTGTTCAAATAACAACACAAAAACCAAAACTAAAAATAAGTAGATTCAACTATGACTAAGAAGAACAAAATTCAACTTAACCAAAGAATCTTAACCAACACTACTCCCCGGCAGCGGCGCTATTTTGATATATAACCCAACTAAATGAGTTGGGATCGAATTCCACAGGGAGAGATAAATGTTTAAGATACAATAGTAAAGTGTGAACATTGTCAAATCAGTCATAAGAATAAACATTATCGAATAAAAACATAATTCAAGTCAAGGGGTGACACGAATGTCAAATAAGGGGGTTTTGGTTTGAAATTATCAATTACAACAGTAGCAAACAATACAAAATAACAATAAAAAGACAGGTTCTTGGGATGTGATTGGATTATAGGCTAATATAGGCAAATGGGTAATTGCAATTGTTAGGAAATAACTGTATATCAGTGAACAAGTTAGACTATAGAGGAGGTAAACTTTCTCTTGAACAGTTTACCCTGAATCATGTTGATTTCTCTTGAACATCAACAATCATGCTAAATACGAATAACCTACGCTTTAGTCCATTCATTCTCTCAAGCTGAATGTATGGAAAAGGTTTAAGATTCACTCTCTCGAGCTGAACCCATGACAATCCAATACCCACTGACCATCAATCAATAAACTTAGTTTTAAAACCCCTCTCTCGAGCAAGAAAAAAACACAATGATAGAACTGCATTGTCAACTACAATTCTTAAATTAAACTATAATTACTGATTGAACTCATTTCTAAACAACATTTAAACTAACAATTAGCAATACCCATAAATAAATCAACCCATAATCACATAATCACACCGCAAGAATTGGGGTTTTAGCTAGACATCATAAAAAGATAAAAATCGTTACCAAATTGAGTTTCCATCAACTGGGTAAGATTAATTTCATCCTTACAAAGGTCCAAGTTGAAGAATCTCAAAGACCCACTTCCAATTTCTCAAAAGTGAAAAACTTCAAAGCTAAGGAAAAAAAAAAGTAGAGAAAACTTGTCTCAATACTCAAAGTGATTTCAATTCGAAAATGAAAAAATGATAATAATTGATAATTGATACTAAACCAAATGTTCAAAAATGTATTTATAGTCGCCAAAAATGTGCTGCGAAGAGTCACTCGGCGAAGTAAGTTAGGCTTATCGATCCATTCGGCAATATGCCCTTTGGTCAATTCCATTATCTTTCTGCCTTGGCCTTTAACATCCTCAAGGTCTGTAACTTTGGGCGATCCAACACTGCATCGCGAAACCACTTGACAATCCGCCGACTGCTTCTTTCTCTCACCAACTTGGTTCTTTCCTTCAGAGCTTGACACACTAGAACTTTAGGTGGTCAAATAGCCATTCAGTGAGTCGCCAAGTGGACTTAGCGATAACCAGGCCTCCTTTTCTTCCTTCTTTTAGCTCGCTTTGTTCCTTTTTGCAAATTAGTATCCTTACTTTGCTCCTCGATCCATATACTTGGAAATCAAGGATTCTCCATCAGTAATTGGCACAAAATAAGCATTTAACGACACTAAATCATTATAAATAAAGCCCTAAATGAGTCTAAATCTTGGACTCATCAAGCAGCGATTTCAAATATAAAAAAAAAAATAGAAAAGGGTCGTATTTGTCCTTATTCTTTAAAAAAAGGTTATATTTACCCCTCATGATACTTTTTGATATATTTGTCCTTAGCATCCAACTCTGGGCACATATTTAGCCTTGAACTATTAAGTCTCATTTGTCCATTCTTATTATCATATGTTTCAAACAACATATTTCAATAAAATTTTAATTAGAAATATGGTAGGACTTTAATTAAATAGATTATTATATAGAATTCATAAAATTCTAATCTAGTTTTTTAATAATAAATGGAATATAAAATGAAAATAATTAACAAATGTATCTCTCCAATGAATGTGGACATCGTAGCAATTAGGTATGTCAATGTATGAATCAAAATAAATTAAGTATCTTGAAGGTGAGAAAGAGGGATTAAGAATGGTGATAATCATAACAGCAATAATGACATTGGAGAGTAAAAATTTATGATAATAATAACCATTTTAATTACAAGATTAAAATACAAAATATTTTTAACCCTATTAAATTTAAGTGGAAAGAAATTTTAATTGGGTTAAACATATATCTACCTAGGCTCCATGTAGGATAATAATAGTGGACACATGAAGCTTAACAGTTCAAGGGAAAATATATGTCGAAAGTGGTATTGTAAGAACAAACATATCAAAAAGTATGATGATGGATAAATATGTCACGACCCAGGGGTACCCCCTAGATATAACATGGCGTGTAGAACACCGAAGGAATCCATACAATCTACTTAGCTCTCATAACATAAGAAATAAAACAATAAGAGTAAAACAATAGTCCAAGTCCAAACATTTTATAAAAGAAAAACGGAAGTCTAAAACACTTGTCTCATCATAGCCATCTAATACAATATAATGAAATTGGGCCTACCCCACACATCGTGTCCAAAAGATAAATACATGAAACGGAACTAAACAATAAAAAACTATGTCATCAAAGAATGAGGACTTACCAAAGCTCAAAAAATATCTCAAGTCAACCTCTAGCCACGAAACTCGGAAACCTGACTGTCACACCCCACATTTGGGGAAATGTAGACAAGAGTATATGTTAGTATAAAACAATGTACCAACTATGATAGTCATGCATAAAACATTTAAAACATGTTAAAAGGGACATTTCATTTCATAACATGCAATTGACCATGCTAAAACATGATATAAGAGAGTTAGAAAACATATTTCATAATAAAAGCATGGCCAATGCAAGCTAACATCTTTAAAGCCTTTGAACACGTATGAGATACTCCTTGAGTAACCGTAGTTCATTATTAATCTATTGTAGGGAATTAGCCTTAACAGACATAGAGACCATATGAGCTATAACATGATCCCCCGGTGTCTTCTACACCGAAAGATGTTGTCTTACTTGCCATGGTAAAGACCATGAACTTTTAGCTTAAATGGATCTACTAGTTAATTATCCTATGAGGGCACATAGGAAAGGGATAAAGAGATTGCTACTACAAACCCAACCTCTACGAATGGGAGAGCTTCCACTCAAGAGATTGCTTCTAGAAACCCGACCTCTACTAACGGGAGAGCTTTCATCTCATGTAAATATCCTCTCGGTGCTAAGCATAAATCCCACGGAATACTATTTTCTTACTTATTCTCATTACCCATGGAAAGATGTCCTTGGACAACCAATCCAATCTAAATTCATTAGGATAACTCTTACTCTTTGATTCAATTAGGTGAGAAAATCTTTCAACCTAATAATCCTTTTATGTGAGAAAACCTTTCACATCTTACTCTTATGTGTACATGAGAAAATTCTTTCAATAACACATCATTATTGATAAGTCCACGATTTGGACTCATTTAGGGCTTTATTTGTATATATTTAGTGTCCTTAAATGCTTATTTTGTGCCAATAACTGATGTAAAATCCTTGATTTTCAGGTATTTGGATTGAGGAACAAAGCAAATACACTAATTTGCAAAAAGGAACGAAGCGAGCTAAAAGAAGGAAGAAAAAAGAGCCTGGTGATCGCCAAGTCCATTTGGTAATCACCGAATAACCATTACCTCGCTTGAAGTTCCAGTGTGCCAAGCCATGAAGGATAAAATCAAGTTGGCGAGAGAAAGGAGCAGTCGGCGAATCATCGAGTGGTTCCGCGATGCAGTGTCAATCGTCCATAGTTACAGACCTTGAGGATGCTAAAGGCCAAAGCAAAAAGGCAATGGAACGGACCCAAGGGTGGATCACCAAGCCTGACTTACTGCGTCGAATGGCCCTTCGCATCATATTTTTGGTGACTATAAATACAGTTTCAAACATTAGTTTAAAGAGCTTTTGTCATTATCAGGTATCCTATTTTTAATATTGAGTATTCTGAACTGAGATAAAAGTTTTCCTTATCTTTGAAGAATTGAAACTTTCCATTTTTGAGAAATTGAAAGTGGGTCTTCTAGATTCTTCAATTTGGACCTTTGTAAAGACGAAATTAATCGTACCCAATTGATGGAAACACAATTTGATAACGATTTCTATCTTTTTACGATGACTAGCTAAAACCCTAATTCTTGTGTGTGATTATGTGATTATGGGTTGATTTAGCTAATGGGTGTTGCTAATTATTAGTGTAATTGCTATTTAGAAGTGATTTCAATCAATAATTGTGGTTTAAATTAAAGAATTATAGTTGCAAATGCAGTTCGACCTTTGTGTTTTTGGCTTGATCGAGAGAGAGGTTTTAAAACCAAGGTTACTGAATTGATGGTCTGTGGGTTATTGGCTTGTCATGGGTTCAACTCGAGAGAGTGAATCCTAAACCCTTTTCTAGACATTCTGCTCAAGAGAGTGAATGGACTAAAGCATAGGCTGTTCTTAATTGCTTGCTTGTCGATGTTCAAGAGAAATCAACTCTATTCGGGGTAAATTGTTGAAGAGAAAGTTTACCTCCTCTATAGTTTAGCTTATTCATTGATTTACAGTTGTTTTCTAATAATTGCAACTACCGTTTGCCTATAATAGCCTGTAATCAAATCACATCCCAAGAACCTATCTCAATATATGTTAATTCATAATATTTTATGTCGCTGTAGTTGATAATTTGTGACAAAAAACCCCCTGTTATTTGACATTCGTGTCAACCCCCTAATTTGAATCATGTTTTTATTCGTAAATGTCTATTCCTATGATTGACTTGAACACATTCGTACTTAATTTTTGAATCTTAAACACGTACCACACCATGTGGGATTCGACCCCAACTCATTTAGTAGGGTTATATACTGACTAACGATCATTGATGCTTAGAACTGGATTAAGTGTCTTTGATAAACATTATTCAATCAATTATCATCATCATTGATACTTTACTCTCAAAGAATCATTCAAACATTTTCATAGATTTCATAATTTACCTCTTGAGGTTCAAAACCCACTTTCAATCATCAATACTTAGAAAACATGGATTATGTATGAATTTCATCATAAATTCATGTAAAAGATAGTAATACATGCTTAATTTCATAAAACTCTTTCTTGAATATCAAAATACCATATCATATGATTCATAACTTGAAAACATGGAGATTATGTAGGTTCATAGGGGAAAATATTATAAAACCATAGTATTTCATAAATTCATGCATAGAAGATCGTAAATCAATCATTCAAATAAATAATGAAAAGAACCCATGGCAATGGAAGAAAACCCTAACTCAATTGGGGAATTCTACCTTTTGAAATAGAGGAATTTGGGAACTCCATGAATGGAAGGAATCGATGGATGAAACTGTCATTCCTTGAATCTAAATGCTTGCCTTCAATGGAGGAATTGGGACCTTAGCTTGAAACCCTAGGTGAATCCTTCTTCTTCTTCAAGTTTTAGAGAGGGAATTACTTGAGAGTTCTTCTTTTTGGGTGAGTTTGGAGAGAATGATATATATTGGGAAATTTGGGGGTAAAAAGAGTTATATAGGGATCCTAAACATAGGCAAAATGACATAGTATAAGAACTAATTAATTGGGAAATGATCCAACTGACCCTGGAAATAACTGCCAGCTGACCACCAATGGGCCGTGTTTTAACCTACGGCCTGTCTTGGTGGACTGTCGTTGGTTATTTGGGACTAGAATTTTGGCTAGTGAACCACGAACCCCAACCACGGACCGTGGTCTCACCTATGGTCAGTTGGTTAGGCCTTGGTCCTGAGCCTTTAAACCACCCTTAAGTAGAGCCATCTATGGACCACACCTACTATCCGTGGTCCCATCCACGGGCCCTGGGTGGCCCTCATGGCTGGCACCTGCAATTTTCCCTAAAATTGATTCATTTCCCTTTTTCGAATAAGGGGTGTTACAAAATATAACCATTTTCTAAAAGTAAAAGGGCAAATATGTCCCATTTTTCAACAACAAATATTTTGTATTGAATATTTCCATCCCTAAAGATTGAACCTATATAGAGGTTAATACCACATTTGATAAGGAAATATATAAAATATGTGTTAAGTAATTTAAAACATCAATATTATCTTATAATTTTACTTGCTTTCGTGATGCGTTGGATATGTTGCATGTTTGTACACTCTATAAATATCCTTCTTGTTTCTTATGTTTTGTGTGTAACGGTGTGAAAACTATAAATATTGTATGGTTGTATATTTTTGTTTGTTGATTAACTAGCTCTTTTGTGTTTTACTTTTTGAAATCTCAATCTGAAAATTAGTAGATTGTCAATCTTTAGTAATTTTTTAGTCCATGTTGTTAATTTTTGAAAGTGGTGATGTTGAATTGTGAGATGTCAAAATTACACCTCCGATGGAGAAGTACAATGCGCTGTCAAATATAGAACTCAATAAGATTGGGGTTGAGTCCCACGTGGAATAAGGTGAGAACTAAGTTGTATGTGATTCTTCAACTATTAGTCCATTATTTCTAAATAAAGGAAAAGTTTGGGGGGATTTGATTATCTTTCAACGTCAATTTTTATACGTAACATCAACAATATTGATTTGAAATGGAGAAATTAATTTAGAGAGTAACTACGATTGTGCTAACAAAGATTTTATGACTCATTTTGGATAATCACTGAAGTTAATTTTGTAGTGCTAAGTATGCAAGTTTGTCAAACCTTATAATCACTTAATTCATTTTTGAACCAAATTAAATGAATATCACTTTTATTCTCTCGAACAAAAAGTGTTGATCATTAAGTAAATTAACAATAATTCTGAGTCGATTAATCTTAATACAACATCAATCATTAATGAGTTTTAGGAGTCTTGAATCCTCGTCGTTAGTTCTTTTCTTTTGTTTTATCATAAATTGAAAATTTGAGGTTTCTTTGGGACTCGATGGGTGAAGAAGAACTCATTGATGAAGTTCCCACATACCTTGATTGAAACCCTAATTGAAATTTGGAGAAGGAGACTTGAAGCTTTGGAGCTTTGATCTTGTCTTAGGAGAGAAGAAATTGATTTTAAGAGAATGAGAGGGAATAGAGATGTTAGAATAAGCAAGAATCAGTTACACCTTTCTAAATAAGACCAAAGTGACGTAATATAGAAATTAAAAGAGTGGGAAACACTAAAATAACACTGACTAAAAATCTGTCGGAGACTCTTCACAAAGTCCCCCATGGACCGTACACCCCTTCACGGTCCGTGAAGATGCTCGTAAACTAAAAGGGAAATAGGGTCCTGAAGTTTCCCTTATACGACCCCATCCACGATCCATTTACATGTCTATGAGCCATACAAATCAGCCGTCTTGGTTAACCAAATGCTAACTTTGTTGAAGGTGGGCTACAGATATATATACGGTCTGTGAAGCCTCATACTGACATCACAGGTTCCCTTATACATAGTCCTAAAAACCCAACTTCTAAAGTTCACTCCACGGATCCTTTCAAGGTTCGTAATTCCCTTTATCGTCCATAAATGTGTCAGTTCAAGTGACTTTTCTGCAACATTCAGATCTTTTCTATAATTTCCAACTTTGTCTGAGTTAGGCACTTCCGAAGTGTTACAATATCTCCCGATTAGGAGCATTCGTCCCCGAATGAGGTTCAATCAGGCATGAAACGAGTTCGGAAAGATCTACAACCCAATCATGAACGCAAAACACATAAAATTGAAGGAGTGACTGGCTCCAAGCTAAAACATGATGTTTAAAACTCATTTCATGAACATGTATGAATAGGTAAAAACCAATCTTCAAACAAGGACATATAGAATATCGGATGCACAAATGCCAAATTTGAAGGCAAATCTAACTCATGAGCCAAATTACCGAAACACCTAAAAATCTTATTGGGCCTACATAACATGAACTAAGCTTCTCTTTCTTGTCAAACCTCATGACAACCTTCAAGGGTTAACTTTTTAAGTAAACACAATTTGGAAAATGCAAGTTCTGTCCTCCTCACTTTCGCATAAGATTTTTATCTGCGTTGGGTTATACTCAATCTACCTGTAATAAGTAGAACTTTTTCCATAGCCTCATGAACTAAATCAAGACCTATCAATGCTATCTGACCAACTTCAAACCAATTAACAAGAGATATACATCTCCTACCATAGAGAGCCTCAAATGGAGCCATATGAATACTCAAGTGATAATTATTATAAGCAAACTCAATCAAAGGTAAATGATCATCCCAATTACCTTTTAAGTTGATCACACAAGCTCTCAACATATTTTTCAAAGTCTGAATAGTCTGTCTACAGGTGAAGAGTTGTGTTAAGCTTAACCTAAGTACCAATACCTTTTTGAAAGAATCTCCAAAACTGAGAGGTGAACTGTATACCTCTATCTGAAATGATGGACAAAGTCACACTATGCAACTTAACCATCTCCCGGATGTAGAGTTTATCTTTGGCTGAAATGAGGTCTTAACAAGAAGAAAATGCACCAATTTAGTCATTTGGTCTACAACCACCCAAATAATGTCATGTTGTTAAAATGTGAAGGGTAAACCTGTAATGAAGTCTATGTTCAATTCTTATTACTTTCAAGTAAGAGTGTTAAGCTTTTGAGCCATACTGCCTGGTTTCTGATGCTCAAATTTCACTGTTTGTCAATTTCAAAACTTAGCCACATATTCTATGATATCCTTCTTCATTCCATTTCACCAATAGACTTTATGTAGATTAGAGTACATCTTAGTGGCTCACGGATGAATAGAATACCGAGAATTGTGAGCTTTTATTAATATATGTTACCTCATTTCATCAATATTTGGAATATACAAATGACCTAAATATTGGAGTACACCATCTCCCCTTTGGGAGAAAGCCTCCATGGTCTTTTCAGAAACCACTTTCTTCAACTCAACCAAAGTCAGATCATTATCGTATTTGCCTTAACATCCGATAAAAGAGATGATTTTGACCCATTTTGAATAGTAACTTCTTCATCCTCTGAATCAATCAAACAAACTCCCAAATGAGATAGTATGTTCACATCAAGAGCCAACTCTCTTTTCTCGTCCCCAAGATGAGCTACACTGTTCATGGATAATCTACTAAAAGCATCTGCAACCATATTTTCCTTACCCAGATGGTAAAGGACACTCATATCATAATCTTTCAACAACTCGAGCCATCTGTTTTGATGAAGATTGAAATTATTTTGTTTAAACTCATACTGAAGGCTCTTATGATCGATGAACACATCCACATGAACACCATAGAGATAAAGCCTTCATATCTTCTATGTAAAGATGAACACCGCCAACTCTTAAACGTAAGTTGGGTTTATTTTAATTGACCAGTTACTTGTTTCATGGCTTTTATTTGAGCTGCGGACCCCACTCTGGAAATGAAAATACCCACATTAATAGTAGGTCTGATTCCAGAATTGAATAGGTCGGCAGATAAAAAGATTTGTCCATCAATAATGGAAATTACATTGGTAGGAATATAAGCCGAAACATCTCCGGATTGAGTTTCAACTATTGGTAAGGCGGTCATACTTCCTTCACCTAAACTAGAACTTAATTTAGCGGCTCTTTCCAAAAGGCTTGAATGCAAATAAAAAACATCTCCTGGATAAGCTTCACGACCGGGCGGTCTTTATAATAGAAGAGACATTTGGCGATAAGCTTGCGCTTGTTTGGAGAGATCATCATAAATGATTAAGGTGTGTCATTCACGATACATAAAATATTCAGCCAGAGCTGCTCCTGTATAAGGAGCATGGTATTGTAATGTAGCAGGGGAATCCGCCGTTATGGCTACCACAATAGTATATTCCATTGCCCCCTTTCCTATAAAGTAGTTACTACCTAGGCCACAGAAGATCGATTTTACGGTATAGACGCTTATGACCTCCCCCTCTATGCCTTGTGGTAATGATTCCTCTGGCATTACGACCTTTACTATAATGATGCTGTCCATAGATCAAATTATTTCATGGATTGGATTTCACTTTATTGTCTACGGTTCCATTGCGTGTGCTCTCATCATAAATGATCCGCTTGCCCCATAATGACCTGGACCAATAGGGAAACCCCAATTCATTGGGCCTTTCGATACAATCAAATAGAAAGCCCCAAGGGCGCCATATTCTAGGAGCCCAAACTATGTGATTGAATAAATCCTCCTGCGGGTCAAGGGCTTCTTCTCCCTCCCCTTTTTCAAACTTCGAAATAGAAATAAATTCAATTGAAATAATTCAAATAAAAAAATAAAATACTACTACTAGATTTCTAATGTCGATTCTAATGAATAGTTCATCAATGATGAACAAAAAACAATTCTATGCAATTCTAAAAGGGGGAAAGATCCCTTGGGTAGAATCATTTGATTATTGACACAAATCCACTCTTTTTCCTATTCAAAGATCAACCCCCTGGCTCTGTGTTTTCACATCGAGAATTATTTGCAGATGAAGAGATGTCAAAGGGGCTTCTTACTTCCCAAACAGATCCTCCTACATCTATATATAAACGCTGGTTTTCATAATTGGGGTTTTGGATAAAATGACCTTTTTATTTTTCTTTTTTTTGGTTTTCATATTGAAAAAGTAATAAGAATGAAAGGTGTTAAGCTCTTTATCATCCTAGCGTCGAACTATTTTTTCGCGGGACCTCCCCTACAATATCGAAACCGAGTAGAGTTTAACCACTAAGTTCGGGATGGATTGGTGTGGTTCCTCTACTCCTAGGACACCAGAATATTGAACCATGAACGAAGAAAGGCATGAGAGAAAAGCATATTGGCTAGTGATTGTGAGGCCCCAATTCTTGATTGGAGGGGACACCAAAGGCCTTTGCCCTTCCATCCCTTGGATAGATAGAGAGGATTCATGGAGATATAGAACAACATATAAGTTATCATGCTTGCATATCCATCATTTGAGTCTCCAACAATTATTCCAATAATTACATATCCGATTTGGCCTATGGATGAATATGTAAGCATACGTTTCAAGCTTGTTTGAGTAATAGCAATGAGATTTCCCAATATCATGCTAAGAATAGCAAGGATTTCCAGAAGAAGATGCCATTCGTTTGATGAGAAATAAAAAGGAATATCGAAAATTCGAGTGGCTGAAGCTGAAGCAGCTACTTTCGAAGTAACAGAAAGAAAAGCAACGACTGGAGAGTTCTTCTTATGAACCTTAAGTTGCCTAGAATCATATGTTATGACCTTACCATTTTCATCAAAACACGATCAAGACCAATTTTTAGAGGTATCACAATACATAACAAAACCATCTAAACCTTTCGGTAAAGTCAAAATCGGGCTGAAGTAAGTCAGCTTTTCAACATCTGAAAATTCTTTTCACAAGCTTCAGACAACTAAAATTTCACTTTCTTTTGAGTAAAACTAGTCAAAAAAGAAGCGATGGAGGAAATCCTTTCTGTAAACCACCTATAGTAATATTTTTCTCACTTTAAGGCACGAGATAAACTGATTTATAGGCGCTGAGGTACTACCCTTCTATTCGATGAGAAGTTCATCTAGAAACTGAAACTGAATGACTCTAGTTCTAAAGAGGATTAAAGCATAACAAACATGAAGCCATTCTATAGCAAGAATAACATTAAAATCAAGCATATATAGCTCTACTAAATTAATTGAGGTAACTTTCTAAGAAATTGAGACCAGACAATTTATGAAAGCTCACTTAGCTAAAACTAACTCACCAACATGAGTAGATACTTAGAATGGTTTTGATAGAATTTTGGGACTGACATCGAATCTCATAGCAACTTAAGGAGTCAAAAAGAAAAGTGTGGCTCCTTAATCTGATAAGGCATAAACATCAAAATGAAAAACTGGCAATATACAAGTGACCACATTAGGGAATCCTCCTAAACTTGTGGAGTCTAAAGAGCATAAAACTTGTTTTGACGCTATTTGCCACCAGAGCTAGATGAGGTACGCTATTGAGTCTGGCAACCTAAAGAAGTGTTAGGCTAAGCCTGCTGACGAACATCTCTACTCTTGCTAGAAACCAAAGGGCAATTCCTAAATCTATGATAGTCTTACCAAATCCGTAACAACCACCAATACTATCCAAACACTCTCTCAAATGACTCTTCCAATACTTTTGACATGTATGGAAAAAACTTCCACTCGAAACACTGACCTGAGACTTAGGTTTAGGCACCATATACTTGTTGAACTTTAGCACTGGCCACTAGAGCACTAGCAGAAGATGGGGCTGGGTCTAAATATCTTAAACGAAATTGAGAATGACTACCACAATCAAGTCGCTGATGAGAGCAGTCACCATTATCGGTCGGAGTCCTCTTAGTCTCCTTAAATCGCTTCTTAAGCTTTTCTTCCTCAATCTATTAAGCATGAGTCATCATCCTAGAGATATCCATCTCTTTGATAAACATAGTCATTCTATATTCCTTCATAACTATCTTTGAGACACTAGACACAAACTTGTTCATACAGGCCCTGGAATCGTCCACTATAGACGAAGCATACTTAGAGAGTTGAGTGAATCTCAAAACATACTCTTTCTCACACATATTGCATTGCCTAAAGTTACTGAAATCTTTTACTCTAACATCAATCATCTCAAGAGGGAATAATCGATCTAGAAAAACACTTCTGAACCTGTCCCGATCCAATGGTCATGCATTAAATTCCCCTTCTTCCTTTAATAGCTTGAACCAAATATGAGAAAGACCTTTTAATTGATAGGCAGCCAAGTCTTCACTCTCAACTAGAGTAACACCCATGGTCTTCACAAACTTTTGAATACCTTCAAGAAACTATTGTAAATCCTCGTCCACCTTAGAAGCATGAAATTTTGGAGGGTTTATCTGAGTAAAGTCTCAGTCTCTAACTATTGTCATACCCATATTTGGGATCACATGAGCTACAACTTTATGGTTAGCCTGAGCAATCATAGCTTGGGCTGGCACTTGGAAAGTAGCCCTAAACTTAACATGATTAGCATGTTCAACCAAAGGGTCAACAAGAGTTGGAGGAGCTTCTTGCTCCACATTCTGGTTCTTTCTGACGTAATCTCTTCCTGGAGGCATGATTCTATAAATGTACAGAGCACGAGTTAGAAGAAAATTTTATAGAGTCTAATTCTATCGCACGACTAAGAGTATGAAAGAAGTGAAGTATTTCTGAAATGTCTCGTAGCCTCTTATTCATATATGTGGCGCGCTACATACCTATGAATAAAACTCTACTTAACGAGACTTTCGGACATTGTAAGATACTTGAACCTCACTCTAATACCAGGTTTGTTACGATCCAAGAGTACTTCCTAGACATGACATGGAAACTAGAGCCACGAGTGACCCTAAGCTAACCACATAATATAGTATGACACTAAGAGAGCATACATAACTGGAATTACAAAGAAAGCAGAATAAAGTCTTAAATGACTAGCATATCAAAACAGATAAATTTGAAACAACAAGTCATATGTAAAATACTAATGTCTGAAATAGTATCTAAACATAGGTGAGTTACTAAAAAAAGTCCCTAGTTCACTTGAACATCTTAAAAATGAAGTAAATTCTGAATAAAGCATAACTAGGTATGTCCCCGAACCATGAGCTCACCAACAACAGTGCAAGGCATATGATATTCGTAACTAACAATGCGCTGATGAGACTCATCAGAACCTATATTATGAAACATTATATGCATAAAAAGTATTCGGTCAGTACTAAAAAATGTACTAAATATAAAAAAATGCATCAACATGACAATGTAACATGATAATTTCGTAAAGTAGGATAATGCAATGACGAAGTAACCATAACATAAAAGCTGATGATCTTATTATGAAAAAATAGTACAAGGTCATGCAATAGTCTGAGAATTATAATTATACCTGAGAGGTAGTGTTAACCAACATAAACCATGTGATGTACAACATTTATTTTAGTGCGCTACTCTCACGTTGAAAATAGAGTGTCCTACTTGCCAAGCCAAGGACCATGAGTCAGAACTAAGATGGATCCACTAGATAAAGTTTGTGAAGATTAAGTACTATGGGGGCACGGTGCTAAGTAAACTCCAATCGAAAACATCCATAACCATGAAACAATTAGAATCTTGTAATACTAAATCATTCATGAAAAATTTCATAGTCTGAGTAGCTTCTTAAAATTATGATTTCATAACATAATCTGAAAGATACTTTACCTGTAAGTATCTAAATCATGAAAATCATATAAATTGACTGATACTATATCTTAAAGCATTCTTAATTTATGAAAATTTGAGTTCATAAAGCATACATGTGAAAATAACATATTAATGATTATGAAAATACTTGAATGTCATGGATTCATAAAAATATCATTGAAAATATTGAATTAAACTCAATTTATTAGTAATAACATCATTCATGAAGAAAAAACAAAAACTCAATAAGAACCTATAAGAAATCATAAAAACCCTAGAATTTGATAACAACATTAATTGAGAAATTGAGGTTTTTTTGAGACTCAATGGGTGAGAAAGAACTCGTAAGTTCTCACATACCTTGATTTAATCCCTAATTAAAATTTGGAGAAGAAGACTTCAAGCTTTGGAGCATTGATCTTGCCTTGGGAGAGAAACTTGGAAAAGAAGAAATTGATTTTTAGAGAATGAGAGGGAATAGAGAGGTTATGGTAAGTAAGACATAAGTCCAAAATGACATAGTATATGAATTAAAAGAGTGAAAAAAGATTAAAATATACCTGCTAATTTTTTTTTCGGAGATCCTTCATGAAAGACTTCCGTGGATATACACCCCTTTACGATCCGTGAAAATGCTTGTGAATAGAAGTGAAAATGGGAACATGAGGTTTCCCCTTAACAGACTCATCCACAGTCTGTTTACATGTCTACGATCTGTATTAGTCAGCCATCTGTGTTGGCCAAAAATTTACTTTGTTAAAGGTGGTCTACATACATGTAGACAACCTGTGAAGGTCATACGGACTGTACATGTTCACCTATACTTGAGTCCTAAAAATCCAACTTTTGAAGTTCATTCCATGGATCCCTACACGGTCTATGATTAAATAACTTTTAGCAACATTTTAGTTCTTTTCTGTATTTTTCGACTTTTTTTGAATTAGGCACTTCCAAGGTATTGCAACTTTGCCTTTATCATTTTAGCTAGAATTTGTAGAAACTGTACAATTATCAATTTCTTTCATTGTAACATAAAAGTGTATGATCTATAAAATTTGAATTTCACTTCTTTAATTGAATATAGACCCGAATACTAGTTACGTTATGGATTAAAATGGGTACTAAAAAGAAACTTAATTTATAATGCATTCAATTTAGAATCAACTTTGATCTACATTTAAATTACTTCAATGAAATTTTCAAAATTGAAGGTAGATCCAACAACAATACAACCATCAACAAACTGACAAAATTATTGGCACTGTCCCATTTACTGTTATGAAAAAGATATACATGATAAACCTCCTTTGAAGAAATTGAATTGTAGCAACAAAAATATGAAGTTCAAATCTCAAAATAAAACTTCAAAATTGCAAAATCATCGTAAAATAATGTTTATTTCTTTTACCAAACGCTAATGTATAAGAAGATTTAGAGCTTCATTAAATCTGATTCAGCTTGACTTTAAAATTTTTGGAGTAAGAAAATTAGCACCGTAAATGGCATTAAAGAACTTTAATGGGAACACTCATTTTTCTATATAATAGATAAAATTTGTGATTATTGATGGATCAACTGTGTTTTGGACTAGAAAATTGTAATTTAAGTTTTGAATTTTTTTTTTGTAATGTATGGTTATGCGTATTATTTTTAATTTTTTTTTTAATTTTGAATTTAACTGATTTCGTATAGGTTGTATAAGAAAACTATTGCTATACATGGTAAATGAAAAAGTAGCCATATACTTTATAATACTTAAGTCTTATTATTATTGTACTACTTTTTCTTTCAGAAAATTTTATATCACGTGACGATTTAGGAGCTTTAGTTGTATTTTATATAGACACTTTCAAATAATTTTCAACATATCAAGACTTTTCATTATATAGATGTTTAAGAAAAAAATGTACTTATTGATTAGTCTCTAATTTTGATAAAACTATCACCTCTCCCTCTGATGACTTTACAACTACTTTCTTCATTATGAAGTTGAACAAAGAACTCCCCTCTTCAACGTGTCTTCATATTCTTTAAACCAATCTCTCTCTACATTCTAAATATGATATATAAGTATGTATATATTTATGGGAAGAAGGAAGAGGTGAAACTTAAGCAACACTTATGCAATGCAACAATAAATGTGAGGAGGGAGTCAAATCCAATTGATTGCATAGTGCTTTTCCAAGATCACATTTTTATTGTTTTTTTTCTGTATTGAAATAATTTTTACATTATTATAGAAGAATGACTGGTGTTTAAGTGGCGGATAATATACGAATATAAGGAGTAATGGGTTTTATGGAAGGAAAATCTTCGTTTATATATATATATATATATATATATATATATATATATAATTATGTATATCATGTGTATATCTTGTATAAATCTTAAGTATGATATGTGCATCAATATTATATACATAATATACAAGAGTTATACATTAAATCTACATATGATGTACAATGAAATATATGAGACTATTCATATTCCATCTTAAAGTTTAATTTAAAATTTAATCCAAGACCACACCAAATATTTACAAGTTGAGATAAGTTCATTTTTTCAAGTTTCTAACATCACACCCAATAAAAATAATTTCATTGCAAATGTATTATATAATTTAATTTTAAGCCTAGAGTCTACAAAGCTTTATCAATAGAACATTTGTTCACTTGTTTGTTTAATTTTCTCATTGTCTAAAACGTAATAAGCCTTGCGTTTCATTGAACAACACCTCATTGTTTTGATATTCATGTTACATACATTTAACATTAGAAAGAGATGACAATATATATTTTATTGGATTTCATGAAAATATAAGAAATAAGATAGAAGAAATAAAAGATCATTAGAATTTCTAATTTTATTATTGTAAGACCATATCCATCGGTGGCCCCCTAAAGTTGGCACGAAGCTTTACTTAGACACCTTAACTGAGCGATGTTCATTTGAGACACCTCATATAGGATTCCACTGTATCATTTTGACATTATTTTAACAAATAGATGAAATTACACGGTGTGTGTAACACACTCTCAAATGACATGATATAATTACTAATTAAGAAAAGACACGTGACATTTAAGTAAGAAAATAATACTTTTAAATTACATTATATGAAAAAAAATTAATTTTCAACCAAAAATAATAAATAAAAGTATCTATTTTCTAAAAATCCACCAAACTATCCCATCTCCACCCCCACCCCTTCCTCATTCTTCTGAAAAGTTTTTCGGCGCTTCTTCTTAACCTCTAATTTCTTCTTCTGCTTTTTTTTTTCTAGGATTTTTATTAGATTTAGATTTTCATCTTTTAGTTGTAAATTTAATTTGTATGTTATAAATTTCATGCTTTTTAGTTGTGTATATAATATTACAATGCCTCCAAAAGGAGTAGCAGGAGCTACTTGGATGCTATGTATTATTTTTAGGTTGTAGTCTCTCCCATTTGGAATGAATATTTAAATATGTGAACTTGATAGGTTTTATGGGTCTACAATGGTGTGTAGCACTGAAATCGAACGGTTGCAATAATAGTTGTGATTGTTGGATCTAAAAAAAAAAGAACGAGAAGATGATGATGGTTATGGTGATTTTCAGATTTGAAAGAATTAATTCTATTGTAATAAGATTAATAGCGATGATGGCAGTGATGTTGGGTTGATGATGTGTGGTGGAGGAGATAATCACAAAGAAAGAGCGAATAACGATTTTAAATATTATTTTTTGGCCTGATAAGAGCCTTTGACGCGCTGAATTTTGAGTGCATTACATTCACCATGCCATGCCAACGAAAAGTGTCAAAATGACACAACATGACCTTACATGAGGTGTCTAAAATGAATATCACTAGTAGGGGTGTCTAAGTGAAACTTTGAGCCAACTTTAGGGGTCATCAATGAGTTTAACCTTATTGTAAACTCTGATTTGATGATTGACAAATCAGATGAAGAGACTTGGTACCTCCAACATTTTCATGCAAAGTCAACAATATGATTGTAAAATGTACCTAGTGCGATCGTGTAACATTGAGACCATAATATCCTTTTCCTTCTTAACCAATGAGAAGAATTTAAGATTTTTCCCTTTATCTCTCTCATAGAAAAGAGGACATGACAAAGAGCAAAGCCTAGCTTTTGTAAATCTAAAATAACTAATATCATCTTAAATTTGTCTCATCTCCCTCTGTAACACCCGAGCCTACACCCTGGACGTGGTCGACATTCGAGAATCATTGTTGGTCTCCAAAAAAACCCTTGGCCTGGCTGGCTACTTAGCGGAAGGCTTACTTAAGCGATAAAAGGCTTAAAAATAGAATTTTTGAACATTTAAACTCAAAAAAAATACTCAACTCAAATTTTCTGTAAAATACTCAATAACACAAGTATAATAGTTTGCAAAAACATCTGAAGGAAAAGTATATACTGAAAGACTCTTCAAATCTATCTATCTATCTATGAGGCCTCTAATGTTTAAGATAGGTGTCGGGACAAGACCCACGGTGTCTTAAAAAAACTAAACTAAAAGTGAATATGTAGTCCTTCACAATGCAAAGAGGCTCACCAAAACTATCTGGAGTGTATAATGATCTCAACGAAACACCTGTTGATGATCCTAACCATCTATATCTTCATCATAAAAAGATGCAGTTCGAAAGACATTAGTACATTTGAATGTATGAATATGTAATATGACTGAATAAACAATTAATAGAACTGAAGGACTGAAAGCAACTCAACTGAATCAACATATGAACATGAATGAAAAACCAATTAAGCTATACAATAAGATATGCAATAAAAGCAATATGAAAATTATATACTTTACTTTGTGGGGAGTTTCTCTAACCGATAACCATTACTATAAGCCTAACAATGATACAATATTTTGTCCATGTTGTAAGATCCATCCTATACCTTGCTGAGGTATTGAATAATACTGTAAATATGGATCCATCTAATCAGAGGTAGTGAGGAGTCGCAAGAAGAATCAGTGCTATCCTATCGTACGTTGCTTACATAGTTTTATGAGACTTTTTAGTTGTAAAAGACTCTTAACCAATTCAGTGCTCAATACTACTCCAAAAATATTTAATATACTTAATGCTCAATCATCTTTTACAAGGAAAAGGACTATTACTTTACTTTACTTTTCACTTTTCTCAATCACCCTTTACAAAGAAAGGAACTATTACAATACTTTACCTTTCACTTTGCTCAATCATCCTTTACAAAAGTACTTTTCAAAATTATCAACCATACTTTTTCTTTTTTCTCAACTTTCAAATAGTACATATGAAATCATTTGATTCCTACTTTAAAGACTTTGTTCAAAACTTTGCATTTAAAACGTATACTTATGGACTTATCTTTCAAGTCCAAAATCGATATATAAAAAACCTAAAAATTCTTATACTTTTCTAAAAATAGTGCTCTCCTTTTCAATATAAAAATGATGCATTCGAAACCTTTTAAGTTCCCTTAAACTATTTTTTTTTTTCAAAATAATGCTTTTAAACATTTCTCTTTAACTCACTTTAGTTTCCAAAATCAATGTAAGAAAAACTACTGACTCAAAATACCTTTATAAAACTCAATATGTATAGGGTTCATGTGGAATTGCAAGCATGAACAACTTTATAAGATTCATATGCATATATAGGAATCAAGATCTCAATTGTTATGAACTAAATTCAAATACCAAGAACTATGAATATATCCTTTAGATGTAACGATTTTTGACCAAATTGAGATGTAGGGTGTGAGGACGAACTAGTCCAACACTATGAATAGCCTTACATACCTGATTATGAAGATTTTAAAATGAAAACGTTGGTGGAGGCTTGATTTATCTCTAGAGGGAACATTTGCTTTTTGGAGGAAACCTTTAATTTTGAAATCTTGGTGCTTGCTCTTGATAAAAGAAACTCCTTTATGAAGTTCATAGAGTGGAAGAACTTGGGAAAACCTTGGGTGGAAGGCTTTTCTTTGTATCTTGAATTTTTGGTATGAAAGTTTTAGGGTTCTTGATGGAGAAGAGGAACCCTAGGTGAGTATTAAGTGAATTTCTAAATACGTGAATATTTTAATTGATGAAAAATAATTATTTGAATGATATTATTAGTTAAAACACTCAAAAATGGCTTAGAATAGGGTCTAAATAGGGGAAATAATAAAATGACCCCAACTTTAAAACTGTCAAGGGGCTTAAAACGGGCAGTTTCACAGACTGTTTAAGGCTTCACGATCTGTGAAACTCTTTATGGGCCATTTAGTCGATCGTGAAGCTTCACCTTACCGACAATGCTTCACTAATATGGGCATAACCTTTTATTCCAAGCTTTAAATGAGGCAAACCTCTTGGCGTTGGAAAGAGGACTCAAAGACATTTGATTTGATAGGCCATATGCCACCTAATTCATTTTGTGTGAAGAGATATGATTGTTTGAAGTTGAGAGAAAACTTAAATATTGATCGGTGACTTGTACCGACTCTTAAACGGACCGAAGAAGTTACCACGGGCCGGCTAGGGTCCCGTCTAGGTGACTACTATCTTGGCAGCCTTAAACGGGTCGTGGACACCTAAACGGACCGTCTAGAGTGCCGTGAAGGGTCCATGGTCCATTTTGGGTTCGTGGACTTGCTCTTTAGTGCTTTCTGAATTCCACGAGGTTACACAAATGATTCAAATTTTAAGAGTAGAGTTGTGAGGTGTTATAGAATGATTCAGGTCTTAGCTTAGAAATTTTTGGGGTGTTACAATATATCCCTTTTGGGAACATTTGTCCTCGAATGATAGCTGGACTGAGAATGGAAAGGAAAAGAGTTACTTTTACTATCTTTCTGACTTTTGAATTTCCTACTAACATAGGCAGAACTAATTCATACTAAGAGTTTGGAACTGTCTAAAGCAGATAAGTTAAGAAAAATATTCTTTTGAACATAGTCACGCTCTATCTGAAGTTATCTTGCATGAAATAAGGGATCTGGGCACGAAGTAAGAATAGGAATACTATGCCTTGAGTGATATGATTGGAAACTTTTAAGCTTAGCAATACATCTCAACTATGGTCTCCTTTTTTATTACTATAGTTCATTAGCTCCAATTCCTAGCTCACACTAGAGTGTATGATTACTCTTACAAATGTATAAGTCAAATCACTTGCTCTTACCGTGTTCAAGCCTAATCTCTAATTCGCAAGGTGCTAAACATGAGATGGATATACTTATCTAAACAACAAGATTCAGGTTTTATGCCTCTATATGAAATCTCATCTCAAGAATACTACTCATTACCACTATATTTAACAAAACTTCGAGTCCTAGTCAAGAAGAATCTAATGCATTATGTACTCATCCACATGTAACTACACCACATTCAAGCCTAACACTATAGTCAATCCATGGACACCTACTAACCAATCCTCCTAAGAATTCCCCCTCCTTTCGTCATCTCTGTCAATTGAAATTTCACGCATTACTATCAGGAGCTAACTAACTACTCTCACCTAACTAATAAGCATAGTAAAACTTCATTCATCTTTCCTCCACTTTTACAACCTTTGATGGAATAAGCTCACAACTACTGCCAACATAAGAAACATTAACCTTCTCCTTCTATCATCACTCAACTACCATTATCAACATCATTCTCTAGCTAAAATGGGTCACTGAACGAGCTTTAGGGTGAAAATCATAAGCACAATTCATTCGAGAATTTTAATGACATAACACTATTTTGCTAGCCAATGAGATCAAGTAATGATTTTTCCAGACTGAGCATACTATGAGACATGAGTGCTTATATGAATTGGTTTATATAATGAGGCTGATGCCCATAACTTTATAGAGTAAGATTGAGATCAATGAGCTAAAGTCTTTGCCTCTCATTCTGGGAATTGAGCATAGATGTGAATATGTCTGAAGTATATTAGAATAGGTCATAAACACAATTTTGATATTAGAAACATCAACAAAATATTGTAATGACTGACCTTTGAGGAATACGCTAAAGTATGAATGGATCGATATATCACTTTCTCAACACTTCACTTTGTTTCTCATCTTATCATCTCTCCTTTAGGTCTGAAACTAATACTTTAAAGTTGTGGATCTATTCCATCTTTTCTAAACTAGTCTATATTCACTTTTACTATAATACTCGGAAAAGGCTTATCTCATGGCTATTGAAAATCTCCATGTACAAATACTAATATTTCTTCTAGGACTTCTTTATAAGATGCTTCTCTTAATGTCTTCATGCTTTTGTCATGCCCTGAGCCTACACCCTAGGAGGGACTGACACTCGAGAACCATTTCTGGCCCCAAGTGAACCCTTGGTCTGGCTAGACTCTCGGCGAAAGACTTTAAGAATTATTACAAGGATCAAATGCACTTACAAAACAACTGTCACAACTTAAAAATTAGAACATTTAAGGATAAACATTCAAACTAGCCATAGATGGCAACCTAAGTTTTAATAGAAAAACAACTAAAATACATGACTAAAGAACTATGACTACCCATTTATGAAGCCTTTAAAATAAAAAGGGATGTCAAAACAATACCTACGATCATCCTAACAACTGCGATACTAAAACAATGTAAAAAGAGTCATCGGAAAGCAAAGAGGCTCACCAACTGACTTTGAGTGCTCAACTAGATCAATGAGGCGCTGGATGCTGATCCTGGTTATCGGTGTGTACATCATAAAATGATGCAGACCAAATGGCATTAGTACATTGAATGTATGAGTATGTGAGGGGAAAACTAAACATAACATAAGCTTGAAAGGAATCTGAAAGAAACACCTACCATAGCTTTACTCAACTCATGAATACTCATCTCAAATGCGAAATAAAAACAATAATAATAGTTCAGTTTATACAAAATATTTAAAAAATTAGGTGATAACTCAATGTATTAAAGAAATATAATAACAATTCAATTTACACATATAATAAAGTAATATAATATTGTGGGAGTTTCTCTAACTGACAACCAACACAATGAGCCTAAATGATGATAGAACGTCTCGCTCGTGCTGCCAGAATTGTCCTAAGGCTACCTAACTTCCCACAACTGGTGGGAAGGGAAAAGAAAAGGGCAAGGCTTTTGCACTTGCATCACCGGAGGCCAACTTCGATTGTGACGACATCTATGCCACTCACCTCACCACTTATGAGAGTGAGAGTGAGCACTAGGAGTATCAGATATCCACTTCTGAGCCTAAGGATGAGCTACTAGAAGCCTAGAGAGCGAAGCTCCATTCAAAGAGGCGAAATGATATGTCTAGGATCAGGCCATCCCAGGCCACTACTCCTTCACCCGGTCCAGCACATTCCTAGCACCACTAGTACAGGGTCCTCCTCCCCTGTCTATGAACAGACTGAAGTTTTAGGGATTGAGGACCATCATAGAGGAGAAAAGGTTGTCTACTAATGGTGTCATAGATAAATACCCTGAGATCATGAGCTTCCTGAGGTCACACAAATTCCAGCAATTCACCAAGCCCTATGGCTCGTACATTCCAAATTGGGTCAGAGAATTCTACAGTGCTTACAGTGCCTTGATACCATAACGAAAAAAGCCGATAGTCAAATTCAAGCCTGTTGCCTATATGGTTGTCAGGGGTAAAAAGGTACAGTGTGATTATGCTTCCATCAATGCAATCTTAAAATGTACAACGAGACTTCAGGATGACTGTCAATAAAAGATCAGGACAAAGACAATGGAAAACATGAAGAAGTGGTTGGATCCTTTGATATCATATGGTACTCCCAAGTGGCTTGAGGTTGGTGTAGCTATTAAAAAGAAGGACCTCAATGTAGCACCAATTTATTGGTTTGGCTTCATCAGCAGTACCATTATGTCATCCCAGAATGAGTCGATTCTTCGTCACGCCAAAACAACCTATCTTAGTTGCATCATTGATGGGACGAGGTTGAATCTGGGGATAATTACTACACATAAGATGCTTATGAGGGCCAAGTAGCGCCAGACTTCCCTCTCCTTTCTGATGTTAATCACTGAGTTGTGCATTCGGGCTCAGGTTCCTAGAGATGAGAAGAAAGATGTGGAAGTGATGCCTACATCTTTTACCGACATTCGGAGGATTGAGGCAGAGTACTTGAAAGATGAGGCAGATAAGAAGAAGGCAGCCCTGGTGGATACATCCCCGGTTGTTGATCCTCAGACATTACCCGCAGAGGCAGTATTGCCTACTCTGGCCCCTGGGCCTTTATGTATATATTGTGTTGTCCCTTTTGCTACTCTTAGTTCCTCTGATGCTCCATTGCCTTCCAGATCTGGTACTGCTGTTTGCTTCAGCCTCCTGACCCCCGCTCACTCAGGCTCTATTACTACGAATAGGGTAGCTAGCCCATTCTGCTGATCGCCGTGCCGCCAAACTTGAGGCCTCCATTTCGGGCATGATTCAGATAGCCTTCGATGATGTTGTAACACCTTTGAGTGCTACCATTGATGCCCTTGTGGCTAGGATAGCGATGTGAGAGCGTAGCTAAGGGGTCACCAATGAGGTGATGGCTCTAAAAGTCGCTATTGCTGCGCTGAGGAGAGATGTGGACCAGCTGAAGTCCACCGACATGTATATGATTTTTCGTACGATGGAGATCCAAGATATGCCAATATAGCCAGATATGCCTTCGACTACCACCAGAGATGGTGTTCGAGTTAGGGAGGTAGCTGATCCCAAATCAAAGGCTGAGACGGATGAGGAGATGCTTGAGGTTGATGAGGAGGCTTCTTACAAGGGCCTTACAGAGATTGAGGAGGCAATAATAGATGCAGCTGTGTAGACATCTTTGGCAGACACACCTTTGGCAGCCCCTAGTGGACCTACTACTGTTGATGTGACTCTGGGCACTGATGCCCAAGTTTAGAGTGTTACACCGATCACTAAAGCCCTGATAGATAGAGCGACTGTGTAAACAGAATCCCTTTTTACCTCCCTCTCTGTCATCTTTAGTTACTTTATGGATATTTTGTTTTAATTGCATTTGAGGACAAATAGCTTTTTGTTTGTGGTGGGGGTAAGGTATCTCCATACCTACCTCTTGTGATTAGTGATTTTTGTGCTTCATATTGTGTTTTGATGCTGCTTTTGTGGATATTTGAGCTTGTGGCTCCTTGTTTTATTTAGAAATAATTTTTTACCCTTTTTAAAAATTTTGTGCCACCTCTTGATCATGTTTGAATGTGGTTGTTCTTTCGCAAATTTGAGTATTGGTCTTGGTCAATACCGATGACTTGAATAGTGCTCATAACCAAACAAAAATATATGAATACGATGAGGCCAAATGAAGTTGCATAGGCAATATGTGAACCCTTTGCATCTCATTGTGACTAGCCGATTATCAAATTGAGTCTCTTGTAATGAACATTACACACTAGCGATAGTGTGGAGTCTTGTTTGACGTTGGTGCCAGTGCCATGTATGACGAGCTTACCGTGAACCATGTGTGATGACACCTAGAATTTTCTCCGTTTGTCCTATTGACCAACTGATGTGAGCTCTTGAAATGATCTTATGTAACAATTTTAAAGAGTGAAACAATTTGACATTATACCTCTTTTGTGGCCTACCTTGTGAGTGTGTGAACTTTGTTTAATCACCCTTTGAGCCTTACCCTATTTCTTGGAAGAGACTTGATGTAATTGTGACAATTCTTTATCCATTACCCGTAATCCTCATGACTTATGGTTTGCTTGAATAACCAACTTAGGCCAAAAGCCTAAGTTAGGGGTGTGGTGAAAAGAGAAAGTGAATCAAGATGTGCAAAGAAGTCCTCTTTGACCCATGATTTTGAGAAATATGGAACCCCTCCATACAAAAAAAAAAAAAAAGAAAGAAAGAAAGAAAGAGAGAACAAGAAAAGAAGAAGAAAAAAAAGGAAAAGAAAAAGAATGGAAAAGTTTGGAATAAAGTTGTGAAAATGCAAATGATATGGGGTGACCAATAGTCCTTGGAAAGTGAATAATGGGGTGACTTTTGAACATGAATGATAATTATGAAGAAAAGGGAGGAAAGTGTTGTTCACGCCACATTTCATGGGGATAGCAACTTTTGAGCCAAAATGATCATACATTTACACTCAGCCCTGTTACAAGCCTTGAAAAGACATTTCTAATCTTGAGTGAGCTAAAACAAATGTTGATTGGAAAATAAGGGCAAACCTATGGGTGAAGTGATGCATGTGTTCTTCTCTGTGAGTGTGAGAGTTGTATGTGATTTCGGAGCTATTAATTGTTGAACCATTGTGTGTAAATATGGAATCATTCTTTGTGTGAGGGCATTTGAGTACTTTTGTTAAGCTTGAACTTGCATTTGAAGCAAGTATTGTGAACTTGAGAATCTTTGATAACAGTGAGTCGCAACTTGAATCTTTGAGTGCACAATTGATCCTTGCATAAGTAAATTGAGTCTTGTTGTGTGCATTCATGATTGAGTCTTGCGTAGCACTGTTTGAGGCATCTTTTTTGAACTGCTGAACTTGAGTTTTACTTGAGGACAAACAAAAGTTTAAGTTGGGGGTGTTTATGAGTCCACGATTTGGACTAATTTAGGGCTTTATTTGTATAGATTTAGTGTCCTCAAATGCTTATTTTGTGCCAATAATTGATGTAAAATCCTTGATTTCCAGGTATTTGGATTGAGGAACAAAGCAAGACACTAATTTGTAAAAAGGAATGAAGCGAGCTAAAAGAAGGAAGAAAAGAGAGCCTGGTGATCGCCAAGTCCATTTGGCAACTCGCCGAATGGCCATTACCTCGCCTAAAGTTCCAGTGTGCTAAGCCATGAAAGAGAAAATTAAGTTGGCGAAAGAAAGGAGCAGTCGGTGAATCGCCGAGTGGTTTCGCGATGCAGTGTTAGGTCGCCCAAAGTTAGAGACCTAGAGGATACTGGAGGCCAAAGCAAAAAGGCAATGGAATGGACCCAAGGGTGGATTGGTGAGCCCGACTTACTGCGCCAAATGACCCTTCGCAACATATTTTTGGCGACTATAAATACATTTTCAAACATTAGTTTAAAGAGCTTTTATCATTATCAAGTATCTTATTTTTGAATATTGAGTATTCTGAACTGAGAGAAAAGTTTTTCTTAGCTTTGAAGAATTGAAACTATCCATTTTTGAGAAATTAAAAGTGGGTCTTCTAGATTCTTCAATTTGGACCTTTGTAAAGATGAAATTAATCGTGCATACGATTTCTATCTTTTTATGATGTTTAGCTAAAACCCTAATTCTTGGGGTGTGATTATGTGAATATGGGTTGATTTAGCTAATGGGTGTTGCTAATTATTAGTGTAATTGCTATTTAGAAGTGATTTCAATAAGTGATTATGGTTTAAATTAAAGAAATGTAGTTGCAAATGCAGTTCAACCCTTGTGTTTTTGGCTTGCCCGAGAGAGAGGTTTTAAGACCAATATTACTGAATTGATGGTCTGCGGGTATTGGGTTGTCATGGGTTCAGCTCGAGAGAGTGAATCGTAAACCTTTTTTTACACATTCAACTCGAAAGAGTGAATGGACTAAAACGTAGGGTGTTCTTAATAGCATGCTTATCGATGTTCGAGAAAAATCGGATTGATTCGGGGTAAATTATTCGCGAGAAAGTTTACTTCCACTATAGTTTAGCTTATTCACTGATTTACAATTGTTTTCTAATAATTGCAACTTTTCGTTTGTCTATAATAGCCCGTAGCAAATCACATCCTAAGAACCCATCTCAATATCTATTAATTCGTATTATTTGCTACTGATGTAGTTAATAATTTGTAACTAAAATCCCTCTGTTATTTGACATTCGTGTCAACCCCCTAATTTGAATCATGTTTTTATTAGCAAATGTCTATTCGTATGATTGACTTGAACACATTCGTATTGTACTTTTGAATCTTAAACACGTACCACTCTCTGTGGGATTCGACCCCAACTCATTTAGTTGGGTTATATGCTAACTAACGATCGTTGATGCTTAGAACTTGATTAAGTGTCTTTGATAACGTTATTCAATCAATTATCATCACCATTGATACTTTACTCTCTAAGCATCCTTAAAACATTTGCATAGATTTCATTAGAAAATGCATAATTCCATAACTTACCTCTTGAGGTTCAAAACCCACATTCAATCATCAATACTTAAAAAACATGGGTTATGTATGAATTTCATCATAAATTCATGTAAAGCTAGTAATACATGCTTAATTTCGTAAAACTCTTTCTTGAAGATCAAAATCCCATATCATATGATTCATAACTTGAAAACATGGGGATTACATGGGTTCATAGGGGAAAACATTATAAAACCATAGTATTTCATCAATTCATGCATAGAAGATCATAATTCAATCATTCAGATCAATAATGGAAAGAACCCATGATAATGGAAGAAAAACCTAACTCAATTGGGGAATTCTACCTTTTGAAATAGAGGAATTTGGGAACTCCATGAATTAAAGGAATCGATGGATGAAACTGTCACTCCTTGAATCCAAATGCTTGCCTTCAATGGAGGAATTGGGACCTTAGCTTGAAACCCTAGGTGAATCCTTCTTCTTCAAGTTCTAGACAGAGAATTATTTGAGAGTTATTCTTTTTTGAGTGAGTTTAGAGAGAATGATTTGTATTGGGCAATTTGGGGGTAAAAAGACTTATATAGGGGTCCTAAACTGTAACACTCCAACTTTTTAAAACGTCTAAATTAACTCGTATCATTGTGGAAAGACAAGAAGGGTGGGTAATAAATTTAGAACGATGTGGTATGGCAAATAATAAGTGTTCAAGGGTTGTATCTCAAGTTTTGAGGTTAAGTGGCAAAATAAATGTTGGCGAAAGTTATCGTAAGTTCCTTTTTAAAGATTTCTCTAAATTTTGGGTCAAATGTATTGGATGTTTTCTCCCAATATATAAATAGTTAGAAGGCATATTACCCATTAAATTAAAGGCCTACGAGTGTAGTTTGCAGCGCATAAAACCCCGTATCAAACCGACATCATAGTAAAAAGTTATGAGGGTTTTACTAGCTAGGGACCGTCGGGGCAGAATTTGGGTCGGGTCAAAAATATGGTATGTCGGCTTATTCAACGTTTTAAGCTATGAAAACATTTTATTTCAATTCCAAACTAGGGAGAAAGCTTAATAGAGGGTTTCTATGGATTTCTAGCATGACGAATGTTAGTTTTTGATGATTTCTACCATTAAACATTGCCCCCGTGCCTAGAAACGTATTCCCTACACATGGCAATCATATTTCCCTTTTACTAGCTGCCTTTGGAGCTGGTTTTTGAAGATATAAATTTTTAGTTATTGGTATTTCTTCAAGGTTTAAACTTGGTTAACTAAGGTAATCATCTCGGGACTCTTTTATGATTGTTTTTATGAATTTCTTTGGACATTTCGACAAGTTGGGGCAATATGGCTAATCTGCCGATCTAAGAAAATTATGAATTGTTTATAGGTGCATACCAGCTGTATATATTTAGTGTTTGTAAAGCTTAGGGCATAAGGAAGAAATTTCATGAAGGAACTACGGTCTTTCGAGCGTTCATTGGAAAGGTATGTTAAGGTAATAATTCCCTTCGTTGACATGTTTCCTTAGAGGTAGTTTACGTTGGTGATCTTGTAGATGTAATTGTAAGTGGTTGGCTAATTTAGGGGTTATAAACCCTCATTTTAGGGACTCATAATCTATTAAGAACAACCCTAAGTTAGGAACGACTTGGAGATTATTCATATATATTGTTTACAGATAAATTGCTTGCCTTTAGCCTA
This sequence comes from Solanum bulbocastanum, assembly GCA_037074985.1. Lineage (NCBI taxonomy): Eukaryota > Viridiplantae > Streptophyta > Magnoliopsida > Solanales > Solanaceae > Solanum > Solanum bulbocastanum. The sequence continues at coordinate 34,079,918 of CM073604.1, forward strand.
TTCAATTGTTTGTTGTCACCTTTGGGGCTATTGTGGTTAGTTGTTGAGCTATGATCTGCCTATGGGGGCTATGATGTTGTCTAATAGGACTATGTTATTTCCAAAGAGGGATATGTGTTGCCCACAGGGCTATATTGATGCCAAAGAGTGTTATGTGTTGCCTACGGGGCTATTTTGACGCCAAAGAGGGCTATGTGTTGCCTACAGGGCTATGTTAATGCAAAAAAGGGCAATGTGTAGTCCATAGAGCTATGATGTTGCCTAAGAGGACTATGTATTGCCTACGTGGCTATATCATTGCCAAAAAGGGCTATGTGACTTCTTACAAAGGGAAGGGGCTACCGATAAGGGTATGTAGATTGATTTGGCACCTTTTGGGCTTATGGGGGCCTAGGTATGTGGTATGTTGTTTGTACTTGCCGAGCTTATGGGGGCTTCGTTAGGTTGATGTTTGATCATTTTTGTATTTTTAGATTCAGTAGTGGGTTAGCATGCTTATCTAATATTTTGATTTCCTTACGTGATTGCTTTTAGTATATTATGATACTTGTTCACTAAGTCTATATCCTTTCATACTTTGTACATTATTTTGTACCGATGCCCTATTGCCTTAGGGGCGCTGCATTCATACATGCTGGTCAGTAGACCTCCTCAGCAGTAGGATTAACTTATATCTGATTGGCTAGCTCTTTTCCTCTGGAGTTGCCAGAGTTGGGAGGTTTGTTACCTTTTATTGTATAGATCTTTATGGGTAGGCTGGAGCCCTATCCCACCAATCTTTACTACTCTTAGAGGCTTGCAGACTAGTGATTGGGGTGTATAGCTACGTTATAGCCATACTGGCCTAGGTTGTTGCTTTACTGGAGCTTTTGAATTGTTTGATGTATTGTCTTTATATATACATGCTTTCAGTCTTGGTATAGATATCATGGTGGCCTCGACAACCCAATCAGGACTTCTGTGCTAGTTGACTATTTATTTATACGATCTCCTGGGGGTAGCTGTTTCTTTTATAGATCAGTTGACAGGGGCCTTGCCGGCCGATGGCTGAGTTTTAAGTCGAGATATACTTGTTTGTTTCCTTGATTGCGTGTGGCTGCCATGCGCTAGTAGCAAATGGTTCAGCAGGGTCGGCTCGTGCATGAGTTTTGGCATTAGGAGCCAATTGCGCCCCTTGAGTTTGGGGCGTGACAAACTTGGTATCATAACTTGGTATCATAGTAACGTCGTATCCTAGGGAGTCTGCAAGCCGTGTCTAGTAGAGTCTTGTTTATAATTGTGTTGTGCTCCATATTCGATAAGCAAGAAGCTACCGGGCATGTTAGAATGACTATCCTTCTTTTTCTCACCTTGTGCTATAGAATGGTGTCTGAAGGATTGAGGTTTTTGGCTTATAATTGATACTTGTATGCAGATAGTGATGGTTGACACTAGATAGACCACAGCTAGCCATGGGCTAGTACAAGTGCAAGCGAGGGTACCGGCAAGGTACCATAGGTGGAGGTAGCCCGTTTTGAAACCCTAGGGGAGATATCTTCTCAGCCCTCTATAGCTTCTCCACTACTTCAAGGGCCTCCGAGGGCTATAAGACTTTCGCCTCCCCTAGCAGTACCATCTCAAGTTCCTCCTATTCCATCTAATGAGGATTTCAAGAGTGCAGTATGTATGTTAGCACAGTTAGTAGCTGCACAGCGCCATCTAGTTGCGCCAGATGTTGTCGGACCTTCTAAAGGGCCCAGAAGTTAGAGAGTTCGTGAATTTCTTGTCTTGAATCCTCCATAATTTATAGGAACAGAGCACAGAGAGGACCTCAACACTTTGTTGATCAGCTTCATAGGATTTTTAGAGTCATGCATGCCTCAGCGACTGATCAATTGAGTTAGTAGCATTTCAATTGTGCGATGTTACAATATTGTGGTATGAGAGTTGGGAGAGATCTAGGGGAAAAGATGCATCTCTACCCACTTGGGATAGCTTTACAGAGGCTTTCATAAATCACTATTTACCTCGAGATATTAGGGATAGCCGGGCGGACCAATTTCTGAACCTCCGACAGGGCAGCATTAGTGTCTGAGAGTACGGGTTGAGACTTGATTCATTGGATAGATATGCACCAATATTCGTTAATACGATGCATAATAGGGTACATAGATTTGTGGGAGGGCTCGACTCAGACTATATAGATTCTTGTTCTACCGCTGCATTAAATGATAATATGGATAGCTCGTGAATTTAGGCATTTGCACAAGGCATAGAGGATCGCCGACATTTATAGTATATGAGTGAGAGGGTCAAGAGAGAGAGACAGAAGAGGGCTAGGCTCGCTGGTTCACAGGGAGATTTTCAGAGTGGTCCCAGATCTCCATATTCTATTAGGCCACCTAGACCTCCACCACAACAGTTCCAGGGTAGTCGATTTGATTGTCAGGGACAGTCAGGCCCAAATAAAGATTCATGAGCATCATGCTCTCAGCAGCAAAGAGGTTCAGGCCAGGCTAGGACAACCTCGCCGCATTGTGTAACTTGTGGTAGGATATATTTTGGGAGGTGCAAACAGGTTTCCACAGGTTGTTATTCATGTGGAGAAGAGGGACATGGGTGGAGAAACTACCCAACCACAGGTCAGGGTGGTATAGGTCAGTCGACTATGTAAGTAGTAGGTTTCTCTTCATCAGCACAGTCTACAGGGCTTGGACCCCAGACTTTAGCAGGTAGAGGTAGAGGCAGAGGTAGAGAGGGAGCATTTAGTTCTGGTAGTGGACAAAACCGTACATATTCACTAGCCGATCGACAGGACTCAGAGTCATCACCAGATGTTGTGACTGGTACATTGATTGTTTGCTCCCATTGTGTTTATGCTTTAATAGATCCTGGATCAACTTTGTCTTATGCTACTCCATTTATTGCAGGGAAGTTATGTATAGTAGCAGAGTCATTAGATCAACCTTTTATTGTATCTACACCAGTTGGTGAGTCTATTATTGCCAGGAGAGTCTATCGAGGTTGCACGGTAGAAATTATCAATCATCATACCTCTGTAAATCTAGTAGAGTTAGAGATGGTCGATTTCGACGTCATTATGGGCATAGATTGGTTAGCGTCTTGTTATGCTAATGTTGAGTGTCAGACAAAGATTGTTAGATTCCACTTTCCAGGTGAGGCAATTCTGGAATGGAAAGGCAATATAACAACACCGAAAGGTAGGTTTATTTCCTATCTTAAGGCGAGGGGGATGATTAGTAGGGGTTGTATTTATCATCTTGTTCACATTCATGATATAAATGCAGAACCACCGACTCTTCAGTCTATTCTGGTAGTTAATGAGTTTCAAGATGTATTTCCAAACGAGCTCTCTGGTATCCCTCCAGAACAGGAAATTGATTTTATTATCAATATGCTACCAGGTACACAACCCATATCTATCCCTCCTTATAGAATGGCTCTTGCTGAGCTAAAGGAGTTGAAGGATCAGCTGAAAGACTTGTTGGATAAAGTCTTTATTAGGTCTAGTGCATTACCATAGGGTGTGCCAGTGTTATTCGTAAGGAAGAAAGATGGCTCACTAAGAATGTGTACTGATTACCGACAATTGAATAAGCCGATTTTAAAGAATAAGTGTCCCCTTCTGAGGATCGATGACTTGTTTGATCAGTTACAAGGTGCTAAGTGCTTCTCAAAGATTGATTTAAGATCAAGGTACCACCATATACAAGTTTGGCAGAAAGACGTTCCAAAGACAACTTTTAGAACCAGATATAGACACTTTGAGTTCTTGGTAATGTCTTTTGGATTAACTAATGCCCCAATAGTGTTCATAGACCTGATGAATAGTATATTCAGGCCGTATCTAGACTTGTTTGTGGTTGTATTTATCGATGATATTTTGGTGTATTCTTGTTCAAAAGCTGAGCATGCAAATTATCCGCGAGCAGTCCTTCAAGTTCTTCGAGACCGAGAACTTTATGAAAAGTTTTCTAAGTGTGAGTTCTGGTTGGACTCTGTAGATTTCTTAGGCCATATTGTATCAGATTGAGGCATTACGATTGATACACAAAAGATTGAGGTCGTAAAGACATAGCCCAGACCCACGACTCCGATAGAGGTTCGTAGTTTCTTAGGGTTAGCTGGGTACAATAGAAGGTTTGTAGAGGGGTTTTCTTCACTTTCAGCCCCACTAACGAAGCTGACTCAAAAAGCAGGTAAGTTTTAGGGACTGAGGCTTGCGTGCATAGTTTCTAGGAGCTGAAGGATAGGTTGACATTAACACCAGTTCTAGCATTGTCAAAGGGTTCAGAAGGCTATGTGGTGTAATGTGATGCTTCTGGTGTTGGGTTGGGATGTGTTCTAATGCAACATGGTAAGGTTATCTCATATGTTTCAAGGCAGTTGAGAAAGCATGAGAAGAACGACCCACGATTTAGAGTTGGCCGCAGTTGTGCATGTGCTAAAGATCTGGAGACATTATTTGTATAGCGTTCATGTTGACGTCATCACAGATCATAAAAGCCTTCAATATATATTTAGACAGAAAGAATTAAATCCACGACAACATCGATGGCTTGAGTTACTGAAAGACTACGATGTGGATATTTTATATCATTCAAGATAGGCGAATATGGTAGCCAATGCCCTCAGTCGAAGATCTATGGGTAGTTTATCCTATTTAGGTGTTGTAAAGAGTGATATAGTGCAAGATCTTCATCAGTTAGCTAGCTTCAGAGTCAAATTGTTAGAGGCAGAAGATAGTGGGGTAACAATTCAGGACACAACCGTATCATCTCTAGTTGTAGAAGTAAAATAACGCCAACAAGAGGATCCTAGCTTAGAGCAGCTCAAACCCAAGGCTCAGGATCAACAGTATTTAGCATTTGATGTAATAGGATATGGAGTCCTTAGATATAACAGTTGGTTGTGTATTCCAAATGTTGCAGGGCTTCGACATTGGATTATGGAAGAGGCACATCATTCCCGTTATTCTGTTCACCCTGGTTCGACGAAGATGTACCATGTTATTAAGGAGATCTATTGGTGGCAAGGGATGAAGAAAGACATTGCTGAGTTTGTGGCATAATGTCCTAACTGCGAACAGGTAAAGGTTGAGCACTAAAAGCCCGCTGGGCTAGTTCAGGAGATAGTCATTCCTTTGTGGAACTAGGAAGCAATTAATATAGATTTTATTACAGGGTTACCTCGATCGAGTTGCAAATTTGACTCTATTTGGGTAATTGTTGATAGACTAACAAAATCAGCACATTTCTTACCAATCAGGGCTACTTTTATGGCCAAAGACTATGCAGGGCTCTATATTAGAGAGATTGTTAGGCTACACGGTGTCCAATTATCTATTATCTCTGATAGAGGAGCATAATTTACCTCCAACTTCTGGAAGTCCTTCCAGAAAGGACTAGGGACACATGTTAATCTTAGTACAACCTTTCACCCTTAGACAGATGGCCAGGCTGAGCTCACAATTTTGACACTAGAGGATATGCTACGAGCGTGCGCGCTAGACTTCAAGAGAAGTTGGGATGACCACTTACCTCTTGTTGAGTTCGCATACAATAATATTTATCATTCCAGCATTGGGATGACACCTTATGAGGTTTTGTATGAGCGAAAATATAGGTCCTCCATCGGGTGATTTGAGGGAGGTGATTCTAGTTTGATTGGACCCGACTTAGTACAACAGACAATGGAGTAGTTTAAGCGTATTCGGGAAAGGCAGTTAACAGCTCAAAGCCGACATAAGTCATACTCAGATGTGCGACGAAGGGACTTAGAGTTTTGTGTCGATGACTGGGTATTCTTAAAAGTCTCACCTATAAAGAGTGTTATGAGATTTGGCAAAAAGGGCAAGCTTAGTCCAAGATTCATTGGGCCATACCAGATCATTCGGAGGGTAGGACGGGTGGCTTATGAGTTAGAATTGCCTTCGGGGCTAGAATCTATTCATCCAGTTTTCCATGTATCAATGCTACGAAAGTGCGTAGGAGACCCTTCTCGGGTTGTCCCGATTGAGGATGTTCTTATCACAAAGGAGTTGTCTTATGAGGAAACTCCAATTACCATATTAGATCGATATGTCCGTAAATTGAGGACCAAAGAGGTAGCTTCAGTTAAAGTATTGTGGAGAAACAACAATAGAGAAGAGGTGACGTGGGAAGCTGAGGATGGCATGAGGTCCAACTATCTTCACTTGTTTCATACCCCAAGGTGATGGCATATCAGTATATATTAGTACAGTGAGGTTCGATACCAGTTTGATTTTTTATACATATATATATTGTTGCTTATTATTACTATTGTTGTTGTCGTTGTATATTTGCTCGTATTGTTATTATGGAGTTGTAGTGCTTAGCTATTTATGTCATCCTGTGAGACACCTAGGTTAGAATTTCTGTGTTTCATGTTCCTAGATAGTCACATTTACAAGGGATATTTTGCCTAAATTTTGAAACTTCTTAGGACTTAACTGCATGACTCAGATTTTTTTTCATTCAAGGACGAATGTTTCTAATGGGGGAAGGATGTAACACTCCGACTTTTTAAAACGTCTAAATTAACTCGTATCTTTGTGGAAAGACAAGGAGGGTGGGTTATAAATTATGAACGATGTGGTATGGCAAATAATAAGTGTTCAAGGGTTGTATCTCAAGTTTTGAAGTTAAGTAAGTGGCAAAATAAATGTTGGCGAAAGTTATCGTAAGTTCCATTTTAAAGATTTCTCTGAAATTTGGGTCAAATGTATTGGATGTTTTCTCCTAATATATAAATAGTTAGAAGGCATATTACCCATTAAATTGAAGGCCTACGAGTGTAGTTTGCAGCGCATAAAACCCCGTATCAAACCGACATCAGAGTAAAAAGTTATGAGGGTTTTACTAGGGACCGTTGGGGCAGAATCCGGGTCGGGTCAAAAATATGGTATGTCGGCTTATTAACGTTTTAAGCCAGGAAAACATTTTATTTTAGTTCCAAACTTGAGAGAAAGCTTAAGAGAGGGTTCCTATGGAGTTCTAGCATGATGAAGGTTAGTTTTTGACTATTTCTACCATTAAACATTGCCCCCATGCCTAGAAACGTAATCCCTACACGTGGCAATTGTTTTTCCCTTTTATTAGTTGAGTTTGGACTAGATTTTGAAGATATAAATTTGTAGTTATTGGTATTTCTTCAAGTTTTAAACTTGGTTAACTAAGGTAATCATCTTAGGACTCTTTTATGATTGTTTTTATGAATTTCTTTGGACGTTTTGACAAGTTGGGGCAATATGGAAAATCTGCCGATTTAAGATTAACTATGAACTGTTTATATATTCGTACCAGCTGTATATATGTAGTGTTTGCGAAGCATAGGACATTAGGAACAACTTTCATGAAGGAACTACAATATTTTGAGCGTTTATTAGAAAGGTATGTTAATGTTATTCCCTTCGTCGATATGTTTCCTTAGAGGTAGTTTACATTGGTGATCTTATAGATGTAATTATGAGTGGTTGGCTGATTGAGTGGTTATAAACCCTCATTTTAAGGTCTCATAATCTATTACGAATGAACCTAAGTTAGGAACAACTTGGAGATTATTCAATATATTATTTATAGCTAAATTGCTCGCCTTTAGCCTATTCAATTGTTTGTTGTCGCCCTTAGGGCAATTGTGGTTAGTTGTTGAGCTATAAACTGCCTATGGGGGCTATGATGTTGTCTAATAGGACTATGTTATTTCCAAAGAGGGATATGTGTTGCCTACTGGGTTATATTTGATGCCAAAGAGTGTTATGTGTTACCTACGGGGCTATTTTGACACCAAAGAGGGCTATGTCTTGTCTATATGGCTATGTTGATGCAAAAGAGGGCCATGTGCAGCCCATAGAGCTATGATTTTGCCTACGAGGGCTATGTGCTGCCTATAGGACTATGTCGTTGTCAAATAGGGCTGTGTGACTTCTTACAAAGACTAGGGGCTACTGATAGGGGTATGTAGATTGATTTGGCACCTTCTGGGCTTATGGGGGCCTAGGTAGGTGGTATGTTGTTTTTACCAGCTGAGCTTATGAGGGCTTGGTTAGGTTGATATATCATTTTTGTATTTTTAGATTCAGTAGCAGGTTAGCATGCTTATCTAAAATTTTGATTTCCTTAACGTGATTGCTTTTGGTATATTATGATACTTGCTCACTAAGTCTATATCCTTTCATACTCTGTACATTATTTTTTACTGACGCCCCATTTCCTTGGGGCATTGCATTCATGCATGCAGGTCTTGATAGACGACCTAGTAGACCTTCTCAGCAACAGGATTGACTTATATCCGATTGGCTTGCCCCTTTCCTCCGGAGCTGCCAGAGTTAGGAGGTTTGTTACCTTTTATTGTATATATCCTTATGGGTAGGGTGGGGCCCTGTCCCGCCAATCTTTACTACTCTTAGAGTCTTGTCGACTAGTGTGTGGGGTGTATAGCTACGTTATAGGCATATTGGCCTAGGTTGTTGCTTTGCTGAAGCTTGAGAGTTGTTTGATGTATTGTCTTGATACATACATGCTTTTAGTATTGGTATAGATATCATGGTGGCCTCGACAACTCAATCAGGACTTCTGTGATAGTTGGCTATTTATTTATATGATATCTTGGGAGTAGTTGTTTCTTTTATAGATCAGTTGACAGAGGCCTTGCCGGCCGAGGGCTTAGTTTTAAGCCGAGATATACTTGTTTGTTTCCTTGATTGCATGTGGCTGCCATGAGCTAGTAGCAAATGGTTCAGCAGGGTCAGCTAAACATAGGTAAAATGACATAGTATATGAACTAATTAATTAGGAAAAAACTCAACTGACCTTGAAAATAACTGTCAGCTGACCACCAACGGGCCGTGTTCTAACCTACGGCCCGCCCTAGTGGACTGTCGTTATTCATCTGGGAGTAGAATTTTGGCCAGTGAACCACAGACCCCAACTACGGACCATGGTCTGACCTATGGTCAGCTGGTCACGCCGTGGTCCTAAACCTTCAGACCACCCTTAGGCAGGGCCATCCATGGATCACACCTACTGTCCGTGGTCCCATCCACGGACGGTGGGTGGCCTTCGTGGTTGGCATTTGCAATATTCCCTAAAATTGATTCATTTCCCTTTTTCAAATATGGAGTGTTACAAAATATAACCATTTTCTCAAAGTATAAGGGCAAACATGTCCCATTTTTCAACAAACCAATATTTTGTATTTAAAAATTCCATCCCAAAGATTGAACCTTTATAGAGTTTAATACCACACTTGATAAGGAAATATATAAAATATATGTTAAGTAATTTAAAACATCAATATTATCTTATGATTGTACTTGCTTTCGTGATGCGTTGGATATGTTGCATGTTTGTATACTCTATAAATATCCTTCTTGTTTCTTATGTTTTGTGTGTAACTGTGTGAAAACTATAAATATTGTATGGTTCTATATTTTTGTTTGTTGATTAACTAGCTCTTTTGTGATTTACTTTTTGAAATCTCGATCTGAAAATTAGTAGCTTGTCAATCTTTAGTACTTTTTGGCCCGTGTTGTTAATTTTTGAAAGTGGTGATGTTGAATTGTGATACGTCCAAATTACACCTCCAATGAAGAAGTACAACGCGATCGCTGTCAAATATAGAACTCAATAAGATTGGGGTTGAGTCCCATATGGAATAAGGGGAGAACTAAATCGTATGTGATTCTTCAACTATTAGTCCATTATTTCTAAAGAAAGGAAAAGTTTGGGGGGGGGGGGGGGTTTGATTGTCTTTCAACTTCAATTTTTTATACGTTACATCAATAATATTGATTTGAAATGGAGAAATTAATTTAGAGAGTAGCTAGGATTGTGCTAACAAAGATTTTATGACTCATTTTGGATAATCACGGAAGTTAATTTTGTAGTGCTAAGTATGCAAGTTGGTCAAACCTTATAATCACTTGATTCATTTTTCAACCAAATTTAATGAATATCACTTTTATTCTCTCGAACAAAAAGTGTTGATCATTAAGTAAATTAACAATCACTCTGAGTTCAATAATCTTACTACAACATCAATCATTAATGAGTTTTAGGAGTCTTGAATCCTCGTTGTTAGTTCTTTTCTTTAGTTTTATCATAAATTGAAAATTTGATGTTTCTTTGGGACTTGATGGATGAAGAAGAACTCATTGATGAAGTTCCCACATACCTTGATTGAAACCCTAATTGAAATTTGGAGAAGGATATTTGAAGCTTTGGAGCTTTGATCTTGCCTTAAGAGAGAAGAAATTGATTTTAAGAGAATGAGAGGGAATAGAGAGGTTAGAATAAGTAATAATTAGTCATACCTTTCAAAATAAGCCCAAAATGACGTCGTATAGAAATTAAAAGAGTAGAAAAACTAAAATAACACTGACTAAAAATCGGTCTGAGACCCTTTACGAAAGCCCTTCAGGGACCGTACACCCCTTCACGGTCCATGATGATGCTCGTAAACTAAAAGGGAAATGGGGTCCTAAAGTTTCCCTTATACGGCCCCATCCACGATCCGTTTACATGTCTATGAACCATACAAATCAGCCATCTTGGTTGACCAAAAACTAACTTTGTTGAAGGTGGTCTACGGACTGTTAAGCCTCATACTGACAGCACAAGTTCCCTTATATATAGTCCTAAAAACCCAACTTCTGAAGTTCACTCCACAGATCCTTTCAAGGTTTGTAATTCCCTTCATCGTCCATAAATGTGTCAGTTCAAGTGACTTTTCTGCAACATTCCTGTCTTTTCTATAATTTCCAACTTTATCTGAGTTAGGCACTTCCGAAGTGTTACGATATCTCCGATTAGCAGCATTTGTCCCCGAAGGAGGTTCAACCAGGCATGAAAAGAGTAGCAAAAGATCTTCAACCCAATCATGAATGCAAAACACATAAAATTGAAGGAGTGACTTGCTCCGAGCTAAAACATGGGGTTTAAAACTTATTTCATGAGGGAAACACGAGAATAGCTGAAACGCGTGAATCAAAAGAGTATCTAAGAGAAACAAATACCTCACGTTGTAACCAAACTAGAAGGAAAAAGATTGGGGGGGGGGGAGGGAAGTACTTTGACATCATATCAGCTTCGGCCTCCCAAGTAGCACCCTTACCAAATTGATTCCTCCAAAGAACTTTCACAAAAGCAACTTTGTTATTTCTCAACTTACAAATTTATTGATCAAAAATCTCAGTTGGGACCTCTTAGTAAGAGAGACTTTGTTTCACCCCAACACTATTTAAAGGAACGATTGTAGTCGGATCGCCAATCTTCAACAAGGACATATAGAACATCAGATGCACAGATGCCAAATTTGAAGGCAAATCTAACTCATAAGCCAAATTACCGAAACACCTAAAAATCTTTTTAGGCCTACATAACATGAACTAAGTTGCTCTTTCTTGTCAAACTTCATCACTACCTTCAATGGTAAATTTTAAGTAAACCCAATCTGGAAAATGCACGCTATGTCCTCCTTACTTTCTCATAAGATTTCTATCTATGTTGGGCCGTCCTCAATCTACCCTTAATAAGTAAAACTTTTTCCATAGCCTCATTAACTAACTCGAGACTTATCAATGCTATCTGACCAACTTCAAACCAATTAACAAGAGATATACACCTCCTACCATAGAGAGCCTCAAACGAAACAATACGAATACTAGAGTGATAATTATTATTATAAGAAAACTCAATCAAAGGTAAATGATCATCCCAATTATCTTAAAGTCGATCACACAAGCTCTCAACATATTTTCCAAAGTCTGAATAATCTGTCTATAGGTGAAGAGTTGTGTTAAGCTTAACCTAAGTACCAATACCTTTTCGAAAGAATCTCCAAAACTGAGAGGTGAACTATGTACCTATATCTAAAATGATGGACAAAGTCACATTATGCAACTTAACCATCTCCCGAATGTAGAGTTTATCTTTGGCTAGATATGAGGTCTTAACAAGAAGAAAATGCACCAATTTAGTCATTTGGTCTACAACCACCCAAATAGTGTCATGTTTTCAAAATGTGCAGGGTAAACCTATAATGAAGTCCATGTTCAATTCTTCTGACTTTCAAGTAAGAATGTTAATCTTTTGAGCCATACTGCCTGGTTTCTGATGCTCAAATTTCACTGCTTGGCAATTTGAAAACTTAGCCACATATTCTATGATATCCTTCTTCATTTTATTCACCAATAGACTTTATATAGATCAGAGTACATCTTAGTGGCTCACGGATGAATAGAATATCGAGAATTGTGAGCTTTTATTAATATATGTTACCTCAACTCATCAATAATTGGAACACACAAATGACCTAAATAACGGAGTACACCATCTCCCCCTTGGGAGAAAACCTCAATGGTCTTTTCGAAAAACCACTTTCGTCAACTCAACCAAAGTCGGATCATTATCGTATTTGCCTTAACATCCGATAAAAGAGATGATTTTGACCCATTTTGAATAATAACTCCATCATCCTTTGAATCAACCAAACAAACTCCCAAACGAGATAGTATGTTCACATCAAGAGCCAACTCTCTTTTCTCGTCCCTAAGATAAGCAACACTGTTCATGGATAATCTACTAAAACCATCTGCAACCATATTTTCCTTACCAAGATGGTAAAGGACACTCATATCTTAATCTTTCAACAAATTGAGCCATCACTTTTGATGAAGATTCAAATTCTTTGTTTAAACACATATTGAAGGCTCTTATGATTGATGAACACATCCACATGAACACCATAAAGATAGTGCCTTCATATCTTCAAGGTAAAGACCACCACCGCCAACTCTTAAACGTGAGTCGGGTAGTTCTTCTTATGAATCTTAAGTTGCCTAGAATCATATGTTATGACCTTACCATTTTTCATCAACACATAACCAAGACCAATTTTAGAGGCATCATAATACATAACAAAACCATCTAAACCTTTCGATAAAGTCAAAATCAAGCTGAAGTAAGTCAGCTTTTCAACATCTGAAAATTCTTTTTCACAAGCTTCAGACCACTAAAATTTCACTTTCTTTTGAGTAAAACTAATTAAAAAAGAATGATGGAGGAAATTTTTTCTGCAAACCGCCTATAGTAATATTTTTCTCGCTTTAAGGCACGAGATAAACTGATTTATAGGCATTGAGGTACTACCCTTCTATTCAATGTCAAGTTCATCTAGAAACTGAAACTGAATGACTCTAGTTCTAAAGAGGATTGAAGCATAACAAACATGAAGCCATTCCATACCAAGAATAACATTAAAATCAAGCATATATAGCTCTACTTGATCAACTGAGGTGACTTTCTAAGAAATTAAGACCAGACAATTCTTGAAAGCTCGCTTAGCTAAAACTAACTCACTAATACGAGTAGAGACTTAGAAGGGTTCTGATAGAATTTTGGGATTGACATTAAATTTCGTAGCAACTTAAGGAGTCAAAAAAAAAATGTGTGGCTCCTGGATCTAACAAGGCATAAACATCAAACTAAAAAACTTGCAATATACAAGTGACCACATTAGGGAATCCTCCTAAACTTGTGGAGTCTAAAGAGCATAAAACTTGTTTTGACATTATCTGCCACCAGAGCTAGATGAGGTACGCTATTGAGACTGGCAACCTAAAGAAGTGTTAGGCTGAGCCTACTGACAAACATCTCTCCTCTTGCTAGAAACCAAAGGGCAATCCCTAAATCTATGATAGACTTACCAAATTCGTAACAACCATTAATACTGTCCAAACACTCTCTGAAATGACTCTTCCAATACTTTTGACATGTATGGAAAGAACGTCCACTAGAAACACTGACCTGAGACTTAGGTTTTGGCACCATATACTTGTTGAACTTTAGCACTGGCCATTAGAGCACTAGCAGAAAATGGGGCTAGGTCTAAATATCTTAAACGAAATTAAGAATGACTACCACAATCAAGTCGTTGATGAGAGTAGTCACCATTATCGGTCCGAGCCCTCTTAGTCTCCTTAAATATCTTTTTAAGTTTTTCTTCCTCAATCTATTAAGCCTGAGTCATCATCCTAGAGATATCCATCTCTTTGATAAACATAGTCATTCTAAATTCCTTCATAACTATGTTTGAGACACTAGACACAAACTTGCTCATACAGGCCCTGGAATCGTCCAACATAGACGAAGCATACTTAGAGAGTTAGTGAATCTCAAAACATACTATTTCTCACACATATTGCATTGCCTAAAGTTACTGAAATCTTTTACTCTAGCCTTCTCAAGAGGGAAGAATCGATCTAGAAAAACACTCTTGAATCTGTCCCAATCCAATGGGATCATGAATTAACTTCCCTTTCTTCCTTTAATAGCTTGAACCAAATATGAGAAAGCCCTTTTAATTGATAGGCAGCCAAGTCTTCACTCTCAACAAGAGTAACACCCATGGTCTTCATAATCTTCTGAATACCTTCATAAAACTCTTGTGAATCTTTGTCCACCTTAGATCTATGAAACTCTAGAGGGTTCATCTGAGTAAAGTCTTAGGCTTTAATTACCATTGTACCCATATTTGGGATCACATGAGCTACAACTTTATGGTTAGCTTGAGCAATTATGGATTGGGCTAGCACTTGGAAAGTATCCCTAAACTCAACATGATTGGCATGTTCAACCAAAGCGTCAACAAGAGATGGAGGTGCTTCTTGCTCTACCTTCTGGTTATTTCTAACGTAATCTCTTCCTAGAGGCATGATTCCATAAATGTATAGAGCACGAGTTAGAAGGAAATTTTATAGACTCTAACTCTATCGTACGACTAAGAGTATGAAAGAAGTGAAGTATTTCTTAAATGTCTCGTAGCCTCTTATTCATATATGTGGTGTGCTTCATACCCATGAATAAGACTCTACTTAACAAGTCTTTTGGACATTGTAAGATACTTGAACCTTACTCTAATACCAAGTTTGTCACGATCCAAGACTACTTCCTAGACATGACATGGAAACTAGAGCCACGAATGACCCTAAGCTAACCACACGACATAGTATGACACTAAGAGAGCATACATAACTGGAATTACAAAGAAAGCAGAATAAAGTCTTAAATGACTAGCATATCAAAACAGAGAAATCTGAATACAACAACTCATATGTAAAATAATAATGTCTGAAATAGTATCTAAACATAGGTAAGTTGCTAGGAAAAGTCCCTAGTTCACTTGAACATCTTAAAACTGAAGTAAAGTCTAAATAAAGCATAACTAGGTATGTCCCCGAACCATGAGCTCACCAACATAGTGTAAGGCTTATGATATTCATAACTAACAACGCATCAATGAGATGCATCAGAACCTATATTATGAAACATTATATGCATAAAAGTATTCGATCTGTACTCAAAATGTACTAAATATAAAAAAATGCATCAACATGACAACGTAACATAATAATTTCGTAAAATAGGATAATGCAATGGCCAAGTAATCATAATATAAAAACTGATGATCTACAACATTGATTTTAGTGCACTACTCTTACGCTGAAAAAAGAGTGTCCTACTTGCCAAGCCAAGGACCATGAGTCAGAACTAAGATGGATCCACTAAATAAAGTTTGTGAAGATTAAGTACTATGGGGGCATGGTGCTAAGTAAACTCCAAATGAAAACATTCATATTCATGAAACAGTTAGAATCTTGTAATACTAAATCATTCATGAAAAATTTCATAGTCTGAGTAGCTTCTTAAAATTATGATTTCATAACATAATGTGAAATATAATTTATCTTTAAGCATCTAAATCATATAAACTGACTGATACTTTATCTTAAAGCATTCTTAATTTATGAAAATTTGAGTTATAAAGCTTACATGTGAAAATAACATATTAATGATTATGAAAATACTTGCATGTCATGGATTCATTAAAATATCATTGAAAATATTGAATTAAACTCAATTTATTCATAATAACAACATTTATGAAGAAAAACTAAAACTTAATAAGAACCTATAAGAAATCATAAAAACCCTAGAATTTGATAACAACATAAATTGAGAAATTGATGTTTCTTTGAGACTCAATGGATGAAAAAGAACTCGTAAGTTCTCACATACATTGATTTAAACCCTAATTGAAATTTGGAGAAGAAGATTTCAAGCTTTGGAGCCTTGATCTTGCCTTGGGAGAAAAGAAATTGATTTTGAGGGAATGAGAGGGAATAGAGAGGTTATGGTATGTAAGACATAAGTCCAAAATGACAGTATATGAATTAAAAGAGTGAAAAAAGATTAAAATATACTTGACAATTTTTTTTTGCAGAGACCCTTTATGAAAGCCCTCCGTGGATATACACCCCTTCACGGTCCGTGAAAATGTTTGTGAGTAGAAGTGAAAATGGGACATGAGGCTTCCCCTTAACAGACTCATCCATAGTCCGTTTACATGTCTACGATTTGTACTAGTTAGCCGTCTTGGTTGACCAAAAACCAACTTTGTTGAAGGTGGTCTATGGACAGTTATACGGTCTTTGAAGGTCATACGAACCGTACACGTTCACCTATACTTGAGTCCTAAAAATCCAACTTCTGAAGTTCACTCCATGGATCCCTACACAGTCTGTAATTAAATAACTTTTTGGCAACATTTTAGTTCTTTTTTGTATTTTTCGGCTTTTTCTGAATTAGGCACTTTCGAGGTATTGCAACTTTACCTTTATCATTGTAGCTAGAATTTGTAGAAACTGTACAATTATCAATTTCTTTCATCGTAATATAAAAGTGTATGCTCTATAAAATTTGAATTTCACTTCTTCAATTGAATATAGACCTGAATACTAGTTATGTTGTGGATTAAAATAGGTACTAAAAAGAAACTTAATTTATAATGCGTTCAGTTGAGAATCAACTTTGACCTACATTTAAATTACCTCAATGAAATTTTCAAAAATGAAGGTAGATCCAACAACAATGCAATCATCAACAAATTGACAAAATTATTGGCACTGTCCCATTTACCGCTATGAAAAAGATATATATGATAAACCTCCTTTAAAGAAGCTGAATTGTAGCAACAAATATAAGAAGTTCAAATCTCAAAATAAAACTTCAAAATCACAAAATCAATGCCAAATAATGTTGTTTTCTTTTACCAAACATTGATGTATAAGAAGATTTAGAGCTTCATTAAATCTGATTCAGCTTGACTTTAAAGTTTTTGGAGTAGAGAAAATTGACACTGTAAATGGCGTTAAAGAACTGAAATGGGAACACTCTTTTTTCTATATAACAGATAAAATTTGTGATTATTGATGTATTATTTCTTTTTATATAATTTTGAATTTAACTGATTTCGTATAGCTTGTATAAGAAAACTATTGCTATACATGATAAATGAAAAAGTAGCCATATACTTTATAATACTGAGTCTTATTATTATTGTACTACTTTTTCTTTCAGAAAATTTTATATCACGTGACGATTTAGGAGCTTTAGTTGTATTTTATATAGACACTTTCATATAATTTTCAACATATCAAGACTTTTCATTATATAGATGTTTAAGAAAAATATGTACTTATTTATTAGACTCTAATTTTGATAAAATTATCACCTCTCCCTCCGATGACTTTACAACTACTTTCTTCATTATGAAGTTGAGCAAAGAACTCCCCTCTTTAACATTTTTTCATATTATTTAAATCAATCTCTCTCTTAAATTCTATATATAATATATAAGTATGCATATATTTATGGGAAGAAGGAAGAGGTGAAACTTAAGTAACACTGCACAACAATAAATGTGAGAAGGGAGTCAGATCCAAATGATTGCATAGTGCTTTTACAAGATCACATTTTTATTTTATTTTTCTTGTATTGAAATAAAATTTACATTATTACAGAAGAATGACTGGTGTTTAAGTGGCAAATAATATGCAAAAATAAGAAGTAACGGGTTTTATGAAAGGAAAATCTTCGTTTATATAATCTTCGTTTATATATATATATATATATATATATATATATATATATATATATGTATGTATGTATGTATATCATGTGTATATCTTGTATAAATCTTAAGTATGATATGTGCATCAGTATTATATACATACGATACAAGAGTTATACATTAACTCTACATACGATGTACAATGAAATATATGAGAGTATTCATATTCCATCTTAAAGTTTAATTTAATATTCAATCCAAGACCACACCAAATATTTACAAGTTGAGATAAGTTCATTTTTTCAAGTTTCTGAAATCACACCCAATAAAAATAATTTCATTGCAAATGTATTATATAATATAAGTTTAAGCTTAAGAGTCTACAAAGCTTTATCAATAGAACATTTGTTTACTTGTTTGTTTAATTTTCTCATTGTTTAAAATGTAATAAGCCTTGTGTTTCATTGAACAACACCTCATTTGTTTTGATATTCATGTTACATACATTTAACATTAGAAAGAGATGACAATATATATTTTATTGGATTTCATGAAAATATAAGAAATAATATAGAAGAAATAAAAGATCATTAGAACTCCTAATTTTATTATTGTAAGACCATATCCATCAGTGGCCCCCTAGAGTTGGCACGAACCTTCACTTAGACACCTTAACTGTGCGATGTTCATTCTCATGTAGGATTCCAGTGTACCATTTTGATATTATTTTAACAATTAGATGAAATTACACGGTGTGTGTAACACACTCGCAAATGACATGATATAATTACTAATTAAGAAAAGACATGTGACATTTAAGTACAAAATAATACTTTAAAATTACATTATATGAAAAAAAATTATTTTGCAACCAAAAATAATAAAAAAAAAAAGTATCTATTTTCTAAAACTCCACCAGACTATCCCATCCCCACCCTCACCCCCTTCCTCATTCTTCCCAAAACTTTTTCGGCGCTTCTTCTAAACCCCTAATTTCTTCTTCTGTTTTTTTTATTTTTGGGATTTTTATTATATTTAGATTTTCATCTATTAGTTGTAAATTTAATTTGTATGTTATAAATTTCATGCTTTTTAGTTGTGTATATAATATTACAATGCCTTCAAAAGGAGTAACAGGAACTACCTAGATGCTATGTATTATTTTTAGGTTGTAGTCTCTCCCATTTGGAATGAATATTTAAATATATGAACTTGATGGGTATGATGGATCTACAATGGTGTGTAGCCCTGAAATCAAAAGGTTGCAATAACAGTTGTGATTGTTGGATTAAAAAAAAGTACGAGAAAATGATGATGGTTGTGGTGATATTCAGATCTGAAAAAATTAAAAAAATTAATTTGATTGTAATAAGATTAATAGCGATGGTGGGTTGATGGTGTGTGGTGGAGGAGATAATCACAAAGAAAGAGTGAAGAAGAATAACGATTTTAAATATTATATATTGGCCTGATAAGAGCCTTTCACGCGCTGATTCTGAGTGCATTACACTCACCACACCATGCCAATGAAATGAGTCAAAATGACACAATATGACCCTACTTGAGGTGTCTAAAATGAATATCAGCAGTAGAGGTGTCTAAGTGAAACTTTGTGCCAACTTTAGGGGGTCATCAATGAGTTTGACCTTATTGTAAACTCTAATTTGATGATTGACAAATCAGATGAAGAGAAGTGGTACCTCCAACATTCTCATGCAAAGTCTATAATATAATTGTAAAATGTACCTAGTGTGACCGTGTAACATTGAGACCTTAATATCCATTTCCTTCTTAACCAATGGAACTTTTGAACATTTAAACTCAAAATAAATACTCAACTCAAATTGTCTGTAAAATACTCAACAACACAATTATAATAATTTGCAAAAACATTTCAAGGAAAAGTATATACTGAAAGACCCTTCAACTCTATATAACAATGAAGCCTTTAATGTTTAAGATAGGTGTCGGGACAAGACCCACGACACCTAAAACAACTAAACTAAAAGTGAATGTGTAGTCCTCCGCAATGCAAAGAGGCTCACCAAAACTATCTGGAGCGTATAGTGATCTTAACGAAACACCTGTTGATGATCCTAACCACCTATATCTTCAT
This sequence comes from Solanum bulbocastanum, assembly GCA_037074985.1. Classification (NCBI taxonomy): domain Eukaryota; kingdom Viridiplantae; phylum Streptophyta; class Magnoliopsida; order Solanales; family Solanaceae; genus Solanum; species Solanum bulbocastanum. The sequence continues at coordinate 34,099,965 of CM073604.1, forward strand.
CACAAAAAGATGCAGATCGAATGAAATTAGTACATTTGAATGTACGAGTATGTAATATGGCTGAATAAACAATTAACAGAACTGAAGGACTGAATCAACACATGAACATGAATGAACAACCAATAAATCTATATAATAAGATATGCAATAAAAGCATATGAAAATAATATACTTTACTTTGTGTGGAATTTCTCTAACCGATAAGAATTATTATGAGCCTAGCAATGATACAATATTTTGTCCATGTTGCAAGATCCATCCTATACCTCGCTGGGGTATAGAATGTTACTGTAAATATGGATCCATCTAATCAGAGGCAGTGAGGAGTCGCAAGAAGAATCAATGCTATCCTATCGTACGTTGGTTACATAGTTTTATGAGACTTTTGAGCCATAAAAAACTCTTAATCAATTCAGTGATAGTATAATTAATGCTCAATCACCTTTTACAAGGAAAATGACTTACTTTACTTTACTTTTCACTTTTCTCAATCACCCTCTACAAAGAAAGGGACTATTACAGTACTTTACCTTTCACTTTGCTCAATCACCCTTTACAAAGAAATGGACTATTACATTACTGGAGAACTTTTCAAAAATATCAACCATAATTTTTCTTTTTTCCCAACTCTCAAATAGTACATATGAAATCATTTGATTCCTCCTTAAAGACTTTGTTCAAAACTTTGCATTTAAAACGTATACATATGGACTTATTTTTCAAGTCCAAGATCGATATATAAAAAACTAAAAATTCTTATAATTTTATGAAAATAGTGCTCTCCTTTTCAAAATAAAAATGATACATTCGGAACCTTTTAAGTTCCCTTAAACTCCTTCTTTTCAAAATAATGCTTTTAAACATTTCTCTTAAACTCACTTTAGTTTCCAAAATCAATGTAAGAAAAACTACTGACTCAAAATACCTTTAGAAAACTCAATATATATAGGGTTTATGTGGAACTACAAGCATGAACAACATTATAAGATTCACATGCAATTGTAGGAATCAAGACCTCAATTGTTATGAACTGAATTCAAATACCAACAACTATGAATAGATCCTTTAGATGTAATGATTTCTGACTAAATTAAGATGTAGGGTTTGAGGAAGAACTAGTCCAACACTATGAATAGCCTTACATACCTGATTATGAAGATTTTAAAATGAAAACGTTGGTGGAGACTTGATATATCTCTAGAGAGAACATTAGCTTTTTGGAGGAAACCTTTAATTTTGGAATCTTGGTGCTTACTCTTGATAAAAGAAACTCCTTCATGAAGTTCATAGAGTGGAAGAAATTGGGAAAAACTTTGCTGGAAGGCTTTTCTTGGTATCTTGAATTTTTGGGATGAATGTTTTAGGGTTCTTGATGGAGAAGAGGAACCCTAGGGAGTATTAAGTCAATTTCTAAATACTTGAATGTTTTAATTGATGAAAACTAGTTATTTGAATGATATAGTCAGTTAAAACAGTCAAAAATGGCTTAGAATAGGGTCTTAAATGACATAGGGGAAAGAACAAAATGACCCAAACTTTAAAACTGTTAAGGGGCCAAAAATGGGTAGTTTCATAGACTGTTTAAGGCTTCACGATCCATGAAATTCTTCACAGGCTGTCTGGTCGGTCGTGAAGATTCACCTTCTCTTCAGTGCTTCACTAAAACGGGCATAACCTTTTATTCCAAGCTTTAAATGAGGCAAACTTCATGGCATTGGAAAGAGGACTCAAAGACCTTTGATTGATATGTGATATGCTACCTAATTCATTTTATGTGGAGTGATATGATTGTTTGAAGTTGAGGGAAAACTTAAAAAATGATGGGTGACTTGTACAGACTCTTAAACAGACTGTATAAGTCACCACGGGCCGTCTAGGGCCCTGTCTAGGTGACTACTACCTTGGCAGCCTTGGAAGGTCATCCACCATGCCCTAAACGGGTCGTGGACACCTAAACGGACCGTCTAGGGTGCCGTGAAGGGTCCATGGTCCATTTTGGGTTCGGGAACTTGCTCTTTAGTCCTTTCCGAAGTCTAAGATCTTATAAAAACGATTCAAATTTTAAGAGTTGGGTTGCAAGGTGTTATAGAATGATTCGGGTCTTAGCTTAGAAATATTTAGGGTGTTACAATATATCCCCTTTGCAAACATCCTCGAATGATAGCTGGATTGATAATGGAAAGGAAAAGAGTTACTCTTACTATCTTTCTGACTTTTGAATTTTCCTACTAACATAGGCGAAACTGATTCATACTAAGAGTTTGGAACTGTCTAAAGCACATAAGTTAAGAACAATATTGTTTTGAACATAGTCACACTCTATCTGACGTTCTTACATGAAATAAAGGAATTTGGGCATGGAGTAAGAATAGGAATACTATGCCTTGAGTGATAAGACTGGAAGCTTTTAAGCTTAGCAACACATTTCAACTATGCTCTCCTTTCTGATTACTACATTTCATTAGCTGCAACTCCTAGCTCCCACTAGAGTATATGACTACTATTACAAATGTCTAAGTCAAAATCACTTGCTCTTACTGTGTTTAAGCCTAATCTCTAATTCACAAGGTGTTAAACATGAGATGGATATACTTATCCAAACAACAAGATTTAGGTTTTATGCCTCTATAGGAAATCTCATCTCAAGAATACTACTCATTACCACTACATTTAACAAAACTTCAAGTCCTAGTAAAGAAGAATTTAATGCATGATGAACTCATCCACATGTAACAACACCACATTCAATCCTAGTACTATAGTCAATCCATGGACACCTACTAACCAATCCTCCTAAGAATTCCTCCTCCTCTCGTCATCTCTATCAATTGAAATTTCACGCATTACTATCAGGAGCTAACTAACTACTCTCACCTAACTATTAATCATAGTAAAATGCCTTTCATCTTTCCTCCACTTTTATAACCTTAGATGGAATAAGCTCACAACTGCTACCAACATAAGAAATATTAACCTTCTCCTTCTATCATCACTCAACTACCATCATCAATATTACTCTCTAGCTAAAAAGGTTCACTGAATGAGCTTTAGGGTGAAAGATCATAAGCACCATTCATAAGAGAATTCTAATGACATAATAATACTTTGCTAGCCATTGAGATCAAGTCACGATTTTGCTAGACTGAGCATACTATAAGACATGAAAGCTTATATGAATAGGTACATATCATGAGTCGGCTATCCATAAGTTGATGGAGTAAGATTGATATCAATGAGCTAAAGTCTTTGCCCCTTATTTTGGGAATTGAGCATAGATGTGAATCTGTCTGAAGTGTATTGCATATGTCATAAACACAGTTCTGATATTAGAAACATCAACAAAATGTTGTAATGACTGAACTTTGAGGAATACGCTAGAGTATGAATGGATCGATATATCACTTTCTCAACACTTCACTTTGTTTCTCATCTTATCATCTCCCCCTTAGGTCTGAAGTTGATACTTTAAAGTTGTAAATCTATTCCATCTTTTCTAAACTAGTCTCTATTCGATTTTACTATAATACTCAAAAAAGGCTTATCTAATGGCTACTGAAAGCTCCATGTACAAATACTAATATTCCTCCTAGGACTCTTTTTCTAAGATATTTCTCTTAATGTCTTCATGCTTCTGTCATATCCCGAGCCTACACCCTGGGCGAGACTGGCACTCGAGAACCATTTCTGGCCCCAAGTAAACCCTTGGCCTGGCTAGACTTTCAGCGAAAGACTTTAATAATTATTATAAGGATCAAACGCATTTATAAAACAACTATCTCAACTTAAAAATCAGAACGTTTAAGGATAAAAACTAGCCATAGATGTCAACTTAAGTCTTGTAGCAAAACATTTAAAATACAAGACTAAAGAACTATGACTACTCATATATGAAGCCTCTAAAACAAAGAGGGATGTCAGGACAAGACCTACGATCATCCCAACAAATGTGATACTAATGCAGTGTAAAAAGAGTCCTCTAGAAAGCAAAGAGGGTCACCAACTGACTTTGAGTGTTCAACTAGATCAACGAGGTGCTTGATGTTGATTCTGGTTATCGATGTCTACATCATAAAACAATGCATGCCAAATGGCATCAGTACATTGAATGTATGAGTATGATTGGGGAAAACTAAACACAACATAATCTTCAAAGGAATATGAAAGAAACAATTACCTTAGCTTTACTCAACTCATGAATACTCAACTCAAATGCGAAGTAAAAACAACAATAAAAGTGCAGTTTATACAAAGCATTTAAAAAAATAGGTGATAACTCAATGTATTAAAAAGATACAATAACAACTCAATTTACACATATAATAAAGTAATATAATACTATGGGAGTTTCTCTAACCAACAACCACCACTATGAGCCTAAGTGATGATACATCATCTCGCTCACACTGCCAGAATTGTCCTATACTTTGCCGTTATATAGAATGCCACAACTAAGTGGATCCGCTAATCTATGCTAAAAAGCACTAAGGAATCATCTAAAAAGTATGATCCTTTCTACCCATGATGGCAACATAGTTTATGGAGACTTAAGTTATTATCAACTCGCGTCCCCATATCGGTGCTCAATACTACTCCCAAAATATACTCAGCTCATATGTTTTAAAAACAAAACTCTTTTTGTGATTTGAGATAATTACTCAAAAACTAGCTCAAAGGCTCTCTTGGAAATCGATGTTTCCTTTCTTGCTCAAATATGAAAACATTTACACTCTGGGAATACTTAGTTCCATATACTCTTTTTGAAGAAATGAACTTCATTTGTTACTCTTACTTAACTCAAAACTCAAGTCATAAAACAAGATTAAAACATTTGCAAAAGACTTCTTGGAAAGACTTTATGAACTTTCTAGACTTGGCTCTTAACTTTCCTTGAATTTGAATTTTATGGATTCAAGGTTATGATTCAAGTTTATGGATAATTTCTAAGTGTTTAGAAGTCATTTAGAGTAGTTAGAATCAATAGGAAGTGTTAGTACACTTTAGAAGGACTTAAACGAGCTAAACAAAGAAAGAACGGGTAGGGGTAGATGACCTGGGCGCGTTCCCCCAGGTTACTGGGGATCATTTATAGCGCACTACTGGCATGCTACCCTAGCCTTCCTGGCGCTATGGGGTGCGTCATGCCAGCATTCCCCCAGGCAATTCTGACGAATTTTTACTCTCGTTTCCAAAACTTAATTCGATTAATTTTGATTCTTTTTCTCAATATCTCTTTAGATTCAGGTACCCAATACATAAACACAATAATATAACTCAAGGAAACTCTAATAATCTACATTAGACTCTCAAGAACCCCTCAATCTCAACCTAAATTAAAGAACGAAGCGATTCAAGAACACCTATTAAGAACATTCAAACTTCCAATCTTTTTAGGATGAATTCACGCTGAAATAAACATGTTTGGCACGTGGGTGAATGAACCCAACGTTATTAAAGTCTCACATACCTCGTAGAATCAAATCCTCAATGAAATCCGCAATTAATTCCTCACAAAGACGATGAAATCTTGATTTCCCTCTTCTCTTCTCTCTTGAGTTCTTCTCTCTAGAACCCTAGCGTTAATTTGCAATTGTGCAAACTTAACCAATTCAGTTTTGACCCTAATTAATTCACTAAAAATGAGTTAAATCAATTGGGTAAGGAAAAGACTAAAGTACCCCTTAAAAATCTAGTTTTGACTTTTCTTTTCTAAACAGCCCGACTTCCAATGGGCATGTCTTTTCATACGAACTCAAAATTGAGCAAACTCGGTGTAGTTTGAAAGATAATTCAAAGATATTTTCTACGGTATCTGGCAGCACACCTAACGCACCTTGAGCTAGGAGTTATGGTCATTTTAAGTTGACCAAAAACTCAAACTTAACATAACCAATTTTCCATATTTTTCATTCTTTCGAAAAATGACTATTTCTAATTCTTGCTCTTTCTAGTTCTTTCAATTAGCGAGATGTTACAATATCTCCCCTTTGAGAACATTTACCCTAGAATGAGATTGCTCTTATTAGGCCTAGGTTGTAACATCAAACATTCAGCTCAAACACCCAACAAGCAAATCTAACACATCAAGTATATAAATTAAAGAGTACTAAGAATAGAATTAGTACCTTGATCTGGAATTTCTTCGGGCTCTAAGAGATGTGGATATCTGTTCTTCATTTCCTCCTCAGTTTCCCAAGTAGCTTCCTCAATAAACTGATTCCTCTAAAGTACTTTGACTGATGCTACTTCCTTAGTCCTCAACTTGCGAACTTGGCAATCTAGAATCTGAACCGGAATCTCCTCATAAGATAAGCTATGCTTGATACCAATATCTTCGGTTGGTATGATAAGTGAAGGATCTCTCATGCACTTCTTCAACATGGAAATATAAAATACCGAATGAACTACTGCTAACTCTTGGGGTAGCTCTAACTAATAATCTACATTACCAACCCTTTTGGATATTCTGTAAGGACCATATATCATGGACTATGCATCCCCTTCTTACAAAATCTCATAAAACCCTTCATGGGTAAAACTTTCAAGTATACCCAATCATCTACTTCAAACTATAACTCCCTTCTGCTAACATCAGCATAGGATTTTTGACGACTCTGTGCTGTTTTCAACCTCTCTTGAATGACTTTCACTTTCTCCATAGCTTGATGAACTAAGTCTGGTCCTATCAACCAAGCTTCACCAACTTCAAACCATCCAATAGGAGATCTGCATCTTCTCCCATAAAGAGTTTCATAAGGAGCCATCAGATGCTATAGTGGTAACTACTGTTGTAAGAGAACTCAATGAGAGGTAGGTGATAGTACCAATTCCCCTTGAAATCAATCACACAGGCCCTCAATATATCTTCTAAAGTCTGAATAATGTGCTCTGCTTGACTATCTGAGGATGAAAAACAGTACTTAATTTCACATTTGAACCCAAGCCTTTCTAAAAATATTTCCAGAATTATACAGTAAATTGTGCTCTCTGTCTGAAATAATCGATACAGGAACCCCATGAAGTCTAACTACCTCTTGAAGATATAACTTGGCATAGTCCTCTACTCTTTAGGTAGTCTTTATCGGCAAAAAGTGAGTTGATTTTGTCATTCTATCAATAATCACCCAAATAGAATCATGTTGCCTGCGAGACAGTGGCAACCCAGTAATGAAATCCATATTGATCATCTCCTACTTACATTTCAAAAGTTCTATATTCTGAGTCATACCATCGGGCCTTTGGTGATCTACTTAACTTGTTGGCAATGTGGACACTTAGCAACAAACTCTGCAATGCCCTTCTTCATACTACTCCACCAATAAACTTCTCTCAAATCACAATACATTTGTGTGGAACCAGGATTGATAGAATATCTGGAGCTATGAGCTTCCTCCATGATCCTTTATTGGAGTTCATCCACTTTTGGTACACATAACCTACCTTGATATCTCAATATGCCATTTCCATTTTGTTCAAAAGCTAATACTTTTTGCTTATAAACATTTGCCGTCAATTCAAGCAAAATAGGGTCTTGTTCTTGTTTCTCTTTAACTTCAGACACCAATGATGATTCAACCCCATTCATCACCACTACTTCTCTCTCTGTGCAATCCATTATTCGAACTCCCATGCGTGCAAGTCTATGCATATCTCTTTCTAACTCTTTCTTACCTTCCTCAAAATGGGTGGTACTACCCATAGACAACCTGCTCAAGGCATCAGAAACAACATTAGCCTTATCTGGGTAATAAAGAATGCTCATGTCATAATCCTTGAGTAATTCTAACCACCTCATTTGTCTGAGATTAAGCTCTTTCTAAATAAACACATACTGAAGACTTTGTGATCGGTGAACACATTCACATGAATACCATAAATATAATGATGCCATATTTTCAAAGCAAATACTACGACAACTAACTCTAAATCATGGGTTGGGTAGTTTCTCTTATGAACTTTCAACTGTCTAGAGGCATAAGCTATTAACTTTGCCATTCTGTATTAACACACAACCTAAACCAACTCTAGACTTATCACAATATACAACAAAGCCTTGTGTACATTCTAGTAAGGTCAATACTGAGGTAGTAGTCAACATCATTTTCAATTCTTGAAAGTTTTTCTCGCAAGCTTCGGACCATTGAAACTTAACTATCTTCTGAGTCAACTTGGTCAAAGGGGATGAAATAGATTAGAACCCCTCTATGAACCTTCTATAATAGATAGTCAAACCCAAGAAACTCCTAATATCAATTAGAGATGTGGGTCTAGGATAATTTTGTACTGCCTCTATTTTCTGGGTATCAGCTCTAATCCTATCACCGGAAATAATGTGACCCAAGAATGCTAAAGACCAAGCCAAAACTCGCAATTAGAGAACTTCGCATAGAACTCTCTATCCTTTAAGGTTTTGAAAACTATTCTGAGATGGCTAACATGATCCTCTTCATTCCTTGAATATAATAGTATGTCATCAATGAACACGATAACAACCATATCTAAATATTGCTTGAATACTCTATTCATAAGGTCCATAAATGTTGAAGGCGCATTAGTCAAACCAAAAACATAACTAGGAACTAATAATGACTATATCAGGTTATGAATGTTGTTTTTGGAATATCACAATCCCTTACTCATAACTGATGGTTGCCTGATCTGAGGTTTATCTTAGAGAAACAGGTAGCACCCTAAAGCTGATAGAAAAGATCATCGATTCTCGAAAGAAGATACTTATTCTTGATGGTAACCTTGTTCAACTGACAGTAATCTATACGCATCATAAGGGAACCATTCTTCTTCCTCACAAATAAGACCGGAGCAGCCCAAGGTGAGTCACTTGGTTGAATAAAGACCTTATCAAGAAAATCATTCAACTGCTCCTTCAACTCTTTTAACTCTGTTGGTGCCATTCTATATAGTGGAATAGATATAGGACGAGTATCGGGAATAATATATATACCAAAGTCTCTCTCTCTCAGGAGGGACTCTAAGTAGATTATCTAGAAAGACTTCCGAAAACTCATTCACAACTGAAACTAACTCAATAGGAGGTGTCTCAACACAAGAGTTATTAACTCGGACTAAGTGATAGACACAACCCATGGAAACTAACTTTCTTTCCTTAAGGTACAAAATAAAATGACCCTTAGGCACTGTTGAGCTACTACTCCACTTTAAAACTGACTCATTAGGAATTTGGAACTAAAAACTCGAGTTTTACAATCAATGGAGGCATAACAGGCATGAAGCCAATCCATGCCAGGAATGACGTCAAAATCTACCATGTCTAATTCAACTAAATGAGCCATGGTGTCCTTGTAATTGATGGAAATGACACAATCACGATATACTCGCTTAGCTAGAATAAACTCTCCAATAGGTGTAGAAACACAAAAGGGTTCACCAAGTTTCTCAGGAAGAACATCAAAATTATTTGCAACATTAGGTGTCACAAAAGATAAACTTGCTCCTAGTTCTAGCAAAGCATAAACATTAAGAGTAAAGGCTTCGATCATACCAGTGACAACAGCTAGAAAATTCTCTTGTTCTTGACGACTAGTGATAACACATAGGCGATTTTCTCCTCCGCTAGTACTAGAAGTAGCTCCTCTAGGTGCATCCCTGTCTAGTGGAGCAACTGATGAAGATTGAGCTTTATTATCCTGATTCCCATTACCTTGCCGGTTCTTGGGGCACTCTTTCATGAAGTGACCCGCTTGTCCACACTTGAAACAACCTGTGGTGCCATCGCGACACTTACCTGTGTGGTTCCTACCACACTTAGCACATGCAGAAGCCCAATTGCCTCCTTGTGCCAAACTACCCTGAAATTGGGTAGGTCTAGCACTGATGTATTAGGAATTTTGACTATTATACACACATTTGTTTCTGGGTGTAGGCGCACTAGCATATAATGGAGCAGGTCCCTTTTGCTTTTGTCGAAAGGACAGGACGAACAGTTCACATTATTCCTCTGCTGCTCAGACTCACTCCCTATCTTAGCCATTTTATTTCTAAACTCTTCCCTATACATCAACTTCTCTTCCTCAACCTGCTGCACATAAACCATCAACCTTGCTATATCCATGTCCCCTATTAGCATAGCTGCCTTACCCTCTTTGCTTGACAGATGGGATAATCCAGCAATATGTAGACTCATTCTGCTCCTCATATCCACAACCATCTCCAGAGCATATCGGGAAAATTGGGTGAACTTCAAGCTGTACTCATAAACACTTAGTGAATCCTGCTTAAGGTTAAGGAATTCCCGTACCTTGGCATCTCTCAGTTTAAGGGGAAAGAAATGCCCCAAGAAAGCCTCCTCAAACATGGCCCAACTCAAAACCGATGCATCCTTAGCCCTACTCTTCTTCCATAGGTCAAACCAAGTCCTAGTAACATTCTTTAGTTAATATGCAGCTAGTTCAACTCGCTCAACATTGGCAACGTGCATGACCTCAAATAACTTTTGCAATTCCTCAATAAAGTTTTTTGGATCCTCAGTAGTGCTTGAACCAGTGAAGCTTGGAGGATTTATCCTCAAGAACTCTTGGACCCTCGAAGTATCAACCTCTTCCTGTCGAGCCCCTCCTTGTTACCCAACTTGGTTGGTCACAGCCTGACTTAACAATTCAGATTGCTTCCCAAAATTCAGTATTGGTGACCTCTCCTTGAGGTGCATTAGGTAGCCCTTTCTCCTCAACGTTACACCTAGCAGGACGACTTGTGACAGCTCTTCGTAGAGGCATGATCAAAGAAATACACGAGCAAGCACAAATTAGACACAAACTTTTTAGAGATAAAACTCTAACACACCAAATGAATATGAAGGAAGTGAGATAGTTCCTAAATATTACAGTCTCCTAATTATATATGTGGCGCGCTTCACACCGATAACTAGGACTCTACAAACACGATTTCATAGACTCCCTGGGACTCTTGAACTATGTGCTCTAATTCCAACTTTATCACGCCCCGAGCCTACACCCTGGGTGGGATTGGCACTTGAGAACCATTTCTGGCCCCAAGCAAACCCTTGGCCTGGCTAGACTCTCAGCGGAAGACTTTAAGCATTATTACAATAATCAAATGCATTTATAATACAATTGTCTCAACCTAAACTCATAACATTTAAGGATAAAACATTCAGACTAGCTATAGATGGAAAATCAAGTCTTATAGTAAAACATCTGAAATACAAGACTAAAGAACTATGACTACTCGTCTATGAAGCCTCTAAAACAAATAGGGAAGTCGGGATAAGACCCCCGATCATCCTAACAACTACAATACTAAAGCAATGTAAAAGGAGTAGTTCAGAAATCAAGGAGGCTCACCAACTGAGTCTGAGTGCTCAACTAGATCAACGAGGCACTGCATGTTAATCCTGATTACCTATGTCTGCATCATAAAATGATGCAAGTCAAATGATATCAGTACATTGAATGTATGAGTATACGAGGGGAAAACTAAACATAGTATAAGCTTGAAAGGAATCTGAAAGGAACACACACCTTAGTTTTACTCAACTCATGAACACTCAACTCAAATGCGAAGTAAAAACAACAATAAAAGTGCAGTTTATACAAAGCAGTTAAAACTATATGTGATAACTCAATGTATTAAAGAGATACAATAACAACTTAATTTGCTCATATAATAAAGTAATATAATATTATGGGAGTTTCTCTAACCGACAACCACCACTATGAGCCTAAGTGATGATACAACGTCTCACCCACATTTCTAGAACCATCCTATACTTTGTCGTCATATAGAACGCCTCAACTAAGTGGATCCGCTAATTTATGCTAAAAAGCACTAAGGAAACATCTAAAAAGTATGATCCATTCTACCCATGATGGCTACATAGACTTGAGTTATTATGAACTCGCGTCCCTATATCGGTGCTCAATACTACTCCCAAAATATACTCAGCTCATATGTTTTAAAAACAAAATTCTTTCTGTAATTTGAGATAATTATTCAAAAACTAACTCAAAGGCTCTCTTGTAAATCGGTGTTTCCTTTCTTGCTCAAATGTGAAAAAATTTACTCTTTGGTAATAATTAGTTCCCATATACTCTTTTTGAAGAAATGAACTTCATTTGTTACTATTACTTAATTCAAAACTCGAGTCTTAAAACAAGATTAAAACATTTGTAAAAGACTTCTTGGCAAGACTCTTTAAACTTTCTAGACTTGGCTCTTCACTTTCCTTGAATTTGAATTTTATGGATTCAAGGTTATGATTCAAGTTTATGGAGGATTTCTAAGTGTTTAGAAGTCATTTAGAGTAGTTAGAATCAATACGAATTTTTAGTACACTTTAGAATGACTTAAACAAGCTAAACAACGAAGAATGGGTGGGGGCTGACGACCCAAGCGTGTTGCTAGCGTGCCGCTGCAGCCCCTAAGTTATTGGAACTCATTTCTAGCACACTGCTGGTGCACCGCCCAACCTTCCTGGTGTTACGGTGGTGCGTCGCGCCATCATTCGCCCAGACGAATCTGACGAATTTTTCCTCTCATTTTCAAACCTTAATTCAATTAATTTTGATTCTTTTTCTCAATATCTCTTTATATTTAGGTACTCAATACATAAACACAAGAATCTAACTCAAGGAAACTCTAATAATCTACATTAGAATCTCAATAACTCCTCAATCTTAACCCAAATTCAAGAACAAATCAATTCAAGAACACCCATCAAGAACATTCAAATTTCCAATTTTTTAGAATGAATTAATGCTAAAATAAACATGTTTGGTATGTGGGTGAACGAACGCAATATTATGAAAGTCTCACATACCTTGTAGGATCAAATCCTCAACGAAATCCGCAATAAATTCCTCACGAAGACGATGAAATCTTGATTTCCCTCTTCTCTTCTCTGTTGAGTTCTTCTCTCTAGAACCTTAGCATTAATTTCCAATTGTGCAAACTGAACCAATTCAGATTTGACCCTAATTAATTCACTAAAAAACAAATCAAATCAATTGGGTAAGGAAAAGACCAAAATACCCCTTAAAATCCAGTTTTGACTTTCCTTATCTAAACAACCCGACTTACAATTTGAAGATCTTCCTCATACAAACTTGAAATTGAGCAAACTTGGTGGCATTGGAAAGATAATTCAAAGATCTTTCTTACGGTATATGGTAGAACGCCTAAATCATCTTGAGCTAGGAGTTGTGGTCATTTGAAGTTGATAAAAAACTCAAACTTTACCAATTGCCCAGATTTTTCATTCTTTCCAAAAATGACTCTTTCTAATTTTAGCTCTTTCCAGTCCTTTCAATTAGCAAGATGTTACAGCTTCTATAGAAGTCCTTCTATGATCGTTACCAATATTGACTATATTTGATCCCTTGACCAAAATATTTAGGATAATAAATAATGCTTACATCAATATACCGCACATTGACAATTCAAGTATACTATCTAGGCACACATGAAAAATATCATAAACTTAATTGGAACCTCATCTGACTATATACCATCTGGGGTATACCTCTTAATGCTCTTGTTAATCTAATGACATAGCCATACTTCATTTATCTCATCTAAAGGTAATAACATCACAATTGAATCATTCACATGAATTGCAACTAACATCTTAATTCCTCACCTTCTCTTTGTCAAATCTACAGATCATATCTCAAAACAAACATCATCACCCTTATGTTGCTATCATTTTTTTTAATCACGACAATCATCTCAAATTCAAGCTTAGTGTCTAGTACCAAACACATATATCAATATAATTTCTCACTTACTATACTAACTTAACACTACTAGATAAAATTAAGAAACACTCGCCTACTAAGACCTCATGACAAGTAGTCAATATTTATCTCTTGTCTACATACTTACAGATTACTGTCACATTCCATTTCACAACTTAAGTACTATTTACCCATTCACTATACATCAGTGCCTAATTAGTTTTATAACCCTCTGAGTATCAGGAGGCTCTCCCTTAAAAATCATAAGCCTAGCTTAGATCTATCACCTTATGACTACTCCTCTCTTTTATTCAACATATGTACTTGGCCTTCACTAATACAATGTTACATTGACATAAACTCCCTTTTGGTTAAAATATGTTGTAACTCATCCTGACTAGTAAGTATTACTCTACCTTTTATCATGAAATCTGCACAAACTCATAACTTCTTAGTCTGCGCATAAGGAAAACTCCTCCTTAATAACTTAATGGGTCCATGAATGCAACAACATTATTTTCCTCATTACTATCTCCCTTCTTAGATTACTATACCTCTGCATGCATTCTACACACTTTTACTATTACTGGTTAGAACATCACAACTAATACTATCTTTTCAAGTGAAAATACTAACCAAGCTCTAAAACACACTTCCTTATAAGGGTCTTAACTAAAACAATGTTTAGAAAAGAAAGTCTAGGAGTACATCTTGGTTTTAGCTTGAACTCATGATTCATATGAATAAGAGTGCATTCTTTCAAATTTGAACACTTAAGCTCACACACGGGCTTCTCTCAAGCCCCTCTGCAGTCTTATGAGTTTCTCAAAATTTTTGCTTAGAGTGACTCATTGATAAGGATCAAGCCTTTGCTTTTCAACCACCTTGAGTATGCGAGGTAATTGAATGGTAAAAGGCTTAAAAATAAAATTTTTAAACATTTAAACTCAAAAAATATACTCAACTCAAATTGACTGTAAAAATACTCAATAACACAAGTATAATAGTTTGCAAAAACATCTCAAGGAAATGTATATACTAAAAGACTCCTCAACTTTATCTATCTATGAATACTCTAATGTTTAAGATAGGTGTCGGAACGAGACCCACGACACCTCAAAACAACTAAACTGAAAGTAAATGTGAAGTCCTCCGCAATACAAACAGGCTCACCAAAACTATCTAGAGTGTAGAGTGATCCAACAAAATGTTTGTTGATTATCCTAAACACATGTATTTGCATCAGAAAAAGATGCAGGTCGAATAACATTGGTACATTTGAATGTAGGAGTATGTAATATGCCTAAATAAACAATTAACTAAACTGAAGGACTGAAAATCAACTCAACTGAATCAATACATACACATGAAGTAAAAAACCATATAAGATTTACAATAAGATATGCAATAAAAACAATATGAAAATAATACTCTTTACTTTGTGGGAAGTTTCTCTAATTGACAACCATTACTCTGAGCATAGCAATGATACAAAATTTTTCCCACGTTGTAAGAGCTATCTTGTCTCACCTCGAGCCTACACCCTAGATGTGATCGGACTTGAAAACCATTGCTGGCCCCAAGCGAACCCTTAGCCTGGCTCAACTCTCAGCGGAAGACTTACTCAACATAAGATGAACTCAAATATAAAACTTTAACTCAAATGTATCAAATGATTAACTCAAAATATAATAGAATATTCAACTAGCCAGAATTAGGCAACTCAATGTTTAGAACATTTAACAAAATAAATGAAACAACCTTCTTAAACTCTACTGTCTTTCTAGGAGGCCTCTAAATGACAAAGATGGAAGTTGGGACAAGACCCACGACATCCTAACAGAATTGAAAACTAAATAAAATCCTCCAAAAGTAAGGAGGCTCACCAAAACTAACTCAAACTGCAAGTGGCATCAACGAAGCATCTGTTGATGACCTTGAATACCTATATTTGTATCATAAAAAAATGCAGGCCAAATGGCATAAGTACATGGAATGAACGAACATGTAAGGGGAATTCTAAAGCATAAACATAAGCTTGAACTGATAGAAAAGAAACATACTTACCTCTTCTCAAACTCACTCAACTCAACTCAAACTCCCATCAAGAATAGGATGCTCAACTCAAGGATATGATACTCAATATATTCAACTCAAGATATTCAACTCAAAGATACTCAACTCAAGATACTCAAGAATAAAGCAACAATAAAAGATGCAATATATGGAAAGATTTTAAAACAGTAAATAATAACTCAATTGCATGTAAAAATACAATAATAACTTAATTGTATGTAAGAATATAATAATAACTCTATTGTATGTAACAATATAATAATAATTCTTATTTGGGAGATTCTCTAACCGACAACTATCACTGTGAGCTAAGTGATGATACATTGTCTCGCCCACGCTACCTGAACTGTCCTATATCTTACCGGAGTACAAGACATCCTCAACTAAGTGGATCCACTAATCTATGCTAAAAAGCAATAAGGAATCATCTAAAAAGTATGACCCTTTACCCATGTTGGCATACATGGTTTATGGGGGCTGTGAATTGTCAGAACTCTCCCCCATATCGGTGCTCAATGATGCTCCCAATAATATAACTCATGTTCATATGTTTAAAAATATTTCCTCATCCTCAAACTTTGAGATTATTACTCAAATGGTTCTCTTAAAAGAGATAATGCTCAAAAATCCTCATTGACTCATTTAAAAATCAAAGATTTCGAAGTTTCCTCTCATCTTAAATGTAAAAACATTTACTCTTGGGAATGCTTAGTTCCCATATATTCATTTTGAAAAATAAAACTTAACTCACCTAATCCTCGTCCTCATTTACTCAAGTCATAAAACAAATTATAATTAATTGTGAAAGACTTCTCAAAATAGGGTTCATGCCAAATTATGGACGTGAACGACTCAATTCAAGGTTTTCAATAACCATAATAGAGCTCAATACTCAAAACTCAACAACTCCAGAACTCAATGACTCAATGATACTACTCATCTCATGAATTCTCGACTCATTGAGTTCATGCGGAATCATGGGAATGAACAACTAAATTGAAGAACTTTCATGTATAACATATGGCAGTCCTATGATTAGGAATATCATCTTAAAGGGATTAGGAATTCAATACTCAAGAACTTAGAACTCGAAGATACTACTCTCAATAACCTTCAATTCATAGAGTTCATGCGAAATTATGGACAACAACTTGATTCAAGGGTACTTCCTCAAAACGTAGCTCAAATCGATAGTTGACCTCAAGGGATTTACAATTTAACTCAAAGACTTTCTTGAACTCTACTCTTAACTCTTTCTTGAATTTGAATTATGAATTCAAGATTTATGATTCATGATATGAAGGATCTCGTGATAATAAAATGTAGTTTAGAGTAGTTAGAATCAGAAAGGAGAGAAGGTACACTTTAAAAGAACTTAGATGGGACAAACGACGGGAAAAAATAAGGGACCCTAGTGCACTGAGTAGCATGTGGAGCCAACCCTAAACTATAGAACCAACTTTCTGGCGCACTATTGGCGCGGCGCGCAAGCCCCCTGCCCAGAAAACCCGGTATTGCTTCTCGATTTTTCGCCCTAATTCACCTAGAATCTTTCTTCCAAAATCTCTTATATTCGTTTACCCAACTTAATTACATGAAAATCTACTCAAAAATCCTCAAGAACCATACTCGATAACAAGATCCTCGCCTCAAAAACTCAACCAAACATCATAATTCAAGAACGAAGAACAACACCTCAGAATTTCATCAAGAACCTCAATATACTCAATCTCATGGATGAATTTGAAAGAGGAAACTCATGATTGGCGTTTGGGTGAACGAACACAACACTAGGAAAACTTAAATACCTCCTAAGGATAAAATTCGTTGCGAAATCCCTCAAAGATGGCAAGAATCTTGAACGCTTGAAGCTTTTCTCCCTTTTTCTTCTCTGGAACTCCTCTCAAAACCCAAAGCACGTTTAGGAATAACTAAAAGTAATTCCAATCATTTTAGACCTGTAAAATATTAGGGGGAACGTTTCAAGATGATGGGGTAAGGAAAAAACCAAAATACCCCTCACTAATTCAAGTAAATTTCCTTAACCGGAGAGGCAAAACTCAAACGGGCATATATCCTCCATCCGAACATGGATTCTAGCAACGGTGTTGGAAAGAGGACTCATAGATTTTTCATTTCATATCTTATGGTTCTCCTAACTCATCATGTGCTAAAAGTTATGATTGTTTGAAGTTGACAAAAAATTTAAAAGAACTTACATATGACTTTGATGAATTTCTCTTTAGTTCATTTTGGAACTCAAGGTGCTACATCTAGTGACCTTAAAACTTAAAAAAATTTAAAATTCTTGATAAAAATCTTACTCACAACGAAGGATGGTTCAATTCTTAGCTCAAAAAATTTTCGGGGTGTTACACATCCAATACCTTGTTGGGGTATAGGATGATACTGTCGCTATGGATCCATCAAATCAGAGGTAGTGAGGAGTCGCAAGAATAATCAATGCTATCCTATCCTACATTGGCTATATAGTTTTATGAGACTTTTGAGCCATAAAAGACTCTTACTCAATTTGATGCTTGATACTACTCCCGAAATATTCAATATACTTAATGCTCAATCACCCTTTACAAGGAAAGGGACTATTAATTTATTTACTTTTCACTTTTCTCAATCACCCTTTACAAAGAAATGGACTATTACATTACTGAAGTACTTTTCAAAAATATTAGTCATACTCTTTCCTTTTCTCAACTGTAAAATAGTAATTATGAAATCATTTGATTCCTCCTATAAAGACTTTGTTCAAAACTTTGCATTTAAAATGTATACTTATGGATTTATGTTTCAAGTTCAAGATCGATGTATAAAAACTAAAAAATATTATATTTTTCTGAAAATAGTGCTCTCCTTTTCAATATAAACATGATACATTCAAAACCCTTTAAGTTCCCTTAAACTTCTTTTTATCAATATAATGCTTTTAAACCTCTCTTTAACTCACTTTAGTTTCTAAAATTAATGTAAGGAAAACTATTAACTCAAAATACCTTTAGAAAAACTCAATATATATAGGGTTCATGTGGAACTACAATCATGAACAAACTTATAAGATTCACATGCAAAAATAGGAATCAAGACCGCAACTGTTAAAGAACTGAATAAAATACTAAGAACTATGAATATATCCTTTAGATGTAATGATTTCTAACTGAATTGAGATTTAGGGCGTGATGACGAACTAATCCAACACTATGAATAGTCTTACATACTTGATTATAAAGATTTTAGAATAGAAACATTGGTGGAGACTTGATTTATCCTGAGCATGATTGGGAACATTAGCTTTTTGGAGGAAAACTTTAATCTTGGTGTAACAACCTGAAAATTTTCTAAGTTAAGACTCAAACTATTCTTCATTTGTGGATAACATCGTATCAGATGATTCTTAAGTTGCCCATATGTGTTAAGGTCAATTATTTACTATGGTAATGAATTTGGATATAGATTAAGGTCACTAGAATCCCCTAACACAAAGTTGAGTTGAAAGCATCCATACCCATTAAGTTTTGATATAGGATTCAACTTAGGTCAACATCAAACGATCATATCTCTTAGAGTTTAATGAGTTACATGGCCCATAACCTATCAAATTAAAGGTATTTGAATCTCCTTTCCAACACCATAAATTTCGTAACAATCAGAGTTTTGAGTAAGAACTTATGACCATTTTAGTAACCTGATATAGTGTAGTGACGAATTAGCCGATGGGAAAATATTTTAAAAAGTCATTTTTGTCTTTTTACCTCTAAGAAAATCCTAAATGAATTTCTGGACTAAGTAAATGCCCAAACCAATCATATTTTCATCTCTTAATCCAACATTCTCTTCGCTCTCAAACCCTAAGACAAAACCCTCAGGAAAAATCAAAGTAGAAGACTTCCATTCAAGATTCATTCCATTTTTTTCAAGATTCTTCTTCAAGGTAAGTCTTTCTCCAAGAATTCCATTCTTTCCAACTCAAATTCCTCCATACAATTATGAATCACTAATGAAAATTATAATTCTTGGCCATAGAGATTTCAAGAAACAAATTCAAGAATCTCAAGAAAGGTTTTCTTGATTGTTCTGCTTCAAGCTAGGGTTTTAAGGCTTCTAGTCAAGTTCTTCTTCAAGATTCTTAAAGAACCTTGTTCTTTAAGGTATGTAAGGCTATCATAGTGTTGGGCTAGTTCGTCCTCAAGCCCTACATCTACTTTCAAACTAGTAAAACAGTAATCTATGATTCTATCATTAGATTTGAGTATTCTTGAGACCAGTTGATTTTTAGTTTTTGAGTTCCTTATTCTTTTTGAAATTCTATTCCTAATTTTTGAATTGATATATGGTATGCATTATTATTCTTGATTTGTTTTTTTTTTCATGTATATGTTTCAGCCTCAACCCTATAAATTAAGTATTCTTGAGATGAGTAGTACCGTTGAGTTCTGAGTGTTGAGTTTTTCTATATTATTATGGAGATCCTTGAGCTGACTTTTTCATGTCTATATTTCAACATGAACCCTATTTTGAGTTATAAATTTTGAGAAACTTTTAAAGCCAATATTTTTGCTTTAAACTGAGTTTTTGAAAAAGTAAAGAAGAGTTTGAAAAGGAGTTTTAACCAAGATTTGAGCAAGAGTATAAGGGAACTAAGTATTTCCCAAAATTTTCATTTTTACATGAAGAGAAAGAGTATTTTTACATTGAATAAAGAGAAACCGTGTTTTCTTAATGAGTTATGAGTTCAGAGAAATTTCAGAGTAGTTACCTCTTTTAAGAAAATATTTTGAGTAATTACCTCAAATTGAGAAAGGTAATATTTTTAAACATTAACTATGAGTATAAATTTATTGGGAGTAGTACTGAGCACCAATATGGGGATGAGTTCATATAACTCAAAATCCTCATAAACCATGTCTGCCAACATGGGTAAATGATACACTCACATTACACCTCCCTAAAGAAGTATAAGCGATCATTATCTAAAGAACCCAACTTGGAGGTTGGGGTCTATCCCACGAGGAATATAGTTTAGACTTAAACTTAACTCACTATTATATTCGTTTAGTCAACTTATTTTCGAGACAAGTAAGTAAGGGGGTGGGGGTTGTGAAACAACTAACCGATTGTTGATCAAGTATCAAGTGAGCAAGATTCAAGCTTTGTTGTTATCAATAAGAGAGAGAAACTAGGGTGTATGTGTTCCCCATAAGCTCTTAACGCGGTAATCCTAATAATAGTAATCCTTTCCTAGTGTTTTACATGCAAAGTTGGTAAGTTAGGTATCCCTCTGTTGGTCAACACTTAGACTTTTTCTTGAAGAGGCTGGAACCTTCACTCTCAGATACAATCGACGGACGTGCAGAACTGACCGTAGGTTGACCTATGGTCCATGGGTCCTCTTCTATGGCTCCATACTTAGGAATTTCATCAGGTACTAGAACTTCAACTTCTCTGAAACATTCGACGGATGTGTAGGACGATCCGTGGGTCAACCTACGATCCGTCACTTCCACACTTGGTCAGACTTTCCTAATGCTCCATCTACACCACCCACCTACAGACCTTGATTGGACCTATGATCCATATGTCACCTCTGTGGGTGGCTTCTTCTGCGTATTTTCAGTTGTCATCTCACACGTTCATGTCCAAGCCTAATTCTTACTAATATGACACCAAAACATTAATTCCTACTACAATATGGCTCTAGACACACACAATTCTAAAGTGAAATGTGTCAAAAATACCATAGACTCACGGTATATCAATACCATTAACTTAAACTCGTTATTTTTCCTCAAAAGACGCACTAAACTCTAAACGACACTTGTGTAGAAACAGATATACAAACTCAGCAATCACATAGGTATTTCAAACCATTCCATCTTCTTAGTACAAATCCTTTTTATTAGACTCAACAAGCTAACTCATGCGGATCAAGATATGGCAAAGACCGACCAATAGACACTACAACATACATTTTTTTACAATCACCAAGGTACCAACTTTCAGACAATGTAACTAGTACCCTCACTTCCAACGAAATCTTTTTCACACATAAGATATGAATTTTGAGTTTTAGGATTCATTCAACACTCACACACAGAAGTGATATCAAGTAAAGTTAGAGCTCAATACCATAGGCTTGCCCTTATTTTCACTGCTTAGACTCTACAAACTAGTTGCTAGGATCACTATAGGACTTTCTTAGCTTGTAACGTAGGCTCAGGGTCAGGTGTGGTACATTTGGGTAATTTTTACTAACTTTATGCCCTCCTTGACATTACATTGACTTTTTACCTCTTTTCTCAACCTATTTTTGACATCCTTTCATTTTACTTTTTTTCCCTTGACTCTTTTCAACATGGATGTGACTTTTGACTTTATGACTCTTATTTCTCACTTTCTTCTTTTTCTTTCACTTTATTTTTCTTTATGTTCTTCAGCACTTTTATTTATCATCTTTTTGCTTCTTTTGCACAATGTCACACCCTCTTCAAAAAAAATTTCTTCTCTTTCCAACCCCACACTCTATTCATACCCTTTTTTCTTTCGGTTTCCTTTTTCATAGCCACCCTCATATGGATTTTGCATTAGTTGAGGTGCACATTAACTGATGTTGGACCAGGGCCAAGATCAAGGTAACTTTTGACTTAGCCACCCTTAACATAGGCTTTTGGCCTAAGTCAAGGGTGCACATATCCAAGGAGGGACCCGGGCCAAGACAATATTTTAAAGGAAGGTGAGTTAGGTGAATCAACAGAAATGATCTATTTAAGGCTCAAATATTTGGATCAAAGGGAACATTGACTTCATTTGGTCGGATCATTTTAGGCTTAAGTGGACTAATTTGAACAAGGGCCTATGATCACTTCCCAACTTCTAGCCTAGATCATCTTAGCAGGACCAACGGGGCAAGTTCTAGATTGGCACAAACTATCTCAACATTCAACTTTTCTCACACACTCTTGGCTCATTGTTTCATTATCAGATTATCAGATTACCCAGTTCAAGTTTTAGCTTAAGTCATGAGTTCAAATAGGTTCTTATCATGTCACATTGAGATCCAACACATTCAACTCATCAAGACAGTAGATATAGCACAATTCAACAATTTTGGACAGGGATCATTTTCCTTATGCTTTTCATGCCATCATTCTTTCATTTTTCTACTTACCCCTACACATACATTCCTAAACATACTAGTTCAATAGAAATTAAAATAGTCTCTTAGGGGAAAAGAACACAGAAAAGAAAACCCCAAAAGAGGATTATGAGTTGGGTTTACTCAGACTTCACCCTATCACTCACAACCCATTTACACCACCCCCAACAAAATAAAGTGTGATTGTCCCCAATGCACAAAAAAATACAAAGAAAAGGATAGGGTGAAGCAAACCTATGGCGTATATGCACCGAAGACCACTCAAGCAGTGGGTGGGTTCGGTTTCCCAGAGTCCGCTGGATCAACACGTAGAACGCCATCAGTAACGCTCCCATCGACCATCTCAGCACCCTCAAGTGCTATCATCAACTCTCACCACACCATCAGTAGTGCTCACACGACTAAAGGCACCTACACCTATCTCCCTAGCTTGCTACTGCCTCATCTCTTCATCAACTATGGATGCTCACATAGCCACCTCAGTCTGCTGGTGCTCCCTCTTCCTCACTCTCTTAGCCTCAGTATCATCAGAAGTATGATCGGAGTGAGGCACTTCCCAGCATGACGAAAAGAAGCTGGTGGCAACACACCCTCTTCGAAAAGGGCACTCAACACTGTATCATCAATCAATGTCGTAGGAGCAGACTCGGGCTCAGTCTCTGAGGGAGCAAGAAGTCCAATAATATCAGCACGGAGGCTCTCTATCTCCTTTTAGAGAGTGGTCACATCACAAGTCAGGGCCGGTCTCTCTAAGACTCCCAACTCAAAGGTATCCAGTCGCCTATGAATGGCCTGGACTTTCTGGTCCATCATATGCTCCATCCGCTACTCAATCCTAGACTTAGATTCCTCTATCGCATACTGCATCCAAGGCCTCACATGGGTAGCCATGTGGGCCTCCATCTTCTGGACACGAGCTAGAGGCATGACAACAAAACATGAGGAGGGAGTGACTTTGGAAGGGTAGGAGCATCACCCTACATTTGATCCAATTTGCTACAAGGTCTTTTCCCAAGGTGGCACCTCAAAATGTGGCTCCTTACGAGGTGCAACTACATTGGCCTTACCTCGAATCAGGCCGATATTTAGGGTTTGGGTTTCCTGAAGCAATCGGTCAAAGTGCCAAACTAGTACTGCAGCATCCCTGCAAAGCTGGAAGATGATGCATGGGAAAGGTAGGGTGGTGGTGGTCTTAAAGGCCCTCTCATGTATTTTTGCAATCAGCATGCAAGCAAAGTCGACCTCCAACCCAGTAATGAAGGTTGCTACCACAACTGCTTGGTCCCATATGAGCACATTATCTATTTGACTAGGGGACACACGGTTCCGCACCAGCAACCAGAAGAATTTGGCAGCAAATATCAGGGTGGCCTTCTTAATACCCAAGCTCCGGATGTGGACCCACTCGACATGCTCTCCATCTGTCATAAGATCACAGGCTAACCAGTGCAAAAAAGACTCCATCTATTTGGCATTCCTCTAAAATGCCCCACTCCAAATGATGTCCATGTGATAGTCAAACTCGGTCGTGTTGATTGGCAGAGTGTGGCCTGGACCCTAGAGGAACCTACGGAGAGTGGTCTCGGATATGTCAACTGAAAACCTATGCACTAGTATAGCAGTGAATGGAGGCTGGGCGGCAGGCTTGACCCATCTGTGAATAGATCCTTTGAGGGTTGAGCCGTAGGAAGCATAAAACTCCCAACGCTCATCAATGATAATTTGAGCCATCTTCTCCTACTCATTCAGCATGTAGGGGCCTCAGTATATTTGATACTGGCCACTTACACACCATCTATTGGTCTCCTCAACAGCTGGTGTAGGATCGATATTTGGGGGTATTGGAATGTCACCCGCACTATTAGCCTTAGAGGATGAGGCGGTGATGTCATTATTGCTGGAGATGGAGTCAGAGCCGAATGCGGACTTAGAGCCAGTCGGTGAACCAATCGGTGTAATGATGAGTAACTCATTTAGGGCTTCATTTTAATAGAAATTGTGTCCTTAAATGCTTATTTTATCTCAATATTTGATGAAAACACGTAGGTTTTAGGTATTGGAAGTTTGAATAAAAGCATGGACACTACTTCGCAAAAAGAAACAAAAAGGCTAAAAAGAACGAAGAAAATAAAGGCCTGAGGATCGCCGAGTCCTTTTGGTGAGTCGTCGAAGGGTCTCACTTCGCCTTTTGTTCCAGTGTGCTGAGCCCTAAAGGAAAGGATCAAGTCGGCAGAAAAAGGGAGCAGTCGCTGCATCGCCGAAATGTTCCGCGAGGCAATACTGTGTCGTCCAATGACCCATAGCACGACGATGTTGAATGATGGCAAAAGACTGTGATAAACTACATCAAAGGGTGAATTGCCAAGTTGATCAGCAATTTCGAGTAATGTCGCCGAATGATGTACTGCAGCATAGATCTTTGAAAACTATAAATAATTGTTCAGAGTTTTAGCGTAGTATATATTTTTAATGTGAAACAATTAATATAATTTTAGTACTTTTTATTTTTGCTCTGAGTTTGAGAGGGTTTTCAAACTTGAAGAAGAAAAGGGTTTCATCTCCAAGGATTTGGACTTGGGTCTCTTGGATTCTTCATTCTTGGCCTGTAACAAGACTCAAATCTTCATACCCATTTGAATGCAAGATCATTTAGGTATAAATTTCTATCTCTTGATGTGTGGCTAAAAACCCCAATTCTTGGGGTGTGATTTAGCAAATATGGGTTAAGATTTTTGTTGGGTGTTGCTTACTGATAGATTAGATGTAGTTTAATGGTGATTTCTTCTAGTAGTTAAGGTTGAATTTAACAAATTTTTAGTTGCAAATACAAGTTTATTTATGTGCTTTCGGCTTGCTTGAGAAAGAGGTCGTGAAACAAAGACTACTAAATTGATTGCATAATGAGTGGGTCGACATGAGATTCCGCACAAGAGAGTGAACCCTAGTCCCATATCCTAATACTCAGCTCGAGAGAGTGTGTGGGGTAAGGCGTAGGCTGGTCTTCATATAGCAAGTGGGTGTCTGAGAGGAACCTATTTGAAACGGGGTAAGTTGCTCGAGAGAGAATTTAGTTCCACGTATAGCTTAGCCTAATCACTATTACTCTATAAATTTTCTATCAAAAGCATATACCCAATAATTTAAATTAACCCGTATTTTGGTCACATTCCAAGAATCCTTTCTCATTACTTAGATCACTTTGTTAATTTCGCTATTTTTTACTCAGTAGTGACAAAACCCCCCATTGTTCATTGACACTCTTGTGTCCCCCTTTAATTTACAATATTTTTAATCGTTAATGTCTTTAGCTACAACTAGTTAGAACTAAATTCTATTTTTCTATTAATTCTCGAAATCACTCCCTTGGGACTCGACCCCAACCCTTGGTTGGGTTATTATACTATTACACGATCGTAAACACTTGCATCAAAAGTTATGTCGTTGATTACGCAAATATCAAAATGGTGCCGCCACCAAGGAGTAGTGTTAGTTGAGAATTTGTATTGTTGTTTTGAATAGAATATTGAGCATATCTGGTAGCAACAGTGACATAATGGATTACCCTCCTTTGAGATTGATGATTTTTAGGGATAACATCCTAAAATTTCAAGAAATTGGAGGGTGAAGCCATTTATAAGTTGTGGCAAAGGTTTAATACCCTATTGCAGCAAGAGTCAGAAGAGGGATTGCCTTATAAAGATAAGGCAAACCCCATTACTGTAGTTTAAATGTTGACATGCGTCATGTCACGACATTAACTAAGGCGCTGCTTGGGAGGCAACCCAAGACCCTTTTATTGCTTTATTTTTGTTTTGATAAATTATTGTGTGTTGATTGTGCAGGTTAAAGTGTGAAAAATGTTTGAAAAGTGTAGGTTGGTGAGTAAATGGTCCAGTCGGCACATCCCAGAAGAGATCGACAAACCCAACCTAATCCGCCGTTTGGCTCAAGACATCTTCAAATTGGAGTATGTAAAACTCGGCGAGCCCAGGAGTAGATTGGCGAATAACCGACCAGGTCAACAATTGCGATCTAGTCCGCCGTTTGGACCCCCACATTAACTGGAGCTCCTGTAAAACTCAACGAGGTAAGTGACCACTCGGCGGATCACCGAGTGTGTTGGCTAGCATGATTAACGTCACCAACTGGGCGAGAACTGGATGGTTTTAAGGCCAAAGGTTCAAAAGTTTCAAACTCTTTCACTTTCCCTCACTTTTTATCTTCCCAAACTCACACCCGCACTCTAGTTTATATATGTTTGCAATTTTATAGTATTTTAGTCGTTGATTTGTGCTCGTATTTAGATTACATTTCCACTTATCATTTCAAAAGTATTTTAATCAGCATCAAAGGTTGGTTTTCTGAACTCCGAATTTATTTATAGCAATTTCATACTCATTTGCAATGATCTTATCTTAGTGATATGTACTGGGCTTCTCTGATCTTAATTGTTTTTGCTAATGCTTGTAAAATCTTGCCCATAGTGTTTGTATTGTTAAAATCCCGTATTTTTATGCCTTAAAGCCGGTTAAATCTTATGGAGTTGTGTTTGCATGTTGTTGAGTCTAGCAGGGAGAAGTCTGAGTATCTCGAGATATGGTAAAGACCAATATTATCAAGCCACCCCGAAAAGAATCACGAGATATCACAATAAATGAAAGGGGGTCAAATCCTCCCAATAAAAGAAGACAAGAACCTCCATCTGGAAATAAAGGCAAAGGCAAGAGGCCTATTTTTTACTGGGAGACTACTCCCCGAGGCTCCTATATCCCTTCATGGGCCCGGGGATTCTATGCACTTGTGAGAAATTTTTTAGCGGATACACCTGTGGCAGCTCCTGGTGGATCTGGTACTACTGTTCCTCCTGAGGTGACCCCAGACACTGATGCCCAAGTACAAACTGCTACACCAGGTACTAAGGCCTAGACATATGGAAAGACTACATAAATAGGATCCTTTCTTTAACTTTTCTCTCTATCTTACTTTCTTTCACTTTTGGATACTTTACTTCATTTGCATTTGAGGATAAATGGTTTTTATTTGTGGTAGGGTGAGGCCCACACCTTTTGTGTGCTACTTTTGTTTGTGTTTTGTGTATATATTTAGGTTGTTTTGTTTTAAAATTGTGTTAATACTGCTTTTCTATGGATGTTTGAGCTTGTGGCTCCTTTTGTTTTGAATTGCAAAATGATTTTTGACCTGTCCGAAAATTTTTGCCACCTCTTGGGTGTTGAATTTGGCTGTTCTTTTGCAAAATTTAAATCTCGATTTTGATTAATAACAATGACTTGAATAGTGCTTACAATCGAACGAACATGAATGTACGACTACGATGAGACCAAATGAAGTTGCATAGACAATATGTAAACTCTTTACATCTCACTGTGATTAGCCATTTATCAAATTGATTCTCTTGGGATGATCATTGCACACTAGCAAAAGTGTAGAGTCTTGTTTGACTTATAGTGTCAATGCCTAGTGTGATGAGCTTACGTGCGAACTATGCATGATAGATCCTAGTATTTTTCCCGTTGGTCCAGTCAACTAAGTGATGCTATCTTTTGATATGATCTTAGGCAACTTCTACGAGTGTGAGCCAATTTGACATATACATCTTTTTTGACTTATGTGAGTGTGTGATTCTCTTTTGAACACCCCTTGAGCCTTGCCTTTCTTTGGAAGAAACTTGATGAAACCAAACACTTTCTTTATCCACTACCTATAATCTTCTTGAATTTTAGTTAGTTGAATAGCCAAGGTGTGGTAAAAAGAAAAGGAGAAGTCAAGAAGTGCAAGGAAAGTCTCCTCTAACCCATGGTTTTAAGGAAAATGGAACCCCTCTATATAAAATAAAAAAAAAAAAAAAAGAAAAAGAAAGTTATGGAATAAAAATACAAAAGAAATGGGGTTCCTAAACAATCCATGGAAAGTGAATAATAGGATGACTTATGAGCACTAAAGATAATGATGAAGGAAAAGGAAAGGAAGTGTTGTGAGCACCACATTTCATGAGGAGTAAAGTCACTGAGCCTAAATGACCATACCTTTGCACTCAGCCCCATTACAAGCTTGAAAAGACCTTTTTGATCTTGAGTGAGCTGAAACAAATATTGATCAGAAAATACAGGCAAACCTATGGGTGAAAGCATGCATTGTGTTATTCCTTGTGAGAGTGAGCGTTGCATCTGATTTCAAAGATTTAAACTGTAAATCATTGTGTGATTATGGAATCATTCTTTCTGTGAGGGCATTTGAACACTTTAGTTGAGCTTGAACTTGCATTTGAAGCAAGTATTGTGAACATAAGGTTCTTTGATATTAGTGAGTCACAACTTAAATCTTTGAGTGCACATTTGATCTTTGCATAAGTAAATTAAGTCTTGTTGTGTGCATTCATGATTGAGCCTTGTGTAGCACTGTTCGAGACACCCTTTTTGAATGACTGAACTTGCGTTTGCTTGAGGACAAGAAAAAGTTTAAGTTGGGGGTGTTGATGAGTCCACAAATTGGACTCATTTAGGGCTTTATTTTAATAATCCTCAAATGGTTATTTTATCTCAATATATGATGAAAACACGTAAGTTTTAGGTATTTGAAGGTTGAAGGAAAGCATAGACACTACTTCACAAAAAGGAACGAAAAGGCTAAAAAGAACGAAAAAAATGAATGCCTGAGGATCGTCGAGTCCACTTGGCGAGTCGCCGAAGGGTCTCACTTTGCCTTTTGTTCCAGTGTGCTGAGCCTGAAGGAAAGGATCAAGTCGGCGGAAAAAGGGAACAATCGGCACATCACCGAGATATTCTGCGAGGCAGTACTATGTCGCCCAATGACCCAGAGCAAGACGATGTTAAAGGACAGTGCAAGACGGCTATGAACTAAATCAAAGCGCGAATCACCGAGTTGATCGGCTATTCTGACTAATGTCGCCGAAAGATCCGCTACAACACAGATCTTTGAAAACTATAAATACTCGTTGAGATTTTTAACTTAGTATCAAATTTTTAGTGTGAAATAATTAATATAATATTAGTACTTTTTATTTTTGCTCTGAGTTTGAGAGGGTTTTCAAACTTAAAGAAGAAAAGGGTTTTATCTCCAAGGATTTGGACTTGGGTCTCTTGGATTCTTCATTCTTGGCCTATAACAAGACTCAAATCTTCATACCCATTTGAATGCAAGCTCATTTAGGTATAAATTTCTATCTCTTGATATGTGGCTAAAAACCCCAATTCTTGGGGTGTGATTTAGCGAATATAGGTTAAGATTGTTGTCGGGTGTTGCTTGCTGATAGATTAGATGTAGTTTAATGGTGATTTCGTCTAGTAGTTGTGGTTGAATTTAACAAATTTGTAGTTGTAAATATAAGTTTATTTATGTGTTTTCAGCTTGCTTGAGAGAGAGGTTGCGAACCCAAGACTACTAGATTGATGGCATAAGGAGTGGGTCGACATGAGGTTCGGCTCGAGAGAGTGACCTAGTCCTATATCCTAACACTCAGTTCAAGAGAGTGAGTGGGTAAGGAATAGGCTAGTCTTCATGCGGCAAGTGTGTGTCCGAGAGGAACCCATTTGAAACGGAGTAAGTTGCTCGAGAGAGATTTATTTCCAATTATAGCTTAGCCAAGTCACGATTACTCTATAAATTTTCTATCGAAAGTATGTACCCCAATAATTTAAATTAACCCGTATTCCGGTCACATCCCAAGAATCCCTTCTTATTACTTAGATTTCTTTGTTAATTTTGCTATTTTTTACTCACTAGTGACAAAACCCCCATTGTTCATTAACACTCTTGTGTCCCCCTTTAATTTAGAATATTTTTAATCGTTAATGTCTTAAGCTACGACTAGTTAGAACTAAATTTTATTTTTCTATTAATTCTCGAAACCACTCCCTTGGTACTTGACCCCAACCCTTGGTTGGGTTATTATACTATTGCACGATCATAGACACTTACATCAAAAGTTATGTCGTTGACTATGCAAACATCATGTATCCCCCTCATCAGACTGGGGGGCAGTGACCATGTCGGGAACCACCAGTCGGGCTCGCTGTCGTGCTGTGCGTGGGGGCAGTGGGGAATGTCTTGGTAGAAGGTGGAACATACTCTACATCATTTTCCACATCAGTCTCCTTGTCAATCAGCCAAAAGGAATGAGCCACGAATTTGGACTTTCCTTTTGTGGCATAGGTCAGAGCTTGCTTGGGGGCTATACTACCTGTAGAAGCTTAGTTAGTAACAAAACAAACAAATAACACACTCGAAAAATTTTTAGTACAAGAACCAAACTAAAACAAAAACTGAATTTTTTTTGGACAATAGCTGAATTGTTCACCTACAGGGGGTACCTACAGTCCGTGGATTGACCTTCGGTCAGTAGGTCCCCTCCATAGGTCAGAGTTCCCAGAAGTTGGGTCTCTGATGTGAACCACAGATGTGCAGAATGGTCCATCGAAGGAAATACCTCAGTAGGTCCCCTCCGTGGATTGATGATCTTCTTGATTAACTTCAGGGTGCTTCTTATTTTTTGAAAATAAACCTCAGATCTGGCTACCATCTGTTGAAAGTAAGGGAATGTGACATTTCAAAGACAGTAATCAGGACCCGTTATGGTCACTATGAGTTTCTGGTCATGTCGTTCGATTTAACTAATGCACCTGCAACGTTCATGGACCTTATGAATAGAGTTTTCAAACCTTATTTAGATATGTTTGTTATCATCTTCATTGATGACATACTAATCTATTTAAGGAATGAAAAAGATCATGCTAGCCATCTTAGAATAGTTCTTCAGACTTTGAAGGATAAGGAGTTATATGCTAAGTTCTCTAAATGTGAGTTTTGGCTTGAGTCTGTGGGTTTCTTGGGCCACATAGTTTCCGGTGATGGAATTAGAGTTGATACCCAAAAGAAGAGGCAATGCAAAATTGGCCTAGACCAGTATCTCCAAATGATATTAGGAGTTTTTGGGTTTGGTTGGCTATTATAGAAGGTTCGTAGAAGGGTTCTCATCTATTTCATCCCCTTTTACCAAGTTGACTCAGAAAACAGTCAAGTTTCAATAGTCTGAAGCATGTGAGAAAAGCTTTCAGGAATTGAAAAAGAGGTTGACTACTGCCCAATTGTTTACCTTAATAGAAGGTACACAAGGCTTTATTGTCTATTGTGATGCATTTAGAGTTGGTTTGGGTTGTGTGCTAATGCAGAATGGCAAAGTTATGGCTTATGCCTCCAAACAGTTGAAAGTTCATGAGGAGAATTACCCAACCCATGACTTAGAGTTAACTGTTGTAGTATTTGCTTTGAAGATATAGTGTCATTATTTATATGGTGTTCATGTAGATGTATTCACTGATTACAAAAGGCTTTAGTAGGTGTTCACCCAGAGCTTAATCTTAGACAAAAGAGTTGGTTGGAATTATTCAAGGATTATGACATGAGTATTCTTTATCACCTAGGTAAGGATAATGTTATTGTTGATGCCTTAAGCAGGTTGTCTATGGGTAGTACCGCCCATGTTGAGGAAGAAAAGAGAGAGTTGGCGAAAGATGTTAATAGACTTGCACGCTTAGGAGTCCGACTAATGGATTCCACAGAAGGAGGAGTAGTGGTAATGAATGGGGTTGAATCTTCATTAGTGCCAGAAGTGAAATAAAAGCAAGACCAAGACCCAATTTTACTTGAATTGAAGGCAAATTTTCATAAGCAAAAAGTATTAGCTTTCGAACAATAGGGATATGGTATTTTGAGATATCATGGTAGATTGTGTGTACCAATGGTGGATGGACTCCAAGAAAGGATCATGGAGGAAGCTCATAGCTCCATATATTCCATTCATCTGGGTTCCACGAAGATGTATCGTGATTTGAGAAAAGTTTATTGGTGGAGTAGTATGATGAAGGGCATTGAAGAATTTGTCTCCAAATGTCCGAATTGCCAACAAGTTAAAGTATAGCATCAAAGGCCCAATGGTTTAGCTCAGAATATAAAACTTTCAGAATGGAAGTGGGAGATAATTAATATGGATTTCATCACAGGTTTACCAAGGTCTCGAAGGCAACATGATTCCATTTGGGTGATTGTCGATAGAATGACAAAATCAGCCCATTTTTTGCTCATGAAGATTACCCATTCTGCAGAAAATTATGATAAGCTATATATTCAAGAAGTAGTAAGACTTCATGGTGTTCCGGTCTCCATTATTTCAGACAGAGATGCATAATTTAATGCATAGTTTTAGAAGTCATTCTAGAAATGCTTGGGTTCAAAGGTGAACTTGAGTACTAGTTTTCATCCTCAGACAGATGGTCAAGCAGAACGCACTATTTAGACCTTAGAAGATATGTTGAGGGCTTGTGTGATTTCAAAGGTAGTTGGGATGATCACCTACCTCTTATTGAGTTTGCTTACAACAATAGTTACCACTCGAGCATCCAAATAGCTCTTTATAAAGCTCTTTATGGAAGAAGGTGCAGATCTCCTGTTGGATGGTTTGAAGTTAGTGAATCAGGGTTAATAGGACCAGATCTAGTTCATCAAGCCATGGAGAAGGTGAAAGTGATTCAAGAGAGGTTAAAGACGGCGCAGAGTCGCTAGAAATCCTACACTAATGTTAGGAGAAGAGACTTAGAGTTTGAAGTTGATGATTGAGTGTATTTAAAAGTTTCACCCATGAAAGACGTTATGAGATTTGGTAAGAAGGGGATTCTTAGTCCCCGGTATATTGGACCTTATCAAATAGCCAAGAGGATTAGCAAAGTAGCTTATGAGTTGGAGCTACCATAAGAGTTAGTAGCGGCTCTCCAGTATTTCACGTCTCCATGTTGAAGAAGTGCATGGACAATCCTTCATTGATCATACCAACTGAAGATATTGGGATCAAGGATGGCTTATCTTATAAGGATATTCATGTTTAGATTCTAGATCACCAAGTTCGCAAGTTGAGGACTAAGGAAGTAGCATCAGTCAAAGTCCTTTGGAGAATCTAATTTGTTGAGGAAGCTACTTGGGAAGCTGACAAAGATATGAAGAAGAGATATCCACATCTCTTCGAATCCGAAGAAGTCCCAAATCAAGGTACTAATCCTTTTCTTGGCATTTTATTTATAAATTGGCATGTTGTGTTTGCTTTGCTTGTTGGATGTTTGAAATGTATGATTGATATTACACCCTTAGCCTAGTAAGAGTAATCTCATTAGAGGGTGAATTTTCCTGAGGGTGAGATATTGTAACATCTTGCAAATTGAATTAACTAGAAAAGAGTTAAAAGTTAGGGAAAGAATCATTTTTGGAAAGTATATGAAAGTCTGGAAAATTGTGAAGTATGTTAGTTGAGTTTTTGGTCAACTTCAAGTGGTCATAACTCCTAAATCAAGATGAGTTAGGTTTAATTCTAGATATGGTTGGAAAGATCTTGGAATAACCTTTCCAACACCTCTAAGTTTGTGCAATTCTGAGTTTGTATGAGTGAGTTATGCCCTTTGGAAATTGGGCTATTTGAATAAGGAAAGTCTAATTTGGATTTTGGAAGGGTAATTTAGTCTTTTCCTTACCTAATTATTCTAATTCATTTTTAGGAGTTAATTGTGGTAAAATCAGATTTTAGTCAGTTTATAAAAGTTGAAGTTTCATGCTAGGGCTTAGAGAAAAGAGAAAAGAGGAGAAGCGAGAAGAAAACTCAAGATTCGTCAAGATTGTCGAGTTTAGCTTATGGATTTTGTCAATGAGTGATCCCTACGAGCATTAGGTATTTCACTCACATGCCAACCATGATTCAATTCAATTAATTTAAGTCTTTGAAAGTTTAGAAATTGAGTTCTTGATGAACATTGTTGAAAGTTTCGTTTGAATTTCTTGTGGGTTGTGTTGTTAGAGTTTCTTGAGATTTGATTCATGTTTCTGGGTGTAATTTCGGTTTGAATCTATCACATATTGAGGGTATAAATAATTCTAAGTGTTTGGGGAAGGAACCTTTGAAGTTTAGAGGGTTTAGAGATGAAAAACGGAGAAGAAAAGTCGGCAAACACCTAGGGATAGGGATGGGGCGTCGCACCAGCCAACATGCCCCAAAAGGGGCTCTGAATCTTCACCCTTAGGGTGCCACGCCAGCCTGTGCGCCCCAGACCAGACTCTGAATTTTGAGGTCTGGCACCCCGTGCCTCTCAAAGTGCTAGGGACTCCAGTTCTCCCCATTCATCCCCTATCTTTTCGTACTTGTTCCTAAGCAATGTACCTATGTTTCTTAATTAATTCCAACACTCTTAGGTACATCTAAACATCATGAAATCATCCATAAACATGAGATCATGAGCCTTGAATCCATAATCCAATTTAAGGAAAGTTAGGATCAAAGTCAAGAGAAGTTGAAAGTCAAGTCTAGAAGTTAAAAAGCAAGTCAAGAGAAGTTTATAAAGTTTTCCTAAAGTATTTCACAAATGTTTTAACTTTGTTTTAAGACTTAAGTTTCAAGTTAAGCAAAGAGTAAAGATTTGATTTCATTTCTCAAAAGCTATAAGGGAACTAAGTATTCCCAAGAGTTTAAAATGTTTTCATATTTGAACAAGAAAGGGAAACACCGATTTCCAAGAGAGATTTTAAGCTAAAGTTTTGAGTAATTATCTCAAACCAAAGAAAGAAGTTTTGATTTTAAAATCATATGAGCTAAGTATATTTTGGGAGTAGTATTGAGCACCAATATGGGGATGCGAGTTCATATTAACTCAAGTCTCCATAAATCATGTAACCATCATGGGTAGTAAATAATCATACTTTTAAGATGAATCCTTAAGATACTTTTAGCATAGACTAGTGGATCCACTTAGTTAAGCGTTCTATATGACGGCAAAGTATAGGACAGTTCTGACAGTGTGGGCAAGACGTTGTATCACCACTTAGGCTCATAGTGGTGGTTGTTGGTTAGAGAATCTCCCACATAAACTGTATTACTTTATAATATGAGTAAAGTTGAGTTTGTTATTGCATTTTCTTTAACGAACTAAGTTGTTTTCCACTATTTTGCGAGCTTTCTATATATTGCATATGTTTATTGCCTTATATTGAGTTAAGTTATTTAGGAGTTAAGTACAGCCAACGTAAGTGTTCCTTTTTAATCCTTTTCAAGCTTAAGTTATGTTTAGCATTCCAACTCGCATACTCGTAC
Source organism: Solanum bulbocastanum (assembly GCA_037074985.1). Taxonomy (NCBI): domain Eukaryota; kingdom Viridiplantae; phylum Streptophyta; class Magnoliopsida; order Solanales; family Solanaceae; genus Solanum; species Solanum bulbocastanum. The sequence continues at coordinate 34,136,095 of CM073604.1, forward strand.
ATTCAATGTAATAATGTCAATTGGCATGCATCCTATTATGATGCAGACGCAGGTAATCAGGATCAGCATCCAGCGCCTCGTTGATCTAGTTGAGCACTCAGAGTGAGTTGGTGAGCTTCCTTGCATTTCGGAGAACTTTTTTTATCATTTGCTTTCAATATTTCATTATTAGGATGATCGGGGGTCTTGTCCCGACATCCCTCTTTGTTTTAGAGGCTTCATATACAGTCAGACAGTTAGTAGTTCAGTTGTCTTTACATTTTCATTTCATATGTTAAGACTTGAGTTGCCATTTTGGCCAAGTTGAATGTTTGACTTTTAAGCATTCTCAATATTTTATTATTCAAGTAAGTATAGTGCTATTGATTATTATAACTATGCATAGAGTCTTCTGATGAGTAAGTAAGTCAGGCCAAGGGTTCGCTTGGGCCAACAATGATTCTCGAGTGCCAGCCACATCTGGGTGTAGGCTCGGGGCATGACAAGTAGTTTGTTATATTGTGGTATGTATGATGGACATTATAGAAGAGATTTATTGTATGTGCAACTAATGTTTATGAAATATTAATGTTATATGGTCATTGGGCCAAGTGGGAGAATGTAAGAATAATTGTTACTAATGGCCCAAATATACTTATGGCCCAAGTTTACTTGTAGCCCAAGTAATACCATAAATAATATTGAATGAATAATAGATCTTGTTTGTACATTGGTTACTTGATGGACGTACCAGATTAAGTCTTAACCTCTATAAATTGGTCCTTCCTCTACCTATTAGGGTTACCACATATTCTCTACAATAATTTAATCACTGATGGTTGTGGTAACATAAAGTTAGGGCAAGGAGGTAGAAACCAATTTACAACTAACGCTTCCACTTTGTCTCTGTGATAATGTCTTTCGCATCAGGTATGTTCCCCTAATGATCTCTATGTAAGATTGTCGTGTTCAAGATCCTGATATTATGTATTAAAATATTTAATCTTACAATCTTCACTTAACATGCCGTAAAAAATCGAAAGAACATTTAAATTAAAAAAATTCTAACATAATAATATCCATCATTTTTAGAACTTATTTTTTTCTTTAAAAAAAATATACTATTTTCAATATATTCTTAACAATATTTATATAACGCTTGAAATTTAGTGCTTACTAATTGATATAGGAAATACACAATACTCGTATCAAGAGATTAATACTTAATGAAAGAAAAAATAAAAAAATAAGTTTAATTAATTAAAGCAAAAGAAAAGCCAATTGGATTAGTAAATATGTAACAAATAAGGAAGAACTGATGTAAAAAAAATGGAAAAATTGTATAAAATAGCAAACTATTAATTCAAATTAAATGTTATAGCCATAGCTTCTTTTATTTGTAATTCGCAGCAAACATTCAATATTTTTTGTCATCCCATTTGTATATCGAAACATACAAATAGACCCATTTGGTATACATATGTGCTGTATAAAAATTAGGGAAAATTTTCAAAATGTCAATATTTTAATATTTAATAGGACCCCTTAGCCACATTTTCAATATTTATTAAAAGTATCAATATTTTAGTTTGTTATATATCTTATTTATGTATCTTAATTTTCTCATCAATTACATTTTCAAAGAAAACTCAAATGTGTGCCTTTCTCACAGTGTTTTTTTTTTTTTTCTCCTGATTTCACTGTGTATTATTTTTTTTCTTTAGAATCTTGTATCCTTTCTTAAGTCGTATTCATTTCAATATGTATTTTATTTGTATTTGTATTCATTCTAGTTTTTATGTAGTATTTTGTATAATAATATATAAAATACAAAAAATAATATGATGAAAAAGTGAGAATAAAATATAAAACAGAAAAGGAATATATGAATATTTGTTGCAATCATTCTTAAATAAAATATATAACTAATTGTCATATCTTTAGAATGAATACAAATTAGGAACAAATACCAGATTCATAAACTATGCAACATGATTTTTGAATGAATACAAATATTAATATCATACATACGGTTTTGAATACAAATTGAGAAAGGATACAAAATTTTGAAAAAAAAAATTATAAAAAGACAAAACAAACTAATAGGAAGTTGTTCTTCCTATAAATAAAATACATATCTAGTTGACATACCTTTGGGATGAACTCAAATTAGAAACAAGATTTATAAACTATGCAACATGAGATTTTGAATGAATACAAATATTAATAGCATAAATACTGATTTGAATATTAATTGAGAAAGGATACAAAATTCTAAAAAAAAAAAAAAAAAAAAAGGTATAAATACAAAACAAAACTAATAGGAAATTGTTCTTCCTCAACTTGGTCTTCAAAAGGTTTTTCAAAATTTTCAGGACCCATTTTTTTTATTTAATAGCGTCTTTACATAATAGAGAGAAATCTCAAAAGATACTTAATTGACAATGTATTTACCTTTATCAGTGGGTGAAAAATATTTTGAAGGAATTGTGAGATTTCTTGAACAAAGTGGAGGAAAATAGAAGAGGTAGACAAGGAAAGGAGAGAACAATGGTGAAAAACTCAAGAGAGATAAAGGAGGAATTTGAGGTAAAAACCTAGAAAGAGGGGAAAGTGGGTAATGAGAGTTTTTTCTTTTCTTTTTTATCACAGATAGGGGAGTAAAATTAGTCCAATGTATGGCCTGAGTAGAGAAATAAAATGAAAGAAAATTAATTATATTATGATTCATTTTATTTGCTAAAATATTGACATATCGACATTTTCAATAATTACTTTAAAGTGTAGATGTTTTTAATAATTATGTTAGGGAGTTTGACTAGTTTGCTAATTTTCCCTAAAAATTAATTGCAGGACCCATTTGTATACCGAAATATACAAATAGACCCATTCGGTATACATATGTGTTGTATAAAAATTAATTGCAGGACTCATTTGTATACTGAAATATACAAATAGACCCATTCGATATACATATGTGTTGTATATATATAGTAATTTTATATATATACAATTACTGTGTTTTAGTTTGTATACCGAAATATACAAATACAAATTTTTATATATATCTATACCGAAATATACAGATTAATAGTCATAGCAAACGTAAAGTTTGTTATGAAACACAATTATACAAACTATAGCTATAGCATATAAATATGATTTTTATATTTGCTAAACCTAAAATTTACTCAAAAAAATATTTACATGAAGCCCTTGCCCACAAGCCACATCCGCACATTAACTCTAAAAACAAAAAAAAGATAAAGCAAAAAAAAATATAGCTGATAGGAGGTTTCGAACCCTCGATATTTATGCAATGCATTTGACCTTTCGTCAGCGGCACCATTCACGATTTTGGTTATTGGGTGGCAAGCAGTGGCGGAGCCAAGATTTTCAATAAGGGGGTTTAAAATTCGAAGGAGTAAACATACGAACTAGTCTTAGGGGGTTCAACATCTATTATATACATCTAAAAAATAATTTTAACCATGTATATATAGTAATATTTTTCACCAAAGGGGGTTCAAATGAACTCCCTAAAGACATGTTGGCTCCGTCCCTGGTGGCAAGTTTGATATATCATCAGTTTCTGATATATGTATATATATAAAAGAGAGATATGTATAATTAATCAAAAAAATATTTTTAAACTATCATTCCTACTAACAAAAAATTTTAATTTCATTCCAACAGCAGAAAAACTGCTTCTACAGATATTTTGAGTATCGGTTAGTAGGGATGATATTTTAAAGATATTTAGCTAGTTAAATGTACTTCAAAACTACTTAATTAACCACGAGAATATTTTTCAACTAAAAACATAAGAAAATGTAAACTAAAACTTATTTCAAATAATTCAAAGATATTTTAAACTCCTTTTTCAAACGAAATAACATTGTGAATTGGCAGAGTGGGGGTGCGGGAGTAGGGTGGTACAGGGTCCACAGATAGGTAGTAATTGAGCTAGTGTTGAATAAAAACAAGAAAGAAGACAAAAAATTGTCTTGGGATGCTCATGCTAGGACATGTTGTTGTATATTGCCTATTTGTGGCACGTCCAGCAAATTTTACACAGAAAATTTATGAATGAAGATGGTCCATGAGAATGACCTTAAAATTGTGTGTATGGGTTAATTGATCTCCTCTGTTTTCACTAGTAACGTTTGTCATGCTTTGCTTCACATCTTGTCATTTGACATGTCCAATTATATACTTTTGTTTCTAGTGCTAATGAAACAATCTTTTATAGTATTGGATTGAGACAACTTGTTATGAAACCACATGAATAATAGTAAATATTCACATATATATATACTATGCTAAAAATAATTTATATATGCTAAAAGTAATTTATAGGAGCAATTAATTAACGGTAATAACTATAATTTTTTTTAAGCAATTACAAGTGACATTGGATCTATATAATTCAAGAATACTCCATTTCTAGCTTGAAAATCATGCCCACAACTAGCTATCTTTAGTATCCACTGGCTTAGAAAAAGGGGGAAGTTTCATAAACAACAAATATTAGGTAGGGACTCCTTAACTACAATTTCACTAATTATAATTCGCAACTATACTTTATTTTGCATTTGTATTTGTTGTATTTTTTCAACGGTTTCGGCAAAGAAAAATAGAAATACAAATTGATTTGTATCAAAATGAATATATATTAGGAGGAAAGAGGCGAGTGAGATCGAGAGAAGCAAGAGTGGAGAGAGGCGAGCAAGATCGAGAGATGGAGGAGAGAGGCGAGTGAGATTGAGAGAGGGAGGAAAGAGGCGAGCAAGATCAAGAGATGGAGGAGAGAGGCGATTGAGATCGAGAGAGGGAGGAAAGAGGCGAGCAAGATTGAGAGATGGAGGAGAGAGGATGAATACATGTTATATTCGTTGTATCACGAATACAATTTATAATACAAATACAGTTGATACAAAATATAAATATAGTTTTTCGAATACAATTCATATAAAATACAAATCGCTCATCTATATTTATTGGATACAATTGTCACATAATACATTTGACAGAAAGGATAAATGCATATTGTATTCGTATGAATGCATATTCGTTGTATCACGATTACAATTGATACAGAATACAAATACATTTGACACAAAATACAAAAATAGTTTTTCGATTACAAGTGATATATATAAAATACATATCTCTCACCTATATTTGATTGAAGACAATTGATACATAATATATTTGTATGAATTTCTTCTTATCGGCAGGGGCAAAAGGGAGAGGGAGAGGGAGAGGGAGAGAGAGAGCAATGGGTGGAGAGAGGGAAATAAATTTGCTATAAAATCATGCATATAGCTATAAATTATAATATTTTAAATTATAATAATTTATCGTAAAGACATATCACATGTTTGTCTTGTTGTGTAATTTTTCCTTGAAAAAGCTTCTTTGTTATTACGCACAACAAGCTCATTAAGGGTCAGACAGCAATTTAGTGCAACTGTTCTCCCTTCACTAGATTTTGCCTCTTTTGATGTGGGGTTTGAGGCTTCATGAGAAGAGGGTAAAAAGAAAGATAATAGAGGATTTAGCATTTTCCAATCATTAAAGGGTATGAATATAGATATCACATAAAATATTTAATTGTGAAAGTATCTAATTTTCTAAGTTTTGTTTCTTGTATGTTTTAAGCTACAATTGGATTTTTCCATGTACTTTAATTTCTCTAGATGATTAGCTTAGGGTTTTTTTTAAAAATAATCTTTTTCTCTCCCGATAATTCGAACCCATGATCTTAAAATTTAGGTAGAAGATATTTTATTTGAGCAATCTTCTCTAGTCACCTGTATATATGCCTTATGTTTGTGGTGGTAATATCAATTTATAAAAGTTTAACTCGTCCAATCCATTTAAGTTTCGATAGGTCAATAACTTATTTATTTTAGGAAAAATTACTGAAATACGCATCTTATGTTTTCCTTATTTCTAATATTCTCTTCTATTTCTAAAAACCTCTAAAATTCATTATTTCTCTCCTAACTCTAAATTATTTTATAATATATCCAAGCTAGTTTTTAATGTATCCAAGCTAGTTTGTAGTGTATCTAAGCTACATATGCTCATTCTGAGCCCATTTAGTTCAACCTATTTCAAAATTGAACCGACCTATGAGCTCATTATGACTATATGTTTTATATAGTCATAATAGACGATACAAAAATTGTATTAAGTACTCAAACAAATCATTAAAAAAATCAGAATTTGAATTTAAACTTAATAAGAATTGAACGTATTGAATTATAAACTTACTTTTAGCTCATTAATTCAATCCTAACTAGCCCAAGTAATATTTAAGTGGATCAATAATCCATCCATTTATTAACACATCCTGTTTTACCTTATTCTAAATGTTACAACCAAGTAGAGCTATCACTAATTTGCCTAATTAAGATCATATCTTTTCTAAGAATATATATCATCATTAAATCATTTGTAAAATTACGTAATTAGCTTGAACATGTTGGTTTTTTCATGATATGACTCATGACTATATATCATTGCTTGTGAGGATAACGATAATGTACGTATTCATCATTATTGGAGAATCTTCAACAATATTCACACAAAAAAAAAGGGGGGGAAGGCGCCCGGGAGGGGGGGGGGGGGGGGGGCGGCAATAATATCATCTAAAAAGTTAGTGTAGATTTTCTTTACCACTCTTTTTTTCTTTCCCGAAAATCAATTGATCATTTTGAAAATCAATGAAAGCTAAAAATTGAAAGAGATAAGGGCCAAATTAGAACACATCTAAATCATCCTAATTATTTTAGTAATTATCATTTATAGTTAACAAAACACGACTAATTTCTGATGATGTGTATACTCTTGTCTTTTGTTTAAAATTTTTGTTACATGGCACTTTACTAAAAATGATTCCACTATGCATGGTAAATCTAATTGAATTAATATTAGGCTAAAAGTTAAAGGTTAAACTATCACCATATAAATTAATTCATTTCAACTGTGACATCCACCATCTAATTCTTCTCCACCTTCTTAGGTGTGGCATTGATATCGCCGCCTTGAAAGGGGAGAGTTTAGAATCTTAAAGAAGTCAAATAGAAATATACTAAAAAAAAATGTATTACCATATAAAGTCATTATATTTACCAGGCGGATGAAAATTGTATGTCCAAACGCAAACATTTTTGGACAAATATTTAGTCTAGTCAATGTCTAGATATGTTTCGCTAATCATTGAATGATAGTTCAGGTAGAAAATTTATCATCTCATGAATAATATAAATATAACATTTAAATAAAGTAAAATAATTTAGGCGTCTATAATTTGATCCATTTTAACTCAAATCAGTATCTTGCCCTTCTCCAATAAGAAAGAGGAACTTTATGATTAATTTTGAGGTTGGGATCTTGGGGATATTATTAGCAGCTAACACAACGTTTTATCAGTTAAAGCATGCCTCTATTTCCAACAAAAAGATAAAAAGGGCCAGGCCACCCCCAACAACACCTAATAAATAAAAATAAAATATTTGAGTTGTATAAAATAGAAAAGTGATATCCTTTTAAGGATAGAAAAAAGCAAAGAAAAGAAACACAAGAATCTAGACAAATATATTATGTAGACTCATACAAATAGCAAAGCTCGAAATTATCAAATCTAAGCTAACAATATAATATGAACAGTTTCTCATTTCTGTGTATATTCCTATTTTCATTTATAAACTTTAGTACAAACAAAACAAAGTTGATAACTTGATGTTTGATCATATGTTTTGAATCTCAATTTCAAATTTTTAGTTTAAAATCAAGGTTAATTTGTTTATGAAATTGATACAAGAATTTTAACTTCAATTTCAAATTTTCTAAAATGCAAAACTTGACCTACCCTACAAAGTAAAAGTATATATTTATTACTAGAATTGATGATTTCTAGTAAATATATTTTGGCCAGGTGCAAGGACGTACTTTGGATCAAACTGCCTCTTTCTGTTGACAAATCTTCCCCATTGTTCCCCAAAGTGCCTTTTCCATTCAACTGTGGAGTTGTAATGAGGAAGATACATTTTAAAATCAAATCCATTCTTGATACAAGTTTGTACAATCTCCTCATTCTGTGCAACCATTTGATTTATTTCAGACTCTGTTGGATGTGCATGGGTAAACCTTAGCAAAGCCACTAAATAAAACATTTCATTTTTGGGTAACGCCACTGACCATCGATTATCCCACCTAATTTCAAGAAAAAAAAAGTAAATTATATTATTAAAACAATAAAATACCTAGTGGGACATTTTTAGTGGCCAAAATTTCAAATGAGAAAAGAAGCAAACATGATAGTTTGGCCCGTAATTGGGAGAGGAAAAAAAAGACAAGTAATTGTATCGCTATTATTCACAAAAGAGCAAGAAACATACTCTACGCTTGCTACCAAAATATTTAGAGCCCGTTTGAATTGATTTTTAAAGCCAAAAAAAGTAAGGTTTTATGAATAAAATATTATATTTATAATGAAACATGACACATCATCACTGGTCCACAACGACATGAGGTTGCCATGTGTGATGCCTAATTTTGTGGTCCCAGAACACGTCACTATCTGAGTCCATTAGACTTCCACCTCGCTCTTGCAGAGCCAATGAAACTTGTCGTGTCAATTTTTTTGTTAAAAAAAAAAAACAAGTCTGATTTTTTTAGCAAAGTTGGTCTTTTAGCAAAAGAAAAAAAAAAATGGGTAATTGAAGATGTACAATAGATTTAAAAATAAACAAGTAATCCAATTTTAGGGTTAATCAAAAGTTGACATTTTTTAAACAATCATTTCAATTTTATAAAGGAAACACAAGAACGAACACAAAACTGTAGACAAAAATTATAAAAATACACTTACTTGCTACGTAGGAGAGGATAGGTTAATATAGGGCCATTAACACCATTTTTTAAGATGTTTTGAAACACAATTCGATTGAATGCATTAATATCTTTCTTGGAAACGAACATGTTAAGCCATGGATGAGGTGTAGCCCATATACCACTACCTCTAGCCGCTTCTTCTACATGGTCAACTCGTGATAAAAAATTCATGTAAGTCAAATCAATCTCAAATCTAAAGTGCTTCAAATATCTCAATTTGCCTAGCAATTTCTCAACCATCTGCCATGAAAAAAAAAAGAAAATAATAATTGTTAGTATCACAATGCAAGTAAATAAAAAAAAATTAAGATCAAAATTGTACACAGAATGATATTTAATCCTTCCATTGACATCCTATTAGGAGATTAAGTAGGGGACCGCAGAACGTCATAAAAATCTAATTCTAATTAGCAAATATTAGAAAAAGACAAATAACTAATGGAGATTTACTGTTTTAACTTCAGGCTTTATGAGTTTTGTCATCAACAATTAGAACAAAGGAAACGGTCAAAAGTAGGATGTTAATTTCGTAATAAAAACCAATTGTGTAGGCAATTTCAAACAAGCTGGTTGTACCTATGCTGTCAGAAAATCCATGAAAATATTATACAAATTATTTCTCCGTCTGTCTCGTTTCATACGATTGTTTTTTCAATTTCAAAATACGACAACATATTTTTATATTTAATAATAATTTAAATTTAAAATGCTTATTTTATTTCTAATGAAATGTTTTTATAATTACATAAATATCTATCACTTATTTTAAATCACAAGTTTTAAATTTTTTTTTCTTTCTTTTTTATAAACTCTGTCCAAGTCAAACTCACTCATATAAGACCATCTCCAACCCACTTCTATTTTATTTTCTATTCTCTATATTTCGAGAGTAAAATAAAGAATGAGCTCTCCAACCACACTCCATTTCACTCTTTATTCTCCATTTATAGAGAGTTGATTAGTAGTTCTCCAAATTTGGAGAACTACTATTCACAATCTCTATTTTACTTTTTTTGGTTATTTTATTATTATTTCTATTATTTTATAATTAACACATTATTTTTCATATAAGACCATTAATTAAATATTTAATATACGTAATTCTTTTTAAATGTAATATAATATTTTAAAAAATACATTATTTAATATATACTATTTTTATCTCGAATTAATAATATTTTTATTTTTTAAAAAAAATTCATCACATTAATATGATTTGATATTATTATTAATTGTCACTATGATGAATGCACAAAATTAAAATGATAAGATGAAACTTTTAATTTAAAAAAAATTGAAAAAATAAAATTTATATTATATCTAAATTATACAAAGTGATTATTTGAAAAAAAAAAAAAGAAAAGAAAATTATATTATGAAATAAGAAAATAAGAATGAGATAGAAATAATAATATAATATTGAGGTGAGAGAAAAAAAAATTCTTTTTAGAGAATAAAATAAAAAATTGAGTTGAAATTGATTGTAAAAATAAAAAAACTCTATATTTTGAGCGTAAAATAGAGGGTATGATTGAAGATGTCTAAAACAGGACTGAGAAAGTACTAAACGTTGTCGTGTTAGATACTACCAACTTGCCCCGCCCCTCAGCCCACCTTCCGCCGCTTTTCTGCAGACGTGTAATTTCCATCAAAATTCTTTTGTTTTTGTGTTGTTGGATTACTAACAATTTAAATACAATTAAATAAAGTGGAATTTGTTCTAGGGAATATAATTGTGGAACGAAGCATCCTTTTTGACCTTTTCACTGTGTTAGATTTATCTTATGTTCCCCTCTTTCTGGGACCCAATTCTTGATTCATGGTCAACATCTATTAGGGCCCCGCCCCCCCACCCTCGACCTAGGTCAAAACTAATTGTAATTTTATTAGTATCCAATATTATTATAAAGTTAAAAACTTTTATAATAAGGTACCTAATAAAACATTGCCACTTATCCTTTTCTTCCCATCCACAAAGGGGACAATGCTAAAAGCAAAAGTAAAAAGAGGGTAAAATGAAAAAGTTTGGAAATAGACAGATTTACCATGAAGGGATCGTCATGGTTGTTATAATGCAAGGCCACTTCAAGACAATAGAGAACCGGACCAGTTTTCTTGGGTAAATGGGTCGGGTCAAATGCCTGATTTGAATCTAATGGCACCGATAACCATCCATTTATCGGGTCATCACTGTTCACGAACACAAATCCTTCCACATAATCAAATGATTCTTGTCTTGTTATTAGTAACTCAGCATCACGAGTGAACTCTTCGAATTCACTATATACCACTCTTATCCACCTCACCTAATTAATACACAAAAATAAACTCATACAGTAATTAATCATAATAATTCAATTGAAAAAAAATGATATATACTAACCATATCTGGGGCGGGTTGAAGCAACACCCGAGCTCTAGTAATGATACCAAATTGACCAAGTCCACCCAGAACTGAGAAGAAGAGTTGAGAATTTTGAGAATTTGAACAGACGATTATTTCTCCGTTGCCGGTAACAACTTCCAATTCCGTTGCAGTTGACGTTTGGGGCCCAAATCGGAAAGTTTGACCACTAACGCCGGCATTAGACAGAGTACCTCCGACTGTTAAATGAAGATAATCCGTCCATGATTTAGGAGCCAAGCCGTATTCCGAAACGCAATGTTTCAATACATCACTCCATAATGCTCCACCACCTACATCGACGTACATGGAATTGACATTCACATTGATAGTGTTATTATCAGACATTGATTTCATGTCGATTACGAGTCCATGGTGGGCCATAGCTTGGCCGTTAATCGAATGACCGTTACCCCTCGCCGCTACCGTTAATGTTGGTGACTCTAACGCTCGCCTAATCACCCGCACAACGTCATCGGCTCCGGCTGTACGTATAACGGCTAACGGCTTCTCTGAATATAAGCCGCCGAAATCTGTACTGCCTAAACTTATTGCCGTAACTCCATAATCAATGCTTCCTTCAATATTCAAGTCTTTCAAAACGCCATCGACGTTTTTTTGAGGGTCAGGTATCGAATCAGTGTCATTCTCTGCTACGTATCGTTCAACTAAACACGCTAACATCTTCGGGCTCTCAGTAATTTTTGGGATGATTAGTTAAAGAGGGAAATGAGATGATGGAGTTAGCTAGGGAGGTATAAATATAGTAGCTAAAAAGAAAGAGTAGGTTTTTTTTTCTAAATGACCCCACACTATTGGGTCCTTAAAATATGTGTCCCCCACAATCTCCCAAAAATAAAAAATCCTTTTGATATAGAGATGAGACAATCAATTAATTATACTAGTAAGTTTTTTTGGCTAGCTCCAGCTTGAGTGAAAAGGATTTTGAGTAGCACTCATTTGGTACAGTTGTAATGAGAACTTTTGTGGACCATATCTAACTTTTTTATAATCTCCCAACTATATAATTGAAGAATACTCCATTTCTATTGCCTGAAAATCAATAAAGTTATTTGACAAATCAAACTATGTCCACAACTAGCTAGCTTTAGTATCCACTAGCTTAGAAAAAACTTGTTTGTTATTATAAACAACAAGTTCATTTTCAATTATTCTCAATCAAGGAAGACAGACAACAATTTAGTGTAAATTTTTCTCTTCACTAGATTTTGCCCATTTTGGTGTGGGGTTGAGCCTTCATGAGGAGAGGGTCAAAAGAAAGATATAGAGGATTTAGCATTTTCCAATCATTAAAGGGTATGAATAGATATCACATAAAATATTTAATTGTGAAAGTACCTAATTTACTAAATTTTGTGTATTTGCATTTATGTACACTTAATTAATTTCACTCAGGATAATGTATGTGTATAGTGATAGTGTGCATACTAATGGTCCTAATACTCTTATTTGATTAGTGGAGGAAAAGAAGCCAGCTGATTTATATTCTTGAGTCTTGCATGCTTTAAGCTACAAAATTGGAATTTTCCATGTTCTTTAATTTCTCAGATTTATTAGCTTAATTTTTTAAAAATACGTTTCTCGTTGATGATTCAAATTTACAGAGGTGGGAGGTGTTATTATCCAAATAACCCTCTATTGTCACTTATATATGCCTTATATTAGTGGTGGCAAAATCAGCTCATAAAATCATAACTCGTCCAATTCATTTAAGTTTGAGCAGGTTAATAAAATCATTTCAGTCCAAACCCCTTTTTTAGTCGGACCAAGTAACACTTAAGCAGGTCAATGACTCGTAACTCAACTCTTTTTAACAATCTCAAAATCAACTAAACTTTTCTTATCCTATGTATATAACTTTTCTTATCCTATTGACATTCTTATCCTATGTATATAACTTTTCATCTATTACTTGGATATAAAAAAAGTGATTGCATAAAAAATCGACAAGGAAAGAAGATAGATACGCTTCTAGTCATGTGTGATTTATTCTTTAAGTATCACAAGTTATATTCTGAGACACTATAACAAATAAAGAATTTAGTGGTAATAATATAATTATCGTTACATTATATTTAACAATAATAATAAATATGAATATTTATAATGAACCAGCTCTGTAGTATAAATACAACTAAATGTTCTGTAATATAAATACAACTAAATGTTTTAACAATTTTGAATACAATGACATTAACTCAATTATCACTAAATATTTTATATTGTCGCTTTAAAAAATATACCACTAAGAGGCTCTTTTATTATAATGTTATGTTATCATGATCATGTCAAAATACATATAATTGAGAGAAGGAAGAAAAAGAAGAAGGAATGACCTAAAATACTACTACTTTTGATCATTAGGCAAATTACTTTAATTTTTTTGTGTCTATTTTTAAATGCTACAACCAAGTGTAGCTACCATTAGTTTGCTTAATTAAGATCATATCTTTTCTAAGAATATACCATCATTGTAAAATTAGGTAATCAGCTTGAAGATGTTGGCACTTTCGTGATATGACTCATGACTAAATATCATTGCTTGTGAGGATAACGATAATGTACATTATTGGAGAATCTTGAACAATAGTCACACAAAAAAGGGTGGAAAGAATAATATCATCAAAAAAAGTTATTGTAGATTTTTCTTTTCCACTCCTTTTTTCTTTCCCAAAAATCAATTGATCACTTTGAAAATCAGGAAGCTCAAAATTAAAAGAGGTAAGGGTCAAAAATACATTTAAATTATTCTATTTTTTTAAGCTTCATACTTAAATTATAGAAAGTGTAAGTTTCTACTTAAACTATCAGTCAATAGTTAGCGAAACACACCTCGACTAATTTATGATGATGTGTATACACTCTCTCTTTTGTTTAAAATTATGTCAAGTGGAAAAATAATTCTACCGTAGCAAAATCTAAATAAATATATTAATGTTGGATTAAAAGCTAAGATTTAAGGTTAAAACTACCACCATATAAATTAACTTATTCCAACCGTGACATTCATCATCTTCTTCTCCACCTTCTTCGGTATGGTCTCGTCTCTGTCTGTCGTGACGTTGATATTTCCTACTTGAAAGGGAGAGTTTATGATTTTAAAAAAGTCAAATAAAAATACATTAAAAAAATTAATGTGTCAACAAATGGAGTTGTTATTTATATCAGGTAGACAAAAAATTTATCTACAAATGAACGTATGTTTAGACAAACATTTGGTCTAGCTAGTCAACATCTAGATGTGATTTGCTAACCATTGACTGATTGTTTAGATATAAAACTAATACTCTCAATAATTTAGATACAAATTTTAAATAAAGTGAAATAATTTAGGTGACTATAATTTGATCCATTTTAACTCAAATCAATATCTTGCCCTTCTCCAATAAGAAAGAGGAACTTTATGATTAATTTTGAGGTTGGGGTCTTGGGGATATAATTAGCAACTAACACGACGTTTTATCAGTCAAAGCATCTTTCTATTTCCACAAAAAGATAAAAAGGGCCAGGCCACCCCCCAACAACACCTAATAAATAAAAATAAAATATTTGAGTTGCATAGAAAGAAAAGTGATATCCTTTTAAGGATAGAAAAAGCAAAGAAAAGAAACACAAGAATCTTAGATTATATTATGTAGACTCATACAAATACCAAAGCTGGAAACAATCAAATCTAAGCTAACAATATAATATAGACCGTTTCTCATTTGTGCGGATTTTCCTGATTTCTTTCATAAACTTTAAACTTTAGTACAAAGAAAGTTGGGGACTTGACGTTTGACCATAGGATTTTGAGATCTCAATTTCAAGGTTTTAGTTTGAAATTAATGTTTGTTAATGAGATTTATATAAAAATTTTAACTTCAGTTTCAAATTATAATTTCAAATTCTCCAAATAAAGATTTATTATTTTAAATTTTACAAAAAAAACTTATAATCAAACGCAAATAAATTGACTGTAACATGTGAATGATTACATATACTAAAGAATATCTAGACGTCACTACTATTACTAAATGGTGAATCTTCTAAAGATATAATTTATGTATTTGAAATTTTGTAATGTCGTGTAATCGTAAGCATTTATTTACAAAAGAAATATAAAGATATGCAATTTATTAGTGTGGCATCTTAGAATATTTTAATACCTTATTTAATAACTATGATTTACTCATTTAGTATTGTATAATTTTTTTAGAATTTTCACAAATTGTGATACTTTATGTTTATGAGGAAAAAAAATAATACTTAAGAAGTCCAAGTTATATGTCCAAATAAAATTTTAACTTTAAATCATTATGATTTTACATCACTACATTCAAATCATGTCCAAATAGCCCCAAGAATCATACCATTTGTTGATTTGGAAGTTTTCAATAATATAATTGAGCCCTCTCTTGTCATTTCTTCACTTTAATAATTGGAATTACAAATTTGTTTGATTTGTTTATTTTTCCCTTTAATTACTTGACTCTTTATTTGTTTTGTATTAGAAAATGTTGTAAATCTTGAGCTTATCCAGACAGAAAAAGAAAAAGAAAAGTACAAATGATAATGTGACAACTATAACTAAAGTAGAGACTTCAGTCTTTTTTTGATTTAAAGTAAAAACTTTATGAGAAAACAAATAAAAAGAAAAAGAACGTCCATGCATGACACAATAATCGAAAAACGTATGAGATACTTATGCATGGGACTTAAACAAGCAGGAGTTTTTGATGGTTCATCTAATCTATATATTTATCATGATCTTATCATTGCTTTCCAAATAAAAAATCTCTTCCTTCTTTCATGACAAGTGAGAAAAGGGAAGAAAGAGTTATTGCCTTATACCACTCACTTTCACTTTTAGTCTATTTAAAATAAAATAATATATTTTTTTAAGTATATAATAACAATCTAACTTTAAAATGTTCATCTCAATGGCGTAACTTTCGTCAGAAAAAAAAATATCGAATATATATACAAATAAAATGATATACAAAATAATTAAATAACATGTCTTGAACACCCTTAACACAACAAGCTATTGTGACCTAGTGGTTTCAGATGCTTGTAATGAAGCAATGCTTGCGGGTTTGAATGTCACTAGTAACAAATGCTTTTTCTACATAAATTTTTAAAAAAATTCTTTATTTCTTAAATTTCATTTCAAATCAAACTAACTTACATAAAATAAGACAGAGAAAATAACTAATTTTGGAGTTTACGCATATGCATGGGATGGAACAATGCTTAAGCACACCTCGATCGAGGAAGGAAAAGGGGAAAAAAGAAAAGAAAAGAAGAGAAAGGAAATCGTCTAAAAAGGTGTAATTTTTTTGGCATAAAATGAAAAGAGAATCTGATACCAAAAGTCTAAGCAACAGCAGTTGCTTCCATATACTCAAACATTATTTAAGTGTAACTTTCTTTTGAATAACTGCAGACTAATGTTTCATAATCTCTTACATATGAAGCTTTGGTAAATTAAAAGAGAACATCGCTAATTATATGATATTCCATTACTTTGAAAAATTTTAAAGTAGAGAAGGATCTAAAATGATCTTTAACTATTCGAATTGGTACAAAACTACTTTTTATCTATTTTTCGGCTCCAAAATATCCCTGAATTTAAATTTTTGGCTCACTCAAAAATACATTCGATATTAACCCTTTTATGAGTCATATTTGCCCTTATTTTTTACAGCTCCTCTAAAGTAAAATCATTAAATATTTATTTATTATGTGACCTACTCTAATTGGTCCAAATCTAAATCCTTCTCAAATAAATAATAAACCCATATATAATTCGTATTTTAACCTGATATGCTTGAAAATATTATTCAAAAAATTATTAATTTCATGACATCTTTCCATTGACCTATTTTAAATCAACACTCAATTTATTATAACCCAACTCATAATTAAGAATCCATGTAAAATCCACATCTGAATGTTCATCTTTAAA
Organism: Solanum bulbocastanum; assembly: GCA_037074985.1. Taxonomy (NCBI): domain Eukaryota; kingdom Viridiplantae; phylum Streptophyta; class Magnoliopsida; order Solanales; family Solanaceae; genus Solanum; species Solanum bulbocastanum. The sequence continues at coordinate 34,153,356 of CM073604.1, forward strand.
AATATTATTATTTTTTATTTTATATAAGATTTTCTTTTAATTATCTAATTATCTTGTTCATTCTCTGTTCTTTTTATTCATTTTAGTCTCTTATTCGTAATTAGGATATCAAAGACTCGAACTTGAATGAACGTACATATTTATATTATTTTAAATTATATTATTATTATGGTGTGGCACATTTATTTTGAATTTTGGGTACACTCTAAAGAAAAAAATGCTATTAAATTGTCTTCTATTGAACTAATTATTTCTATATGAATGTCCTCATTATTTTTCTCCTTTTTTTTCACCCTTGTTTTGTCATAAGGTTTAAAAAATTAAATTTGAAAATGGTGGACAAGATCCAAGAAGAAAAAAAAGTAGAAGAGAGAGGAAGTAAAAAAAGGAGAAGGAGGTGATTTTGCTATGGAATCCAAAATCAGGTTAATTATATGAGCCATATCACGATCCAAAAGTCATGGTTATGATGACACACACGTGAGAACCCTAAAATGGTGTCTAAGTCGAAGGAATCACACATCTCCCGAAGAGAAGTCAGACCATAAATGAATGAATAACAACAAAGAATATCTCAAAACCTGGTAGCATAAGTGTACAAAGCATCTAATACAATATGAAATCTGAAATACATCTTAAGTTTTTGAAAATAAAAGTAAAGACTTCAACCACCAGATGGAGACTAATGGTGACCCGAAAACATCTCACCAAGACTCTGAAAGGGGAAACTGCGTTGGAATCTAATAAGCCACTACGAGGCTCACCCTGACTAGGATCTGCATCAAAGGGATAATAGAAGTAGGGGGTGAGTACAGTCCAAAGTACTCAGGAGGTTAGATAGAATGAGTAAAAACAACTAAACAGACTTAAGAAGTAAACTATGAATATTTCCACTTGCATGTAGAAAAGTCTCACTCCGATATCGGTGTCGCTGATTTATAAAGAATGACGCGAGTAAAGTAAGCATACAAGGAGACAGATAATAGTAAACCAACACATAAACAAGTCACACAACACAACATGACTAACCAATGATGCAATGATATGATGAAATGACAGGGTGATGTAGCAGTACCAAGGTCATCGCACAACCTATCATATACACCTTGCCGATCCTTTAGCTTCTAGACAAGGAACCATGGGGACTCGCAGTCCGTATACGGGTCTCAATAGCTCAATGTCTCATTAACTTGCCACCTCAGCATGGTTAAGGATATAAGTAAGGTGTCACATTTTCTTTCTTAAAAAGATAGTATTTCTCCACTTCCGCATATTTCCATGAACCATGATAAGTTGTATGATGCAAATAGCATCAAGCCCCCAACTCAACAAGTCATGAAATGTACTCTCAATGATAGAGATAGTGGAGGAATTCATTTGAAATCAATCTTTACCACTTAGATAGCATTTCTTTCATTTTATGATGTTCATAAGTCAACTTAAGCCCCTAACTTGGGAAATTTCTCAAGTACCATAAACTTCCCACAACTGTTAACAATATCACAAAAGTTTCCACACAGGATAAACATCACAACAAGGCATCAATCGAATTAAACAGGGATGTCAACACTTACCAACTTCTAAGGCACATAAAAACTACTCATTTCATAGTTAACTTCCTAAGAACAAGTTAATTACTCATCTCAATCTAAAAGAGGGATATCCAAACCTACCTCAAGGTCAAAACTTCACCTGAACAACTCTATCAGGGAAAATCCTCCACCACACACTAATCGGAACGATCCTCAACTATCAAGATTAAAAAGAGTTCATCAAAAGAAGTCTAATGTTACCCATATTGAAAGTTTTTGAAATCGGGGATAAAATAGCTCAAAAATCATTTCAAAAATTGAAAGGGTAAAATAAGATTTTTCAATTGAGATACACTTTCCCCAAGCCAAAAGAAAATCATGTCGAAAAGCCCATTGAAATCAAGTAAGAAACGAGCTTGAAATCACGAAATCACCACTTTTCTCATTTTGAGGGAAAAAACTTAAAATCCTCACTTAAAACCATGATTTAAAGATTTTTCAAAAGATGAAATTAATAGGAATCAATAAACATTAAGTAAAAGAAGCTTACCCAAATCTAGAAATCATTAAGGATCACTCAAAAATTGCCTTCTAAAGCTCCAAGTGTTTGAAAATGGTGGAAATGGAAATGTTGAGAGAAATCCCGAATTTGGGTTATGTTCAGGCAAAATTAGCTCATCGTGATCGTGTGCCACTAACTCTCGCAATTGCGAAGGGTACATAAACATACAACGTGATCGCGAGACTCCCTATTCTTGATTGCAAAGGCTAGGGGAGAAAAGATTTATTGCAACCGCGTAGGCCACAAAAGAGATACATCGCGATCGCGAAGGTAAAAAATGACCTGCACTAGAAATTGAAAATCAGCAACTCAAACTCAAATAGAAAGCTTCCGAATGGACCCTCAAGAATTGTCGGGGTCTTATAAAAATAAATAGGACTTATAATAGATATTTTAGACTCAATAGAATCATCGAATTTCCGAAAAGAGATCAAATGATGAAATTACCCTTCTGAACAACTCTTAAGGCTAAAATTTAAATTTTCACCCAAGCGCCCAAAACTCAACCGAAGGTCTCGGAAACCTTACCAACCACATATCAAGCTCAAACTCGACATTCTGAATATGATGGAACTGATAAAATTCTCATCCAACGCTCATAACTCAAAATACTGACCAAAGTCAAACCTATCAAAAATTATCAACTCAAAAGGATTCAAATTACTAAAAATACACCCCGAACGTATCATAGACCACACTTACCAATCCAGAAACACAAACTAAGTATGAAAACACTAAGGAGAAGGGTAAAATGGTCAGTTCACAAATTAAAGAAAATTCACAAGAAATGGAACATTACAAGCCCAATATTAAGTAATTTCAAATTATTTTAATGGAGAAAGACCTAAAATACCTTTAAACTATGAGATTTGATGCAATATTGCCCTCTTATCCACCTAATTATGAGTGTGGGACATTAGAAATAAGTATATTTTTAGCCAAAAGGTTGACATCAATGGTATTTGGGGGCCGAAAGTGGACGGAGGGTAGTTTTGTACCAGTTCAAATAGTTAAGGGGCAATTTATGCCTTTCTCCATTTTGAAAGTTATGGTTTGCGTAATAGTCTTTTTGATTTTTTTTTGCAGACATTAATAGTTTGATATTTTTTTAATTAAGGGGAATTGAACTCCGATAAACAAATTAGTGAAAATAGTAAAATGTTCAAGTAATTAATTCTAGATATTCAAATAGCCATAACCCCTATTTTATTTTTTCACGTCTTCACAATATATAGCCCCTAGTTGCATTTTACGATACAATATCTCTTATTTTATTTTTCATGTCTTCATAGGAAAGAATAAACCCTAGTTGCATTTTAGGACACAATAACCTTTGTTTTTTCATGTGTTCATAGGGAACAATAACCTCTAGTTGCATTTTAGGACAGAATAACCATTTTTTTCATATCTTCGTAGGGAACAATAACCTTTAGTTGCATTTTATGACACAATAACCTTTTTTTTCATGTCTTCATAGGGTACAATAACTCCTAGTTACATATTAGGGCATAATACCATGTCACGATCCGAGTCTATACCGTAGTCAGGACACGATACTTGGAACCCTGAGTGATCACAAGCCAACCCTTGGCATACATTTAAAAACATAACATAAAGAAACTAAGCGGAAGCTGAAATACATAACTGAATAATAGAGTTTAGAAAATCTATGAAACTACATTTTTACCGTCTAAATAAACCTTCTATTAATTTAGAATGAAAATATAAGTCTGTTAGGACGTGGCTTCCAGCTACCTCAAAACAAAGACAACACAAGGAAAATAATTTGACAGTCTAAAATAATGGAGTCTCCAAATAAAGAGGGCTCACCAAAAGCTGACGGGGAGTGTTGCAACCTCACTAACCACAAATTTGAGTATGAATACGTAATCTATATCATAAGAGGATGCAATGAAGAAAAATGTATGTGTCAGTACGTGAAATGTACTGAGTAAGTAAGGAAATTAGCATAATCTTAAAATAGCATTAAAAGGATAGTAAACTAAGATTCTCAAAATCATATACATAGTGAAATAAATGAAGTGAAAATAGTTGGAGTTCCTATCTAAAACCATTCACAATCTTCTTTCAGAAGCATATATAAATATGAGTCTATCTCAATAGTCTTGCATAATCATAGTTGTAAATAACATACTTAAAGCGAATCAAATAGAGTTAAGAACATATCGTAAGAAAAATGCATAAACTAGGGAGTTTCTTATAAATGACATAAACCATGTGAACTCATGATGTCCAACATCTAACCCAATTCGAAGGACTCCCTATACCTTGCCAGAGTATATGACCATATAATATCTATATGGATCCACTAATCTGAGCATCTCAGGGCCAAAAGGTCAACCGACAAAGTGATTAAACATAATCATAAATTGACACATAATTATGGGACTTGAGATTTCTAAATCCGCATCCTCTCGATATTAAATTGTCTTTCTAAAACAATATATATTCATATAATTCTCATAGGTATGAAAATAATCCATAATAATTGAATCATCTATGAGACTAAGCTCAAAAATCATATTTCAGTAACTTGAATTTAGGTTGAAATTCATATCATACTAGTCTTCATGCTTAAAAGTCATAAATGTTTAAGGAACCATGGAAATCATGCTAAATCAGTACAACAAGGTTTTAAGATCAAAGTTAAACGATGAAAACATGAACTAATGAAGAATATCAAAAGTTCATAAAATGCCCCAACTTTGATTTTAACAATCTTGAAGAATTCTAGAAAATCAAGATACTTTAGGCGCGAGAGTGAAGGGATACTCTCATTGAATCCTTACATACCTGAGAGATTGAGATTTGAAAGAATAACTTACTTGAAATATTTGAAATCCTACATTCTAGAATTGAAAAAGTTTTACTAAGAATAAGGAATAAAGCTTTACTAAGAATGCGACATCATCTATGTAACACCTCAAAAATTGAAAAAGAAAAGAACTTCACTTTTTGGCTACTAGTTGTATCCTACGAGACCAATCTACGGTTCTTAGAAGCTTCTGCGAGTCATAGATGGAGCTCATAGGAATGAGGTTGAGTTTAGGGAAAATTCAAGTCCTAGTAACCTAGTCTACGATTGACTAGGACGAGCTGTAAAAGGGAGTACGGGCCATGGAAGGGTTCCGTAGAGGTAGTACAGACATAGTGAAATTATTGGTTAAAAGGTTGAGAGTCTGTAGAATGATGTCGCAGGAAGTTGTCCAATCTTTAAGCTCCTGTACTTGGTCCTGCAATTGACTTGTACGGCCTGTAAAAGGTCCAAACTATACAACCAGGATGGGAATTTTAATGAAAGGTGTTTCGGTCTTTTCCTAACTACCCAACCCCTAAACTACATCATTTTGGACTATGACTACCCTATAACCGTTTTTAGTCAATTAACTTAGCCTAAATATATCATTCTCCTAAAATACCTTCAAATTCTCTCAAGTTTCTTTTCTAATTTCCTCTCAAGCTTTAGAGTGAAGAACTAGGGTTTCAAGCTTCAAGTATATTTTTTTCTCCATTGCTTTTGAGATTTATTTATAAAGGTATGTGGGATTTCACCTATGGATTTAATTCATCATTGGGTCTCAATGGATTTCTAAGTTTCCAATTCAATTTCACCTAAATTGCTTAGGGTTTCATGTAATCTCCAAGGGTCTTACTTGATGTTGATTTAATTGTTCAAATTCAGTCATCTCATGCATTAATTGCTTAAGCCACATAATTTTCAATTTATTTTTCTGTAACACCCATGATTTTATGATGATGATGAATTTATGAAAACAAAACTTACAAATTAGGAAGTACGATTTAGGGAAGCTATGCATGATTATGACAGTAATGTTTATGAATTAATGATGCTTAAAATATAGGTATCTAAGAATGGTGAAAAGTTTTCCTCACATATTATGAAATCATGGTTGTGAAATGTTTTATCACACATGTATAAATCATGATTTTTGTTAGCTACTTTATGATGACTTATGATTTGATTGATAGTTTAATTGTGTCTTTCCAAGTATGATAATATGAATATGATTATGACTAATTTCGTTGGAATTTTACTTAGCATCAAGAGGACCTTGATATGGAGGCTCTCCCATTAGTAGATGTGGGGTCTCTAGAACTAATCTCTTTTTTCCAAACTACGTGCTCCCATAGGATTATCTTAAATAAATTAGCTAGTGGATGTACAAATAATATATGAGTGAATTTTACAAAAAACTACCTTGGCAAGTAGAATTCCCTTTTCGATTGAGCGTTACATCGTATTCTATATTATAGATCACGTGGTCCTAGTATTGGTTAACGGTAAATATCTCACAAGAATATATGTTATCTTCAAGATTTTATGAAATCTTCCATTATATTTTAAGTATGCATTAACCTTGTTTATGATATACGATTCTTTAAAGGCTTTACTCATGTTTTAGCTTGGTCATGTGTATCATGTTTAAATCCTCTCATGATCATGTTTCATGTTTTATGTACTAATGCATACTTGTGCCTACATTGTCTAAAAATGTAGAGTTTGACGATCTACCTCCTCCCGCTCGTGGCTAGTGGATTGCTTTGTAAATTGAAGACTTGTTGAGTCATCATGTTCCGAGGGCAATGCCTTCTTTAGTTTTTAGACCTTGTATGTGGTGCATGGGTTGCGTTCCAACCATTCTTTTGATGTATTAAACTTTCTTGTCAAGACAATGATTAGACTTCCGCTTGTATGTTAAACTCTTCTATGCTATGAGACTACTTTATCCATTCTCTTTGTTTATCTATTACATTGTATTGTATGTATGTCAAGTGTCTTGTGTATGGTCTCTTGTGGTCTTATACACCATATCACGTCTAGGATGTACTTGGAGTCATGACAAACTATCTTTAAATCTACAATTCAACCCTTAAGAATAACACAAAAGACATACTATACTTAGCCTCGTCCACACCTATATACTCCAGCATACTAACTAGGAATACATAACACTTTAATAATACTAGAATATCCCGCAACCACATATTACCTTGGGTTCAGTTCTATCTTTGTAATTCTTATGGATTTCATAAATCTAACGACTTAGTCACCATTCCCGTCTTATCTATAAATCACATCTATATAATACTTGCACTATTACCCTTATTGAAATTTCATAAACTTAAATTCTTACATATGATACTTTAAGTCTATTATATCAATTTCATAAAACTAGCATTACTAATTCCCAAGCTATTATTTATTTTCACCATGGATGATCATTCACATTTCAATCTTAGTGTCTAACACAAGACATCATAACATAACCTTGACTTAGCAACTACTAGATAAGAATTGAGAAACACTAATTCACTAAAACCTCATATTAGTAATAGTTGATCGTAATCTTCCAATCTATCTAATTACATTACATTCTCATATCCTTCTTTCCCACATCACTATTACTTACCCAATCGAATGTCTAAACTGTATTCATAACTCTATAAGCATCAAGTGGTTCCTTTTTAAAATAAAACAAGAGTAAAGCCTAGATCTATCCATCCTTAATCACCTTATACTTTCATTAGTGACCCAAATCATAAACTTTTCTCCTAGTTCAAGCATAGTCTAAGTCACATTAACCAATGACTTCTTTTTTGCCTTTTAAAATAAGATCTACATCAACTTACTATCCTTTAGTTAATACCTGGAGGTATATCACCTCAATTCTAATTTAATGGATACATAACTTCTACAATATATATATATATATATACACACACACACACACACACACTCTCTTACTACACCTTGCTAATTCATTATCTCCACCATTTTGAATACTACACTTCTAGATTCACACATCAAATTTTGTGTCATTACATTAATACATCGTAACATCCCAAATCACACTATGTTATGTGTGACAATACTATCCAAGACTCAAAATTATGCAATTCGGACTGCACCAAGACCTTTCACTCGAAGCTAAGCTGGGGACCCCCAGGGAATGCAAGGATTTCTCATGAATCTAGGGGTTCTTGAGCTTAACTGATGGAAAGGAGAGGTTCCCATGCATAGAAGATTGTTAGGGGAAGTGCAGGGAAAAAGATTGAAGCTGACACTTTAGGCGAGTAGCTGAAGCCATTCAGTGACTCACCCAATGGCTTGGGTGAGGACCCCAGCTCGCCTTAAGTTACAGAATGACCCAGAGGAAGGGCCACCTCGTTGAACCAATTGGTGACTCGCCAAGGCCCTTAGGTGATCACGACCCAGTTCACGTAAAGTTCCAGGAGCCTCTGATAAGGGGATCATCTCGCCAACTTCATTGGCGACTCGCCGAATCTATTCGACGTGGGCGATCTAGCTCACCTTTATCCTACTTTGGGCCACTTTTGGGCCTCATTTGTAATAACTATAAATATCTAGTTTAGGTTCTCATTTCAGAAGATTATTTTGAATATTGATATTGTGAAACTCATAAATGAGTGTTGAGAGCATGATACAATCTTTGGTTGACTTTTGCTTGGAAACGTGGGTTGCGAGGTGAATTATTTCCTTTGAGGTCGTCTTTGTAAGAGTTAAGTACTTTTGTAGGATTAACGGATTAAAGTCATAAGGTTTAATATGCCTTTTGATTGCCTTATGTTTCCTCTTTTTGTGCCTATCTATCTATCTATCTTTATTTATTGTCTTTAATTTCTGCATTTCTATCCGTAATTCGTAGCGAGAATTACATCATTTGGTATCAGAGTCGTGCCAAGAGTCATTTCTACGATTCTAGTCTTGGGTTTGTTACTACAAAAAAAAAGAGTCAAACAGTTTTCAAGAAAACTTCAAAAAATATTTTGTGGATTTGAGTCTTGTTTGAAGTTTCTAAAGCTAGTTTAGTATTCCCTAGCCTTACTTGAGTCTAAATCTGAGATTTGGTAGAGTTTAGGGTATTATTAAAGATTCCACCATTGTTGAGTGGAGAAGCTTGAAGAAGGTGCAAATGGGTTTTGAAATCTAAAGGACTTGGCTAGGAATTGAAAGGTAAAAAGTATTGGGGTTTGTTTCCAAAATTAAGGAGAGCCTATATCTCAAATTTCGTGAAATTCCGAACCAAAATTATTGACGATTTTATTTAGGATTTTCATCTTGTTCATAGTGTTCTTGAAGAACATTCAAATCTTCAAGAAGAAGGAATCTACAAAAGGGTGTTTTAATCCAAAAGGAAAGGACAGAGAAAATGGATAACTGTTAGTACCCAAGGGAATTTATCAAAAGGGGTAAGAAATAAAGGAAAAAGTACAGGGGGACCACAAAAGCACAAAATTCGGAGGTATTCAGGTGCACTCACTGGAACTTTCGGTGAGCCTGACTTTGCTCACCAAAGTCCAGTCGGTGACTCGCCGAATTGACCCCCAGATCACCGAATTTCTTGATCAATCTATAACATTTGGCGAGCTAAACTTCAACTTTGGTGAAGAAAGCAATGAATTTGGAGTTTTAAAACTCATATTATGCCCCTAATCTCATGTTCTAATTCCTTTGTTTCCTTTTCTTGACCATCAAACGTTCTCAGGATTCCTAAACTAATTTTCAACTAGTAATTGATCTACTTGTTGATTATTGGTTCTTGAATTCTCTTCTTTGTTAGTGCCACTTCTTTCCGTGATTTTATTAGTTTTACTTCGTAGTTAACTTTTTGATTCAATTACATATTTATTTAATCGTGTCGTCCGTCTTTCTTAAAACAACAATCTATTCCGACCAAGAGTAGAAATTGAAACTTTGTGATCAACTGAGTATAAGTAATTTTCAACCTTAGCCAAGCCAATTTGAGAGGCAATCAAATGTATGTAAACACGAGTGATGGTGAGTTCATTTTACTAACTTTAACATTGTTTATTGTTTTTGTTAAGTTGTCTTATTGTTAGGTACCATGGAAACCAGAAGTAAAACTTACCCACCTAACGGAAAGGTTACCTTGGAATCTATAATGAGGGCGCTTACTAATGTGAGTCGGATAATGGGAAGTCTGGAAGGAAGGATGGCTGGCTTGCACGATAGTATGTCTATAATAGGTGATAGAAGGATCAATATGGAGTGTCGACTTAATCCTACTATCACACCGGAAACTTTCCATTAAGAGTTCAACCCAACACCAATCAATCAAGAAGAGGATTGTGAAGAGGAAACCTTGAAGGTGTTGAAGGTGAGGAACAAAACCCATGCGAAGGGAGAGATGTTGTCGTGCCAAATAGTTTGATGAGAAAGTCCACAATGGAATAGGCATAGCCCCGAGAAGGAGATTTCACCGTACCAATGTATGTGGTAAGGCGAGCTATGATTAGCAAGGCCATGGATAATCCAAGTCAAAGAGAGAACATTTTCCATTCCAAGTGTCTCATCTAGGGTAATGTATGTTCATTGATCATTAATAGTGGAAGTTGTGTAAATGTTGCTAGCACCGCTTTAGTGGATTTTTTGAAGCCTCCTACCACTAGGCATGTTAAACCTTACAAACTTCAATGGTTGAGTGAGCATGGAGAATTGAGGGTTCATAGATGAGTGTTGATCAATTTTAAAATTGGGAAGTACCAAGATGACATCCTATGTGATATGATCCCAATGCAAGATTGTCATGTACTACTCAGGAGACCTTGGCAATATGGTCGTTCAACCAGAAATGATGGGAGAACCAATAAATATTCTCTTGTGTTGAATGAATGTATATATGTCCTTCATCTTATGTCACCATCTCAAGTCACAGATGAGTGAGTTGAGGGACAAAAGAAAGGAGGAGGAGGGACATGTGGAGGTCGAGGGACGTGAAGAGGAAGAAAGAAGGAAGTTGAAAGAAAAAGCACAAGTGTTGTTGGCTAAGTATAAAGAGATAAGGGAGGAAATGGAGGCCAAAATTTCATTGATCCTTATCACACATAGGGATCATGTGTTGCAAACTAACCAAAATCATTCTTCTCTTCCCCATTCTATTTTCTTTCTTTTGCAGGATTATGATGATGTCTTTCTAAAGGGACTCCTAAGTGGATTGCCCCATTTTCGGGGAATTGAGTACCAAATTGACTCCGTATTGGGCTCACAATGGCAACAAACTGGCTTATCAAAGTAATTTGGAGGATATCAAAGAGCTACAAAGGCAAGTTGAAGAGCTTCTCAACAAGGGCTATGTGAGAGAAAGTACTAGTCCATGCGTCGTTCTGGCTTTCTTGGTTCGAAAGAAATATTAAACATGGCGCATGTGTATTGATTGTCGGGCCATCAATAAAATCATGGTAAAGTATCATCATCTTATCCCTAGATTAGATGATCTGATTGATGAGATCAATGGTTATTGCATGTTTTAAAAGTTGGCTCATTTCACTCCATGTTATAAATGTGATGATGCTTCCAATGTGACATTTTTATTTGTTGAAGATGTTGCTAAATTGTTTGAGAATCCACTATAACACACTTTCTAAAGATAGAAATCTCACAAATGTTGTTAAATTGTTTGAGAATCCACTATGGTGTGATGACCCACTTTCCAAAGATGATAATACATTTATTGGAAATGTTAGTGTTACGGTGAAAGGGGAAGCTTATGTGTTAACTATTACTTCTTCCTTGTGTGTTCCAAGGCTTCGTATGAGTTGTGATTCTCTAGTATCTAAAGTGGAGGCTAAACTTGAGAACACCTTGATTGAAGTTTATTTATGTGACGCCTTTCTCTATTACTTGTTTACATATGATGCTCACTCTTTTGAGTGGAGTATGTTTTTAGAAGGTAAGAGTGTCAATTGCATAAAAGGGGGTGTACTTGATCCCAATTCATAGATTTCCTTTCCATTTGACCCCAGTAGTGAGTTGAACTGTGGCACTTGTGTAGTTATGCTTGGTCGAGATGACAGGCATAATATGGATGAATTTGTTGACACCTCACCTTATGATGGAAAGTTCTTCTTGAGGGTTTACAATCCACTTGAGGGGCCTAGGTTGTGTATGGGTAAGGGTAGTTTCCTCAACCCCTTTATTTACTATCGCTTTGAGTATGATCTTGTTGATTGTACATCTTATGTGGATAGGAGTTATTTGTTAATAGAAGGTGAAGTTTATCTTAAATTCGTCATGATGTCTTTGTGTATTCCATTTTGTGATGTAATGAGTGCTAGGCTTCTTGAACCTAGTTCTGACATTGCATATAGAAACACCTTAGATGACCCAAGTGTGCATGACACCTTCCTCTATCATCTCTTTTCCTATTATGAGTCTCTTATTTTTGCTAAAGGTGCATTGCATTTGGGTCGGGTATCATTGAGGTCTCTACTTGTTTGTATGACTCGATTATGTGGACCTATTATCATTTTGACCCCGGTGAATGTTTGGGAGTGTTTGAGCTTGTAGAAGTATCATCGTTTTAGTGGTATTACCCTTGTGATGTGCAGAATAGACAATATCCTTGTTCTACATCTATAGGATTAATAGTCATGATAAAAGGGGATACTTGGTTGTTCCTTGAGTTTGAATCTCCTTGGTTTAATGTTTTTTATACTGACAATTGAACTAACCCTCATGCTATGAGGATATATTTGTTGTTTGTACTCTACATGGTTTAGCAAGGTTTGGATTCGAGGATGAATCATTTTCAAGAAGGAGAGAATGATGCAATTTGGATTTCACCAAGGCTGCTTACTCGAAGCCAGATGGGGACCCCCAAGGAATCCAAGGATTTCTCATGAAGCTAGGGGTTCCTGAGCTTGTATTGATGGCAATGAGAGGTTCCCATGCATGGAAGATCACTTGGGGAAGTGCATGGAAGAAGATTGAAGCTACCACTTTAGGCGAGTAGATTCAGCAACTCGCCTAATGGCTTGGGCAAGGACCCCAGCTCGCCTTAAGTTACAGAATGCTCCAGAGGAGGGGTCACCTCACCGAACCAGTTGGCGACTCATCAATTCCCTTAGGTGAGCACGGCCTAGTCCGCCTAAAGTTCCAGGAGCCTCATCTCACCAATTTGATCGGCGACTCACCGAATCCGTTCAGCATGGGCGACCTAGCTTGCCTTTATCCTACTTTGGGACACTTTTGGGCCTCTTTTCTAATAACTATAAATAACTAGTTTAGGTTCTCATTTCATTAAACTAGTTTGAATATTGATATTTTGAAATTCATGAATGATTGTTGAGAGCTTGGTACAAGCTTTGGTTGACTTTTGCTTAGAAATGTGGGTTGCAATGTGAATTCATTTCCCTCGAGGTCTTCATAAGAGTTAGGTGCTTCTTGTAGGATTAACGGATTGAGGTCTTAAAGTTTAATATACCTTTTGGTTGCCTTTTGTTTCCTCTTTTTGTGTCTATCTATCTATCTATCTATATATCTATCTATCTACCTTTATTTCTTGTCTTTAATTTCCGCATTTTTGTCCGTTATTCGTGGGGAGAATTACATCACTATACATATACTTTCTCCTTTCATGAATGTTCTATGTAACGAAGAGTTATAGAAAATTGTGGATGCAGATCATTTTTTGGCTCAACAACACAATTCACATAAATAAGAACATAAGGTTTTGAATTGATGGGCTTAAGAATACTAATGGGCTCATCTCAAGCCCTTTCTATGGTCTCTAAAATGCTAATAGTTTTACCTGAGAACACCTTATCACTAAGATTTGAGATTTAGTACTTTTATCACCTCGAAGATGAGGAATAGTTAGAGAAATTGGAGCAACACAAGAATATGCATATGTTTATTAGGATATAAGTTTGTTGCACAATCTAAAGTATAAATGAGAGAAATATATCCTAAGCAACCTGTAGCCTCCCCATTATAAATGTGGCGTGTTTCACACCTATAAAAAAGACTCTACTCGATGCGACGTATTAGACATCCAAGGACACTTGAACCTAGTTATCTAATACCAAGTTTAACACGATCCCAATTTATATCCTAGTCGGAATACGGTACATGGAGCCACAAGTAACCCCAAGCTAATTCTTGGTATACATATCAAAGCATAACATAAAGAAACTAAGTGAAAGTTTAAATAAATAACTAAATAATAGAGTTTAGAAAATCAATAAAACCACGTTTCTACTGTCTGAATAAAACCTCTACTAGTTTAGAATGAAAATACAAGTCTATCAGAACATGACCCCCAACTACCTCAAAACAAAGACAACACAAGGAAAAAATTCAACAATCTAAAACAACGGAGTCCCCAGATGAAGAGGGTTAGCCAAAAGCAAACTAAGAGTGCTTCCGTCTTACTAACCATAAATATGAGTGTGAATGTTAGAATCTACATCATAAGAGGATGAGTGTGAATGTTAGAATCTACATCATAAGAGGATGCATCAATGAGAAATGTATGTATCAGTACGTTGAATGTACCAAGTAAAAGGCACAAGCATAATTGTAAAATGGCATAAAAACGATAGGAAAATAAGGTTCCCAAAATCCTATACATAGTGAAAGAACAAAAGAGAAAATAATTGGAGTTCATGTCTAAAACCACTCACAATATTCTTTCAAAAGAATAAAGAGAGATGAGTTTATTTCAATAGCCTAGCATAATCATAGTTGTAAATAACATACTTAAAGTGAACCAACTAGATTTAAGGGCATATCGTAAGACAAATACATAAACTAGGGAGTTTCTTATAATTGACATACACCATGTAAGTTTATGATGTCCAACAGTTAACCTAGTTGGTAGGGTTGCCCTATACCTTTCCAAAGTATAGGATTATATCATATCTATGTGGATCCACTAATCTGAGCCTCTCAGAGACAAAAGGTCAACACTAAAAGCAATTAAACATAATCATAAGTTTACGCATAGTTATAGTGTCAAGACTAGAGCCTACATCCTGGACACGACTGACACTTGAGAATCATTTCTAGCCCCAAGCAAACCCTTGGCCTAGCTTAACTCTTAGCGGAAGACTTACTCATAAAACAAAAAAGTCAAATGGCAACTTTACTCAACTATCGATAAACTCAAAATATTTTAGAAGTAAAACATTCACTAGCCAATGTGGCAACTCAAGTCACAACATAATAAACTGAAAATTGAACAACTCATGAACTATTGTCTATCTATCTATGAAGCCTCTAATACTATGAGCGATGTCGGGACAAGACCCCGATCATCCTAACAAAACTGACATACCTGAAAAGTAAAGAAGGGGATCCTCCAAATGACATCAGTCCACAAAATGTATGAGCATGCGAGGGGAAATCTAAAACAAGACATAAGCATGAACTAGAACTGAAGAAACAGCTTACCTCGTCTCAACGCAACTCAGGAATACTCAAACTTACTCAACTCATTTCAATATAAAGCAATAGTAAAGATGCATTATAAAGAAAGGCTTTTAAAACAGTAGATAGCAACGCAATGTATTGAAAAAAACAATATAACTCAGTTTGTATATAAAGATCATATTGATCATCTCCCACTTCCATTACGGAAGTTCTATGTTCTGAGCCATACCACCGTGCCTCTAGTGCTCTACCTTGACTTGTTGCCAATTCATGCACTTAACAACGAACTCTGCAAAGCCCTTCGCGATACATTTTTGTGGAACCATGATGGATTAAATATTTGGAGCTATGAGCTTCCTCCATGATCCTCTCTTGGAGTTCATCCACCTTTGGTACACACAACCTACCTTGATACCTCAATACACCATCTCCACCTTGTTCAAAACCCATCACTTTCTACTTATGAACATTTGCTTTCAAATCAAGCAAAATAAGTTCTTGGTCTTGTTCCTCTTTCACTTCTTACACTAATGATGATTCAGCCCCATTCATCACCACTACTCCACCTTCATTGGAATCCAACAAACGGACTCCCAAGTGTGCAAGTCTTTGCACATCTTTGGCTAACTCTTTCTTGTCCTCCTCAACATGGTGGGTACTACCCATAAACAACCTGCTCAAATCATCAGCAACTACATTAGCCTTACTTGGGTGATAGAGAATACTCATGTCATAATCCTTGACTAACTCCAACCACCTCCTCTATCTGTGATTAAGCTCTTTCTAACTGAACACATACTGAAGACTCTTGTGATTGGTGAACATATCCATATGAACACCATAAAGATAGTGACATCATATTTTCAAAGCGAATACTACAATAGCCAACTCTAGATCATGGGTTGGGTAATTTCTCTCATGAATCTTAAATTGTCTGGAGGCATAAGCTATAACCTTGTCATTTTGCATTAATACAAAACCCAGTCCAACTCTAGATGCATCACAATACAAAACAAAACCTTGCATACCTTATGGTAAGGTCAACACTGGGCAATTGTCCACCTAGTTTTTAATTCCTAAAAGATTTTCTCACAAGCTTCAGACCATTGAAACTTTGTTATCTTCTAAGTCAACATAGTTAACAGGGATGAAATAAATAAGAACCCCTCGACAAACCTCCTATAATAACTAGCCAATTCCAAGACACTCCTAATATCAGTTAGAGACGTGGCCTTTAGCCAGCTCTGTAATGCCTCAATCTTTTGAGTGTCAACTCGAATCCCATCACCAGAAACAATGTGGCCTAAGAATGCCACAATCTCAAGCCAAAATTTGCACTTGGAAAATTTAGCATACAACTCCTTATCCTTTAGAGTTTGGAGAACTTCTCTGGATGACTAATATGATCCTTATCATTCCTTAAATAAATCAGAATGTCATCAATGAAAATGATAACAAATATATCAAGATAGTTGGTTAAACACTCTGTTGAAAAGATCCATGAATGTTGCAGGAGCATTATTCAAACCAAAAGACATAACTGGAAACTTATAATGACCATAGCGGGTACTGAATGTTATCTTAGGGATGTCACTATCTTTTACTCTCAACTGATGATAGCCAGATCTGAGATCTATCTTAGAAAAACAAGTGGCACCCTGAAGTTGATCAAAAAGATCATCAATTCTCGAAAGAGGATACTTATTCTTGATAGTAACCTTTTTCAATTGGCGGTAATCTATGCACATCCTCAGAGAACCATCTCTCTTTCTCACAAATAAGACCGGAGCGCCCCAAGGTGAGACACTTGATCGAATGAAACCTTTCTCAAGAAGGTCTTTTAACTGCTCTTTTAAATCTTTCAATTCAACTGGAGCCATTCTATATTGCGGAATAGAGATAGGACGAGTATCAGAAAAAATATCTATACTGAAGTCTATTTCTCAAGCAAGA
Source organism: Solanum bulbocastanum (assembly GCA_037074985.1). Lineage (NCBI taxonomy): Eukaryota > Viridiplantae > Streptophyta > Magnoliopsida > Solanales > Solanaceae > Solanum > Solanum bulbocastanum. The sequence goes on from CM073604.1 coordinate 34,170,640, forward strand.
GGGACTTCGGGAAGATCATCTAGAAAGACCTCTTAAAACTCACTTACAACTAGAACTGACTGAATAGGTGGTGTCTCAACACTAGAGTCATTAACTCAGACTAAGTGATAGATTCACCCCTTGAAAACTAACTTTCTAGCCTTAAGGTATGAAATAAAATGACTCTTAGACACTGATGAACTACTCTTCCACTCAATAATTGGATCATTAGGAAACTGAAGCTTAACTACTCGAGTTATACAATCAACTGATGCATAACAGGCATGAAGCCAGTCCATACCTAGAATAACATCAAAATCTACCATGTCTAACTTGACTAAGCCAGCCATGATGTCCTTATGATTGACTGAAATGGTACAATTACGATAAACTCTATGTGCCAGAATAAACTCACCAACAGGTGTAGAAACATTGAAGGGCTCTAGAAGTTGCTCAGGAAGAATATCAAAATTCATAGCAATATAAGGAGTCATAAAAGATAGACTCTCTCCTAGATTTAGCAAAGCATATATATAAAAATTAAAAACTTTGATCATACCATTGACAACATCTGGCGAATTCACTTGCTCTTGGTGACTGGTGATGGCATACAAACGGTTTGCTCCTCTGCATGTCGCATGTCTCTGAAGTAGCTCCCCTAGGTGCAGCTCTATCTGGTGGAGCCGCTGAAGAAGATTGGGCTCTATTGCCCTCATTACGATCGACCTGCCTGTTCTTAGGGCACTCTTTCATGAAGGGACCATTCTGACCACACTTGATGCAACCAGTAGAGTCATCACAACACACTTCTGAGTAGGTCCTACCATACTTAACATGCAAGAGTCTCATTACCTCCTTGTGCCACACTACCTTGAGACTGTGCAGGTCTAGCTCTAAAATTCCGCGAACTCAAATTCTTGAACTCATCTCTATTCCTTGGTGTAGGTGCACTAGCAAATGATGCAGAGGTCCATTTTTCTTTTGTTGGAAAGATGAACGGTTCGCATTACTCTACTGTTGTCCAAACTCGTTCCCAATTGTCTTAGCTTTCTTATTTCATAACTCTTCTCTATCTCTCAGCTTATCTTCCTCAACCTACTTCACATAGATCGTAAGTCTTTCTATGTCCATGTCTCCTATCAACATAGACGCTTACCCTCTTTGCTTGACAGACGAGACAGCCCAGAGAAAAACAAACTCATCCTGCTCCTTATATTAGCAACCATCTTCGAAGCATAGCGGAAAATTTGGATGAACTTAAGGTTGTAATCAGGCACACTTATAGATTCTTGCTTAAGACCTTTGCCTCTCTCAATTCACGGGGAAAGAAACACTCCATGAATGCCTCTTCGAACACAACCCAACTCACAAATGGTGCACCCTCATCTCTACTCTTCTTCCATTGATCAAACCAAACTCTAACAACACCCTTAGTTGGTATGCAGCTAATTCAACTCACTCCGCATCAACAATATGCATAACTTCAAACACCTTCTGCAACTCTTCCACGAAGTTTTCTGGATCCTCAGTGACACTTGAACTTGTGAAGTTGGGAGGATTCATCCTTAATAACTCACGAATCTTTGATATATCAGCCACATCCTATCGAATATCTCTCTGTTGCCCATCTTGGTTGGTCACAACTTGGCTCAACATCCAGATAGCTTCCCGAAACTCAGCATTAGTGACCTCGCCTTGGAGTTGCACTAATGGTGCATTGGGGACCCCTTGATCCTGAGGATCAACATTCCTTCTAGTGGAACGACCTCAAATAGCTCTTTATGGAGGCATGATCTGAAAGATATGTGCAAGCACGAAACTCTATCGCACGAAAAGAGTATGAAAAAAATGATATAGTTTCTAAATGCCGCTGCCTTTGAATTATAGATGTGGCGCACTTCACACTGATAACTAGGACTCTACAGACACGGCTTCATAGACACCCTAGGACTCATGAAACCTGGCTCTGATACCAAGTTTGTCACGCCCTAAGCCTACATCTTGGATGCGACTGACACTCGAGAACTATTTCTGGCCTAAAGCGAACCCTTGGCCTTACTTAACTCTAAGCAGAAGTAGAAGACTTACTCATAAAATAATAAAGTCAAATGAAATCTTTACTCAACTATCCCAATGATAAACTCAAAATATTTTAGAAGTAAAACATTCACTACCCAATGTGGCAACTCAAGTCTCAATATATTAACTGAAAATACAATGACTCATGAACTAGTGTCTATCTATTTATGAAGACTCTACTACTATGAGGGATGTCGGGACAAGACCTCGATAGTCCTAACAAAACTGACATAACTGAAAATTAAAGAAGGGGATCCTCGAGAAGCAAAGAGGCTCACCAAACAATTTTGGAACTCGACTAGATCAACGAAGTGTTGGTTGATGATCCTGGTCACCTATATCTGCATCATGAAAGATGCAAGCCAAATGGCGTCAGTACCTGGAATGTACGAGCATGAGAAGGGAAATCTGAAACAAGACATAAGCTTGAACTAGAACTAAAGAAACAACTTACCTCATTTCAACTCAACTTAGGAATAATCAAACTTACTCAACTTATTTCAATATAAAACAAGAGTAAAGATGTGTTCTAAAGAAAGGCTTTTAAATCAGTAGATAGCAACTCAATGTATTGAAAAATACAATATAACTGAGTTTGTATATAAAGATACAAAATAACTCTGTTGGAGATTCTCTAACCGACAACCATCACTAAAAATTATGTGATGATACAACATCTATCCCATGCTGCCAGAACTGTCCTACAATTTTGTAACATCTCACAATTTGAAATAAGTAGGAAGAATCCAATAATTGGAAATAGTCATTTTTTGAAGTAATGAAAATCTAGAAATTTTGTTAAGTTAGGAAAAGGTGAGTTTTTGGTCAACTTCAAAACGACAATAACTTCTAGGTCAGGATGAGTTAGGAGTACTTCCAGATATGGTAGGAAAGCTCTTGGAATGATCTTTCCAACGATACCAAGTTTTCACGATTCTGAGTTCGTATGAGTGAGATACGCCCACTGGAAGTTGGGCAATTTAAGTAAGGAAATATCCAATACAAATTTTTGAAGGGTATTTCAGTCTTTTCCTTATCCAATTAACTAAATTTGTTTTAGTGAATTAATTAAGGGTCTAAATTGAACTTGGTCAGTTTTACGCTTTTGGAAAAGAGTTATGGCTTTAGAGAAGAGGAAAGAAGAGGAGAAAAGAGAAGGAGAAGCAGGGGAATCATCAAGATCGTCGAGTTTGGCTTGTGATTTCTTCGGGGGTGATCCCTACAAGGTATGTGAGATAACATAGCATTGTGTCAGTTCACCTACGCTCCAAGCATGTTTAATTCAGCATATTTTCGTCCTAAAAAGATTGATAATTTGATGTTCTTGATTGTTGTTCTTGAATTGATTTCATTCTTGAATATGTGTTAAGATTAAGGAGTTTCCTGATATTAAAATGTTGACTCCTTGAGCTTTATGAGTTAGATTTTGTGTATATACCTTAGGTATCTGATTCTAAAGTGAATTAGAGAAAACGAATCGATTAAAATCGATTTAAGATCACAAAACGAGACAAAAAGTTCATCAGATATTTCCCTAAGGAACAGGTGGTGCGATGCACCCCTATAGCGCCAGGAAGGCTGGGACAGTGTGCCAAATTTGAGCCCCAGTAAATTGGGGCTGGTGCGGAGCGCCCGAGATGCACCTAGATCGTCGTCTTTCACCAGTTTTTCGTCATTCAGTCGGTTTAAGTCTTTCTAAAGTGTTTTAACACTTTCGATTGATTCTAACTACTCTAAATGACTTCTAAACACCTAGAAATCATCCAGAAACATAAATCATAACCTTGAATCCATAAATTCAAATTCAAGGAAAGTCAAGAGCCAAGTCTAGGAAGTTCTTCGAGTCTTTTCAATATGTCTTTTGCAAATGCTTTTAACTTTGTTTTAAGACTTAAAGTTCAAGTTGAGTAAAGAGTAAAGTTTGAAGTTCATTTCTTCAAAAGTATATGGGGACTATGTATTCCCAAAGAGTTTCAAATGTTTTCACATTTAAACAAGAAAGTAAACCTCGATTTCTAAAGAGCCTATAGGCTAGTTTTCAGAAAAGAGTAAATGCTTTCATAATTAAGCAATAGGGGAAACTTTGATTTCCAAGATAGTCGTTGAGCTAAGATTTGAGTAATTATTGTTTCAAAGCATATGAGCTAAGTATATTTTTGGGAATAATATTGAGCACCGATATGGGGATGTGAGTTCATATTGAATCATGTCTCCATAAACCATGTAGCCATCATGGGTAGAAAAGGGTCATACTTTTTAGATGAATCCTTTTCGCATAGACTAGTGGATCCACTAAGTGAGTTAGGTCCTATACCACGGTAAGGTATAGGATGGTCCTTGGCAGTGTGAGGTGAAGTGTTGTATCACCACCTAGGCTCATAGTGGTTGTTGTCAGTTAGAGAATCTCCCCCAGAAATTATATTGTTTTCTTATATGAGCAAAGTTGAGTTTGTTACTGCATTTTCTTTAACGAACTACGATGTTTTCAACTGTTTTATAAGCTTTATATATTACATGTGTTTTATTGCTTTATATTTGAGTTAAGTTATTCAGAAGTTGAGAAGAGCCAGGTAAGTGTTTTTTTCAGAATGTTTTCAAGCCTACATCTTGTTTTAGCATTCCAACTCACATACTTGTATATTCAATGTACTGATGTCAGTTGGCCTGCATCGTATTATGATGCAAACATAGGTAATTAGGATTGGCATTCAGCGCATCGTTAATCCAGTGAGAAGTTCAGAGTCTATTGGTGAGCTTCTTTGCATTCCGGAGGACCCCTTTTGTTTACTTTCAGTATTAGATAGTTCATTAGGATGTCGTGGGCCTGTCCTGACACCCATCTCAATTGATTTAGAGGCTTCATAGATAGTCAATCAGATGTTAGTTCATTCGTTATCATTTTGTAATTGACTTATGTTCAGATTTGAGTTGCCATTTTGGCTAAGTTAAATGTTTATTTTCAAAACATTATGAGTTCAGTTTGAGACAGTTAAGTTGTTTAGCATTTGAATTTCCTTTCTTATTGCATATAGTCTTCCTCTAAGTAAGTAAGTCAGGCCAAGGGTTCGCTTGGGGCCAACAATGGTTCTTGACAGCCAGTCCCGCCTAAGGTGTAGGCTCGGGGAGTGACAACTTTGTTGGGGTATAGGACCTACTAACTAAGTGGATCCACTAGTCTATGCTAAAAAGCAATAAGGAATCATCTTAAAGGTATGACCCTTTCTACCACATTGGCCACATGGTTTATGGGGGTTGTTAGTTGTATGAACTCTCCCTATATCGGTGCTCAATACTACTCCCAAAAATATTTTTAGCTCACATGTTTTTAAAGAAAAGAATTTCCTCTTCCTCAACTTTGAAATTATTACTCAAAAGATTTTCTCTTACAAGAGATAGTGCTAAAAACTTCTCATGAAACTCTTTCGAAAACCAGTGTTTCCTCACTGCTTAAATGTAAAAACATTTACTCTTGGAAATACTTAGCTCCATATATCATTCTCAACTCTACTTTTTCTCAAACTCAAAAGCTCAAGTCTTAAAACAAGTCTAAAAATATTTGCAACAGACTTCTCAAAAGACTCGAAAGAACTCTCAAGACTTGACTCTTAGCTCTACCTTGAATTTGAATTATAAATTCAAGGTTATGATTCATGTTATGAATAATTTCTAGATGTTTAGAAGTAATATATAGTGATTAGAATCAGTAGGGAGAAAAGGTATACTTTAAAAGAACTTAAACATAGCAAACAACGAAAAAATTCTGAGGGAAAATGACCCGGGCACATTGCTAGCGTGGGGTGCCAGCCCTTAGACTTCTGGAACTATTTCTGGCGCAATGCTAGGGTGACACCCCAGCCACTCTGGCGCATCTAGGGCGCGCCGCCTCAACCCTATTCCAGACCTTTTCAACGAATTTTTCTACTCATTTTCTGATCCTAAATCATTTTTAATCAATTGATTTCCTCAAGTTTTCGTTAGATTCAATTACCCAATAAAATTATACAAATCTACTTGAAAACAACTCTTGAACTAACTACGATTATCTCAAGAACTCATCAAACCCATCCTAATTCAAGAACGAAAGTAACACTTCAAGAACACAAATCTTTCAACTTTGAGAATGAAATTGCATTAAAATAGCATGATTGACGTATGGGTGAATGAACCCAAAACTATGAGAATTCACAGACCTCTTAGGATTGAATCCTTGGCGAAAAGTCGAAAACAACCTTCGATTCGCAAGAAAACTTGAAGAACGCCTTGACTTTTCTCCTTTTCTCCTCTTGTTGAACTCTTCTCAAAACCCTAAGAATGTTTTGATTATGCAAACTGACCCAAATCATATTTGATTCCAAAATTAATACTAATTTCGAATTAATCTGATTGAGTAAAGAAAATACCAAAATGCCCCTCATATTTTCAGGTAACTTTCCTTAACTGGACTGCCTGACTTCAAAAGAGCATATCTCCCGCATACGAGTTTTAAATTTAGCAAACTAGGTGGCATTGGAAAGAGAAATCCAAGGCCTTTAATTTAATATCTTATGGGCCACCTAACTCATCCTGTACTAAAAGTTATAGTCATTTGAAGTTGACCCAAAACTCATAACTTAGCATAAAACTAGCAAAATTTCAGATTTTTGGCTCTTTTCAAATTTAGCGCTTTCTAAATCTAGATCGTTCTAAAATCGAGTGTTACATATGGGACATGTATTTTCTAGAATCACGTCATATCGGTACTATATAGTCTTTCCAAAGTAAAATATATTCATATAATTCTCATAGGTATGAAGACCATCTATCATAATTAAATCATGTGTGAGACTAAGTTCAAAAATCATATCCAAGTAACGTGAATTTAGGTTGAAATTCATATCATATTATTCATACTTAAAAATTATAAATATTTAAGGAACCATGAAAATCAAGTTAAATGAGTACGAGAAGTTTTTTAAAATCAAAATGAAACAATGAAAAGATGAATTAATGAAGAATATTAAGTTCATAAAAAACCATAGCTTTGTTTCTAATAATCTTGAAGAATTTTAGAAAATCAAGATACTTTAGGCATGAGAGTGAATGGATTCACTCATTGAAGCCTTACATACATGAGAGATTAAGATTTGAAACAAGAACTTGCTTGAAAGACTTGAAACCTTAACTTCTTTGTTGCTTATAGTAGTTTTTGAGTTTGAGGTAGTCAAGAGTGTAAGAACTGAGTCTTGAGTGTGAAGACTCTTCTAAGATATGTGTAATGTCGTGGCTTAGACTTAGAAAAAGTGGGAAAAGATAAAAAGAATCCCCAATTAAAAGCTACTGGAAACCTTCCAAGAGGCTATTTATTGTTTGTGGTTTTATCTATAGACCGTGATTCCCAACCATGGAAGTCAAAATGAAATTTTGAATTTCAGAACTTCATCCTACGGAGCCAAACTTTGGCCCATAGATGCTTCTACGACCCATAACTGGGTCCGTAGGAATTGGAACAAAAAATGATTTTCAGGACTTTTTTTCAAGAGTGAACAATACGGGTCGTCATTCAATCTACGACCCTTAGATGAGGTTCGTAGGTCACTAACTCAGAAAACTCTAATATGGTAGTCTATGGTAAAACAATCATAACTTTTTCCTCTTAATTCCTTATATTCTGAGATATATAATATTTAAAGTTGAACCTTATATGAACTAATGCAAAAAACTTAGTCAGTAGGAAGATTTTGAACTCGAGTAAGTACTAGAGCTCTCTTATGACCCTAAACCACTTTCAATAAACTTATTACACACAAGAATGAATCTTAATACATAAACCCAAGAGGGACATCACTCGGTTCAAGCTTCTATACTTACAACGAGAAATTCGAATTCTAAGAATAGAGTTGTGAGGTGTTACAAACCTCAATTTCCTTTTTCATGTCTTCACATAGAATACTAACTCTATTTTATTTTTCATGTATTCACAGGGCAACAATAACCACTAGTTTCATTATAGCGCACACTATATACCCCTATTTTCTTTTTTTATGCGTTCACAAGGTACTATAACCCTAGTTGCATTTTAGAGTACAATAACCCTCTTTTCTTTTTTGTCTTCATAGGGCATTATAACCCTGGTTCCATTCTAGCCTCTAGGGCACAATAATTCTATTTTTTTCATGTCTTCACAAAGACATAATATCTCTTATTTTTGTCTTTCCTAAATCTTTATAGGGTCCGGTATCCCCTAATTTCTATTTAGGGTATAAACTCCATATTTTTCTCCTTTATAAATCTGCGCAAGATACACCATTCCTTGGTTGTCATTCTCGGAAACATAATCCCCTATTTTTCTTCTTTAAGTCTTCACAAGGTACGATATCTCCTAATTCTCATTCAAATTCTTTTTAATTCCTTTTCATGCTCGAATAGGATACAACACACAATAGTAAAAAATAAGAATCATCACTTTCATGTCTAGATTTCTATAATTTTATTTTTTGTTATTTAAGTAGTTACTTATAGTTTTACAATAAATTACAAAATTAACGAGATACTGTAACACCTCGAAAACTAGCAAGCTAAACTATAGCTTGACGTGAGGATTAGAGTAGTAGATATAACTCCCTGTACTTTAAATGAAGGGTTTCAGGTTAGAACGTCAAGGTACGACCCCCCAAACACCAACAAAGGGTCCTTAAGGAGGACCCTAAATTCTTCCCCAAAATAGTGACCCAAGAAAGGGACCCACGCCCCATAGGGGGGTCCACGCCCCATGGGTGAGGGTTCGTGGGTTAAGGTCCCAAAATAGGCTGCAGACCACCACCCACGATTGACCAACATGCCTCTATGGTACACTCACGGCCCGTGGGCGTGGTCTCGTGGGTGAAGCAGTGAACTATTTTAACCGATTAAGTGAGGGATTAGTGGAACTTTCTAGAATTAATTAGGGGTTAAGTGGTGTCGTTTAAACCTAACTTAGACCACCTATATAAAGACTTTAGACCCTTAGTTAAGTGATTTCAAATCATTATTTCAAGACCCCCAAAACAAACCCAATTCCCTCTCAAAAATCCTCTCCCTAGAAAGAAGAAGAAGAGGGTCAAGCTAGGTCAACATTCCATTGTTTCAAGCTTGCTAGGCTTTATAATCAAGGTATGATGAATTATTCATTCATGGACTCCTTTCATCCATGAAGCCCCCATGTTTCCCCCAATTATGAAGATGAATCCCCAATTCTAATTAGGGTTCCTTTTTGTATTATGGGTATTGTTGTATGTTGATCCAATTGAGTGGATAATAGTTGTTTATGATTTGTTGTGACGTAATTACATATTTTTAGTATGATTATACATGTATTCTTGATTAACCTATGAGTTTAGGGTGAAATTGATATAGTTTGGTTTTATGCCACGAAAGACAAAATTGAGGGCTTAGATGTGATCTTCTAAGATTGATGAATTACTTTATGAATTGCTTGAGATTAGAGCACCTAGATATGAATTGCCTAAAATTAAAACTTGTAGACACGAATTTATTATATTAGGAGTTATATGATGAATCATGATCAGTAGTGTTGAGATTGAGTTTATATGATGATATATGATTAGAATTACTTAAGAATGAAGAATGTGGTTAGATTGTCTTGAGAATTAGGCATATATGATGACCATGTGAAGTAGTGCTTGAGAGTAAGGCTTGTAGTATGAATGTGATTTCTAGGGCCATGAGGGTAACTGTTAATATGAGTGAACTAGGAATGTTAAGGCTTTGAGAGTGAAGCTATTATGTATGTTGATTTGTATATGGTATTATTGTGGAAGGACTTTACTCACATGACTTATATTATGAGTATATGAGGTTATGCATGTAGTGAATTGATTACTTAAATTGTAATTATATCCATGTCTACTGTAGTCATTCTAGATGTGTTGATTTGATATGAGCTTTGACCCTTGAAAGGGCAATATGTGATAGTATGCATATTTTGTGAAGGTTATGTATATGCTTTAAGAACACTTTGAGAGCAAAGTGAATATGATTATGATCTAGTTGTTGTGTTGTTGAAAGGTTATTCTCACATACACACTTATGCATGACTATGAATGAAGTTCCCATGATTAGGATAATGTTGTTGTGATTTATTGAAAGGATATTCTTATGAACACATAATGAACACGATGAGAAAGGCTTTCTCACAATATGATGATTCTAATATTGAGAGGTTATTCTCACCTATTGAATCTATGAGCTATCTTATGAATTATGTTGGATTGAGTGTCAATACATTCATCCATAAATATGAATTTAGGTTAAGACTTAATATGAACTCCATAGGAATTATACTTAGCACCGAGTGGATATTGAATATGAGATGGAAGCTTATACGCTAGTTGAGTCCGGCTTCCCAATGATAGCTTTTACACTAGTTGAGTATGGCTTTCCAAATGGATTCCTTATACGCTAGTTGAGTTCGGGTTCCCAAAGTATGTATCTCATGAGATAGAGACCTTCTACCTTAGTTGAGTATGGGTTTCTTGCAGCAATCTCCTTATCCCATAAACTACGTGCCCTGGTAGGTTACTTAAATATTGGATCCACCTAAACTAAAAGTATAGTTCTACCTTATTCAAGTAGAGCAACCCTTTTCAATGTGGGTAACATCGGATTCCATGTTAAGCTCACATAGTCTATGTTGGTTAAGGCTTATTCCCATTATGACAAGAATATGAACAATAATATGTATTATTAACTATGGCTACTCAAGAAACTTTACTTAGTATGAGTGAGATTATGGGATCTTATTCATGCATTGCACAAGTATGCTTTGAGGGTAGTTATGATATGCTCCTTTTGTGTTATGATAATCTATGTAATGACTATGCTTATGACTTATGCTTATGATGTATGCCTAGTTTGGTTGTTGCTATAGTTGTTTTCCAATACATGTGTAACTTAAGGTGAATGTGCCCTTGTCTCTGAGAATGATGCTAAGGATACGATCAATGATGATAATTATGCATGAGGACCTAAAGTGACTTGCTTCGCATGGGTGGGATTATGGGATCTTATTCATGCATTGCACAAGCTTGCCTTGAGGTGGCTTATAAAGTGTTTCTCTTATGTTATGTTAAACTAGATGCAATGACTATGCCTATGACTATGTTCTTATCTCTTATGCTTGTAACATATGTCTTATGATGATGTCTCTTATGCTTATGACTTATGTTATTGTCTCTTATGATTATAGTATATGTCTTATGTTGACTAATGCCTCTTATATGCTCATGTTGATGATTTATGTTGGCCATCATATTTAGTACATTATTGTATTAACTAATGCCTACATTCTTATCAAAGATAGGGTTCAGTGATATTGACTTCCATCCTCGTGGCTAGGTTCATAGTAGATTAAGAAGAGAAGTTTTAGTGAGTCCTCATAGCATCGAGGACTTGATCACCCTTTCTTTATATTTATTTCTTTTGTGTTTTGATTTTGTATGGGTTGTGTCCCTAACTCTTTCCAAGTATTATATGGTTTGAGACAAGTGTAATAGACTTCTTCTTCGTTTTATAAGACTCGAATTATATTGAAAGTGTTTTAAATTTCTACACTTCTCTCTTATCTTATGCTGTGATTTGCTAAGTGACCTACATGGAGCCTTTCGGGGTTCTATGTGCCTTGTTACATCTAGGGGTACCCTTGGGTCGTGACAAAGTTGATAAATAGAGCACAAGGTTTAGAATGGTTCTAGGATGTCTCAAACCACGTCTAGTAATTGTTTATAAATGTGAAATGCGCCATATTTATGAATATGAGGCTATTGGATGTTTAGGAAACTTCACTTCTTCATTCTCTAAGTCATGCCATAGATTTTAACTCTATTAGGTCTTTCTCTTAATTTGTTCCTGATGGTTTTCAGGATATCACAACTACAAGGGATAACGTTAGAAAGAATAAGAAAGACAATGTGGATCAAGCGTCTGCTCCCCAAGCTCTAATTGACCCTATAAGGGAGAATGTGACTAATGCAGAGTTTAGGTTGGCTATTTAGATATTGGCTTAAGCCGTGACGGCTCAAGTCAATAGAGAGGTTGTAGCTCCGGGTATGGCTGCTTTAAGAGTGAGGGATTTGATGAGGATGAACCCTCTGGATTTTATGGCTCCGAGGGGGAAGAGGATCCTAAAGGGTTTATAGATGAGGTCTCTAATGTTTTGGACTTGGTGAGAGTGACTCTGGTAAAGAAGGCGGAGTTGGCTTCTTATCAACTCAAAAGGGTTGCTCAAATTTGGTTTAATCAATGGAAATAGGCTAGACCGATTGGTTCCATAGAGTGGGAAAGGTTCAAGAGTGCTTTTCTAGATAGGTTCTTCCCTTTAGAGATGAGAGAAGCTTTAGTGCTTGAGATCATTAACCTTAGACAAGGTGATATGAGTGTTAAGGAATATGCATTGAGGTTCACCCAATTGTCTAAGTATGCTCCAATTCTAGTGTTCGATCCTAGGTCGGGAATGAGTAAGTTTATGTCAGGTTTGTCCGACTTAGTAGTGAAAGAATGTCGTATGGACATGCTTGATCATGATATGAATATTTTTTGCCTTATGATTTATGCTCATCAAATTGAGAAAGAGAAACTTGAAGAAAGGTTGAGGGAGAAAAAGAGGTTTAGGATTGATGATGATAATTCCCTATGTGAAAGGTCCTCTGGACAAGGCCCTTCTAGGATATCCCCTAGATATAACATAGAAAGGGTGTCCAACCCTAAGTCCTAAGGAAAGAATAGAAGACCCCTATTTCCTACTTATGCTAGATGTGGTAAAAGACATTAGGGTAGATGTTTAGCCGATATGGAGGGCTGTTATGGTTGTGGTAGGAGTGGTCATAAAATGAGAGATTGTCCGACACTTACCGCTAGAGGAAGAGAGGGTAAGCAAGTCGCTCCTAGTGATTCGGGTATGGGTGCTCCAAAGAAAATTAGGTTCTATGCTCTCCAAGCTAGAGGTGAACAAAAGAGTCCTCTGAATGCTGCTCCCGGTATGTGTTTTATACTTATTTAAATTCTGGTGTTGCTTGTCTGTTGTGACTTTATAGACTTGGCATGATAGACTTTGATGTTGTCTTTGGTATAAATGGGTTGCATTATGGTTATGTGTATTTGATGGTAGAACCCGACTTAGTCATGATGAGTTTTGGGGTATGTTAATAGATTTGATGAATAGGGTGTTTAAGTAATGCCTATATGTGTTAAATGAGTAGACTCCTCTAAAAAGGGTAGAAGTGTAATCCACCATGGTTTATAATCATCTTCTGCGATGGATGTGAAAGCTTAGTGATGACTTGCTCTGACCTTAGATTTGAAATAATTGAGGCTCAGAAGAGTCTGTATAGGCTTACTTCCAAGGGGGAGATTGTGTGCTTAGATAGCAAGGTCATTGAGTGTTCTTGATGTTCATGATTTAGGTTGGCTTGAAATTCTCACCTTGAGAGCTGTAGTGAGTTTGGGAAGTTTAGTCCCGATTTTGTATGGAGTTGCTTAATGAGTGATACCGGTGTATCCAGTTTTTCCATGTCTTTAGGATATAGAAGGGTGTTGGAGATCCGACATTCATAAATTCATTAAGAAGAGTTGAGAGTTAATGACAATTTCTATAATTTAGAAATACCGATAGGGATCTTAGACCGACAAGTTAAGAAATAGAAGAATAAGGAAGTTGCTTCCATAAAAGTGTTAAGGAGTGGTCTTTAAGTAAGGGTTTTAGGTGAGGGTAATACTTGGGAGGCCAAGGACCGATAAGAAGTCCCGAAATCCTCATCCTTTTTCCTTGTATTCTTCCTTTAGCATTAAAATGATAAGCTCCTCATTATTTGTTCTTTATGTGAAGTCATGTGTGTTATATATGTTTCCATGATTTCCTTATGTTATGAATGTTCATGAAATCTTGTGTTTTGAAAGAAAATGAAGTTGCATGATTAATTATCCTCATGTTAAAGTGCATTGAGTAAGAATTCCCTGTAGGCTCCATGAGATGACTTGTTGAACAACCTTTAGTTGTGCTTTTTGAAAATATGTTACATAAGGGCTCCATGATATTGTGTTGAACATGCTTTTAGTTGGAGGAGGTATTTCCTCCTATGAACATGAGAAATGATGAATTTACATGCATAATGGGTTGTTATATGTAGTTCCTACTTCCTTGTGATGCATTGAATATGTTTGTGATAGAGTTGATGTTACCTCTTATGAATTTTGCATTATGTTGATGTTGTATGCATGATGGGCTGCTAGTCTTGAAGTTTTACTTCTATAAGGTGTCTAGATCGTCATTCGAAGATGAAGGTTCCCAAGGGGGAGATATTGTAACACCCCAGAAACTAGTAGGCTAAACTAGAGATTTACGTGACGGTTAGAGTCGTAGATATAACTCCCCGTACTTAAAATGAAGGGTTTCAGGTTAGAACATCAAGGTACGACCCCCCAAGGACCAACCAAAAGTCCTTGAGGAGGACCCTATATTCTGCCCCAAAATAGTGACCCACACCCCGTAAGGGGGTCCAGGCCCCGTAGGTGAGAGGTCGTGGGTCAGGGTCCCAAAAAAGGCTGCAGACCACCACCCACAATTGACCAGCATGCCCCGTGGGTCCACCCACGGCCGGTGGGCATGGTCTTGTGGCTGAGGCAGTGAACTGTTTTAAGCAATTAAGTGAGGAGTTAGTGGAACTTTCCAGAATTAATTAACGAGTTAAGCGGTGTCGTTTTAACCTTACTTAGACCACCTATATTAAGACTTTAGACCCTTAATTAAGTGATTCCAACTCATTATTTCAAGAGGGTCAAGCTAGGTCAACACTCCATTATTTCAAGCTTGCTAGGCTTTATAATCAAGGCATGATGGCTTATTCATTCATGGACTCCTTTCATCCATGAAGCCCCCATGTTTCCCCCAATTGTGAAGATGAATCCCCAATTCTAATTAGGGCTCCTTCCTATATTGTGGGTATTGTTGTATGTTGATCCAACTAATTGGATAATGGTTGTTTATGATTAGTTATGATGTAATTACATGTTTTTAGTATGATTATACATGTATTCTTGATTAACCTAAGATTTTAGGGTGAAATTGATATAGTTTGGCTTTATGCTATGAAAGAGGAAATTGAGGGCTTAGATGTGATCTTCTAAGATTGATGAATTACTTTATGAATTGATTGAGATTATAGCACCTAGATATGAATTGATTAAATTAGGGCTTATATGATGAATCATGATCAGTAGTGTTGAGATTGAGTTTATATGATGATACATGATTAGAATTACTTAGGAATGAAGCATGTGGTTAGATTGTCTTGAGAATTAGGCATATATGATAACTATGTGAAGTATTGCTTGAGAGTAAGGCTTGTAGTATGAATGTGATTTCTAGGGCCTTGAGGTTAAAAGCTAATATGAGTAAACTAGAAATGTTAAGGCTTTGAGAGTGAAGCTATTATGTATGTTGATATGTATATGGTATTATTGTGGAAGGACTTTACCCACATGACCTATATTATAAGTATATGAGGTTATGCATGTAGTGAATTGATTACTTGAATTGTGATTATATCCATGTATAATGTAGTCATTCTAGATGTGTTGATTTGAATGATATTATGCATGTTATGGAGGTTATGTATATGCTTTAAGAACACTTTGATAGTAAAGTGAATATGATTATGATCTAGTTGTTGTGTTGTTGAAAGGTTATTCTCACATACACACTTATGCATGACTGAATGAAGTGCCCATGATTAAGATAATGTTGTTGTAATTCATTGAAAGGCTATTCCCATGAACCATAATGAACATGATGTGAAAGACTTTCCCACAATATGATGATTCTAACATTTAAAGGCTATTCTCACCTATTGAATCTATGAGTTATCTTATGAATTATGTTGGATTGAGTGTCAATATATTCATCCATAAATATGAATTTAGGTCAAGACTTAATATGAACTCCGTGGGAATTATGCTTAGCATCGAGTGGATATTGAATATGAGATGGAAGCTTATACGCTAGTTGAGTCCGGCTTCCCAATGAAAACTTTTACACTAGTTGAGTATGGCTTTCCAAATGGGTTCTTTATATGCTAGTTGAGTCCGAATTCCCAAAGTATGTCTCATGAGATGGAGACCTTCTACCTTAGTTGAGTATGGGTTTCTAGTAACAATCTCATTATCCCATAAACTACGTGCCCCCGTAGGTTACTTAGCTATTGGATCCACCTAATCTAAGAGTACGGTTCTACCTTAGGCAAGTAGAGCAAACCTTTTCGGTGTGGATAACACCAGATTCCATGTTAAGCTCACATGGTTTATGTCGGTTAAGGCCTATTCCACTATGACAACAATATGAACAAGAATATGAATTATGAACTATGGCTACTCAAGAAGCTTTGCTTAGTATGGGTGAGATTATGGGATCTTATTCATGCATTGCACAAGTATGCTTTAAGGGTAGTTATGATATGTTCCTCTTGTGTTATGATGATCTATGTAATGAATATGCTTATGAGTTATGCTTATGATGTATGCCTAGTTTGGTTGTTGCTATAGTTGTTTTCCAATACATATGTGACTTAAGGTGAATGTTCCCTTGTCTATGAGAAATAAGCTAAGGATGAGATCAAGGACGATAATTATGCATGAGGACCTAAAGTGACTTGCTTAGCATGGGTGGGATTATGGGATCTTATCCATGTATTGCACAAGCTTGCCTTGTGGTGGCTTATGAAGTGTTTCTCTTATGTTATGTTAACCTAGATGCATTGACTATACCTATGGATATGTTGTTATCTCTTATGCTTATAGCCTATGTCTTATGATGATGTCTCTTATGCTTATGACTTATGTTATTGTCTCTTATGATTATAGTTTATGTCTTATGTTGACTAATGCCTCTTATGTGCTCATGTTGATGATTTATGCTAGCTATCATATTTAGTACATTATTGTACTAACACATATTTTTGCCTACATTCTTATCAAATGTAGGGTTCGGCGATATTGACTTCCATCCTCGTGGCTAGGTTCATAGTAGATCAAGAAGAGAAGTTTTGGTGAGTCCTCATAGCATCGAGGACTTGATCACCCTTTCATTTTATGTCTTCCTTTATGTTTAGATTTTGTATGGGCTGTGTCCCTAACTCTTTCCAAGTATTAGATGGTTTGAGACAAGTGTAATAGACTTTCGCTTCGTTTTATAAGGCTTCGATTGTATTGAAAGTGTCTTAAATTTTCGCACTTTTCTAATATCATATGTTGTGATATGCTAATTGGCTTACATGGAGCCTTTCGGGATTCTATGTGTCTTGTTACACCTAGGGGTACCCCTGGGTCGTGATAGATACTAATCATTGACGAATTTCATATACACTCTCAACGGTGTTGAGAAGTTCAACACAAGCAACCATGGATCGTGGAGCTCGAGGATACAATATTATTTTTTCGATATGAAATTGTGAGATATTATTTATGGCTCAGACTTTACACCACCAACAAATATTGAAGTAGCAAAAAGTTAAAAGCTTAAAGCAGAAAATATCATGTATGCAATAAATTAAGAATGTCAAAACACCCAAAAAAGTTGGGGACATGTTTATGACAATTTTTACAAAGAAAAATAATGAAAAAGAAACTTGAAATTTCAAAACCTCTTATGCAATTGAAGAATGCAATCAATGGGATGAGCTTGTCACCTCTTACTCTATAACATAAAAAAAGAGCTTGCACTTGTACTTGTAAATGGGAAATTGATCAATTATAAACATAGTGGATCATTGATTAAAGATGCACCAATCACATGATCGATAACGATAAAAAAAATTATCAACATAAGCGAATATAAATGTGGTCGAGTAGTGATATTTGCAAATAATTTTAAAATGCCAATAATTCACATTGACAAGACGGTGTCATGACTTTGTGCCTCATCACAACTCTCATAAGTGAAACTTTAAAATGTCTAGATTGTCATAGGTATGAAAAAAATTTATTATTAGTGTCACAACTAACATATTCTAGAAATTGTTTGTTGTTTGGGCCAAATAACATAAAAGTATATCGAAATTTGATAGTAACAAACGCACCAATTATGAAAGGAAGAAGATTAGAATCAATCTATGTCATGTTTATCACAAAACAATATATTAATTGTATAAGAGTATCTCTTTTTAAATGAAATCAATTAATAACACACAATATGTTTTATAAAATTAATTTGTTGTTTATCCTCTCTTTTAATATCAATTATCAATGAACAAAATTAAATTCATTAAAGTAATTAAATTGAATTGGCAAAAAAATATTTAAAAAATTCTTTAAGTAAAGTAAAGTAACTTTCAACAATGCTCAAAGAGGAAGACGACAATTAAAAAAGTTTTTGTTTCTTCTTTCTTGTTCTTTAGAATATTTAGCATCCATTTCTTTACGATAAATCACTATGTTTATAAATATACAAGAATATTTAACTAATATGCAAATGTCAAGTGACAGCTTCACCATGATTTTGGGTATCATAAAAATAATTTTTTTCAACGAATATACATATTTTAATGAAATAAAAATAGATTTAAATTCATATTTACTCCATTGAAATATAATAGTCTATTGTTAAATGAATTGACATCCTTGAATGTTTTCATTTACATCCTTTTAGAGTTGTTTCTTAAGAATCACAATGTCCAATAAAAAGGTAAAAAGACCCCAAATGGAGAAATCAATTGGCGTAGCTACCTCACAAGTAATATATATTTATTTATTATAGTATATGATTTCTAGTAAATATTTTTTGGCCAGGTGCAAGGATAGCCTTTGGATCAAACTGTCTCTTTCTGTCAACAAATCTTTCCCATTGATCCCCAAAGTGCCTCTTCCATTCAACTGTGGACTCATAATGAGGAAAATACAATTTAAAATCAAATCCGTTCTTGATACAAGTTTGTACAACTTCTTGATTCTGTGCCACCATCTGCTTTATTTCTGACTCTTTTGGATGTGTGTGAGTAAACCTTAGCAAAGCCACTAAGTAGAAGATTTCATCTTGGGGTAACACCACTGACGATCGATTATCCCACCTAATTTCAAGAAGAAAAAGAAAAATATATTATTGAAACAATAAAATACCTAATGAAACATTTTAAGCGGCCAAAACTTTAAATGAGAAAATACTAATCTACGTACGTTACTATTATTACAGAGTAATATTATCTATGGAACCAAAGTAACCAAAAAAAAAAGTGGGAAACATGCCTGCCACCACAACATTTGACTAATGGGATGTTTGGATTTACTTTTTAAAAAACTAGCTTATAAGCTAAAAACTAGACGTCATAAATCGATCATGGCCAATAGATTTAATAATAAGCACATAAGTAATCAAATTTTGGGATCAATTAAAAGTTGACTTTTTTGAAACAATCATTTCAATAATATTGTATAGCAAACACAGGAACATAAAATGTAGATAAGAATATACTTACTTGCTACGCAGGAGAGGATAGGTCAATATAGGGCCATTAACACCACTTTTTAAAATGTTTTGGAGCACAATCCGATTGAATGCATCAATATCTTTCTTGGAAATGAACATGTTAAGCCATGGATGAGGTGTAGCCCATATACCACTACCTCTAGCCGCTTCTTCTACGTGATCAACTCGTAACAAAAAATTCATGTAAGCTAAGTTGGTCTCAAACCTTAAGTGCTCCAAATATTTCAATTTGCCTAGCAATTTCTCAACCATCTAACATTAAAAAAATAAAATAAAAAATCGTTAATATCACATAGCAATGGTAAAAAGAGGGAGGGATAAAATGAACAAGTTTTGAAATAGACAGATTTACCATATTTAGAGTGGAGGGATCGTCATGGTTGCTATAATGCAAGACCAATTCAAGATAATAAAGAACCGGACCAATTTTTTTGGGTAAAAGGGTCGGGTCAAATGACTGATTCGAATTCAATGGCACTGACGGCCATCCAGTTACCGGGTCATCACTATTCACGAATACAAACCCTTCCACATAATTAAATGTTTCCTGACTCGTTATCAGTAACTCAGCATCATGAGTGAAATCGTCAAATTCATTGTATACCACTCTTATCCACCTCACCTAATACACAAAAATAAATTCATAATTAATTATAATAATTATTGAAAAATAATAATTAAAAAAATGACACTAACCATATCTGGGGCGGGTTGAAGCAAAACCCGAGCTCTAGTGATGATACCAAACTGACCAAGTCCACCAAGAACAGAGAAGAAGAGTTGAGAATTTTGAGAATTTGAGCAGACAATTTTTTCTCCGTTACCGGTAACAACTTCCAATTCCGTTACAGATGACGTTTGGGGTCCAAAACGGAAAGCTTGACCACTAACACCGGCATTAGACAGAGTACCACCGACGGTTAAATGAAGATAATCCGTCCACGATTTAGGAGCCAAGCCGTATTCTGAAACGCAGTGTTTCAATACATCACCCCATAATGCTCCGCCACCTACATCGACGTACATGTAGTTGACGTTGACGTCGATTTTTTTATTATCGGCCATTGATTTCATGTCGATTACGAGTCCAAGATGGGCCATAGCTTGGCCGTTAACTGAATGACCGTTACCCCTTGCCGCTACCGTTAATGTTGGTGACTGTAATGCATGCCTTATCACCTGCCCAACATCATCCGCTCCCGCTGGACTTATAACGGCTAACGGCTTCTCTGAATATAAGCCGCCGAAATCTGTACTGCCTAAGCTTATTGCCGTAACTCCATAATCAATGCTTCCTTTAATGTCCAAGTCTTTCAAAATGCCATCCACACTTTTTTTAGTGTCATTCTCTGCTACTAATATCTTCCTTGCTGAATTCAGGCTCTGAAAATAAAAATTGTTTTTTTTCTTTTTATATATTTAGGATTATCAAACAACTCAAAAATTGTTATTTCAGCTGAAATTGAGTTACAAACAACTCAAAATCCAACCCATCAAATTATTACCAAGTTAAAATTGGTTTATTTGTCATTTTATAAATTTATAATACCTAAAAAGCCTTTTTTTTAAAAAAAATAAAATATGTTGACTGATCAATTGGGGATAAAATTCAAATTCAAAATCCTAATTCTGTTTTCTAACACAAAAATACTGCATAAAATTATACCATACTCTTATATTTGAAGTGTAATATTTTATAAATTATATCGAGTTTTATATTTTTAAAGACATGTTAAACTTTTATTATATAATTTTGAATATATATGATAGGATATTATTTTATCCTCGTATCATAATATTTAAATTAATTGCGATCATAATAAGATTTAAAGAGTCAATATAAATTTAAATTATTGCAAATTAAGTTTTACGTCGTTGACGACCTTAAAACTTTATTATTTTAAATAATGTCAATGGGAGAATAAGTATTATTTTATCATATCAAAACGTCTAACGCAATAACAACTTATTTTCAAGATGGAGTTATATATTAAGTCAATCATATTTGAATAAAAGATAGCAAAATGAAAAATTTGCCATAGATGAAAAGAATTAAATAGGGTACATATGGAAAAAATTAATTGAGGTGAGCATATCTTTGAAACAATATTATGTTTTGTGAAGACAAAAAGGATTAAATTGACAAGTTATATATATTATTTTTTGCATATAAAATAAAGAAGATATATAAGTAATACGTACATGAAAAGAATGTTTAACAACTTCAGCTGAAACCAATGAGGAAGAAGCTAGAAGTGCTATGGTGCAAACAAGCAAGAAAATTTGATGTCCCATTGTAAGCAGAGGCTACAACTTGAAGAATGTGAAGAAATAAAAAGTGAGAAAGCATCCCTTTATATAAGCTAGCATTTGGTTATATATATATATATATATATATAAAATTTATTATTAAATATTTGTTTGATCATCCAAAGATTTAGATTAGTTTATTTGGAAAATAAATCTTCGAATATTTAATGCTTACCATAAATAAAAGATATTATATTAGACTTTAAAAATTTAATATTAATATTTTCAAGTCTTTAAAAACTAGTTCCAAGTACACGCGGGGGGACAAAACTAGCTCCATGTACAAGTGGGGGTTAAAATGTTAATTTTTTTCCAAGCTAAAATATATATCTAAACATAATTTTAAAATCACGAATTTTAATTTCAAACTTGTGTTCCTGCACACTTAAGCGACGGGCCGGGCGGTAATATTTTTCTAATTAAAAATATAATATGTACACTCTTTTAGTGTGAAATTGGTTAGCAAACTTTACTTCATCTTTTCCTCTCTATATAGTCTTGATTTATTTATTTATTTGCCAAACCTTTTTACGATTGCGTGTGAAGGACTTTGTTTAATTAGCTAGCAATGACACAGGAACTTGATCAATGAAACTAGAATATGCATTTAAATGATGCCACGTGGAATTGTTACCACTAAAATCTAACTTTAATCAAGAAACAATTATACATTTTGGACTTAATTTTTTTTTTCCTTTTTCTTTGATTTCCCTTCATCTCTAAATTCTAATGTTTCTTAACTTATTATATAGTGATTAATGTTGGCTCACAAAGTGTCTCCATAGCATTGGACAAGGCCAATTCTTGATGGTTGACAATTAGGAACTAAATATATTTAATGTTGTAAATTACTATTTGATTTATTAATTAGAAGAAAAAAAAAACTTAATCTATACATAAAGTGGTTAATCGGCCGACGCATCTTTGATTAGCTCACACAATGATTTCTTATTACCATTCTTTTGTTGATATTTGTATAGAAAATAGTGCAAAATGTTAAAATAAAAGATGATCATTGATCACAATCAGTAACTTAGGTCTAAGTCTAATGTTGGGAAAACAAATAGGTGAAATTAAATAAATTCTTTATGGGAAAAGCAAACTACTTTGACATTGTGTGTTGCAGCTAATAGTAACGTCTAACTCTCAAGTTATAAACATCCTTTTTGTACAAACAAGATGTGTGATATTTCAAGTAACAATATATTATTTAATCACACTTATCATACTTATATTCGATAAGTGAGAAAATTCATAATGAAAAGTTGAATAACAAAAAAAAAAAAAATCATATCTTGAACGACTATATTGCCCCTTCTCTTAAACATTATAATCCTACAATAATTTTTCACACAAAATATTAGGGCGTACAAAATCGAATTAAAAATCAAATCAAACAGCAAATCGAGAAAAAAAAAACTTGACGAGCTAGTAGTTTGGTTTGATATTGAAAAAAAAAATCTGACTATATTTGGGTTGGTTTGATTTTAACTTAAAAAAACCAACCCGAGATTAGATAGATAATTTTAAAATTTTATTTTATACATCAAAATATTTCTTATACTTTTCATAGTTTTAATCTTTTAATATAGGGAAAAGGTTCAAAATTGTCCATAATCTATTGGAAATGGTTCAAAAATGCTCTCTTTTCATCTATTAGTTTAAAAATACCCTTAACATTTTCTTTAGGTTCAAAAATACCTATTAATTAACAGAAATAGGACATGAAATTTAACTAAACAAATGACAAATTTATATTGGTCCACATCATTATTTACCCAATTAAAAGAAGTGAATCAAATACCCAAACCCAACATTGATCTTCCAAAGGAATCTTCAAAAATCTCTTTTTACAGGAAATAGGAATGCCCTTCAATCTGCTATGTAAGGTTTTAAACTGATGTTTAATTGAAAAGCATTTCATCCTTACATGATGGTGTATTTTTTGCCTGTACTATTATGCATTTTAGCTTCTATTTATTGGGTTATAGCTGTGATTTTTTGGATTTAAATTCTGCATTTTAATTAGCTGTTGTTTTTTGAATTTCAAGCATTCATTTTACTTGTTTGTTTGCTGGGTTGAAAGTTTTTATTTTGAGCCTTAAGATTTACGTTTTATCGGTGTTGCCGAGTTAAAATGCTGCAGTTTGGCTGTTATTTTTTTGATTGAAAGCTATTAAACATCTACCATTTATGAAGAAAAAAACAGAGGAAGAAAGAACAGAGAAAAGGCTTCAATCATCAGTGAAATGGGTCTGGGTATTGGATTGGGTCGGATCTTTTAATTGGGTAAAAAAATTTATGTGGACCAAATAAAATGGTCACTTATTAAGTTAAATTCCATGTCATATTTTTGTTAAGTAATGGGCATTTTTGAATCTAGAGAAAATGTTAAGGGCATTTTTAAACCAATAGGTGAAAGAAAAGACATTTTAAAACTATTTCTAATAGGTTAAGGGCATTTTTGAGTCTTTTCCCTATAATATATTATTTCAAGTTTGAAATTTAGAATTCTGATGTTCCAATAAAGATTATAATCCATAGTTATAATAAAGCTTAAATCAAAATCAAATTAATATTACTGCAAAAAGAAAATCAATTCAACACTAAGATTGACAATAATATTGAATGTTTGTTCTTTAGTTTTACATTAGTTTAGACAAATAAAATACATAATCTAATTTTAATTTCCTTTAATATTTAGTCATGTAACTAATACTTATTAAACTTATTTTAGCATGATTTAGTACTTTTAAATTATGATCATTTTCATTATGACTTATTAATTTGCAATATTTATTTTACGCAATTTTATTATTATTTTCTTGTTGGACATTTTAGTGTCATTAATCATATCATATCTTGTGTTATTTTCTTAAGAAACACTTTAGATAGTTGTATTTTGGTAGGACTAAAGAAATATTTGAAGTACAAGCAAATTATACGTTTGTATGAATACTTTAATGGGAAAAACCGAAAAAATCTGAAAATCCAAAAAACCCGAAAAATCTGAAAATTTATTGGTTTGGTTTGGTTTATAAATTAAAATCCGGCACAAATATTTTGGTTTGATATTTGAAAAATTCAAACCAACCCGGCCATGTACACCCCTACTTGAAGTCGGTTTGTTCTTCTTTGCACCTTATTTAATTTCTATATCCTTGATTTATGTGTTGATTGTCATTTTTTCATATTGATTTTTTTTTTTCTACAACATATAATAGCACTACAATATAGTTATTGAAAGAGTATTATATTTAGGACCAGGTTATTCTCTCCATATATTTTTTACTTTCTTTTATATTAGTTCTCTCACACTTAGATCAACTAATTAAATCATATTAAAATAGTATACCTCTTTTAATATTTCTGTTCTATTTTTTTTTTTATTTGCCAAATTCTTCTTCTTTTTCCAACTCCAACCACGCAGATACTAGCTCCCTAAGTGATAAGGGGAGGGGAGATTGACATGCATAGACCGCTACCCTCTATATTACTAAGCAATCAATACATCCGAGGGTGACATTGACCTAAACCCTGAGGTAACAAACAACTAATTGACACAAGATATGCAAGCACATTGGGAGAGGAGGAGGGCAACCTTGAAGCTGGAATCATGAGCCTCCAGTAGCATCTCTAGTTTGTTTTTGATAATTTTCGCATAATGCCCAACTATTTTAATCCAAATATTTTCATATTAGTTTGTTAAAAAAATATGATATTCTTCTTAGATATGAAAATATTTAACTATAAACTTCCCATTTCATATTTAAGAAGAAGTGCATATGATTCAAATTATACCGCATAAATTGACGCAATACACGTTCCCCAGGAAGAGGGTGGTACGGAGTTATTTATGAAAGTACTAGATTAGCCGGTGGGTGTTGATTCTTCAGACTAAGATTTGATCAATAATGAGATAAATAATTATGAAGACATTAAAAAAGGGCAACACGAATAAAGAACAAAGAAAAAAAAAAAAAAAAAAAGAGAGAATATTTTAGAACATACCCTAAGTCAACTAGAAGAAATCAAAACTTAAGCCAATGTGGTTGCAATAGCCCTAATTCAGTGCACGTTGAAGGTGGACTTTTATTTTTAAATTTAATCTTAGAGGATTGTCCATATTTGCTTCAACTAAGGTTTTGACTTTTAATTTTTTAAAAAATACTATTTAATTTATAATGTCAAACACCATAAAAACTCCTGAGTCATGTAGCTCTGGTTGCTTGCAGGCTTTGTGGAAATAAAGAAACAAGAAATAAGATTTTCCAAATCTTTTTTTGTTAGAAAAGTACACATAAATTGATCTATATATTGACCTTTTAATAATTTTATTTGACAAAAGAAGATTGACTTTCGAATACATGAGTTGTGCATATATACCTTCTTTTTTTTTTTTTTATCGGTTAGGGACAAGAATGAGGTACCGTTCTCTTTTAAAGTCAAAACATATGACTCACCCTTTAAAAAATAATTTCATATGTAGAAGGCCTCTAAATTGTGGTGGGATGTGGTTGACACTCAACTAGTACTAGTTGTTGACAGAATCATGTTCTGATTGTAACATGTTTAATGATAAATTTAGCATAATAATAAATAATATTTAAATTTCTAATTTATATAATTTGAAAAATTGACATGAATACGTTTTAAAATTAATTTACTGATCAATTATAAGCCTCTAAAGACTATAATCTGAATTCATAGTCTATGAGACATTCTTCGAGAATAATAAAAATACCAAGAAAATGACGTAACCGGAAAAATAGAACTACCATCGAGAAGAATCAATAAAGCTCACCAGCCAGATCGACTCTAACCACGAACCTTGTCCTTAGTGACCTCAACACTTGCTACACAATCTAGCATACCTAAAAGGGATAGTTGTTGGATTATGAAGGTGAATAGAACGTCATGCGGAAACTTATAATTTGCAAATCATGATATAATTGATAAATTAGACGACAAATAAAAACATATTAAAGATATATTATTAGTATGGTTTAATCAAACGACCTAATAAAAAAACATAAATATGTTTAAAAGAAAATCTCCCTTTAAACAAGACTCTAAATGAATACATTGTGGAATTTATTGTGTTATGCTTTGAGAATAGGGATCTTCAATTTATAGAACTCCAGACGTTTCCTCTAAGGAAACAATAAACCAAATATGGAAGAAAATTAAATTTTTCTTTCAGAAAAAATTCAAGCATTTATAGTAATACTTTGACTTTTCTTTAAGAATAAAAAAAAATTTCAAACAAGGAAAGAAAATCAGGGCAAAACCCTAACAAATCTCCCCTTTTGGCTGGATTTTCTTGACAAAACTTGATCTGTCTTCTTCACATGCATGATATCTTCGTTCTTCACATAGTCTTCATCACTACTGCTTGCCATGATTAAAAAAAAAGTTTAGAATATATGGACTAAAAATGGTTTTAAAAATATTTTATTTTTATTTTCAAAGATGCATCAACAGGAATGTTGAAAATATGGTTTTAATCTTTTCTCCACATGTAGTTGGACAAAAATCTTCTTTATCATCAAATTAGTTACAAATTGATTTGAAACCACTTGAGCTTGTCTTCAACCTCATTCAAGCATTAGATCATTGAACCATCGGATCTTTGAACCATGTGCTCTGATACCACTTGTTAGGTTATGAAGGTGAATAGGGCGTCATTTGGAAGCTTATAATTTGCAAATCATGATATGACTGATAAATTAGACGACAAATAAAAACATACTAAACATATATATTATTAAGATGGTTTGATCAAATGACCTACATATTGAAATTTAATATTAAAAAAAACATAAATATGTTTAGGAGAAAATCTCCCTTTAAACAAGACTCTCTAAATGACTACATTGTAGATTCTATTGTGTTATGCTATGAGAATATGGATCTTCAATTTATAGATCTCCAAACTTTTCCTCTAAGGAAAGAATAAACCAAATATGGAAGAAAATTATATTTTCCTTTCAGAAAAAATTCAAGCATTTATGGTAATACTTTGATTTTTCTTTAAGAAAAAAAAAAACTTCAAACAAGAAAAGAAAATCTCGGCAAAACCCTAATAAATGTTATGGAACGGAAGAAACTAGAAAGAAAAATTAAAGAGAGAATGAATGATAACTCTTTGTATTGATTCTTGCATTGATTCGAATAAAAGAGTACATCACAATATATAAGGAGAATAAAATATAATATTTTCCTTCTAGACACTAAACTAAAAGAAAACTAAATATTTTGCAATTAATGTAAACCCTAGACTTGAAAGAAAATTAAATACTATAAAATATTTTTAGACTAAAAAAAAGTAAAACAATTCTACCAAATTTCAACATTCCCCCTCAAACTCAAGTTGGTGTATCTAACTTGAGTTTGAACACTTCATTATTCTTGAAAAATATCTTCTACTTACTTTTGTTGTGGCAATTAATAGAATTCATCTTCACATTGTTCTTCTACTAATAGTGCTTGTGATTTATCTTGAGTGTCTTTGAACTTGCACACTTTTGTAACATGACCTGTTTGTTTGCAACTTCCACATAATGGTTCAGATTTCCACCAACAGAATTTTTCCAAGTGTGTTTTCTTTTTGCAATATTT
Source organism: Solanum bulbocastanum (assembly GCA_037074985.1). Classification (NCBI taxonomy): domain Eukaryota; kingdom Viridiplantae; phylum Streptophyta; class Magnoliopsida; order Solanales; family Solanaceae; genus Solanum; species Solanum bulbocastanum. The sequence continues at coordinate 34,199,132 of CM073604.1, forward strand.
GCAAGGAGGATAATCAACTTTTCTTATTTGATAGTTTGCATAAAAGATATCTTCCACAACTTTATCTTGTCTGAAAGATCTTTTTTGTTCTTGTGCTTGAAAAGCACTTGTCAATTCTACAAGAGAGATGATAGAGAGATCTTTAGACTCAAATCTCTTGAGAATAGTCATAAGTATTTTTTCAACTATTCTATTATCTTTAAAATCCTCATCAAGCAACCTGGTTCTGTTGATAATCAAAGAAATTATGTCAGAATAATTAGTGATAGTCTCATCATCCTACGAGATTCAAAATCTCTTTTCATATTGAGAATTTGATTTTGTCTGCCTCGTTCACTTCCTCAGTACTCCTTCTCAAGTTTTTCTCAAACTTCTTTTGCTGTCTCACATGCAATGATTTTAGAAAAGATTGAATCTGCAACTGAATTTTGAATTACAATTTTGGCTTTGTATTTTTTGATTTTCTCTTCTGAGTGAAGTTTAATTTCAGCATCAGAAGATTTTTCAGTGAGTTGTTGTATAGGTTTGTCTCCTATTATACAAATCATAAGCCTCAAGATAAGACTTCATCTTAACTGCCCAAATTTAATAATTTTCACAATTGAAGGTTTGTGGGGCATTGAAAGAAAGAGTATTGCTTGTCATATTTTGAAAATAAGATTTAAAATAGTATAGATTAAAAATTGGTTAAAAGTAGCTCTGCGTTAAAAATAAAAGCACGGGTTAAAATTGACCATGCGTTAAAAATAAAAGCATGGGTTAAAATTGGGTTGAAAATATGTATGAATTAAAATTGGTTGAAAGTTCTTTATTCAATGAAGTCACAAATTCATTAAGATCAATGGAAGACTCTGATACCACTATTATGGAACGGAAGAAACTAGAAAGAAAAATTAAAAAGAGAATGAATGATAACTCTTTGTATTGATTCTTGCATTGATTCGAATAGAAGAGTACAACACTATTTATAGGGAGAATAAAATATATTATTTTTCTTCTAGACACTAAACTAAAAGAAAACTAAATATTTTACATTTAATGTAAACCCTAGACTTGAAAGGAAATTAAATATTATAGAATATATTTAGATTAAAAAAAATAAAAAGATTCTACCAAATTTCAACACAAGTAAGGTTGTTAAGTGGGCTGAGCCAGGTCAGATCAGTCTACTAAAAAAAAATTAATTGGTCTGTGGTATCGGGTTAGGCTGAGTCATGTTAAGAAGTCTCATATCGGTAAAGGGATGGGGATTTGGTCTCCTTATATATGGACTTGGACAAACTTTCCTGAATGAGCTAGCTTTTAAGCTTGAGTTGGGCTCAGGTGTCATATTTTTACATGGTACCAGAGTCAGGCCCATCCCAATTTGTTGGTCACCGATGATGGGCCCCTATTTAGAAGTGTTCACGCTACAGTTAAGGTCTGGACGTGCGGGGGAGTGTTAAAAAGTCTCACATCGGTAGAGGGATGAGAATTTGGCCTCGTTGTATGGACTTGAACAAACCTTTCCTCATGAGCTAGTTGTTTTTGAAAAAATGGCACAACCCCTTTTATTTTTTTAAACAAAAAAAGGTTTATAAAAATTAAATTTCGCAATTAATAGCCCACGTATTGAGAAGTTCTTTTTTAATTAAATTAAATAATTTTTAGGAGATGACAACATGGCGTCCTTTTTTATTGGAAAATGGTTTTTTCTCCCCATTTTTCTCTTCTTTCCCATACACACGATTTCTTTTTAATGTATTTTATTGATTATGTAAATATTTATTCAATACTTCTTCTTCATTACTTTAAACAAATAGATGACTTACGTTTTGTTTATTAGCTTTACATATTGAGTTCTATAAAAATATTCATTCATAGTGTCTTGTTTTTATTGTTTCACTTTTAAATTTTTTATTCTAATTTTGTTGATTTTCCCCTCATAACTCTAAATTTTAGCCATGCAAGTTCTTTTCGTTATCCGAATCAACTTGTATAATTACTGTTGAGCATTATAAATTTCATGTGCAATCCTGATTTACACACTGAAAAAAGAATCTTAAATGTATACAAATTCTGAGTGAATGAATACATGAATATGTATACATGAAATCAATGTATTCATGATTAAAAAAAAAAAAACTTTCAATGCAGTGTATACATATAAGTGAATGAATAGATAAAGTGTTCGATTTTTGAATATATATACACTGCATAAGATAACATAGATATAAATGTATACTAATACTAAGTGAATGAATGCGCCATTCTTCTATTTTATTAAGTAATGAACAAAAAAATATATGAAAATACATAATTCCCGTTTTTATGTTTGCTGCAGATCCTCGTTGATATTTTTATATAGGATACATGAATGCTTTTGGATTGGTGCAATTCTTGGAAACTGAATTGTTAATATCAATCTGGAGTTAAAATTATGAATTAAATAACTAACCCACATTTCTGTTATTTTTGTATTGTTTAGTGGTGGTTGGTTACACGAGGAAACAAAACTCTATTAAAATGTTATTTATTAATTTGGGTCATTTTGTGCCTATTTTTTATTTGTCTATTAAATGTTAATTAATATTGAACCATTTATTGCTAATTATATATACAAATTGTATATATGTGTCATTTCCTTTTTTGAGGTTTAGTTAAACCCATGTGTCGTATCTTTACAGGTCACCCATAATTGGGTCAGTTCGGTCTGGGCTAAACAGTGTAGTATATTTGTCCAGCCAACTCCCCAGCCCGGCTGGCCAATATATATCAAATACACCCCACAATAAACTAACTATTTATAATAGAATACTTATAATATATATACATATATATTGAATTTCTTAGTTATTTAAAAATTACGTAAAAATACTATATAAATTAGAATAATTAACAATTTAAAATATTAAAATTTTTTGTATTTTTGGAATCTTTTTATATTTTTTTAAAACACGTAAAAATGCTATAAATCACAATAATTAGAAACTTAAAATATTTAAAAGACATAAGAATTTTTTATTGATTCTCAAAATTCTATTAGTGTCACATAAATTGAGACAGAGGAAGTAACATATATTATTTGAAATAACATAAAATGTACTATAAGGCACAATAATTTACAACTACAAATTTTTAAAAACATATTAAAATTTTAAATGGTTCTCGAAATTCTATCAATGTCATATAAATTGAGACAAAGAAAGGAACATATATTATTTTTATATGTTCCTCGAAAAACATATGTTTTAACAGACGGATACTTCTTGTATCAGAATTAATGTATTCGGATGTATCCAGAAAGTACAAATTTTAAGAAATTATTGTAATTACAAAAAGAGTAGGGATATGATGTAATTTGTTGCTTACACTATGTGATTCTTAAAATTTTTACTTAAATAAATTAGCAACTTAGCTCATTCACTACCAATTAAATTAGTTATTTAAAATTACCCCATTAATTATATAATTGTAGTTAAACAAATAGTCCAAAATTCTTATTTCAAATTTACAGAAAGATTCTTTTATGAAAGAAATAGGTCTAGTGTTCAAAACAACCTTACAAGTAGTTTGCATGAGACATCCATTTGATTCGAATGTGGGGTTCTTTACTTGCATTTCTTTCGAGTTGGGTCGAAACCCAACATTTTCGAGTAAGTCTTGGATGTTTTTGAGAAAAGGAAGCTGACACGTGGAGAAATGAAAGCTAAAATACAGGGCAATGGAAGCTATCAAGCTAATATAGAGACTACAGAGCTGATATATATTAGATATGTATATAATATACATGGATATACAACTATCAGTTTTAGCAGCCCAAAAGGTCTAGAATAATGTTGGATCTGGAGTGCATCAACAATATGGATTTAATTCCAATCCACCCGTACAAAAAAAAAAATGAATTTGGGCCTTAAAAATCAAGTTTCGGACAGATCCAAAAGGAAAAAATGGCATGACAACCTATAGATTTAAGAGAAAATCACATCATGTGTATATTTAAGACCTTATATTACTAGTTATAAATATACTCTTAAATAATTATTAAAAATAAAAGTTTAATTACAAGTTCTAACATATTTTGTATTAAATTTTTTATAAAAAAATATGATAATTAAGGAGCAAAAATAGGGATGCTTCTCTCTCTCTCTTTAAATAACTGATATTAATATAATTATTTAACTACATTTTAAGAAATTGGGGATAAATATCTTCCAATATTTTCAAAAAAGAAAGGATTCCCCCAAATCTCTCTCTTCTTTCTTTTCCAAAAGATCTCATCCGCATTCGATGTAACTTGGACATGTTGGAGTGTATTTGTATATCTATTTTTTTACTCTATTTTTGTGATTGTATCTTGAAATGGATTTTTGATTAATTTTTTTTCTTAATCTTAGTTTGATTTGAAGTCATATTTTTTTTTTTAGGGAAAGAATTTGTGGTAAAATATGACTTTTACTATTAGAGAACTAAGTACTTTGCTTTCTAGTTACTATACAGAATGAACGAAACGAATCTAGTTGATCCTTTTAACTCTAGAGGTTGTTTTAGACTATACATTGATATACTAAAGGAAAAATCACCCGATGTTTAACCTCCTTTGTTCCATTTTTCTCGTTTTATTGAAATAATTTATATGTGATTTTTATTTTTATTTTTTTGTTTGATTTTCACATTATGCCTAAAAATCAAAGTTCGTGCTTACTCTTACTTATTTATTGAACACTAAGTTAGCTTTCAAAATTAATCAGATATAATTTCTTTGTTTATATTATTTATTGAATAATTAAAGTTTATTTACATACATATTATATACACAAAATATTAGTGCTAAAATGGTTTGATTTTGATAAAAAGATTACAATTTTACATTCATATCAGTTGTACTCTAGAATTTTAGATTTCTTCTTCTTGTATACACAAAATAAGTTTATTTTTTGTATGAATTCGATATGAACCATGCATTATTGATTAAAATTTACTATGATTTTGAGTTGTGTCTTTTGTTTCTATTTTATACACAAATTATCAGTTATAAGTTGGTATTATTTTGATATGAAGATTGCAATTTTCCATTCATATTAGTTGTAACTTAAATTTTAAATTTATACTCATTATATACACAAAATTGGTTTACTTTTTGGTATGAATTTGATATGAACCATGCATTATTGATTAAAATTTATCATAATTTTGAGTTGTGTCCTTTGTTTCTGCTCTATACACACATTGTCGTCCACACAAATTATATACACAAAATATTGGTTATAAGTTGGTATTATTTTGGTGTGAAGATTGGCATTCATATTAGTTGTACCTTGAAATTTTACATTTATACTTATTATATACACAAAATGAGTTGTGTTTATATTGTTTATTCAACCATTGAAGTCCAGTTACTTATACAAAAAGTTTTTAACCCCTCCTCACACAATATAAAAACAAATCCAAATTGATTAAGATTACTTTATCTTTTGTTTTCAATTTATATACAAAATTCACACACTTAATGAATAAGTTAGTGAAGCAGTTTCCATTAACGTTACATACAAATCTGTTTAATACCAATTACATACTCTACATTATATATTATACTCTTAGTGAAACAGTTTCCATAAATATTATACACTAGTAGGTTTTATTCCTATTATACCAATTATATATAATACTATCATTAGAATAAACTTATTTTAATCTTCTTTATATTTACTTTGTTTAGTTTTTTTTTTTATTATTGTTTCAAGGAAAAAAAACAAGAAAAAACAATTTAGACACTGAAAAAATATACACACACCTTTCTCAGAGAAAACGGAAGCAAAATAATTTTTTTTTATAAATAGAAAAGAATTGATTAAGAGAAATTCATGGAATGCAAATATGCAATGCTCCATCCGTTATACACAAATTTATGAAAAGTATACATTATCATCAACCTATTATTAGTTTATTTATTATTTACGCATTTTATAAATAAAATTAAATATGTTAGTTGTTATTAATATTCTAATGTTAAAACTTGAAAAGTTAAGAATCTTCTTAAGATTAATAATAACAACTCTTAAATACGTCATTTATTCAATTTTCTCGAGATTTAATTGGCAATAAATAGCCTATTTTTATTTTTTTGGAAAAACATATTTTTTTTAATTGGCATTCAATAGCCACATTTGTTTTTCTTGAAATGTGATTTTTTGTTAATTTTTCCTCTCTATTTTCTAGACACGACATTTTATTTCTTGGAAAAAATATATTACTTTATTGTTCCTTCTTTTCCTATAACAGTATCTTTCTTCTTATTTTGCTCCTAAGAAATCTCTTCCATCTTACACTCATTACACCATATTTATCTCTTATTGGGGAAATTGAATCCCACAATTTTTCAACGGTATCTTCTTCTTTTTTTTAAAAAAAAAGGTAATCTTCCACTAAATCCCTATTACACAATATATTTCTCTTATATTGGAAATTGAATTCCACGAATTAATTGAATATTGATTCGGTGTTTTTTCTCCAAAAAATCTAGAGTTTGGAGATATATATCTTTCATTTGGGAGTAACTTATTTTATTTTTGTGAAATTTTATTCTAAATCTAATGAGTACGAGAGATTATTCTAAGAATCATGTTAATAATTGATATAATGATTTCGATTTTGATGATTTTATTACCAACTATCGGAAAAAAAGTTTGTTAAAAATTTGTTGTCACTACAATCGAGGATCTCTCAAGTGGCGGTGCAAAATGTTATGGGTATATGTCATGACTCAGACCGTCGTGTTTGCCACCCACACAAACCCTCCGGTGGGAGAACCATTACTACAACCCAACAAACAAAGTTTATGAAAACTAAGACATTTAAAGATACGGAAGCAGTTTTAAATGACTATAAAAATGGAGTCCCCATACACTCCAAGGTTTTAACAAACAACCAACCAAACTAATGTGGAAGAGCAACCCCTAGAACCTAAAAGTCATTGTACCAGAACTCTACGAACGACAAGTCTAAGAATAAGTGGTGCAACCCCGAAACTAAACAAACACCTTTAATAAATAGTCTGAGTCCGAAGAGAGTGGACTTAAACAAGAAAGATCCATGGCAACCTGAAAGAACTGGCTCACCCTTGAATCCGGTCACACTTAATAGTCACCTAGCTGAGTTCTATCAATAGCCACCTGAAGATGCCCTGTACTCAACAAAGAAAGAGCAAGTGCAGTATTAATACACAACCACAGTGTACTGGTAGAATCACGCGACTATCCCAATAAGTGAAACACATGCAAGTAACCACAACATAATAAACAGACATATAAAAACATATACAATATTAGTCATCTTTTCAGGATCAATGTAGCATCCCACGTTCTCAATAATACACATTGATTATCAATTTAGAGCAACATATAGTCTTCCAACATCAATCATCATTAGATATGAATGTAATCATCACAAATAGATACACAATATAATTCAATGGTCTTCTCATAGAACCCACACAAAAACAGTTAGCATACTGGAACGTAGTACCCGATCCAATGTTTATGCCGAAACGTGGCAACTGATCCCATGTTTATGCTAGAACGTGAAAACCGATCCAAGTTAATGTGTCGAAACGCAACACCCGATTCATTCAACAAACCACAATCACAATCACAATGTATATTCTCACAATCATACATTAAGAGGTGATTCATGGCATACGATTATTTAATTATCCTCATTTACAATTAGGGTGATCAATAATGCAACATTCGCATACATACATGCATTATAATGAGCAATTACAAACATATGTCACACCAACATGAAATCACAACCATCACCTACTTCGAATCCAAGCTTGAATCCCCTAAGGCACTTGAATCTTCCCTTTCCGGATTCTCTCTACTTATTCTAGGTCTACAAACAACAATTTATACGCAAGGATCAACAATTAAAGGTCTAATTATCTGGATTATAACAAACCCAATAACCCTAGACCAAACCCTTGATCGTAATACCCAAATTAGGACTTTTTCACCATTAGTTTCAGGTCAAAACCCTTCCCCCACAATAATTACCTACGAATTTACATTCTACGAACCAAAAAATGAATTCGGGGAGTTAAAACCTTACTTTAGCCTCAAGAATGGTGGAAAACTGTCAAGAAAGCACATGTGGTCGTTCCTTAGCTCTTAAAGTCGAAATGTGCAGAATAAAACATTTTTGGGGTTTTATTTCCGACTTAAGTCGCATCTTTCCCGCTACGGTGGGATCCATCCCGCTACAGCGGCCCCACCCTAGCTGCAGAAATCCCTCCCCTGTGGCTTGCACGAAACCAGTGAGCCATTTTAATAATTCCAAGACCCCATTTCACAACACACCTTCGACCAACGGCACTCAGAAACTACTTGTTCACGCTAAGATCATTTTCGGGAGTTTTACTCGCTCGAATTCAATTCTGTAAAGTCGTACGGGTTCCTTAACGTCTCAGCTATCTATTCATGTAATCAAAATCATAATTAAATCACCCAATTGTTACCAGATTTACCTAGACTCACATGACTCCTATTTCGTCCAAATCTGGACTAGGCAAGGAAATTCCAATTTACTACTCAAAAGTTTTCTTGCCCCAATTCTTTCCCCATTGATTTTTTCCTAACGACGGAATCAAGTTATTACAGTATACAAATTAATAGGGGAGAACACATTTTGAATATGACACTGCCACCGTAAAATATGGATTCATATAAATTGATACGTCTTCAAATTGAATATATATGGAATAGGATATTATGTATATACAGTTAACAGTATGTCTACAAATCTAATTATATGTATCAAAATATTTTGAAGGAAGTAATGTATCTATCAAAGGTACATATAAATAGTTGTGCAATATACTTATGTATACTATTAATGTATACAAATAAAATATTAGTAATGTATACACACTGCATTTGCCATGTCACAATCAATGTATACAATAAAAAATCAAGTATAAATCAACTAAATCAATATGTTAAATAAATGTATACAAAAATAAATTGCATTTTAATTAATGTATACATAAAAAAAAAAAAAATTAAACTACTACATGTATATGTATAATGACATTTCTAATTTAAAGGAATATAAAGACAATTACTATTCTTATGAATACAAAATACGTTGGTTAAAAAGGTAGATATAAAAAAAATAGTAATTTTAAGGAGAGGGATAATTCTAAATAATATTTTGCTAGTTTTAAATAGAAATGGTTGAAAGTTACAAGAGAAATGATATTAAATAATTTTATTATTTTAAAAAAATATTAAAAGGAGAAAGATGTAACAACCAGATTTCGTCATTATACAAAAGCCAACGGGAAAAATTTTGGGTCAAAAAACGTTTTCGTAGTAACTTGGAATTTCCCAACCTAGTTCAGATTTGAACGAAATTAGAGTCATTAAAGTCTAGAGAAATTTGGTAGCAATTGGATAATTTAATTATGATTTTGATTACACGAGTAGATAGAGAAGTCGTTAAGAAACCCGTACGACTTTACGGAATTGAATTCGGGCGAGCATAACTCTCAAAATTGATCTTAGCGTGAGCGGGTAGTTTCTGAGTGTCGTTGGTTGAAGGTGTGTTGTGAAATGAGGTCTTGGAATTGTTAAAATAGCTCATTGGTTCTGTGCAAGCCGCTGGGGCGGGATATCTGCCGCTAGGGCGGGGCTGTTGTAGCGGAGTAAGGGTCGCTGTGGCGGGTTCGACGCGACTTAAGTCAAAAATAAACCCCAAAATGTCTTTATTCTACACTTTTTAATTTTTAGAGTAAGAAGACGAACCCCAGATGATTCTTGACAATTTTCCACCATTCTTAAGGCTAAATGTAAGATTTTCACTCCCCGAATCCGTTTTTCGATCTGTAGAACGTAATCTAATGGGTAATTATCAAGGGGGAAGAGTCCTGATTTGAGAATTATGGTGGGAAAAGCCCTAATTTGGATAGTGGAGTCATGGGTTTGATCTAGGATTGTTAGAATTATTAGTAATTTGGGTAATTAGCGATTGTTTATTGACTCCCGTATTATATTAATTGTTTGTAGACCAAAAACAAGTGAAGCGAATTTGGAAAGGGAAAAATCAAGTTTTTTAGGGTTTCAACCTTGTTTCGAGGAAGGTGATGGTTGTGATTCTATGATTGTGTGACGTATGTTTGTTTTTGTTTCATTATGATACATATATGCATGTGAATGTTGCATTATTTATCACATTAATTGTAAATGAGGATATATGAATGATGAATGTCATGAATGATGACTTGATTGTATGATTATGAAAATGCACTTTGTGATTCTAATTATGGCTTGTTGAATGAATCAAGTGTTGCGTTTCGACACACTAACTTAGATCGGTTGCCACGTTTCGGTATAATTATGGGATAGGTTGCCACATTTTGGCATAAATATTGGATTGGGTACCACGTTCCGGTATGCTAACTGTTTGAGTTTGGGTTCCATGAGAGGACCAATGATTTGATGTAATTGTGAATTTTGAGAAATGTGATATTGCTCGTTGCTTCGTAAAATAACGATGATATTGTATGTGTTCGGTGTATGCATGTTATTATTATGTTGTATTGACTTATGTATGTTGCACTTAGTGGGATAGCCGTGTGATTCTACCAGTACACTGTGGTTGTGTATTGATATTGCACTTGCTCTTTCTTTGTGGAGTATAGGGCATCTTCAGGCAGGTATTAGCAGACCTCTCTTAGAAGATCAGCGATTGTCGTTCGAATTCAAGGGTGAGCCAGTTCTTCCAGGCTGCCATGAGTTCTCTTTCTGTCTTTGTCCACATTTTGGACTTAGACTTTCTAGTTAGTTATTAGTTCTTTAGTTTAGAGTTGTAACCCTTCTTGTTAGACTTTGGTTCATTGTTAGATGTTTTGATACATTGACTTTCAGGTTCTAGGCGTATTTTTCACATTGTTTAGTTGTTAGATCTTTTGGAAGTTTATAAGAACTTCAGTTTTAGCTATTTAACTTGCTTCCGTAAATTAAATGCCTTAGTATTTTTTATTAAGTTGGATAGCTAATTCGTATTAGTAGTTTTCCCACCAAAAGATTAGTGTGGGTGCCAATCATGACAGTCTGCATCGTGATAAAGTTGGTATTAGAGCCTGGGTTTGTTGATCTCGATGTACCAAAACGAATCTAGTAGAGTCTTGCGGAATGGTACGAAGACGTCTGAACTTTCTTCGAGAGGCTATAGGACTTTAGGAAATCGATCTATTTCTCTTGTCTCCTTTCGTGCTATAACTTGATTCCAATTAGAATCTGTCAATTCAAATTGGTATCTAACCTCATTCACTCTTCTATTCGCAGATGGTTAAAACTAGATTCAACGGCGTCAGGCCTGTAGCTCCCGTCAATGCTCCAATTGAGGAATTTGCAGCTAGAGGTCGCAGTCGAGAAAGGGGTAGAGGAAGAGCTAAGGGTAGAGGCCGAGAAAGAGTGGCGCCTACTAGAGATGGGGTACTGGTCGAAAATGCTCCCCAAAATGAGGCTCCTCTTGTGCATCATGAAAAGAGAGAGAAGAATGTTGAGGTGAAAATGTTGAGGAGGTTGGACAAGAGGAAGAGGTACAAGCTGAGACTGCTGGTATTCCTCTCATTGACCTAGTGTTATCTCAACAAATCATGTCATTCTTGAAAGGATTGGTTGGTGTTGGAGTGCTTCCTTTTGTTCAAGCAACTCAAGCTTCCGCTAATCCCCCTATTGCTATCACTACGCCCAAGGTGGGTGGGACTGGAGGTAATGATGTGTTCTTTCGTCCTTTGTTGGGTTCTGTTATGACTAGTAATGAGCATGAACTGTTGACTAAATTTTTGAAGCTAAAGCCTCATGTATTTCTTGGTTCTAAGAGTAAAGATGCTTATGAGTTTATCTTAGACTGGTATGAGAGGCTTCATAAGTTGGGAATTGTCCATCAACATGGGGTTGAGTTTGTGACTTTCCAACTTCAAGGTGAGGCTAAGCAGTGGTGGAGAGCTTATATAGAATATAGATCTTCAAGTTTTACCTCTACTTACTTGGACCTAGTTTCATGTCCTGTACTTAGAGAAATATGTGCCTAGGATTTTGAGAGATCGCAAGAAGGATGAGTTCATGGCTTTGGAATAAGGTGGTATGTCTGTAGCTGCTTATGAGGCCAAGTTTCACGCTTTGTCCAGATATGCTACACGATTGGTGACTACTGAGGAAGAGAGGATCCGTTTATTTATTAAGGGCCTAAATTCTGAGTTGCAGGTATTATCTATTCATATGACCTCTGTAGGAAGGAGCTTTAATGAGGTAACAGACTTTGTTAAGAAAGTGGAGAAGGTGAGGCAAGACGGTCAGGCTAAGGCATTGGCAAAAAGGGCCAAGAACTCGGGTAATTTTCAAGACTCTTACTCCAAAGGAGCAGGGAGGCCAACACTTGCACCCAGACCAATTCAGTCTGTCATGCCCACATCTACATGTAATTACTCAGGAACTCCACTTCACAATTTGATTCGGGATAGCAAAGAGTCGCGCCTTCGACGGGTGGCAGACCATCTTTTGATCGTACTTGCTATAATTATGGAGAACCTGGTCATATGATGAGAGATTGTCCCCACCCACGAGTGTTAGATTCTACGCAGCAATAGACTAGAGCAGTGGTACCCGTGACAAATGGTAATAATGGTAAAGGACGTCCACAAGGTGGGTGAAGATGTATTCAGCGAGGCCGTGTAGGTAGAAGAAATGGTAACGCATGAAGGGGTAACGTGCAACAAGGCAGTAAAGTAGTATGCCTTTCTGGGAAAGAATGAGGCAGAGGCGTCTGACGCAGTGATCATAGGTACTATTCTGGTCTGTGACCGGATGGCTAATGCGTTATTTGATTCGGGTTCTATTTATTCATATGTATCTGCATGATTTGCCTCAGAATTTGCTATGATTTGCGATATACTTGATGCCCCATCCATGTTTCTACCCAGTGGAAAAGTCTGTCACAGTCACTCATGTTTATCGTGCTTATCCTATTTTGTTTATGAGTTTTTTCAGACTTGGGCTGATTTGGTGATTTTGGATATAACTGACTTTGATATAATCTTAGGCATGACTTGGTTGTCCCCCCTATTAAGTTGTGCTTAATTGTAATACTAAGTCTGTAACTCTAGAAATTCTGGGAAGAAAAAAAACTAGAGTGGGAAGGGGTGTGCAGGCCTACGCAAGATAAGATGATATCCTCCATTTGAGCTAGAAAATTGGTAGGGCAGGGTTGTTTGGCTTATTTGGCTCATATTAGGGATGTTGAGGTTGAGACTCCATCTATTGAGTCTATTCCTGTGGTGTTAGAATTTAGAGAAGTGTTTCCTAATGGCTTATCTGGTATGCCTCCGGATAGATATATAGATTTCTGCATTGATTTAGAACTTGGTACCCGCCCCATTTCCATCCCTCTATATCGCATGGCTCCAGCAGAATTAAGAGAGATTAAGACTCGAATCCAAGAGCTTCTTAATAAGGGATTTATTCGTTCTAGTGCTTCCCCATGAGGTGCTCCAGTTTTGTTTGTTAAGAAAAAAAAATGGTAGCATGAGAATATGTATAGATTATCGACAATTAAATAGGATCACCATTTGAAACAAGTACCTATTGCTTCGAATAGATGATATTTTGACCAACTGCAAGGTGCATCAGTTTTCTCCAAGATTGATCTAAGGTCTGATTACCATTAATTGAAAATTAAACTTGAGGATATACCCAAGACGGCGTTTAGAACCCGCTATGGGCACTACGAGTTTTTAGTTGTCATTCGGGTTGACTAATATGCCTGCAACTTTTATAAGTTTGATGAATAAATTGTTCAAGCCATTTCTTGATTCATTCGTCATAATCTTTATTGATGATATTTTGATATATTCAAAAAGTGAGAAAAAGCATGTCGACCATCTTCGTATTGTTCTGGGTGTTCTTGGAAAACAAAGGTTGTATGCTAAATTCTCTAAGTGTGAATTTTGGTTGACTTCAGTTGCATTTTTGGGACATGTAGTTTCAAAAAAAAGAGTAATGGTAGATTCTCAAAAAATTGAGGCGGTTAAGAATTGGGTTATGCTTAGCTCTGTGACAAAAGTTAGAAGTTTTGTGGGGCTCGCTAGCTATTATCGTCGATTTGTGAAGAGCTTTGCTTCTATTGCCACTCACTTGACCAATTTGACAAAAGGAGATACCATTTGAATAGGCTGAAAAATGTGAGGAGAGTTTCCAAAAGCTCAAGACTCTCTTAACCATCGCGCATATCCTAGCATTACTGATTGAAGGTAAAGATTCTATTATTTATTGTATTGCTTTACATTCTGGTTTGGGTGTTGTGTTAATGCAGTATAAGAATGTTATAGCTTATGGCTCATGCCAATTGAAGGTGCATGAGAGGAATTATTCAACACATGATTTGGAGTTGGCAGCGGTAGTGTTTGCTCTTAAGATCTGGCAGTGTTACCTCTATGGTGTTAAGTGTGAGGTGTTTACTGATCATCGTAGTTTGCAGCATGTGTTCACTCAAAAGGATCTGAATTTGAGATAACGAAGGTGGATGGAGTTACTTAAACATTGCGATGTCACCATTTAATACCATCCGGGCAAGGCTAATGTAGTGACAGATGCTTTGAGTCAAAAAACGGTGAGTATAGATAGTTTAGCTCGCTTGAGTGTAACTAGACGACCCTTGGCTAAGGAAATTCAGACCTTGTAGTTTAAATTCATGCAATTGGGTATCTCAGAAAAAGGTAGCGTGCTAGCTAACATTAAAGTAAGGGTCATGTTTATGAAAGAGATCAAGGCCAAACAATTTGAGGATGAAAATTTGAATGAACTTAAGACGAAGACTGCGATTGGTAAGGCACAAGAAACAACTCTTAATACAGAAGGTGTGCTCAGTTTTAAAGGAAGAATTTGTGCTCCTCGAATTGATAACTTGATTCAGAAATTGTTGGCAGAATCTCATGGTTCGCGATATTTCATTCATCTGGTGGTGACCTACATGTACCAAGACTTAAAGAAAATTTAATTGGTAGGCATGAAGAAGGATATAGCGGAGTTTGTGGCTAAGTGTCAAAATTGGAACAAGTGAAGTATGAAGGCCTGTAAGTTTGTTTCAAAGAATGCCAATTTCAAGATGGAATTGGGAGAGGATAGCCATGGATTTTGTAGTTGGTCTTCCCAAGACCTTAGGGAAGTTTGATTCTATTTGGGTAGTGGTTGATAGATTGACTAACTCAGCCCATTTTATTCCAGTAAGAATAAATTATAATGTTGAACAATTGATTAAGGTTTATGTGAAAGAGATAGTGAGGTTGCATGGGGTGTCCCTTTCTATCATCTCATATCGTGGTACTCAGTTTACCTCCAAGTTTTGGAGGAAATTACATGATGAATTGGTCACACAACTAACTTTTATTACCGTATTCTATCCACAGATGGACGGGCAGTCCGAGAGGACTATTCAAGTTTTGGAAGATATGTTGACGGCATGTGTGAATGATTTCGAAAGACATTGGGATAAGTTCTTACCTTTGTGTGGATTTTCTTATAATAATAGTTATCACTCCAGCATATATATGGCACCATTTGAGTCACTTTATGGTAGGAGATGTATATCACCCATAGGATGGTTCGAGGCTGGAGATGTGAAACCTTTGGGGGTTGATTTAGTGAAGGATGCTCGAGATAAGGTGAGGAGTATTCAAGCTAAGCTTTTAGCAGCCCAAAGTAAACAGAAGAAGTATGCAGATCATAAGGTAAGAGACATGACGTTTCAAACCGGTGAGAATGTTCTTCTTAAGGTATCACCTATTTCATGAAAAGGGTGATGAGATGTGGCAAGAAAGGTAAGCTAAGTATGCGATACATTGGTCCCTTTGAGGTTCTTGTATGTGTAGGGCAAGTGCTTATAGATCGGCTCTACCTCCTAATCTATCGGTTGTTAACCCGGTATTTCATGTGTCCATGTTGAAGAGGTATCATGGTGACGGAGATTATATCATTAAGTGGGACTCAATTGTGTTAGACAAAGACCTCCAATATGAAGAGGAACCGATTGTAATTATTGATCGTAATGTGCGAAAGATGAGGACCAAGGAGATTAAGTTCGTGAAAGTTCAATGGAAGCATCGTCCAGTTGAAGAAGCTACTTGGGAAACTAAGAGGGACAAGCGAGACAATTATCCCCAATTGTTCGTCGATTCAGGTACTACAAAATTCCTTCTTTAGCCTATTTTTCCTAAGTTTGTCACTCGGGGAAGAGTGATGGCTAAATTGATATCTATTGTAACGATCGAGTTCCATTGTTATAGAAAAGCCAACGGGGAAAAATTTTAGGTCTCAAAATTTTTTCGTAGTAACTTGGAATTTCCCAACCTAGTCCAAATTTGGACAAAATCGGAGTCATTAAAGTCTAGAGAAATCTGATAGCAATTGGGTGATTTAATTATGATTTTGATTACATGAGTAGATAAACAAGTCGTTAAGAAACCCGTAAGACTTTACGGAATTGAATTTGGGCGAGTAGAACTTCCAAAATTAATCTTAGCGTGAGCGGCTAGTTTCTGAGTTTCGTTGGTTGAAGGTGCATTATGAAATGGGGTCTTGAAATTATTAAAATAGCTCACCAGTTTTGTGCAAGCCGTTGAGGCGGGATTTCTGCTGCCAGGGCAAGGCCGTTGTAGCTAGGTGAGGACCGTTGTGGCAGGTCCGATGTGATTTAAGTCGGAAATAAACCCCAAAACGTCTTTATTCTTCACTTTTTGATTTTTAGAGTAAGGAGACGAACCCCAGGCGAATCTTGACATGTTTCCACCATTCTTAAAGCTAAAGGTAAGATTTTCACTCCTCAAATCTGTTTTTCGATCCGTAAAACAAAATCTAATGGGTAATTATTGAGGGAGAAGAGTCTTGATTTGAGAATTATGGTAGGAAAAGCCCTAATTTGGATAGTGGGATCATAGGTATGATCTAGGTTGTTAGAATTGTTAGTAATTCAGGTAATTAATGATTGTTTATTGATTCTCGTATTATATTGATTGTTTGTAGACCAAGAACAAGCGGAACGAATTTGGAAAGGGAAGAATCAAGTTTCTTAGGGTTTCAAGCTTGTTTTGAGGTAAGTGATGGTTATGATTCTATGATTATGTGATATATGTTTGTTCTTGCTTTATGATATATGTATGTATGCAAATGTTGCATTATTGATCACATTAATTGTAAATGTGGATATATGAATGATGAATGCCATGAATCATGACTTGATTGTATGATTATGAGAATGTACTTTGTGATTGTGGCTTGTTGAATGGATCGGGTGTTGCGTTCCGACACACTAACTTGGATCGATTGCCACGTTCTGACATAATTATGGGATCGATTGTCACGTTTAGGCATAAACATTGGATCAGGTACCACGTTCCGATATGCTAAATATTTGGGTTTGGGTTCCATGAAAGGACCAATTATTTGATGTAATTGTGAATCTTGAGAAATGTGATATTGCACGTTGCTTCGTAAAATAATGATAGTATTTTATGTGTTCGGTGTATACATGTTATTTTTATGTTTTATTGATTTATGTATGTTGCACTTAGTAGGATAGTCGTGTGATCTTACCAGTACACTGTGGTTGTGTACTGATATTGCACTTACTCTTTCTTTGTGGAGTACAGGGCATCTTCAAGCGGGTATTGACAGACCTCGCTTAGAAGATCAGTGATCGTCATTCAAACTCAAGGGTTTAGCCAGTTCTTCCAGGCTGCCATGAGTTCTCTTTTTGTCTATGTCCACATTTCGGACTTAGAATTTCTAGTTAGTTATTAGTTCTTTAGTTTGGGGTTGTAACCCTTCTTGTTAGATTTTGGTTCATTGTTAGATGTTTTGATACATCGATTTTCAGGTTCGAGGCGTATTTTCCGCATTGTTTAGTTGTTAGATTTTTTGGAAGTTTATGGGAACTTCATTTTTTAGCTATTTAACTTGCTTTCGTAACTTAAATGCCTTAGTATTTTTTTATTAAGTTGGTTAGCTAATTAGTATTAGTGGTTCTCCCACCGGAGGGTTAGTGTGGATGTCAATCACAACGGTCTGGGTCATAACAAGAGATAATTCTAAATAATGTTTGCTAGTTTTAAGGAGAAATGATTGGAAATTAGAAGTAGAGGATATTAAAAATCTTTACCATTTTAAAAATTGATATTGAAATGCCGACATATTACTTTTGGGATAATATGCGCCAGTGTTTTATTTGTCTATTAATTACTAATTAATATTAGGCTATATGTTGCCAATTGTATGTAACAATTGTATATAAAGCAACTTTCACATATAGTAAACATAAAAATCATATTTGCATGTGATAGCTATAGTTTGCATAATTGCGCTCCACAACAAATTTTATGTTTGTTATTGAGTTTTTGATTTATATAATTCGCTACAAACATTCAATTTTATACAATTGTTCAGTTTTGTATAAATTCATTTATACATTATAATTTGTATAATAAGATCTGTATTTGTATAATTATAAGTGTATATGACGAAAATATATGTATTTGTATTTGTATATACACTTTTCTCTCGCTTTATACAAACACAAACGCATTTTATACATTTTATACCGAAATGTATAAAATGGCTAATTGTATACCGAAAATGGCTAATTGTATATCGAATCAGATGGCCAAAAAGGGGGATGTTTTATGCGAATTACAATTAAAATAATCTATGGCTATAACATTTAATTTGAATTAATAGTTTGTTATTTCATACAATTTTCCTTTGTATATATGTGTCAATTCCTCAAGAAAGAAAAAATTATTTCTCCTTGATTGCAATTTTGTCATGTATTCAGTTTGTTTGTTTAGATTCTAACTTTAGATTAACTTAATCAAATTTTTCAGGACCCAGATCAATTTACGGTTCGTGAAGGCACCTGCAAAAGACATGAAATTCTGGGTCCAGGAGTTTCGGCTCTGGGATTCAATTTATGGCCCATTAAACCTATCACGATCTGTAAATAAGTTCGTAAAATTTTCTTGGAATTTTTTCATTCTGAGCTCTAGTGTATAGATTTCATCACAGCTTGTGGCTACTTTACAGTCTGTGAAAGAGTCCGTACAAACTTTAGTCTGTAACTTTAAGTTATTTCTAATTTTTCAAGGTCTGATTTGGGTTTAGAAACTTTTAGGGCATTACACTTAAAATGTTCAATGTTTACCTTGTTCATGATTAAAACACGAAACGCAATGTTTCAGGTCATGTAATTTATTGATATTTGAATGAGATATAGTTCTAACGAATTAAGTTACTTTTCAACTTTGTATGCTTAATAACATATTGAGAGAGAAAAATTGCAACTTTCTATGCATTTCTTTTCAGTGATATCTTATTTAGAGTTTTAAATGAACGGATTTATGTTGATCTATGCAATTAAATTCGTTTGCCGAACTTTGCCTTTAGTGAGTTGCAACGACTAACTTTTAACAAAAAAATGTTGTATAGCCCTTTCAACTTTTACAAAGTAGATTTCGACTTTTAAATAATTTTAATGATCAAAATTTTATTTAATTAAACCGTTAGGAGCATGATTAGGCCAATAAAAATTGCCAAACATTACGATCTAAAGAGAATTAAGCAAATTTTAGGCGCGACATATGTACAAACAAATAAGTAATTCGTGGTTAGGTTGGAAAACATTGCTACCAGTACACTACACATTAATATAAATGAGATAGTTTTAAACAAATTTAAAACAAATCAACGGGCGGGAAATAAGGATTTTTTAAAAGATAATAAGCACAATATATCCAAAATATAATTCAAACTAGACATATAAGTCAGTAAAGCAGCCGTGTTAGAACTACGGGACTTGAGGGTTCCTAATATCTTCCCCTTGGTCAACAAAAATTCTTACTTGAATTTCTGATTCACAGACCAATAAAAATAGAGTCGTTTCCTTTTGATTATATATCAATAAAGTGACTAGAAATATCAAAATTCAATTCCAAATAATAAAATAATTCTTTTTCAATATAGTCACTTTAATTGAAAAAGTATTTTTTTCAAATTTTACTTATCACTTTGTACTATTAATTCTTATTTAGAGCAATTATAATAAAAATATTATTGCGTTATTCAAGATATTGCAATAAATTTCTCAATATCAAAAAAAATCTTATTCAAAACATCAATCTTTTTTAAAAAAATTCTCTCTTGAAAATAGTATGTTAATCATTGAAGAATTAAATATCTAAATCACTTAATCATATTTAAAAAAATAATAATTTTAAACTCTAGTATATTAGATAACTAGATTTAGGTAGCCCGTGCAAGTACGGACCCAACATTTTGCTTATATCATATTTTTATAAAGTGACAAACAAAGAGTCGTTCAATCACTAACTACTCATAATACAAGCTAAAATTGGTTTATGTTCGTATTAAGAGCGTAGTTAATTTTCTTTCAGTGATGATGATCAACAATCTTCAAAACGAAGCTTTTAGATGCAACATTTCCATTCGACCTTCTTCATCTTGCTTTCTATATGTCTCTCCATTTCATAACTATCTTGTCTATGTATTATGCACCTTGATTCTGCATCTATGTAGGTCAAAATTTCAAGCACACAGCACATTAGAAATTAAGGGTCTTTTAGAAGTAAACTAACTGGAGAAAGAGAAGTTAAGGCAGTTGACCACAAATATACTGTAGAAAAATCATTCAAAAATGAAACCACTCACCTATGTTTATTTACAGCGAATGGCTACATATCTAACAAATGCGTTATTTTTCACACAAACTACATGTACATGCAGTGTTGCTAGTATAAGTCGTCGACTCTTTTTAAAACTTCCTTGTCAACTTCAGGAGAAATTAAATTAGATAACAATGCATATTCTTATAACATTGTCACTCAACTATGTGATCTATTTTTCGAGAATTACTGTATACTCCTACTACTCCGATGTTAGCACGCCTATGACAAGCTTTGTGGGTGAAAGAGTTAGAAATAGGCATTGATAACATGAACCTCCATTGTAATTGTAAGTTGTCAGCTATACAAATCATTCAGAGCTTAGAGTTACAAATTGTTAGTGAAAAACTTACAAGATAACAAAAAATAAGATTACAATTGAAAAAAATGAAGAAACAAAATTCTCTTCAGGCTGAGGCGAGGATATCTCGCTCTCTTTAAGGAGATTCAAGCCCACTGCAGCAAATGTTTTCACCGGTCCAGCAGTAGTTCTTCTTGACTTGTCTCCTCCAGGATACAACAGCCTAATCACAATATATAACTCAACAACTCTGGACAAGAGTTGAGTCCAAAGCTCCACAAAAAGAACACCTCCCTTCAACTAATAAGAACTCTCTTTTTTTGACTAACTTTTATGCACTCTATATTTTCTTGTGTGTTACATATCTAAAACCAAATGAAGATCACCACTATTTATACTAGAAGAAGTCTTCCTAGTAATGAATAGGAAGATAATGGTGTAGTAAATAGTGAAGATAAAGGTTTTAGGAGTTACATATGTTACAAGGTATAATGGAGGAATAAATAATGAAAATAAAGGGACACTTAAGCCACCAACGGCTTGGGAGTTGTTGCATGCACCAAGAAAATTGTAACATATACACCAACTCCATTTGGAGTAATGTTGAATAGTAATGCAACAATAATTATTTTCAACGGCAACAATCAACTGCCAATTCATCCATCATTATGTAACATATATGAGAAGTGCACCAACGGCAATAAACCAACATCAATGTGGCCATGCAAAAAAAAAAAGTGAAATCTGAAATTATTAAAATGTCTAACTAACAATCCCCCACTCATTTTAATATTAGATAAGAGAGTCTACCAGCTGAAGGAAGATTACTATGCATAATGAAGGTGTGCTCTGCATTAAACCTCCACATAGTGAAACAATAATTTTTACTCCAGAGTCGTAGTGGTCTCAGACTTGAACTATGGCTGCTTAAGGGAAATAAATTATCACTGCTCACACATAATAATCAAGGTGTTGACATAAGCTTTAAAGCCAGCACGTTATGGCCTTGTGCTATCCTGATTTCATGAGTGTATTTGAAAATAAGCCCAATTCTCATAGGAAGCGACCTACTTCCACACTCACATAGGTGAAATCTGTCAAGAGTGCTCCTGTAAGTTTAACACTCCACCCATACGGGCTACAAATAATCATTAAGAGTTTTATCAACTCAACCTTCACAAATCACTACATGAAACAATGCACTCACATCATAGGGAGGGAATAAAAAGATAGTGCATTTTTTTCACAACAAGTCATCATATGATTAGTTTTTCCTTTGAACCTGGTTATAGGATCTCTAGTCCCCTCGATGTGCTCCAGACCTTCTCTCTCGTTAAGGCCTTAGTAAGAGGATCTGCAAGATTATCACAAGATTTGACATAATCAACATTAATGGTACCATTTGTCAAATACGATCTTACATTACTGTGTTTCCTTCTTATAGGTCTGGATTTACCGTTGTAATAACGGTTTTGAACTCTACCAATAGCAGCGGTGCTATCGTAATGTATTAAAATAGGAGGAATTGGTTTTTCAAAATAAGGTATTTGAAATAGTAAATCTCTTAACCAATTTGCTTCCTCACTAGCTGAAGCTAAAGCAATTAGTTCAGCCTCCATGGTAGAGTTAACAATTATAGTTTGCTTTTTTGATCTCCAACAAATAGCACCACCACCTAAAGAAAAGACATAACTAGTGGTAGAACATGAATCACCTGATAAAGTGTTCCAATATGCATCACAAAAGCCTTCAAGTACAGCAAGATATTTTTAATAGAACAAACCACAATTTTTCGTTCCAATTAAATATCTCATAACTCTTGTTACAGCATGCCAACGTTCATTACCTGGCTTGCTTGTAAACCTGTCAAGTACTCCTACTGCATATACAATATCAGGCCTAGTGCAATCAGTCACATATCTCAAACTTCCGATTATGCTACCATATTCCTTTTGATTTATTACATTATTTTCACTTTCAACAGGAAATAAGTGAACACTTGAATCAAAAGGAGTAGCAACATGCTTGTAATCAAGAAAGTTATATTTTTTCAAAATTTTCTCAACATAATGTTACTGGTCAAGAAAACTCCATCACATGTTCTTGTTATTTTTATTCCAAGAATAAAATTTGCCTCACCAAGATCTTTCATATGGCTTCTAAGAATATTCTTAGTTTCATCAATAACATTGATGTTAGAGCCAAAGATCAACAAATCATCAACATATAGGCAAATAATCACATGTGAATTATTCCAAGACTTATGATAGATGCACTTATCACACTCATTTGTTCTAAAACCATTTTCAATCATACAGGAATCAAATTTTTCATGTCATTGCTTTGGTGCCTATTTCAAGTCATATAGGGATTTAGTAAAAGTTTACATACTTTGCTTTCTTGGCCTGCTTCAACAAAAGACTCGGGTTGTTCCTTATAAATTTCCTCATTAAGGTCTTCATTTAAAAAAGCAGTTTTTAGATTCATTTGATGAATTTGCAAATCAAAAATTGCAGCCATAGCAATTAAAAGTCTTATGGATGTAATTCTTGTTACTGGTGAAAAAGTATCAAAAAATTATAGGCCTTCTAGTTGTTTAAAACCTTTTGCAACTAGTCTAGCCTTATATTTATCGATAGATCCATCAGGTTTCAATTTTTTCCTTAAGACCCATTGTCACGACCCGATTTCTCAAGCCATAATGGCACCTACTATAACCCACCAGTAGGTAAGCCGACCCGTAACCCGGAACAACAAGTAATAGGTCTGAGGGCAGAAACTAAACAAGAGTAGACAAAATTTAATATAATAATAAAACAAGCGGGCGCAAACCAAAACGTATATACAATAAAGATACCTCCCAAAACCTGGAAGTCACTAGTACAGAGCTACTAACAAAAGTGTACAAGTCCCAAAAGTGGACTACAGAGACTCGACTGTCTCGAAAGGCAAAAGACAAGTCTATATATACAGATGGAGACTGAAATAGTACAGAACGTCGTGTGCTCACCCCCGTCTCCGGATCAAACTACTCCAAGCTGGATCAACGCTGGCCACTGGTACTCGGACCTGCACACGAAACAGATGCAGAGCGTAGCATGAGTACCAAAACAACAGGTACTCAATAGGCATCATAGGCCGATTGAACTTGAAAAGTAAATACAATATGAAAAGAAGGAATAACACAAACAGAGGTCAAGAACGAAAACTAAGTAACAATGGAATGCACACGAGTGTAGAAATAACTAACTAAAGTAATCTAACTACACCTAACTGGACCCCCATAAGCCCAGAAGGTACACTCATGCGCAAGTTAAATTAAAAACCCGAACGGACCCCCATAAGCCCGCTGAGTACACAGAAAAACTATAGCTAAAGAGATTTACATACGAGAATCCAAGAACACAGAACATCGAACCAAAACCTCAACCCCAAATAATAGAATCTGACAATACGGAGGCCGAAACTCGAACCGGATGCTCTGTATAAGTAACTAAGCGATAGAGGCCGGAACTCGAACCGGATGCTCTGTATAAGTAACTAAGCGATAGAGGCCGGACCTCGAACCGGATGCTCTATATAAGTAACTAAGCGATAGAGGCCGGACCTCGAACCGGATGCTCTATATAAGTATCTGAATGATAGAGGTCGGACCTCGAACCAGATGCTCTATATAAGTATCATGAGGTCTAAACTGGAGCTCGGATCCGAAAACCCGACAAAGGTGTCAATGTAGCTGCTGAAAGAGTCTCAATCAATTCAGGTGCAAAACTATTCGTGGAACACCGTCCACACTTAGCCAATCAATGTAATTTCTTGGAACCGAATGAAAACTAACTTCAAATCGCGAATCAGAACCAGTGTCGCCGACGTAACTCGTGAAGACGCAATATCGGGGAAAAATAAAGATAACTATCGTCAAAGTAAGCGTATCGCCTACTAAGGTCCAAACTATCAGACTCTAGTCTGCTACACCAGTCTACAGGGATCTAAGCCGGCCGAGCGACGTCGGGGCAAAACTAAGGCCTAACTATTCCGAATCATGAATTTCTAAGGCAAGCCCTAGTCAAACCTAAACTAAGGCCCAACATGTTTCAAATAAATAGTAATCAAGTATACAAGCCCTCTACATAGCAAGGAGGGTTAATTAGTAACACCAAACATGCTCACATTTACTCGATAAATTTCGAAAGGGGCCAAAACATGATTTCTAAACACCTACGCATGATTCAATAACTACCAACCCAAATCCCAACTAATCAACATGCATTCACACTCTCAAGCTCAATCTAAGAGAGGGAAAACCGTAGCCTACCTGTACGCCGATCACGCGCACTCCAAGAGTCACTTCTCCGGAGTTTTCCCCTTTCGAACAGCCTCGAAATGCTGACACGCTATCAAAAATAGAGTCACAACGTTACCACGGTCATTTAGACACTAAAATCGCAAGAAACGGAGACGAACCAATTTTGGGGTCAAAACGGGGAAAGTGGGGCCCGCGCTGAAAATCCCGGAATTAACCCCAAAAATAGGTTCTAAAACACCTCCCCAAACTTGTGTCCCAAAATAGAACACAATTCGAGGCTCGGAACAGCCCAACACGACATACAATGAAAAACACAAAACATACTAACAATGAACAGTAAAAACAGCAGCTAATCACGAGAAAATACCAGAAACTAGGGGTCTACAGCAAAATCCGACAACACCACAACGTTCTCCTTGAAAAACCACCCAAGATAGCCTCAAGAATCACTGAATTCGGACCTAAAATGACCAAGAAATCAACTTCTGAAATTTTCCAAAAATTCTGCCCGAAAATGGCGAAGACAGCAGGTAAAACACAACTTTTTACCTCCAACGAAGCTTTGAATATGAAATCTAACCACAGCGACGCATTCCTTGCGAAAAACCACACAAGATGCACCTTTGGATCACTAACTTTGGACTAGAAATGAGAGAGTTATGAGGGTTTGAAGTTGGATAAAAAAACTGAAAATGGCTGCACCAGATTTGGCTGCCATATATTTAAAGTCTCCGACGTGGGCTCGGAATTCGATCGGGACCCGATAAAAATAAAATAGATATGCTACCCCACCAAATTCGATATTCCAGACTCAACGGCGCAATCAAAATTTCCATCAGAGGTCATCTCGATAAAAAGTGGGTCCCACTTCCAAGAGCCATTTTAACCATAATCCACCGAAGGGCTCGAAATGAGTTCGGAGACCTCGGGAGTCGAACAAAAGGTTGTTCTAGACCAAAATCAACATTCCGGAGCTAACCGTGCTGACGGAATTTTCATCCGAGCACGTTTTCCAATAATGTTGACCAAAGTCAACCTTAGGCCAAATTTCTAAGGCTAAAACGCCTAATCGCACCGACTCACACTGAAAACCTCGGGAGTCATGCCGACCATGCTACTAGCCTAAAATGACCCTTCCGGAGCTGATGGAACTGTCAGAATTCCATTCTGAGGTGGTCTTCTTGAACTTTTGATCGAAAATGATCGTTCAAGGTTCATAAGCTCCAAAACACTAAAACTCACACCAAAACCAAACGAACGACCAGGTGACCGAACCGTCAGTCCCAGCAAGTCATAAATGACTCGGGGTCGCTATAGGAATGCTCTAAACGACACACAGAAAGCAAGATACAGAAATGACCAAGAGGGTCATTACACCCATTTGCAACCAATAGTTTTACAACCCGGGGGCAAATCAACTAACTTCCAAGTTTTATTAGAAATCAGTTATTCCATTTCATCATTTACAGCTTCTTTCCAAAATATAAAATCATGTGAAGATAATGCTTCTTTCAAAGTGAGAGGGTCATCTCCAACATTAAACACATAAAAATCAAGACCAAAATCTTTTTCTACTCTAGTTCTTTTACTTCTTCTTAACTCAAAATCATCAATTTCTTTATCTTTTAAACTAGAAGTAGAAGAACTAGGTAGTGACAAAATATTTTGTTCAATTCTTTGACCCCCACTATTTTTAAAATCAAAAGGGAATTTATTTTCATGAAAAATAGCATCACCTGATTCTATCACAATATTATCTTCAAGATTAAAAAATCTATAGGTTGTATTATTTGAAGCATAACCAAGAAAAGCACAAATAGTAACTTTCTTACCTAACTTTGTAGTCTTGGGATCCATTAGCCTCACAAAGGCTAGACAACCCCAAATTCTTAAATATCCCAAACTTGACTTGTAACCTTTCCACAATTCAAAAGGTGTCAATTTAGACTTTTTATGAGGTACACGATTCAACACATAACAAGTAGTTAAAATAGTTTCACCCCAAAAGTTTAAAGGTGCATGTGACTCAATAAGCATGGCATTAGTCAATTCAACAAAAGTTCTATTTTTCCTTTCCGCTACTCCATTAGATGAAGGAGAGTAAGGAGGAGTAGTTTCATGAATTATTCCCAATGATCTAACAAAAGAATTAAACTCATTTGACTCATATTCACGACCTCTATCACTTCTAATTCTTTTTATTTTTCTTCCAAACTGATTTTCAACCTCATGGAGATAAGTTTTGAAATTTTCAAAAGCATCACTTTTAGTTTTCATCAAGTAAACATATGTAAACTTAGAAAAATCATCAATGAAAGTGATAAAATATCTATTACCTCCACGAGTTAAAATTCCACCAAGTTCACAAATATCAGTATGAACTAATTCTAACAAATCAGTTTTTCTTTCAACTTGAAAATGAGGCCTTTTAGTGATTTTGGCTTTACTACAAGCCTCACATTTTTCAAAATTCTTTTTAATCATTGGGATTAATCCTAAACTACTCATGATTCCAACATAATGATCATTAATATGACACAAACGAGCATGCCAAAAATTAGTAGAAGAAAACATATAAACAGAAGTAGAAACTTTATTCATTTCAACATTCAGTTTGAACATCCCATCATACGCATACCCCTTTCCCACAAAAATACCCTTCTTCACAATTACATATTGATTAGATTCAATAATCTGTTTAAAGCCTGCATTATTAAGAAGAAAACTAGACATCAAATTTTTCCTCATAGAAGGAGTATAAAGTACATCTTTCAAAGTTAATACCCTTCCATAAGTAAAACACAATTCGACATCTCCCGTTCCAAGCACTTGAGTAGTATGTGAATCACCAAGCATGATGGTTTTGGGCTCCTCAAAATGAGTATATTTTTTAAACCAGTATTTGTCATAACAGACACGACGATTTGCACCAGAATCAGCCCACCATCCATCAACATTCTCAACCATGTTTATGTCAGTAATCACTGCCACAAAAGGTTCTTCGGTAACGTTTGCCTGAGGGTTAGGACCACGTTTTCGGAATCTCCAAAATTGAGCAATATGCCCACTCTTGCCACAAACAAAGCACGGTCCTTTATCCTGAACTTGTTGATTTTGTGCTTGGTTATTTTCACCATTATTTTTCTTGGGAGGTCTATCATTATTTTTCTTGAACTTTTTCTTCTTAGGCTTCAAAGAATTATTTTTGTGAGTTTCAGGAGTAGCATTATTTGATGTAATTAAATTTACCTTCGTTGTGATGTTGTTTTCTTCTGTTTGTAAAAGTGCATCTTAGCCTCTTGCCTCTTCTTCCATGCGGATTTTCATTATCAAGGTTTCAAGGGAGGTTTCCTTTTGTTTGTGGCGCATAGTTTTTTGAAATTCCTTCCAAGAAGGTGGAAGTTTATCTACTATGCCACAAACAATAAGGTTATCTCCAATTTTCACCTCCTCGGACCTAAGCTCTCCAACAATCATTATAATGTCTTGAGTTTGGTCTACCACTGATTTATTGTCCACCATTTGGAAACGAAAAAAAATCTACTAGCCGTATATTTTTTCGCTCCCGCCTCCTCGGTATCATACTTACTCTGCAATGCTTTCCAAATTTTCTTTGCACTAGAGTAAGTTCTATCATAATAATCATAAAAATTATCAGATAGACAATTAAGAAGATAATAACGACACTTATAGGAATCACCATCGTACTTTTCCACTTTTTCATGATGAGAAATAAGTTCATCATCATCCATCGAGGTGTCATCAACTTTATTAGGATTCTTCTCAGTTAACACATAAGAAATATTGAGAAGACTTAAGTAGAAAAGTACTTTACCCTTCCATCTCTTGAAATGGTTACCATTGAACCGAAATGGCTTGTTAAGGTCTCCCATTTTGACAATCGCGGATTTTTCAATTGTAGCCATCTATTGAATCTCCTTAAAATTGTTAGTGAAAAAGTTACAAGGTAACAAAGAATAAGATTACAATTGAAAAAAAAATGAAGAAACAAAATTCTCTTCAGGCTGAGGCGCGGATATTTCGCTTTCTTTAAGGAGATTCAAGTCAACTGCAGCAAATGTTTTCACCAGTCCAGCAGTAGTTCTTCTTGATTTGTCCCCTCCAGGATACAACAGCCTAATTACAATATATAACTCAACAACTCTGGACAAGAGTTGAGTCCAAAACTCCACAAAAAGAACACCTCCCTTCAAGTAATAAGAACTCTCTTTTTTTGACTAACTTTTATGCACTCTATATTTTCTTGTGTGTTATATATCTAAAATCAAATGAAGACCACCACTATTTATACTAGAAGAAGTCTTCCTAGCAATGAATAGGAAGATAATGGTGTAGTAAATAGTGAAGATAAAGGTTTTAGGAGTTACATATGTTACAAGGTATAATGGAGGAATAAATAATGAAAATAAAGGGACACTTAAGCCACCAACGGCTTGGGAGTTGCTGCATGCACCAAGAAAATTGTAACATATACACCAACTCCATTTGGAGTAATGCTGAATAGTAATGCAGCAATAAGTATTTTCAACGGCAACAATCAACTGCCAATTCATCCATCATTATGTAACATATATGAGAGTGCACCAACGACCATAAACCAACATCAATGTGGCCATGCAAAAAAAAATATGAATTCTTAAATTATTAAAATGTCACACTAACACAAATCAATTCAAAGTTTTAGGGAGACACAAAATTAAGCTCTTCGAAATGAAGAATGTTGTGAGGAAATGGTACCTGGCCTTCTAGTGCTAGAGCAACTCCAGATACAAAAGGATGTTAATACAAAGAACCAGTTATCAAATAAATTGATCAACATCTAAATGAACTTATCATCCAATTTCACATTTGTATTATATGAGCTTAGTGTCCTTACGACAATGCAATAATATGCATATCATTACATTTTCATACCATTAAACAATTTTATGAAAATGTTGAAAGTTAGACAAAATGTGAAAGATCCTTCAGTAGAGAATCCAAAAAAAGGGAAAAGTTATTGAATCTAAAAGCAGTTGTATAATGTATAGTATTTTCGAATTCTACTTTTAGTAAAATATTATTGTTGTAGACACGTGATTTTTGATCGAACTTAAGTTTTACACAATTTTTAGAGCTTAAATATTTTATAAAAATCTAAATAATATATTTTGACTTTTACCTTGTTTTATTAACTTTATTTTAATCTTTTTTTTTTAAAATAACGAAAAAAATATGTTTTATTTTTATTTTTATTTTAGAAAATAAGCTAGTATTTCTTATTTATAATTTATTATTAGCTACTCAATTTTTATTAGTTTAAAAGTATTTAAATATTATATTATATTATATAAAAATAAAAACCTAAAATTAACCCCCACTTCCCCCCTCACACCACACACACTACATACATGACACACACGACTACAATACACACAACCCACCATACACATCCATATATACCTACACTACACACACACAAAAGAGGAGGTACAGAAAAAATCAGCAACAAAAGAAAAAAAAAACACACTGCACACAGCTAAACGTTCACGCAGAAAAAAGGAAGAAAAAGAGGAAATCCATTTTATTTATAGTTCACTTTTCTTTCAAAAATTCATCGATACATTCATATATTGTCTTCTTTTTTCATACTATTTTATTTAAACACAATACATATACCATCACAAACAACCTATAAAAAGTTGTGGGTGTTCTAATCTAGGTTCGGTCAAGATTTTGCGGTATTCAACTTTTCTTTATCTCTTTAATTTATTTATAGAATTTGATGTAATTTTATGACAAGTTTCCTTATATTTTTCTTTATTCATAATTTGATTGAAATGAATAATTTGTTGGTAGTTATATCTCTGTTTAATGAATGAAGTTAGCTTTAATTGATGACTATTTCTATTTATTCATTTTTATTCATTAGTTGTGATCTTTTAAAAATGAACGGGTCATGGCGTTGTTCTCGTCTTGATTTAGTTGTCAATAATGATAAAGTAGGTATTGTTAGGGTAAAATAAGTAAATAAATTATTGTTATTTTATTTTATCAAATAAAAAATGAGATTTATTTTTAATAATTCGGTATTGTTTTATTGGATTAGAAAGTGTACACACTTAATTTGACATCAACTTTAAGAATTGTAAAAAATAAAAACATATGAAAATGATCCAAAATTTTATTCTAGAATTTTAGTATTTTAGTTTCTATGCTTTATTTTAGGAATAAATATTTTTTTTTAATGTTAGATCGAACACTTAAGCGCGTTAAAAATATTTGTTTCAATTGAGAATGTGGTTACACATCTTTTTCTTGAGATATTAAAATAAACTCAAGAATGCGGTGACGCACCTTGTCCACTAATATTATAACTTTTATTAATTTACAGTGGAGACTTATAAAAAATAACGTTATTAAGTGTGATGCAAAGAAGACAATTATGTCTCTAATATTAAAAACCAAGAATGCGGTTACGCATCTAGGTTGAGACCAAATAGAAGTTCAACAAAATAAAAAACAAAAAAGAGCCAAATCATTGCCTATACAATATATCCAAAAATAATCATAATTTAAGTATAAATCAATAAAATCGATCGTGCTAGAACCACAGGACTCGAGGGATGACTAAATACCTTTTCCTCGATCAACAGAATTCATTACCCGAATTTCTGATTTGCAGACCAAAATATAGTCATTTCGTTTTGATTAGGGATTAAATAAAAAGGTGATTTGGAACACCATAACTCAATTCCAAGTGGCAACTCTGAAAAAAATAAAAATAATCACTAATTTAATAGCGTCACTTAAATTGAAAAAACTCTTCCACCGTGCGAAAAAGGAGTGTGACATCTCTAGCAACTCTGTTGGGAAATAACCAGAATTCGAGCTTTATTATATTGGCTCTTACTTGATTTTATTATTGTATTTTTTGGATATATTGTGTATGATGGCCTAGTGTGCTACTTTATACTCATTTATCGCTTTTATATTGTTGAATTGTATTATATTGTCTTCTCTTACTCAACCACTCTGAGTCTCTTGTAACACTTCACACACATTCACAGAAATGCAGTTATGAATCCTACTTCTATTAAGATAAAACTAGAGTGTCTTGACACACAGTGAATGATTTTTAGTCACCCATGTTAGATGGGGTTGGATCAACAATAAAATCAGAAAAGCGATGCTATCGATAAGTTGCCCTTCTCTGGCTCGAGTTGTCCACTCGGGTAAGCCAGTCTAGAAATATATCTCCTTCACGTTTAAACCTAGTAAAAGTGGAACATATATGGGGTTATCACTAGTAGGATCCGCTTATTTGCATTATTTTCATTTTGATTTAGTGAGACTCAAAATAAGAGTTGGGTCCGTCTAGAACAAATATCCCTCACTTGCTTGACCACTTAGATTAGTTTATGAGCTACATGAAGAATGCATTTGTTTAGAAAGTATTGAAACATAATGCCTTTATCAACTCAAATTTCAATATCATAAAGTTATTTTTTAACTGTCCAATCTAATCGAACTACGCACACCTGATTCTCATATCGATGAGATACGTAGGCAATCCTTTTCGGGTTCGACGGTTCTTATTTAAAATTTCAAAAAAAAAAAAGTTTTTAATTCTTATTCAAAAAACAAAAAAAAAAATTGTTTATCTTTTCTAAAAATAGGGTTTTCACCTTTCTTTCAACAATAAAATAAAAAAAAAGTTTTTTTTACTTCATATAACAAAATTTTCGGAACTACGTTTGACTTGATTCTTGCTTTGACAAGATACGTAGGCAGCCTTATGTTGAGGTTCGGTTCAACTAAGAAAAAATCTAAAAAGTCATCGTCACAAAAACTAGGGCAAAACAAATGGAATTTTTTTTTTATTTAGAAATTTTTTGACTTGATTGGTATCAACAAACTTAGAAATGTGTATAAAAAAGAAATAATAAAGTGCTAAATTATTTGGCAAGACAGACCAACTTTGTTGTGACCTATAGACTTCTTTTGGTATCTCTTAATATATTTATGTAATACTTGAGAAAATGTTTTGCTTAAAGTTAAGGCTATTACAAATTCGAACTCATGTTTCATGTGCATTGTGTGGTGAGATTTATATATAAAATTCAATGGCATGACTTTGTTGATCTAGAACTTGGCCCAAATGTTGGTTGAGGCGAAATATTGAGCAACATTTAAGTTGAGAAAGGATTACAGGCTTTCTTTGATCCGATTATGCCTTTCAAGCCTACCAAATGACGTGTTATCCATAGAATTTTCATTTCAAGCCTAAAACCTTTTTATTTGAATAACCATATTTTAGTGTACATCCTTTTGAGTGCAATAGTGCACTATACCTTGGTCCCACCTCCTTGAGCGCACTATCAATTATCTACACAGCGCCAAAGACCTAAATTGGGCAACAAAGTGAAAAAGCCAAATATGCGAAAGTTCAAAAAAAAAAATGACAAAGAAAAGATAGAATGAATAAATGAAAAAAAAATCTCCAACAAAAAGGAGAGAAAATGAGAAAAAAAGAAGAAAATAAATGAGGAGAAGCTTTCAAGAAAACAAATGTCAAATGCTAAAATGAAAAAAAAAAAAATTGAGAGCATTGTGAAAATTTTAAGGAGGAAATAGTCTCTTTATCCCAAATAATATCCTACACTTTCCTATGCCTACATTACAAGCCAATGACAAGTCCTATTGATCTCATTATCAGTGTTCTCATATTAGTGGATACTTACATGAGGGCCAAGCATATAGTATCTCAATTTAATGCATTGAACATCTTTCTGAGTGTGAGCGACTTTCAAAAATGTCCTACGATCTAAATTATTCTGTAATGTGTGAACTTTATTTGGTGTAAGGGCACTTGAAACATGAGGATATGAATAATTCTAGTCTCTTAATTTATGCAAGATGAAATGATCTTGTAAATACTTAAGTATGTTCGAGATATCATTTAAAATTATAGGGATTACTCAAAGTTGACCTCAAATTTGTCCGAAAGTAGTTGAAGGTGATTTATATGCATAATACTAATTGTTGGTACCAACTAAGGTCAAAACGTAGACAACCATGAACTCATTCGTTTCTCAAAAGATGTCTTTTGTAGGAAAAATCAAGAAAAAGAAAAATAAATTTTGATTTATATGAACTACGTTTGACCTGATTCTTGCTATACAAGATACGTAGGCAATCTTACAATAGAGCTCAGTCTCACAGAATAAAATTTTATATCCTTGAATGAATGAAATTGGATCATTTTTTTTAAAAATTATAAAAATAAAAATAATCAAAAAAAAAATGATAAATTAAAAAATGTTTCAAAGTTCCTCAATTTAAAAACTAGGGATATTTTTATTTGTTAAAAAAAATCACTCTCATTACTAAGGAATAAACACTCTAGTTGCATTTTGACCTTAGAGAACAAACACTCTATCATTTCTCATTTCTGGGGAACAAACACCTTAGTTGCATTTTGACCTTAGGGAGCAAACACCCTAGAGATACCATCTTTCATTTCTAGGGAACAAACACCCTAATTGCATTAATGTCTTGCACTTTTCTATGGTACAAATATTTTTCATTTATGCTAATAGCTTAAATGATATTTTGGTGTAAACTGGGCAAAAAATAATGTTGTGGTTATTCTATTTGATGATTCTATTAAGCGAGATCTTCCTAAGTAATGAAATTAGTGTGGCAGAACCCTCCTGAACAATGGGATTTAGTGAGCAGGACCCTCCTGGATAATAGGACTAGCAGGACCTTCTTGGATAATGGGATTAGCAGGACCCTCATGGATAATATGACTAGCAGGACCCTTCTAGATAATGGCAAGTAGTATATCGGGCCCTCCTGGATAATGGGATACTAGTAAGACCCTCCTGGATAATGAGACTAGCAGGACCCTCCTGGCTAATGGGACACTCGCAGGACCCTCTTGGATAATGGGATACTAACAGGACCCTCATGGATAATGGGACTAGCAGGAACCTCCTGGATAATGGGACTAGCAGGACCCTCCTGGATAATGGGACATAGTATAGCAGGACCCTCCTGGATAATGGGACGTAATATAGCAGGACGACCCTTATGGATAATTGGACGTAGTATAGCAGGACTCTCCTGGATAATGGGACTAGCAGGACCCTCCTAAATAATGGGACACTGGCAGGACCCTCCTGGATAATGGGACTAGACTAACATAATATAATTTAGCTAGATCATCATGAGGAAAGGTTTGATTTAAACATTCAAAAGTCATTCGAAAAATGCATCACAACAAAGCGAATCATTCGAAGTCTAGATTCAAAGCTAAGCACTATCTTTTATTTTTCTCACAAAATTTTCTTTACTATAAACTAGGGAAAAATTTTGTGCTATTACTTTTGTTTGTTTTAATTTCAGGTACCTCCTTGTAGAATAAAGTCAATCCATATTTCAAGCTCAGGATCATATTTTGAGGAGAGTCAACTCTCAAGCTCATTTCCAATTGAAGTAGAAGGAGCTCACCATAAGAACAAGGTCAATATCCAAATCTGAGTAAAAGGAGCCTACCTAGAGAAAGTCTTTACCTTCAAACTCACTGGGGATGAAAACTAGTATCTCACAACTTGAGAAACATGAAGATCCAAGTCAAGATTCAAGAGAAATTGCATAGATAGGATCTTGCACTTGTATTTTTCTTGTAATCTTTTGTATTTCATTTTGGTGTAATAATAGGAGCCGCAAACAGGAGCCTCGAGGGGGCCTCACTTAACTTCCAACTCATCATTTCATCTCCTTGAACTACACGTGACCTAATTCCCTTATAACCCGGGATTAGGATGTCCAAAACCAAGACTCGGTCGCACAAATTTTTCCTTTCAAATAAGCGTCCGGTCAAAATTTGTCGCATTGTCTACTTCTTTGTCTACAAACACTTCATGTTTTCAGTCAAAGGGGGCAAACTGTAGACACGTAATTTTTGACCGAACCAAATTTTTACACCATTTTTAGAGTTTAAATATTTTAAAATTTTAAATTAAATATTTTTTATTTTTATCTTATTTTATTAAATTTCTTTTAAAATATTTGAAAACAACAAAAGAATCACTTTTTAAGGTAAGTTTTATTTTCGATTATTTAAAAAAGAAATGAAAAGTTACAATAAATATATATTTTCTTTTGAATTAGTTTAATAAATAAGCTAGTATTTCTTATTTATAATTTATTATTAGCTACTCAATTTTTATTAGTTTAAAAGTATTTAAATAATATTCTTATTTTATATTATATTATATTATAAAAAATAAAAATAAAAACCGAAAACTAACCCCACTGTCCTCACCCACATCTCAGCCCCACTACCCCACTCACCCAATATACTTTCCACCCATTTTTATACATACACGACACAGCACGCCAAAAAATATACACAACACATCAGACGCACAGCACACAAAAAAAAATATTTTTCTTTCTCAAAAACACACACGATAAAAAACCCAAGAAGCAACACAATAAAAATACAACGCACATCCACACAAAAACAAAGATTTGTAGGTGTTCTAGTCGAGCTACAGTCAAGATTTCACGATATTCAAATTTATTTTACGGTATTTAACTCTAACTTATCTCTTTATTTTATCTATGGAATGTGATGTAATTTTATATATGATACTTTTTTTATTTAGATTTGTTTCATTCATAATTTGATTGAAATAAAATTGGATTTAAATATATTAGTTGTTATTTATTGTTGTACAATTTTGATGATTTGAATAAGTTTCTAGTTAATGTCATGTAGAATTTCATTGAATATGAAAAAATAATTAAGGATTTAGAGTTAGTGCATTGAGTTTTATTTTATTTAAAATAACAATTTTTGACTTAAGATAGGTTGAATCATTAATTGAATTACTATTGCTATACAACTTCTATTGGTGTTAACATTTCCGAATTTTAATCTAAAGAAGCTTATATCGCAAGTCATATCATTTTTCGTTTACTATTTAATTTGAACTCGTTGGACCTTATACAAATTTAGTTGGAGTTAATAATAATGATTTGCTTTGAATAAGTTGTTTTGGATTTATAAAGAAAAATAATTATTTTTAACATTAAACAAACTTTTCTACACCTTTTAAAAATATTTGTCTCAATTAAGAATGTGGTTTCACATATTTTTTGAGATACTAAAAGAAACACAAGGATGCGGTTACGCACCTTGGCCAAATTATTTTAATAATTAACTTTCATTAATTTAAATCAAGAGGTGTAAATAGAAATTATTAGGTGTGAGGTACTCAAGAGGAAAAGGCAGTTATGCCTCTAAATGTCAAGACCAAGAATGTTATTATGCATCTAGGTTCAGACTAATAAAAATTCCACAATAATAATAATAAAAAAAAAAAGCAAACCATGGCCTGTTGACACAATATATCCAAGAAATAGTAAAAATAAGTATAAGTCAATAAAAGCGATCGTGCTAGAACCACGGGACTCAAGGGATGCCTAATACCTTCCCCTCAGTCAATAGAATTCCTTACCCTAATATGTAGTTCGTAGACCATAATAAAGAGTTATCTTCTTTTGGTTAGGGATTAAACAGAAAAGGTGACTTGAAACACCATAATTCAATTCCAAGTGGCGACTCCGAAAAAATAAATATTTGTTTCAATTAAGAATGTGGTTACACATCTTTTTCTTGAGATATTAAAATAAACCCAAGGATGCGGTGACGCACCTTATCCACTAATATAATTAATTTTTATTAATTTAAAGTGGAGACTTATAAAAAAAAAAAAAGTTTATTAAGTGTGATGCAAAGAAGACAGTCATGTCTCTAATATTAAAAAACCAGGAATGCGGTTACGCATCTAGGTTGAGACCAAATAGAAGTTCAACAAAATAAAAAAAAAAAGAGCAAAATCGTAGACTATACAATATATCCAAAAATAATCATAATTTAAGTATAAGTCAATAAAAGCGATCGTACTAGAACCACGGGACTCGAGGGATGCCTAATACCTTCCCTCAGCCAACAGAATTCCTTACCCGAATTTTTGGTTTGCAGACCAAAATATAGAGTCATTTCCTTTTGATTAGGGATTAAATAAAAAGGTGACTTGAAACACCATAACTCAATTCTAAGTGGCGACTCTAGAAAAAATAAAAATAATCCCTAATTCAATAACGTTACTTAAATTGGAAAAATCCTTCCGTCATGCGAAAAAGGGGTGTGACAATTGCTACCAACAGAATTTGTATAGAATGAGAACATCACAAGAAAACAACTAACTTATCATGGTGTGCAGCGCCGACATTTAATGTTGAACCTGATAAACAACCAGTCCAATTAATATCTGAAATATTTTTGGTAGACTAATGTTGAAACAATAATCTAATCAAAACAGACTCATCTGAGGGACTTACATAAGAGCTTTAAGGCAATCGAGAAGGGCTCCCCTTTGGGGAACTCCTTCTTTACAAACAATCAACAGAGACCTAATGATAAAGTTATAATCAATCACAAGTTAAGAACACATATTATAGTTTAGGATCTGTCAATTCAAAAAATTAGTACAACAAACTTGAGGTTTCCCGAACAATTGAAACAAAAGGTTCGGTAACATATTGGTTCTTAATTTTCTTTGAATAATCATAACAAGAAAAGAGTTACAAAGCAAATTAAAATAATGGAATCTAAGAGATGAGAAGGAATTTCATTAGTAACTGATCGTTTGATCACTTGAAACAACTCGATGAATTTAGTAGATCGTTTTAGGAGGCTTCATAATACAGACTAATAACAACTTCTCTCATATTCCATTAGTGAAGTTTCAAACTGCTTCAAGAAAATTGAGAGCACGGCTGAGCCGGTAGGTAAAAAATTGGAAGGGAAAACGTCGTACGTTGTACCATTGGAAAAGTTAATTTATAACTTTAATTTGTTTCAATTCTGTATTTTATTTATAGGTTTGTTTGGAAATTTTGTTATAGTGATTATGTTTACAATCATTAATAACTGAAGCTTAATGTGCTTTTTCCTTCCTTTATATAAGCTTCAAAATTGTGCTGGCTTCAATTTTGGATTTTGAACTTGAGAGTTGTTCAGCTGAAAAAATACAAAGTAACTGCTACTCATAAATTTATTGGTACAACAATAGCCTGAAAGATTCCTAACTTCACATATGTCTCTCTCCCTCAACTGTTCTCCCCAAGTTTTTCAACCTTTCTTCCCAAATCTTGCTCAAACACATGACACATAATTAATATTTTTGGGTTTTAATGGTTCTCTCAATGTTCATGCTGCTACAAATGATCTGGGTTTTGCAATTTTCGGTAGCCTTCATCTCAATTTTGGCCATACTTTCGATTCTCCACAAATTTGACAACGCAAAAATCAAAAACTTCACCAATCCATAGAACTAAATCTAAAATCAAAATTTTATTTAGAAAAGTCAAGATACCGGAGAAAAAATTGAAGATCAAAAAGAAATCGTGAAAATACATATGAAATATCAATGCTTTATAAATCAAATCTTAAAAAAAAATTAAAGAGGAAGACTGAGAAATGACAAATTACCTTTAAATTGCAGCAATCCTCATTGAAGATTGAGGATTGAAGTGCCAAAACATCTCTAATTTTGTCTTCACTTGTTCCTTGTCATGGCTGCTCATTGAAGCTGAAAAGACTTTACAGTGAGAGAGAAGGCGGTGAATCATGGAGTTTAAGCCACATAGATTTAGCTTATACATCATTGTATGGGCTAAATGACTAAATTGTTGTCAATTATAATTCTATTGACAAAGAGCATACATGTTGATACCATTTAGATGACTCACACTTCTAATATAGTACAATGTTATAAGTAGATAGATCTATATAAGCAATTTGTTTAAAAAAATGTATATTCTAATTATATATTACTTATTTTACATATATCAAAAACTATGCAACTTAATTAGGGAAAATTTCATATATGGCAAACGAATTTAATGAAATAATGTTCTATAGGTATAGTTTATATAATTACATTATGTGGGTATAGTTCAGTTTGATA
The DNA here is from genome assembly GCA_037074985.1 of Solanum bulbocastanum. Taxonomy (NCBI): domain Eukaryota; kingdom Viridiplantae; phylum Streptophyta; class Magnoliopsida; order Solanales; family Solanaceae; genus Solanum; species Solanum bulbocastanum. The sequence goes on from CM073604.1 coordinate 34,239,562, forward strand.
TGAAGCATTAATTTTGTATGTAATGTTATTTAGTTTTAAATTATACAATTTCTTTTTTTTTAATAAATGGGTCCAAAATAAAATATTTTTTTCAAAAGGAGTTCTACAGTGATAGAAACCCATTACAATTGGTTTTCTCAAACAGCTGAAGCATACGATTAGTCAATATTCTTGTATATTCAACGCCAAGTATGGATTTCTTTCAAGAAAACTTTATGTTTGGAAAAGGAAAAAAGTACACAATTGATTTGTCTAGTATATAATTGAAATTTTGGAAAACGAACTATTTTTTGTTTTGTTCATTCTAATAGTTCGAAATTTGTTTTTATACGAAATTGGAAAAATTGTATATTAACAAATCTATTCTAATTTTTGGTTCGAAAAATTGAACAACACAATTTGTATATATGAACTGTAAATGACTCAACAACAAGGTTGTGCTTTATTTTGATAAAAAAAAATTCTAATTTTACTGTATATATAAGTTATACGATTTTTATTTACTTTAATTGATAATATTGTATAAATGTAAGTAAATGTATAAAATTCTCATACCATGAATATGAACTGTTTATGATTCGATAAAATGGTGTGCTTTAATTTGATGCTTTTTGTGTAATCTAACAGTATATATATAATTGTGTAATCTGTAATATTGTATATATGTATGTAGTTATACAGTTTTTGTATGTCTGTTATTTGTATATTAGTATGTATATATTCGTGTAAATTATTTATTATTGTTTTTTATTAATGATTAGATTGTTTCTAATCTCTATAACAAATGTTTTCTTTGGCTATTTTTGTTATGCATTCTCAAAAATTGGACGATACAAATTGTTACGTCGATTATTTTCTAGAGGGGTTAATCTTTAAAGAACAAGCATCGTTTCTTGAATTTTACACAACAATTGCGACATATATTGATGTTGACGTGAATAGGAAGATATTGAAAATTGAGTATAAGATTGAAAAAAGCAATACACCAATGGTTATACACAATGACAATATGGGTGTTAGGATATATGTAATGCTTAATAAGGCTAACAGTGATTGTATATACAACTATATACAAGCTCTTATATGAATGTAAGTAAATTGTATATAAATGGAATAGTTATTATGTATATGTATAATTTTTTAGTAACAATTGTATATGTATCTGAAATACATTGTATTTTTAAACGATTGTGTGTATTTCTTAATTAAGAATAGAAAAAAATTGCTAATATACAAAAGTGTTAATGTATTTATATACTTGTTTGTGTATTAATTTAATTAATTTATATGTATATAGACAAGCAAATAATAATATGATTTCTATATAATCAAAATGATTGGTAAAAAAAGCAAGCATACTACCAGGAAACGATTGTGTGCATTTCTTAATAAAGAATATTTAAAATTACTAATATACATTCGTGTTAATGTATTTGTATATCTGTTTGTGTATTAATTTAGTTAATTTTTATGTGTATAGACAAGCAAATAACAGAGGGTAATATGATTTCTATATCATCAAAGTGATTGTTCAAAAAAACAAAAGGAAACTACATAAATTCTCAACTTAAAACAAATGATGAATCTGTCCAATAAACAAAAGTCAGTTACGAATATGGTAAAAAGTTAATGAATTGTGATCCTTTCGCTAATGTCGCAATCTGTGTGATTCCTGACTGGCTTCAAAGACGTTTCACTATCACTAACGGCATCAACTTGAATCTTTTGAGTGTCGTAATTCCACAGCAATGAAGCGTTTCTTCTAGATCAATTGTTGTTGGAATATTGTCTTTGTCCTCACTAAGAAACTCTGTATGCTGCAACTTATACTCCACAATTGTGCTTGCACATGACATCATTTCATTTTACCTAACTAAGCAAAACATGATGATGCACAAAAACGATTGTACTGAGTTTGAGGCATTCTCTTATGTAACTTATGCATGGTCTTGACTTGTGTATAACACTGCAAACTTATAGATGAAATATATATTTGTATTTATATTTGACTTGTATATAACTATAAACTTATATGTATATGAGTATGTGTATATGAATATAATACTTAAATATACAAAAAAATATATATAAATACATCATTATGTACATATATTTTAAGCAATTTTGCATATAACTAACAAAAACTATACAAATATCTATTTACAATTGTTATTTAAGCAGAAAACATACATATAATTCAAAAAAATTTATATATAACTAACAAAATATACATATACTTGTATACAATTATGATTTAAGCTGACAATATACATATACTTCATGCAATGTTGTATATAACTAATAACATATACAAATATATACATATAATTTTGTATTAAGCAAATACCTGGTGTTCTTCAGAATCATGATTCGTAGACACAGCCTCCTTAGAATTACTGTCTTTGGCTTTTCTCTTACTTCTTTTTTTTTTTTTTTTAATTTTAATGCCGTTTGCATTGGCATTGTCGATGACTTGATTGAGTGCACTTGGGTCATTTTTTTCTTGGATCTCAACTCTCAATTGATTTTTCCTCTGGAACTTGTTTAGATTTTGCCATAGACCCTGCATTGAGTCCTAAATCTCGAGTAAAATCGAGTGAAATCGAAGGTCGATTATGAACAACTTTGACATGCAATGACGTACCTCTCGTAATCCTCTTAGATGGAGTCAAATCATCCATTTTTTATTTAGAAAAACTGATAATATGATAAGTAATGAGGGAATTTTAAGAAAAACTTATCCAAAAACTAACGAGCATAATACATATACAATTGAAAAACAAGATAAAAAAAGTTTTCACCCACAGTTTAGGCGGTTACCTGCAAAAAGTAAAAACATGATTAGAGGGAGAAAGTGAAATTTGAATTTCAAATTGGAAGTGAAAGAGTTATTTTAGGAGAAAAATCTGGAATGTGAAGACTGAGATAAATTTGATTTTGTACAAAATCATTCACAATGCATGGCCGATTAAGTCTTTGTTGGTTCGGTATACAAAGAGGTAGTGGGTCCTATTATTAATGGCAAAAAAACTAAAACTATATTTACTGACAATAAATAAATTAAACTATACCTTCATTGACTAATAACCTAGTAATGTTTGACAACTCGCGTAATTTTTTCATTTAATTATAGTATGCTACCTAAAGTATATTTATGTAGGGGGTGTACATATGGGCTAGGCCCGTTGGGCCGGTTTGATCTAACCGGCAATTTGATAGGATTAGACTAAGATTTTCGGAGCCCATTTAATAAAAGGACTGTTTATTCCAGCCTGAATAAGTCTGCTGATTTGTGGGGCTTGAGAAATATGTAGTTGTAGGGCCGGTCCGTGGGTAAATAAAAATTAATTAAAAAATAACAATACAATAGAGCATTAAAAATAACAAGAGTCCAAACTTAAAATATATTTAGAGTTTTAAATATTAAAACAGAAAAGGGTCATATTTATCTTTGTACTCTTAGAAAAAGACTATATTTATCTCTCGTCATATTGTTTTTTATATATTTACCATTGCTATCCAATTTTGAATCATATTTGCCCTTGAAAAGTCTCATTTTTCTATTCTTATTATATGTGGCGCCTATGTGAATATATTAAAATTTACTCTTAATTTAATTATTATATTGACCCAATATGCACCCATTTAATCAATTAAAATCAATTGCTAATACCATATTTTCCTCACCCGTCGTCAATATCCTGTAGACAAACATAGAGATCAACACTTTCCTGTTGACATTAGTTTTTCTTCGATGGATCTTAACTTTTTCTAGAGATTTTTTGAAAGAAATTACAGAAAAGTGATGACTGGCGAGGAAAATATGGTATTAGTAATTGATTTTAATTGGTTAGATGGGTAGTTAAAATATTGGGTCGGTATGATAATTAAATTGAGAGCAAATTTAATTATGATAAAAATATATTCATGTAGGCATCACGTGGAATAATAAAAATAGGAAAATGAGTCTTAACTATTTAAGGACAAATATGACCCTAAAATTGGATGACAAAAATAAATATATCAAAAAAGTATGACGAGATATAAATATTACTTTTTTTCTAAGAGTACATGGGCAAATATGACCCTTTTTTGATATTAAAATTTAAATACAAATTATCTTTATTAAATATGTACTACATAAAATAATTTTTTCCTAAAATTTCTGGTGAATCACTATGTTGGCCATAGTTGATGGAATATTGTCATATTTTTGTGTTTTATCATGATCATTAAAAACAATTAGATTAATATTTCGATTTAGCTATTATACTTTTACTTGAAATCAAACTTAATAAATATTATAAAAATAATTTTATTTGTGGATTTGATTAACAAGTAGTAACACTAACCTCATATAATATTTTTCTTGTCGATATTTATGATAATATTTTTAAATTATAATTTGATTTAAAAAAATATACTTTTAAAAAAGATGGGTTGGCCCCACACAGTCCGTAGCCCACGTACTTGTGGGTGGCTGACCATTTTCTGGCCCACAAAAAAATGGATCAACCCGGCTTGGCCTATCAAATTTCAAAGTATGTATGGGTTAGCCCAGATGGGTGGGTCAGCCCATATTGACAGTACTATATTTATGCACTACACTAAAAATTATCTTTGATAATTGATTAACGGTAATATCTTAATTGCCTCTAAAATGATTGCCATTAAATATGTATTTTTAGAGGCAATTAACACTCTTTGTAAATATTCCTAAAATTTATATCAATATTGAATTTAATGACAATTACTAATGTCGGTAAATAGCACTCTTTGTTAATATGCATATTTATTACTGCTAAAAGTTGTTTTTGTTGTAATGATGTTCGAATATTATAACTAAGACTTAAGTATTGAGTGTTCTTTAAATTTTAATTTTAACTATCCCCTTGGATTAATATTGCTGAGCTAATTAGATCTTGTATTTTTTGATAAAGTTGATGAAATAATATTAGCAATTATTATATATAATTAATTCTTGTTTATTAAATCACTTGGTTAAATTTGAAAAAAAAATCAATTGTAAATTCAGAAATCAAACAAGAAAAAAGAGAAAAATAAATATTCTTTACATTTTGATTTGATGAAGAAGAAAATGAGGGGGGAAGGCCTTTGTTGGTGCGGTTGACTCAACAGCTTCAACAAATTCTCAAAGCCCACCAACGAATACTGGAGATTCATTTGGAGTACAGTGAATACAAATTAAATATGCTATCTTATTAGAAATGACATTCCGAACTCAAAATAGCAGAATTATTATGGTAGGTTATCTTGATAATATGTTGACCCAAGTCAACACTTCAACTAAAAACAAAAAATAACTAAGGGATCGTTTGGATGGGAGTATTAGGAGAAATAATCCTTGTATTATGTGTAGTATTATGTAGTACTATGTTTGGTAGGAATTTTGGGCTCATCTATAATTAATTCATAGATTAGTTATACACCCTCTATGGTATTATAGGGTATATAACTAATACCTTTCATTTGGTGGTATTAGTAATACATGGATCTAATACTATGTGATTAATATATGTAAAGACAAAAATACCCCCTCAAATCCTTTCATTTTATTTATTTTCTTGATTTTATGTTTTATATTTGTACTAATAAATTTATTTAAATCGATTAGCTTACAAATTTTATTATTTAAATAGAGTTATTTTTAGCTAAAATATGAGTTATTTAATCTAATTATTATTAATATAAAATATTATAATCGTACTAATATGCTAATGTTGATGTATGAATTTAAGAGCTATTTTTGCTATTTAAAAACATCTTGAGTATAAAAATAGTTTAATTTATTTTGCTATTTTTTTTTTATTTTATGATAAAGAGCAATTTTGTATGATAAAAATCCTAAGTTGAATGATTTTATTGATGTAAAACAATGTTCAATACAGTTTTTCTATAAATTTTTATAGTTGTGTTACCTTTTGAGATATTAAAATCAATTTATTAAGATGACAATTATTTATCCTCAAATAATTTAAGTGAGAAAATAGTGAATGTGGTGATAAAGGCAATAAAAAAAATAATATTATTTGTCAATTATCTATCTTGACCCAATTAAATGAAATAAAAAAATCTCATAATAATTCAAGGGTATAATTGGAAAGAAGTTTTTTTTGTAGAGTTTTAAACTCCACATAAAATTAGGTAGGATGCAACGAACCAAATCTATGATAAAAATAATCTCTGCATTACTAATTCAAACATTACCAATTTCCGCATTAGTAATCCCTGCACTATTGATCTTTGTACCAAACGGCCCTTAAGTGTCCCAAAATCAACACAATAATCTTGAGACCCGAACTAATGATTCTACTAGACTAATACCCTCTTTCCGAAACAAGTAACGTTAATAAAAATCTCATCTGAGCTTATTTATGAATAATATTGACCGAAGTCAATTGTTTTAACATCAAAACTCCAAACAGAAGAAACTTATTCTAAGACTTTCCCGAACACCTCAAAAACCAAGCTACACATTCCCCAAGTCAAAATATCAAAAGAAAAGTTACCAAAAAAAAAGGACAAAATAATAAAAAAAAGAAATACAAAAGGCAAGAAAAGGACCACGAGGATCGTTACACTAATTCATCTACAATATTAAAATACTTTAAAAATTGTTTCGTTTTGATTCATATTGTATCTCCTTATTGTCTATAGAATAACACGTCGCTACTTTTGATTCATATTATACGTCTTTTTTAGGTTTTTATACTCTCCTTAAAAGACATTTAATAGTATCGATATATAACTCTTTGAAATCTCACATAATTAAAGCTACAATAATTAAAACAATAAGAAATAGGCTTCTGTGGAAAAAAAAGGTAATTTCACACTCATCCAAAATGTCAAATACTTTGAAACAAATCGAGTTATTTTTATTCATATTATGTGTTTTTTTTAGATTTGTGTACTCTCCTTAAAAAGACATTTAATAATTTCGATATATATCTCTTTACTGTCTCACTTAATTAATACTACACTAATTGAAACAATAAGAAATATTTGATTTTATTTTATAGAAGGTATATCTTATTCATCTAAAATATCACAACTACTTTGAAACGAATCGAGGTGTTTGATTCATATTACGTGTTTTTTTGGATTTTTATACTCTCCGTTAAAAGACATTTAATAGTTTTGATGTACATACTCTTTAAAGTCTCTCTTAATTAACGCTACATTAATGGAAACTATAAGAAATAAAATAAAAAGGTAATCTCTTAATAGTTACTCTCTTCGTCCAACAATAATTGTTTATACAATTTTAGGATGTCCAACAATATTTATTTATTTTATGAAATCAATGAATAATTTTACACTAAGAGGTCGTTCGGTAGAGTGTAAAAATATAATGCTCAACAGAGTGCATTAGTAATACTTGCATTAATAATGTTTGTATTAGTTATGTTTGCATTAGTTATGTATAGATTATTTCTTATGCATTGTTTGATTTGGTGTATTAAAAATTGTATGCATTATATAAAAATATTTATTTACAAAAATATCATCCACAATTATGGTGGAAATGATGTAAAAGTGCTTTTTAAGGGATAATTGATTATTTAACCAAGCTAATGCATGTATTAAATCCTTTGAATTACTAATACCTAGAAATTCATTAGTAAAACACTCCTCAATGCACAATAGAGTATAAACATTAGGTATACAGAGCATGAAAAAGTGTGTCAAATAAGAGACTATTAATATACAAAGCTAGTGCATGCATTATTTTTACTAATACAGTACTCTACCAAACGACCCTAGCTAGCTAGTTCCTAATTTATCCTTATCATTAATTATAGTGATTCATGTATTATATTTTTCAAGACATTGTATTTACTATATTCAAAAGATAAAATTGATAAAATTATCCATTTCTTAAAAAGTATGTAAAGTCAATAATGAACCAGCATTGTTGGACGGGGGCATATTCATTTTAAATGTGCAACAGATGTAGTTATCAAAACAATTAATCTTTAGGATCAGAGAGATGGTTTTTCATTCATAGAAAGAGAATTCAAAAAATTAAAGGCTAGATATATTAATTAATGATATATACATAGTTCATGAAGATGGTCCTGGACACAGAAATTAATGAAGGTGAGGTGGGGGCTGGATGAGGGGGTGGGGGTGGGGGACAATCATCTGACATAGGAGGAGGACAATAGCACACAGTAATACATTCACGTGCACTTCTTCAATTGTATCCTTCCAAAATCCTAATATCAGAATGTCCCTACACACTAACCCCCTACACCTTACCTCACTTACTAAAGTCAGCACAGTGCAATTTTTTTAAAACACATCTATTATCTCTCTGTGTGTAGCAGCCTTCTCCCACACGTGTCCTTTTGTACTCTTCTCTATTCTCCAATGGTAATGCATCTCAGATCTTCTGCACCAGTTATCCTTTCCTTGTTTTTTATTACTCCCTTCGTTTTATTTTATGCGGCAATATTTGATCAAATACAAAATTTAAAAAATAAATAAAGATTTTAAAATATTTATCAAATTGCCCTTCAAAAAATACTCATTTTCCTCTCTTCTCATAAATGTATTAGAGTATTATTTTTAAGATTAAGTGAGATCAACAAGAGTAAAAGAGAAATTGTACCTTTAAATACTTACCATATAAGAAAATGTGACATTTTTTTTTAAACTGAAAAAAAAATGGTGCCACATAAAATAGAAAGGAGGGAGTAATTTGCTGCTTTGGAATGGCATCTCCTCATTACTTCAACTCACCTAGCTAGCTATATGTTTATATCTTTCACACACTCAATAATAAGGCGTACATCTCCGGCTAACAAACAATTCATCACAATTTTATACACGTTAAAGTGTATATTTGTGCAAACTCAAAATTAAAAGGCATAAATATCAGTTAAAAACAAGCTAATTAAAGGACAAATTATTTATTATGCCATTATAAAATTAAACATATACATGTTCGATTGAATGCTAAGTGACACTACTTCTACCTAATTAATGATATGAAAACTACCAACAAGGGTTGTAACTTGTGGTAGAGGGGTAAGTATTACTTATTTTTAATCAGCGATTCGAATTTGAGTCCTCCTAGATACAAGTCCCTTTATTAGGGAGTGGATGTGGGTACCCAACACTCAAAACCGGATGAAAAATAATAAAAACAAATATGAAACTAAGTTAATGAAAGAAATCTAAAGGCAATTGGTGTAATCCTGAAGATGATAGTGTTCTATCGTTGGCTGCTGGAAATAAAAAATGTCGTGAAACTATTTTTAAGGTTAAGTGGTAGAATATAATTGACGCTAACACTACTAACTGCTGAAAAATCAACATATGCTACTGCATCCGAAAAACAATAAAAAAGGTTGTTTGAATTTGGAATTAAATATTTTTCAAAATAAGTAGCAGTAGGCAGTAACAATCTTTTTATTTGATGCATATTTCAAAAAAGGAAAAGAAAAGAAAATCTATGATTTAGCATTAATTAATCACAAAATAATTCTACTTACGTATTAGAAACAACTGATCACTAATCTTTTTAGTCCGTGAGGCGGTGTTATTCTAAAGTATTGATTTTGAATCATTAGGAAATGATCAGAATTAAGAAATTTAGAGCTGGATCTTGGGAAAATCAAATACAAGTAGAAAAAGAGAAATTAGTACCAATAAAAGAAGTATAAATTGTACGGGTCATGGATATTATAAAACCAAGTAACCCGGCCCATAACTCTCTTTAGCCGCAGTTGGTGCTTGTCAAGTAGAATATGCATATCTATCAACTTCTCTACTTAATTTTTTTTTTCTCTCTCTAAAACAGTTTTTGCCCATCTTTCAAACTCCTCCTCCCAAAAAACTCCTTCATCTTTACCTTCTGATTAGGGTTTACTTCAAAAAAAAAAAAAAAACTTGGTTATTGATATGTATGTGTGTTGCTTAAGATCTACAAATCTGAAGAAAAGGGTATGCAATCAGATTATGAAATGGCTGGGATCCATCATCAGAGAAACCAACAGTCAGCACAAATGGAAGAGCAGCAGCAGCATAGATTCATGGTGGAAAATAATGCTTCAAGTTCCTCGCCATTTTACACAATAGACCCAAACTATCACTTCCCTCAGCCTCATCCTCTTCTCCAACAAATCAACAATTTACCGATTACTCAACAGTTTTTCCAGTATCAACATCCTCATTACAGATCCATGTTAGAGCAGCAACAAGAAGAAATAAGGCTAGACCATTCTCAGACGGCATTTTTTCCTGTAAGTGAAATAAGAGGACAAGAAGATGCTTTGATTCGTGGGAGTGAGCCTCGACAAACTTGTTTAGCTGTGTGGCAAAACCAAGAAGATTCTGCTATTAAACAACCTTTTTGGTAATCTTTTCTGCACTCAATCACATGTAAATTATAATTACTCCCGTACACCCTATTAATGACCCTACTACTCTATTATTCCTATTCCTATAGTTTTTATTATTAATTCCTGCTTAGATGAAATTTTCTTTTGGGTTTGTAGGAAACCCCTTAGTGAGGAATTTTCAAATGGGAATGCAACGGAGAGAAACAAACAAGATGAAAATCAAGAAATGTATCGATCTGAAGAAATCCATCATCAGCAACATATTATCAAGAGCTTAGAAGAAAATAAACCTAGAGTACTATTCGGAGAGTTAGAAGCTATTTATGGTGACGATATTCATCGAATTGCATCTGAATCTGTTCTCACTGCTGACGATTTGCCAACGAACCACAATGTCTCTTTTCCTGAATTGGCTCTCAATGATTCAAATCAAGCCAGTGGGGCCACCACAGCCATGGCTGCTGAAATTGATAATATTGGATCAGAAAGTGCATCCGTTGGAGGAAGAGAAGTAGAAGCAGTTCATAAAAGGAAGAGAGCAAAAGAATCCGGATCAACTACTTCCATGTCAAGATTTTTCAAGTCGTTAGTGAAGAAACTCGCGAAACAACAAGAGGATCTACAAAGGAGTTTCATGGAGACGATTGAGAGATTAGATCAAGAAAGAAAAGAAAGAGAACAAGTGTGGAGAGAGGGAGAATTGGCAAAGCTTCAAAAAGAAGAAGCAGCTAGAGCCCATGAAAGAAGTTTAGCTTCGAGTAGAGAATCTGCTCTTGTTTCTTGCTTGGAAAAACTCACTGGTCACAAGATCAATTTTCAACCATTCAAGATTAAGGAAGAACAAAATCATTCTAGTTCAGTGAAATTGAATAACAACAAGCGATGGCCTCAAGCTGAAGTTGAGGCCTTAATTCAGATTAGAACTAATTTGGAATCGAAGTTTGCTACTACTCCAAAAGGGCTACTTTGGGAAGAAGTAAGTAACTCAATGTCGTTGATGGGATTTCAGAGAAATGCCAGAAGATGCAAAGAGAAGTGGGAGAATATGCACAAGTGTAGTGTCAAGAGAAGAAAAAAAGAAATCACGAGGGAACAGTTGAATAGTTGTACTACTACAACTGTTGACTTTGTAAATCAAGGAACTCATGATAAAGATGAAAATGGAAGCAAGAAAGAAGATATGGAAGAATAATGAAGGATAGAAGAGAATGAATCAAGACAAATGAGATAGCCAAGCTATAAGTTCCTTTCAGGTGGAAGCTTTTTATTTATTTATTTTTTGCTCTTAACTTTTTCTCTTTTCTGATCATTTCTTTTTATGTGTACTGCTATTTGTTCATCCTGTCATTTCCTTTTCTTGCAACATTGATATGAGTTTTCATGTCGTTTTTTATGTATTTATTTTATAGTTCTTTAAAATCTCAAGTATTGTGTAGGGCATACCAACACAACTTTGTCCCAAAAGATATGCAAAACATGGTGTCTTGTGTAATTAGCATATACTTGAAGTAGTTTAACTTCATTTCTTTTCACTTTTTAAGTCGTCAAACTTTGGTGCAACAATTATGGATTAAAAGAAAACACTACTCATGACATGAAAACCGAGGAAATGAATGATGGTTGGGGGAACATTATGAAAGTTTAACATGACAAACAACTTGTCACACACACTCTCTCTCAATTTTTTAAGAGGCCCATAGAGGTTCAAATTTTTAAATTTTATTCATGAATTCGGACATAAATAAAAAATATTTTTAAAAAAAATTGATCTAGTTTGACTTAACACGGAGTTAAGAAAACAAAGAAAATTTTTCATTTTAAATTAAAAATTAAAATTATGTCAAATGTATCAAAATGTCTTTCAATCTTGTGGTCCTAAATTAAAGTTATATCAAATGTACCAAAATGTCTTTCAATCTTGTGGTCCTAAATTAAAGTTATATCAAATGTACCAAAATGTTTTTTAATCTTGTGGCTTCCAAAAAAAGAAAATGGTCATTCTTTTTTAAACACACTAGAAAAGAAAGTAGGTCATTCTATTTTAAATAGAGGGAATAATAATTAACAACTTAAAATATTTAAAAGACATAAAAAAAAACTTCCGATCAAAGAAAAATTTGCTTAACTCTCAAAATTCAATTTGTATCATAGGTGGACCATTTCAGTTTATTTGTCTGAGTTTGACTGTGGACCATTTCAGTTTGTTTGTCTGAGTTTGACTGTGGACCATTTCAGTTTGTTTGTCTGAGTTTGACTTGACTGAAGTAAAAAAACTTTTAAATGTGGTCTTAAATCAAATAGATGCAAAATGTATCAAAATATATTTTTTAAAATATAATGGTTTTAAACATGTAATGTGGAAAGTGGAAATCAAAAAATAGTATAAAAAAAGAAACAGATATTTTTTTCAACTTATTAAAAATGAAAGTTAGACAAATAAATTAATATATATATATATATATATGTGTGTGTGTGTGTGTGTGTGTGTGTGTGTGTTTAATTACCTAATTAATTATTTGTATAAAATAATTAAAAAAAAAAAAGAAACACATGATAATTTCTTAATGTTTTCTGGACCAAAAAACCTTAGTAACCATACTAAAAGCAATTGATATCTTAAATAAAGATTTAAAAGAAATCATAATACAAAAATAGTTTATATAATATCTGAAGAAGAATTCAAAAATGAATATCCAATGGATTATATAGTATTCGGATATGAAGAAGTAATGAATACATCTGATAACTATCTTTCAGAATGAGTTTAAAAGAAGTTATAGATTTACTACATGACTTACTAGAAAGTCATAAACAAATAGCCCTAAGGCTAAAATTATTAAAAATTGAAATAAAATCAATTAGAGAAAATCTTTCTGAAAAAATAACAAATATAATAGAAAAAACAGGAAAAATTGACAAATAGTTGAGTCAAAAATATATAAATGAACTCTTGGTAGAAAAATTTGCCAGAAAAAGTTCATATAAAAAAGGTAGCTTAGATGAAAAGCTAATAGAAGAATTCTTGAAACAACAAAAGGTTCAAGAAATAGAACAATTAAACAAAGAGAAAATGGAATCTAGTAATAAGCTAGAAGAAGAAGAAAATCTTGAAAAAGATAAAGATATTGAGCAAGAAAAATGAATGAACTAGACGAACTAGTTTTTGCAATGGAAGATCTGGATATTTCAGATATAAAATTAAAAATTCTTATGAACAAAAGGGATACAGGTGGACCCTAAGGAAATTTCTTTAAAGGAGAAAATTCAAACAACGTAAAAGAAGAACAACAAGATGAACAAAACTTTGCTTCAAAAGCAAAAGGAAATAAAGATTTTGTTAGTCAATATCACAATAATAAATTCAAGTATATGCCTAACAGACTCTCAACAGGAGATGTAGGAACAACTCAATTTATAAATTTAGATTGTAAAAGAGAACCAGAAACAAATCTAGATTTATGGGCACAAAATATATTTCTCTTTTTCCTATCAGGAAAAGGAATAAATTACACAGACGAAGAAAAATATATTGTTATGATAAATACATTTATTGGAAAATTAAGTCATTGGCATACATGATTATCTAATGATGCTAGATGAATCATTGAAAATAGTACTATAGAAGGATTTAAAAATTATTTGCAAGAAGGAATAGGAAATATGGTACAATACATAGGAAATGAATTCTTAGGTAGAGAAGGAAGTCCTTCTCTAAACCGAGAAAAAAGTAGAATAATTGCAAAAGAGCAATTAGAAAAATTACAGATATGTAAAATAAGTTATATTTAAGAGTACACTTGTGAATTCGAAGAATATTATTATAAGATATTTGATAGCAGTAAAGAAATGCTACCATATATGGAAAAATACTATAAAATATTATTAGGCTTTTAGGCTAAATATTTCAGAGAAGAATACGAAAAGGAAAATAAGGAAAAAGATACACTTAGACAAAGAATATCCTTTTTGAATAATAGACTTGGACAATTATGCATGAAACATAACGTTCAAAGAAAAGCCAAAAGAATAAATACTCAGATTTACTGTCTAGATACAAATGCAACAAACCAAAGGGGATACAATGAAAGAGCTTATAAAAAAAGAAAAAAAATTTAAGAAAAGCCTAATAAAAAGAAGAAATATGTCAAAGAAAAACTATATACCTAAGAAAAGGTATTATAGGAAGAAAAACAATTTTAAACAAACAAAAGAAAAATGTAAATGGTACAATTGTGGCGAAGGACATAAAAGTTACGAATGTAATAAAAAACATGTAAAAATATCAAAAATTGATAGACAAGAAATTGATTCGGATTTAGAATCAGTAACATCAATTAAAAGCGATGAATTTTACGAAGAATTATATGAAGAATATTCAACTAGTTCAGAAGAATCAGAATATATGAATAAAGAAATAGAAGAAATAGACAATTCAGTACAATTTATCGAAACTGAAGAAGATCAAAGAGGTTATGCCTTAAAAGCAACTTTCGATAATGAATTATTAAGAAAAATCCAAGGACTACAACTCAGATTAAAAACTGAAGATAACATATTTAGTAGGATGCAAAGAATGTTTTCAAGAAATAAAATTTCTTATTATGAATATCAAGAAATAGAAAAGGTAATAGAAATTACCCAAACTACAGAAAAACATAAATTAAATCTGTTAACCAAGTCAATGATAGATCAGATTTTAAGAAAAATTTCAAAAAGAAAAAGGAAAAAGATGAATTATGTATATCTTGGAGGAATCCAAATTCTGGTAAAATCAACATTTAAAGAAGGGATTAATTGCCCTATTGTCATCAATCTCTCAGATGAAATATTCATTAATGCAAGAGAAGGAAATCTTGATTTAATAGAAGAAAACTTAGCCTACACCAAACTCCTATTTACCTATTATCCAAAATATTACATTTTCTTAAAAGATGCAGATTTTAATGATGCTTTAAGCTTGCATTTCCAGGTCAAAAGAAATGACCTATTTAAACCAAGTAATCATATTATGAGTATATATTACTAAGCGTTATATACTGTTACAAATTCCAATTATGGAAGTATATATAAAAATAAAGAAATGATTGAAATTGATTAAGAATGCACAGAAATTGCAAGAATAGTTGAAGCGGAAATTCAATAGGCAGTTATTCCAGATGAATATGAAATTCATTTTGGAAAAACAAGAGAAATAGGAAGTTCTAGCAATAATCATAGACTTTATTTAGAATATGGAAGAAATTCCATCAAGAAAAGCAACTCGAACAGATATGTTAAAAGAACCCTTGAAATTTCTAACATTTCTAGAATTTCAGATAGAATTTTTAATGGAGTAGAATGGAAAAATCAAGAAATCTTGATACAAACAGGTGCAACAGCGAATTATATCAAAGGAATATTATTAGAAGGACTACCAATTTACGAAGGTACTCCTTACATTTACAAAACCTTTGAAGGAAATAATTATGTTGTATAAATATGGTAGATATACCTATACAACTAGATAATATAAGAATAACAGTTCCCTGTTATATTACAAATCATGAAAATGATAATGATCTACTTTTAGGAAATATGTTTCTAAATAGTCTTAATGACTATAGTATAGGAAAAAATGGAATAGAAATAAGCTATAAAAATGAAACTTGTTTTATTCCAAAAAAATAAAAGATGCCTGAATAAATAACCTTTAGAGTATCAGTTTTCATAGAATTAACCTTTTATGATATAAAATTAACAACCTGTTGTCAAATTGACAATGGATCAGAAGCTAGTTTAGCAAAATCATTCCTGATAAAAGATTGGGATATTAACAAAAATAATATCTCAATGATAGGAATTACAGGAGTAAAAGAAAGACTTAATAAGTCAAAAGAAAATGTAGAAATAATTTTAGGATCGAAAATTGTTTCTATAAATAAAATATTTGCCTATGATAAATTAGAAACCGATTTATTACTAGGTAATGATTTTCTACAACAATTTCAGGATTATCATCAAACGATATATATGATAAGCCTTAAAACTCCATGTGGACACTTCATTAAAGTCTCAAGAAAACAAAATCCATATTATATTGAAAAAGAAAATGGAAATTATAAGGAAAAATATTTAGAAAATCTAAGCAAAATCTCTTGTAAATGTCTTAATCTAGAACAGATTAAAGAAAACTTACAAAAATCATATGATGAAAATTCTTTAGAAAAATGGGAAAGAAACCAAGAAAAGGTCATTCTAACACTTAAAGATCCTAGTGTAATCATTAGAGTAAAACCTATGTTTTATAATGAAGATGACAAAAATGAGTTTAAAATACAACTCAAAGAATTAATCAACCTAAAATTTATTAGGATGAGTAGAAGTCCTCACAGTAGTCCAGCATTTATGGTAAGAAACCATGCTGAATTAAAAAGAGGAAAAGCAAGAATGATAATAAACTACAAAGAATTAAACAAAAACTGTATATTTGATGGATATTTTATCCCAATTAAAAACAATTTAATAAACCTTGCAAAAGAAAAAACTTATTTTTCAAAATTCGACTGTAAAAGTGGATTTTGGCAGATAAAATTATCAGAAGAATCAATTTCATTAACGACATTTTCTTGGTTTCTTTCCCATTTTTCTAAAGGATTTTCACCATATGATTTTTGTAAATTTTCTTTAATCTATTCTAGATTAAGACATTTACAAGAGATTTTTCTTAGATTTTATAAATATTTTTCCTTATAATTTTAATTTTCTTTTTCAAGATAATATGGTTTTTGTTTTCTTGGGACTTTAATGAAGTGTCCACATGGAGTTTAAAGGCTTATCGTATATACCGTTTGATGATAATCCTAAAATTGTTGTAGAAAATCATTACCTAGTAATAAATCGATTTATAATTTATCATAGGCAAATATTTTATTTATAGAAACAATTTTCGATCCTAAAATTATTTCTACCTTTTCTTTTGACTTATTAAGTCTTTCTTTTACTTCTGTAATTCCTATCATTGAGATATTATTTTTGTTAATATCCTAATCTTTTATCAGGAATGATTTTGCTAAACTAGCTTCTGATCCATTGTCAATTTGACAATAGGTTGTTAATTTTATATCATAAAAGGTTAATTCTATGAAAACTGATACTCTAAAGGTTATTTCTTTAGGCATCTTTTATTTTTTGGAATAAAACAAGTTTCATTTTTATAGCTTATTTCTATTTCATTTTTTCCTATACTATAGTCATTAAGACTATTTAGAAACATATTTCCTAAAAGTAGATCATTATCATTTTCATGATTTGTAATATAACAGGGAACTGTTATTCTTATATTATCTAGTTGTATATATATGTATATCTACCATATTTATACAACTATAATTATTTCCTTCAAAGGTTTAGTAAATGTAAGGAGTACCTTCGTAAATTGGTAGTCCTTCTAATAATATTCCTTTGATATGATTCGCTATTGCATCTGTTTGTATCAAGATTTCTTGATTTTTCCATTCTACTCCATTAAAAATTCTATCTGAAATTCTAGAAATGTTAGAAATTTCAAGGGTTCTTTTAACATATCTGTACGAATTGCTTTTCTTGATGGAATTTCTTCCATATTCTAAGGAAAGTTTAGGATTATTGCTAGAACTTTCTATTTCTCTTGTTTTTCCAAAATGAATTTCATATTCATCTGGAATAACTGCCTGTTGAATTTCCGCTTCAACTATTCTTGCAATTCCTGTGCATTCTTGATCAATTTCAATCATTTCTTTATTTTTATATATACTTCCATAATTGGAATTTGTAACAGTATATAACGCTTAGTAATATATACTCATAATATGATTACTTGGTTTAAATAGGTCATTTCTTTTGACCTGGAAATGCAAGCTTAAAGCATCATTAAAATCTGCATCTTTTAAGGAAATGTAATATTTTGGATAATAGGTAAATAGGAGTTTGGTGTAGGCTGAGTTTTCTTCTACTATATCAAAATTTCCTTCTCTTGCATTAATGAATCTTTCATTTGAGAGATTGATGACAATAGGGCAATTAATCCCTTCTTTAAATGTGATTTTACCAGAATTTGGATTCCTCCAAGATGTACATAATTCATCTTTTTCCTTGTTCTTTTTGGAATTTTTCTTAAAATCTGATCTATCATTGACTTGGTTAACAGATTTAATTTATATTTTCCTGTAGTTTGGGTAATTTCTATTACCTTTTCTACTTCTTGATATTCCTGATAATAAATTTTATTTCTTGTAAACATTCTTTGCATCCTACTAAATATGTTATCTTCAGTTTTTAATCTGAGTTGTAGTCCTTGGATTTTTCTTAATAATTCATTATCGAAAGTTACTTTTAAGGCATAGCTTCTTTGATCTTCTTCAGTTTCAATAAATTGTACTGAATTGTCTATTTCTTCTATTTCTTTATTCATTTATTCTAATTCTTCTGAACTAGTTGAATATTTTTCATATAATTCTTCGTAAAATTCATCGCTTTTAATTGATGTTATTGATTCTAAAT
The DNA here is from genome assembly GCA_037074985.1 of Solanum bulbocastanum. Lineage (NCBI taxonomy): Eukaryota > Viridiplantae > Streptophyta > Magnoliopsida > Solanales > Solanaceae > Solanum > Solanum bulbocastanum. The sequence goes on from CM073604.1 coordinate 34,258,449, forward strand.
CCGAATCAATTTCTTGTCTATTAATTTTTGATATTTTTACATGTTTTTTATTACATTCGTAGCTTTTATGTCCTTCTTCGCCACAATTGTACCATTTATATTTTTCTTTTGTTTGTTTATAATTGTTTTTCTTCCTATAATACCTTTTCTTAGGTATATAATTTTTCTTTGACATATTTCTTCTTTTTATTAGGCTTTTCTTAAAAAAAATTTCTTTTCTTATAAGCTCTTTCATTGCATCTCCGTTGGGTTGCTGCATTTGTATCTAGACAGTAAATCTGAGTATTTATTCTTTTGACTTTTCTTTGAACATTATGTTCCATGCATAATTATCCAAGTCTAATATTCAAAAAGGATATTCTTTGTCCAAGAGTATCTTTTTCCTTATTTTCCTTTTCGTATTCTTCTTTGAAATATTTAGCGCAAAAGCCTGGTAATTTTTGGTAGTATTTTTCCATATATGGTAGCATTTCTTTACTGTTATCAAATATCTTATAATAATATTCTTCGAATTCACAAGTGTACTCTTGAATATAATTCATTTTACATATCTGTAATTTTTCTAATTGCTCTTTTGCAATTATTCTAATTTTTTCTCGGTTTAGAGAAGGACTTCCTTCTCCACCTAAGAATTCATTTCCTATATATTGTACCATATTTCCTATTCCTTCTTGCAAAGAATTTTTAAATCCTTCTATAATACTATTTTTAATGATTTCTCTAGCATCATTAGATAATCATGTATGCCAATGACTTACTTTTCCAGGAAACGTATTTATCATAACAATACATTTTTCTTCGTCTGTGTAATTTATTCTTTTCTCTAATAGGAAAAAGAGAAATATATTTTGTGCCCATAAATCTAGATCTGTTGGTTCTTTTTTACAATCTAGATTTATAAATTGAGTTGTTCCTACATCTCCTGTTGAGAGTCTGTTAGGCATATACTTGGATTTATTATTGTGATATTGGCTAACAAAATATTTATTTCTTTTTGCTTTTGAAGCAAAGTTTTGTTCATCTTGTTGTTCTTCTTTTACATTGTTTGAATTTTCTCCTATAAAGAAATTTCGTTGGGGTCCATCTGTATCCCCTTTGTTCATAAGAACGTTTAATTTTATATCTGAAATATCCAGATCTTCCATTGCAAAAACTAGTTCGTCTAGTTCATTCATTTTTCTTGCCCAATATCTTTATCTTTTTCAAGATTTTCTTCTTCTTCTAGCTTATTACTAGATTCCATTTTTTCTCTTTGTTTAATTGTTCTATTTCTTGAACCTTTTGTTTTTTCAAGAATTCTTCTATTAGCTTTTCATCTAAGCTACCTTTTTTATATTAACTTTTTCTGGCAAAATTTTTTTGCCAAAAGTTCATTTATATATTTTTGACTCAACTGTTTGTCAATTTTTCCTATTTTTTCTATTATATTTGTTATTTTTTCAGAAAGATTTTCTCTAATTGATTTTATTTCAATTTCTAATAATTTTAGCCTTAAGGCTATTTGTTTATGACTTTCTAGTAAGTTAAGTAGTAAATCTATAGCTTCTTTTAAACTCATTCTGAAAGATAGTAATCAAATGTATTCATTACTTCTTCATATCCGAATACTATATAATCCATTGGATATTCATTTTTGAATTCTTAATATATAAACTATTTTTTGTATTATGGTTTCTTTTAAATCTTTATTTAAGATATCAATTTCTTTTAGTATGGTTACTAAGGTTTTTTGGTCCAGAAAACATAAAGGAGTTATCGTGTTCTTTTTTTTTTTTTAATTATTTTATACAAATATATATATATATATATATATTAGAATAAAAATTCTTTACAGTAGGTGAAATCTCTCTATTATAAAATAATAGATTGAGGGGTATTCTTTTTCCTATATTTATATTCTACATTTTCAACTATATTTTAATTTAGTACCAGGTGAGCATATTCGCAATGCGAGATTGAGGTATGCATTAAATATAAACTATATAGTACATTTATTTCATTCAATAAGGTGGTCTACTGTCAACGACCAAACAAATTTTTTTTATATGCTTTTCCTTTTTTTGTTCTTTTTAGCCGTGGTTTCCTTCTTTCCATTCATTGAACACATACTTATATTGGCTTGGACACATGGGTCGAGTTATTTTAGGTGAATGATAATTTGGTGAATAATTTTCATCAAAAAATTATATGATATACTCTATATACATGTTAAACGTAAGTTATTATGAATGTATATTTAATTTTACACATTCTTAATAGAAGGCGAATCTAAAATTTAAGTGCAATGGAAGCACCGCTAATTACCTTATTCACCTTAATTGTTATAACATTCTTATTAACAATTGTTGGGTTTAGTCTTGCTCCAAAAAAATAAAATAGAAACAATTAATTTGGATTTACTTTAAATTCAAGGTATACTTGATGTTCCGTATATCCAAAAAAGAAGACTGAATTTTACCATGGATTAAAGTTTACATATGCTTGTGTTGGGAAAAGAATTATCTCATTCAAAAATATTATCCAAAGTCCAAACTAAGTATAAAAAACAAATAGTAACAATAAGACCAAATATTTTAACATGGTAAAATATAATATTTGAACAAATCAATATAATATGAACTTTGTGGCCGGTGTCAAGAAATTACTATATCTTCAAAAGAAAAATACTTCTTTATTTCACACGATGCAATATTACTCTCACATTATTTTGGTCACCAACTATATACCCCTCTGTCTTTAATTATTTGTTCATTTTTAAATTGGCACACCTATTAAGAAAATAATAATTGACATAGTAAGTTCACCATTTTACCCCTATTAATTATGAAGTGGTTGAATTAAAAACTTAAGATTTTCAAAAAGTTCTACCTTTTTCAAAGTAATTAATTGAGAGTATAATAGGTAAAAAAATGTTGTCCTTTCTTGATTTGTCAAAATGGACAAGTAATTAGGAACAACTAAAAAAAGAAATGCGGACAAGTAATTAGGAACAGAGGAAGTATCGAAATTACTCTGTGGATTACTCTCTAATATTCTCTATTGCTTCCTTTGTTTGATGTACCAAATAAGAAGCTCATGAGGGGCTCCTTTTATAGCCAAATGAACAAACCAATCAAAACCAATTAGCATTAGTTTCTGCATCTTGCAATATTAATTGCAATTTGTTTTGATTCCCATCACCAAAATTATTTTGGCCAAACCTATTTTCATAACTTGTTACTGCATGTTACAACTTCTTGTTGCTGCAACTTGTGGCCACTTCCTTTGTTTTTAATATTTGTTTCATTGATCCTACAAATATCTTTTTCAATTTCGATCTTTTTCTTCATTCGAAAATTTGATCTTAAATTTCAAAAGCCCTTAAATTTGAGAGGTTTTGCAAATATATCCATGACTTAATTCTAAGATTTCACATACTTGAATTCTAGTTTCTTTTTGGAAATGCATTCTCTAATGAAGTAACATCTTATGTCTACATATTTGCTTCGATCATGATACACCGATTCGTAACAATTGGTTGTGTGAATTGTCAACACAAATCATCTTGGTTTTCATTTGTGGTAAATTAAGCTTCTTCAACAATCTTATCAGCCAAATAGAGTGTAACATACATAATGTTGTTGCCACATATTCAACATCACAAGTCAAGAGTGATAATTGACTGCTTCTTTGAACTCCCCAAAACAAATATACAATCACCCAAGAAAAACTCAAAATTATTTCTGTGTTTTCTATGATCAATATCACCCACATAATCATATTACAAAATTTTACTATGTTGAAGTCATTAGAAGAAGAATAAAATAACTCAAGGTCTATCACACTTTTTAGGTAACAAATAATTCTTCTAACAACCTTCAAGCGAGTGAAGTTAAGAACTTCCATGAAACAAGTTACTGTTACAATTACAAAGAGTATATCTGACCTTCTATTGGTTAAGTACCTCAGACTTTACATTAAACTTTTGAAAAAGGTGAAGTCCTCCTTTTCACCATCATCAAACTTTGACAATTTCGTTCCACAGTCAAGCACATTGAACCTCTTCAAAATTTTCTTTTGTATAGATTTCTTGTTATATAAAGATGGTAGGCCCAAACAATATGACATGAGCTCTATGTTGTATGTCACCTCAAACTCAAACCTAGCTTTTCTATAAACTTCAAACAAACTTGAGTTATTGTTTGTTAAAATAAGATCATCAACATAAAGGCAAAGAAGCAGAATATGTCCATCAATATGAACTTTAATGTAAGATGCATATTCATGGAGACAATGAACAAATTTATTGTCTTGAAAATACCTATTTATGTGACTATTCAGAGCATGTGGAGCTTGCTTTAATTCATGTATTAAAACTTTCTTCAATCAAAGCACTTTATTTTCTTGATTTTAACTACAAAGCTCAATAGTTACTCAACATAGACTTCCCCATCAAGATATCCATTCAAGAATCCCCACTTGACATCTAGCTAATGAATTTTTCACTGTATTTGTGCTGCTAAATATATAAGAAAATTGATCATCTTCGCGTGGAAAATAAGTGCATATAGGCTTCCACATAACAATTACGCATGTCATTGCTTGTTATCATTAGCCACAAATTTTGCATTGTATCTCTCCATGAGAATTTTACTTCGTCTTGTATATCCATTGCTTGATGATCCTTGGAAAGAGTTATTAACTCTCAGTGTTGTTCTTCTCTATTAGCTTGATCTTCTCCTTAATGGCTTGTCTCCACCTTTTATTTGTAATAGCTTCATCAAAATTCATCACCTCACTATAACAAAAAATCAAAAATAGTAATTTCTTAAAGTATATATCATCATAGAGCTCTAGAATGCTCCTCATTCTTTGTGGCCTTTAGTTTGAACTCTCTTGAAAAGAAAGAGATGCAATATTTTGCTGGTAAAAGAAGTCGGATTGCATCCTGTGCAAGTGTCATGTTCTCGTGTTCTTCGTCATCTCCAAAGTATGAGAAAGAAAATCGTTTATTCTTTTTTATTGAGTTTGATTTTATGTTGCTTCTTCATCAAACTCAACATTTCACCACTATCTTGGTGTTTCTTGGGTTGTATAACTCTTTGAACTTGTGTCACAGCCAGTAAATACATACTTGACATTTTGATCGTCAAATTTTGCTCTCCTTTGACCACATGAGCATAGGCTATGCTCCCACAAATTCTTAAGTATTTGACCTTTACTTTTATTTTGCTTCATGCTTCTCGAGGGATTTGATCCTTAAAATTTCTTATTGAAAATCAGTTTCTCAAATGAATTGCATTAGATTGCGTCGGCCCAAAATTTCTTTGACATACTTTTATCTTTCAACATACATTGAGCATATTAAGAATTGTCGTATTCTTTTCTATGCAACTCTATTTTATAGGTGCGTATAAAGTATCATTAAAAGGTGATAAATTCAGTGAAACTGACAAAGTCATTTAATTTTTTTAAAGTGAGTTCATCTCTTCTATCGAACCTTAAAGCATTTATTTCATAGTCACTGTCTTTTTTTACAAGTGTTTTGAAAATTTTAAAGGAAAAAAATACTAAAATACACGTCTTATGTTTCCCTTATTTCCAATACCCTCTTCTATTTCTAGAAACCTCTAAAGTCCTTATTTCTTTAATTATCTGAGCTACATATTAATGTATCCGAGCTACATATTATGTATCCGAGCTAGTTTTTAATGTATTCGAGCTACATATTATGTATCCGGTTTATGTTATAATGTATCCAAGCTAGTTTTTAATGTATCCGAGCTACATATTATGTATCCGTTTTATGTTATAATGTATCCGAGCTACATATTATATATCCGGTTTGTGATACTTTTTATGGGATTAATGTAATTACAAACTAAAGAGGAATAGATTGTAATTTTATATTAAAACTATGTGATTCCTAAAATTTGCAATAAAAGCTTTTGATATTTGCTTCAAGAATTACACCCAAGTTTTTCTACTAAAATCATGAACAAAGAGCAAGAAATATTTGTCACACCCCTTTCTATTTCTCACCCCATGGAAAGAATGAGTTTTTTATTTCACCAATTTGGATCATGAATAAAAGATCCAGTTACTTAAATACATTTAATTAAGAAGATGTTTCAAAATAAAATTAAAACTAAAATCTCCCTATACGAAAATCTCTAGGTGAATTCCTATGAAATAAATCCCCAACTAAATCTGCAACAACATTATTTTTATGTAATCTTCCATATACAAAAGTTCCCACATAAATTTTCATGAAGTTAACCCCCAACAAACCAAATAAATTTTCATGAAGTTAACCCCCAACAAAATTCGCAGAACTAAAATTTCAGGTAATTCCTCAACTAAAAAGTTTCTAGGTAAATATCCCTAACTAAGTCGGCGAGTAGCTTTACTTGGAGATTTTGCTGCAATGTAACGAATGAATTTATTTTTGTTTGACAACTTGTTAATTTACTTATGAAAATGTTACATGCAAATTACTTTCCATAATTAATTCCCTAATAATGTTTTAGCGCAAAATGACGCCAAATTTACTATAGATTTTTTTGAAAAATATTATTTGCAGGTAAAATATTCTAGAACTCAGGAATTTTAAATATCTGCATATAAATATGTGAGAAATTCCTGCGAATATAATACTCATGTAAATCTTCATGTAAATCACATCTTTCTAGCACCTTGATGAAAAATATTTCATATATCCAAACAGACTATGAACAACCAATAAATAATATTCCTTAATTATATGTCAATTTTAAAGTACAATATTGCAATGAAAGTCGAGGGAGATAATTAATAACGCTAGAAAGAAGTGTGCGGGAAATTTTTACTTTCGTTATCCCAATTATGTGGCATCATTCAAATTTGAAAGTTAGACAATTTAATTTTGACCATACATTCAAACATAAATCTTTAAAAATAAAAAATATATACTGTAAAAAGTAATAGTATAGTCACAATAATTGATCCTGAGTTGGATGTTGGGGACGAGAGTTGGGATCGGGTCTCGAATCAGGGTCGTGTCTCAGGTTAGAGTCATGTTTCTGATTGGGTGTTAGAGTCGAATCTCGGTTCAAAAATTTAATCTCAAATCAGATGTGGGGATCAGATCTCGATTTCAAAGTCGAATCTCAATTCAGATATCAGGTCTCGATTTGGGTGTTGAATACAGGAGTCATATCCAAAATAAGGTGTCCAGATCAAATTCTAGGTTCGAAAATTGGCTCCCAAGTTAGGAGTTGAGGTCAGATTCCAAGTTTGCGTTGGAATTAAGCTCTGAATCAATCATTGGGGTTGAGTGTCGATGTCAATATCAGGGTTAGATTCAATTCAAATGTCAAATATCAGGTCGAGAGCCGGAATTAATGAGTCTCAAGTCAGGTGTTGAGATTGATCATCAGAGTAGTGTCCAGATTTAGGTGTCGAGATCGTATTCTAGTTGGGAGTCAGGGTGAGGTCATGGGTAAGGTCGCAGGATCGTGTCCCGACTTGGGTCGGAATTGGGTTCCAGTTAGAATGTTGTGTCCCATATTGAGATTAGGGGTCAAATTCTGGATTGAATGTCAGGAATAGGGCCCAGATCAAGGGTCGAGGTCGTGTTTTGGTTTGAGAGTCAGGGTTGGGTGTTGGATCAATTATCGGTACAAATACTATTTTTTAAAAGTATACTTTCTACTCTCTAGCAAAAAATAAAAGATACTTTCTAAAAATTATTTTTCATTCACCAACCATACACTAAAAAATATTTTTCACTCACCAACCAAACATGAGAAAATAAATTATAAACCAACTTGTTTTTTAAAATTTTTTTTTTTTTTTATATTTTTAGGAAAACATTTTCCTTCATACCAAACACACTAATACAAATATTTTTGAAATTTTACATTTGATTCATGATAAGGGCGAGATTGATCCAAAAATAAAATGAAGGATAAAATTGCTGAATTTCAAGAAATATAGAGATACTTCCCTTCAGACTTCATTTCATACTCTAATATTGACTTTAACGTAAAAGTAAATCAATAATAAAAGTATTAAATCAATGATAAATTTGACTATTTTGATTATGTCATTAAGCATGTTGTTAATCTAAATTAAGTACAATTTTTTAGAGCATTACACTTGATTCAGATAAAGGCGAGATTGGTCCAAAAATGAAAACAAAGGCAAAAAGTGTTGAATACTAAAAAAGTAGAGGTTCTTTCCTTTTTTTTTTTGGTAGAAACAAAAATATATATATATATATATATATATATATTAGAACATTACAACATTAGTAGTAGATTTAGCATCTCTATTATCCACTTAGTAAGTATATATCCACTTAATTTTAGGAAGCTAGTCAATATTCATTGTAGGAAGGTGACCAGTAAGTTATTGTAGAAAGTTATCCAGTATTTTGTGCATTTATTTTTCTTGTTAAACTTTTTAATTTTTCACTCTTCTAACATCAGCTTGAGCTGGACTTTTTAGCAAATGTGAAATATACAAATATTAAGAAAAAGAATATCGCTTATCTAAAGTAACCTTACAGAGGAAATGTATAGCATTCTGAGATCTCAATACAAGAAAGCAATCAGACTTATAACCTCATTACAATGGCTTGTAGACTTGCTTTTCTTTTTGTTATTTTTCAAAATCATGCAATCCTTCACACTTTCTCTTCATTTTTCATCTATACTTTACATACAGTTACAAAAAACTTTTAATTGTGTGGGGGATATATATGCATTGCTAACCTATACATACAATAAGGGAGTAGTCATTCTAGTTTAATCTAGTGACTTGAGAAGGTATAATGAACTTTCATGTTATTCTAATTTCATTTATATATATAGTTCATTTTTTGTCATATGCTTGAATCATTCTCGTAATAGAGATATCTCTAAAAAGAAGTGATTAAAATTCTATTTTTGTATAGGCGGTTGAAAAGGATCGAGATGCAACACCAAATGAATTACATTTGCATGTTCATACATGATCACAATAGAAAATTTTTTGTTGATGAGCGTTCTCGAATTGTCCACGTAACTCTAAAATTTTGTAACTTCATTGACTTTATATTTGAAAATCTTAAAGGTTTAGATGTTAGGTGCCAACACTATAGAAATTTTTGACCTTCTTATTAGTAGGGCAGTAACTATATTATGTTAATGTGTACTCATATGATTCTAACTATGTGAGCTTGAATTTTATCTTCAAAGGTTATTTAAATTCTTTTAGTGGGGTGTAGCTTAGGATTATTATGTAGCATTAGTTTGTTTGGAATTGAGTTGGTGAATACTAGGACGGAAAGCTTATTAAGTTGGAGAAAAATGACTAACTCAGACTCTACCATCTTAGAATCCTGCAGCTATGGGTGAAATACATTGAATTGTTGTTTATTTTTATTTTTAATTGTACATATTATGAATGACATACACTGAATCATTGTATCATAAACTATGTTTTCTGTTTGGCTTCAACTATATTTTCTCAAATATGTTATTGCACTGATCACTTTTTCTTTTCATGTCCTATTTTATCCTTTGCATGTTTAGCTGAAAAGTGAATGAGACTTAAGAATGTGTGGGAGAAGGACAAAGCAGGATAAGTTAGCATCATTCATTCCTTCAGATCTCTGGTTTCCATGAAATCGAAAAAATAACTTGTATCTAGCTACAAATCGAGATTCAGAAAAAATAACTTGTCTTGACCATGTAATAAACTGAATGATTATTCCTTTTAGGATTCTGTGGCTAAGAATATCAAAGTTTTTTAAAGGCAAGTGACACGTAAGTGTATGAATAATACATTTTTATAGAAATCACCTACGTACATCCAAGCTGTTCGGTGCACATTACTACTCTCATTTGGCCCTTTTAACCTATCTTGAATTAGCTTTGGTTTTTGCCATTACACATACTTGTATTCTTAAAAAGAGTTAACTTTTGACTGTGAGACACGTTTTAAATTTTGATAAAGATGAATTTACAATATAACATATAGGTTCATGTGAATTCAATATTTTTTTTCTAAGACTGTATATATGTATTAAGAAATCTACTAAATATCTATGATTATTATCCTGTGATGTTGAACCCTAACTTTTTTTGTATGCTTGAAATTATTATACGAACTCATAAACTTCAAATCAGGCTCATTTGGTAATCATGTCGCTATCTTTTTCTGGAGTTCATTGATAAGAGTCATACATGTTATGACAAGGGCTCAGTTATATCATATCTTTGTGACCTAAGGTGTACAATAAAAGAACATATCTCACTATAACTTATTCTTAACATATAAATGTACTAGTAAAATAGCTATTGATTTTGTCAATTTTGTTTAAGAGTTCAAGGATGATTTTTCCTTTTAAGGTGTTTAATTATTATTAAATCAAAGTTAACTTTTTTTCTTTCAAAGAATCTTCCAGTCACCTTTTGATACAATATGTATTAATTTTACTATATATTACAGGAAAGATAAATATTATGAGAAAAAACAAAGTCTTAGATACTGATCAATGTGAAGCATATTACGAAGTTGTGGGAGGAGCAAAAATAGAAAAGAATATATGGTCTTGAATTTGAAAGAAAAAATTACTATGGGTCAGTTTTTTTGTCTCTTCTAGATCTAATGCTTCATCATCTATATCACCTTCAATTTCTCAACCAGCAACGACAATAAATATGCCTGAATTTTTTACGCAATTGATTCCTGCACTTATTGATCATTTTCTTTCCGTAATTCTTGAGCGGGTACGTGAAGTGATTTCTTCACCACCTATCAATAATCTACCTGTAGTTCCTCCTGCTAGTACTAATATTGAGGAGGATGATCCTTTAGTTTCAAATAATGATCGTAGTCCTTGACCCAACTTGCATTAAATATTGATATTGTGTATTTTTGAAAGTACACTGTGTATCCGTAATACTTGATGGATGTGGGTTCTTTTGATTTAAGAATTGTTGATATATACTTATTATGAATGTTTTGGATATAATTATGTTGTCGGAGCTTTGCTATCTATATATTTAAATGTTCGATAATTATTATTTTATACATTTGTTGATTATTTCAATGGTATTTAATAATTTACATTTAATATGTTTCAATAAGGTATATTAAAAATAAATAAATAAATAAAAAGATTTACAAGAAAATTGCTTGCGACATATTTAGCAACTATATAAATTGTAGTTGTAGAGAAAAACTTTGGTGACGGATTAGCAACAAAAATTTTGTCACGAAGTTACTCAAAAAATATGTTACGACGGAATAACGACAAAAGGTTTTGTTGCGAAGTTATTCAGAAGAAATAAAATATAAAAATAACAACAACAATGTAAAAATAGCAACGAATATAGTTTGTCACTGAAATGCCGCTAAATCAGCAACAAAATGAAATTTTTTCGTTGCCAAGAGGTTAGCAACGAGTAAAATAGTAACAAACAATATTTTGTCTGTAATTCGATTTAGCAACGAATATATGTAAAGTGACGTGAGATTTTGTGTGTTGTTTTTTATAGTAATAGTAGTAGCATCTTCACTAATTATTAGCATCAATACGAGTTACATGATTAGTCAGAACATTTAGATTTCCAAACATTGCTAGTTTAGTAGAAGTATAGATACATATATTCTTCTATTAGTTACAACTTCATCTTTGTCTACTTGCGAAATAGGTGTAGCACCTGTTGGAGTAGTTACCAGGATAGTAGTTTCATTAATAGTACCTAATATGCTTCATTTTTTTTTGCTGAAAAACCTATTTTCCAGTCGGAAGTTATGGCGTAGCACTAGATTCTCCAACAGATTGATAAATAGGACGTGTACCTAATATGCTGAGCATCATATGATTTTATTATATATCGTAACATAAACTATTTGACATAAACGTAAAAGTAAATCAATAATAAAAGTTTTAAATTACACACGTTCAAAAAAGCTAGAAATAATTTTTCTTTTATAAAATAATCGCTTTTCTATAAGGTTGTTTTATCCTTTTTTTTTTAATCTTCTTTTAAAGATTGTAACTTTTTCTAAAATATTATTTTTAGTTTCTATTATGAACTTTTATTTGATGTGGGTTTGATCTTTTTTTTTATTTTTTTACGAAAGAAAATAAAAATAAAATTCATATACACAAAAAGTTAAAAAGAGTAAAAATCTTTCTTTGACCAATACTATCATTTATCTTTTTGTATTTTGTTTTTGCCTCATTTTGATCTGAAAGGAAAACATCTATCTATTTTCTATTATTTTATAGAAATTAAATCTAAATCTTTTATCTCCTGTATTTGCTATCCTTTAAATTTGCTCTAGTGACTATGTATTGTAAGATTTCATTTCAATTATAAATTGATTACTAAAATTTAGTACAAGAAAGAAAATAAAGATATCACTTTTTTATAAAAAAATAAATTAAAAAATATATATTTTTATTGTGGTATTTTAGTTTAATATTTTAGGTTTTTATTAATGTATTTTACCTTTAAATTTTAGTCAAACCTAAACAGTCAAGCAATTAAATCATAAATTATTACTGAAATCTAGTATAAGAAAGTAAGTAGAAATATCACCTTTAAAATAAATAAATAAATAAAATTACATTTTTTTTGGTGGTATTTTATTTTAATATTTTTATATCTTAATTAATGTAAATTTCACTTCAATCATAAATTGATTATTGGAATCTAGTACAAGAAAGTAAATAGAGATAATCACTTTTTTAAAGAGAGAAAATTAAAGTACATATATTTTTATTGTGGTATTTTAATTTTATCATTTTCAGGTCTTAATTAATGTACTTTATCTTTAAATTTTTAGTCAAAATTCAACCGTTACAATTAGGATAAAATTTCATTTCATTCATAAATTGTACATTGAAATTTAGTACAAGAAAGTAAATCGAGATATCAACTTTTTAGAGAAAAAAATTAAAGTATATATACTCTTATTGTGGTATTTTAATTTTAATATGTTCAGGTCCTAATTAATACATTTTACTTTTAAATTCTTAGTGAAAATTCAACAGTTACAATTAGGAAAATTTTCATTTCAATCATAAATTGATCATTGATATTTAGTACAAGAAAGTAAATAGAGATATCAACTTCTTAAAGAAAAAAATTAAAGTATATATTTTTTTTGTGGTATTAAAATTTTACTATTTTCATGTCTTAATTAACGTGTTTTACCTTTAAATTCTTAGTCAAAATTCAACAGTTACAATTAGAAAGAATTTCATTTCACTCATAAATTGATCATTGAAATTTAGTACAAGAAAGTTAATATAAATATCAACTTCTTAAAGAAAGTGGTATTTTAATTTTAATGTTTTTAGCTCTTCATTAATGCAATTTTCCTTTATATTTTGAGTCAAAAATCATCGGTCAAACCGTTACAACTTACAATTAGGATGAAAATATATTTGTACAACTTGAGGGACTCCTTGAGTAAATATAATTAATCTTTTATAGAAAAACCAGAGAGTATAAGGCCACAATATACTATTTTTGGTTTTAACCCAAACGGCACCGTTCAAACAGTGTGGATGCATGCTTTTGTTGTTCCATTTGTCTTAATACTTGAATACACGTAATAAACATGCCGGTAACACGTGACCCCTCTTCTCTTTTTTCAGGACTCATATAAAAGGGGCTGATTTGTGTGTTTTGTGTTTTCAACTTCCGTTACTCATTTTAGCCCTCTTCCTTCCCTCGAATCAATCGCTCTCTCTCATATACAGATAGGATTTTACAATCGATTGAATTGGGGCTGGTTTGGTTCACAGAAAAAATGTCCATTCGCTTCAAATTCAGAAGCTGTTTAAAGTTCGATTCTGTTGATATAGATGGCCGGACCTCTATATCTTTAGGAGAACTGAGGTTGAAGATCGCCCGCCTGAAAAAGCTCAACATTGGGCAGGATTTCGATCTCATTTTCTCCGATGCCCTCTCCGGAGAAGGTCAGTCAATTTTTTTGATTTTTTTTTTCTCCTTCTGTTTTTGTTTCTCCTACCATTTTTATGCACACCGGTTGCTTCTGGTGAACCTACACATGTGTAAGTGTCTGTGTGGATATACATATATGTTTATGAACTTTTTTTTATTAATTCACAGCTATATATATCTATGTATAGGTAGTGTGTATATGTTCATACATTTTTATTTTAGTGTTGAAATGTATTTTTAATGTGTGTATCTATGTGTAGATTGTTTGATTGATTGATTGAGACAGATAGGTTGATATATATCTATATATAGAGATAGAGATAGATTGATAGAGAAAGATGTTTCCTGAAATTTAGTGACGTTATAATTTTTATATGCTGATTAGAGTAAAAGATATATCTGCATTTCTATTTATGTGTTTTCATGTGTGTGTTTTGTATCTTACAATCCACTGGGATTTACACAAAATCTGATTTTAAGCTACATTTCTTGTGTTTGTGGTTGCAGTATATAATGACGAAAGTATTCAGATTGCGAGTGGGTCAAGTGTAATTATCAGGAGAGTTCCTGCTGGAACTACTCCTTCAACTGTTAAGTAAGTTCTTACTACTTGCAAATGCAAAATCCTTTTGAGAACTTTTACTACTATATGTCTTATTAGGTATTAGGTCGATTGAATTCCTTTTATAACTTAAATTCTCTCATTTTTTGCTGTAAAAGTGTGTTGTGAGGTTTTCAATGCAATGACTAACTTGGATATATTGTATGAGATTAAATTAGCTTGTGAACTGTATAAAAGAAAATTGATGTTTAATATTGGATGGGGTTTGTATTGTTATCATGGCATTTATTGTTAATTATTTTAGTTGGAGCACTATGGTGTCAGTCATGATTCTTATGCTTTGCGGAACAATGTATTTGTCTAGATACTGAGGTGCTTTAATAATGACCTGTCATTTAGTTTGTTCTGCTTTCTGAAGTCTCTCATATGATTTGGCACGGTAACAGGCCACCAATTGGTACCATGAAGGATTTAGGGTTGAAAGATGTTGATCGTATGAATCAGGTGGTAAGTGTGGTTACCATTTTTACTTGCCACACTCATGGTATCTGTTACTTTTTTCTTTTGTAGATAGTCACTTAGAAACCCAAAATTTATTGTGCACGAGTTGTCTAATATACTGTATATGTTACAGGATGCGCAAGTCAATGAGTTTCATGACTTTGGGGCTGACTTTTTTCCGCTGGCTGAGGGATTTGATCAGCAGAACTACTGGGACTTTGAGAAAGAGTACCTCTCAGGTCCAAGGTATATTATTTCTTACTTTCTCTTTAATAATTTGGAGTAAGTTTCTCTTCAGCAAAAGAGTACACCTCTGGTTCATTTAGTAACATTACTAAAGATTATCCACCCCCCTAATCCACCACCAGGAAAATGTATTAGAAAGAATTAAATAGAAGCAGCTTGGAAAACTACTGCTTCACATATATGCTTCTGTGTACTATTTTAGTCACACTGAATAAGTAAGTGCTAGTCAGTGGATTACTTATGCTTTAGAATTAAATAATGTTGAACTGAAAAGGAAGAAGAATGGTAGCTTGTTAAATCAATGTGTTACATTGCGCACTCTTAAGAATTTCCTACAAGTATATACAGTTTGTTAAATTTATGTTTTTTTCTTGTTTCCAGCAGCAGAATGATAATTTTACCAATACTTCAAGATCCCAAAAGATATGATTTATTCTGGGTTAATCAAGCTGAGTGACCAAATATAATATTGTATTTTTATCTTAGGCAGCTTGTATAAGCTGAATGTTTGTCCCGTAGGTCATTTGAACATTGGAGAGGATAGGGAATGTGAGCAGTTTAATTGAAGCCCCAGGCATGCCAAAGAGGAACCCTTTGCTCCTCAATATTTGACATATATAATTTTGTGTGTTCCTCTTTTATAAGTAAGGTGAAAAAAAGTAAAAAGAGATTAGGTTACGACTTTTCTTCCTCTAAACTTCATAGATACCTATGTATGGCTCGAGTCAAGTCTTATGACCAACATATGCAAACTTTTGATACCAGTTAGTGTTTCTTGATGAAAATTTTGACTTACAAAAACAAAACACTCTTGCCCACTTTATTGATATATGACCCTGAAATTATTCCAAAGTGTTTTCTTCCTAAAAAACACTATTGCCCACTTTATTGACGTATGACCCTGAAATTATTCCAAAGTATATTCTTCCTAGTACTATTTCTGAAAAATATTCTTAACATGAAACAAACTCAAAAGCCTACATAGAATGTATAATATATACCACGATTGACTATTCTCTAGTAAACGCAGATTGTGCTTTACACTTATGAAAATGGTAAAATGGTGATTGAGGCACTATATTTGGTGATCCTAATCATTGTCTTTCTATATATTGTCTGATTAGCGATTTCTGTATGACTCAAGTTTCAGGGAAAAAAAGTATAATTCTTATGAATCTTTTCTTGGTAGCTCTACTGTTCGATACATTTGAATTTCCCTTATTGTTTGAACCCTAAAAAAGAGTTGGTTCGGATTCAAACTTGATGTCGTAAAACTAACACTTCTAGTAAAATGTTAAAGAGTATTGGTGTAAAACCTACAGAACCATACCTCCTTAAGTTTTATTTAGACACAACAAGTTACTGCTTCATATTCCATGGAAGGAAGCGTTTTACATATTAGGTAATGGCTCATTCAAGATTCTGAACCTTCTCTTTTGGTAAGTAAGTCAGATTTTATTGAACCCCAAACAATTTCTCTAGTATAGAAAATGTGTACAAATATTAGTTGTAAGAGAGCATCCTAATCTGAGGGTGGCACCTGGACATCCTAATCTTGTCAATGGGACCATGCTAAATAATGTTTGCATGATTACATGGTTGGTGTGACTAATGTGATTCTCCTTGATACATCCAGGTTTCAGTATCAAAATCTGGATTCAAGAGGCTTAAATCAGGCAATCCAAAGAGGTTGGTCTTATTGTCGTGTATCTCTTGGAAGGTGTCTTGTTTTGTTTTCTTCTCATTTGAAAAAAAATGGTTGAATCATGAATGTTTATCTCAGGTTCTAACCATAGCAAGATCCCAACAAAGTTACCTGAACTAAAAACTCCTGATGCGCGGACATTGCACAAGTATTGCATTATCTATCTTCTATTTTAGTCATTCCTTTTGCCCATAAGCATGCTGATGTTTGTTGCCATATTGTTGAAGGGTGATACGCTCCAACTTTCCAGCTTTTCGCAATAATGTTTTACCGGATGAACTGAAATGCCCTCTGTGTAATATCTTCTCTAAGGATGCTGTGATGATACCTTGCTGCCAGCACAGTTTTTGTGAGAAATGTGAGTAGTATATGCATTATTGAGCAATTTTGTCTATTCATCTGTGCTTGCTTCCATTATGCATTTGTTTCTTCTGAAATGCATGTTTCATGAGTATTATATTCACTCTTTGCATCTGTCATTACTTACCAAATCTCTTTTTGAGCATATTGTGTTCTTGGATAATAATGATTTGAGCATTGAGAATATACTTCTACTTTTTCTGGATGAATGTATCTGCAGGCATTCGTCTGGTTCTTCTAGAAAAGGCGAAGTGCCCAAAATGCTCTTCTAGCAGATGTAGAGTGGAAGATCTGCTACCAAATATATCTCTCAGGCAAACAATTGAGCATTTTCTTGCAACTGAGTCAGAAAATGCTTTATGCAGACATGTTCCAGGTGAAAATGATTGCTACATGAGAATTGTGAATCTTGAATAGAGACTGGTAGTGAATGAAGTGTGACTGACCTGTTTCTCGGTGCAGATGGTGAATCTGGCAATCAGGTGAAGGATATTTGTTGTGCTGTAACTGTTGCGCAACGGGAACCGGAGATGCCTCATTCACCCTCAGCTACTGGAAAAGGATCCAATCAAGTTATGGTAGACCCACCTGTTGGGAAAACAGCGTTGTCTAGGATAATGCAACAAATAGATGGAGGAAGAGGCCAATATGCTAATCATTGGAATTTTCCAAGTATACATGATGACCCAGAATATTTTGAGGCTGAAAGCAAGCCTCTTAATTTGCTTCATTCCCATGATCAAGATGAAGGTATTAGCTCATAACTGACCATTTTTCCTAGCTATTTCTTCTGCATTTGTAACCAAAATTAACTTCTGTTTGTAATCATTACTCAAGATATTTGATTTTCTTTTGCAATCGGTATCTTACATAGATTTGAATTTAAATATTATGGAACCCATTATCTATTCTTTTATCTAGTTATGTTCAGTAACTTTTTTGCCATGTTCTAGAGCATTGGATGTTTTAGGTTTTTGTCCTTACCTATTATGTTGTGACAAAAAATGTAAAAATGAACTAAATACTGTTCAAATTGATTTTCTCTCGACTAAAACAAGCTATATCACTGCTTGCTAAAAGGTTGAGATTTGTATTACTTTTTGCACTCCTCATATTTGCTTTGTCTACTGGGTTATTCTTTGTTTATATAGTGGTTTTGCTGTAGTTACTCCCTGACTATTTGATTGCAGATTCTTCCATCAAGAAGAATACAGGCCTGTGGTGTGACACAAGAGGTAGGATTTACTGCTTTCACTGGCTCTTTACATGTGCCACTGGCATTATGAATTAATATCATGAACTTTTGATAGCTTAATTCTGGTTTTTGCTCATTAATAACAGATCTTTTATTACTGACCAGAAATCATGTCTTGATGCAGGTGGGAACATGAATTTTCTGCCTGCTGGTATTATGGAGGTACGGTACCACTTTTGTCAGCATGCTTAGTACCATTTTATGGTTTTTAGGGTAACCCCTGACATGCAACCTGGAATCCAGGCTAAATTACCCTTCTGCCAGGGGTATATTCAAGCTAAATATCTCTATATGGGTGTAAGCAATGTTTATTATACAAAAGTGAGGATAAGAAAATATGAGAAGGATATGTTCTTTCTCGAAAATCCGATCTTTCTTTTATATGTGAAGAACACTTCGTTTTAGGTAACAAATATGCTATTGAAAATTCCTAAATGAGTGTGAATATGCTCCTAAATTGTGTCATTTATTGCAATATTTGACTCTGTTAAATGATGCACCATTGGTGATTTTGAAAATAGTTGGATGCACATTAATTGCTTGGGCTTGACATTTTACAAACATGAACAAAGTATTTACTGTGCATGTACATACATTCAAACATATTATAACTCTAAAGGCGCAGGACATTGAGATGCCTTGAAGTGTAAATTATGTGATGAATCATCAGAAACATTTGCAGTAGTACTAAGGCGTTCATTATCATGTCCATATCTTGGGACTTTGAGATGAACTATACCTTTATATGTCTGCATTCTTATGAACTTCACCCTAAGTGTGTAAGATCTTTTGTTTGGTTTAGAGTAAACATCACACATCTTTCCTCAATTCAGATTTTCACATAATCACATTTATAATTCTCCCTTTAGTTTGTCTTTCTTTAAAGAACCCCTCTTTGGCTGGATAACTTTAACTTATGTTTTTTTTCTTAATGAAATAAAATAAAAAAAAGCATTACCTTCTTATCCTGGCTATGTTGGAGTTATACAACAATTTTTGGTCTATGTGATCAGTGATAGCAAGATAGATCGCAACAGAAAGATATACGATCATTAATACTGAGTGGGAAAGAAAAATGATAAGTATTTACTTAGTCATGTTATGGTGTTGGACCTATAGGCATAAACTGACGGTGGTTTTTGGTTCTTAGGACCCTAGTTGTTACGTGTATGGTTCTCCTGACCATGTCAACAGAGTCTGTGCTCTTGCTTCCAATCCAAATCCAATGCTTCAAACAGGTAGACCTTTTGTTGGTTAATTCACTTTGTAGGCAGAGCTTTTTGTGTAATGTTTTTGCTTGGCTGTGCTTGAATCAGGAAACCTCATGCTTACAGGAGGATTTCCAGCCTATTCATCACCTTACTGGAATAACAGTATGTATTCCACACCACGGCTATTAGCAAATATGTATGATAATGCTGGAAATGCTTCATTTAATGCTGGTATGGTTCCCCCGGCACCTGCTTATGTTCCTCCTTATATGCCATCAATGCATGCTGGCATGCCTCTACGTGGGTAAGTCAGTTCTTCGTTTGATTAGCCTTTGTAGCTCAATGTTTCTCGACGTCGTTTATCTATAGATGGGCGTCTTTATCATGTAAAATTCAAATTGATGCAAATGAATTTGCGACCTTGGAAACTTCTTGCAGAGAAATCATGAGAATGGGTGATATGGTACTTCCAGCTGGAAACAGAGATGATCTCCCATTGAACCAATATGAGTACATGGGCGCCCAGCTTGCTGAAGATAAAAGGAGAATTCAGAATGAAAAAATGGGAAGGTAATTTTAGCTATATAAATCAATAGAAGAATGCAATCGACACGGGTTTATTTGTTTTCACAATATCTAAAACAGGAAATAGTCTTCCAAATCTTATCTCGCATTGATTGCTTTTGGATGTTAGCTTGACGTAATGCATTATTTGGAGTGGATGTGATGCGGTTTGTCATCTTTAGCTAAATGGTTAAATTAGTCCCTCCGGCCTCTCCTTTTCCATCCTCTCAAATTCTGAATTATCACATTCGTAAGTATTTGCCGATTCATGTTAGCATGCATCCTTTTCCTTTGTCTGAGCACTCAAACACTGAGTGCAAGAAACAATGGGATCATCTGAACATAGTGCAAGCAACAATGGGATCATCTGACCAAATATATTTCGTGAACATCTTGTCTCTTAGTATTTTTACGTGTAAATTGTTTTATGCAATTGCTGAATTCAAGATTAACATGAAATATCTATAAAAGTCAATATCTCTCTCCTTTCGTTGCTCTTAAGTATCTGCCTTGTTTTTGCTGATCATGGCTCCAATTATTTATTTGTCTTCTTGTCAGATGCTACACTTTGAGTTACAGCAGATTTGACAAAGGGTAAATATATGATTTTAAAATATTGCTACTTTTTCTGAAGTCGGGTTTTGATCCTTAACAAACTTAACTCCACATTTGAGTGTTATAGGATATAAATTCATTGACATCTGTCCTTGTGTCTAAACCAAAATACATTTTTACTCTTGATTGCTTTCTAGCTGAAGTAAAAAGGTGCATTTCTTTTCCTTCAAAGTATATTACAAGGTTCTCCTATACCACATTAATATCTGTCCAAGTATTCTAGTGCTTTCCCTGTGCCCCTCAATATTTTTGGCAATACATATTGTATGCTAGATAATTATTCACGCTTTCCTTTGAAGAACTTTGCTATTTCCTTTGTCCTCCTCTGGAATAAGTTGAGAATTTAGAACACAACATCAGTGAGTTTTTTATTTCAGTACTTGTCATTTTTCGTTTGCCTGTATCCTGCCTCCACCTTGTATAGTTTTCTTTTAGTTACTTTCTTTTTCATGTATTTCTGATTAAACTATGATTTTAATTAAAACTACCCTTGTACAGTGGGCAATATTGTCAAGCTGAGTCTAACTTTAAGGAGCATTTCCCAAAGGACGATCGAGAAGCAACAGGAAAGTTCCACAAGGAGAGGGAACCAGGTACAAATTGTTCTGAGGATTGCTTTGCTCGCAAAATACACAGAAAGCAGCTCCATGTTGAGAAAAGAAGGGAGAAAAGTCATCATTCCTCATCTGCTAGTAGAGACAAGGTGACTCGTCACTCTGACAGGTCTAATGATGGTTTTCCTAGTAGTTCTGACAGGCGTAGGAGAGAAATTCATCAACACCATTTTCGGGACTCAAGAAAGCATCATGAAAGAGACTCTCATCATAAGCATATCCCAAGTTCTGCACTAGAACCTACTACACCTGTGCATCAGATGGCACGATCCAAAGAGAGGAGGGGTTTTGGGCATGATGCAAAGCACTCCAGGCACCATGCAAGACACTCCACCGATGAGGTTCGTGACAACAAGAAAAGCGGCTCTTATGAAGATTGCAGAGATGGTTATCGTCACAAGCGAAAGAGAGATCTTTGAGAGTGATGAATGTGAACTTGTAAATGAAGTTGCACATACATCAGTGTAGGTGAACAATCAGCTTCCTGTTTCCTTTTGAATATGTACCTTGTATCAGCTTGGCATTGTTGTAGTATTGGTATATGGTCTTTTATATCCCAATAGACGATGGAAATATGTAGATCTCTGCAACTTATAAAATACATAGGTATTTTAGGATCTAATTTGCAATCTGTTTGCTTTGTTGGTACAGATCTGTAGAATGGTTGGCTTTGTTGATACATATCTGTAGAGTAACCGGCTTTTGGAAAGTACATCATGACTAACCCTGTTCATTTACGTAACTGTAATCCTCTTCACTTCTTTAGTGTGAGGTCTGGCTGCTAGACAAAGGTTTTAACCAGAAGCCATCTGGTTACAAATAGTATTTTGGATCATTTTATATGCTGCCCAACCATCGTTTTGGACACAGGTATGGAAGCTGATTTGAGGTATGTTCTCTAACATGGATCTAGAATAGGCTTGCTAATACTTACTGCAATTAAGTCCTATTCACTTAATTTGGAAAGCCTATCACTTCTGTCTAGCAGCCAACTAGATCGATCAACACATGCATAAAATGATAATTACCAAGATACTCTTAAAAATAAACTAAAATAGTATGACGACATAAATTACAATAAAGTAATCTTGCGAAATGTTCGTGAGACGTAGAGATGCATAAGTGCTTGTAGAACCTTTAATGATTTCACTATCAAAGGGTAACTTGATGCACAAAGTATCTTAGGTTTGTAGAACTTTCCATGATTTCACTACCCAAGGGCGACTTGTGCACAAAGTATTTTAGGTGTGTTGAACCTTCCATGATTTCACTACCCAAGGGCAATTTGGTGCACAAAGTATCTGAGATTTGTAGAACCTTTCACTACCCAAGGGCAACTCGATGCACAAAGTATCTCAGATTTATAATTTTGATGTAATATTGAGTGTGACGTGTATTTCTCCTAATGTCTCTTTTTGATACAATATGTGACATATGGTGCATGATTCAGGAAGGGGAGGACTTATTTGTGGTAGTTATCTTCCATACATCAGGAGCTTAGATATACAGATAGATTATTCCAGGCTTGCTCAAGAGTACCTGAGCTTTGCTTGATTCCAAGCCACTAGAGCTGTTGAAACAAGCTAGGTTTTTTGGGCTAGCTCGATCTAACTTGTGATTTTGATAGGGTTGAGCTAAGATTATTGAAATGTTTAAGAACAACGCTTTTTAGCCTGACCTAAGTACGTTTGCTGGTTTGAGGGTTTGAGCAATGTGGGTTGGACTAGTCTGCGGGCCAAATAAATAAATAATAAAGTAGAACATCAAAATTAAGTAAATAGTTACCAGAAATGGTGGTTATGACCTGTATTAAGATACAATTCATGAAATGCGTTTATAATAACAATAGGTAAAATAAAGGGTCAGATTGTTAGGAATTAAAGCTCAGAAAGAAATGTTAAATTCATATCAACTTGAGACTTTTTCGAAGTCGTGATATCTCAGTGGTCCGACAATACTGCATGCATGTTGTCTGACACAATAAGGCGTGGCCATGTGATTGAAAATTCTAAGGTCTTAGATTTAAAATTTAGTGGAGATAAAAAAAAACTACTAGGTTTCATTTGTTTTAATTTTGTTGGATAGAGTTACCTGATACTTGTTACGGATGGGAGGTGGCAAATATAATGTAGAATTAATCGAGTGGTGAAAAAGTTGGCACAGATACCTCAATCATTAAAAAAAAAAAGATGATCTTAATTTTTATGGAGATCTAAGTAACTGTGTTTGTTGCATGCATGCACATATCCTGTGAGGCATTATTGTCGTGCTATCAATGTCATCCACGTACGTTGCTTGTGCAGTGTACCACAGACAAGTACATTTGTTGTCAGTGTTTCAAAGAGAGTTATTGTTAGGTAGGTTGAGACCATATTAGTGGGAGGAAGAGGCAACTGTAACCAACTAATTATCTTTGGGGCAAAGCTTAATCATACATCCCATGTTTACCATAATCAATTAAGTAAATATGTTACATGTGTTTTTAATACAATTACTGTATTCAAGTATATTCTCTGGCTGGAATTTATTACTTGATCAGGGTAAAAATGTGTGGTATTTAACTCTCATACATCAGGAGCTTAGACATACAGATCGATTAGTCCAAGCTTGCTCAAGAGTATCTGAGCTTTGCTTATTGATTTCAAGCCACTAGAGTTGTTGATACGGGGTAAGTTTGTTACACCGGATCGATCCAGCTCACAATTTAATAAGATTGGGCAAAGATTATTGAAAATAATCTAAGAACAAAGCTTTTTAGCCTAATCTGAATAAGTTTACTGGTTAGTGGAGCTTGAGCAAGCTGGGTTAGGCCGGCTTATGGGTTAAGTAAAAAATAAATAAAGTAGAACAGTAAAAATAAGTAAATAACAAGAATAATTCAAACTCTACGTTTACTTTAATCATCATATGTAAATATTACAAGTTAATATTTCAATTTAGCTAGTTATATTGTTATTCTTTAATTGTTTAGTTTGCTTTATTAATGTCTCTACTTGGTTTAAGTAAGTATTATGTTAAAAGTTATTTTGTTTCACATAGATTTTATGTTCAATATCATGTTCTTATATAGTTGTACTCAAGATACTTATATAGTAACATCTTGTAGATATTTATGTTAACATTTTAAGATTAAAATTTAAATAAAAAATAAATATTTTTCTTAAAACAGTGGACTAGCCTGCCACGACGTGGCGTGTAATCCACGTTGTGGTGCATTGAGCTTAACCTTTTCTGGCTTTTACCAAAATAATGGGTCAGTCCAAGCTAACTCCTTAAATTTTTACGGATGGACTGAGCATATACCTATATTGATAGCTCTACAAGCCACTCCAATTGCTTCTTGGGGACACCTCCCCCAACGATTAAATGGCACAGTTTTGTTTATCTTCGCCATAAAAAAATAAAAATTATTAAGGACTATAAGGACAAAGACACCCCCACAAAACACTCGTAATCCCATACCCCAAAAAGAGAAAGCAATGGGCTCATTCGTTGTGTAGGCTATCGAATGCTTGATAAAATTAGGTGGATGGCTAGTAAATTTTGAGAAGTTGTTGGTTTTTAAATTTTCATGAACAATTTATGGAATTTGAACTCTAAATTTCATGATAGAGTTTGAAATAGGTATTATTAGTGAGATAGAGAAATATTTACGTTGAATATCAAGAAAAAACAATTATTTCACACATGTAGGAACTTCATGATTGTGATTTGGAGTTCAAAAGAGGTATCATGTGAAAAGGTTGTCTTCGCTCTCGGACATCTTTTGAACTCGAGGACTTCAGAGTTCAATTTGTTTTGTCCAGGAGTTTGAATAAGCCTCGTTAGAAAAACTGCACTAGAATATTTTTTTTTCAAAAGGGATATATACTGTACTATCAAATATATTTATTTTACATATACACTTGTTTATACATGGTGTATAAATTTAAGTATATGTATATATTTTAAAAATACACTATCAAACACTGTGTACATATTTTGTAAACCAGATGAATCAAAAATTGTGGACTGTAGTTTTCTCTTTAGAAAATGGGGGTGGGGAACCCTTCGGGATGGCCCAGTGGTTTGGGCTTGGAACTTTCATGTTAGAGGTCTCAAGTTCAAAATCCCTTGCCAGCAAAAGCAAGGAGTTTGCCTTCTGGATCGAGCTCGTCGCACTGTGCTTACCTAGTGTAGGTTACCTCTCCTATGTGATTTGCTAGCTATTGCATAGGAGTGGGGATTTTTCCCTGTGCGCACCCAAAGGATAGCGGCTGTGGGTTTTCCTTGTCATAAAAAAAAAAATGAGGGTGGGGATTTCAACAGTGTGTGTTGGAGTTTCACGATAAGAGTTTTGAACTCCAGTATACGATGCCAGATTCTCACTTGCAAGAGACCTTCAAACTCTTAACAGTGTGTTCGGATTTCCCTTATCAAAACTTTGAAATTTAGCATTGATTGTTGAAGTTGCTTTATGTTTTAGCTGGGCATATTTTTGTCAAAAAAAAAAAAAAAAATTGTCAAGAGTGGCTGAACTTACTTTTATAATAATACCAATATTTAATATTAGGTGTTGATAGCGTGTTTGGCTAGTTTTTAAGAACATAAGGATATATATATTTTTTTTCAACAACCAGAAGAAATTTTCAACTTATAATCCGTTATTAACCTTTTATTGTAGTGATTATAGTCTTTTTTGGAATATGGAGAATTTCTTAATATCTACTGATAAGCTTTAATCAAGTGAATAAAGTTGATAAATATATATATATAGATAAATGTCATAGTTTGTTTCTTTTAATGAATGGGTTTAAGGTGCAAGTTCATTTTAGAGATAAATAAAATTTTATTAAAAAATATATGAAGTATTTATAATTATTTATAAAATTAATACATTATATATAAATATATAATTATAAAATTTATATATATAACATATTAATTTGCTTTCCATTTTTTATTCTACTTGTTTTCAATAAAATAAAAAAAAATAAATATTATTGATTTATTAAAACTTAAATTAAACCAAAATCAAAATCAAATAAAAACTTAATTTATTTAATCAATTTTGTTCGGTGTTGAATTTGAATCTAGTTTTAACCATGAAACCAGGTCTCTAGATTGTAGAGATACTTTGTCAGGGCCATTTACTTGTTTTGAAATTGGTTTATGTGAACAAGTTATGATCCAAAACTTGTTTGAAACTGGTTTACGTGAACAGGTTATGAGATGGTTTTTACATATCAATTTACTATATATCATAATTACATTGAATTGTACTCTCTCCGTCCATATTAAATGGACATTTTACTAAAAATAATTATCTTATATTACTTGATCATTTACTAAAACAAAATATAGTTAATTAAACTTTTCTTGCTTTACCTATACAATTAATATGACATTTGTAAGGTAAATAATTCTCAATACTAGTTATTTCTGTACTTTATCTATTCTTTTTCTAACTTAGTTTTGCTTTGATTTGATCAAAGAGAAAAACAGTAAAACTGATCTTAATTACTATGCAATGTAAAAAGCATCCATCTACTATGAAACTAAGAGAACATTAATATAATGAATATAATGATCAAGAACAAGCTAATAATATTACTAAAAAAAGGTAGGGTATTAGGTTTTTGCATGGTACTATATTGAAAATTTTATAAGATAATTTTAATTTTTAGTTTATAAAAATATTATATTATTTCAATATCAAATTAAATTTGGTATGGTTTGATATTCTTAAGTTCGGTTTCAGTATTTTGTTGTATTGTAATTGATAATTATAACTTGTTTTACTTCCATTTACATATAATTAGGTACTAGAAGTTATGACTGACTTTTTAAGAAACATTTTAATTATATTATGTTAACATTTTAAACATATAGAGATATTCAAAAGAAAGTACAAGCAATTTCCTTCGTTAATTAATTACATAAAATTAAAAAGAAATTAATCAAGATAAAGTACTCAGAGATTCAACATCTAACAATTAGTGTTGTACTTATATTAGTTTATATAAATTATATAAGTGTTAGTATTATATATGTAATTATATATTTAGCATGAGATTTTAAATATTTTTTAAATATAAATATCAAATATGAAAAAAAAAAAAGAGCAAACCAAGACATATTAAATATCATAATATTAAAATTATGGAATCAAGAGGTTTCATTGGGTATGGTATGATGGAGTTATTATAATTATAAGAAGTGGGTGGAAGGTAAAATAAAGTTATTAAAATAATAAGTAAAAGCAAAATGAAAAAAAGTAAGGCAGCAACGTAATTACAGTAGATTGATCGTCACATAAAATTATATTTTTTTTAATTGTTATATAATAATAAATTTAATAAATTTTGAATAATAATGAAAATAAACATTACTCTCTCCATTCATTTTTACTTGTCAAATGTCACTATTTGACTTGACATACCTATTAAGAAAATAATTATTGATATATGTGTTTTATCATACTATCCTTACTAACTGAAAAAAAAAAGTATTTATTACTAAGGATTAATTATGAAAACAGTTAATTGTATATTTTTGATATGTTAAAAGTAGAATAAAAATAATACTCGTAGTTGATTGGGTTGAAGTATATTTTTCCCCTTCAAATCAACGTACAGTTCATACATCTTTTCATTGTTTCTTCCCCCCTATTTTTCTTTTTGTTTGTTGAAAGAGAAAGTGGACGAATTCAAATCGAGTTCTTTCCATTCCTCGACAGTTGTTTAATGGGTGAATTTGGTCCTTTAGGTAATGCAACTTGGTTATCAAAAAAAAAAATGTAGGGTAAGTTGACCTAATTTATTGTATGGATTAGTTTTATTTTGTGACATATTAACTCACAATTTTTATCATTCTCAATCTGATCAAGACCAAATAGAAATTGGTTGATGACTGATATAGATGAGTGGGCAACAATTATATGCTCATCATTTATCGTTTTGTTCAAATTCAAATTGAACTATGATGTAAGTTAAGCAAATGATCAAACAATGAACTTGTCGACCAATACCCTATCTAAATTCTGAACCATGGGATTGGTCCGCTGGCGGAGCAGCCGGAGATTATGAGGGCAGCCGATAAAGATGACCAGTACGTCTCCTTAGTCTATGAAGCTTGTTGGTCTCTCTTATTACCCTTTCTGTGCTTAGCTTCATTACATAACTAAATATTATCTTTCTGAAATCTTAAAGTTGTTGTTCTTCAGGTACAAGAGTCGTTGTAGCTTACCAGAATGAGGTAATTCTTTTTTACCTCGTATTGTTATCTTGGCCTTTCCAATAATATTAAATCAATTTTTGACTAGTTAAGATTTCTTCCCATTTGCGTGCGCAGTAATCTGGTGTTGTACGGGTGGGAGAATGCAAGTACTCGATTATTGGTACTGGTGGGAGAGTGCAATTCTCTCAAAAAATTTAAGGATGACAATAGGGTAGGGTGGGGTGGGGTGGGTGGGGGGTTTAAGCTAAACCTACAAAAATTTTAATCCGCTTAACACATTCCTGCAATATAATGAGAAGCCTGAATGTCCCCTTTGTCATTCTCCCGTAACACATTCAAGCTTAGTCTGTCTATATCATTCAGATTTTTAGTCATGGATAGGTCAGGTGTTTCAAAAAGATGACTGCATATAAATCATGGACAGGTCTATTCCATATGTATCAGAAAAGATTCACTCGTTCAGTATTGTACTTCATGACCTGAAATGTGAGATCCAGGGGCGTAGCTATGTTATAGTAAGGGTGTCCAATTCATCGAAAAATAATAGCGTATATATAAGTAAAATGATATACAAAGTGATTAAAGAACATATTATGAACACCCTTGACATAATAAGGTGTTGTAGCTCAGTGATTTTAGCCGCCTTGGAAGTGCTGTTGGGGTAAAGGGTGGTTGCGATCTGTGGAAGGAAGGTTAACTTTGGCGCCACACATAGTGGTGTAGCAGATCATTTTATCGAAAGCAAGCACATAACAACTTTACTTGATTTACACGACAGCCTACTTGTCTTGCACTGAACAACTACCATTAGATTTTCCTTCACAAGAAGGTGGCAGAGCTGTTCTGGATATTAGTATCAATTTTGCATGTGCTTTGGGAATGGATTAATCACTGTTGAGGTATGACCACTATTTGTGATGTAATTCAAGATTTTAATTCAAGAACTTGCACCAAATTCAGTATATGATTGTGATATAGACCAAAATATAAAGATGAAAAATTCTTTAACTAATTGTTCATCTCTTTAGAATATACTCCCTCCCTTCCAATGTGTGTGAAGGTGAAATTGCAGTATTATTACTACTCCACTATTTACTGCAAAATTTGACATTAATAATATATCTCAAACATATAGTAAGTAAAACTAATTGAAAGCAAAAGCAAATCTTTTTTTTTTTTGAATCTTAATGTATATTGAAGATACAACAATAGAAAGCCAATTTCAAATGGAGGTGTTGCAGTAATGCTGCTGGAATTTGTAACATTTTCACTTGGTAGCACACTAGCTAACACTAAACATTTTTCCAACTCTCAAGTCCTATCAGCAACAAACTACTACTATCCATGACTACATGTAAGTTATTGAAAAGACCTCATCATTTTTCTAACAACACTCACATCATATATAAGGAAATTGTCCCGGTGGCCGCATAATAGGCTCATTGTATCCATAAAAAGGTGGTGGCGCCTCTCTCAACCATCGCGCACTAGTAGAACGCATGTCAAAATCGAAACGACTAGTGCTACCTTGTCTCTTCCAAGCATGAAAATCACAAGATGGATCCCTACATTCACTAGATGTATGATATTGATCTTGTTTTTGTGGCTGTGGCTGTGCTACGTAATTTTCAGGTTTATGGACCCAATCTTTACGTGGTGCATAATGATTTGGATCGTAGTCTCCTCTTGTATGATGAGGAGGATGTTCACCTTGTCTTTTTTCATTATTCTTGGCATGATCATCACTAGGCATATGACAATAAGTTTCCTTGACATGACTATTCTTCTCCATTGGAGTCTGGTTCTTGGCATGATGAGTTGTTGCCTCCTTGGAACAATAGTATAAAAGTTTTACACTGTTAGGTTTCACTATTCGCTGAGTAAGGTAGTCCATGAGTAACTGAGGCTCTACATCCCCTCCTATATATACCCATCTCCTTTCTCTATCTATCTCAACTGAATCCACACCTATCAACAAAACAAAATATGAGTTAACAAACTACATCCATATGAAAAAATGAATTTCATTGAAGACAAAAGCTAATGATATTTTATCAAATATTTTCTACTTTTCATGTCATTTACGGCATTTAGTTGCACCTATTGAAAATTTTGACTCTACACGCACTACTATGTAGACTATCTCTCCATCACTACTCTGTCCACAATCACAATTGTCAAATAGGCACTACCATCACTGCTCCACCCCAGCAACAGTTGTCATCACTCTTTTTCGCCACAATCACAATCACCATTACCTTTACCATTACAACCATCAACATAACTACCAAATACCTCTACCATTACATTCCCCTACTCTGCGAGCCATCCCTACTAGTCATATATTAAGATACCGATAAGTTTCACCATCACAATTATCATCATTATCAACCACTATTACTGCTCACCCATCAGGCACTATCACCAATCACCTCAACTATCATAGTCACCATCTCTATAATCACAACCATTGTTATAGCTATATATCCATCAATTCCACCACAATACCACCCTTACTAACCACCACCAACCATCACCTTACGATTCATATTTTGTGGAATCAAAAGCTTAAATAATTATTTTATTTGACTTTTAATTTTTTATTTTTTTTATTTAATTTTATGTGTTTTAGTTTGATTGAGCACAAAGTTTAAAAAAAAAAAAATCATTATGTAGTCTTAAAAATGTGTAAAATGTGTCAAAATATCGTTAAATCTTGTCGTGTTAAACGTAACATGTGGTATGTTCAAGCTAAAGAATTACTATACAATTACAAAATACAAAAAGTGACACTCTTCTTGAAAAACTTACTAAAAAATATTCACGTAAAAATTGAAACAACGGAGATAATAGAAAAAAATAATTATCTAGATATTGAGAAAATAATGTTACAGTATTTAAAAGTAAATATAATGGACAAGAATTATTTAAATGGTTGAGTACATCCATAATCAATCTATAGATCAAGAGGTTGAGCCCTACTAAAGGGTAAATAAAAATGTTACTGATCCAGCCGATGGGACAAGTCTCTTAGGCCTTAGGTTATATTCAAAATCTCAAATTTTATTTTCAACTTGAGATTAACTTCTCCCACCGACACAGTAAGGAAAAAAAAGGGACAATAAGAAAGCACCCCAAAGAGTTGTTTTTCTATTGAAAGTGGTAAAATGAGTTGTTCTATTGGATCCCTTAATATTATTCAAAAGTCAATTAGGTGTGTAAAATCAAATCATTTTGTACACAAAATTTCATTAGATATTAGACAAGCAAGAGATGCACAACGATAGAAATTATTAGTATCAAGGGCAGAAGTACATACCTTCCAGTCGAACAATTTTTTTCCTCACTCTTTTGGCACAATTTTCACAACAACCAATGGCCTCTATTTTTATTATACAATCCTGCAAAAAGAACAATTTTTACCTACGTAAAAGCAATAAATAAAATTGTGGAAATAATCTGATGGAGAAAAATAACAAATCATTACCGGTTGAGGAGGTTGATGCTCCATGGATGCATAAAGTGGCTAAATATTCCTATTGCTTACTTAATTAGGGTTTAAGATTTGTTTACTTAACTTCCATTATGATTTATGACCAACTAAACATAAATAAGGAAAAACAACAAGAAGGAAGATACACCTGCATGGTAAGCTTTTACATTATATTTATTGACATCTTTAATAGTGTTAAGTGAGATTGTATTTATTAAAATTAATATATCTTAATTTGAATACCCATATAAATATTAAGATACTATATTTCTATCTTAACACGAGATGATTAATATTATTTATTTCTTCACCATCTAAAATATGGATTCTATCTTTATTTAGAAAATGATTATATAGAGAATTCAAATAAATTCCTCATAAAAAATATGTCCACAAAATGTTATATTTCATTACATAAATTAGGGAATAGGGGTAAATATTGCTCAACTTTGTAATTTGGAGCAGAAGGAAAACTTTAATTTAAAGAGGAAATTAGTATGTTTATTACTAACTTATGTCTAATTTAGTTTATTTTTTTAATGCCAAGTATATGTTTAAATCAGTTTAAATGGAAAACATGAACTAAAAGAGATAATTACACTGCAACTCATAAAGTTACATTACGTAATTTATTTAAGATTTTTAATGTGCACCTAAGTTGGCCAAGATGAGTCTTCCTCCGTGATGAAACTCCAACCTTGGTAATAATAGATTCTTATTAATACTTCTTTCACAAAACCACATTAAAGATACATTATTTTGTATACCTTTTATTGTGAAAAATTTAGGAGCAATTTTATCGCTTAACTATTCCTAATTTATTCGAATAATATTTGACACAATGAAAACATTTTTGTCTCTTTATGAGATGACATGTCACCTTATTCCTTTTTTTTTTTTTTTTTTTTTTTTTTACAATAAATTGCTTAACTCTTTTAAGTCATTATTCAATAAAAATTTATTACTTTTTTCATATTATTAAAAAAAAGGTTTTTTTTTGTTATTGTTAAAAATGTCATGTCACATTTTTAGCTCCATTTATTTTTAATGAATTAACTTTATTTATTTATTATATTAAAAATAACGTTGCATTTGTATTTATTTATTTTTATCATATCAAGAGAAAGATGAAAATAAATTTAATTTTACTTTTAGTATTAGCTATTCATTTTAAAATATTTTTCTTTTAGTTGTTCACTTTAGCATTATCAAGAGAAATGCAATTTATTTTTATATTATTACGGTTAACACTAATTATTCATTCTATATCATTTTTCAAATCATTCGTTCCTTAAGTTCTTAAAGAATGTGCAAAGTGAACATTAAAAACAAGTAAAAGTGAATGACAAAAGAAAAATATGTGTGGCGTTAGAGAACAGTTATCACGACCTAAGCCTACACCTTGGACGTGGCCGGCACTGGAGAACCATTGTTGGCTTTCGAGCAAACCCTCATCTTGACTGACTACAAGCGGAAGACTAACTCATGCATACACAAACATCAAACTGAAAGAAATGCTAAATCAATAGTGTAATAAATCTCAAAACTCATTGAATATACTGAGTATGAAACATAAATTTTAAACAAAATATCTGAAACTGAAAGACTCTCCAAAACTCTCTATCTATGAAGCCTCTACTATACATTGAGCATTGGGACAAGACTCACGACTCCTCAAAAGAACTATTACTAACAACTCATAAAACTGGAGTCATTCGGAAGATAGGAGGTCTTACTCAAAAGCTGATGAATGGATGAAGTGATCCCAACGGACTCTTATTGAGGATCCTAAGAACTTGTGTCTGCATCATTAAGAGATGCAGGTCGAATGACATCAATACATTGAATGTACAAGTATGTAATATAATTGAATGACAAATAACTAAATGAAAGAACTGCAATAGAAATAAATATAAACTCAACTGAATGTAAAGAAATAATGAAGTGAAATCATCAAAACTTTACAAAAGTACTTACTCATCTCTAAACTCAACATATTAAGTGATATAATAAAATACACTTTTAACTCTATTTGGGAGATTCTCTAATCAACAACAATCACTGTGAGCTACATGATGTACAGCGTCTCACCCACGCTGTCAAAATTGTCCTAAATCGTGTCGGAATATAGTACACCTCAACTAAGTGGATCCATTACGCAATAAGGATTCATCTAAAAAGTATAACTATGTACCCATGTTGGCAATACATGGTTTATGAAGATTTTCAATTGTTTGAACTCATTTCCATATCGATGATCAATACTACTCCTAATAATATATGTATTCATGCTCAAATGTATTGAGATAATTGCTCAAACTATTCTCTTAAAAGAGTTAACTGCTTTGAAATATCTCTAAACACATGAACTCGTTTAAAAATCAAAGTTTCTCTTTTCTCAAAATAATACTTTCTTTCTTCATGTAAAAATGAAACATTTGGGAAATACTTAATTCTTTTGTACTCTTTCTCAAACTCCTCTTTATTTCCTGAAAAACTCAGTTTAAAACACAAATCTGGCTTTAAAAGATTATCAAAATTAATAATTCAAAATAGGGTTCATGCTGAAATATAGAAACATTTGTAAGCTAGCTAATTATACCCCCCCCCCCCCCCCCCCACACACACACACAAAAAGAAGATCAACTTTCACATATAGCAAACATAAAAAATCATATTTGTATGTTATAGTTATAGTTTGCATAATTGCGCTCCATAGCAAATTTTATGTTTGCTATGGAGCTTTTATTTTGTATAATTCGCTACATACATCCAATTTATATACAAATTATTCAGTTTTGTATAAATTCATTTATACAATTGGATAATTTGTATATAAACGTTTCAGTTTTTTTCTATATGTGTATATGTATACAATCATGTTCATCTTTAATTATGATATTGTGTTTGTATATTAAATGTTATTTGTATATGTATATGTGTCTTTTGTTAGGCTTGTCCATTGTATATGTACATATAGCTATAATTTGTATATGTATGTGTTCTTTATATAAGTCTATATGTGAAATCTATATGCAAATAAGAAATAGTATTAGCTGTTATTTGTATAAGTATATGTTCTTGTTGTTGTGCTTTTCAGTTGTATATGTATATATGTGTAATATGTATATAAATAAAAATTTGTATTAGTTGAATTTGTATATGTATATGAAAATTCATGAAAAAATTTAAAATATTATACAGAATACAAAGAAAAAAAATATAAAATTGATTTCAACATGTTTTTGGCGGTTAGCTGAAATTTTAGTAACATATTCGGGAGAGTAATGGCGACGCTTCAAAAATAATGTTGGTGAGAGGAAACTAATCCGTGTGAGAGAATTTAGGAGAAAATTGTGTAAATGGAGAGAGAAAAGAACCGAAAATTCAAAAATAATGTAGATGAGAAGAAACTAATCTGGGTAAGAGATTATAGGAGAAAATGGTGTAAATCAGGATAGAAAATAACTGCTTTGATTTGTATAAATCTTTATACAAATAAGCAGCAAGAACTCAGTAAAAGGAGCTGAATAAGCAGACCACCATTTTTGTGTCTTTTAAGGAACATGTAATTCGATTGAGTAGAAAATGTCGCTCGGAGAAATTACTAGTACCTATGCTTGTTTGATCCTTCACGACGATGCCATCGCCATCACCGCAGAGAAGATTTCTGCTCTTGCAAAAGCAGCAAATGTCACAGTCGAGCCTTACTGGCTTCTCTTTTTGCCAAGCTTGCCGAGAAGAGAAACATCTCAAATCTCATCATGAACGTTGGTGCTGGCGGTGGTGGTGTATAAAAAGAGCTTCAATTTTTTTTTTACCTACACAAATTTGTGGAACCCATCAATAGCAAACTGTCCGAAACTGTAGCTACTCAAAGGAAATAAATGAAACAGTAGCTATACTATTTATTTTAAATTAATAGTTTGCCATTCACAATTTTTCCGAAACAAAAAAGAGTGTATATTTTGAGCCCAAGCCCAAACTTTTAGAAGCAGGCTGGATTAATATGAAGTGAAGAGAGCCCAACTTCTAACCTGCCTTAAATCTTTGACAAACCCTTTCTCCCCAGTCCCAATCGAACTCTTCACTGCCTCTCATTTGTATCTGCCATCGGCCGCAGTGAATCAATATCAAACCCAAATCTCAACATGGCGACGCCTCAGATTAGTAAAAAGCGAAAGGTACGTCAGTTCAATTTCTCGCTGTGATTTTAGATCTAACTGAATATTTATAGTATGACTTGAATTGATTTTTGTATGTGGTTTAGTTTGTAGCGGATGGAGTTTTTTTTGCGGAGTTGAACGAAGTGCTGACAAGAGAGTTGGCGGAGGATGGTTACTCGGGAGTTGAAGTTAGGGTTACTCCCATGCGAACTGAAATCATCATTAGGGCTACTCGTACTCAAAACGTTCTTGGTACATAAATATATATAAGCAAATGTTTTCATTCATGAAATTCATCGATACTCTATTATATACTTATAAATGACTCCATTAACATGTAAGAGTTGCAGCCATCAGCTAGCAGACTAGATGTAATTAAACATTCTACAGAATAGCAACTGTATATATTTGCAAATGTACAGCATATATATGTACAGACAAGTTTATCTTTCCAAGAAAGAAGGCGGGTTTAATCTGTGCATGTGAACTCTAGTAATCAAGTATTAGTTTGGTGTAGTTCTCACTCTTTAATTAGAAGTTATACACTTAATGTTCTCACTCTTTAGTGGAGTTGGTTGAGGTGCGTGCTGCTAGCTCTGACACCACAATTATCATAACACAATTATACCCTTGATGAAGTTTATATTATGTATTTGTAAATAAGGATATAAATTTTATAGAATATTGAATTACTTATTGTAAAGATTCTGAATGCTGTAACATTACATTACTAATTTTTTTTTTTAAAAAAAGATTCTGAACACAGTGTGTCGTGCAATGCAGATTTCTCTGTTTATCCCATTTAGCTGCCTTAGTTGGACACGTTGCTCAAAATAAATGTTAGTAATTTGTATTTAGATAGAACTGGGTTCCAAAATGGATGTAAAAATGATACTTGGAGAGATTAAACTTCTCCCAGTGTGATCTTATGTCCTGGGATACTTTCTGTAATCATAAAATACAAAATATCAAAGATGGTGCAGGAAAAAGCTTTTTATGTAAAAAATTTATTCTAAAAAAAAGACGCTTTTTATATAGAAATGGGAGGCATTTTGGGATAACTTGGTAAAATAGGATATTAGTTTGAATCGGAGGCAAGTGAATCATCCTTGCTGATTATTGGATGAGCTGGAAGTAGGTGTGTTAATGGATTGATTTTATTATTAGTTGAATAATGTTGTGTTTTGTGTCTGTATTTTCCAGGTGAAAAAGG
Organism: Solanum bulbocastanum; assembly: GCA_037074985.1. Classification (NCBI taxonomy): domain Eukaryota; kingdom Viridiplantae; phylum Streptophyta; class Magnoliopsida; order Solanales; family Solanaceae; genus Solanum; species Solanum bulbocastanum. The sequence continues at coordinate 34,296,106 of CM073604.1, forward strand.
TAGGAGGATTAGGGAGCTGACTTCAGTTGTTCAGAAGCGTTTTAATTTCAAGGAAAATACTGTTGAGCTCTATGCAGAGAAAGTCAACAATAGGGGTCTGTGTGCCATTGCTCAGGCAGAGTCACTGCGATACAAGTTACTTGGAGGACTTGCTGTCCGAAGGTCTGTTGCTTGGTTGCACTTGATCCCTGCCTTATTTTTCTTTGTTGTTTGACGTTTGAAAGTCTCAGTTTTTCTTTGTTTTCTGACTTGAAAGCCATCTTTACAGCAAGTGTGCTAATACCTTTCTCGGGTGTGAAGGTGACTATAATTGATCCCATCTATTTAGGAATCAGAGAAATATATTTATACCTGATTTCCTATTTCAATGAATTTAAGTGGGGAAATTTCTGATGACGTAAATACCTGTGAGGAAAACAAAACTTTCTGATAAAGATGTAGTTAAGTAAAAACTGTACGTATACAAAATATCTTCCAATATGGTTGTGCATTTTTTGGGTCCCATTATGCATGCATCTAGGTAGTGGTGGTTTCCAAGATTTTCACCCAGGGGTTCAACTAATAAAAATGTGAAAAACAATGCTGAGTATCCACACCCCACACAACCCCCCCCCCCCCCCCCAGAGGAGATCTGTCCCTGCATCTAGGTGTAGTTTGTAACAAATGTACTAGATATAAAATATCTTCCAATATGGTGTTCCATTTGTTTGGTCTCATGACTGAATGGGTCTACAATACAGGTGCATCTTCATCTTTTCAAAGGGTGAGATGATATCATTGAATTTAAGGCGACACAACCTTTAAAGGTCACCATGCATCATAGCTATTGAAAGCAGATTTTGCCATGTAAAATATGTGTAAAACGATTATTTGTTAGTTTAGTCAAATATTTATGTTGCATGTTTTTTTTTTTCAAGGTTAGGTAATTTTTGTTGTAGTTCAATTTGCGCGTCATGATCAAATTCTGCAGATGTCTGCAGCTCAATGGTATTATTGTTTTACCAAACTTATCCTTTGTCATGATATAGGGCTTGCTATGGTGTTCTGCGATTTGTAATGGAGAGTGGAGCCAAGGGATGCGAGGTATGTTGGGTGTCAATTTCCTTCTCTATATCTGTCTACAAGTAGATGTTCTTTGAAATTTTTTATATGGGTCTCTTTTTCTTTAGGTGATTGTTAGTGGAAAGCTCCGTGCTCAGCGTGCCAAGTCCATGAAGTTTAAGGATGGTTACATGATTTCTTCTGGCCAACCTGTTAAAGAATACATTGATGCAGCTGTTAGGCATGTGCTACTTAGGCAGGTTAGTATCTTGTCTTCATAGATTTTTACTGATCTGTTGACTTAATGTCACTTTTGTGCTGCAGCTTTGTTATTGTTATTCAACATTGCTGCTACTTTACTTTGTTGTCTATTTACTTTATAGGGCGTGCTCGGTATCAAAGTGAAGATCATGCTTGACTGGGATCCTAAGGGTAAACAAGGGCCTATGACACCATTGCCAGATTTGGTGACTATTCATCCACCCAAGGAGGAAGAAGAGTTTGTTGTTCCTCCTCCTATGATAGCTACTCCCGCAATCGAGGTTCTTCCTGTGGCATAAAAACACATGTTATGGTGTTATCTTTGGTCTTGAGAACTACTGCACTAGCTGGCTTGTACTTTTTATTTATTTTCTTTTTTGACTGCTGAATACTAGGTTACATAGTGAACCATTCTGCTCTAGATTTTGGAAAAAGTTTTGTTGAACATTTTTTTTCAGTTAAACAGGTTTCTTACAAACAAGGAAAATTACTTCTCTAGTAGAGAACAAGTTCCATCAGTTTGGAACTTCTTCACATGGTGTCTTTTCAGTCTTCTTAAAACATTTCATCCTCATTCCATCTCTATCGTCAACTTCTTATAGTATATGTTTAGATTATATTATATATAAATATACTTTTTAGGAAAATATGGTGTTCTTTTCAATCTTCTATTACATTTCATCTTCATCCATCACCCGCACACCTCTATTGTCCACTTCTTGTAGTATCTACTTAGATTATATATAAAATATTTTGTGTTTACTAGTCAACAAAAAGAAAACAAGAAATTCACTATTGTTTTTGGTAAAAGGTTTCCTTTGACCTATCACACCTTAGATCTTTTAATTTCATTATGTGTGTACTGTTATTGGCTTTAAACTTGTAAAGGGAATGTTCCTGTGGAGTTGCCACATTACGTGAATATCTGCAATTTTCTTTCTCCACTTGATAGATCTTGCTCGCAAGTGCAAGAAGGGTACATGGACTTGACTTGGTTTGCGTTTTTCAATTATTATATTAAATTTTTTTTTGGATTTTTAAATGTATAAATCAAATCGAACTAATAAAATTTGGGATTTTCAACTTCTGTTATTTTGGGTTTTTTGGTTTTTTCTCAAATTTTTTGGTTAGGTATTCATATAAACATATAATTAATTTGTATTGCAAATACTCCTCTAGGTCCATCAAAATATAACTATTTAAGATTTTTTTAAAAAAATCATACTAAGTCATGTTAAAGTAAATGTAATAAGTATTGATTACATGACTAAACATTAAAGAAAAAATAATTTAGGTTATATATTTTAATTGTCTAATTAATGTAAAATTAAAGACTAAATATTCATCATTGTCATTCTTAGTTGAATTGTTTTTATTTTTGGTAAACTATATAGATTCCACAAATTTAGGTCCTAATTATTAAGATTCTCGATAGTTTCAAATATTACTTTCTCTATCATGTTTCATACTTAGGATATATGAGTTTGAATCGGTGAGATAAATGTATCTGCTGAATTTTAAAATTGAGATATGTTTTTTATTTCTTTAAATTAATTGGTTGTAATTGATTTTCTTAATTAGAGGAGTAATTTAGGATTTTCAGAATAAATGAACAATTAATTCTAGAAATTTAAATTAATCAAATCCCGTAATATAAGACTAGGGGTGTGCATTCAATTTTTCAATTTGGTTTTGTACTATTCAGTTTGAGTTTTTCAATTTTTTGGTTTTGAAGTGTAACCCAATCCGAACCAAAATAAATTTGTTTGATTTGATTTTTTTCTTTTTGATTTGGATTTTTTCGGTTCGGTTGATCGGTTATGTCAATAATTAGAAACATTACAAAGTTATGTAATCAATAAGGCTGGTGGATGTGGCGTGGGGGGTGGGGGGGAGTCACGAGCAAATAGAAAAATATTGACTTGTTAATGGACCATTAATGGACGATTTTAAATTTAAGATAATTATTCAATACTATATTTAAGGGATTTGTGTATCTGATTTAATCTTTTAAAATATATGATATAAATATTAAAAGTGCTACGATATGTAATTGTTTTAAACTAGATGTAAATATAGTATATATAGTAGTGATGTATGTGTAGTTAGGTAGTTTTTCCTTTTATTTTTGTTAGCATTAATATTATTTGATTTTGATTTGGGCTTTATTAGAGGTAGCAATACTATAGATTATAACTATTAATGGAACATTCAAAATTCTAAGTCAAACTTGATATTATATGTTAAAAGATAAAAATTATGAAAAAGTATAAGAAATATTTATAAATTACTCTCTAACAAAGTAAATAATTATGTATAATTTCTTTTAATTTTTTTAAAAATATAATGTCGGGTTAGTTTGAACTCATATCGACCTTTTAAAGATAAAAGTGATAAAACTAAACAAATCCAAGTATAATCAATTTTTCTTTTTTAAATACCAAATTAAATCATATCAAACCACTAATCGACTTATTTTTCTCGATATAACTTGATATAAGATTTGATGTATTTTTTAATCCGATTTTGTTCACCCCTATTCATAACAATGTCTTGATCAACAAAGTGGTACTAGGTGTATCAACGGGTAGTTATGTAACTATTAGGAGCTCTGTGTTTTGAAGACTGTCAAAGTGCATAGAACATGTTGTGACAACGTTCATCTAAGTTGCATAAGAGGAGTTCGCAAGCGAGTTGGTTTTCTTAATCAAATAGGAAAACTAGACAAAGTAGGAAGCAAAAGTAAAGAAGGAGGTAGAGGCGTGAATAAAGAGTACAAAAAGGAAATAAAGACTACTAAACCAAGTTGAGTAGGGAAACTGAAGTCGAGTTCGAGTTGAACAAGGCATTAAGGCGGTGAAGACAAGTTCGAGTTGAACAAGACTTTGAGGAAGCGTGATCTATAAATAGGGCAATAACTTCTTTAAAGAAGTTTGCACACTTACATAGAGAGTCAATCAAAACACTGTCAAAGAGAGTTTGAGAAAGTTTTGTAATTTGTTTGGGAGTGCTGCGACTTTGTGAGAAAAAAAATTGTACGATTGTAGTTAAGAGTTTTTGATTACAATCGAGTTGTGTGTGTAGGATACGTCTAACAAGTTTGAGAAATTTGGAAGACGATAAAAGTCTTAAACCTAGGGGTTTCGGTGTTAGGTAGTTAGGAATTAAAGTTTATAATTCCTTATATTACATAGGTGTGTAATCATTGTGTTGTTTGGAGTTGAATTAAATAATACAAAGTTGTGAACTGATTGTTATTCTACAAATTGTTTATTTCAACTAGCAAACAGTAAAGAACAAGTAGTAAGCACGTGTTTCTTTTCCAAATTAAGGAGGTCATAATTTCAATAAGTGATATCAGAGTGGGTTATCTTAATCAAGAGTCTAATAACTCAAGATAAAGATCATTATGAGTTCTGCACCTCCTCTCGGACACGGTCAAGGTCAACACATCAACAGACCACCATTATTCAATGGTCAATACTACTCATGGTGGAAGACAAGGATGAAGGATTTCATCCAAGCTGAAAATTATGAACTCTGGGTTAGAATCACTGATGGGCCTTTAACCCCTACTGTTAAGGATAGTGAAAGAAATAATGTTCTAAAACCTAAGGAACAATACGGTGAAACTGACTACAAGATGCTGGGAAAAAATGCAAATGCAAAATGCATTCTTGTATGTGGACCAGGACCTAATGAGTTCAATCGGATCTCAAGTTATACCTCCGCGAAACAAATATGGGATACTCTACAGAATGCTCATGAAGGTATAACTCAAGTTCGTAAATTCAGAATTTCTAGGTTATGCTCTGAATACGAAGCCTTTTAAGATGAAATCTGGAGAATCACTTCATGACATGATCACCAAATTCACTACTGTAGTAAACGAGTTAATAAGCTTGGGAAAAATATACACCACTGAGGAACAGGTAGATAAAGTGCTTAGGACCTTGCCTAGATCATGGGAAATAAAAGTTACTGTAATCAGAGAAGCAAAGGATCTAACCAATATGACTTTAGATGAATTAGTAGGAACTCTTAAGACATATGTGATGAATGTTGACCAAAAAAGTGAGGGAAACAAAGAAAAAAAAATTTGGACTCAAAGCAACTGAAAGTGATGAATTAGATATAGTGAAGATTTGGCACTGATCAGCAAAAAACTTCAAGAAACTCTTCAAAAGGGGCATGAATTCTGGTAAAAAAGCATTACCCACCAAAGAAAAGACTACAGAGAAACCACAAAGTGGAGGGTGTTTCAAGTGTGGCAAAACTGATCATCAGATTAAGGATTGTGTCCTATGTGGGAAGTAGAATGGAGAAAAGAAAGGGCTGAAAAGGAGAAAAAGGAACTCTGAAGCAAAAAGAAAAAACAAAGAGAAGGAACAAGCCATGTATGCAGCTTGGGGAATAGGTTCAGACATGTATGAAGAAGATGCTGATGACATTGCCTTGATGGCCATAGAAGAATCAGAACTTGAACCTGACTCAGACATAGAAGACATGGAGGTAGACCTTTTTGATCTCAAAGATAAGCTAATGAAATCCTCTAAGAAAAAATTATCTTTTCTAATGCTCACATCTATAGACACAATTCAAGAACTAGTTAAAACCAAGAATCAAATGCTTGCCTTTTTAACCAGTTTAAAATTTGAGTATATAGATCTGGAAAAACTCAATGCTAATCTAAAAGAGAAAAATAATCTTTTGTCATAAAAAATTCAGAAACTAGAGTCTTGGAATCTGTCCAATAAAACTAAAATCTTAAAACTCAAAGAAGTAGGTAAAAACAAAATATGTGATAAACCAAAAGATGAACATAAAGTTAAAAGACTCAAAAGTGAATTATGCTTTGAGAGATAAAACTCAACAAAAATGAGACGTGAACTAACTAGGATTAAATATGAGCTTGAACAAGCAAATAAATGGACCAAATCATCTGTGATTATATCTCACTTAGGAAATAACAATCGAAATCATAAAAATTGAATAGGCTTTGATCAACCCAGATTTGATAATCCCTTGTTATGCATCATCTGTGGTAACTCAGGACACTCTAAGACAAACTGCCCAAAGTCCAGAGTCACCATTAACAATAAAACAAAAGGCACATATAAGACACCTCAAAGGAATATGTATACTCAAAAGAAAACAAATCTACCTAAGTGCATACATAGAGATATCATTCATCCTTTTGATTTTAGTAAAGGACCCAAGTTAATCTGGGTGCCTAACCTTTAAAAAGTGAGAGAAAGCAAGAAACATTGGTTCATGAACAATTCTTGTTCGAGACATATGACTGGAGATAAATCACAATTTCTCTTACTTAAAGAAGGCAGAGGTGGAATGGTTTCTTTTGGTGGTGGAAAAAAGGGTCAAATCAAAGGTATCGAAAAGATAGGAAGATCACACGAACACTCAATAGACAAAATATATCATGTAGAAGGGTTGAAACACAATCTGCTAAGTAAATATCAACTATGTGACAAAGGGAATGAGGTAATGTTTCCTTCAACTAATGTTAAAGTTATCAATCTCAAAACAAAGAAGGTTGTGTTAATAGGGAAACGAGATAAACATGTATACATAGTTGGTGTGGATGGACAAGGATCTCTGATGAAAACTTAGTATGCTTAAGTGTGATGGGCAAGGATCCTTTTCTGTGGCATAAACGTCTAGGCCACGCTAGCCATGTACAATTAAACAAACTTATCTCTAACGAATTGGTTATAGGACTTCCTAAAACTAAATTCAAAGAGGAAAGAGTTTATAAGTCTTGTACTCTAGGAAAACAAGTTAAATCATCCTTTAAACCCAAACAAGCTATAAGCTCAACCAGATCTCTTGAACTGATACACATGTATTTATGTGGACCTATGAGAGTTAAAAGCAAAGGGGGAAAAAGATATGTGTTCATTCTGGTTGATGATTACTCCAGGTATACTTGGACACTATTTCTAGCTTCTAAAGATGACGTATTTGAAGCCTTTTTCTCCCTTATAATAAAACTCCAAAATAAGTTTAAAAAACAAGGTACTGAATTTGAAAGCTCAAAATTTGCCAGTATTGTGACCTTAATGGAGTTGATCACAATTTCTCTGCTCCTAGAACCCCACATCAGAATGGCGTAGTTGAAAGAAAAAATAGAACCCTCCAAGAAATGGCTAGAACAATGATGATTGCTAATAAAATCACTAATCAATTCTGGGCTGAAGCCATCAATGCTGCATGCTACACTATAAATAGACGTATGTCTTGACCCTTGCTAGATAAAACTCCGTATGAACTATTAAAAGGCAGAAAACCCAACATCTCACATCTAAGAATATTTGGATAATGATGATTGCTAATAAAATCACTAATCAATTTTGGGCTGAAACCATCAATGTTGTATGCTATACTATAAATAGATGTATGTCTCGACCCTTGTTAGATAAAACCCCGTATGAACTATTAAAAGGTAGAAAACCCAACATCTCACATCTAAGAATATTTGGATGTAAATGTTACATTCATAATAATAGAAAGAATCTGTTAGGTAAATTTGATGCAAGAAGCGATGAAGGGATTTTTCTAGGTTACTCCACACATAGCAAAGCCTATAGGGTACTAAACAAACGAACCATGTGTGTGGAAGAGAGTGTTTATGTTGTATTTGATGAGTAAAATACTATGCCTAACCAGAACCTGCAGGAAGATGATGAAATTTCTGAAGGAACCACTGATAATGCTAAGGAACAGAAAAAAGGATCAGGTCCTCCCCACGAAGATATGAAATAATCATCCACTCTTATTACAACCAAGATGAGAACATAGAAAGGGTGCCTGAAGAAGAACAAACAAAGCTAAATGATGGTCAAGATACAGGACAACCAAATTTGATCTTAAAAGATTACAAATACCAAGGATCACATCCTTTGGACAACATACTCACTGACCTTACTTCTGGAATAACCACCAGATCTGGGCTGAAAAATCATTGTGCATTTAATGCATTCTTATCCATGGTGGAACCAAAGAAGATCAGTGAGGCCCTTCAGGATGTAGATTGGATCATAGCTATGCAAGAGGAACTGAACCAATTTGAAAAAAGTAAAGTTTGGAATCTTGTATCTAAACCATCAAACAGAATCATAATTGGTACAAAGTGGGTGTTTAGAAACAAGTTAGATGAACATGGTACAATAACCAGAAACAAGGCTCATTTAGTAGTTCAAGGGTACAATCAAGAAAAAGGGATATATTATGATGAAACCTTCGCACCTGTGGCAAGGTTGGAGGCAATCAGATTACTCATAGCATTTGCAGCTCACATGGAATTCACTTTATATCAGATGTACGTAAAAAATGCATTCATCAACAGGTTACTAAAGGAAGAAGTGTTTGTTAAACAACCCCCTGGCTTTGAGAACAATGACTATCCTGACTATGTCTACAAATTTGAAAAGGCTCTGTATGGGTTAAAACAAGCTCCAAGGGCATGGTATGATAAATTGTCAAAATTTCTCCTAAGTCATGGATATTCAAGAGGTAAAATTGACAACACACTTTTTCTCAGAAACAAAGGAAAGGAATTACTGATTGTATAGGTATATGTTGACAACATAATCTTTGGAGCCACAAACAAGACACTCACTAACAAATTTGCTAATCTTATGAGCAATGAGTTTGAGATGAGCATGATTGGTGAATCAAACTACTTTCTGGGGCTCCAAATAAAGCAAACACCTACAGGTACATTAATTCACCAGCAAAAGTATGTTAAGGAACTGCTCAAAAGATTCAAAATGAAAGATGATAAACAAATAGACACCCCAATATCTACATCTACAAAATTAGACCTAGAAGGAACAAGTTCTGTTGTGGAACAAAAACTATATCGAGGTATGATCGGGTCACTTTTGTATCTTACAACCATCAGGCCTGATATTGTGTTTAGTGTAGGATTATGTGCTCGATTCCAAACCAACACCAAAGAATCTCATCTCCAAGCAGTAAAAGAATTCTTAGATACTTGAAAGGAACCACTGATTTAAGACTATAGTATCTAAAAGGGACTAACTTTGGATTAGTAGGGTATGTTGATGCGGATTATGTTGGTTATCTAGTAGACAGAAAAGTGCCACATGTATGGCTCACTTTCTAGGATCATGTTTAATCTCTTAGAGATCAACGAAGCAAAACTCGATTGCATTATCCACCGCAAAAGCTGAATATCTAGTAGCAACTTCATATTGTTGATGAGTCCACAATTTGGACTCATTTAGGGCTTTATTTGAATTGGTTTAGTGTCCTCAAATGCATATTTTGTATCAATAACTGATGTAAATTCTTGAATTTTAGGTATTTGGATTGAGGAACAAAGTATGAACACTATTGAGCAAAAATGAACAATGCAGCTGAAAGAACGAAGGAAAGAAGGCTTGAGAATCGCCTAATCCATTAGGTGAGTCGCCGAACGGCTAGGGACTTACCTAATGTTCCAGAGTACCAAGCCCTGAAGGAGAAAATCTAGTCGGCGAGAGAAAGAAGCAGTCGGCGAGTCACCAAATGGTTCCGTAATGCAGTGAGATATCGCCCAAAGTTACAGAACCTGAAGATGTTGAAGGCAAAAACAAAACGACGATGAAATGACCAAAGGGTGAATCGCTAAGTGAATCGGCGACCTCGACTTACTGCACCGACTGAACCTTAGCAGCACACTTTTTGACAACTATAAATACTTGTTTAAATTTTTAGCTTAGAATTTGATGCTGCGTGGAATCATATTATTATTCAGTTTTCGAAGTCTTTAGCTTAGAACTGAATATATAGATAATATTTCCTTAGCTTTAAAGATTTGAAGATTTTCATTTCTAAGAAATTGGAAGTAGGGGTTGAAGAATCTTCATCTTAGACCTTTGTAAAGACTATATCAATCCTACTAAGTTGATGGAAACACAACTTGGTAACGATTTTTACCTTTTTACTATGTTTAGCTAAAACCCCAATTCTTGGAGTGTGATTATGTGATTATGGATTAATTTAACTGCTTGGTATTGTTAATTGATAGTTTATTTGTTGTTTAAAAGTGATTTCGTTCAGTAATTGTGGTTGAATTTAATGGTTGTAGTTGCAAATACAATCTTAACTTCATGTTTTTAACTTGCTCGAGAGAGAATCTTTAAAAACAAACTTACTGAATCGATGGTCTATGGATATTGGGTTGTCATGGGTTCAATTTGAGAGAGTGAATCCTAAAATCTTTTACACACATTCAACTCGAGAGAGTGAATGGATTAAAGCAAAAGTTGTGCTTCATTGCTGCTTATTGGCGTTCGAGAGAAACCAATTTGATTCGGGGTAAATTATTTGAGAGAAAGTTTACCCCCACTAAAGTCTAGCTTATTCACTGATTTGCAGCTGTTTACTATTAATTGCAATTACTCGGTTGTTTACCTTAGCCCATAATCCAATCAAAACCCCAAGAATCCCGTCTCCATATTCGTATTTTCGTGTTGTTTGCTGTTTTAGTTGATAGTACAAACAAACTCCCTTTATATTTAACACTTGTGTCACCTAAAATTTAAACCATGTTTTTATTCGTAAATGTTTTTAGCTATGATTAACTTGAGCATATTTATGCTTTTCTATTGATTCTCGAGTATGAACACTCCCTTGGAACTCGACCCCAACTCACTAGTTGAGTTATATTACTATTGAAAAATCGCTGATGCGTAGTATTGGATGAAGTATCTTTGATAGCGTTACACTAATCAAAATGGCGCCGCTGTCGGGGTGTGGTGTTACTTGAGAATTTTTAGTTAAGTTAAATTTTATTCTTGTTAGTCATAGTTAAACTTGATTAATTTCTAGTTTGGTTTGTGTGTTGCTATTTTGATCAAAGACTTGGAGCACATTTGGTAGCAACAGTAACCCAATGGATCACCCTCCTTCGAGATTGATGATGTTTAGGGACAATATCCTAAATTTCTAGCAATTGGATGGTGAGTCCATGTATGAGTTGTGGCAAAGGTTTAAAATCCTATTGCAATAATGCTCGACTTATGAGATTCTTATAAACTACTTATGAAATGTTTCTATCGGGGTCTTAGCCCCGAAAATAATATAATGGCTGATCAACTCTCTTCGGGCTACTTGATGCGATACTCATACGAGACAGTAACCAAACTCCTTGATTGTGTAACCAACACCAACAAGGAGACGGAGAAGGACCAACACTTGGCCACATTATTAGGTCAGCTGGATGCCTTAGCCTAAAAGATCAAGGACTTAGAGGTATTGTCCAAAAAGATAGACAGGTAATCCCCTCTCATGAGCGTCGAAAGATGAAGAAGCAAGAGGGTAGAAAAATTGAAGAGGTCCTCTTACTCATTCTATAGAAAGTTAAAGGACTCCGTAGAGTGATGGAGAAGATGAGACAAAATATCTTCATGCTAAACCAAATGGCGACCTCGCATTCCACACTCATTCAGCTACTAGGGTCCCAAATAGACTAAGTGTTGAACAACCTCTAACCAGAACCAAAAGGGGGGTTTCCTTACTAAAATGAGGAAAACCTCACTAATGAAACTTAAGTGTGGACTTGCGTCGTGCCACGACGTTAACTAAGAAGCTGCTTGGGAGGCAACCTAAGACCCCTTATCGCTTTATTTTTGCTTTAAGAAATAATAGTGTGCTGAATGTGCAGGTCAAAGTGTGAAAAGTGATTGAAATGTGCAGGTTGGTGAACTAAAGGTCTAGTCGGCGCATCACCAAAGAGGTCGGCGACCTCGACCCAGACCACCATTGGACTCAAGACAATTTTACATTAGAGTATGTAAAACTCGACGAGCCCAGGAAATTATTGGCGAGTTGCCGACCAGGTCAGCGATCGTGTTCTATATCGTCGCTTTGACCCCCAAATCAATTGAGGGGCCTGTAAAACTCGGCGAGGTAAGTGACCACTCGGCCTGTCGTAGAGCGGGTCGGCGAGCATGACTAATGTCGTCGAATGGGTAAGAATTGAACGATTTTTATAATGCCGAAGGTTTAATTCAAACTATTCATTTTGCCTCACTTTCTACCTTCAAAAATCACACCCGTTTAGTATTTTCTACATTTCTTGCATTTTTACTGTATTTGAGTTGTTAATTGGTGCTCGGAATTGGATTACATTGCCGCCTAGAATTTTAATTTTACTTATTCGACATAAAATGTTGGTTTTTCGAACACCGAGTTTATTTTTATTGATTTTGTACTCATTTTCAACATTATTATTTTAATTGAAATGTGATGTGCCTCTCTGATAGGATTAGTATGTTTAAATGTCTGCTTTGAATATAAATTTTGCTCGTAATGCTTATATTGTCGAATTCCCATAATTTTTATGCTTTAAATGAATTAAATCTTATGGAGTTGTGCTTGCATGTTGCTTAATTTAGTTGGGTGAAGTCTGAGTAGCCCGTCTTTGTGCCACAAGACATAATTTGCCCAATGATAGAGCGAGTGATGTTATTCTTAAGAGCAAATGTCATCAATTGGCTAAATTTGGCAAAACAGGGAGAAGTCTGAGTATCCCGAGGTAATGGATGTTATGGGTCTTACTTTAATTTGACTAGTGCATGCTTTGATTTTGTTTTCAGGGGTTGCGGGATTGAATTCGAGAAGTTGGGTTGAAAGTAGACACGCTGGGTCGTTTGGCAAGCTGGGTCGAGATCGCCGAACCACTCTGCGGTTCGCCGAAGGTCCCCATCTCGCCTTTAATTTCATGCTTAATGTGTTGTTAGGCTCTGTAACTTTCAGTGAGAAGCCAGAGGTCGTCGAAGGCACTCGGCGACTCATCGAAAGACTTCTTAATCACCTTTTGTCTACACCCCTGTACCCTTTTTGCACTGTAACTTTCGGCGGGCTAACCCTTGCTCGCCGAAAGCTGTCGGGGATTCACCAAAAGGCATTTCCCATTGCTGAATTGCCATAGCTTTAAAGTCAATCCTTACGGCAATCCCGATCTAGCTCCGCCAAAATGATTCGGTGACTCACAGACCGATTCGACGAGTCTGTCTGCAATAGTTTTTCTGTGATTTGAACGAAATTGTTTCTGACTTTTTCTCGATGTTTTGCAGACATGGCTAGATCTGTAGTTGCTGGAAGAAACATGTCACCCCGAAGGAAATCAAAAGGGATCGCACTTAATAAGAATGCAGCTACATCCAAGGGCATGGCCACAAAACTCCCCATAATTGGTGGGAAAGGCAAGAGTAAAGGCAAAACACCTGCTTTACCGGAGGCAAGCTCGGATAGTGACATCATCTATGACACTTACCTCACCATTTCTGAGAGTGAGGGTGAGCATCAGGAACCTCAAACTATAGCTTCTGATGATGATGAGCTGATAATATTATAGAGGAAAAAGCTACATTCAAAAAGACTGCATGATCCGTCTAGGATCAGAACTCCTCAACACACCACTTCTTCTCCTCCAATTCCAGAACAAGTTGTACCTAGCACCTCATGTACAGGGTCTTCCCCCATAGTCTATGAACAGATTAAAGATTGAGGGGTTGAAGACGATTATTGAAGAGAAGCCTCTGTCCATAGATGGGGTCATTGACAAGTACCCAGAGATTATGAGCTGTCTGAAGGCTCATAAATTCCAAATCTTCACCAATCCGAGTGGCCCATATATTCCAAATCGGGTTCGGGAGTTATATGCCTCTTATGGGACTTTGATACCATAGAGAAAGAAGCAGGCAGCTGTTTTCAAACCAGTTGACTACGTGGTCGTTAGAGGTAGAAGAGTGAAGTGTGATGTTGATGCTGATGCTTCTAGAGTACTTAAATGACATCGACAATGACTGTCAGCACATAATTAGAACAAAGACTCTGGAGAACATGAAGAAGTGGTTGGCCCCGCTAATATCAAACGGTGCTCCAAAGTGGCTTAATGTTGGAGAACCTATTGAGAAAAAGGATCTAAACATCGCTGTACGGTTCTGGTTTGTATCATTAATAGAACGAGACTGGATTTGGGGATGATTGTGGCACAAGAGATGGTTATGAGGGCCAAACAGTACCAGACCTCACTTTTCTTTCCGGTATTAATCATTGAGTTGTGTAGACGGGCTCGGGTTTCTAGAGATACAAACAAGGATATGGAAGTGATTCCCACATCCTCTATTGATATCCGGAGGATTGAGGCAGAATATTTGAAGGATGAGGCAAAAAAGAAGAAGGCAGCCCCGGTGGACTCTTCCTTGGGTGTGGACACAGACTCACTACCTGCAGATATACCTTTGTCTACTCCGACCCATGGGCCTTCATGTACCTCTTGTGCTGCCCCTTTTGGTGTTCCTAGTTCTTTTGCTGCTATACTGCCTCCTAGACCTGTTGCTGCTGCTATCTCCCAAACCCTGATCATTCAGGCCTCATTACTTCGGATGGTACAGCTTATCCATTCTGCTGATCGTCGGGTTGCCAGACTCGAAACCTCCATTCTGGGCATAATTCAGATTGTCTTGACTGATGTTGTGACACCATTGAGAATTGCCATTGATGCCCTTGCAGCAAGGATATCGGTGTGCGAGCATAGCCAAGAGGCCACCGATGAGGTGACGGCTTTAAACGCCGTTATTGTTGTGTTGAAAAGTGACGTGGATCAACTGAAGTCCACTGACATGTCCATAATCTTCGGGACGGTGGAGATTCCAGATGTACCAGATATGCCTTCAGCTATCACCGGAGATAAGAATAAAGTTGAGGAAGAGCTGATCCTGAGTCTGAGGCGGAGACTAATGAGGAGATGCTTGAGGTGGCTGAGGAAGCTTCATATAAGGGCCTTACTGAGACTGAAGAGGCCATGGTAGATGTTGTTGTGCAGGCTTCCTTAGCAGATACTCCATTGGCTGCTCCTAGTACAACTGTTGCTCCTTCTGAGGTGACTCCGGGCAGTAATGCCCAATTTCAGACTGATGCACCGGGCATTGATGCCGAGACAGATGGAGTGACTGTGTAGACAGGATCCCCTCTTTATTTTTGGTGGGGTGAGGCCCACCTTTTGTGTGACTTTCTGTTTTGTTTATATCATAGGTTTTGAGCTAAAATTATGTTTTATCCATTGCATCTTGTGGATGTTTGAGCTTGTGGCTCCATGTTTAATTGTAAATGATTTTTGACCCTTTCCAAAAAATTTTGCCACCTCTTGTTTGTGTTGAATGTGGCTGTTGCAAATTTGAGTATCGATTTTGATCAATACCAATGACTTGAATAGTGCTCATAATTGAACAAAAATGAATATGCGGCTACGATGCGCCCAAATGAAGTTGCATAGTCAATATGTGAACTCTTTGCATCTTGTTGTGACTAGCCAAGTATCAAATTGAGTCTCTTGTGATGAACATTGGACACTAGCGATAGTGTGGAGTATTGTTTGACTTTGGTGTCAATGCCTTATGTGATGAACTTACCGTGAACCATGTGTGATGAAATCTAGAATTTGCCCTGGTGATCTGGCTGACTAAGTATTGCAATCTCTTGATATGATCTTAGGCAACTTTAAAGAGTGTGAAACAATTTGACATTATACCTCTTTTGTGGCCTACCTTGTGAGTGTGTGAACCTCTTTTGAGCAGTCTTTGAGCCATAACCTTTTCTTGGAAGAAACTTGATAACATTGTGACCTTTTATTGATCCATTACCCATAATCCTTATGATTGTGGTTATTTTGAGTAGCCAACTTAGGCCAAAAGCCTAAGTTGGAGGTGTGATGAAAAGAGAAGGTAAATCAAGACGTAGAAGAAAGTCCCCTTTAACCCATGTTTTGAGAAAAATGGAACCCTTTCATACAATTTTTTTTGAAAAAGAAGAAAAGAATGAAAAATAAAAAGAAAGAAAAAGTTGCGGAATAAAGTTGTGAAAATGCAAAAAGAAATGGGGTTTCCAACAATCCATGGAAAGTGAATAATGGGATGACTTGTGAGCATGAATGAAGAATGATGAAGAAAAGGAAAGGAAATTTTGTTCACACCACATCTCATGAGGACTATAGTCGTTGAGCCTAAATGACCATACCTTTGCACTCAGCCTCGTTACAAGCCTTGAAAAGACCTTTTTGATCTTGAGTGAGCTAAAATAAATGTTGGTTGGAAAATACGGGCAAACCTATGGGTGAAATCATACATTGTGTTCATCTTTGTGAGTGTGACCATTGCATTTGATTCCGAAACTTTAAATTGTTCAACCATTGTGCGTGAATATGGAATCATTCTTTGTGTGAGAGCATTTGAGTATCTTTGTTGAACTTGAACTTGCATTTGAAACAAGTATTGTGAGCTTGAGATTATTTGATATTGGTGAGTCACAACTTGACTCTTTGAGTGCACAATTGATATTTGCATGAGTAAGTTGAGTCTTTTTATGTGCATTCATGATTGAATCTTGTGTAACACTGTTTGAGACATCTTTTTTGAACTGTTGAACTTGAGTTGTACTTGAGGGCACGCAAACGTTTAAGTTGGGGGTGTTGATGAGTCCACGATTTGGACTCATTTAGGAATTTATTTGAATAGATTTAATGTTCTCAAATGCATATTTTGTACCAATAGCTGATATAAATCCTTGAATTTCAGGTATTTGGATTGAGGAACAAAGCATGGACACTATTGAGCAAAAAGAAACAAAGAAGCTGAAAGAACGAAGGAAAGAAGGCCTAAGGATCGCCTCACCCATTAGGCGAGTCTCTGAACGACCAGGGTCTAACCTAATGTTCCGGAGTGCCAAGCCTTAAAGGAGAAAATCTAGTCGGTGAAAGAAAGGAGCAATCGGCAAGTCGTCGAACGGTTCCACGATGTAGTGCGATATCGCTCAAAGTTACAGAACCTGAAGATGCTGAAGGTAAAAGCCAAAGGGCAATGAAAATGACCAAAGGGTGGATCGCCGAGTGGATCGGCGATCCCAACTTACTACGCCGACTGAACCTTCTCAGCACACTTTTTGACAACTATAAATGCTTGTTTAAATTTTTAGCTTGGAATCTGATTTTGTGTGGAATCATATTATTATTCAGTTTTTGAAGTTTAGAGCTTAGAACTGAATAGAGAAACAATATTTCCTTAGCTTATTTGAAGATTTCCACTTCTAAGAAATTTGAAGTGGGTGTTGAAGATTCTGTAACGAACCATTTGATCATTTTGAGTACTAGAGCTTTTTATTTCATAAAATACTTCATGATAGATTCTAAATGAGTATTTTGGACTATTCATAATTACAATTATGAAATTAGTGGGGTAATTTTAATAATTAATTTAGTAGGTGGTTAAAGAAGATAGAATTAAAATTTGTAGTGGGTCAGTTTTTACCACTTTTACAGATAATATTTAGGGTAGTAGAAGAAAGGAAGACAAAAATAGATGCACGAGCGTAAAAACAAATTTGAGAAGAGGGCTTACCTGTGCAGCGACTACAAGGATCAACTGTGTATTCTTTTGTTGGTAAGTTTCTTCATTTATTTGTTATTGTGCAGATTCTTATAGGAATATATTACTTCTGTGAAAGTTTAATCGTTAAAGTGTATATTGGGTTGTTAGGAGATGCGTTAAGTACATCAATTCATTGGCCGTATGTTTCAATTGTGTGAATTAACTTTCCTGGGAATCAAACGCATAGTAGTGTATTACTTATAGTGAGTATTGGATAGGAAATAGTGTATAAATTAGGAGTATAATATTAGTTTAAGGAGGAAGCGACCTTCAATTAATAAGGCTGCTACGAGGTTTTGGTGGATTTTGTGCATTTGGGGGACCTAAATGGACAATTGTTAGACAATCATTACAATAATTATGCGGTAATCATGAAGTAATGATTAGGAGATGTTAATTAAGTAATTGAATTATATTAAAAAGGATATCAAGTTTTGCTCATAAGTTGCTTATTGCTCGGTGATTAGCTAATATAGATTAGGTGGTTTTTGTTATTATTGATGTTATTAAAAATTTGGTTGAAATCTTGTTTGGTATTCACGTGAGTTTTAGTTCTTGGAATTATCGTGGGACCTCTTAATAGCCAATTAATGATTGGAGTGGACCAATTTATTACAATCATATATTATATGTAATGAATAGAGTTGCACGAAAGTGAGGGCCCTCTATACTACACATAATTTTAGTATCTCGTTAGAGGTTAAGTTTTGATATATGGAGATATATAATTAAATATTATATATATCGAATTATTTAAATTTCATTAAAGTATGTTAATTGGAGGAATTGAGACTTAGCCTTAGGTTTGAACTTTAGGAAATTGATTATAGAATTAGGTATGTTTTTGGGTCTAGGATAGACATAGATTAATATGAGTGTCTATAGATTCGTTAACTTACAAATTATGCACATATAATTTATAGATTGGAAAGGTTTGAAGGCATTGAGGAAAGGAAAAGCATTGGAGAACTAGTTTGCATGACTTCGGTTCTTCGGTGGAGGTAGGTTATGGCTTACTCTATTTGATAGATAAACTCTTAATAGTGATTACTATGCATTGAGTGATATTGTGAAGTTCTCTATGTACTTTATTGTGTGGTTGTGTGGCTTGGTTGTGTGGTTTGTGATTGGTCTAAAATCCTGAGACCGTGAGATTTATAATTTGAAACCCTCTCTATCGAAGTGATGCCTTGAATAAAGAAGGATTGATGAAATATTGTTAATAAAGTGAAAAGTGGTGATAATAATTGGTAAATTAACGATATATTGGATCGGGGTGTCACGTTCCGACACGGTATTATTGGATCGGGGTGTTAAATTCCGACACGCTATTTTTGGATAGGGTGTCACTTTCCGACATGGTATTATTGGATCGGAGTGTCACATTCCGACACGGTAACATTAAAGAGGAAAACATATTGAATTAACTGAATGTACTCAATCTCAAAGTACTCAATTCCCACAATAGATTGGTTTGGAGGCATGAGTCCTCATGTGTGATCTTGATATAGTTGACTGATTACGTACTTACTTTTGTGTTGTTGACACTGGTTCATGTTGTTTGTTTCTTGCCACCTACTAAGTGTCATAGTTGATTTTATAATGTTATTCATTACATATTAGTTTCTATTTTAGATTGGTCGATAATATCTACTCAGTACATGTTCCCCTGTACTGAAGCCTACTTGTATTTTTCTTTATTTCTTTTTGTGGAGTGCAGCGTGTGTACTAGTGACTTCGACTCGCCCTCAGCTCTAGTTAGTCTCCAGCATATCAAGTTTCAGGGTGAGCTATTCATTCTAGCGCGTGTTGGATTCTCTTGGTTATGGCATGATGTCTTTAGTTTTCGGACATAAACTATTTTATTCATTTATTTTTCGTGTCTTTAATACTCTTAGACTTAGTATTTGAAAATTATATGTCCTTGATGTGATGACTTTCAGGTTTTGGGAATGTCATATAATAGACTTTAGTGGATTTGTGTTTCTTGTCTTAATAAGATTGAGCTTCTGCATTATGGTTTGTATTTCGTAAGTTTAACAATTAATATATGTTAGGGTTTGGATTCCTTGGTTCGCCCACCTAAGAGGTTAAGTGTGGGTGCCACTCATGACTCGTTTTGGGTCGTGACAGATTCTTCATCTTAGACCTTTGTAAAGACTATATCAATCCTATCCAATTGATGGAAACACAACTTGGTAACGATTTTTACCTTTTTACTATGTCTAGCTAAAACCCTAATTCTTGGGGTGTGATTATGGGTTGATTTAACTACTGGGTATTGTTAATTGATAGTTTATTTTTGTTTAAAAGTGATTTCGTTCAGTAATTGTGATTGAATTTAATGGGTTGTAGTTGCAAATACAATCTTAACTTCGTATTTTTGGCTTGCTCGAGAGAGAGGTTTTAAAACCAAAATTACTGAATCAATGGTCTATGGGTATAGGGTTGTCATAGGTTCAGCTCGAGAGAGTGAATCCTAAACCCTTTTCACACATTCAGCTTGAATGGACTAAAGCGAAGGATGTGCTACATTGCTGCTTATTGGTGTTCGAGAGAAACCAATTTGATTCGGGGTAAATTATTTGAGAGAAAGTTTACCCCCACTAAAGTCTAGCTTATTCACTGATTTGTAGATGTTTAGTATTAATTGCAATTATCCGGTTGTTTACCTTATCCCATAATCCAATCACATCCCAAGAATCCCATCTCCATATCCGTATTTTCGTGTTACTTACTGTTTTAGTTGATAGTATAAACAAACTCCCTTTATATTTGACACTTGTGTCACCTAAAATTTAAACCATGTTTTTCTTCGTAAATGTTTTTAGCTATGATTGACTAGAGCATATTCTTATTTTCATATTGATTCTCAATTACGAACCACTCCCTTGGGACTTGACCCCAACTCACTAGTTGGGTTATATTACTATTGAACGATTGCTGATGCTTAGTATTGGATGAAATATCTTTGATAGCGTTACACTAATCAACTGTGATCAACTATTATGGATTAAACAACAGCTCAATATTTTGGTCTTAGTATTGAGTATGTTCCAACATTTTGTGATAACACAAATGCAATCAACATTGCAAAAAATCATGTAGAACATAAGAGTACAAAACACATCAATATTTGTCATCACTTTCTAAGAGACAACATAGAAAATGGGCTAATTTCCATGAATTTCTGTGCCATTGAACAATAAATTGCTGACATTTTCACCAAGGCATTAGCAAGGGAACACTTTAAAAGGAACAAGTTGGAATTAGGGATGATAAAGATCGCCTACGTATCTATGCTCAAGTAGTAAACTATGGTCCTTGAGTACATGCTATTCATAAAGCTTTTAATATTCGTAATGAACTATAACTAAAAGAATTCACTTTTCTCAGGTAATTAGTAGGGGTGTGCAAAAATCGAACCGACCGATAAACCGAACCGATAAAAGTGTTATTGGTTTATTGTTACCGAGTTATTGGGTTACCAATTATTTAATGGTTTTGCAAAAAAAAATTATTGGGTTATCGGTTCGTTATTGGTTTTTAATATTGGGTTATTAGGTTAACCGATAACCCATTAAGAATATAATAATAATTTTTTAGTTATATATATATATAACAAAAAATATTAATATAATTAGTTTTAGTTTGTGTTTTGGTTGCCCATTATGTTGGTATTAAATTTTGAAATACCTCACAAATCTCTTTCACTTTTTCTTCCAAACTTGTGATTATCTTGGTTAGGAACTTAATGAAGATTTTGTTGATTATCCGATGGATTTGACAGCTATTAAAGATAGTTCAAGATGAACTGCTGATTTACAATATGACTTGGTTTTAATTAGTTTTAGTTTATAATTAACTAGTATTAGTTTTTGCACAATTATAAATATCGAAAATTGACCAAAGACTTTGTTGTGATGACCTCCGTTTGGTATGATTATTTTGATGTATGCGTATCGCGTCAAATTATTGGATAAGTCATATATTTATTTTGAAAGCATTTTCTTATTGGTTAAATCGAAAACCGAACCGTTAAAGACTTAAAACCGATAAACCGAAAATCGATAACAAATATCTTATTGGTTTGATTATCGGTTTAGCATATTTAAAAACCAAAAACCGATAAATCAAACCGATAATACTTAAAACCAAATCGAATCGACCGATACACACCCCTAGTAATTAGGGACTCAAGGATTAGGACATTAAAAAATCATCATCTTACGATTACAGGTTTTCTCACTATACTTATTTAGAAAAGGACCAAAATATTATGACTTGTGCACACTACCCGTTCCTTCATTAAATTTCTTGTCTGAAAGATATGATTCAAAACCACCAAAAATCAAAATCACGCTGACCTCACCATCAAATCAACCTTTTCTCTTCTCCAAAAACCCTTCGACTCCCCAGTAACCATTCTCAAATTAAGTTCCACATCTTTTCATCCTCCACAGAAACCCATTCTCTCTCTTCACTCTCGTTCCTAAAATCATCAAAACCCATTTTTCCAATCATTGTATCACTGTCTAAAGATGAAAACCTTGCTATCGTACCCTTCAAGAATCAAGAAAATATGTTCATCTTACCCGATTTAATGCTCTTTGACGCCTTTGGTGTTACCCATATTGCCTATCCTCTCATGGAAGAAGCTGTAATCCAGGGGGAAGA
This sequence comes from Solanum bulbocastanum, assembly GCA_037074985.1. NCBI lineage: Eukaryota > Viridiplantae > Streptophyta > Magnoliopsida > Solanales > Solanaceae > Solanum > Solanum bulbocastanum. Next base: position 34,318,542 of record CM073604.1, read on the forward strand.
AAGAAATCGGAGCTTGGAGTCCGGTTCCGGTAAAAACACGAATGCCTATTGTCAAGCGGAACCAATATTGTCAAGGGAAAAAGATCCTATCTCTTACATTGATGAAGATGACACTCCTTTGGTCCACTTGATTCCAAAAAAGCTTCGTTCCCGACTCATGTAAACCCCTCGCCATGATTGTTTCTGAGTCTCAAGAAAGTCCCAGTTCTAATCCATCAATAGAGACTCCAGTTCGAGTAACTAGGTCGGTGCAGTGTACTTGGGATGAATTACTTCTTACAAAATCCACCAAGAAATCTCGTGCAGCAAAAAGTAAGTTTGTTCCTCCTCTAAACCCTATAGTGATTGCTGATGATATAATTGTATCTAAGAAAAGTAGGAAAAGAAAGAGAAATACTTCTAAGGGGAGTTCAAAGGAGCAGGTCACTTCGACCACGATTGGAAAAGACTCTGGTCACATAGAGAATGGTAATAGTGATCTTGAAATTGAAATCGAAAACGTAAGGATAGGATAAAGTAGTTCAAAAAAAGAAATATGATTCGGGGTCGGGTGATTACAGGTGTAGGGGGCAATGAAATGGGTGAATTGCTTATTATGTTGAAAGCACAGGGATGGATTGCGTTGTTCCTTCAGGGTGATCGATGGCGTACGATGGCTAGGAAAGAAACAAGGAAATTTTATATAAATGTGGTTGGGTCTGTATCTTTTATTTCGAGTACTATTGGTGATATATCATTCACATTAAGAGCTGAGGTTTTGGAAAAAATACTGGGCGTACCTAACATAGGGTGGTGTCATTATGTCAAACGAAGCTGGCCTCCCTTGGAGGGTCTGCCATCAGCCCTTGAGATATCTCGACGGTTTGTGAATGATCCTCTGTTAGAGGACTACACTAGGGTGGACAAATGAGCCATGCTTCCTCTACATAAGTTACTCTTTGATGTGGTACACAAAATCATTCTTCTTAGGAAGCAGAAACGTACTAAGGCAAACTATATGGATCTCATACTCATGGAATTACTGATTTCTCAGGTTCAAATTAATCTGCCTCAATTGATTCTTAGTCACATTAATAGGATATGTGTGGATGATAGCACGAACCATGGGCTTGGGTATGGATTTTGGCTCGGAGATATCTTTGAGTATTTTCAAGTACCTATCTAAGAATGGCAAGAGCAGAATTCCAAGGATGTGTTGGGAGAAGTAGATCATACTGCTATACCTGCAACCTCTAGAGGGGCAAATGCACTTATGCAACGGCTGAGGGCCTCGTTGACTTCAAAGAATGAGGAAATTGCAGCACTTCAGGTCTCTCACTCGGCTGCAATGGATCAGTTGCACATTAGTTATGGAATAGAGTATGCTGGATTGGTAGAAGAAAATTCAAGGCTTAAAGAAGAGTTTGCTCAGACTCAAGCTGCACTAAATGCTGAGAGATCCTCCAATTCTGCTCGTCTGAAGCATATCTTTGAACTACTAACCAAAGGCTCTCCACCCTCGTCCTATGTTATGTCACCTCCTGTCTAAAAACCAGCCTACTTGTGCTATATCTTGTGTTTTGGGTCCTTACTTTTTAAGTCTGTAGTAGGCATTTCTGACTTTTTGTGAATTATGGCTTTTTTTCTAATTCTGTGACGTAACTAATGACCAAGCTTGGTGGTTCTTTTTGTTATGGTTTGTTGTGATATTATTGCTTGCTGCAGCGTCTATAGGACTTTAGTTTTTGTCTAATGTCAAAAGGGGCCGGGGAAGATTCGTGCATATTTGTGTTCACCTGTTCAAATGCAAGCAGATTTCAATACAACGCTTGAAAAATTTTCCATAGTCAAAAAGGGGGAAGTTGTTAGGAGCTCTGTGTTTTGAAGAATGTCAAAGTGCATAGAATAGGTTGTGACAACATGATACAACGTTCATCTTAAGTTGCGTAAGAGAAGGAGTTCGCAAGCGAGATGGTTTTCTTAATCAAATAGGAAAACTAGACAAAGTAGGAAACATAAGCAAAGAAGGAGGTAGAGGCGTGAATAAAGAGTACAAAAAGGAAATAAAGACTAAACCAAGTTGAGTAGGGAAACTGAAGTCGAGTTCGAGTTGACCAAGGCTTTAAGGTGGTGAAGACAAGTTTGAGTTGAACAAGACTTTGAGGAAGCGTGATCTAGAAATAGGGCAATAACTTCTTCAAAGAAGTTTGCACACTTACATAGAAAGTCAATCAAAACACTGTCAAAGAGAGTTTGAGAGAGTTTTGTACTTTGCTGGGGAGTGCTGCGAGTTTGTGAGAAAAAAATTGTACGACTGTAGTTAAGAGTTTTTTATTACAATTGAATTGTGTGTGTAGGATACGTCTAACAAGTTTGAGAAACTTGGAAGACGATAGAATACTTAAACCTGGGGGTTTTGGTCCTGGGTAGTTAGGAATTAGAGTTTATAATTCCTTAGATTACATAGGTGTGTAATCATTGTGTTGTTTGGAGTTGAATTAAATAATACAAAGTTGTGAACTGATTGTCATTCTACAAATTGTTTATTTCAACTAGCAAACAGTAAAGAACAAGTACTCCCTCTGTCCCTAATTACTTGTCCACTTTTGAATTGACACACTTATTAAAAAAGCAATTATTGACATAGTGAGTTTACCATTTTAACCCTATTAATTATGAAGTGGTTGATTAAAAAATTAAGATTTTCAAGAAATTGTACCTTTTTCAAAGTAATTAATTGAGGGTATAATAGGTAAAAAATAATTGTTCCTTTCTTAATTTGTCAAAATGGACAAATAATTAGGAACAACTATAAAAGGAAAATGGAAAAGTAATTAGGGACAGAGGGAGTAATAAGTACGTGTTTCTTTTCCGAATTAAGGAGGTCATAATTTCAATAGTAACAATATTATAAAAATGCATTGTGTGAATTATGTGCTTATAAATGTCTACTCCGTTTCATTTTACTTTTTCATATTGATTTGATGAAAATATTTATTTAGAGATTTATTTTATTAAATTAATCTAGTTAATTATGCTTTGAAAACTTTATAATGTTTGGCCAAACTTTTTTTTTTTTTTTTCTGAAAAGTGACTATTTTGAAAAATAAGGAAAAAATGGCGTGACACGTTTAGTTTAGTGGCCAAAAAAGCCTTTTAAATATTTACTTGGCCACGTTTCTTTTCCTTGCAAAGTGATTATTAAATTTTAATCTTCTCTCTCTTTTCTAAATACGTCCTTTTATTTTTTGAAAAGAAAGAAAATATTACTTTATTGTCCCTTCTTTCTCTATATTTTCAACTGTATCTTTCTTCTTCTATTCCTAAAAAATTTCTTCCATTAGATATCCATTACACTATAATTCTTTCTTATTGAGGAAATTGAATCCCACGAATAAATTGAAAATTCATTCAACGTGTTTTTCTCCAAAAAGATTTAGAGTTCGGAATTATATATCTTTCATTCTAGAGTAATTTATTTTTATTTTGTATGATTTTTGTTCTAAATCTAATGAGTAAGAGATATTATTCTAAGAATTGTATCAACAATTGGAATAATGATTCCGATTTTGAAGACTTTACAACCAACGATCCAAAAAAAGGGCGTGTTAGAGGATTTCTCAAGTGGTGCGGCAGAATGTTACGGATATACAAATTGATAGAGGAGAACACATTTTGAATATGATACAGTCATCATGAAATATGAATTCGTATAAATTGATACGTCTTTAAGTTGAATGTATATGAAATAAGATATTATGTATAGACAGTTGACAGTATGTATACAAATCTAATTGTGTGTATAAAAATATTTTTACGGAAGTAATATATCTATTAGAGGTAGGTATCAACAGTTGTGCAATATACTTATACATACAACTAATGTATACAAATAAAATATAAGTAATGTATACATACTGCATTTGTCATGCCACAATCAATGTATACACTAAATTTTAAATAAAATAAAATAAGCATTCATCAACTAAATCAATATGCTAAATAGATGTGTACAAAAATAAACAACAATTTAATTAACCTATAAATAAAAAAAAAAATTAAATTGCTACATGTATCCGTAAAATGACATTCCTAATTTAAAGGAATATAAAGACAATTACTAATCTTATGAATACAAGGAGAGAGATAATTCTAAATAATATTTTGCTAGTTTTAAGTAAAAAATGTTGGAAGTTAGAAGAGAGATGATGTTAAATATCTTTTATTATTTTAAAAAATTATAGTTTGAAAGGAGAGAGATAATTCTATATAATATTTTGCTAGTTTTAAGAAGAAATTGTTGGAAGTTAGAGGATAGATGATATTAAAAATCTTTTATTATTTTAAGAAATAATTTTAAAATGTGGATTTATTACTTTTGGGTTAACATGTGCCATATTTTTATTTGTGTATTAATTGTTAATTAACATTGGGCTATATATTGTCAATTATATGTAACAGTTGTATATATGTGGCAATTCTATGATCAAGTTTTTAGAAGAAAATAAGTTCTTCCAGGGAATAACAAAATTGTTTTTAGAAGCTCATTTTCTCTCTCTCTCTCCACCTATCTCTCTCTAAATTGTTTGAATTTTTGGTCAAAAATATTCTTTAATTATATCTACACTTAATGTACATCCTTCAACTAATATATTGAACAAAAATCATCTCAAATGTATTCAAAGCTTGGAAAATTGATTCTTCCATGAATTTTGTTGAAAAACATTAATAAATCGCACCCACGTGCAATTACACAACGGTCATTTTCAACCCCTCTCTATGTTACTCTCTATTATCTATATTTGGAGAGTAAAATAGAGAATGAGTTCTCCAATCACTCTCTATTTGTAACACCACGGAAATCTAATGACCTAAGCTAGAGCCTAACATGTAGTCTAGTAGCCTAACGAAGTTAAAACGTAAGGTTAGAGTCCTAAAATAACTTCCCTAACTTAGTACTAAGGTTCTAGTACGTAAACGTCAAGGCATGACCCCCTAGGACCCCCCAAGGGTCCTTTAGGAGGACCCAAGGGAAGGTCCAAAAAGCTGTAAAATACAACATGACCTATAATTGGGCACCCACGAGTCGTGGGTGGAACCACGCTCCGTGGTTAGGAGGCGTGGGTCGAGACTTAGTCTCCCCAAGCTGTCCCCCAATTCATCCTCTCTAATCCAAACCACGCCCATGCAGGACGGGCCATGGTCCCATCCACGATCCATGGATCACCCACATGCAAAAGCTGGTTTGGGTTTGGCCAAGGGGTGTTTTTGTAAATTCTATTTTGATTAATTAAGGGTAGGCGCGGTTATTATTAGTTATTTTAGATATATTAAAGTAGTTTTAACTATTAAACAACCCTTTTTAACTCTCATAACTCACAAACTCAAAACTCAACCAACTCTCCTCTCCAAGATATTTCTCCCTAGACTCCATTGAAGAACATCAACAAGGTCAAGCTAGGGGTTCAAGATCCATCCTTTTCACTCCAATTTCGTGAGGAAGATATCAATTAAGGTATGAGAGTCTTATTCATGGAAAATTTTTCTCCATGAAGCCCTTCAACTCTTTGATTTCAAATTCATAAAACTAGGGTTTTCAATCAAACCATGGGTTCTTCCTAAAAACGATTTCATTATGTTAATTGTCTTATATTATGGAAGATTTGATGTTTAATGGTGATTTTTATTGTAAAATTCCCCATGAACCCATGAATTACCCCATGACCCCAATTTCATAAATTGTGACAGGTGTATTGATGCAAAAAGAATATTATGAATTGTATCCATGTTAATTTAGTTATTGAACCTTGTTTTATTCATGCTTAAAGTATTAATTCTAAGTGTGATTGTGAGACATGATTCATGACCCTTGAAAGGGTAAATTGCTAGGGTTTGTACATATAGATGGAAGTTGTGTTTAAACTTATGATTCACCTGAAAGGTGAAGATCCTATGACTAATGTGTAAATTGAGGTATTGTTGAAAGGTTATTCTTCCCTTACCCCTACACTTGATTATGTATGAATTGTCTAGGATGATGATAATGTTGTGGTGTTGATTGAATGTCTATTCTCATGTGAACACTATGAATGTAATGTGAAAGTTCTACTCACATACTAATGTTGATTCTACGGTTGAAAGTACATTCTCACTTTATTGAATCTATGAGCTATTTTATGAGTTGTGTTGAACGAAGGGCAAAATATTCCTTCAAACATGTAATTGCAATTCAAAACTAATTATGTATAATTTTGGAAACAATGCTTAGCACCGAGTGGATATGGTCAACGAGGTAGATGCCCTTCCGTCAATACAATAGGTCGGGTCATCTAAATTATTCTTATGAGATGGAAGCTCCTACGCCAATACAATAGGTTGGGTTTCCAGAAGCAATCTCCCTATCCAATAACTATGTGCCTAGATAGGTATTTAACTAGTGGATCCACCTTATAGTATACATTTAGTTCTACCTTAGGCAAGTAGGACACCTTCTTTCGATATGGGGTTATACGACATTGGATTCCATGTCACTCACATGGTCTATGTCGGTTAATGCTATTTTCCCTATATAATAATAATATGAATTATGATAAGAACACGAGTTATGTACTATGGTTCCTTAAGAAGTTATACTTAGCATGGATGGGGTTATGGGACTTCATTCATGCATTGCACAAGTGGGCTTTGAGAGTGATTGTGATATGTTTTCTTAAGAGATGATGATTATGAGTTAAATGTATGATTTATATGAATTATGAACATGAACTATACTTATGACTTCTTAATGAGCTTTACTTAGTGTGAGTATGGGACTTCACTTATAAATTGCACAAGTAGACTTATAAAGGAGTTGTGGGGAAGGTTCCTTATACTATGAAGGCAAATGAAATTATGTATGCATGATATGAATTGTTGATATGAGTGTCTTACTTATTATAAGATATGAACATTAATGTCTCTTTGTTTACGAATGTTGCCTATGGATAAGGTCATGGTATGTTATGCATGATCATGGTGGCCTAGAAGTGATACTTAGTGTAGATAGGATTATGGGATCCTATCTATGCATTGCACAAGTAGAACTCAAGGTTACTTATCTGATAGTTCTATTTATGATGATATTCTTTATGATATGATGAGACATGAATGTATGCATGTATGTTGAATGGTTGGTTGCTATGAATGACTTTCCTTATAATTCAAGTAATGTACATGACTATTTTCTTATTTGTGACTATTGATTATGATGAGGTCTAAAGATGATATGTATGAATAAGGTAGCTTCAAAGGAGTACTTAGTAGGGTTGGTATTATGGAATGCCAATCATACATTGCACAAGTGTTTCTTAGGGGTTGCTAAGGTGATGGTTTTACTATGTTATAGGTATAAATGTAATTATGGCTTGTCTTTTACATTAAAAGTGCATGTTGGTTTCCAAACTTGACAAATGCATACTTTACAACTAATATGTCCTTTTTATCATATTTACAAGGATTTTATGCATGCTTCCATACTTGGTACGCTTCGTGCTAACCCCTTCTTTCTACATTTTATAAGTGTAGGCTTTGGAGATATTGGATTCCATCCTCGTGGCTAGGTTCATAGTAGATCAAGAAGAAGAAGATTGGTTAGTCCTCGTTGTATTCGAGGGCTTGGCCATATGTCCTTTATTCTCTTTCTTTTATGTTTTAGACATTTTGTAAGGGTCATGTCCCTAAAGTTGTATTCAAGAGTTTTAATTCAATGTTATAGATGGTTTGAGACATGGTGTCATAGATTATCTTTCATTTTATAAAATACTTCGATTGTAAAGAAAAGTTTTAAATTCCGCACTATTTTCCTATGCTATTATGTTCAAGTTATGCTATGAGGCTTGTATAAGACCCCTTCGGGGTCGAGTACACCGAGTTACGTCTAGGGGTACCCTTGGGTCGTTACACTATTTCACTCTCTATACTCAAATTATAAAGAGAGGTGAATATTAGGGTTCTCCAATTTGGAGACTACTCTTTATACTCTCTATTTCATTTTTTTAATTCTATTATTATTTCTACTATATTATATTTTTAGTTAACATAATATAAATCGTATAAGACCATTACTCAAATCTAGAATATTTGTAATTCTTTTTAATGCAATATAACGTTTTAAAATATATATGATTTAATATATACTACTTTCATCCTGAATTATTAATATTTCAATTTATTTAATTTTTGTCACTGATATAATTTGAAATTATTATTATTATTCACTATGAAGAATAAGGAAAATCTCCAATACAAACAATTTTAGCAAGACATAAAATATTAATGACAAAAATGCTCATTTTAAACTCCGTAATGCATTAATTGAGCATTTATGTGAGCAACATAATAATCTTGAAAGTTGAGTATTCATATAAAGTTTATATAATTGTATTTCATTAATGATTTTACTTTTATTTGAATTGTCCATTAATATGTATATTATATAATATTTGCTTACAATTTATGTTATTTAGAAATTTAAAATAAAAGCTAATTTTATCTCAAATAAAGAATTTAAAAAGAATAAAATCTACATTACATGAAGATTAGGTGATTATTTGAAAAAAAGAAAGAAATGATCTATATTATGAACTAAGAAAATAAAAATGAAATAAAAATAATGATCTAATATTAAGGAGTTTGAGTTGGTTGTCTTCAAAAATAAGAGAACTCTATATTTGGAGAGTAAAATAGAGAGTATGTTGAAGATGTCAACGGGCATCTCCAACCCTACCCTCTATCTTACTCTCTAAATATAGATTTCTCTATTTTTTCAGACAACCAATTACAACCCAATTCTCTATTTTACTCTCTAAAAATATTTTTTTCTCTCTCTCCTCAATATTATAGTATTATTTCTATTTCATTTTTATTTTCTTATTTCATAATATAAACTCTTTCTTTCTTTTTTACAAATAATTACCCTATAATCTATATAATCTTCATGTAATATAAAATTAATTCTTTTTAATTTTTTAATTAAATGTAGAATTATATTTTATTCTAAATTTCTAAATAACACAAATTACAACAAATATTATATATAATACATATTAACAAACAATTCAAATAAAAGTGAAATCATTGATGAAATACAATTACATAATAAATAATGTATGATTGTAAATACTCGACTTTCAAGACTATTACGTTGCTCCCATAATGCTCTATTAATGCATTACAGAGTTCAAAATGAGCAATTTTTTGTCCTTATTTTTTTATGTGTAGCTAAAAATTGTTTAAATTAACAGTTTCATCTTGCATCCAATTATTTTGTGTACTAATTTACTTCCCCTATTCCATTTTGAACTATTGCAAAAAATATTTTTATGCTCATTAAAAAGTGTAGTTTAATAATTTATCATTATAACATAAAAATAGATTATTTGAATTATCATGTAAATTTTGTGCATTTTTCATAGTGAAAAATAATTATAATTTTAAATTAAATATTTAGAGTGAGTTTTTTAGAAAATTTGTTAATTCGGGATGAAAATAATATACTTATCAATAATATGTTTTTTAGACTTTATATTACGTAGAAAATAATTCAACTATTAAAGACTTGACTCGTATATTAAAAATAGATATTTTATTTTACTTGTCCATTTTAATAAACAGGTTAAGTTTTTTTTTTCCAGACTATACGTAGTATAAAATAATGGAAAAATGGACAAATATATCTCTGAACTTTCTTAAATCGTATGCAGATACCCTCTGTCATACTTTTGGAACATTGGTGTCCCTGTCGTCCAAAAACTAAAACATATATACCCTTTATACTGACGGACATACACATGTCATAATCTTATCCATTGAGCCGACATTTATTAAATATTGGATCGACAAATAAGATTGCACCACATAAGTTTATTTAGTCTTCCGTTAAAGTGACACTCTATGACTCCACGTGGCACACTCCATGACTCCACGTAGTTGAGGTGTGTGGGAGCTATTTGGATGCCACATAAGCTAAAAAGGTGTACAAAATTATAAAAAATGGGTTCAAGGGTAATAGGACCTTAGTTTAGTTAAGGTGTGTCTCTGAGATTTTGGTCATAGTCTATGGGGTGCTTTTGTCATGTCTCATATATTTAATTAAAGTAGATAATATGTTGGAAAAATTATGCAGAATAGCAAACATATAACCTATATTAGGTATTATAGCTATAGAAAGTTGTAATTTGCTGCTACAATTTCCCCAATTCTTGTTATTCGTCTGATTTGTATAAATTCAGTATTTGTATAATTCAATTCATGATTGTATAAATTCAGAATTTTGTATATGCTTACCCTAGCTAGTTGTGATTGAAAAAAAGTTTATAATAAACTACCCTATTTGTATATTGACAAGCGGAATAGAAAAATGGAGTTCTAAAAACTCCTACATGTATAAATACAAAAGTTGTTTATACTTTCCCTATTTGTATATTTGCTAACGAATATAAAAACGGATAAAATATATAAACCGCAGCCTCCATAGCAATCAAAACTATAGCTATGGAGTGCAATTATTGAAACTATAGCTATAGAGTCTTATTATATTTATTATGTTTGTTATTTCTAAAATTTTCTCTAAATTTTTTTCTATATCCTTGCCAACTTAAAAAATATGACAAAAATCAATTAAAAGAGTTAAAATGGCCTGAATCTCGTTTTATGGAAGTCCCTTTTAACTTATTATTTTAAAGGGGAAACTAAGCAAAGCCCCATATAAAATCAAAATAATTACAAATATATACCCCTTTATATTCATATCCCACTAAATAATTACACTATATAAGGTTGATAGTTTCACTTAACTAATACTAAATCAGTATCATATATTGTATTGATATCATTAAGGTTGATAATTTCACTTAATTAATACTAAATTAGTATATATACTGCATTGGTATCATAAGACATCCCTCGGTAAATTCTTATGAGCTCACTCAAAAGCCAAATCTAGCTTCATACCACAACAATTAAGCAACGTCTTTTAACATCCTCTCCCTCCCACCAAAACACCCAACAGACATCTCTCTGTAAATTCTTATGAGTTCACTTAAAAGCCAAATCTAGCTTCACTTATTAAGACGACGATGACGCTAATACATTCCGTGCTTCAAATCCAATTAATCACGCAAATCTTTGGGGTAATCTTTTTCAACAATCACGAGTTACATTTCTTTATGTTATTTATCGATAATCGATTTTATAGATAGGAGCATCTCCTCTGGTGAATAGGAAAAACATATTGATAACTTCTCTATCATAATAACTCTTTGACATTTACCAAAAATTAGCTTACATGTTATAAGTTACAACACAAATTCAAACAAACCAACAGGAAATGAGATTACTTTTAAGAAGCCAATAATGAACATTATCAGAATCTTGAAGAGATGAGACAAGGGGACCAAGCAAAATATGGCCCTCTTGGCCCTAACATTATTAAGTTATTGTGCATTCATAAGGCTTCTTCTAAGGCCTCAGAAGGAAACCTAATGCTAGTTTCATCTTTGTAAGAACTCTCACAAGTTGACAACTTTCTATCTCAAAATCCAAATTTTGAGTTATACTACTACACAATTTCCGGTATCATCCATCTAATGGGAATGCCTTGGCAGGTGAAGAGTCCCTAGACCATCATGTTTCACGGCCCCTGAGTACTATTCCTTGGCTAGCCAGAATTATGCAGAAGACCGATCCAAGTACAACACACAAACTCTGACGTTCTAACAACAACCAACTATCGAAACAAATGTGTCTGCTCGCAGAGACATCGGCTGACAGCTAACATCCTCACAACTCTTGTGGTAGAGCATCTTATGTACATTGTAAATCAAATAGCACTGTGAGGCCTAACTAATTCTTCGTCGACTTCAGTTGTCCATGCATCTGTCACATTTGTACCATTGGTTTCTCAATGCAAATATGTCACATAGTGACCAGATTCTAACATTCCTGAATGTGTGACCACTGCAAAAATTTCATATTCTATAGAAACATCTGATTTATCACCGTCAAACGAAAAGATTCTGTTCCCGTATCTTTTACTTACAATTGAAGATGATAAATATGGCTTCATATCCAAAGAAAAAAGAAATTGCACATGGCGATCGATCTTTTTGGACATTTTTCTGGTGGGAGAATGTTCAAACCGTTTTATATGAAAGCAAAGCACAAGTGGGAGCTTTTTGATGGACATTTGTTTCAATGCGTCTTGCTATTCCTGACAATTTTCACAGTACAATTTCTGATTGGATCCCAATTTTTCTAGTCTTGTGAAGAGGTTCAAGCAACCTATAAGAGATTCATTTGGCTTACTGGACTTGCTAGCAAAATCCTTTCGGCTGGAGTTGCATGCACTCAAGTCGAGAGAAATGTCCACACAAGGATCATGAGTAGTTGAAGTGAAACCTCATGATGCATTGGTGACATCAACTCTCAAGATCCCATAGAAATCCCTATGAGAAATACACTAGCAATCTCCATTATCTGTATAAGAAATGTTTCTTATGTTATAAGAGACAATGTAGAAGAGGAAGCCACAAAACTCTCAAGTTCTTAAGGTCTTAATACACGAATCACCCATTTTCTCATCAATGAAATTGAACCCAAATAGAAGTACAAGCAAAAATTTTGAAATCGGAAATCGAGCATGTACATAACAAGATTTGTACTATATCTACTCACTGTATTGCATTTCAAACAGAAAGAGATGAACCATATGCATTATCATAGGAACAGACCCTAGACCATGTCCTACACATAGACAACAAGTATAAGACCCATTCTCATCAAAATATACCTTTAATTGCCAAACTTGATTTCCCCTCTTTGTCATGGATCCTGTCCAGCATTTAAATGAAGAAATCGTGAGCATTTTGCTGCATGTAGGTAGCATGATTTTCCGAATGTTGCCACCAACTGCAAACGTAAATTGTCCAATCAGAAAGAATCGCTACATAGGTCTTCAACATGTCAAGTCTCTAACCAATGTGAAGAATTTCCATGTATAAGCATCCGATCTAAGCTGACAAATGATGATATCTTACTACAGCATAGAGACTTTAATTTTGCCATTATAAGATAATTGTAAACTTGCATATAGCCCTGTTATAGTGGAAATGCATCAAATATTGGTTTCACAATTACAACTTATAATTAATAAGACAACTCTAATATATTAGCTATAAAGCAAGGTTGTGAATTTATGTGGATTAAACATCTTTTACATTTTTGCAGATCCTGTTAAAACTAAGATCGAGTATCAATAATTTAAATGGCAAAGACAGATAGAAAGCGATTCGAGTTCAATGATAGGAGATAAATCCAACTAACAGTCACAAACCTGTAAAGAAACTAAGCTGGACTTAAGGGGTATCAATAATAGGAGATACAGATAGAAAGTGATACGAGTTCAATGATAGGAGATAAATCCAACTAACAGTCACAAACTTGTAAAGAAACTAAGCTGGACTTAAGGGGTCCGATCACAAGAAAATACAACTGAAAACCTGAGATCAATATCGCAAGGCAGACATAATCGATCCGAGGAAATCTTTCTGCAAATTTCTCAGTTATGTCCCCCCCCCCCCCCCACAGCCCCTACCCGCCTCAAGGTCCCAACCCTGCCCGCCTCGAGGTCCCCTGCCCCCCTACCTCGAGGCACCGTGCCCTAAGGCCCCCTACCCCCCTCTCGAGGCATCGACCTCGAGGTTTTGCGTTTACTGTTTTGGTTTGTTTTCCTTAAGAAATCAATTTATATAATTTAAATATAAAAGTTATATATGCTGGAAACACAGTTCATATGGTAAGGAGATACTATTACTTCCCAAGTTATATTGTGTTCAGCAAAGACCAAATTTACATTCTTATTGCTGAGAGTTTATTTTTGTAAGGGAAAAGGGTCAAATATGCCCCTAAACTATTCAAAAATGTCTAGATATACCCTTCGTTGGCTCACTCATGCTCTCGCCGTCCAACTTTTTGCATAGATATGCCCTTATGGGCGTTAGTTGGTCTGCTGGACATATCCACCTTATTTTCCATTTCTTTAAATGCCACATGAAATTGCCATGTCATTTTGACCTTACCATATGACATTTATATGAAAATGAAGGGATCAATTATGCCCCTAAAAAATTCAGACCCATAAACACCTAATCTAAGCCATAAATCAACCCCCTTTTAAATAAACTATCAGACCCATTTTCAACAATTTTGTTTAATTTTTATTTTTTTGGGTAAATCCCGATAATGAGTAATTGATTAATAAAAAATAGGAAAAATATGAAAAAAAATTTATAAAACTAATGCCAAAAATTTACAAATAAATATAGTAACCTTAAATTCAACAATTTCAATAATTTTTAATTTTTTTTTTGGGTAAATCCCGAAAGGAGTAACTGATTAATAAAAAATATGAAAAGTATGAAATTAAATATAAAATCAACGCCAAAAATTCACAATAACCTTAAATTCAACAATTTTTTTTTAATTTTTATGTTTTTTTGGCAAAACCCCGAAAATGAGTAATTTATTAATAAAAAAAGGAAAAATATGAAAAAAATATATAAAATTTACGCCAAAAATTCACAAATAAATATAGTAACCTTACATTCAAAAATTTCAACAATTTTTTTAATTTTTATTTTATTTGGTAAATCTCGAAAATGAGTAATTGATTAATAAAAAATAGGAAAAACATGAAAAAAATATAAAATTAACGCCAAAAATTCACAAATAAATATAGTAACCTTAAATTCAACAATTTCAACAATTTTTTAAATTTTATATTTTTCCTATTTTTAATTAATCAATTACTCATTTTCGGGATTTACCCAAAAAAATTGTTGAATTTAAGGTTGATATATTTATTTGTGAATTCTATATTTTTTTTTTCATATTTTTCCTATTTTTGATTAATAAATTACTCATTTTTGGGATTTGCTGGAAAAAAAAAATGTTGAAATTTTATATATTTTTTCATATTTTTATCAATCAATTACTCATTTTAGGGATTTACCAAAAAAAAATTAAAAAAAATTGTTGAAATTATTGAATTTAAGGTTAAAATATTTATTTGTGAATTTTTTGAGTTAATTTTATATTTTTTCCATATTTTTTCTATTTTTTATTAATCAAATACTCATTTTCGGGATTTACCCAAAAAAATAAAAATTTAAACAAAATTGTTGAAAATGGGTCGGGTAGTTTATTTAAAAGGAGGGTTGATTTATGGGTCGGATTAGGTGTTTATGGGTCTGAATTTTTTAGGGCATAATTGATCCCTTTCCATTTTCATATAAATGACATGTGGTAAAGTCAAAATGACATGGCAATTCCATGTGGCATTTAAAGAAATGGAAAATGAGCTGGATATGCCCAACAGACCAAATAACGCCCATAAGGGCATATCTATGCGAAAAGTTGGACGGCGAGGGCATGAGTGAGCCAAACTTTAAATGGGGGGTATATCTAGACCTTTTCAAAAAGTTTAGGGGCATATTTGACCCTTTTCCCTTTCTGTAAAGATATAATACTTGGCCTAAATCAACCTCAAAAACTAGCTCATGAGGGGAGGATTGACCAAGTCCAAATAAATAGACCACCAATCCATTCCCCTACCGATGAGGGACTCTGACCCACTCTAACGTTTTTCAATAATAGTTCACCAGAGACTAGCCTTGCTTTCTCTATCTTTCTTCACCTATTTGCTTTCTTCTTTTCATGTTGACTCCTACGGAGAGTGCAGGACCTGCTGAAAACTATGAAACTGTTGTGTTTCCACAGCACCTATTATATGTCATATGAGAAGCCAATCTTTATGTATTCATATTAATCTTTTTTCTTTAGAGGATTGAAAAAGAAGAAGTCATTAATCAGTACTTGACCAAGACGGCATCAAAATTATGTAGATAAATATATTAAGATGTCGCTCGACCAGGGTACTTAAATCGAGAAGCATTCATTTTAATTCTCTTATCAAACTAATGCTTCTGATTTAACTACTGTGGTCATGCCACATCTTAATATCAACATAAGTTTGACACCGTCTTAAATAGTTAAATCAGAAGTACATTATTAACTATTGAGCCGAATGAGAGAAATATATTCATTTCATGCTGATATTATGTCATTCTTATTCATATTAGAATCTGGATACTGGTATAATTCAAGCCATGCCTGTTAGCCCATATGTTTGGGCTTTTGTTATTGGGTCTATTTCCTATTATATTAGGTTTAGGTTTAGTTAATAGAAGTTTATATATATATTTCCTATTCTTTTGTATTGAGACTAATTCTCTAATATTGTAATATAACTCTAGTTCTGTTAACATGGTATTAAGAGCTAAATCTTAATATTGTAATATAATCTTTGTCCCCTATTTCACAAATCTCTGTTATGTCCGCTAGTGCTGCATCTATGACAGTCGAGGGTGTTGGTTCTGTTACTACCCCTAACATTATTCTCTCTGATGTTTATTACGTTCCTAAACTTGCTTTGAATCTTGCTTCGGTCAGTCAATTGTGTAAAGCTGGTAATTGGGTATTCTTTTCTGATTATGTTTGTGTTGTACAGGACCAACACACTCAGAAGGTGATTGGGATAGGCCGTAGATTGGGGAAACTCTATGTCTTGGAGATTCTCAAAGTGTCTTCTATTGCTGTTGCTGCCTCTAGTATTGATTTGTCGTCTTTTCGTTTGAGTCCCTTGTCTTCTCAATTTTATCTTTGGCATTCCCGTTTGGGACATGTGTCAGTGTCACGTTTACGTTTCTTAGCCTCTACTGATGCTTTGGGTCATTTGAACACTTCTGATATTTCTGATTGTAGTGGTTGTAAACTGGCAAAATTCTCAGCTTTACCGTTTAGTAAAAATGTGTCTTATTCTGTTGCTTCTTTTGATATTATTCATTCTGATGTGTGGGGTCCATCACCAATATCCACTAAGGGTGGCTCGACCTATTATGTTTCGTTTATAGATGACTTTACTCGTTATACATGGGTGTATCTTATGAAACGCAAATCTGATTTCTTTGGCATTTATAGTAACTTTAGAGCCTTTGTTAAAACACAACATTCGGCTGTGATAAAGTGCTTCAGGTGTGACTTAGGGAGAGAATATACCTCTAATGATTTAACTCAGTTACTCGCATCTGATGGCACCATACACCAGCCATCTTGTACCGACACTCCTGAGCAGAACGGTGTTGCAGAAAGGAAACACCGCCATATTGTTGAGACAACACGCTCTTTACTCTTATCTGCAGAGGTTCCTAGTATTTTTTGGGGAGAAGCATTCCTAACTGTTGTATATGTGATTAATCGTATTTCTACTGCATTGACTTCAGGGATGTCTCCGTTTGAGAAATTGTATGGTCACCTACCAGATTATTCTGCATTATGAGTTTTTGGATGTACTTGCTATGTTCTTCGTTCTCATGTTAAACGAAATAAGCTGGGGCCAAAATCAGCTATATGTGTGTTTTTGGGGTATGGTGTTGGACAAAAAGGATATCGTTGCTATGATCCTGTAAGTCAGAAACTATATGTTTCATGGCATGTCACCTTTTTAGAACATATTCCTTTTTATTCGATTTCAGCTAAATCAAATGATGTAACGAAATCAGATCTTCAACATATTGATCCTTTTGGCGTTGACATGGAGGTTCCAGTTTCGGATTCATCCATGCCACCTGATAATAGTGCTTCAGCCCCACCTGTGCCTGAGTCTGCTCCTTTGACTATTGAGACTGGAGGACCACCACCTCCGAGGAGGTCTACGCGTCCTTCTAAGTCCACTAAACTACCAGATTTCGTATACTCTACATATTCAGCCTCATTTTCTTCCTTTATTGCCAACATACATCATTTGTCTAAACCTGAGTCGTATCGAGAGGTTGTGACTGATCCTCTTTGGCAGAATGCTATGGCTGAGGAACTCACTGCTCTTTATCAGACACATACATGGGATTTGGTTACCCTCCCACCTGGTAAACATACGATTGGATGTCGATGGGTGTATATAATAAAAACAAAGTCTGATGGATCTGTTGAGCGATACAAGGCCAGACTTGTGGCAAAAGGGTACTCACAAAAATATGGTATGAACTATGAGGAGACTTTTGCCCCGGTGGCAAAGATGACGACTGTTCGCACTATAATTGTTGTTGCATCCGTTCGACAGTGGAAGATATTTTAAATGGACGTTAAGAATGCATTTCTGAATGGTGATCTCCATGAGGAAGTTTATATGACTCCTCCCCTAGGTATTGACCACCAGTCGGGTGAAGTTTGTAGGCTTCAAAAAGCTCTATATGGTCTCAAGCAACCACCTCGTGCTTGGTTTGAGAAATTCTCCACTGTGATTACTTCTCTTGGATTTGCCCCGAGTAATCATGATTCGGCATTATTTGTTAGATGTACGAGTGCAGGGAAATTTCTTTTGTCCTTATATGTAGATGATATGGTTATTATTGGTGATGATTATGGTGGTATTGAGTCATTGAAGGGTGATTTGGCTCATTGGTTTGCTATGAAGGACTTGGGCTTGCTGCGCTACTTTTTGGGTATTGAGGTGGCTCAGTCTAAGAAAGGGTATCTTCTTTCTCAGACTAAATATATATCAGACTTGTTTAAACGGGCGCGCCTTTCTGACAACAAGACTGTATATACTCCCCTTGAAACCAATGCACGGTATTCTCTTAGTGATGGCGTTCCGTTATTAGATCCAAGTCTTTATCGGACTGTTGTAGGTAGTTTGGTTTATCTTACGGTTATTCACCCGGATATAGCTTATACAGTTCATGTTGTTAGCCAGTTTGTTACTGCTCTTACTTCTGTTCACTGGGGAGCTGTACTTCGTATTCTAAGATATCTTCGTGGTACTCAGTTTCAGAATCTCTTGTTTCCCTTGACGTCATCTCTTGAGTTACAAGCCTATAGTAATGCTGATTGGGATGGCGATCGCAATGATCGTAAATCCACCACTGGTTTTTGTGTGTTTCTTGGGGACTCTTTAATCTCATGGAAGAGCAAGAAACAAGATGTTGTCTCTAGATCTTCCACAGAGGCTGAGTATCGTGCTATGGCTGTGACTACATGTGAGATTGTTTGGTTATGTTGGCTTCTTGCAGATATGGGGGTTCACATTTCTTTGCCAACTCCTCTGTATTGTGATAACAAAAGTGCGATACAAATTGCAAAGAATTCTGTTTTTCATGAGCGGACGAAGCACATTGAGATTGATTGTCACTTCACCCGTCATCATTTACTGCTCGGGACCATATCGTTTCCGTTTGTTCCGTCGCCCTTGCAGATTGCTGATCTTTTTACGAAGGCACAGTCGGCGTCTCAGTTTCGATTTTTGTGTGACAAACTCTCAATGCTTATTGCTGTTGCATTGTGAGTTTGAGGGGGGGTGTTAGCTCATATGTTTGGGCTTTTGTTATTGGGTCTATTTCCTATTATATTAGGTTTAGGTTTAGTTAATAGAAGTTTATATATATATATATTTCCTATTCTTTTGTATTGAGACTAATTCTCTAATATTGTAATATAACTCTAGTTCTGTTAACAATGGCATATATAGTGGTCTCTCCTCTCCCTTCATATTGTATTATGTGAAACATAGTATCTGCCGTAACTATTAATGCTTGCACTTCTATTCTCAATTCTCAACATTATCCAGCAGAAACCAGCATACAAGTATCTACATATTCTATAACTCCTTCATTTTCCTTATCAAAATTCTTAACTCTCGCCTATGAAATACCACACAACCATATAATCCTCTTATTCTCACAAAAAATCAACTAATGACAGAATAAAATAAAAATGGAAATACAATGAAGCTACAAGCCATTTATAATTTAAGGAACCACTGTCCATTTAAAATAAATGCACAATTATAACAGAGACTCAATGTTTCAATGTATAGTCCAAGCAGGGTAAGGTGGGGGAACTTCACTTACCTTTGGGCAAACAGGCTTCACAAATGACGGTCGCACAGGAAGGCCGAGATGGTTGGAGGCCAGCTTTGAGTGCTCGTCTTGCAACCTCTTCCGATGGACAGTAGCAGCTTGTAACAAGTTCATGAAAGCTGAAAGTGGGGTGGGGGATCAGTACTAGTGTCCAAATTACACATTTGGTGAATACGTGCAAAATGTACAATGTCTGATGACAAGGGCATAAATCTATTAATATGTGTGTTAAATATACCATGTTGGATGACAAGTGCATAAATCTGTTACAACAGTAGTAAATATAAATCTTCTTTAAGAGCCCCTTGGACCTCAAGATACGTAGAGACACATGCTGCATTAGAGGATGTACACTAATAATGATATCCGGCTGGTATTTCATTAAACCTTTAGCAACCTTCCTGCACACAGTATGAGAGAAGAACTCTAAGGTATATGACAGAAGCAACAATAGTTAGCAAATGTCAAGTTAGTCAACAGTAAGCTGGGTGTATGAGTGAGAATATAGAGGTTCAAGAAGTCTAGCTCCATAGAGAAAACCAAAAGACTAATATTTTTTTTTAGCCAAAATGGTTTAAATGCCGTGAGATCCTAAGGTCAAAATGATGACAAAATATTCAAAGTAGCATGCACGATAACAGAGAAAGTGGGGAAATTGATAATAAATTAACAATGTCTGATCAGTATGAGATGTATCGATACTGTAATTTGATTTGTGTTGTTATGTGACACATTTATTTTGACCACAACAATTAGAGAAGGTCTTACAGAACCCAACAATCAAGGGAAGTTCATTGTCGCTCGATAGCGATTCAAGATTCACAATTCTATTGTAAACATACTCATAATCATCTTTGAAATTAGACCACGCCAAGTGGTTTGTTTATTGACACGAATCACGATATGTAGCTCCAAGTCTATAAAATATTTGCTAGAGTAAAACATGAACATGGATTTCAATATTCAAAGATTAGTAACCGCATACACATTGAGCCTCTAATGAATTCAGGAAAAAGACATTCAAGAAGATACATAACACTCAACAGCATACTAGGGCAACGTGTCCTTTGCCATTCCCATAATCAAATTTACATTATCATTTGATACATCAAAATGGAGTAACTTCCCATATGTGAACGTGTTAGCTTGCAAAACATAAACCGTCCCTCTAACAATGTTGTTGTATACTCCTGTTGCAGCAGCAACTAAAAATTCGTTTTTTTAGACAAGTCTTATATTTCTGTCAGCAGACGTGCAGGCCAAACTAGGACATCATTATGGATTTGACTAATGAAGTTGTCTAACCTAGATTGATGTAGCAGATGTAGCAATTAGATTGATGAACTACACGAGGCGCAGATGCATAATATGTCATATTTCACCAAAAAGTTGGAACTCCTTGGCAATTGGTTGAATGGCCACGACGCATGATCAGTCCATAAATCAGTAACAATACCTGCAATGCACACCCCCTATAAACTAATAAAACATAATTCACAAACATACACATACACTCACATTCTTTATCATATAAATCCTACACTATCTAACACATATAAATCCTACACTATCTAACAAAATCAACCAAAATGACCTGATATTTATATCTCCAAATTGTTTGTTGAACGTTGCCTTAATGGCTTCAGCAGATGCCTTGTGACCCCCACCAGTATCACTCATCAAAATTAGCACCTGTTTTGGACATTCTGATTCAACACCATCAATAGGTACTATAAAACATATATTTTTAACATAGTAGACAAATAAAAACAAACGTATAAAGTATTATATTGAGCATTTTTTTTGCTTTCAAAAAGAAAGAAAGAAGTCACATTCATGTTTCGAAAACTATATGCAATGACAAAATTATTTTTTAGTCGTCGATTTAAATCAAGATTCACGTTCCATATTGTACTATGGATATAGCTATGTCTATTTGTCAATTAAGCAACATCATTTAATGTCCTCTCCTTCCCGCCAAAACACCCAACATACATCCCTTTGTAAATTCTTATGAGGTCACTCAAAAGCCAAATCTAGCTTCACTGATTAAGACAGTGTTGACACAAATACATTCCGCACTTCTAATCCAATTAATCGCGCAAATCTTTGGGGTAACGTTTTTCAACAATCACAAATTACATTTCTTTATGTTTATCGGTAATCGATTTTATCGATAGGGGCATCTCCTCTAGTGAATAGGAAAAACAAAATAACTCTTTGACATTAACCAAAATCATTCATCGTTCCTGAAATGAAATTCATCAAGCTTTTCATGTATATTATGTTCTTGAATGAGAAATCAAGTTAGATGTAATAAGTTATAACACAAATCTCAAACAAACAAACAGGAAATGAGATCACTTTTAAGAAGCCAATAATGAACATTATCAGAATCTTGAAGAGATGAGATAAAGAGGACCAAGCAAAAGATGGCCATCCTGGCCATAACATTGTTGAGTTACTGTACATTCATAAGGCTTCTTCTAAGGCCTTGAAAGGAAAACTAATGCTAGTAGCATCTTTGTAAGAACTCTTACAAGTTAACAACTTTCTATCTCGAAATCCAAATTTTGAGTTATACTACCATACAATTTCCGGTATCATCCCTCTAACGGGAATGCCTTGGAAGGTGGAGAGTCCCTAGACTTACAATCATGCTTCACAGCCCCCGAATACTATTCCCTGGCTAGCCAGAATTATGCAGAAGACCTATCCAAGTCCAACGCACAAACTATGAAGTTCTAACAGCAACTAACTATCGGAACAGATGTGTCTCCTCGCAGCAACATCAGCTGGCAGCTAACATCCTCACAACTCTTGTGGTAGAGCATCTTCTGTACATAGTACATCAGATAACAATGTGAGGCCTTAACAACTTCTTCATCGACTTCAGTTATCCATGCATCGTCACATTTGTAGTTTCTCAAATGCAAATAAGTAATGTAGTGACCAGATTCTAACATTCCTGAATGTGTGATCACTGCCCCATTTCAAATTCTGTATAAACATCTGATTCATCACCGTAAAACAAAAAAATTCTGTTCCCGTATCTTTTCCTTACAATTGAAGATGATAAATATGGCTTCATATCAAAAGAGAAAAGAAATTGCACATGGCGATCGATCTTTTTGGACATTTTTCTGGTGGGAGAATGTTCAAACCGTTTTATATGAACGCAGAGCACAAGTGGGAGATTTTTGATGGACATTTGTTTCGACGTTTCTTGATTTTCCTGACAATTTTCACAGTACAGTTTCTGATCGGATCCCAATTTTTCTGGTCTTGTAAAGAGGTCCAAGCAACCCACAAGAGATTCAATTGGCTTACTGGACTTACTACTAAAATCCTTTCGGTTGGAGTTGCACACACTCAAATCGAGAGAAATGCCCATACAAGGATCATGAGTTGTTGAAGTGAAACAACATGATGCACAGGTGACATCAGAGATCTCAAGAGACAGCGACAATCTCCATTATCTGTTTAAGAAATGTTTCATTATAAGAGACAATGTAAAAGAGGAAGCCACAAAACTCTCTAGTTCTCTCATCAATGAAATTGATCCCTAATGGAATTACAGGCGGAAATTTTGAAATCGGAAATCGAGCATGTACATGACAAGATGAACCTAGTTCTACTCACTGTGTTGCATTTCAAATAGAAAGAGATGAACCATATGCATTATTTATCTAAGCAACAGACCCTAGATGATGTCCTACATAGACATTTAGTATAAGAACCATTCTCATCAAAACATACCTTTTGATTGTCCAACTTGCTTTCCCCTCTTTGTCATGGATCCTGTCCAGCATTGAAATGATGAACTCATGAGCACCTTGCTGCTCGTAGGTAATATGATTTTCTGAATGTTGCCACCAACTGCAAACATAAACAACAATTCAATTCGAAAGAATCAATACACTACATGTCTTCAACTGTCAACTCCAACCAATGTTATTTCCACGTATAAGCATCTAATCTAAGCTAACAAATGATTGATATCTTACTAGATATAGCAACTTACCTCAATAGACGATAAGAGAATTTCAACTTGCATATTGTTTGAATTTCAAGGAACTCATGAGCACCTTACTGCTCGTAGGTAGCATGTTTTTCTGAATGTTGCCACCAACTGCAAACATAAACAACAATTCAATCCAAAACATGTCTTCAACTGTCAACTCCAACCAATCTTATTTCCACGTATAAGCATCTAATATAAGCTAACAAATGATTGATATCTTACTAGATATAGCAACTTACCTCAACAGACTTATTTAGCATTATAAGAGAATTTCAACTTGCATATTGTTCGGATTTCAAGGAAATGCATCAAATCTTGGTTATCAAAAAAATCACAATTATACTATAATTGATGAGACAACTCTAATTTTAACTAAAACCAAGGTTTTTCAATTTGTGGGAATTGTTATCTTTTACATTTTTAAAAATCCTGATCCATAAAAATGGCGAGGACAGATAGAAAGTCCCCCCCCCCTAGAGGCAACCCCGAGGCCCCCCACCCTCTGCCTTGAGCCCCCCACCCCACCCTCTGCCTTGAGGCAACCCCACCCCACCCCACCCCCCCGCCTCAAGCCCCCTACTCCCACCCCCATCTCGAGCCCCCTCACCCTACCCCCCACCTCAAGGTACCCCCCACCCCCACCTCGAGGCACCTCCAGCCCACGAGGCGAGGCACCCCCACCCCCTTTCACGAGGTACCCCCACCCCCTGAGGAACCGTCGAGGTCCCCCCTAGGGCACCGTCGTGCCCAGAGCCCCCCACCCCCACCCTCCGCCTCGAGGCAACCCCACCCCATGGGGCGAGGCACCCCCACCCTACCCCCCATCTCAAGGCACCCCCTATCCCCCACCTCGAGGCACCCCTACCCCATCCCCCACCCCTCGAGGCAAGGCACCCTCACTCCCCGGGGAACCATCAAGGCCCCACCACCCCCCGCCTCGAGGTACCGTCATTCCCCAAAGCCCCAAGCATTGAAATGAAGAACTCATGAGCATCCTGCTGCTCGTAGGTAGCATGATTTTCTGAATGCTGCCACCAACTGCAAACGTAAACAACAATTCAATAAAAAAAAATCACTACATAGGTCTTTAGCATGTCAAGTCTCTTACCAATATTAACAATTTCCATATCTAAGCATTCGATGATGATATCTTACTACAGCAGAGAGATTTTTATTTTGCCATTATAAGAGAATTGTAAACTTGCATATTGCCCGGTTATAGAGGAAATGCATCAAATATTGGTTTCACAATTACACTTATGATTGATAAGACAACTCTAATATTAACTAAAAGCAAGGTTGTGAATTTGTGGGGATTAAACATCTTTTACATTTTTGTAGATCCGGTTATAACTCAAGTATCTAGTATCAATCATAGGAGATAAATCCAACTAACAGTCACAGACCTGTAAGGAAACTGAGCTGGACTATAAGGGGACTGATCACGAGAAAATACAGCTGAAAACATGAGATCAATGTCACAAGGCAAACACAATTGATCCAAGGACATCTTTCTGCAAATTTCTTGGTTATGTCTATCACTAAGGAAGTAATTTCACAAAGGGGGTGCATAAAGCAACACTTGCAACACAGAATTCATGAAACAAATATTCCCCAAATTGTTCAAACCTCTTAATCCCAATGGAAAACACGATTTCGATTTCTGAATAGACTGTGAGAAATATAGGAAAAGAATATTATTGAATTGTTGTTGTTTCTACATTATTACATTGAGACCCTATTTATAGACCCTAGAATACAATCATTTACCAAGTAGGATACTATTTAGTATTCCTATTTCTATTTCTATTCCTATTCCTATTCCTATTCTAATAGGATTGTATAAATATATTCCTATTCTAACACTCCCCCTCAAGCTAGTGCATACAATTCATGTACCTAGCTTGTTACAAATGTAATTAACACGAGGACTGATGAGGGGCTTGGTGAGATATGTGCAAGTTGATCACTCGACTTCACAAAATTGACAATCAATCTCAATGTGCTTAGTCTTCTCATGAAATACCGTATTTGATGCATAATGCCGATAAAATACAAAGTGATAAATTATAGTGTTGAACTTCCAAAACCAAGCTTGCACAAGCTATTTCAGACCATAACTAACACAATAGACATACAAGACTACTAAACTCCCCCCCGAGCAACAAAATTAGGTCATTGCTCCATATAGACTTCTTCACAATGCAACGGTCGCCGGAAATATTAGATTTGATGGCTAAAAGTGGTCACAATCTAAGAAATAAAATTATATAGGTAGGGTGGAATGATGTCACGACCCAACTAGAAAATAGAAATTATATAGGATAGTTCGAATTGATGGAACGACCTCATTGAAAAAGAGAAATAATATGGGTAGGGTCGAAATGATGGCACGACCCTACTGAAAATAAAAAGTATATGGGTAGGGTTGGAATGATGGCACAACCCTACGCAAATCAGATTTGAGAAGTCACCGAAAAGACGAATGGAACTATGCAAATCAAATCTGAGGAGTCACTGAAAAGACACATGATGATATGCAACTCAGATATGAGAAAATAGTTTGGAAAAAATTCATGGTACTACACAAATTAACTATGAAAAGTAGTCCGGAGAGATGTACGGTGCTACGCAAATCAGATATGCAAAACAAGTTAGTCACCGGAAGGATGGCACGGTGCTACACAAATTATATATGAAAAAGTAGTCACTGGAATGATGGCACAGTGCTACACAAATTAAATATGAAAAAATAGTCACTGAAATAATGGCACAATGCTACATAAATTAGATATAAGAAAGTAGCCACCGGAATGATGAAACAGTGCTACACAAATTAGATATGATAAAATAGTCACATGAAAGATACACGGTGACCCAACTTTTGCTAACATAATCATTGGCCAGACGGGCAGCATATATGGGTAATAGCCACCCGCCGGCAGCGGAAGCTCATTGATTTTCTATCAAGATCGTAAAGGCTCTAATACCATGTGAGAAATATAGGAAAAGAATATTACTGAATTGTTGTTGTTTCTACATTATTA
Organism: Solanum bulbocastanum; assembly: GCA_037074985.1. Taxonomy (NCBI): domain Eukaryota; kingdom Viridiplantae; phylum Streptophyta; class Magnoliopsida; order Solanales; family Solanaceae; genus Solanum; species Solanum bulbocastanum. The sequence continues at coordinate 34,345,598 of CM073604.1, forward strand.
CATTAAGACCCTATTTATAGACCCTAGAATACAATCATTTACCAAGAAGGATACTATTTAGTATTCCTATTTCTATTCTAATATGATTGTATAAACCTATTCCTATTCTAATAGGATTATATAAACCTATTCTTATTCTAACATAAACAATCTATTCATATTCTTTGAATCTAAATCCATCCCAAAACTCAACCTTCTCCTCATACTCAATCGCATCTCACTCTCCTCAACCCCATTTTCACTTCTTGAAAACCCCTTGATATGTTTACACATCACAGCCTTATCAAAATCAAGATCATACACTTGATCACAACACACAGAGCAATAAAGCTTAGCCCTTTCCAAATCTACTAAAATCTCATGTCCATCTTGAGACTGGCTATGCAAAAGGACATGGTTTGATTCAATTGACAAATAACAAAACACTGATGAACAGATCAAACACATGTATAATCTGTCCTGACACCTGTTGACACCCAATTTTCACCCTCCTCGATAATAATCAATTTTCGAGCTTTTTAGTTTTCAAACAATTTGGAATAATTAGATTTATAAAATTCAAATAGTTTCAAAGTTATTTTAAGTGATTTCAATCGATTTTTATAGTATTTTGAATAATAAATATGTTTCATGTAATTTTATATAATTAGTATATTTTATAAATGTTGAAAATCATCCCAAAAAAAAAAAAGTTCACATTTTTAGTGACTTATTTTATTAATTCATTCTAGTCTAAATTATGGTTATATTTTTAAACTATTTAGTTTATAATTAAGTTAATTATTTCATTATGTTTAGTTTAAGAAGCTCGTTAATTAATCTTATTTAAATTCATCTTGATTAAGATTTGGCCAAATTTAACTAATTAAGCTCAATTTGGTCATATTCTTAAGTTCAATTGGCCGTATTTGCTAATCATACGATTTTCTCTCTTATTAGAAATCCAGCTACTTTTCACCTCCCTTTAGACCCATTTTAGGGATCAGTTTTGGGCCTTAATAACAAGACAATTCAGAGGCCGGCAAATGCACATCCAAATAACCATTTCCCAGTCAACCCAAACACTTTAATCCAATTTCTCTAGTCCAATTCATAGACTGACCTGGCCTAGCTCTCTTTTTTCAACAAAGAGACCCAGATGTTTCATCCAACAAACGTTTCATCTAGCAGCTTCCTACGTCAACAACGAGGAAGCAAATTCACGGTGTCTTCCCGATTCACTCGAAACAACAATCCAAAACAGCAGAAAACTACGCCAAGTACACGGAAGGCAACACAGCATCCACGCGTATTGTTCACGTTCGCATCGTCTCCTCCATCTTGTATGATAGTACTGTTCTAGCATATAAAAGCACCTGCGATTTTGTCCTACCAGTCGTGTTTCCCGTCCTTGACTTGTGTGGATGGACGCCACGTCGACTCCCAAGGACGGGAGATTGATCCCAGCCGTCCATCCCCCTTTCCTCTTCCGAACTGGTTTGAACCTTCAAAAAAAGTATGTCTTCCTTTAATGGTGAAAGAATTTTAGCGTTTGAATTTCGAATGGGCCTCCATCCTATCCGAATTCTCACCTTTGCCCCCAAGTTTGGACCCCTAATTGTTTCCCCTATAAGTTCCCCTCTCCGTCATTTGTTGAGGATTGGAGAAAGTTAGGAAGAAAAGTTGGAAAGATAGGCAAGAAAATTGAAAAGATTGGCATTCTTTTACTGATACTAAAAGAAATAGATATAAGATACATATTTAAAGAAAGCATAAGGGAGAACTAGTTCTAGTCTAAGCTCCATTACTCTGTTTTCGCTTGGCATAAGCTCGTTTGAGGCTAAGATTTCATCCATTTTCTTGTTTGTTGTTCGCGTTTGGGTTCGTGCCTGTTCTCGTGTGGTAGAAGCCGTCTCTGTAGCTTGTAGTTTCTAGTTTGCTGCTCGAGAAAAGGTAATTCTTCCTCCCTTCATAACACTCTTTTCGTCTTTGCCATTTCGACATGGTGTTGTTAACTTTAGTTATGTTTTTCGTCAGTCGAGCTCTAGTGTCTTGATAAGCCATGTTTGTTTTTAGAATGAGTTCTGTTTTCATCCTTAATGTTGATTTGAATGTTATATCGTTTTGTAGTTAATGTCTTCACTCTTTTGCTCTCTGTTTGGGGTTCACCTTGCCTTTCTAAATCTATTATTCGGATATTGTTGAATCTACATTTTTTTTTCTCGCTTTAGCATCTTGAATATTGAAGGTTCCATTCACTTTATTATTGCTATGTTCTCTGTTCTTCCTTTGAGACGAGGGAAAATCTTGGAATCTTTAAGCATGAAGTTGTATGTTGTTGTAGTTGTTGTTCGGTAGGCATAAGTGGTTATTTCTTCTTTACTAAATTCCATGGCCATCCTATTTTGTAATGCAAATGTGCAATTTTCTATTTGGCTTTCATTCCTCTTCATTTTCAGCATGCTTTCATGGTTTATTGAGTGCATTTGTTGTCTGCTTATTCTAACTTGAAGCTAAGTGTTTATAATAATTTTGTTGGTTTGTATTTCCTCCCTATTTTTATCTTGAAACATGCTAAATTTTGAAAGAACAAGGATTGTCTGTCACTTACAGTGCCTTCCTTTTGAGTTGTTAGAATCATTTGTCACTTTATTTAGGCCATGAAATATATATTTGTCATACTGCATGAAGCATGTGCTACTCTTTTCACTATAAAAAATGCATATCCATATTTCCTTCATTATTTGAGATCACCAGGCACTGGAAAAAAGAATGTTAATACTTTCATTATGTTATTTCATTCCCTTTTTTATGATAAAATGATTGTGCTAATACTTTCATTATGCTATTTCATTCCCTTTTTTATGATAAAATGATTGTTTGACTACACAAGACTTTAATATATTAACTCTGTGTGATTTCTTTTCTATGTTAAAATTCTTTAAATATGTTCTTTTCTCAAGTCATTGAAAAAATTAAATTCACTAATATGTTTCCTTTTTTTTTTTTCTATTGAATGTGAACCCCTTTTGAGTCCATAGGGACTCCACTTCCTATCCTTGCATTTCGGGGATTGTGCTTCTCTTTATCGAGTCCAAATAGCCGGCGAACAGGTTACAAGCAGTATAAGGGCTGGAAATTGAATTTTTCAGATCCCAGAAAAGCCTAAAAACAGGCCAATATACCTGCTGTATACACTGGTATACAGCCAGAAATATGATTTACAGGTTGCAAAAATACAAGAATACAAGTTTGATGATAAAATACAGGTCAAAAGCTGATGTTTAAGAAAAAATGCAGAACTACAGACCCATAATACGGTCCATATATAGGGTTATACATAAAGCGTATACATAGATTTTTTGAAGGCAAATGGGGCCAAAAGCCCAAGGAATTATAGCAGGTCCAATAGAAGGAAAATGGGTCAAAGCCCAATGAAATAATCAGCAAATTGAAAGGGAGCTCAAATGGATCAAAACCCTTGATTTGGGGAACTTTTTAGACTTTAGGACAGGTTTTGAATTTGGGTCAAAGGCCCAAATTTGATATTTCCTTCCTTTGCTCTTTATTTGTTATTGACTAACACTTTTGGTTTAACTTAATTAATTTTCCAAAGATAGTCGTTTCTCTTTATATTCAAAAGTTAAAATATTTTTTTTCCTTATATATATATTTTATTTATTACTTAGCTCTATTTTATCATTAGTCTTGTCAACACTTAACTTACTTCCCTTTAGAATGATCCCCCTTTAGATTATTTCCCCTTAAAAAATAATTAATTAGAAAAATAATAGTAATAAATAAATAAACAAAAAATAAATGAGTTCTTTTACTTAGTTAAAATTTCAAAAATTAGTCAAAGTCATTTTTAGTCAAATCGCCGGTCAACCGCAAGTTAGCAGACATTCCGAGGGCCTAACACATTCTCTGAATGTACATTGAACTCCGAACCCTTTTATTTTCAATTGATTTTATCTGTTTAAGTCTTTTGAAAACCTTAAGTTTTTTCTTGCTTTTTTACTAAAAAATTAAGTGGCGACTCAGTTTCTTTTGGAAATTCGATTTCTCTTAAATCATAAGTTTGATCGATTTTTCGAAAACAAGTCATTTTTCTTTTATTTATTTTTTTGAGTAAAACAACACCCATTACAAACACTACATCTAGGTATCTCCAATTTCGACATCTCCAATGTTGTCCTACCATAAGGAGTTGTCCTAAAACAATCTTGAATCAAATCGTACCCACATATACCATTTTTCACCTTGTACTCTGCAAGATGCTTGTAGGGCTTTGGATGGAAGTAACATGACCATCAGAGCAATGATTCTGGGAATCACAAGACAATCGATTTGGTTTCTTAAGACTAAGTTCCCATAGATGAGTGGTATTCCTAACACATGGCCCGAAATGGTTAAATATCTAGAGGAGTATAGGCCATTAATTTGCAGCAAAACAGTTATATGAAAGGCACCATCTAGTAATTGTTTCAAACGTAATACTAATGGGGCTAGTAGGGGCAACCCTGGGCCTGCCTCAGTAGCATTCTGTATCAGAAACTTAGATGGAGATTTTATTATGCTGAAGCCAGAAAGTTGAAAGATTGTGTAGCTATTGAGGCTCAAATCAAAGTTATTGAGAGTTGCCTGGAGTATTGTCTAGCTAATGGATTGACACCAATAATCATGGAATCTGATTCATTAACAACTATGAAGATCCTAAATGGTATATGGGAGGTACCTTGGTTGGTTTCTGTGAATGTGAGGGCTATTCAAAAGATGATGAACAATGAGCATGTGGAAATAGCTCATGCATACAGAGAGGGGAATAAATTGGCAGAGTTTTTCACTAACTATGCCTTCACTTGTGCAGGTACAAGTATTAATCAGTTTCAGAGCATACAAGACATGTCACAAATAGCTAAATCTATTGTACAATTAGAGAAAAACAAATGCCGAAATTTGAGAATCCGTAAATATCAAAATAGGGCACCGTACAATGTAAATGAATAAAGCGGAGACATTTTGATTACACATGCTACAAAGAAAATGTCTAATGGATTCACACAGGCTACAAGAAAAGGCATTCTAACATTCATGAAGGTGAACTCAGAGATACAACCAGAATGTCTAAAGATTCCTCCTACTATTTTGACATTTCTTTACTCTTATATTTGGGACGCCCAATTTTTCTAGTTATAACATTGCTCCTGTAGTATATCTCAACAATAAGCTCCTAAATCATCATACTCAAAAGCAACCACGAGATAATGGTAAGATATTAACCTCAAAAAATATTTGGCTGCTGGAGCTGTCATTTCAAACTTCAAGTAATTTAAAACAGCCGACTCCATTTGCAACACCTGCATAATACGTAAGTTTTAGTGTCACTGCAAAGTTTAACCACTGCAGGTTCTGTGAATCAAGATCATATACCTCCTCCTTGAGGTAAGTGTTGTATATTATGTAGCAGAACTCTTCGGCTTGAGGTGCACAGATCTCCTCATATTTTCTGCAATAAAGCATTTCCCATATTAATATCTTAGAGCATTTTCTTTCAGATATGCTTGAAATATTTGAGGAAACAAGAATATGAAAAGCACTCAAGGAAAAATTTGTAAAGATTATGGCAAAAACATATGCAGTAGAGGGTCAAAAGGTAGTTTCTTATGATGCGATCATCATGCAAGATACTCCAAGCAACTATAGTTGTTGTATGTCCATCAAATTGCCCGAAAGATATTGATCAGTAGTTAATTGTCAAATGCAGTGTGTCTGGGACAAGCCTGTACTCCTTGGCAACCTATACCATCAAACAAGTTCCGTATCAAACTGATGAATTTCTGAGCTCATCCACATTAATTATGTCGTAAGTTGGGCACACTAACATTTCATCAGGGACACATCTTTAGAGAAGAAAGATATTATAAGTTTACCTCAACAAGCTAGTTAAATAAAATAGCACGCATGCCAGGATTGATGTCTTTATGTACTTTTGCCATGAAATCTGTGGAATGCCTTTTGTTTGCCTAGTCAATGAACAAAGTTAACATTTAAACATATTCGACAACTGGCAGCAAATGTTAGTAAAACTGCAATTCAGTTAAAGTTAGCAGCAGCATCCAATTCAAAGAGCCAAAGAGCTGAAAAGAGATAAGAGGGTAAACATTTTTATACCTCAGAGGCTCTTAAGTGTTTGTATATGTCACAGGCCATTGTAGCACATAATTGTGGGTCAATAAGATTGTTATCAATGTTCACAATATTAGCCCCTGATTCCAAGTCCACAAGTGCATCTCCCTTGCATATATCTGCTGCAGGAACAAGGACTACTCTCTGCTGAATAAATCATAACTTGCTGCTTTGACATGTTCTGAGATGTAGAGGGTGCTTCACGTCTTCTTCTCGATGGAATCAACTGCAGTCAACTCATGGTCATCTATGTATTCGACCTCCGGACTTCTCACTGTGTCAAAAGTTGACATAGATTCATCCATGGAGACTAATGATCCATCTGAGTGAGATGGAGAAATGTCAATGCTGCAAGTGGAAGAAAGAGGAATGGCAGTGATCTTAGGAACAATAGTTTGAATAGAAACAGGTTTGATGTTTGGTCTGATAGAGGAGGATACTGGCAGAACAGCAGTCCCTGAGGAAACTGCATTACTGTTGCAAGTTTAGAAATGTTCTTCTTAATGCCAAAAATGATTCCAAGTTAGTCACAACTTCATATACAAGAAACAATCCTTTTTTCAATTTATTGTTACATAGAACATAATCAATATCTTTCTTCTCTCCTCTCTCAATATCTCAGAATCATAATCTCAATACAGCCTACAGAAACCATTTAACAAAAACAATTCCAAAGTTTCCAAAGCAAGACAACATGACAGTAAATTCATAACAGTTTCATCATCTAATGCTACTGAGAAAAAAGTCAGATACTTCCACCCAATAAGAAGTCTTTCATCGAATTCACAACACATAAATTCAAATTTATCAATAACGAGAAAGTGCATATACATTGAGGCAATTCGTGAATGCTACCACTACTTAAATACAATGTAACATCTTTCACTTTGTTATCCACTCTCATTGCAAAACAGCTTATAAAATAAAACATTAGAACTTTCTTCAAATATTCAAAATGCAAAGAAATCAGATAAACAAAATGCAGGAATTGGGGGAAGATGTTTCAAATTTTCCATTTATAATACTTTTTAACCATTAAAAGAATACTTAGACATAATCACAAACAGTGAAGAATTCAACTTCCAAATATCACAATCTCAACAAAAAAAAATCACGCAAATCCCCTCATATCAAACCCTCAAATCACTCCACTTTATTTTCTCAAATTTAATTTTTACCCAGTTTCTTCAATTATTTTACTTATTTAATCCAAGAAGAAACCCCCCCCCCCCCAAAAAAAATCACAAAACCGACCTACATTTTCCTTGCATACACAAACTTATACAAGAAATCCCATAACCAACACAAACAAAAAAGTAATTCATTGAGCCGGTAATCAAAAAGATACACAAAAAAAAAGAAGGTAAAACCCAATACTCCAATTAATTTCCTACAGTTAAAAAAAAAGTACACATAATAAACAGAGACCAAAAACAGAGAAACACTCACAAGTTTGGAGGAATGAGAAATCGAGTATACGAGCAGAGACAGTTGTATGATTTGAGATAGTAGAAAGTTCCCGTCGTTTCTTGGCCACTCCAGCATTCAATTTTTCGGCCTAATTATTCTCTAACCCAGACGAATTTGCAGTTATTGCTTGTCAGCACTCGAAACGATCAAAAATTTTGAACCCTTATCAAGAAGAAGAAGAAGAAGAAATTCTGTGAATGAATTTCACAAGACGTTTTTCAAGACTTTTTTTCAAACTTGAAATAGATGGAATAACATATTACTATGTTAATTTGTCCTATGTTCAAATCTACACGTCACAATTTTTTTATAAATAGTTGATTTACATTCTTTTTGAGATTTTAGGATTTTAGAATAATTTTTAAAAAAATGAAATTGTATGTTTCTCCATCATCTATATTTTTATTCTTGGAATTAATTTTCATCAACTGCATATTTAAATTATTTTTGTTTCATGAAATGCCAGTTGAAAGAGAAAAAAATCTTTAGCGTGTTACATATCTTTTTGAGAAAAATAGAAATAGTTGAATGATATTTTTATTCTAAAAAGAAAAAACAAATAATTTTTATTCTAAAAAGAAAGCACAAGTAATTTTTATAAACAGTTCTAGAAATACGAGTGAGCATCCATACAAATAACTCTTTAATTGAAAAACAAGACTTATTTTCTCTAATAGAAGTAATTCTCCATTAGTCTCAAAATATATGATATATTTTCATGTCAAACTCGAAACAGCCAAACTTGGATACAAAATCAAAGGGGTTGGTCGATTCTTGAGTCACATAGGAAGGATGTATCATTCTTAAAATTTGGGAGATAACAATATGTCAAAATCAATGCTTGGGAATTGTTTCTCTCTTTTATGAATTTTTTTTCTACGAATCTTATATATGACCTGAAAATTTGGCAACTGAGAGAGTGATTTGTGAGAAATGTAATATCCTGAGAAATTCTCTTTAGTAGAGTAACAAAGTGAAGAATTTATATGCTAATTTTGGTTATGTGAATTCATGGTCTCTTGTAAAATTAAATATTTTATAAAATTAGTGACTTATAAGCTAATCAAAGCTTAAGCCTAAATGATGTCGTTTACTTGTCTCAATATACTAAAGCAATAAGATAGAATTTAATTATTTTTATAAAGTAATATTTTGTTCTTCTTTACTCGTTCATGTTTGACTTGGCATACTCCTTAACAAATAATAATAATAAAATGATTATTTATCATATTACTTATAATTATTATATGTATTCTAAAAATTGAAAATAAATAGTGTTTAACGATAAAAAAATAGATATAAAATAGTAAATTATATTTTTTAAATTGAATAAGTAGAAATATACATATATTTTTGATACAGTAAACAAGTAAAAATGAATATAGGAAATACAATATTGAACATTCTTCCACTTTTGAAAAAGAAAAAGTCATGTTTACACCTTTCGAAAACATATGCAATGACAAAATTAATTTTTAGCCATCGATTTAAATGGAGATTCACGTTTCGTATTACACTATGGATATAGCTATTTATCAATTAAGCAACATCTTTTAACGTCATGTCTCTCCCGCCAAACACATAATTCTATAAATTCTTAGAGATCACTCAAAAATAAAATCTAGCTCACTGATTAAGACGATGATGGCGTAAATACATCCAATTAATCGTGCAGATCTTTGGGGTTGTTTTTCTAATAATCATTACATATCTTCATATTGATTTTATACCAGTAACCGATTTATGGGTAAAAACATCTCCTCTGGTGCATAGGAAAAACAGATTGATAACTTTCGCTACCATAATAACTCTTTGACATTTACCAAAAATCAAGTTACATGTTATAAGTTATAACACAAATCTCAAACAAACAACATGAAATGAGATCACTTTTAAGAAGTCAATAACGAACATTATCAGAATCTTGAAGAGATGAGAAAGGGACCAAACAAAAGATGCCCCTCACATTGTTAAGTTACTGTACATTCATAAGGCTCCTAAAAGGCCTTCAAAGGAAAACTAATGTTGGTTCCATCTTTATAAGAACTCTCACAAGTTAACAACTTTCTATCTCGAAATCCAAATTTTGAGTTATATTATCATATAATTTCCAGTATCATCCCTCTTAATGGGAATGCCTTGGCTGGTGGAGAGTCCCCAAGACTTACCTGTTATTTCTTGTATTCAGGTTAAAAAAAATAGAGAAACAGGAAAAAGATGAACTAGACAGAATGTTTCTAATCCGAGTCCACAGAAACTACTGCGTTTCCTTAAGAAATTTAATCTCCTCACTGTACCCGAGGTTGTAGATTAATTTCTCCCAAGATAAAACGGATTAACCTTTTAAAGAAGTAGCGGTACCTCAAACTTCAATAACTTTAGCGAACGCAAGAACAGAAACAAGAGCACACACAGACTCAGTCGATCGACAATTTTGTTTATGTAAGAAAATGTATGCAGAGAAAATTTTTTCAGTGTTTAAAAAATGAAAATGACCTCTTATTTATAACCATTAGCAGCAAGGAACGCGTCTGTTCAGACCCATTTTTTTCAGAACGTTGTGTCTTTTGGGAAAAATAACGACTTTTCGAAAAGAACAAATCCTTTCAAAAGATTTTACCATTACGCGCGAATTTCAAATAATTTGTTTTGAAATTAATTCTGTTATTTAAATAACATTCTGAATTAATTTATAAGAGAAAATAAATGAATTAACAAGATTGATTACATACATTTTGTCCAAAAAATATTATCAATCAATCACATCACTTGACAAATCTAAATTCGAAGTCGAAGTTGAGGCCGAGGCCGAGCGACGACGACGGCGCAAGGGGGCACCTTCTTCTTAACCCTTTAAGAACTAAAGGAAGTGTTTTCTAATATAAGGACAACAATTTCCTTTCTTCTACCAATATGGTAAAAATGTCTTTTCATTTGCACTTTGCAATGACTTTTCATCTTCCCTCCAAAATTAGTTCCCCCACTTTCATTGGTTCTTCCACTTTACATTTTCTCTTTTCATTTCCCATTCACACATTTATAAACCCAACAATCCCCCACATGAATGGGGAATGACTATAGTTTAAACATATGCATGAAAACTTGTGTGTCTTGTAAGTAAAGGTTAATCTCATCTGGATAAGTAGGTTTCCCTTTAAACTTCCATAGTGAACATATATCGGATATACTTGGTCAATCGATAGATTTGATATCTTTGAACCGTCAAGCTTTGGTGTATACCTAGACAACATAAGTCACACAATCAACCCTTGAACTGTTTTTGGTTCTCATTGTTTTGTTTGTTTCAGCCATGAACACATCTCGGTTAATAGGTGCTTAAAGAACTGGCCTTATCGGATTCTCCTTGAAGCAACTTACACTTCACACTTACATAGGTGATTTCCAAATGTGTTATCCCGTAGATACACTATTTGATATACCCCTGTATCAAACTTAGAAACCATTAAAAAGTCATTATGTCTTTATCCTAGTTACTGAACATTGTCTCATCATGAGAATAGACATAAAATAATTTTTGACAATGTTGAACCCTCATCTATGACTTCGTTTTATCTCCTTGAACCTAGATCTTAGGATCTCCAGTCTTCTAGGTAGAGTTACCGCCACAATGACTTATTCTCGGCCATAGTCCCATTCCCATCGATGATCTCTCAACTCCTTCTCTAATTAGGCCTTTTGTAAGTGCATCCGACACATTATCCTTTGACTTTACATAGTCAATTGTGATATTTCCACTAGAGAGTAGTTGCTAACAGAATTATGTCTTCGTCTTATGTGACGAGACTTTCTTTTATACATAACGCTTCCAGCCCTTCCTATTGCAGCTTGACTATCGCAGTGTATGCATCTAGGGGCCATTGGTTTGGGCCAATAAGAAATATCTTCTAAGAAATTTCGAAACCATTCAGCTTCTTCACATGCCTTGTCTAAGGCGATGAATTCAGACTCTATTGTAGAGCGAGCTATACATGTTTGTTTGGATGATTTCAAAGATATTGCTCCTCCATCAATAGTGAAAACATATCCACTTGTGGATTTCGTTTCAGTTGACTCAGTAATCCAATTTGCATCACTATATCCTTCAAGAACTGTTGGATATTTCTTGTAATGCAAAGCATAGTTTTGAGTATCTTCTAAGTACCCCAAAACTCTCTTCATTGCCAACCAATGATTTTGATTGGGATTACTTGTGTATCGACTCAGTTTACTTATAGCACAAGCAATGTCTGGTCATGTATAATTCATGACATACATCAAACTTTCCAATACTCTGGTATAATTCAATTGAGACTGACTTTCACTTTTATTCTCTGCAAAATTAAGGTTCACATCAATTAGGGTCTTTGCCTTTTTGAAATTCAAATACTTGAACTTTTCAAGTACCTTTTGAATATAATGAGATTGAGACAATGCTAGACCGTTAGGAGTTTTGTGAATCTTAATACCCAATATTAAATCGGCAACTCCTAGATCTTTCATATCAAACTTACTAGCGAGCATACGCTAAGTAGCTTTTACATTGGCAATGTCCTTGCTCATTATCAACATGTCATCCACATATAGGCATACAATGACTTCCTGATTCGGAGTGTCTTTAATGTAAACACATTTATCACAATCATTGATCTTAAATCCATTTGCCAACATGGTTTGATCAAACTTTGCATGCCATTGTTTCGATGCTTGTTTTAGTCCATAAAGTGACTTAACAAGTTTGTATACTTTCTTTTCTTTACTGGGAACTATGAAGCCTTCAGGCTATTCCATGTAGATCTCTTCCTCTAGCTCTCCATTTAAGAAGGCGATTTTCACATCCATTTGATGGATTTCAAGACCGTATACTGCAGCTAGGGCAATTAACATCTGAATTGATGTAATCCTAGTCACTGGAGAGTATGTGTCAAAATAATCAAGACCTTCTTTTTGTCTAAAGCCTTTGACAACAAGTCTTGCTTTATATTTGTCAATAGTTCCATCATCTTTCATTTTCTTTTTAAAGATCCATTTTGAACCTAAGGGTTTGTTCCCTAGAGGAAGATCAACCAACTCCCAGGTATGATTACTTAAGATTGATTCAATCTCACTCTTGACAGCCTCCTTCCAAGAGGTTGAGTCACTTGACAACATCGCTTCCTTGAATGTTTGAGGCTCACTTTCAAGAAGGAATATTACAAAATCAGATCCAAATGACATAGCTATCCTTTGACGTTTACGCCTTGGACTCTCTTCATTGGTTTCATTATCTTTTGGTTCTTCTCGAGGTTGTTTAGACCACCCACTAGATGACTCAAGTCTAGTTTTATACGGATATATATGTTCAAAAAATTCAGCATTATCTGATTCCATTACTGTATTATCATGAATATTCGGATGTTCAGACTTATGAACCAAAAATCGACATGCCTTACTATTTGTGGCATATCTAATGAATACACAATCCACAGTCTTAGGCCCTATTTTTACTCTCTTAGGTATAGGAACCTGAACTTTGGCTAGACACCCCACACTTTGAAATATTTCAAGTTGGATTTTCTACCTTTCCATTTCTCATATGGAATAATATGTGTCTTCGTGTGAGGCACTCTATTTAGTATTCGATTTGCTATAAGGATAGCTTCCCCCCACAAGTTTTGTGATAAACCTGAACTTATAAGTAAGGCATTCATCATTTCCTTTAAAGTTTGGTTTTTCCGTTTTGCAATTCCATTAGATTGGGGAGACTAAGGAGCAGTAGTTTGATGGATTATTCCATTTTCCAAACATATTTCTGAAAATGGAGATTCATATTCTCCACCTCTGTCACTTCTGATCATTTTGATATTTTTATCCAACTGATTTTCAACTTCAATTTTATATTGCTTAAATACATCTATTTCTTCATCCTTACCATTTAGCAAATAGACATAACAATATCTAGTGCAATCGTCGATAAAAGTTATGAAATATTTTTTTCCACCACGTGTTGGTGTTGACTTCATATCACAAATGTCAGTGTGAATCAGTTCTAAGGGATATGAATTCCTTTCAACAGATTTATAAGGATGGTTAGCATACTTAGATTCAACGGAAACTTGACATTTTGATTTATTGCACTCAAATTTAGGCAAAACATTTCAATTACTCAATTTTCGCAAGGTTTTGTTATTAACGTGTCCCAAACGATCATGCCATAAACGTTTAGACTCAAGCAAGTAAGAAGAAGCAGAATTTTTATTCATACCACCTGCAATTACATTAAGTTTAAAGAGACCCTCAATGAGGTAACCTTTTCCTACACACATTTTATTCTTACTGACTACAACTTTATCAGAAACAAATACACATTTGAATCCATTCTTAGTCAAAACTGGTATAGAAACTAAGTTCTTTCGCAATTTCAGAACATATGAGACCCTATTCAAAGTTACCACCTTGCCCGATGTCATCTTTAAGAGGATTTTGCCAGTTCCTTCCACCTTTGCAACAACGGAGTTTGTCATAAACAACTTCTCGTCTGTAAGTGATGGAGTATATGATGAAAATAATTCTTTGTTGGCACACACATGACATGAGGCACCAGAATCTATCCACCACTCTCTTGGATTTTCAATCAAGTTGCATTCTGAAAGCAAAAGATCGTCCATCTCTCCTTTGGATTCAGTCAAATTTGCTTGATCCTTTTTCTTGTCCTTCTTGGGACCCCGACATTCAGTTGTCTTATGACCATGTTTACCACAATTGAAGCAACTTCCATTGGACTTCTTCTTAGGAGGATTGCTCTTTGCACCAAATGTTTTCTTTCTTTTCTTTGATTTTGTGGAATCTTCTTCAACAATATTTACTCCAGATGTTGCTGAATTACCACGTGACCTCTTTTCTATGGCCTTGTTTTCCTCTTCAATTCTCAGCCTTACCATGAGATCTTCAACAGTCATCTCCTTGCATTTATGTTTCAAGTAGTTTTTTAAGTCCTTCCACAATAGAGGTAACTTCTCAATAATGGCAGCCACTTGAAAAGTATCATTCACAACCAATCCTATATTAAATATTATGTGAGTATTAAGAATAGACTTAATATTTCCAACATAGATATTAAATAAATTTATACCTTCAGCAAGGAGATCATGGATTATGACCTGCAATTCTTGAACTTGGGTGACGACGGTCTTACTGTCTATCATCTTATAGTCCAGAAACTTTGCCACAATGAACTTCTTCATTCCAGCATTCTTTGTTTTATACTTCTTTTCTAATGCATCCCAGAGTTCTTTTGAGGTTTTGACATTACTGTACACATTGTACAGATCATCCTGTAGGCCACTCAAAATATAATTTTTACACAAAAAATCAAAATGTGTCCATGCTTCTGTTACCAAGAATCATTCTTCAGACGGAGTTTCATCTGACATAACAGGAACGTTCTCATTAATGAACCTCTGCAGACTCAACGTAGTCAAATAGAATAACATCTTTTGTTTTCATTTCTTAAAGTCGACTCTAGAAACTTTGCAGGTTTCTCAGCCGCTGCTAGGGCAGCAATTGAATGATTGGGTGTAACCGATGTTGTTGCAGCACTTACTGTTCCAACATTTACTTGAGTTGAATTTGTCCATTTTTCTGTCACAAATGGCAAACAATTTTAGTATGTGAGATACTAACAGTAAAGAATAAATCCTTACACAGACTGTTTCTGATGTAATGATAAAGTTTTTATGTTATTCTAATCGTTAATCGAATGAATTTTAAAAATTCAAACAGAGTAGAAAACCATAAAGATTTTAATCTCCAAAAATCTCAAATACAGAAACTTTAAATTTCTTAAGATTGTTATTTTCTGTATTCAGGTTAAAAAAAATACAGAAACAGGAAAAAGATGAAATAGACAGAATGTTTTTAATCCGAGTCCACAGAAACCACTGTGTTTCCTTAAGAAATTTAATTCCCTCAATGTATCCGAGGTTGTAGATTAATTCCTCCCAAGATAAAATGGATTAACCTTTTAAAGAAGTAGCGGTACCTCAAACTTCAATAACTTCAGCGAACGCAAGAACAACAACAATAGACTCAGTCGATCGACAATTTTATTTATGTAAGAAAATGTATGTAGAGAAAATTTTTTCAGTGTTAGAAAAACGAAAATGACCTCTTATTTATAGCCATTAGCAGCAAGGAACGCGTCTGTTCAGACAAATCTGTTCAAACCATTTTTTTCAGAACGTTGTGTCTTTTGGGAAAAATAACGACTTTTCGAAAAGAACAAATACTTTTAAAAGATTCTACCGTTACGCGCAAATTTCAAATAATTTGTTTTGAAATTAATTCTGTTACTTAACTAACATTCTAAATTAATTTATAAGAGAAAAGAAATGAATTAACAAGATTGATTAAATAAATTTTGTCCAAAAAATATTATCAATCAATCACATCATTTGACGAATCCGAATCCGAATTCGAATTCGAGGTCGAGCGAGTGACGACGACAGCGCGAGGGGGAACCTTCTTCTTAACCCTTTAAGAACTAAAGGAAGTGTTTCCTAATATAAGGACAACAATTTCCTTTCTTCTACCAATATGGTAAAAATGACTTTTCATTTGCACTTTGCAATGACTTTTCATGTTCCCTCCAAAATTGGTTCCCCCACTTTCATTTGTTCTTCCACTTTACATTTTCTCTTTTTATTTCTCATTCACACCTTGCTAAACCCAACATTACCATCATACTTCACGGCCCCCGAGTACTATTACCTGGCTGGACAGAATAATACAGAAGATCTATCCAAGTCTAGCGGACAACATTGAAGTTCTAGCAGCAACCAGTTATCGGAACAAATGTGTCTGCTCACAGTGACATTAGTTGGCAATTAACATCTTCACAACTCTTGTGGTAGAGCATCTTCTGTACATAGTATATCAGATAGCACTGTGAGGCGCTAACAACTTCTTCGTTGACTTCTATTATCTATGCATCGTCACATTTGTACCATTGGTTTCTCAAATGCAAATACATCACATAGTGACTAGATTCTAACATTCCTGAATGTATGACCACTGCAAAAATTTCAAATTTTGTAGAAACATCTGATTTATCACCGTCAAACGAAAAGATTTTGTTTTCGTATCTTTTTCTTACAATTGAAGACAATAAGTATGGTTTCATATCCAAAGAAAAGGGAAATTGCACGTGGCAATCGATCTTTCTGGACATTTTTCTGGTGGGAGAATGTTCATATCGCTTAATATGAAAGCAGATCACAAGAGAGAGCTTTCTGATGGACATTTGTTTCAAAGCATCTTGCTTTTCGTGACAAATTTCATGGGATACCAATTTTTCTTGTTTTGTGAAGAGGTCCAAGCAACCTACAAGAGATTCATTTGGCTTACTGGACTTACTAGGAAAATCCTTTCGACTGGTGTTGCACGCACTCAACTCAAGAGAAATGTCCATACAAGGATCGACCGCATGATGCACATGTGACATCATATCCTAGAGCCCGTATAAAGCCCTATGAGCAATACACTGGCAATCTCTATTATTTGTTTAAGAATCTCTATGTAAGAGACAACGAAGAAGAGGAAGCCACAAAACTCTCAAGTTCTCAAGGTCTTAATATATGAATCACCCTTTCTCTTATCAATGAAATTGATCCCAAATGAAAGTGCAGGCCAAAAATTTGAAATCAGAAATCAAGCATCTACATAAACAAGATCTTGTACTCCTCACTGTGTTATATTTCAGACACAAAGAGATGAGCCATTATCTAAGCAACAGACCCCAGAAGATGTCCTACATTGACAAGTAGTATAAGAGCCATTCTCATCAATATATACCTTTTGATTGCCAGTCTTGCTTTCCTCTCTTTGTCATGGATCTTGTTTAGCATTGAAATGAAGAACTCATGAGCATCCTGTTGCTCGTAGGTAGCATGATTTTCTGAATACTGCCACCAACTGCAAACGTAAACAATAATTCAATCAAAAAGAATCACTACATAGGTCTTCAACATGTCAAGTCTCTTACCAATGTTAACAATTTCCATATCTAAGCATCCGATGATGATATCTTACTACAACATAGAGATTTTTATTTTGCCATTATAAAAGAATTGTACACTTGCATATTGCCCGGTTATAGAGGAAATGCATCAAATCTTGGTTTCACAATTACACTTATGATTGATAAGATAACTCTAATATTATCTAAAAGCAAGGTTGTGAATTTGTGGGGATTAAACATCTTTTACATTTTTGCAGATCTGGTTATATTTCAAGTATCTAGTATCAATAATTTAAGCAGCAAAGACAGATAGAAAGCTACTCAAGTTCAATCATAGTAGATAAATCCAACTAACAGTCAGAACTGTAAAGAAACCAAGCTGGACTATAAGGGGACCGATCACCAGAAAATATAGCTGAAAATATGAGATCAATGTCACAAGGCAGAGACAATCGATCCGAGGACATCTTTCTGCAAATTTCTCGATTATGTCTATCACTAAGGAAGTAATTTCTCAAAGGAGGTGCATGATGCAACACTTGCAACACAAAATTCATGAAACATGTATTCCCCAAATTGTTCAAACCTCTTAATGCCAATGGAAAACAAGATTTTGATTTTCGAATAAACAATCTCTTCATATTCTTTGAATCTAAATCCATCCCAAAACTCAACCTTCTTCTCTTACTCAATCTCATCTCACTCTCCTCAACCCCATTTCCACTTCTTGAAAACCCCTTGATATGTTTACACATCACAGCCTTATCAAAATCAGGATCATACACCTGATCACAACACACAGAGCAATAAACATGTAAAATCTACCCTAACACCCACTACAAACACTACACTTAGTTATCTCCAATTTCGACATCTCCAATATGGTTCTACCATATGGAGTTGTCCTAAAACAATCTTGAATCAAATTGTACCCACATATACCATTTTTCACCTTGTACTCTGCAAGATGCTTGCAGAGCTTTGGATGGAAGTAATATGAATATCAGAGCAATGATTCTGGGAATCATAAGACAATCGATTTGGTTTCTCAAGACTAAGTTCCCATGGATGAATGGTGTTCCTAACACATGGCCAAAAATGGTTAAATATCTAGAGGAGTATAGGTCATTAATTTGCAGCAAAAGAGTGATATGAAAAGCACCATCTAGTAATTGTTTCAAATGTAATACTAATGGGGCTAGTAAGGGCAACCCTGGGCCTGCCTCAGTAGCATTCTGTATCAAAAACTCAGATGGAGATTTTACTATGCTAAAGCTAGAAAGTTGAAAGATTGTGTAGCTATTGAGGCTCAAATCAAGGTTATTGAGAGTGGCCTGGAGTATTGTCTAACTAATGGATTGACACCAATAATCATGGAATCTGATTCATTAACAACTATTAAGATCCTAAATGGTATATGGGAGGTACCTTGGTTGATTTCTGTGAGTGTGAGGGCTATTCAAAAGATGTTGAATAATGAGCTTGTGGAAATAGCTCATGCATACAGAGAGGGGAATAAGTTGGCAGATTTTTCCACTAACTATGCCTTCACTTGTGCAGGTACAAGTATTAATCAGTTCAAGATCATACAAGACATTTCACAAACAACTAAAGCTATTGTACAATTGGAGAAAAACAAATGCCTAAATCTGAGAATTCGTAAATATCAAAATCGGGCACCATACAATGTAAATGAATAAAGCGGAGACATTTGATTACAAATGCTACAAACAAAATGTCTAATGGGTTCACACAGGCTACAAAAGGCATTCTGACATTCATGTAGGAGAACTCATAGATACAACCAAAATGTCTAAGGATTAACACATATTGCAGGAAAAGATAACAGCACTCAAAGTTAATTGGAATCCGCTGATAGAGATACCAAATACTGAAAGGGAAATGCTATAGCAAGAAAAATTCCTAAATATTAGCGTAAAGAAATGTCAAAATAGCAGGGCTAATCAACGAAACAACAACTACAACTCAGTTCTCCAAATACAATCAGCTGAATGAAATGATACCTCAGTCTACAAATCAATTTTGACAATGAAAAAGTTCTAAATTGGAGTCTTTAGACAGTGGTATTAGCTCCGCTAATCTGTTAGGGATGAAGAAATGGATACCTACCTATTAGTAAAAAACTGCATAGCAGGGGGAATCAACAGAACAAAACAACAACTCAGATCTGCAAATACAATCAACTCAATGAAATGATACCTCAATTGGTGAATCAATTTTGACAATGGGAAGGTTCCAAATTGGAGTCTTTAAACAATGCTATTAGTTCCTTTGGAGCTCAATCTATAAGGGATGAAGAAATGGATACTACTTATAGTTGTACTGTAGCTATGAAGATCGATTTGAGTTTCTGCGAGAGTTTGATGCTTGCCATCGTTGAGAAGGAACCCCCGGTTCGTGGGACTTGTGAACGCCCAAGGTGAATCTTTACTCAACCGGGAGATTGTGTTTCAAGAACATCGATTCAGCTTGCAGCTCTCTCCTACGATTTCTCAAGGTCGTCCAGAGCTGTTGTACTGTCTATGCTTTCTATATTTGTTTTATTTATTTTTATGCTTAGCTTTTTTAGTAATTGCATTATTAAATCTTGGGTTGGACTCAAGTCATGTATATCATGGCTTAATTTTTGTATAACCTACATAAATTCTATAGTGTAAAACCTAAATTTGATACATTATGTATCAATTTTTTGCACTAATTAAGGGGGAAAAAAACTGAAAATCAAATTAAGATCTCATAATATCAATTTATTGTGCTAATTAGGGGGGAAAAACTGAAATCAAATTAAGATCCCATAAATTACGTTATACCATTCCAAATTACTGTGAAGGATTCAATCATATAGTGTAACAAACAAAAAAAATTTGAATTTCAAATTTCTTCTTCTTGTATCTGTATTCGCTATGCATTGATATGGACAGCGTCTTTCAACAATGAAAGACCCTCGTGTAATTATGTGTGATGCAGGTTTCTTGAATAGATTGGTTGTTGCTGTGGTGGAGTTAAGAAAAATATGCAGAGTTGTGGCATGTGAGCAAGATATATTTTTTCTAGATTCTTGTACTTCAACTTGTAGATATGTTATGTTTCAGCATCCAATGCTATTTGTGATTTACTAGCTCAAGTCCGCCTTCTCTAGCGCTAAACTGCAGATACGTGGTTGGCATGTACCTTTCTCGTTTCTGCTACAAGAAAATTATACAAATAAAGAGTAGTTCAGTGCACTAAACTCTAGCTATGCATTGATACAATATATAAAACGGATGAAGAGATGCACAACTTGATGAATACGTGGTTGTGTTGTAATTGTTATGTATCAGATACATTTAGTATAAATTCAAATTTACGTATCTTGCCTAAAAATTAGTGCATGATATATTATAAATTATGTATCTTATTTTGCATGAGAGATACTGGATTTTATAAAAAAAAAATACATTATACATACATTATACATGTAATTATTTCAAATAGCATTTTTTTGTATGTGATGTATAACACAGTGGTGATCAGTTGACATGTGTATGATATATACAATAAAGTTTGAAAACTATTGAATTATATATATATATATATATATATATATATATATATATGATCAGTTGACATGTGTATGATATATACAATAAAGTTTGAAAACTATTGAATTATATATATATATATATATTATGTTTCATGGACATATAATTAATTTGATACACAGTGCCTTAGCTATAGAACATAAAGGGTTTATAAATCAAGTGTATTTACTGGGTAATGTTTACATATATATAGTCTTCCAGTTCAATAAATATGGGTGCATGTATCTACTAGTAAAAGATTGCCACTAACATGTATAATATACCTATTGTTGAATGTGATACACAGTTCTCTAGTTATAAAACATTATAATATATGTATAAAGATTGAAAATACATTATATAACTTGATACATTAGGTAGTGTTTATGAATCAAGTACATTTATATTGAACATGATAAACACAAATAGAAGATTCAACAACACTAGAGTTATATATCAATACCTTAAATATGAACTTGATACATTACACAAAACAAAGACTATTGTAGCAATGATGTATCGAATTAGCAATAACACTAACAAAAACTAATTTAAGAATCACAATAAACGAGATACCTTGCAAATATGTATGATTTGATAGTGAATATCATGTAATAACAAATGCAACTTTTTTCCTGCTTCTTTTGAGTGTTTTTCAACAATAGATTTGGAACTCGAGTATGCATTCTTTTTTCGACTTCTCCACTCTCAAATTCTTCATGAATAACATATTGTTTTGTTGATTAGATCTATTTTCACGAAAGTTTTCATCATCAGAATCAAATACACAAGGTATCATACTAAAAGAGGGAGCAAAATATATATGTATCAGAAAATTGTAGATGAAAAGGCTAATTTTATTTTTTTTTAAAAAGACAAATTGAAGAACTTGGAAGAAAAAAAAATGGATGAAGAAATAGTTCTACCTCTTTTTGAATTTGAAATTGATGAACTGGAGAGAGAATAGATATGAAATTCAAAAATGGAATGATGGATGTAACTGCCAATATATGATAGTGATTTTAGGCGTGAAAATAGAAACAAAATCATTGAATTAGAAGGGTTGTGAATAATGTATCCAAAAATGGAGAGAAAAAGAGGAAAACAGGGATGTTTACATTATTTTGAAATGGTAGAGAATTTTAGAGACTATGGAAAGAAAAGTTGTGTAGTAAGGTAATTTATCCTTAATTTGTCAATAAATGGGCAAGACGCAATGCTTTTGATTAAAAGAAATAAAAAACTACTCAAAAAGTTGAATATAGTTTAACTATACGTGAAGAATACACTGATTACATATGAAGTCCCAAATTTTAAATATGAATTCTGCTTAATATTTTGAATCTTATGATATATAATTCGCTCGAAATGATTTACATTTGTGATACTTTAAATTTTTAAATCAAAATAAGATTTGAAACTTTAATGACTGATTGATCATAAAAGAAGAAGGAAGAAAGAGTGAGAACAACAAGTAGTAGAAGAAGCCAGTAAAAGTGAAAAGAAGTAGAAGAAGAGAATTTATGTTATAAACTACGTATAAAAACTAAGATAATAAGAAAGATGAGAAATAGTATGTGTAGTATTTTCTTTCACTTACTCTTACCTCTTTCTTTGTTACAAGAATAGGGGTATATATAGTTGTATATACTTGTGTCCAAAATGTGATACATGGATATCTTCTTGCTATGTATACACTTTGGGCACCGAGTATATCAAATGGCTAGTTCGTATACGCTACATAGCATTTTGTGTGTGTTTTAATCTTACAACACTTAACATATCAGTGTGAACATCCAATTTATAACACTCCCCCTTGGATATCCATGTCTTAATAGATAATGTGCCTCGTTAAAACCTTACTAGGAAAAATCCTATGAGAAAAATCCTAGTGAAGGAAAAATAGTACATATATCTTGAAAGTTGTAATATGCATTAGTAGCTGCCTCATTAAAAACCTTACCAGGAAAATTCAGTGGGACAAAACCTCGGCTAAGGGAAAAAGAGTGCAGGACGTATTATACTCCACCTGATTAAAACATCACTTAATAACTCGAAGATGACACAGTCCAGTCTTATATCTCAACTTCTCAAAGGTTGAAGTTGATAATGCCTTAGTGAATACGAAGTGTTGAACATCGGCTACATCCTTCTTTTGAAGATCATGAATAAGAAG
Organism: Solanum bulbocastanum; assembly: GCA_037074985.1. Classification (NCBI taxonomy): domain Eukaryota; kingdom Viridiplantae; phylum Streptophyta; class Magnoliopsida; order Solanales; family Solanaceae; genus Solanum; species Solanum bulbocastanum. The sequence goes on from CM073604.1 coordinate 34,368,987, forward strand.
AACTTTGGTGAAATATATTTTGCTCAATCTTCTTTGATGTATCCTCCTCTTAGTTGAGCACACGAGACCTTGTCTTCATATAATATTGTTGGAATATCTCTTTTCGAAGGAAGATCACACATTCTCTGGGTATGTTTATTGATCTCGACCAAATATATTTTTGAAAAACACTCAATTCGTGATCTTGTTGACGTAGACAAATCGCTCGTTCGATTTATTAGCAACAACAATCGAGCACTGACGAACACTTTCAGTAAAATTGACCGTCTTGTGAAATGATTTGAAATGACAGTATTTCCAAATGAAAATATATAACTTTCATGAGTTCAAACTTCATAATTTCCTACAATTTCATGATCAATAAATCTTGACACAATTGGTCAGAATAAATAATTTATATCGAGATTTGATTCACTCTAATATCTCCATCAATAAGAGTGATGTTAAATTTTGCATGCACACTAATAGAATTATTTACCATGAATAATAATAGCAGGATACATAAGTGCACCAATTGCACTATGACATGGTACTTTCTAACCATTTTAATGAGATCAAAATTGATCTTTATAATATGCGATGTTACAACTATTGGGGTACTATTCAATGGAATCGCTTTATAACCTTTTAAATCCTTCAAGGATTTTCATATAATCTTTATTGTCTAGCTAGACATGATAATCACTCATCATATGTATTCAAGTTTTCATATATTGCCAAACTGAAAGAAACCTCATTGCATCCACCTTGGAAGTATACATCTCCATACAATAATGTCAGGACTTTTGCGAAAAATCTTTATTTTTTCAATGCACAACCCGTACCTTATATTTTACGATATTACTTATCGCACAATAATTCATTTGTACCCCACTTACATAATATCTTGGTATATGGACAAAATAAGTCCAAAACATCACTTTTTCAAGTGAATAGAAAAATACTTGAATTGTATTTTCTTTGGCCAATCATTTATTTGTCAACTCTCGACAGATTTAATATCGAGATCCTCATCATCATTTATAATTTTGAGCGCTATATTATATTCAAGATATCGTCAACGATTATTTGATATCGATTCTAATGTGATATAACTTATCAAGCTCACTTTATTTTTCATTATTTTCAGAACCTTTGCCAATGTTTTTATGAAGTGTTATTTCATGGTGCTTTTTCTAAAACACTTGCCTCATCATTAAGACCATCTTGATCATTTGCTCCTTTTCTTCTTCAAGAAGTTTTATCTTTCAAAGCGATTAACTTATCACGCTTCAGGCATGCCATAAATTATGTCCTTTAAGGACTTTTCATTGGAGCATTTATAACTAGATTATAACATAGGGTCATAGATGCGTCTGAAAATTGACTTAAATTGTCTCTTCAATAAGGATCATACCAATGATAATTCGTTATGCATAACTTATTTTCCAGTTGCATATCTCCCCTTAATGTTAGATCTCTAACATTATCCCAACCTTGTTTGGGGACTCATCTTTGTGCATTTCGTAACGGTGGAGCAATGGAATAATATATCGCACATTTAAATTTCTAGAGTGAGTACTATTTGGTTCCTGACCCTGAACCAATTGTGATAGGGGAACCTTGTTGGCTTGATACGTACACGTGTTGCTACACTTTACCCATCTCATACCAAATTTAATTTGGGAGTTTTATTCTCATAACCAATGGTTTAGCTTTAATTGAGTACATAAAATTTCTGTTTAAACCACTTAGATATATACCAGCATTATCAATATAGTTTTATAATTTGAAATGTGCTCTTGATTTATCAATTCAAGCAAATAACCTTTGCAAAAAAAATTAAATTGCAAATTGATAATTAAGCACATGTAACAATAACATAGATCCATCTATATAATAGTAAATGATCCACATGGCAGGTGAATGGACCCATATTCACCTTTTTATACATTTTAAAATTTCAAGAGATACAATCTCAACCTTAGCTGGTGCAATGATAATCTTATCATGAGAACAAACAACACAAGAGAATTCCTGAAGAATTTATTATTTCTTCAATATATATAACCACGTGAATTCTCTGTAATTTTCGTATCATATTTAAAATCGGGATGGTCATCAATCGGCTATGCCAACTGATATTCATTTCAATAAACTTCTCATTTATATTTTGTATGTGATTCCATCATCATGTTCATACTTAGTTACCACAAACAATATGCAAATATGGATAATCTTTCACGTAAATATTTATAACCCACTTTGATGTAGTAATATGAAGATCTTAAATCTTTTCATATTTTATAGTCTCAATATTTTTTTTTCTTTGACTATTTCTTTGAAACTTAAAAAGTTTGTTTCAAGACTTACTACAATTCCAATATCATGAGCAATTTTATTTCTTTGGATAGTAGCACATTAGCTTACCAAAGCTCACAATTAACATTGGATGCTACCACATATTTCATAACATTGTTTGTGTGGTGACATCTCTTTCAAAGAGAAATTTATATCATTATTGTCAGGGTCAAAATCATTACAAGCAAAACTTATTTCTTGATTTACTTTTGTCATTAGTATCCCCTCCCTTTTATTTAATATCTGGTAAAATATTTTGATGCACAGAGATACATAACCAATGACAATTTTTATGGCAAGAAATTATTTCCTTCTTTTGCCCTTTCGGTAGTTCATCATAAAATGCATCACAATATTTGTGATGTACTAAAAGTACTTGACCAATGACCATTTATACCAACATAAAATTTCTTTATTTCTCTCTAACCTCCTATAGGGATGAGTTGTGGTATTTATTAAATCATACATGAGCATGTCTTTATTTATAATTTTCATCATCTCTTAACACATTCACTTTCAAGAATTGTCCACTTTTCATTATACTTATCATAAGTCACGTTCTCTTCAAGGAATTGACTATACATCATATATACATGCTTCATAATTACTCCTTTCATTAGAAGTTTATTGTCATGCTTTGAAAATTATCATATTCATATGACATACCTCGACATCACTTTTGAAAGGTCAAGTGCACCTGCACTTTATATTCTTTTATTTTGATGGAGGATTTATAAAATCAAATTAGTTTGCATGTATAGTAATTGCGTGCCCAATACCTTTCATATCAAATTTGATGATAAAAATTACCTTCACTCTTTGGATGACAATTTTGAAAACTCATATTGTTCTTTCTTTTACAATTATCATAATAATTGACTATTATTATTTTGTCCATTCACGTTCATATTTATATGTCTAATCATAAATTAATCTTGTCATCTTTCAGACTTTTATTGTATTGCTATGACATTCACTTAAATGAATGGAGCATATTCAATGGGACGAAATTCACAATTTTTAGCAAGAGCATATCGATTTACGCAATCATCATTATATATCATTGCATTTGGACTTTAACCCAACATCTTATCCATACAAAGGTGTGTTAGGCCAAAATGCGAAGGGACTTGAACCCAAAATCTTATCATCATGGTGTATCGACACTTTAATCAATGTCTTACCCTTTTGGTGCGGTGAAATTTGAATCTGTCTTAACTCAATCAATGACATCATATATAGTCCAAAATAAAATTGATCAGTGAGCCTTTAAAATATTGTAACTTTGTTATTAATAGCACAAATAAATTTAGTCATAATAACACTTCAAAATATCATATACAAGTTATTACCTTTGCTAAACGAAACAAAGTTGATCCTCATATGTGGCTCTGAATACTATTTTCAATTTAAAATATTTTTATGAATAATTCACTTATTGAAAGATCAACAAACTAATTCTCAACATTGACTTCATTTGTTGCTAGTTAAGAAAATTTCTTTCTTCAATTGTAATTCATAGATAAAGCAACTAGAGGTAAACACTAATAATCACAATAAATAAAATGATACCTCAAAATCCAAGAATTAAATACACACTTGATAAATGGACCTAATAAAGTCTATATGTCAAATTGTCTCAATGACATGTAGCATATTTTATGAATTTCAAAAATTAGCATACTCTTTTGTAGATATATACAAATCAGAATTAATGTAATTAGTATTATGAAGGAAATTTACCATAAAGCAAAAATATACAATTAGCTTAGCATTGACAAGTTTGTTAATTGCCAACCTAAATGACATGCCAATACCACTTCAAAGAATCTTTCATGATTGAGAAGTCCTTTTGATGATTCCAAAGGAAAATAAAATACTTCTTCAAATATTAGTTTGCTTACCTTTTTAAAGCAACTATAAAACAAGTTATGTTAGTACATATAACATATTATAATAATTCAAGAAGTAAATGATTAGCTAGTGAATGATAAACAAGTGTAAAATAATCAATGATGTTGATCAAAATTAATGTAGGTCAACATAAGAAATTTTAATACCTTTTTCTTTTATTTTGATATGGATTCCTTAAATCAACTATATCTCCTTTAAAAGCAATTATGTATTACTAGGTGATAACCACAACAAAGTATCAACCAAATTAAAAATTTATGTTATGCAATTTCAGTCTTCTAACGATTTCGGTGAGTTTAATTCTTTCAACAAGGTTATCAATTAAGTATGTACTAATTATCCTTCCAATATTTAGCTCAAAAATTCATGATAACATTAACGATAATTACATTTGATACATCAAATTTAGACTATCAAGTATAAGAAGACTTATATAACAAAATATAATATACTCTATACTATTTATGTTTCAGCTAATGCACTGTCGGAGATGCTCATAGATGAAGAGACTTGTGCTAATAACATGTTATAAACTAAGTATAAAAACTAAGATAATAAGAATGATGAGAAATAGTATGCGTAGTATTTTCTTTCACTTACTCTTACCTCTTTCTTTGTTACAAGAATAGGGGTATATATAGTTGTATACACTTGTGCCCAAAATGTGATACATGAATATCTTCATGCCATGTATACACTTTGGACATCAAGTATATCAAATGGCTAATTAATATACACCACATAGCATTTTGTGTGTATTAATATTACAACACTTAACATATTAGTGTGGACTTCCAATTTACAACAATTCGATTAAGTTTCGATAATTTTTAAAATTTTGGCCTATTTTCTCATAAAGCAAATGGTTTTGAATGACCAATTCTCCTAAGTACCCCCTTTTTTGGGTATTATTTTGCTAATCTAATCATTGATTACAAATACAAATAGGGAAAATTGTATGAAATAGCAAATTATTAATTCAAATTAAATGCTATAGCCATAGTGTATTTTTTCTTGTTATTCGCAGCAAACATTCCTTTTTTTCCCATCTGATTCGGTATACAATTAGTCATTTTATACATTTCGATATACAATGTATAAAATGCGTTTGTGTTTGTATAAAGCGAGAGAAAAATGTATATACAAATACAAATGCATATATTTTTTTCCTATACACTTATAATTATACAAATACAAATCTTATTATACAAATTACAATGTAAAAATGAATTTATACAAAACTGAACAATTTGTATAAAATTGGATGTATCTAGTGGATTATACAAATCAAAAGCTCCATAACAAACATAAATTGTTATGAAACTCAATTATGCAAACTATATGTATAATATACAAATATGATTTTTATGTTTGTTATATGTGAAAGTTGTTATGCTAAAAAATATGTTGAGCCCACTTGAATGTTGTATACATGTAGACCAAGCCCAAACTTTTAGAAGCGGGCTGTTAATATGTAATGAAAAGAGCCCAACTTCTAACCTGCCTTAAATCTTTGACAAACCCTTTCTCCTCGATACCCATCGAACTCTTCTCTGCCTCTTACTTGTACCTGCTATCGGCGGCAGTGAATCAATCTCAAACCCTAATCTCAACATGGCGACGCCTCAGATTAGTAAAAAGCGAAAGGTACGTCAGTTCATTTCTCTCTGTGATTTCAGATCTAACTGAATATTTATAATATGGCTTAAATTGATTTTTGTATGTGTTTAGTTTGTAGCGGATGGAGTTTTTTTTGCAGAGTTGAACGAAGTGCTGACAAGAGAGCTGGCGGAGGATGGTTACTCGGGAGTTGAAGTTAGGGTTACTCCCGTGCGAACTGAAATCATCATTAGAGCCACTCGTACTCAGAACGTTCTTGGTACCTAAATATACATATAAGCAAAATTTCTGTTGTTATTTTTTCTTCATGATATTTATAGATAGAGTTACATCCATCAGCTAGCAGACTAGATGTAATTAACATTCTATAGAGCAGCAATTAGATTCTTCCTACCGGAGAAAAAAAATACAGCATAACCGTATATATTTGTATATATTTGTCAGACTCGTGTTTAAACAAGGTTAACCAGAAATTATACACTTAAGGTTCTCACTTTTTAGTTTAGTTAGTCGAGGTGCATGCTGCTAACCCTGACACCACAATTATCAAAATAAAATTATACCCTTGATTAGATTTATATTATGGAATTTTAATTTTTGCAGAATGCTTAAGAACTTATTGTGAAGATTACAAATGCTGTGCGATGTGCAATGCATATTACTCTGTCTATTTCATTCAGCTGTCTTAGTGGATACATTTGTATTTAGATAGATTGGGTTCCAAAAATGTAGGTAAAAGTGACACTTGGAGAGATTAGACTTCTCCCAGTGTGATGTAATGTTATGGGGTACTTTCTTTTATCAAAATACAAAAATGTCAAAGATGGTACAGGAAAAAGCTTTTTATGAGGAAATGGGAAACATTTTGGGATAACTTAATAAAATAGGATAATTAGTCTGAATAGATGCAAATGAATCATCCTTGCTGATTATTGGATGAGCTGGAAGTAGGTGTCTTTTAATGGATTGAATTATTAGTTGAGTAATGGTGTGTTTGTGTCTGTATATTCCAGGTGAGAAAGGTAGGAGGATCAGGGAGCTGACTTCAGTTGTTCAGAAGCGTTTTAATTTCAAGGAAAACACTGTTGAGCTCTATGCTGAGAAAGTCAACAACAGGGGTCTCTGTGCCATTGCTCAAGCAGAGTCACTGCGATACAAGTTACTTGGAGGACTTGCTGTCCGAAGGTCTGTTGCTTGGTTTGCAATTGTTCCCTGACTTAAATTTTTCTTTTTTTGTCTGACTTTTGAAAGTCTCATTTTTTTCTTTGTTGCCTGACTTGAAAGCCATATTTACAGTGAGAGTGCTTGTACCTTTCTCGTGTCTGAGGTGTGACTATAATTGATCCCATCTATTTAGGAATCAGAGAAATATATTTTATACCTGATTTGATGAATCTAAGTGAGGAAATTTCTGATGACGTAAATACCTGTGAGGAAGACAAAACTCTGTTAAAGATGTAATTAAGTACAAGCTGTACGGATACAAAATATCTTCCAATATTTTGGGTTCCATTATGCACATCTAGGCAGTGATGGTTCCAGGATTTTCACCAGGGGTTCAACTAATAATTTTTTTAAAAAAACAATGCATTCCCTGAGTATCCAACCTTAGATGTTGGGGGTACATTATGAATTTTCTAGACCACTGAGCTAACCTTTTTGCCGAGGGGGATCGGGTGAATACCCTCCTGCCTCCCCAGATCTGTCCCTGCATCTAGGTGTAGTTAGTAACAATTGTACTATATATAAAATATCTTCCAATATGGTGTTCCATTTGCTTGGGTCTCATGACTGAATGGTCTACAATACAGATTCATCTTCATCTTTTCCAAGGGTGATATGATATCATCATTGTATTTAAGGTGACACAACTTTTTAAGGTCACCATACATCCTGGCAATCGAAAGAAGATTTTGCGATGTAAAATATGTGTAAAATAATTATATTTGTTCGGTAAGGCAAATATTTATGTTGCACGTTTTTTCTTCAAGAATAGGTAATTTGTTGGAGTTTAATTTCCATGCTATGATCAAATTCTGCAGAATGTTTGCGACTCTTTGGTATAATTGTTTTACCAAACTTATCCTTTGTCGTGATTTAGGGCTTGCTATGGTGTTCTGAGATTTGTAATGGAGAGTGGAGCCAAGGGATGCGAGGTTTGTTGGGTGTCAATTTCCTTCTCTATATCTATCTCCAAGTAGACATTCTTTGAAGATTTTTATATTGGTCTCTTTTTCTTTAGGTGATTGTTAGTGGAAAGCTCCGTGCTCAGCGTGCCAAGTCCATGAAGTTTAAGGATGGTTACATGATTTCTTCTGGCCAACCGGTTAAAGAATACATTGATGCAGCTGTTAGGCATGTGCTACTTAGGCAGGTTTGTGTCTTGTCTTCATTTATTTTTTTTACCGATCTGCTGACCTACTGTTATTTTTGTGCTGCAGCTTTGTTATTGTTATTTAACATTGCTGCTACTTTACGACGTTGTCTATTTACTTTATAGGGTGTGCTTGGTATCAAAGTAAAGATCATGCTTGACTGGGATCCTAAGGGTAAACAAGGGCCTATGACTCCATTGCCAGATTTGGTGACTATTCATCCACCCAAGGAGGAAGGAGAGTTTGTTGTTCCTCCTCCTATTATAGCTGCTCCTGCGATTGAGGTTCTTCCCGTGGCATAAAAACCTGTTATGATGTTATGTTTGTTCTTGAGAACTACTGCACTAGCGGGCTTGTGTTTTTTATTTATTTTCCTTTTTCACTGCTGAATACTAGATTTTACATAGTGAGCCATTTTGCTCTAGTTTCTGTTATGTAAGATACTGACTTTTAAGCATTTTTGTTAATCTTCCGTCTCCCTAATCTGTTGTTACTTTGAAATGAAATTGTTTTTGATGTTTCACTTTATTTAATATAAATCTGTGCTCCTGTAGGGCAACTAGGGGTGTGTCGCGTAGGGGGAGGAAAATACTTTTGGAAAATGTATTCAAATTTTTTCATAGTTGGTTGGTCAAAACATTTTTTTGCCAAGGAAGGAAGTATCTTAAAATTGAGGAAAATTACTTTCCTAGTTAAAGTAGAGAGCAAGTTCCATAAGTGGAATCTAACATGGTGTCTTTTCAATCTTCTAACACATTTCATCTTAATGCAACATCTCTATCGTCCACTTCTTACGGTATCTATTTGTATTGTGTATAAATATTTTTAGGATAGTATTTTTTGTTTGTGTATCAAACACAAAAAAAAAAAAGGAAATTCTCTCCTTTGTCCAGACACCTTAGATCTTTTAATTTCATTATGTGTGTACTGTTAATGGCTTTAAACTTGGAAAGGGAATGTTCCTGTGGAGTTGTCACATTACGTGAACATCTAAGGTGTTTTTTAAGAGATAACACAAAATATGTTATGAATGATAACATTAAAATATTCAATAAAAAATAATAATGAAATTACAAGACTGAACATTAAAGAAAAAATAAAATTAGGTTATGTTTGTAATTATTTAAATCAATGTAAAACTAAAGAACAAAGAGTCTAACATAATTGTCATTTTTAGCGTTGAATTGATTTTTTTTGTTAGCATTAATATTGATTTGATTTTGATTTGAACTTTATTAGAGTTACTAATATCTATGGAGTATAGATTATAACTTTTATTGGACCATTCAATATGTTAACATATAAAAAAAGAGTAAATTTTAGATTTAGCAAACATAAAAATTATATTTGTATGCTATAGTTATAGCTTGAATAATTGCACTCCATAGCAAACATAATATTTGCTATGGAGCATCAGATTTGTATAAATCACTGGCAGCCTCTCGTTTGTATAAATCGCTGACAGCCTCTCAATTGAATTGTATATATGTAACTACTATGCATATGTATCAATGAAATTTGAATTTGTTTATAATTGAATCGAAATAAAACATTTGTATATCAAATATCTCTCTCGCTTTATACAACATAAATTATACATTGTAATTTGTATAATTTGTGTTTGTATAAAGTGAGAAAGAGAGAAAATGCAAAAGAGAACTTGTAGGAGAGATTTGTAATTGTATAATTATAAGTGTATAGGACAAAAATATATGTATTTGTATTTGTATTTACAATTTTCCTTCGCTTTATATAAACACAAACACATTTTATACATTTGTATTTATATCAAGTGAGAGAAGCGAGGGAAAGTAGCTAGTGAGATTCGCTGGGGAGAGAGACGAATGACAAATGTTTACTACGACTTACAATTAAATGAAACTGTGATTATAAATTATATCAAAGTAAATAATTTATGTATAAAATAAATTTTAAAATTATATATATATGTTGGGTTGGTTTTGACTCAGGTTGATTTAAAATTAAATCAACCCACGTATAATTGATTTTTTTTCTAATATCAAAACAAGTCAAATTCTACCACTAATCAAGTTTATTTTCTCCATGTGATTCAATTTATGATTTGGTGCAGTTTTTAATTTGATTTTGTTCAACCCTACTCGTAGCAATGTTTTGACCAGCTAAGTGGTACTAGGTGTATCTGCATGTAGTTAAGTAGCAAATTATAAACATGGCCATCTCGACCATAAGACTACTAAAGCAATCGCTTGGGGCCACAATTTTTTTGGGGCCCCCATTTTCTCTCAAAGATGTATATATATGTATATATATTGTTAAAAGAATTTCATATATTGATAAATTTGAAAAGAATTTTTTGTATAGAAAATATAATTGAGAAATTAAATATTGTTTAGTTGATTGTAGTATCTTTTCTAGATTCTTATGTGGATAGTTAATTGTAGTATCCTTTCTAGTTTCACATGTGACTATCTATTTTGTTGTCTAGCTCATTTATATTCTGACGATTATCATGAACCAATAGTATTGTCTTAGTTTTCTTTATTCTCCTTTCACTATTTTCATTCTTTTATTATTGAATAATCTAAAGTCTCTCAAACGTTCAAACCTTCTACATTATGTAAAATCTATTGTTGTGTGTTTATGAAAAGATCAAATTTGTTTTTGGTGTCTTATTCAAATTTCATGCACTAAAACTAATCAACACTATTTTAATATCATCATAATTTAAAAAATTTTGAGTCATGTTTTATTTTTCTAACTCTATATTATATAATTTTCATTGAAAATTTACATTATTTGCATTCATATATTGTAATGTCTACATATATTCTGCCTCTCCAGACCTCATTTGTAAGATTACACTGAGTATGTTATAATTATTCAATTTATATTTGTCAACTAATAAAAATATGGCCTCTTTATGAAGTTTGGCTTTAGGCCCCCAAACTTGTTGAGACGACCCTGATTATGAAGATGCATATCGTGTGGGATTTATGTGCTTATGAATTTCTACTCCTTTTCATTTTATTTTTTCATGTTGATTTGATGAAAATATCTATTAGAGGTCTATTTTATTAAGGTAATCTGATTAATTATGCTTTGAAAATTTTATAGTGTTTTTTGGCCAAACTTTATTTTTTTTAAAAGTGATTATTTTAAAAAATAAGATGTTTGGTTAGGCCTAGGCATAATATGGTTCAAACCAAAAAAATCGACCGAATCGAAAAAAAATTAATTTCGATTTTTCGATTCGTTCGATCGATTTCGGTTTGAAATTCTAAAAATTCAGCTTTTTGGTTCGATTTTTGGTTTTTAGTTATTTTAATTCGGTTAACCAAAAAACCAAAATATTTTATATACTTATATTTGTAAGTTATAACAGTAGTTTGTATTAAGGTCCACATTTTTTTGGCCCAATTTGAAATTCCTAAACTTCACAAACCTAAGTCCTAACTCCTAAGACAAGTGACTCCTTGACCAAAATCCCTAAACTCCACACGACCACACCTTAAAAGAGGCGAGGCGGCAACCGACGTCGGCTGTCACAACCCTCATAGGCTCATCTTGTCAACTCGTCTTCGGGAAGAAATCCTCTATTTTGAGGCTCTTTACTACCCTCACAACCCACAGGCTTGTCGCACGTTGCAACCCTCACAGGCTTCGGTTGTCGGCTGTCGCAACTCTCGTCTTGTCAACTCGTCAGTTGTCATTGCACTGTCGTCCGTCAACAATCTTTGATTCTTCAGTCTTCTCACTCTTTCATCAGTAACCAGTCATCTTTGTCAGGAGATATTACTATTTACAGTGTATTGTCGGTTTCTAAATACTTATGTAGTTGTGTTCCTTTTTTTGCTTTAGTATTGTGATTTGCTCTATTTAGTGTCAATTTAGTTTCCATCAAATTCTTTTGAGATCAGCAAAAGGAAATGATTTATATAAGGATCCTTCATGCCCCATTTATCAGCCAATATAAATATCATCACAAAAATTGATCTGCCTTCACATATAGAGGATCAAAATTTGTAAATTTTACTGCGCAATGTCAAAGTTTTTGCTCGTTTTGCCCCCATTTCCATGCTTATCCAAATTATGTATAAATACTCTTGGGACAATATTTTCTTTTACTAACCAAATACTATGAAATAAGTAAGAAAATCACTTATTTTTCATAAAAATATTTTCTAGGAAAACATTTTCGTCCATACCAAAGGCGACCATTGTTTTACTTGCTCCCGCCTCCCAGCTTGTTGTATACTACGTCTGATTTGAAGAAAAATATTTGGGATAACAAAGAGGCAATCTAACACAACTCCCAACTTATTATACGAATCAACAAACTAAAATGAGAAAGTAGTTGACAAGGCAATAGTAACTGAGAGGTTGAAGAAATTGTGACTGAATTTTGAAAATGTACCACTGATTATTAAATTTGATTAAATCGAAATCGAATCGAAATTGTAATAATCGAACCAAACCGAATTTATTTCAATTTGGTTTGGTTTCACATTTTTGCCAAACCGAAAATCGAAAAACCCAACTGAAATTTATAAACCGAACCAAACCGACCAAACGCCCAGCCCTATGTTTGGTCAAAAGCTTCTAAAAGAAAATAAGTGCTTTGTGAGAGTAGTAAAATTATTTTTCAAAAGCTAAATTATTATTTTTCTTTAAATTGTTTGAACTTTTTGAACAAAAATATCCTTTAAGTATATCTAAACTTCACGTATATCCTTCAACTAACATATTGAATAAAAATCATCTCTAATGTATTCAAAGTTTAGCAAATTTCATTCTTCCATAAAATTTCTGTTAAAAAACATCAACAAATCCCACCGCATGTGCAATCACATTACTCTAAACGCTCCAAAAATCAAATCCCTCAAACTAGCCACATACCATTTTTCTTGTTCGGCTAAAAAACTAAAGTTATTTCAAATTAGCTTTTGCTATGTCTATTTTGCTAGGTGTATACAAATGATAATAGAAAGAAAAAATTAATAAAGTTAGGATGACTCTTCTTCTATGTAGTGGTTGGATTTTAAGTATACTCGATGTGAGTTTTAAGCTACATTATTGCTTCCCCAAAAAGTGATAGTGGAAATAACCTCAAACGAATGACAGTTTGGATAACTCCAGATATCTCGAAAGACTTGATAGTATTTATGAAGTTCATCAAGTGTAGGTTTAGATCATCTCCAGCTACATTTCTGAATAAGCCTTTTAAGTTCAGAAACTAGACATCATACTTATGATATTGAACTTCGCTCCCAAAGTCAACAGTGAAGGAGCAATAGCCCCAGTGGTACTGACTCCATTCAACTTGGCCTCGTTAAACTCATCATTATACAAAAGAGTAGCAGGTCTCTACTGTGCTCTAACTCTTTAAAGTAGGCGACGATTCGTGAGGGCAACATCATCACCATCATCTTCAATTACATGTTACACCTTGCCTTTAGACGCGACATAGTACTTATAGCCACAAGTGATCCCAAGCTAACCTTATGGCATGATATGACCCTAAGAAACATATATAGACTCAATAAACTGAAAAGCAGAATCAAGTCTAAATTAATCTAACATATCATAAGAGAGAATCTAACACAAAACAGATGCGAAAATCTATTGTTTGTTTGAAAGCCTCTACTCATAATGAGTTGCTAGGACAAGTCCCTAGCTAACTCTAAACTGGTTGAAACTGTAAAGAAAGTATTGAAGAAAATCATAATAGATTGTCCCTGAAACATGAAGACTCATCGAAAGTGATCCTGTACTGATTAGAGTTTGTACTCAGAATCTATATTATCAAACAATATAGGCAAAAAAGTATGTAGTCAATATGTGAAACGTAATGAGAAAAATACATAAAACACGATATTTGAACATGATAAGTCTGTAAAACAAGTTGATGTAATGGCCAAATAAACATAACATGACAACTGGTAATCTAATTTGAAATACATAGTACAAGGTCATGCAATATATGAAAATACACCAATTTATGGGAGGTCTACTAATAACCGACATAAACTACGTGTGGTACTACATGTAGTTTGATGTTTTGCTCTCACATAAAAAAAAAAACGTCTTACTTTCCTGTGTAAGGACCATGATATCTGAGCTACAATGGATCCACTAGCTAATGCCTATTTGAGACATAACCTAAGGGACATGTATTTCTGAGACTTGGGTAATAGACCCTAGTCCTACTCAGTTTTAAGTATACTTCCAACAGAAAACATGCATAATTCTAAGAACAATAATAATTTGATCATACTAAATCATACTGATAATAATCTGATAGAAAATTGAGTAGCTCATAAATCATGATAACTAAACATAAATTGAAATATACTTAATCGAAAGCATATAGATCATGATAATCATATATACGGAGAGATATTTTATTCGAAAGCATCATAATTCATGAAAATTTGATAATCAGAAATATGCATGTGAATATAGCATAATTATGATCATGAAAATACTTGCATGTTATGAGTTCATACAATTTTCATTGAAAACATGAAATTAAGATCAATTCATGCAAAATATGATCAATCATGCAGAAGAAATTGAAATTCAATACGAATTCATGAAGAAATCATGAAACCCTAGATTTGAGAATTCATAGCTTGAAGAAATTAGGGCTTCTTTGGACTCAATGGGTGAAGAGAGACCAATTAATGAAGTTCCCACATACTTGGAATGAAAACCTAGCTTGAATCTTTCAACGGAGGGTTAAATATTGGAACCAAGCGTGTTTGAGGAAGAAGACTTAATTTGGGAGAATTAGGAGAGAATGAAAGGTTAAGTTTTTAGGAATCAATTATACCCACATAGAATAGATGATAATGAAGTAGTATATGAATTAAAAAAGTGAAAAAAAAACCAAACTAACCCTGACTTAAAACTGCCGAAGGTCATCTACGGATGCCTTCCATGAACTATACAATCATATATGGTCCGTGAAAAGGTCCGTATAAGACAATGGGAAAATCTCAAGTTTAAGAAGTTCAACTTTGCAGATCAGTCTACTATCCATAAAACATACTGCAACTCATACAAATGTCCATAGAAGTTGAGTTACCAAAGTTCTGAAGATTCATTGTAAAAATAGTTCCAAGAGTTTGTGAAATGTTTTATGACCCATCCCGATCGCCCGTAAAAGGTTGGGCTTTCTCTAAATTTTTGAAGTTTTAGTACTTTAGTCTATGGACAGATTCACGGTCTATAAAAACTTTCATAACCCGTAAAAGTTCATTCTTTCTGATTAGTGAATTTTTTCAAGTTGCTGAAGGTGGTCTACGATCGGGTCTACGGTTCGTAAAACCTTATACAGACCGTAAAGCCTCTCATAAACCTAGGTTCTGAAAACTCAATTTCTGAAGTCCATTCTAGGGATGAAGTTCACGATCCGTAAACCATTGTTTTGGTCGTACATGTCATCCGTGAAATTCAAATTCTACCAACTTCAACAAATTTTCCACACTTTTCTAAATTTTCTGAGGTAGACACTTTTGAGGTGTTACAATATTTCCCCATTGTGAACATTCGTCCTCAAATGGGGTCCAACTAGGCATAAAACAAGAAAAGAAGGATCTACAACCAATACTGAAAGCTAAACACATAAAAATATAAGGAGTGACTGACTCCGTACTAAAACATGAAGTTTAAAACTTATTTTGTGAACACATATGCATACTTAGTCACGAGAAATAGTAGAAACACATGAATCTGAAAGAGTACTATGGAGGAACTATTACCTTGTGAAAATATCGTTGAAAATATGAAAATAAGATTAATCATGCAATTTAATATCAATCATGAAGAAGAAATTGAAATTCTATAAGAATCCATGAAGATCACATAAATTCTAATTTTGGGAAAATCATAATTTGAGATATTTAGATTTTTTTGAGACTCAATGTGTGAAGAAGAACCTATTGATGAATTTCCTACATACCTTGATTGAAAACCTAACTTTGATCTTTGGAGAAAAGACATAAAACTTGGATCCTTGCTCTTGCCTTGGGACAGAAGAAATTGGATTCAGGAGAATGAGAGTGAATTGAGAGGTAAAGTACTTAGGAATTTCTTATAACCACCTAGAATAGGCTAAAATGGCGTAGTATAGGAATTTGAAGAGTGGAAAAAAACTCAATTATCCATGATTAAAAAATGCCGAACAGGCTCTACGAAGACATCTATGGACAATAGTTCCTTTTACGAATCGTAGAAGCCTGTTTGTAGAAAATAGATGGAATTCCTGAGTTTTTGAACCTTGAACCATGAAACCCTTATGCAATCCATACAATATTCCACGACCCATGCTAGTTGTTCGTAGAATATCAAATACTGAAATGCTTAGTTTCTGAGACAAGATCTAAATCATAACTCATAGTCTATTACACGATCCGTACTAGGAGTATGGAAAAATTGAATCAATCAATAAATTGAACCGAAAAAATGTTAATGGGTTAACATATTTTTAATGGTTTTATAAAAAAAAATTATTGAGTTATTAGGTAAATCGATAACCCATTAATACAATAGTAATTTACTACTTTATCTTTCACAAATATTAAATATTAATAATTTAACTAACTAGACACTATATACACTACAATCTAGATAATTAAATATTATCTTTCTTATTTCACTATATCAAAGCATTTACAACTGAGAATTCATATATTTATTTATGAACATTTCTTATTAGGTAAACCAAAAACTGAACTATTAACAATCAAAAATCGATAAATTGATAAAAAATTATCTTATTGATTTGTTATTGATTTAGCATATTTAAAAATCAAAAATAGATAGACCGAATCGATAATACATAAAACCAAACCAAACCAATCGATGCACACCCATAATCTGCATTATCAAGTCGTAGAAGTGATTCTGGGGAATACGTGGGGTTTCAAGACTTTGGTTCACAAGGCCTTTCCACGACACGTAGAACCTATTACGACTGGTAAACCCACTCGTCCGGTTCAAGTCTAGCTTTTCAAGTTCTTGAAGTCTCAACTAGGATTCGTGTCTACAACTCGTACAACTTTCCATGTTTCATTAACTCTAACTCATTTTTCTTGATTTCTGAAGTCCTATTCACGGATGGTTCCTAAGATTCGTACAACCTTTCACGAATCGTAAAATCTGTTTGTGAAATTCAAAATTCTGCAGACTTGAGCAAATTTATGTACTTTCTTAGCTAGCTTTGAGAGAAGACTTGGGAGGGAAGAAATTTATTTTGAGAGGACGTTAGGAGTGAATGAGAGGGCTTAGGTTGATAAGAACCCTCAAATCCCACTTAGAATATGTGAAAACAACGTAGTATAAGAGTTAAAAGAATAGAAAAAAACTGAAAGATCCCTGATTAAAACTGTCAAAAAGCCTCTATGAGGGCATCTATGAATCGTACAACTTTCTGTGGACCGTAAAACCCTGTCCATAGAACTTGGAGGGATTTTCTGAGTTTCTGAACTTTGAATTACGAAGGCAACTATGACTCATTATTCTATTTACGATCCATACAAGTGGTTCGTAGAATCAAACACATGAAATTATAAAGTCTCTGAAGAATGACCTACGAGACTCAGACCACAATTCGTCAACCTTTCTACAATTCTTTAAAGTCTGATCTATGAGATCCTTTCTACGAACCATAGATCCAAATACGATCCGTATATCCTTCTTGTCTTGTTCAAGGAAAATTTTGAGTTTTCTGAAGTCGAACTATGAACTCTATCCACGACCCATAAAGAGTATTACAGTTCGAAAACCTACTCGTAGATCTCAGACCTAATTTCTAATTTTCTATAGTCTTATTTACGGATTAGTTCCATGAGCCGTACATCCACTTACGACCTGTAAACCTTGTCCATAGATCCCAAAAATTTTCAGATTTTAGATTTTTCTGTAGTAAATTTTCGGATCTGAGCTAATGGACTTTTGGGGTGTTAAAATAAGATGCTACAACGACGGTGCCATAGTGGGTATATTCCCGTTATGGTGATATAACGTCAGCCCAGATCAACTTTAAGTTTTGAAATTTTTATCGTGTCACCCCAATTTACTTTGGCAGCGTATTTCAAAAAAATATCATGGTTCGGCACGAGATACCTTTTGAATAACAGCGAAATAGGTCGTTACAGTTTACCATTTTGGTCATCGCATCACGGCTTCTCATCGTTCACTGACTTAGCCAAATTTTCAATCTATGATGCTCTACCATGGCGTGCTGACCATCATAGTGGACTTTACCGCGTTCATCATCGCATCATGGTTCTGCCTCTAGGACTTGTCCGATTTCTCTATGGATCTTCCCCTCACAACCATGTGGAATTATCCAACACACGAAATGGTATCGCAACGCAGTGAACTTGCACTTTTTTTCTTACTTGGTTAAAAACTTTAATTTCATTTCAATTCTTGTGCAATTTTTCCAAAACCCCTACATTCACATGAATCGCTCAAATTAGTCAAATATCTCATAATCAACATAAGCAAAGTCGTATCCTGGAGGGGATCATGTGAACCCATGCTGCCCTTCTGAAATCATATATAGTAGTGTTATTTTTTTTTATAATATTTAAATATAGATGTGTGAACCCATACTTGAAGTATCATATAATGTCGTGTGATGATGATTGGGTGCACCTCTTGAGTGAGTTTAGAAATTTGAATCTTTTATTTATCCTGTTTTATTTTCCTTTTTAAAATTGGGTAACACATCTCTAAGTGGTTTGGATGGATAGAAATTAATTTTGGATCAATAATTTTAAAGTTTTAATGGTTTTTAGTGATAAGAACCTAAGTGTTAAACCGATCAAATTTATACTTAGATCCACATTTTCGTAATAGTACACCCATTATCTTTAAATCCTGGATACGCCTCTCAAAGTTAGTGTATTTGTTACGAATTCCTATCAAAACAAGGTACAAATATACATAAAGTAGTGTGGTAAGAGTTACGACATAAATACAGTCATTATGCATCTAACATTACAAGTCAACAATGTGAATATTCCATGCATCTTGAGAGGGACAAACAAATGTACTATCTCTTTTTGCATATAAGAATATTGAGTTCTTGCTCCTAAAAAATTCTAAACTAAAATTAAGAATATTGAGTTCTTGCTTCTAAATTTTTTAAAACAGGGTAGCTTATAAAGAATTTAGTATTACTTTTTAGTACTTTAGATTTTTTTTTAAAAAAAGAAATAAATATGAATTGAATATTGTATGGATATCAGTGGAGTCATTAATATGAGAACTAGTTGCATTTGAAAGAGAAGAGCTAAAAAATGTTAAATTTTGACGATAGTGGAGAACCATTTTTACAATAGATGAATTTGGGGAAAAACAATATGTTTGTTGGTTCATAATGATGAATATTATGAGATTTCAAAGATCATGTCACCAGATCATGACATTATAAAATCCCCAAAGGCATGCCTCCTCCAACCCACAAAGAGATCATATGGGTCCACTACCTTTTACATGGTTTTTATTGTAAACCAAAATGATAGGCAAACCTACAGAAAAAAGTGGATTAGTGGGCCGTAGTTTGTTCCTCTTTTTCTTGATAGGCTAAAACATCAAAGGCATAAATACTTTCCTTAGTGTGTCATTAGTGTATTGACACAACACATTGTGCATTATCATGATATATTAAATACATGCATGAATGATGAATCATGATGGATGAACCAAACTGACTTTTCTTTCCAGTAAAATACACATAGCTAATACATAAATTGTTATACTAAAATAATATTTTGTTGGTTACGAATTAAACCATATAAATAACATTATATTGGAAGTTTATATTCTTTTAAAATAGTTTTAAGGATATTCAGTTATTTTAATTTAAAAAAAGTATTTATTTACATTTATTCAATAAGTTTACCAATCGCTTACTTTTAATTTTAATAATTTTATCTAACCATATAATTATTCAATTATGAAATTTGTGTTAATGCTTTAATAGTTGATGACTTGATGTATTACACAATATAAATTAGTTAGACCAAATGGGTTTGTCTAATAAAGTACGATAAAGGCAAAAACCTAACTACGGAAACAAGAAATTATAAACATCTATATATTAGTAGAATGTATTGTCAATTTCTTTTTCTTTAATCTTAGTATTAGGATTGGGTTATTATTAATGAAATTTTAACGAGGTAGCTTTTTGAAAGGATGATATTTAATAGTTTACTCCTAAAAAAAAGTCGTACACTCCATATTCATACATACAATAAAAAATTGAAGACTTATGACTTACTAGATATGTGATCCCGTGCCAGCACGGACCCAACATATGTTATTTATTTTATCATAATTTATGTGACACATAGAATTTAGAGAGCTGAATTTTTGTAGATATTTTTTTAAATAATTAAGTTGTAAATTATTGTGGCCTATTGAATTTACATAATTTTAAAATAATATGTCATTCTCTTGGTTCCAACTTATGTGACACGAATGAAATTTAGAGAGTCAGTCAATTTTCTTATATGATTTTGAAGTATTTTAAGTCGTGATTTATAGTATTTTAAGTAAAAAAAAATTGTAATTTTTTTAGATTTCTTACTCTATCAATTTAACTCTTTTTCAATATTTAATCAAATGATCTATAGCGGCATAAATATTTATAATTTATTATGAGACACACGTATAGAAATAAGCATTCACTTCATTTTTAACTAATATATGATACTTTTTTGTTTCAATGTAAATGGGACATATGAAATTAGAGAGCAAATCAAAATATTTTTAATTGCTAATTATTGTGATTTATAATATTTTTACGTAATTTTTAATAATATATGTTATTCCATCTATTTATATTCACGTGACACTGGTAAAAATTCAAGACTCAATTAAATGTTTTTCAAAAGTTTAGTTTTTTTTATAAAAATTGTACCTCTAATATAGTTTGTAACTAAAATATATAAGAAATTGAGTAATTAAATTACAAAAAGTTAATTTTCCACGAAATAAACAAAGCGAATTTTTTTGAAGAAATAGCCATGACTCATGAGGCACAAAAGAGAATGGAAATGAAAATTGCTCAAGTGGGGTCCATATATTAAGAGGCATTTGGGTAATAGTGAAAAGAAAATTGGAAAGAGGAAAAAAGTAACTTGTGAACTGGTTTCTGTGTCCTATAAAGAGAAAGTACAATTCTAAAGTAGTCATGTACAATATTATTTCAGCATAAAATTAAGAAATTTCCAATATTGCCCCTTGCTAGGGAAGCAAGCATGTCGACGAATAGCTGCTTCCAAGAATTTTAAAAGTCAATTAAACTCTTTTCTATTTTTTAAAAATATTTTAAGTTGCTAATTATTGTGATTTATAACACTTTTGACATAATTTTACTCTAATAATTCTAACATCATTTTAAATATTTAATAGAGTATTTTAAGTTTTTAACCAATTACGTGTGTTTAAGAATACTGTGTTTGTAGCCTCTTAGGTAAAAGTATTTTATGTCTTTAATTATTGTAATTTATAGGGTATGTTATGCAATTTTCAAATTTGTAATAATATATTTTAGGGGGAACCCATCGGTGGCCCCCTAAACTTGGCACCAATTTTCATTTAGACACCTCAAGTAGGCTTTGTTCATTTTAAACACCTCAAGTAGGGGTTTGGTGTATAATTTTGACACTTTTTGTATTTTCAAAATCGCATATTAAATGCGTACATCTAGACGCTCTTATGTGGAAAAATAAACGAATTGATATGTGACACGTGGAAATTTTAATTATTTTTTAAAGACTCAATTTTACTTTCTTTTTTCCTTTATTTCAAATCCCAAACCCCATGACCTCACCTCTTTTCATCTTCTTCTTGCGTCTAGATGTACGCACTTAATATGCGATTTTGAAAATACAAAAAGTGTCAAAATTATACACCGGACCCCTACTTGAGGTGTTTAAAATGAACAAAGCCTACTTGAGGTGTCTAAGTGAAAATTTGTGCCAAGTTTAGGGGGCCACCGATGGGTTCCCCCTATATTTTAAGTTGTTAAATAGTAATTTATAGTATCTTAAATGTAATCTTTGAGTATACTATAAATTAAAAAAAAAGCAAGACAAATAAATTAAAATTGAAGAGAACAATAAAATACGTAACATTTTTGTAATATATATATATATATATACTTTATAAAATACAATATTATAAATTGAGTAATTAAAGAGAATGAAATGGAATGGAATTGCGAGGTGGGGTCCATATTGATTAAGAGACTTGGAATAAATACAAAGCAAAATTGAGCAGGTTACAGCTGTGAAATACGGGGAATAAATGGGCCCACATGCATGGAAAATCAAAGAAATTTTCGGCTGAAGCAAAGTACAAAAACAAAATACAGACGGGCTTTTATGTCAACTGATGGGAATATACGCCGTAAAGCAGCGACGTACAACCGTAGTTAAGCATAATACTAATGTAAATACCCATATTACCCCTGCCCTTTTAATGCCAGGCAGGCATGTCGACCATGAGGTGTGTGCTTATTGTGACTTATATATTAGGGGAACCCATCGGTAGTCCCCTAAACTTGACATTAATTTTCACTTAGACATTTCAAGTAGGCTTTGTTTATTTTAAACACCTCAAAGAGGGGTCCGTTGTGTCATTTTGATACTTTTTACTGACATGGCATATTGAGTGTAATACACTCAATATCAGCGCGTGAAAGACTCATTTAATATTTTTATTTTATTTTTTTCATTTTCTTCCTCATTTTTAAGCCACCATCTCTCAAAACTTGAACTCCTTCCATGGAGAAATAATTTTGATGATGCTACAGACAAATAAAACGAATTTCAACACGAAGGAATTTCACAAAAATATAAATTTCAACACAGTAGAAGGGCTACGATTCATGTTGTCGCAAAGAATAAAGGCAATGAAAATTTTTGAAAAAAACGATGGGTGGGGTGGAGAGGGGTGGAGAAGACGATTGGGGAGGGTTAGGGTGGGCAGAGGTGGAGAAGACGCTGGGTGGGTGGGGGAATAGTGGAGAAGACGATCTGGATGGGTGGGGCGAAGAAGATGACTTGGTGGGGTTGGGTTATTTTTTTTTAAAAAATTTTGTGTAAAAAATTCCACATGTTATTTGGTTTTTGGTTGCTTCTTCATTTTACTAAAATATCATTATTTAAAAATTATTTTTAATATATATGCCACATGTTTTTATTTAATTTGCCACTTTGACACGTCATCAGCGAGTGTGTTTATATTTGACTGATTGTTAAAAAATGCTAAAATGACACAATGTAGTATGACATGAGGTGTCTAAAATGAACAAAGCTTAGTTAAGGTGTCTAAGTGAAAATTGGTGCCAAGTTTAGGGGTCCACCGATGGATTTTCCCTATATATTACTAGACACAAGTGCTTGTGCCCCAATATTTGTTATGTTTTTTGTGTCACTTTATGTGACATATAATTTAGATAGTCAATTAAATTTTAATATAATTTTTAAATATTTTAAATTGTTAATTATTGTAATTTGTAGTATTTTCACGTAATTTTTAAATAATATATATTGCTTCTCTTGTCCCAATGTATGTAGCACATAAGAATTTAAGAGTCAATCAAATGTTGTTAATTATTGAGATTTACAATATTTTCTACGTAATTTCCAAATTAAATATTAGGAGTACATGTTACTTCTTTTGATTATTTTAATTTATAGTACTTTTTACGTAAATTTTTAATAATATATGTTACTTATGTTATCCCAATGTATGTAGCGCAAATAGAATTTTAAGAGTCAATCAGATGTTGTTAATTATTGAGATTTACAATACTTTGTACGTAGTTTCCAAATTAAATATTACATGTTACTTCTTTTGATTATTGTAATTTATAATAATTTTTAAGTAAATTTTTATAATATATACTACTTCTCTTATCCCAATGTATGTGGCACAAATAAAATTTTAAGAGTTAATTAAATGTTGTTAATTATTAAATATTAACTACTAAAATTGTATTAATTTACAATTGTCTTCATTATCTCATGTACTACAAAACATTAAAGTGGACGATTTTTTTAAGATTGATTTTTAAATAATAATTGCGACTGTTTTTATTAACAAAAGCTTATTGTGATTTTTTTTTATTAACAAAAGCTAAATTGTGAATGTAGAATTTTTATAAAGAGAGGGAGAAAATATGTCTATGAATAAAGGATAAGCACATGGGACCACAATTGTGGAAAAGCTAAAGGACTTGGCAGGTGTACTCTCGGACATCACTATTGGTGCCTTTTTAAATAGAATCATCCTTTCGTTTTGCAATATTTACGAAATTATCTGCAGGCAATCATGTAATAAAAGATCAAATCCGGGGCAAAATATAAAAAAGCAATGCATGGGCTGCTATTTGAATTAACCAAAAAACAATTGGGCTTTGTGTCAAAATCTCAAAACGTCCAACAATCGATCCTACAATGTACAACATGTCATAGCAAAACTATAGTGTTATTCCAAAGATGCCCTTGGTCGGCAAGCATGTTGACCGTCTCATGTCTGGTTATTGCCACTTATACATAAGTAGTAGATTGTAGAAGTAGATTCGTAATTATTTCAAATAATTTTGGTTGAAGAAATTTAAAGAACATAATTATTGGATTCTATGCAACTTATTTGTACAAAAAGATAAAGTAAATCTATTGATTTTGAAAGTTTGAGTTAAATCTAATAATTGAAATTAAATTGTTAGGATTGACATTAGAATGTTGGATGTCTAGTTTGAAGTTGATTTGGAATAATTTGAAAGTTTGAGTTAAATCTAATAATTGAAATTAAATTGTTAAGATTGACATTAGAATGTTGGATGTCTAGTTTGAAGTTGATTTGGAATAATTTGAAAGTTTGAAGTTGATTTGGAATAATTTGAAAGTTTGTGTTAAATCTAATAATTGAAATTAAATTGTTAAGATTGACATTGGAACGTTGGATGTCTAGTTTGAAGTTGGTTTGGAATAGTGCAGATTCTAAATAATTATACAATAATATTAATGAGATTAAGAGCCTGACGCACTTGTGTTTGGCTAAGCAAATTGTGTTAGACTAAATTTTTTTGAAAGTTCTTTTTAAAGTCAAATTAAGAGAAAAACAAATATCAATGTACTTCTAATATTAAGATTATTTTATAGAGAGAAGTTATCTTAAATATCTAATATAATTTTTTTACTAAGTTAAAATATACATATTCAATTTTTCAATCAATATTATACATAGATAAATAAGAAGATAAATTAAATATTGATATAAACTTATATACTGTTGTTACTTTTTTATAATCCTACAAAATGATATAAAAAATAATATCTAAAATATAAAATGACAATATGTAAACATAAAATAAAATTTAAAAATATTATAAAAAAATAAAAAATACATTTCTTCAATGAAATTTAACCAAACTTTTAATATATATTCATTCATTAATTATAAGAGATATATTGGTAAATAAGTAAATATGGAAGAGATATTTCGATGTTGAAAAAATAATTTTCTGCTTCTGCTTTTTTTCAATAAAGCAAAAATTTTAGTTTCTTTTCAACTGTAGAAAAATTGCTTCTACTTTCATGTAAAAACAATTTTATTAATTTGCCAAACACCTAATTTTTTTTAAAAAAATTTCTTTTACAAAATAAATATTTTTGGTCTCCTTACAACAATGTCAAACAGACTTCAAATTTAGGGCAATTTAAATTTTGTGGCAAACACGTGTGTGTAACCTTTTTAGGAGGGACATCTTTACCTAAAGATGATGCTATTGAAAAAGCTTTGACTTGTAATGAAAGGTCATATTCAAAAATATAAATCCATTGACTTAGTGGGGGAAATGCAAGTCATTAAGGAAATAGACTTTTAAGATGGAAAAAAGGGCCTTGAAAATGATTGAAAACCACCCTCCTCCATATTAACAACACTCTGTGGATTGATTTCCTTCTTTTTTTGTTTTTCCAAATTTTCTTGTACCCTTGTCATCCCATTAGAAGAAAACTTTAACAACCCAATGAAGATTTATTTTTGTGCATGGCTTATCTTTTGAGTGGTCATATACATAATACTCTAAAAAACTACTTTTTCCTTCTTTTTATAATCATTCTCTACGCATTTCCATTTTGATTAGATGACATGTTCTAGATCTTGGTGGCCAAAAAATGAAATACGTGAATGGAAGCATGTATAAATACTTATATAAGTAATACCATATTTGATAGTTGGTTAGGAGGTAAAATTAATATGTGATATGGTTTACAATTTAGAAATCCGTATAATTTATACATGTATAAGTTATAAGGAAATTCTATGTATTATATTATCTAGAATAGAAGGTGAAATAAAAAAATTACATGAATAATTAAGCTCTGCATAACTAATCATTGTACAAAAAAATACACAGAGTCTCTCATAACTAATACATGTAGTATTACTAATACATTCATAACTCTAAACATATATCAAATGACCCCTAGAATTTTATATATTTAGGGTAAACAACACAAATCCTACTATTTTAGGAGCTAATTACTTAAATTCACGCTATAATTTGTAATATTACATTCCTTACCATGCTTTGGGCCTTGGATACATGTATCTGCCTCTTCCATATAGACATGTATCTCAGATACATGAGGTCAAATTTAGATGTAATTTATTCTAGATACATTGTATCCAAATTGATTTACATGTATCTAACTTTTTCATTTGTCTCTCTTCTCTCTCGCTTGCCCCTCTCTCTTTCTCTCTCCCTATTTCAGTGTATGTGGTAGTTAACATACACGTATCTAAATGTATTTAACTTAAAATTTGACAGAAAATTATTAATTAGTGAAACAATATGTAATTATTTTAAACTACAGGAAAAATAAATAAATATGATAGAAATATTGGTGCAACTAAGTTTTCCTTTTATTTAAACATATTCTTTTGATCACCCATATGAGTGAACTTGAATCAATATCTTCTCTGAAATGACTTTATTGTCTCATTCTCAGTTTTATCTTCTCAAAAATAACCACTTCTATTAACCGTTTAAATTGAAATGACTAACGTATCTACAAAATTATACGCAAATTATTCCCTAAAAGCAAATCCATTATCCTAAATTTATCCTCTCCCATACATAATTTTGACGATGTCCAGTCGGTCCAAACTATTTATCTGAAATGCTCCTTTATTCTGTATGCTGGTGTGCTATTTTTTGGTCGTTTGATTTATTACTTTTGTCATTCAATTTATTATTTTTGTCAAATCATTTATTGATTTTGTAGTTTCTTCATTTATTATTTTTTACCCCTTTTGTCTTCTTTTCTCTTTTATTAGAGATATCGTTTTTTTTTAGTTAGTTTATTAGCTATATCATTTGATAATATTTTTATTATTTTCTTTTCTTTGCTCTCTTTTTGGTCCCTTTTTTCTCACTCTTTTGACTTTCGGTTAATTTATCTTCTTTTTAATTCCTTATTCTTTTTTTTTTTTTGCATTGTAAAAAATAAAAAAATTGAACAAATTATTTTTAGATTAATTAAAAAAAACTAGACTACAATAAAAAAAAAATATCAAGAAAAATATAAAAGTCTACTAACTTATTTAATTTTTTAAATCTAAAGTAGGAGAAAAGAGTATGCCATGTAGATATTGAAGAAGAGTATTTTTTTCATTTATTTTGATTTGATTTTTTTTTAATTGGAGTAGTGTAACGATGTTACTATTGCTAGATTTCACTGTCATAAGACGTATCGATAATTTTCTATTCTAAATAGAAAGAAAGTCAAATTTGTCTAAATACTAGACATAAGGAAGCAGGGGGTAAATGCGGTGAAGAAAAAAATTCTAGGAGGGATTATATTTCTTTCTAGTCTTCGACACACAAGAAATGAGGTTCTTCTTTCTTTTATCACTTATGAGTCATGTGAGATGAAAGTTTCATGCATGATTTTGAATTAAAGAAGAAGTGAGGAATACTCTTTTTTTACTATGACTCTCACAATTCTGTAACATCCCGGTCTTGGAAAGAACTAATTTTAGCAAGAACTAAGTTGTAAAGAGTTAATTTTGAGATTTGTTCAAGTTAAGCTTAAATTGTGAGTTTTGGGTCAACTTCAAACGATCATAACTTTCGGCACAAGATGAGTTAGGTGGTCCTTAAGGTGTCAAATGAAAGATCTCTGAGTCCTCTTTCCATCGCCACCAAGTTTGCTAAATTTTGAGTTCGGATGAGGGAGATATGCCCATTTGAATTCAGCTTGTCCGATTAAGGAAAGTTCATCCGAATTAAAGAGGGGTATTTTGGTTTTTTCCTTAACCCATTATCTTTAATCATTTTTAGTAATATTTTAGGGGTCTAAATTGATTTGAGTCAGTTTTCACAATTCTAAAATACACTTAGGGTTTTAGAGAGAAGTTCGAGAGGAGAAAGAAAGGAAAAGATTCAAGGGATCAAAGATTTCTTGTAATCTTCGAGGGGTTTTCGCCAAGGATTCGATCCTAACGAGGTATGTAAGATTCCATAATGATGGGTTTGTTCACCCTCACGCAAATCATGATCTATATTATAGAATCTATCCATAAAGATTGGTAAATTTAAGTTCTTGATGAGTGTTCTTGAGGTATTGTTTTCGTTCTTGAATCATGATGTTTGGTTGAGTTCTTGAGGCGAGGATCTTGTTAATGAGTACTATTCTTGAGGGTTTTCGAGTATGTTTTTATGTAATTAAGTTGGGTAAACAAATCTAAGAGAGTTTGGAAGAAACAATTTGATTCTAGGCAAATTAGGGCTAAAATTCGAGAAGAAAATTTCGTCGGAAGGTTTTGGGGAAGGGGTGGCGCGATGCGCCACTGATGCGACAAAGTGGATGGCGCGCCGTGTTTGCAGTGCATTAGAAATGGTGCTCAGTAGTTCAAGGGATGGTGCCCCGCGCCACTCAGTGCGCCAGGACAGTTTGCCCCCGCTCATTTTTGTTGTTTGTTCCATGTAAGTTCTTTTAAAACATATCCTTGCTTTATTCCTGATTATAACTATCAAAACTACATCTAATCATTGAGAAATCCATATATCCAAGTCATAACCATTGAATTCATAATTCAAATTCAAGATAGAGTTAAGAGTAAAGTTTAAGGGAGTTCTTTTAAGTCATTTTGAGAAGTCTTTTGCAAACTTTTAAAACTTGTTTTAAGACTTGAGTACTTGAGTATGAGGATGAGAAGAGTTGAATTTCATTTTTCAAAATGAATATATGGGAACTGTAACACCCCGTATCTGAAAACAAACCTCGTTGCAGATTTCCAGAATTTACAAGTGCAATCCATGGTTGCCACCCACTGACCGTAGGGTGACCCACGACTAGTACTGGTGGTCTATGGTTCGCATCTGTAGCCCTCCCCATAAACAATCCCAAAAATACCTCTAAGTGTCGACCCACGGCTGGACCTACAGACCGTAGGCCAGGCCACAGACCGTGGTCCTGGTCCGTGGATCGATACCCTAAATTCCAGCCCCCAGTTGTTGATTGACGATTGACCAGTACGGACCGTCAATCGATTGACGGTCCATCGATGACCTCGACAATAATTAAGTCAGGGGTCTTTTGGTATTTTTCTTATGTGTTGGACACCTAAACTACGTCGTTTAACCCCTAAACTACGTGGTTTTGGTCAGTTTTAGCTTAGAAACATAACTAGAACTTACCCAGATCATTATTCAAAACTTAGAAAAATTAGAGCGTAAGAGGAGAAAGAGGTCAAGAACCCTAGTTCAAGAACGTAACAAGGTTCCATCAGTTCCAGCCCCGAAATCGAAAGATTTCTCCGTGGAATTTGTCACCAGGTGTGGGGGATTTCACTAGTGGGTTCCTTTCACCCATTAGGTCCCTAGATTTCAGTCAGAATCTTGATTTCCTTAATGTTATCTAAATTTAGGGTTTTTTGAATGTTAGAAATTGTTGGGTTTTAGCTGTTCGAATGATCCAATTCATATTATCATGTTGTAGTATTGTTTTTGACAAGATTCATGCATAATCTCAGAACCCTAGCTATGTTGTTCTTTTAGTTCATAAATTACACATGCTAAGTCAGTTAATTCAGTTATATATAAACATGCCCCATTTTTCGAATGCATTATTATCAGTATATTAATGTTGCATTCTCAGTTTGCATGTCAATATTTTGAGCTATCCAGTATTACAGCATTTCAGTCATAAAGTGTTAATTACTTAATCAATTGGGAGAAGCTTAATATCGAGTGGACTAGGGTCAGTCACCCTCAAGTTCCAAAACTACGTGCCCCATAGGTTGAAAGTCCCCTCAGTGGGTATCATTTTAGTGATCACGCCAGCATGCCTCTATGCCTCTGGCAAGGTATATTGGGTCCTCTCGATGGGGCGTATACATCGGACTCCACATTTAGCTCATGTGGTTTTATGTCGGTTATTAGTAGCTCCCTTACAGTTCAGTCAGATTCTATTGCATTGACCATGTTATCAATATAGTTCAGTATTCAATCTCAGCATGTTATAAACTTGGTCATTGCATTCAGTTTAGCCATGTTCAGTATTTCCAGTATCCTTATCATGTTAAGATTATATCATTGCTTTATTGCTTGTTCAATTATGTTATTATTCAACTTTATTCTATCCTGCATGCTCAGTACCTTTCAAGTACTGATGCATACTCTGCACTACATCTTCTTGTGATGTAGGTTCTGGTCCTCAGTAGTCAGATCACACATACATTGGTTCTCGATCTTTAGTTCAACAACATCAGTGATGAGTCCTCATTCTTCGAGGACTAGTGACATGATAATCTTTCTTGCTTTTAGTTTTAGTTTCAGTTTTGCTAGATCTAGCTGGGGCATGTCCCTACATCTCTAGTCAGTAGAGGCCATACTTCAGACATAGTTAGTTTCAACTTTAGTCTTAGAGTTTGACTTTTCATTTGTATTTAAACTTTCAGTTTTCATATATTTAGAGTTAGTATATGGGTATTCCTCATCATTTTAGATTATTTATATGATTTAGCTTCCGAACACTATTTATTGATTCAGTTTACTTTAGTATGCTTATGATATGCTAGCAAAGTTAGCTTGGGGTCACTCGTGATCCTAGGTCTCATGTTCGCGTCCAGGGGGTAGCCTCAGGGCGTGACAGGAACTAAGTATTCCCAAGAGTAAATGTTTTTTCCAAATGAGAAGAAACGTCGATTTCCAAATGAGTTCATGAGGAGTTTTTGAGTATAATCTCTTTAAAGAGAACCTTTTGAGTAATAATCTCAAAGTTTGAAGATGAGGAAATATTTTTAAACATATGAGCTGAGTAATATTATTTGGTGTAGTATTGAGCACCGATATGGGGACGAGTTCAAAAAACTCAAAGTCCTCATAAACCATGTAGCCAACAAGGATAGAAAGGGTCATACTTTTTAGATGATTTCTTATTGCTTAGCTTGGTGGATCCACTTATTTGAGGATGTATTATACTCTAACAAGGTATAGGACAATTATGGCAGCGTGGGCAAGATGTTGTATCATAACATAATTTATAATGATAGTTGTCAGTTAGAGAATCTCCCAAATAAGACTAAAAGAGTTATTATTGTATTGTTAAATACATTGAGTTATTATCTACTATTTTAAAAGCTTTCCTGATAATGCATCTTTATTGTTGCTTTTATATTAAACTGAGTTTAGTATTTTTTGAATTTGAGTATCTTTGAGTATCCTTGATTTGATTTGAGTTGAGTTGAGTTTAGATGAGGTGAGTATGTTCTTCCTTTTATCAAATAAAGCTTATGTCTATGCTTTAGAGTTCCCCTTTCATGCTCGTACATTCCATGCGCTATGTCATTTGGTCAGCATCTTTTATGATGCAGATATAAGAGTTCAGGGTCATTAACAGATGCTTCGTTGATACCACTTCCAGTCCCCGAGTTTCTTTGGTGAGCCTCCTTGCTTCCGAAGGATTCCCACATTTACTTTCAGTCGTATTATGATGTCGTGAGTCTTGTCCCGACTTCCATCATAGTTGTTAGAGGCTTCATAGATAGACATTAGTGTTTTCAGAAGTTTGTTTCACTTTCAGTTGTTAATGTTCTGGACTTGAGTTGCCTCTTTTGGATAGTGAGTGTTTTATTTAAAACATTCTAAGTATGCATTTTGAGACATTGAGTTAAATCTTTACTTTTGAAGTTCATTTATTGTTAAGTAAGTCTTCTGCTAAGAGTTGAATAAGGTCAAGGGTTCGCTTGTGGCCAACAATGGTTCTCGAGTGCTAGTTAAGTCCATAGTGTAGGCTTAGGGCGTGACAAACTTGGTATTAAAGCATAAAGTTCAATAGTCCTAGAGTGTCTATGAAGTCGTGTGTGTAGAGTCCTAGTTATCGGTGTGAAGCGCTCCACCTCTATAATCAGGTGGCTACGACATTTAGGAACTATCTCACTTTTTTCATACTCTTTTCGTGTGATAAAGTTCATCTCTATAAAAAAGTTTAGTTCTAATTCATGCTTGCCCGGATCTTTCAGATCGTGCCTCCACGAATAGCTGTTCGAGGTCATCCTGATAGGAGAAATGTTGATCCTCAAGATCAAGGGGTACCTAATGAACTAGAAGTGCAACCCCAAGGAAAGGTCACTAATGATGAGTTACAACAAAAAGGGAATCGATAAGATGTGGCTGATATATTGAGGATCCGTGAGTTCTTAAGGATGAATCCTCTAGACTTCACCGGTTCAAGTGTCATTGAGGATTCGAAAAACTTTGTGGAAGAGTTGCAGAAACTATTTGAGGTGATGCATGTTGCTAATGCTGAGCGTAAGGAACTAGCTGTATACCAACTGAAGGATATTGCTAGAGTCTGGTACGACCAATGGAAGAAGAGTAGAGTTGAAAGGGCATCAATTATGAGCTTGGCAATGTTCGAAGAGGCCTTCTTAGGGTGTTTCTTTCACCGTGAGGTGAGGGAGGCGAAGGTAAGAGATTTCCTTAACCTGAAGCAAGAATCCATGAGTGTGTATGAGTACAACCTCAAGTTCACTCAACTATCCTGTTATTTCCCAGATGGTTATTGATATGAGGTGCAGGATTAACTTGTTTGTGTTTGAGTTTTCTCGTCTGTCAAGCAAAAAGGGTAAGGATGAGATGTTGATAGGGGACATGGATGACCAAAAGACATGACTAGAAACTCATAATGACCATAACCGGTCCTAAATGTAGTATTTGGAATATCACTCTTACTCTCAACTGATGATAGTCAAATCTGAGGTCTATCTTAGAAAAATAAGTGGCACCCTGAAGTTGATCGAAAAAATCATCAATTCTTAGAAGGGGATAGTTATTCTTGATATTAACCTTGCTTAATTAGCGGTAATCAATACACATCCTAAGTGAACCATCTTTATTCCTCACAAACAAGACCGGAGCACCACAAGGTGATATACTGAGTCGAAGGAAACCTTTATCAAGAAGGTCCTTCAACTACTTTTTTAACTCTTTCAACTCAGCTGGTGTCATTCTATATGGTGGAATAGAGATAGGATGAGTATTAGGAAGAATATCTATGTCGAAATCTATTTCTCTCTCAGGAGGGACTCTAGGAAGATCGTCTAGAAAGACTTCTAAAAACTCACTCACAGCTGGAACTGACTGAATATGTGGTGTCTTAGCACTAGAGTTATTAACTCGGACTAAGTGATAGATGCACCACTTGGAAACTAACTTTCTTGCCTTAAGGTATGAAATAAAACGACCCTTAGGCACTACTGAACTACTCCTCTACTCTATAACAAGCTCATTAGGAAACTAAAACTTTACAACTCGAGTTCTACAATCAACTAAGGCATAACATGTATGAAACTAGTACATACCTAGAATAATATCAAAGTCCACCATATCTAGCTCAACTAAGTCAGCCATAGTGTCATTGTGATTGACATAAATGGTACAATCGCGATAAACTCTCTTAGCTAGAATAGACTCACCAATCGATGTGAAAATACTAAAGGGCTCTAGAAGTCGCTTAGGAAAATATCTAATCTCATAGAAATATATGGAGTCACAAAAGATAGACTCGTACCTGGATCAAACAATTCATATACATCAAAAGTAAATACTTTTGATCATACCAGTGACAACATCAGGTGAAATCTCTTTCTCTTGGCGACTGGTGATAGCATACAGATTGTTTGCTCCTCCGCTTGTCCCTGAAGTAACTTCTCTAGGTGTAGCTCTGTCTAGCGGAGCCACTGAAGAAGATTGGGCTCTATTGCCCCCATTACCATTACCCTGCCTGTTTTTCACGCACTCTTTTATGAAGTGACCTACTTGACCACACTTGATGCAACCAGTGGATCCATCACGACACACTCCTGGGTGGTTCCTACCATACTTAGCACATGCAGAAGCCCAATTATCCCCTTGTGCCATACTACTTTGAGATTGTCCAGATATAGCTCTAAAGTTCTGAGAATTCTGATTCTTAAACTCACCTTTGTTCCTTGATGCAGGTGCACTAGTAGATGATGGAGCAGGTCCAGTTAGCTTTTGTTGAAAAGATAGCCGGTTCGCATTACCCTTCTGCTGCCCGAACTCATTACTGATTGTCTTGGCATTCTTGTTCCGAAACACTCATCTATCTCTCAACTTATCTTCCTCAACCTGCTGCACATGGATCATAATCCTTGCTATGTCAATGTCTCCTATGAACATCGCAACCTTACCCTCTTTACTTGACAGACGAGAAAACCCAGACACAAACAAGCTCATTCTCCTCCTCATATCAACAACCATCTCCGGAGCATAATGGGACAGTTGAGTGAACTTAAGGCTGTACTCATGCACACTCATGGATTCCTGCTTAAAAGTGAGGAATTCCATTACCTTTGCCTCTCTCAATTCACGGGGAAAGGAACACCCCATGAAGGCCTTTTCGAACATAACCCAACTCACAATTGGTGCACCCTTCGCTCTACTCTTCTTCCATTAGTCATACATACTCTAGAAATACCCTTCAGTTGGTATGCAGTTAGTTCCACACGCTTAGCATGTGCAACATGCATCACCTCAAATGCTTTCTACAACTCTTCCACAAAGTTTTCCGGATCCTCAGTGACAGTTGAACAAGTAAAGTCTAGAGGATCATCCTTAAGAACTCATGGATCCTGGATGTATCAGCCACATCCTATCGATTCCCTCTTTGTTGCCCAACTTGGTTGGTTATAAATTGACTCAACATTCGGATAGCATCCCGAAACTCAACATTAGTGACCTCTCCTTGGGGTTACACTTTTGGTGCATTGGGTACCCCTTGATCCTGAGGATCAACATTCCTCCTAGCAGGACGACCTCAAATATCTCTTCGTGGAGGAATGATCTGAAAGATACACGCAAGCATGAATTAGAATGAAACTTTTATAGATATAAACTTTATTGCATGAAAAAAGTATGAAAGAAGTGAGGTACTTCCTAAATGTCGTAGCCTCCTAATTATAGATGTGGCGCTTCACACCAATAACTAAGACTCTATAGACACAACTTCATAGAAGCCCTAGGACTCTTAAAATCTAGGCTCTGATATCAAGTTTGTCATGCCCTAAGCGTACACCCTGGATGCGACTGGCACTCGGAACCATTGCTGGTTCCCAAGCGAACCCTTAGCCTGACTTAATACTCACCGGGAGACTTACTAATAAATATAAGAACTCAAAAGTAAATCAACTCATAACAAAACGATTTAAATCAAGTCAAGATGATTAACTTAGAACATTTAAAATATTCAAACTAGCCATAAGAGGCAACTTAAGTCTTAAACATTAACAAAATGAAAATAGAAAAGACTCCTCAACTATTACTGTCTATGAAACCTCTAATGACAATGATGGAAGTCGAGACAAGACCCACGACATCCTAACAAAATTAAAAAATAAGTGGGAATCCTACGGAAGCAAAGAGGCTCACAAAAGCAACTCTGGAACCGCAAGTAGTATCAACAGTGCGCCTGTTGATGATCCTGAACTCTTGTATATGCATCATGGAAGATGCAGGCCAAATGGCGTCAGTACATGGAATGTACGAGCATGCAAGGGGAACTCTAAAGCACAAACATAAGCGTAAACTGATAAAAGAAGAACATACTCACCTCATCCCAACTCAACTCAACTCAAGGATACTCAAGGATACTCAAACTCAAAAATACTCAACTTAGTTCAATATAAAAGCAACAATAAAGATGCATTATAAAGAAAGCATTTAAAACAATAAATAACAACTCAATGTATTTAAAAATATAATAATAACTCTTTTACTCTTATTTGGGAGATTCTCTAACCGACAGCCATCATTATGAACTATGTGATGATACAAGGTCTCGCCCACTAGAATTGTCCTATACCTTGCCGTAGTATAAGAAATCCTCAACTAAGTGGATCCACTAAACTATGCTTAAAAAACAATAAGGAATCATCTAAAAAGTATGACCCTTTCTACCCACGTTGGCTACATGTTTATGAGGACTTTGAGTTGATTGAACTTGTCCTCATATCGCTGCTCAATACTACTCCCAATAATATAACTCAGCTCATATGTTTAAAAAACATCTCCTCATCCTCAAACTTTGAGATTATTACTCAAAAGATTTCTCTTAAAAGAGATTATACCCAAAAACTCATCATGAACTCATTTGGAAATTGATGTTTCCTCTCGTTTTAAATGTACAAATATTTACTCTTGAGAATACTTGATTCCCATATATTCATTTTGAAAAATGAAACTCAACTCTCCTCATCCTCATTCTCAAGTACTCAAGTCTTAAAATAAGTTTTAAAAGTTTACAAAAGACTTCTCAAATGACTCAAAAGAACTCCCCCGTACTCTACTCTTAACTCTATCTTGAAATTGAATTATGAATTTAAGAGTTATGATTCATGATATGAAGGATATCGTGATGATTAAATGTGATTTAGAATAGTAAAATCATAAATGGAGTAAAGGTATACTTTAAAGGAACTCAGACGGGACAAATGACAGAAAAAAGGACGGGGCAGGCGACCCTGGCACACTGAGTGGTATGGGGCACCAACCCCTAAACTTTAGAACCTCTTTTCTGGCGCACTAGTGGCACGGAGCGCTAGCCTCTGCCCAAAAATTTCCGACGAATTTTCTTCTTCGATTTTTAGCCCTAATTCACCTAGAATCGAATGGTTTCTTCCAAACTCTCCTAGATTCGAATATCCAACTTTAGTAAAAGAAAATCACTCATAAACATCCCTCAAACTCCTGACATTCATCTCAATAATTCATCAAACCTCATTATTAAAGATTTATGAAACAAAATTTCAAGAAAACTCATCAATAACTCAATTATTCGACCCCAAAAACGAAATTTTGGATTAAAATCACATGATTAGCGTGTGGGTGAACGAACCCAATGCTATGAAAGCTTACATAACTCTTAGGGATCAAACCCTTGGTGAAACTCCTCGATAAATCTCAAGAATCTTGACGAACGACTTTAACCTCTCCTCTTAAACTCCTCTCAAAACCCTAAACGTATTTTAGGATTGTGAAAATTGACCCAAATCAGTTTAGACCCCTAAAATATTACTAAAAATGTTTAAAGCTGATGGGTTAAGAAAATGACCAAAATACCCCTCATTAATTCGGGTAAATTTCCTTAGCTGGACATGATGAACTCAAACGGGCTTATCTCCCTTATCCAAACTCAGATTTTAGCAAACTTGGTGACGTTGGAAAGAGGACCCAGAGTTCTTTCATTTGGTATCTTATAGGCCACCTAACTCATTGTGTACTGAAAGTTATGGCCGTTTGAAGTTGATCCAAAACTCAAAATCTAAGAATAACTTGCACAAATCTTAATTTAGCTATTTATAATTTAGTGCTTTCTAAATTTAGCTCTTTCTAACGCGGGATGTTTCACACACACACACATTAACACACACACACACACACACACATAATTTCGAGACCCTTAAATCGAACACCAACGAAGAATCAAACTTTTGAAAAAATACATTGACAGCGAACTAAAAAACTGAAGAATCAAAATTGAATAACTAAATTAAATTAGTTCGGTCAATTTTTTTGGTTTTTTGTATTTATGTCCACCACTAAGTCTCATGATTGGATTTTCAACCAATGTTAGAGTCGTGTATTGGTTCGAGTGTTAGTGTCAAATAATAGTTCAAAAGTCAGGTTCCAAGTCGAATATTAAGATTGAATTTCAACTCAAAAGTCGAGTTTCAAGTCGAGAGTCGAATTTATATCCTGATTTGAATGTCAGTTCCTGGGTTAGGAGTCGGGGTCAGGATTGGATCTCCGATTGGGTGTTAAGGTCGGGGTCGAGTCCCAGGTGGGGTGTAGGGGTCGAATATCGATTCAAAAGTTTGGGTCATGTGTCGAGGTTAGGGTGTCATGATCGACTCCTAGTTTGAATGTCTAGTTCTAAATTTGGTGTCAGTTTCAGGTCTTGGGGTTGTATTTCCAATAGTTTGTCAGATCATGCCCTAGTTTGTGTTGCAAGGTTGGGGTTGGATCTTAGTTTTAATGTCAGATCTTAGATTGGGAGTGAGAGTCAGAACTCGTTTTGAGTGTCGGGACCAGATCCCGATTCGATTTTCAGGATTAGGTCCCAGAAAGTATTACTTAAAACTTTGTTTAAACCTCACTATCCGAAATGAGTGCAGATGTGGGATCCAAGTTTTGATCCCAACTCCCAATCAGACCCGAGGCCTAAATATTGACCTCTCAACCTCAACCCGAATTCTTAATAAAAATATGAAAATATTTTTCTTCGTCCAAACACACTCTAAAATGATAGGAGACAATACAGAGGAAAAAATCTTGTAATGAAAGTACGTATTTTTCTACATAACATGAAGTAATGGATAATACGAATACCTATATTATCCATTGCATTTATCCATTTTTATTGTAATGACCCAAAAGTTGAGATCATGATGACACACAACATTAGAACCAAAATAGTGTATAATCCAAAAGAAATACACATACAAGACTCCTAAAGGGAAGTCATACCACAACCAATTAGAAATAACAAAGAAATTCCCAAAACCTAGTAGCATAAGTATAAAGAGCATCGAATACATTAATGTATTCTGAAATACATCTCAAGTCTTCAAGAAGAAATTAAATAATGTAAATGATAGATAAAGACCAATGGCTATTCGGAAAGCAGGATCTAACCACAACTTCGAAAGATAAGAATTTGCTAGAACCGATTAGCTACTACGAAGATTTTCTTGACTAGGATCTGCATCAAAAGGGATAACAAAAGTAGGGGGTTGAGTACAATCCACAAGTACTCAATAGGTTAGACTGATTGAGTAGAAGCAATTAATCAACCTTAAGAAATAAACTATGAAATGCTTCCACATGCACGAAGAAAAGTCTCATTCTGACATTGGTGCCGCCAATTTACATAGAACAATGTGAATAAAGCAAACACATAAATGTACATATAATATTTAAATCAACACATAAACAAGTCACACAACATAACAAAGCTCACCAATACGATGCAATGAGATGATGAAATGATGGAATGATTTAGTGGTACCAAAGTCATCGCACAACCTTCCGTATACACCATGCCGAGCATTTTGCTTCCGAACAAGGACCCATGGGGAACTCGCAATTAATATACCAATCTCATAATCTCAATATCTCATCAACTTGCCACCTAGCTCATGGTCAAAGATATAAATAAGGTGTCACATTTTCTTTTTCAAAACGATAATATTTCTCCACTTTCTCATATTTCCATGATCAATGATATACTACATGAGGATGAACACATCACAACACATACACACAAAGTCACAATCAATTCATCAAGAATTTCAAATAGTATCAAGTACTTAAACTCAACAAGTCATGATACACTTCTTCAAATAATAGGGATAATAGAGGAAACCATTTGAATTCATTCTTTACCACTTGGAAAACATTTCCTTCATTTTAAGATGTTCAAAAATGAACTCCCCTAACTCGGGCATCTCAATCTCAAAAATAAAGATGTAACACACAATCCCTTGCTCAGACAATTACTCATATATCACAAGTTTTCAGCAATACTTGCAGGTATCACACAAGCCTCCACAAAGCTAATCATCACAAATAGGCATCATACAAACTAAACAAGGAATTCAACACTTTCCAATTTCTAAGACTCAAACTATTACTCATTTCACAGTTGAATTACTAAGAATGGTTGATTACTCATCTCAATCTAAAAGAGGGATAGTCAAACATACCTCAAGACTGAAACTTCGCTCGAACAACTCTATCAGAGCACTTCATCAACCACACGATCATCAATTATAAAAAAAGGAAATAGTTCATCAGAATGAGTCTAATGATACCCATATTGATATGATTTGAAATTGGGGATAAAATAGTCCACAAATCACTTCAAAAATCGATAGGGTAAAAACATATTTATTTTAGTTGAAAAAAATGTTCTACTAGTAAAGAGGAATTCATGGTTGAAAAACCCATTAAAATCGATAGGGAAGGAGTTCCAAATCAAGGAAATATCCACCCCACCCCCCCACCCCACCCAAAAAAAAAAAAATCCACATTGAAATCAAGATTTAAATGTGTTTTGGATTATAAAAATTGATGGAGTCAACAAAGAATCGGTAAAGGAAGCTAACCCACATGAATTTGCCCAAGAATGCTCCCACGAATCACCTCCCCTAAGCTCCCAAAGATTGAAAGTGTTGAAATTGAAAAAAATGGGAAGAATCCCGAATTTAGGTTTTGTCTAGGTGAAAAATGGTCATCGCGATCGCAGCTCAACACAAGGAAAAAATGCCCCTAAATGGATCCTCAAAAATCGTTCGGAGTCGATAAAAATAAATTGGGCATGCTGCCCCACTAGAATCGACATTTCGGACTCAATGGAATTTGTAAATTTCCGAAAAGAGGTTAAATGATAGAATTACTCTTTTGGACCAATCTTAAGGCTTAAAATCAAGTTCTCACTCAACCACCTAACTAGCTCAAATTCAATGTTTCGAATGTGATGAAACGAACAGAATTCCCATCTGATGCTCAAAACTCAAAATGTTGACCAAAGTCAATCTTAACATGAATTCTCAACTCAAGAGGGGTCAAATTACCAAAAAATACCCGATTGCATCGGGGACCACACCATCCATTCTCAAAACACAAACTAAATGTGAAAACGCTAAGAAAAAGGACAAAATGGTCATTTCACAATTAAACACGAAAATAAGACATTACATTTATCCATAGTAAATATGAGTCTTATAGAATATTTTACCCATTTTTATCTTATTCATTTTTAACTCAATTCACTAGTTTGCCATCCCTACTTAGCATCTGTAACAAGTCATCAGTTAGGAAGTTTAGACCTAACTCAATCAATGCAAATAAAAAGATCAGGTTTTATGTCGCTTTTCAGTTTTCTCCATGTGTTTAATTTTCTATTTTATACAAATAGGAAGTCAAGCCTCAACCCCTTCTAATGGTGCCTCTTTAATAAAAAGAAAATAAAGGTAAAACTATATATAAGGATAAATACATCGCATTTTCACACCAAAGTACGTGAGATGAGATACTACCTCCATCCTATTTTATATAATACCATTTCTTTTTTAGTATGTTTCAAAAAATGTTATTTTATTATAATTTAAAATAATTTAATTTAAAATTTTTCTTATCCTTAATGAATGACGTACAATCACATAAATATTTAAGAATTATTTTAAACTACAAGTTTTAAATTTTTTTTTAAAACACCTTATCAAGTCAAAGGGTGTCGCATAAAATAGGACGGAGGAAGTAATTTGTTATACAGAAAATCATAATAGGTAATATGTGGACCCCATAGTCCCCACCAATGTGTTGAGCTGCCGGCCGCCATGATATATATCCTTGAAAATCCATTACAAAAAGAGCACGCCTGCCTACTAACTTAGTTAAACTAAAAAACAAATCTCCCCAAATTCATTCATTTCATCATAACATATGAAAACATAATTCATATTGATAGTGTATAGTGTATAGTTTATAGGACCAGCTTCACATAATAGTATTATTGCCTACCAACTAAACCCATTTTCTCAAGCATATCTTTTGATTCTTGTGTGCAATCATGGCTATCCAAATACATTACATCATTTAGTCCAACCTCCAACCTTGGTTTTGCAATACCATGATATGCTATAAACTAATGACATTTTGAACTTTTGATGTGAATCTTAAAGGCTAGTTTGGTAGATGTTAGAGTTATGCAGGTATTAGTTATTATATAATGATTAATTATGAAATTTTTTACGTATTGTTTTATGTAGGTAGTAGTTATGCATGAATTAGTTATTTCATCTTTTATCTTGCATAAAATAATATATAGATTCCTTCATAATTTATACATGTATTAATTGTGCGAATTTTTTAACTTCAAATAAATATTGTATTAGGCGTGTTGAATTCTATACATAAAAAAAATATGTTACAAACATGAAATTACTTATGAAAGATATATATAATATATTGAAAATGCGTAGATGATAAAATGAAAATGATTTTCCTAGTCATCTCAAATTTTGATTTACAAAAAATAAAATAAAATAAAATAGAGAAAATATAAATCATCTTCATTCGATC
This sequence comes from Solanum bulbocastanum, assembly GCA_037074985.1. Lineage (NCBI taxonomy): Eukaryota > Viridiplantae > Streptophyta > Magnoliopsida > Solanales > Solanaceae > Solanum > Solanum bulbocastanum. The sequence goes on from CM073604.1 coordinate 34,411,926, forward strand.
CATTTATTGAAAAAGAAAATTTAGAAGATATTTTTACATAAAATTGACAAAGCAATTACTACAAGCCATTAGCTTAATCACGAGTGGAATGATGAAGACACGCATAGACGTTGTAATGAATATGGCTATATGGCATATTGAAAGTGCTCCACCATGAATTCTAAACATTTTGGAACAAGCTCAGTTAAAGCTCCACATACGACATATTTATTTTTTTATTATTATACGTACTAGTGTATTCATCTGCGCTTCGCGCATAATTAAATATATTTTTTAAATAATTGATATCGTTAATTGATTATTTTTTTAAAAATAGTGTATAAGAAAAAAAAATACAAATCGAGTCACGGTCTTCATGTTGTCTGTTTAAAAACTTGCTAGAAAGATATTTTCAAATTGTAATTTCGCTTAACATTGCCGATAAGAAAACATAAAATATTAATTTGAAAAATTTCAGTAAATTGATTATCATAGTTTCTTATTAAATTCAATGATTTTTTATAACAATAATATTAGTTCAACCAAAGTGACATTATATTTAATTCATTATAAATTATATGACTTTGTTTATGTATAAATTACTTGATTTGTAATACAAATAATTTAAAATATATTTATGACGAATAAAAGTAAAAAAAATACTTGAATTATGTTTCAACATAGTTATACATGAAATTAAGAACTTAGTGAGATCTTCTTCTTTTTGTTTGACTTTCTTTGATATTTGATTTTTTGTATCGTGATTAATCTAATGTGTACTTGCATGACATATGATTTATTAATATTAAAGGATCACATGATTCAACTTTTATTTTTATATTATCTATTGAGAAAAACATCTTAAAAAAAAAGAAATTAAGTTGATTATATAACATTACATCGGAGATCATACTTTGCAATCAAAAATAAAAGAATTGAAAAACATAACATAAAAAATAAAATGTATACTTATAAGAAATCATAATGTCATTAGTAATTTGATTTGTTACTTATATTTTTGATTATAAAAGATTATCATAGAGCGATAAAATATTAATTTTTCGAGAATACATTAAGTGTCAAGTTATAGAAAAGTATACCAACAGTTGAATCAATATTTGTCCCTAACACATTTAGAGCAGTGGAAGAGTTTTATAACGTTAAGCTAATAATTATTGTAATCATCACTAAAATGAATTAATATATGATAATTATGTAACTATTCAAAAGATAACTCCTTCTTTAATGTGGAAACTTTAAGATAAATTATTTGTGCCTTAAATAATTATTAGCTAACTACACATTAATCACATATGTACGTTTATTATAGTAGAACTATAAAAAAAATTATTATATATGTACATCTTATTTATAATATCATAAAGAAAAATATTTTACGTATCAGATCATACTACAGAGATATGTTATTGGGAGACTTAAACGAGGGAATTTAAAGTTTTTTTTTTATAATAATTAAGAGAAATTAAAGAAATAGTACCCTTTTAGTTTTAATATAATTAATGTGATTAGGAAAAATGATTTGTCTTTTGAGCTTTTATAATATGAAACTGAGAAAAAAAAATTCATTCTTTTCATTAAATAATTTGTTTATTAATTACAAGTTTTAAAAATACTAAAAAGATAATTTATTTATTTATTTATTTATTCTATGACTGTTTATAATATGATAAACCATATCATATATTTTTTGGGCCAATGCTATGTACTAACTGTGAGAAATGTATAATGGGTAATATTATATCTTTCAACTGCGACATAAATTTATAATATATTAATTAGGAATTGATAAACAAATATACACAAAAATAAAATTATATATTTTTTCATCTTTATTTTTCACATAATAATAATAATAAGAAGAAGAACGTTATATGAGTAAAAAAAAAATGCTAATTGAGCTTTCTAATATGTTGGTTAGTTTGTTTCACAATTTAATTTTTGGTGCATGAAAGGAAGATATATATCTAATCAAAATAAAATTAAAAAAAAATAGAATAATATTAATTGAAATCAAAACAATACATGGATGAATCTTCAAAATATGTGAAACCATTCAAACTTTTGTACTAATATGACCATCTCTCTTGATGAAATCTTTCAAGATCATTAAGCTTCCTTCTTCATTTTGATAAACTTGTACCAAACTAATGTGAACATCTATGTGATGAATCTTGAAGAATATACCTATGATCTCTATGGTGAATTTTTAATTAATATATTTATGATCTTTATCAAAATGAAGACCATATGGTAACATTATTAAGTACATGATTGATGAAAAAGATGATGATTTTTTTTTTTTAAAAAAAGGAAAAAAATATACTAATAAAAAGAAAGAATGAGAAAATGAAAATAAATATTCAACATCTCCATGGATAATTGTTATTTATATATTATGTAAACCATAAGAATAGTTAGAAAGGATTTGAAGAGACATGTTATTTAAGTAGGGAATATAAATAGTTGGAGTTTTTTTTTTGTAACTTATTAGATATAATTAGAATAGCAAATATGATTGAATTTTTTTAATTAAGAAATTAAATTATTTAGTGAAAAGGAATGAAGAAAAAAGATAAATAGAAATGGAGGCGATATCACCTTGTCTATGTTTTTCCTATATATATATAAAATTCAAAGGTGGATTCCTCTCGATATTTCGATTCTTTTGATATATAATTTGCTGAAAATAATTTATATTTATGGTAAGCCAAAATTTTAAATTAAGTTTTGAAACGTTAGTGACTGATTGATCATAGAAGAAGGAAGGAGAACTGATAGTAGCAAAGAGAATAAAGGAATGAGGAGAAGGAGGAGGAGGAGGAAGGAAGGAAGGAAGAAGAAATCATTAATGGCGAGACTAGAAGGAAGAAAAGAAGGATATGACTGAATGTCCAAGTCGGCCATTTTTTTTGTAAATAAAATGACTAATAAGCTTAGGAGGGATTTGATGTATTTTCTATACTTTTTAGGTTAACCCAACATAATTACTATGAGAGCAGATGAAGTCTGATTTGCCTCTCAACCCGATCAGCTAAGCCACAAAATACCTTGTTGGGTTATGAGGCATACATATCTTGTGGAACCATAGTATGATCTTTAACCTATGCTAACATAAGTAGCTTTGGACATTTGTTAACTAAACTTATGTTTTCTCGGTGTTAACCATTACTACAAAAATCATCATGACATAACTTAAGCTCTTAAATATTAATTTGACATAATGCCAATGAAAAAGCATGTTTGGCTTGAAAGTGCATACATTATAATGTGAATTATTTACATATGTTATAGAGATCATAAGAGATACATGTTTGACTTAAACGCCCATAAGTCATAACATGAATAATACATATATTTTGTTGGGAAACTTATATAGATATTCGTTCTTTTTAACTCTGCACCATTAATTCTACTATTTATAGCTATTAACTTGACGCCAAAGAAGAGTTCAACCCAATACTTTATTTCTGTCCTAGTTGATCCTGATTCAATATTAAAAATATATTAATTTTCCCCCAATAACCGTATACTTTAATAAAATATAATAATATTCCCCTAATAGTTTATAAGGTAAATTCATCGCAAAACTTTTTGAACTTCCTAAACCATAATTCATAAACCAAAAATCATCCCTTTCTGCAGGATCCGGCTCCCCTCCATTACCCCTTCCCAGCATTTCGTCAAGTGCACATCTAGATGAGAGACATGTGTCTTATCTAAAGTTTAAATGTCAAGATTATATTATATAAACAAATATCATAACCATAGTTGTGTCAACTGATTTTAGAAAACTACTCTTCAAATTTGGTAAGAATTACAATATATTCCATACGAAATTTAATATTTATTAATATCATTAGTTCATCTTAAATTTGTATATTTAAATATTAAAATATAAAAGTTCATCTCACCATATTAGTTAATAGCTTTTGAAAATCAGTTTTTGCTATTTACGTATTTAATTTCCTCTCGAGATATATAAATAACGAAGAAGAATTTTAATTCCTTAGACTCATTTGCAGTTTCTTCTTTACTCTCTCTTTTCTATTTTTTTTTTCTTTTAATTTGTTGGGCCGATGCTAGTAAGAATTGGATTTTATCAATAGGTGGGTAACGATATATACCAACGTTACCGTGCTTTACAATATATTCCATATAAATTTTGATATTTATTAATATCATTAATGTCATCTTATATTTTTATATTTAAATATAAAAATATAAGATAAAATTAATGATATTAATAAATGTTAAATTATAAAAATTTAAGATGAAATTAATAATATTAATAAATATCAAATTTTGTATGAAATATATTGTAATTCTTATTAAATTTAGAGAGTAGTTTTTTAAAATTAGTTGACTTAGCTATAATTATGATATTTATTAATATAATATAATTTTAACTTTTAAATTTTAAATAAGACACATATTTCTCATTTAGACATGCACTTGACGAAATGGAGGAAAAAATTAATGGAGGGGAGACGGATCCCTTTCCGCACGGCATGGGGGCTTTGACCTGTCCTCATGACATTATGTCATCTACGTCCCCCGCATGTAATAAAGTGGGGTCTCATAAATAGTCATGCGCATATTTCTTATTTTCTAACTAATTTCTTGAATATAATGCGCATGCCAACAACATATATCATCAAAATCACCCACACCCCAACACTTGTACTAATGGTCAACCATATACCCTATTTTTTTTCCTACTCTCTAATTTGTTATTATCTATGCGTGTATTAAATAAAAATTTCACTTATGTAACAACTAGCATGGCTCAACATATTTTTTTTTTTTAATTTAAAAGATTATCGGAACTTGATATCGTACTATAATTTCAAAGAATTTAAAATACATTTGAGTCAAATCATTCCTAATAGTTACAAGAAGAATCTTGATCCTAAAGACCGAATATGTTTGTTATATCCTTTACGATTTGTTTAGAAATAATCAATTTATGGGGTGGTTGGATTAACTTGTAAAATTTAAGTGTATATATATATATATATATATATATATATAGTATAACTCGTAAAATTTAAGGATAATTGTGTGAAAGTACAACCTACAATATTATATTGTATCTATGCAGCTAAGTTATCAAATTTTCAATTGCATTGCCTATTAATAATTTTATATAGTAATGTTCATAAATTTGATATATAATAATACTATACACTAAGTATATATAATATATACAAAACTTCAAGTTTTTTAACATTAATATTTTAAAAAGCAATATACAATATTATACATCAAATATATTAAGACTATATACAATTTTAAAAGGTGTTTATACATTTATATACAATATTATATATAGCTAATTTCATCTTTTTCTTGAATGCAAGCACCAAAATCCTACCTCCCCCTCCCCCCCACCCCCCAAAATAAAAATTACACAAAAACACCTCTAAATTCATATTTAGGATCTTCAATAAATATCCAATTTGTTGCAATAATAACCACTCGAAATGAAACTTATTTGTAGAAATTCATTTTTTCAAAACTAACAGTTTCGAGGTTCAATAAATCTACCTTTGGAGTTTTTGCTCCTTGTTCATGTTCTCGGCCTAAAATTAATGAATAATATTTTTTAGCTTTAGAGATCATTATTGTTCAACAAATTCAATTCAATAAATTCGAACTCCTTAGAACATAACAACACTTTATATATATTTTTTCTAGATTTATTATTCAAATGAAATCAACTGAAATAAGCTACTCTCAAAACAGAGAAAACATATCTGAAAATTGTAGATCAAAGCAATGATCGGATTTCTGTTCTATTTTCTTCTTCACACATTCGATCGAACAATGAGCCAATTTGCATAAGATTTTAAATATAAATCATTTTTAGTAACATTGTTATTTCAGTTATATTTCGTAATTATTTCTAAAATTTATCCTTCTATGCTTATGATCAATTTTCCATTTTTTTTCTTTGTAGTAAAAGAAAAATTCTCCTAGAACTCTCAAGGGAGATATATAGGTTCTAAAGTGAGAAATATATATACACACACACACACACTAGTACTCCTGTTTTTTTGTGGCATGCCCGCAATTTCCACTAGTTGATATAATTAAATAATTGGAGTGAGTCGATAAGATAATTAAAATAGACATTTTATTATTTTTTTAAAACATAGTTTAAAGTAAAAATTAGATCTCAATAACATTCAATGCAAAAATCAATCAAATTGATTGAGTAATTTTCTAAGTGAAATATTAATGGTTGAGTGACTTTTTAAATAAACAGTCTAAGGTAAGTAACTTTGTTAGTGAACTATTCAAAATTGAATGACCATATGAGATATTATTTAACTTTTGTTCATATCCATTTTGATAAAAGGAAATAACTATTAAATTAAACTGATTTTTTTTTTCTAAAAAAATAATTAAAAGAGGGATTCTGCATTTAATTCAATTTAATTTTTAAAAAAGGGCACTTTTGTCAGGTAGTAGATCAATTTAACTATAAAAGGGTACTCACGTTAAGCATCCTGTATCATCCTTCACACCAAACTTGTTTTTATTAATCCTTGCTCCCAAACGTTTCTCTACTTAGATCTAAAAAAATTGATATTCTTCTTCTTTATTTTTAAGTTTTTAGAGCACTATGGGTAGTGAAGCTTTGGAATTTTTTTCTTGTGATAATAATAATAATGGTTTTTGCTATGAACCAAAAAAGAATATAATTATGGAGGAAACTGATAATCTTTCCATAATTCACGAGGGTTCTTGGTTTGAAGAAGAGATTGATGTTGATCTCAAATGGTCTTTTGCTTTGAACAGGTATATCTATGTATATTATTTGTCAATCTCCATTTAGATTGTTAAGTTCTGTGTATAGAACTTAAATTCTATAAATAAAATATGATTAAACGTTAGGGATGTTATGAAGCACGTCCACATCGACTCTTTAATACGTTTTGTAATTAAATTTTCTCTTTTAAAATTGTTATCTTCTTCCTATATATCTTTTTTTCGTCATAGATATATAATTCTATAAGCAACATGACTTGCCTACCATGGAGAATAGGATTTGAAGGGGAAGGGGCTGGGGGGTTCTTTTCCTATTTATATAAGGGAGAACCCATCGGTGACCCCCTAAACTTGGCACGAAATTTCACATAGACACCTCAACAGTGCGATGTTCATTTTAGACACCTCATGTAGGGTTCTGTTATATTCTTTTGACACTTTTTTTACAATAAGAAAAAAGCTGAAGGAGAGTACAATACACTCGTTGATGACGTGGCAAAAGACGAATTAAATGATTACATGTGTTATTTTAAGTTAAAAATTATTTTAAAATCTATTTAGTAAATAAAATAAAAATATTATTCTAAAAAAAAATCAATTTAATCCCTCCCCTCCCCCCCTTGCCCCCATGGTAGTTGTCTTCTCTACTATACCCAACAATTTTCTTAATTTGTTTTCTTAATTTGCTCTTTAAAATTGTTTTAGATTTTTTTTTCTTTCAATCTTAGTGTTGTTTTGAGAGAAAAAGAGAGGAGGAGGAGGGAGACAAGGAGAGAAAAAAAGAAAAATTATTAAATATGAGTGTTCATATCCATTTTTTCCGGCGAAAAAGGTGGAATCGGAAATCGTCTTTTTTCATACACTCTATATCTCTTTTGTGCTATTTTCTAAAGAATAAGAATGAAAAGATGACGATGGTTGTGGTGATTTTCGGAACTGAATAAATAAAAAAATTAATAGCGATGGTGACAGCGGTGGTAAATGGATGATGTGTGGTGGAGGAGAGAATGAAGAAGAAGAATAGTAAAAACCTTTTAAATATTATTTTTTTGGCCTGAAAAAGAGCCCCTTCACGTGCTGATTTTGGGTGCATTACACTTACCATGTCATGTTAGCGAAAAGTGTCAAAATGACACAACGGAATCCTACCCGAGGTGTCTAAAATGAACATCGTCCAGTTGAGGTGTCTAAGTGAAATTTCGTGCCAAGTTTAGGGGGCCACCGATAGATTCTCCGTTATATAATTAGATTAGACAAGAAAAACCAACTATATAAATGTTAACATAAAAATGAGTCAGATAAACATGAAAATAAAATTAAGTGAACAAATGAAGTAATTATTAGGTCTTTATAAATAATATTTTATCTGTCTCATATTACTTGTACATATTATTATGAATATATGTTGTAAATTATTTGTTAATTTATAAAATTAAGATAAAACCAATTGATTTATTTTCATTTTGTTTTTAAAATTAATTCTTTTAAAATTGTGAACAATATCAATCACCTCCATAAATATTATAAAGTTTCTAAAAGTTCAATCATTGTTATAATCTTTATAAGTACACATTTTTGTCGAAAGCATATATTAATTATTTAAATTCTTTAACCTCCATTCATTTGTATATTTTATAGTCCCGTAAAAACTGTTTTTAAAAGAATAACTTTTAAGGGTAAAATGAGGAAAACATAATTAATTTTATTATGATCTTGTAAATTACAAGTAATTTAGGATAAATATTTTTAGTAATGTGGACAAGTAATATGAGACGAAGAAAACATTTTGAAATCAATAAATTTAATAACGTGGACAAGTAATATAAAAGAGAGAGTATCTTACTTAAAGATTTGGATAATTGCTTGGAATGGATTGACTAATTAATTTTGACTTTCTTGTTTTTACAAGCGTGCTGCACAAAGGAACAAGCGAGTACCAAGATATTGCTCTTCTGGACACCAAACACTTTGGGAAGGTAGATATAAATAATTTTAATACTTTTTTTATTGGAAGACAAAATAAAAAACAGAGGTTGACCCAACTTAATATATAATATTATTGTTGTTATTAAACTATATGCATGCATTGTAGATATTGGTGATAGATGGGAAGATGCAGAGTGCAGAAGTGGATGAATTTATATATCATGAATGTCTCATTCATCCAGCTCTCTTATGTCACCCAAAGTGAGTATTTAATTAATCAATATAATGATGCCATTTAATTTGAGTATTATTAGTTAGCTAGAATTATATTATTTAACTAGTATAATTGGATTAGCTGTAACTACCATAATTAATCAAAAAGTGAATGTTCTTATAATTATTATGTATAATAATAATGATGATGAATTTTGCAGCCCCAAAAATGTGTTCATAATGGGAGGTGGTGAAGGGTCTGCAGCAAGGGAAGCTCTTAGACACAAATCTATGGAGAAAGTTGTCATGTGTGACATTGATAAGGTAAAATTACTTGCAAGGAAACATAAAGATGAATCAAACTATGCATATTATATTTAATACAACAAATCAAACATTCACTAAGAAATAACACTCAAATAACTAATTCATCCCGACATTAATAATTCCAACATAACTAAACTCATCACAACTTTTATAATAGTATATCCTTTTTTTAATTTACGATCGAATGTTTAATAAGCAACACCTGAAATTCTTATTAAAAATGTCTAATAGAAATTATATTTACTTTGTTACAGGAGGTTGTTGATTTCTGCAAGAAACATCTAACAGCAAACCATGAGGCTTTTCTTCACAAGAAGCTTAACTTGGTCATTAACGATGCCAAGTAACTATTCTTTCTTTCTTGCTAGCTTACTTGATTTTCTTTTCAATCCTCAGGAGTAAAATGTATTCCCCTACAAGTAAGATGTAAGTCAACTGTCAAAGCTGGACCTTTTCAATTATATATACATAGTTTGAGTCAAAGAAAATAAGCAAGTCTATAATAAGGTGCATTGAAATTATTAAATAGTGAAATTTTAATGTGTGATTATTTCAAACTATATGTTGAATCAATAAATTATGATAGGAATATTTGCATAAGTAGGTAGTTGCTTCCTTAATTTATGGATTTATGTCCTCGAGGGTGTAATTAGTAATTCAAGTTGGCTTTATCTTATGTTGTTGAGTTACTGGTTTGATTTTGCATGAATAATGAAGAGCTGAGCTAGAGCAGAGGCAAGAAAAGTTTGATATCATAGTTGGGGATTTAGCTGATCCAGTTGAAGGAGGACCTTGTTACCAACTCTATACCAAATCTTTCTATCAAAATATCCTTAAACCTAAGCTTAACGATACTGGCATCTTCGTTACTCAGGTTATCTCTCATTCTTCGTTATTCTCACATCTATAATATATATATCAACTGATCGCGCCAAAAATGTTATTGTTAATGTATAACAGGCTGGACCAGCAGGGGTTTTTACACACAAGGAAGTTTTCTCATCCATTTACAACACAACCAAGCAGGTTTTCAAACGTAAGTCTTACTAACTTCGTAAGAGAAAATTATAGTTTTGACAATTTTTTCTTACATAATTTGTTATGTTGATGCAGATGTGCTGGCATATACAGCTCATGTCCCCTCATTTGCTGATACTTGGGGATGGGTTATGGTAAGTAATGATTTACTCCAAATTAAGTGATTAATTCAATATTGGCATACCAATAGTTATAACAAATTTGATATATACCAATTATTGCAGGCTTCTGACCAACCATTTTGTCTTGATGCTGGAAAATTGGACAAGAAAATAGCAGAAAGAATTGAAGGAGAACTGTTATATCTTAATGGTGCTTCATTCTTCTCTTCCACCATCTTGAACAAGACGGTTGCCAAAACGTAAGCTCCATTAACAATTTCTTCTTCTTTTGATCAGCAAAAGCCTTTGGCGGAGCTAGGGGTTTGAACCCATAATTTCTGTGGAAAGTGTTTCCATGGGTCATTCCTAACTACTGAGCTGCCAATCAATTTTGTTAGGGGTTCACAAGTTAATATACATATATATGTTATTTAATTTTTTAATACAACTACATGATCTACGAAAAACTATTAATTTTTTCTGAACCCCCAAACCCTCACTTAGCTCCGCCCCTCAAAAACTATTAATTTCTTTTGAACCCCCAAACCCTCACTTAGCTCCTCCCTCAGAGGCGTATCTAGGGGGGGTCACCGGATTCACGTGAACTCATGGTCCCCTCCCAAGATCATATATAGTAGTGTTATATTTTAAAAAAAATATTGAAATATAGATGTGTGAACCCACACTCGGAATATCACATAATGCGATTATGAATGGGTGCACTTCTCTCCGCGAGGTTAGAAATTTGAATTTTATTTTATCTTATTTATTTTTCCTTTCTAAAATTAGATAAACTTCTCTTAGTGGTAATTGGTAGCATTTGTTACATTTTAATTAATTCACCACACACACATATATGTTAGAATTCATTTTAGACCTATAATTTTAAAATTTTAACGATTTTTAGCAGGAAAAATCTAAACGTTGAACCGATCTAATATATATCATAGATCAACCTTCTTATAATAGTGCACCCATCATCTCAAAATCCTGAATACGCCTCTGCCGCCCCTAATTCCACCAATATATTTTTTTTTCGTTTAACAAAAAAATATTGTTTTACTTTAATGTCAACAGGCTGAAGAATGAGAGTCATGTGTATACTGAAGATGATGCAAGGTTCATTCATGGGCATGGATTGGGATTTAGAAATTGAGGCAACAAGGTTTTCTGATGGGGGAACTGTACAGCCAAATGTTTGGGAAACAAAGGAATATGAAGTAGGGGTGGGAGGCCGGCGGGGGGGGTTGAAACATTAATGTTTTCTTAAAGATATTTGTTATTTTGTAGCTTTTGATTTGGTCAGCAGCATAGGCTTAGGCTTCTTCTGATTGGCAAAAGACTATATTTACTATTTCATGTAATGGCAAGATTTGAAAAGAAGAAAAAACATTTTATATCGCAATGTCTTCTTTTTATTGTGTTTAATTACAAGAACCTCTAGGATTCCCCCCTACATCCCTTCACAATTTATTAATTATTCTATCTATTTCATATAAACTGAATTTTTGGGTTTTTTTTATTCTTTAAAGTTAAAGATGAATGTTTGAATTTTTTTTCATGTTTGTCATTTCCTTTAATTAAGGTTGGTATTTTCTAGGAGATAAATTGCACTACTCACAAAGTTGTATTTATGATTTCACAAAGGACAATACTGGAAAATATGATTTAAATTATCTCCTTAAATGTTTCCCTTAATAAATGTGCATTGCCTGAGTAAAATAAGGCTAAAAATATGTACCCAATAGTTATGAGAGAAAAACTCATCAAAAATCCCCTATAACGGACCTTTCTAGCTCTCAAATTGTCAAAAATATGAAAATGGGTTCGAATAGATTTTTAACTCAGTAATTTCGTAGCAAAAACCCATTTTCCGCTGCTAAAAATCTATTTTTCTATCGTTAACAGTGTGCACCAGCAACCTTTGAAATATCTTTTTGATCCTTGAAACTCATCCAGGACCTTATTGACACCAATCAATAGAGAAAATTGATCATAAAGTTCTTTCGGAACCAATGAATCGTCGGATTTAAAAAAAATTATGACATAAATACCCCATCGGAACCCCTTTAGGAAAAAAAACTCATCTTTTTGCCTAAACACCCAAATCACAATCTAAGGTCTTGGGAATCTAACCAACCACGTACTAGACCAAAATTGACGTTACAGATTCAATGGAACAAACATAATCATTATCCGAAGCTCTAATCACGAAATGTTGACCAAAGTCAACCATTTCAATATAAGACAATTCAAAAAGCTTAAAACTATAAAAAAAAATCTCACCCAATTGCATAGAAAATCATGCCAACCATCTCCGCAACACATAATAAGCATGATAATGCTAAAGGAAAGGATAAAGTAGTTATTTCACGCATAAAGGCAATTTGTCCTGAAATGAGACATTACACTATCCATCACTAAAACACAAATTCGTCCTTGAATGAAAAAAAAAGCAAATAAAGTACCTGTACAGGTGAAATGCCGAGGGTATCTATGATGCATATCATACTCAAACTCCCACGTAGCCTCTTTACCAGGCTTGTGTCTCCACTAACCTTTTAGTGAATCAATATGATTGGATCTCACCTTTCTAGTTTACTTATCTGAGATAGCAACATATTCTTCCTCAAAGGACAAATCCTGATCCGAAGAAGCTAAGTCCCACAGAATCACATGGAAATTATCATGACAGTATCGCTTAACCATCAAAATATGAAATACGGGACAGACCACTAAAAGCTTCTAAGTTAAAGCCAACCTATAGGCTATATTTTCATACTTCTTCAAAATCTCAAAAAGGGCCCATAAACCTTAGACTAAGGTTTTCTTTCTTTCCAAACCTTATTACACTCTTAGTGGGCAACATTTTACGCAAAACTCAATTGTCAATAGCAAAGGACACATCACGAATATGCATATCCTTATAGCTCTTTTGCTTACTCTAGGTAGTCACAATACATTGTTAAATCCATCTCTCTATTCATTGATTCTCTCAATAAATCTATACCTCAATGTTGAATCTCAAATTAACCAAACTATCCAACGGTAGATCTACACCTCCTCCCATATAAAGCCTCAAATTGTGCCATTTGAATGGTGGGATGATAGCTATTATTATATGCAACCTCCACAAGGGGTAAGAATTGGTCCATATGACCACTAAAATTCATAGTACAAGCTCAAAGGAAATCCTCAAGCACTTGAATAGTCCACTCAAACTGACTATCAGTTTGAGGATGAAAAGTGGTGCTCAGCTCAAGCTTAGTACCCATTGCATAGAACTCTACAAAAGTGAGGCAAATTGTGTACATCTATCAGACACAATGCAAACGAACAATCTCACAAATGTAGATCTTGGCTAGCTACTCTGCATTATAAATAGTTTTCACCAAATGAAATGCGTTGATTTGGTCAATTGATCCACAATCACCTAAACAAAATCATACTTACCCAAAGTCAAGGGTAATCCAACCATGAAGTCTTTAGTAATGCACTCCCACTTTCACTCAGGAATGAAATCATTTACATCGTACCATTTGGTCTTAATGCTCGTACTTCACGTGTTGATAATTCAAACACTTAGCTATAAAATCCGCAATGTCCCTCTACATACCACACCACCAATAATATTTCTTCAAATTATGATACATATTTGATGCCCCTCATGAATAAAATACTTCAAATAATGAGCCTTCTCTAATATCATACGCGCCCAACCAGCTATTCTTAAAACTCCCTCAAGATTAATGGAAGTTGACTTAGCTTCACCTCTCAACACTTTGTCCTGAATCACTCTCAACTTTTCATAATCAAATCGATGAGTAGAAATTTGATCAATCAACATAGACCTGGCCTCAACGAAAGCCAAAATATGCTGAGGTGCAGAAATATCAAGTTGAAACAACTGTCTATCCAAATACTGAACCTCCAATGCCAAAGGTCTCTCCTCTACCTTAAGAAATGCGACTTAAAGCATTTGCTGCCACATTTGCCTTGCCTAAATGATATAGAATGGTAATGTCATAATCCTTCAATAATTCCAATCATCTATGTTGCCTCATGTTCAAATTCGGCTGAGAAAAGAGATATTTAAGACTATGATGATTAGTAAAGACCTCACAATGCACGTCATAATGGTAATGTCTCCATAACTTCAAAACGAAGACCACCACCACTAATTCCAAATCATAGGTAGAGTAATTTTTTTCATGTACCTTTGACAGTCGAGAATTATAGGCTATAACTATCTCCTTTTTCATTAACACACCACCCAACTTAGCACCTGAAGTATCACAAAACACAAAAACTGCTACACCTTTCTTGGGTAATGCCAAAATAGGTATCAAGGTCAATAACTTTTTTGAGCTTTTGAAATCTTGCCTCACACTCATCCATCCATCGAAACACAATGATCTCTTGAGTCAATTTAGCTTATAGGTTGCAATGGAAGAAAAAACATGTACGAATCGATGATAATAATTCACTATCCCGATGAAACTCTGAATCTAGGTAAGGTAAATAAGCCTAGCTCAATCACGAATTATTGCAACTTTGGTCAGATAGAACATAATATCATCCTTGGTCACCACACGATCCTAGAAAGTAAAAACTCACACTTGGACTTAGCACACAACTTCTTGTCACGACCCAAACCGTCGTGATTGGCACCCACACTAACCCTTCGGTGGGAGAATCACTACTACGAGCCAAACAAAAACTAAAGCATTTAAGGATACAAGAGAAGGAATAATATCTAAAAATTGAAGTTGCCATAAACTTCAAAAAGATCTAACAACTAACAATGCGGAAAAATACACCTAGAACATGAAAGCCAATGTACCAAAACATCTAAAGTTCAACAAGTCTAAACAAGAAGAAGGATTACAACCCCAAACTAATGAACAAATTCACTAACTAGAGAGTCTAAGTCCGAAATGTGGACAGAGATAAAAGGAGAACTCATGGCAGCCTGGAAGAACTGGCTCACCCTTGAATTCGAACAATGATCATTAATCTTCTAAATAAGGTGTGTCAATAACCGCCTGAAGATGCCCTGTACTCAACAAAGAAAGAGCAAGTGCAGTATCAGTACATAATCATAGTGTATTAGTAGGATCACGCGGCTATCCCATTAAGTGTAACATAAGCAAGTCAATACAACATTACAAACATGCAACATACCGAACATATAAAATACCTATTATCAGATGCTCAACAATATACATTTATAACAAGTCATTGGTCCTCTCATTGCACCGAAATCCAAATGGTTAACATACCGAAACATGGTATCCGATCCAATTTTTATGCCGGAACGTGGCAACAGATCCCATAAGTATGCCGAAATATGACAACTGATCCCAATTAGTATACCGAAATGCGGTATCTGATCTAATCAACACACCACAATCACAATCATAAGTATATTCTCAATAATCATACAATCAAGAAGTGATTCATGGCATATATTTATTCATCTATCTCATTTACAACAAGTGTGATCAATAATGCAACATTCGCATACATACATGTGTCATAATAAAGCAAGAACAAACACACATCACACAATCATAGAATCACAACCATCATCTACCTTGAAACAAGCTTGAAAACCCTATGAAACTTGATCCTTCCCTTTTTAGATTCGTTCCGCTTGTTCTTGGTCTACAAACAATAAATATAATACGGGAATCAATAAACAATCACTAATTACCTAGATTACTAACAATTCTATGAACCCTAGATCAAACTCATGATCCCAAGTATCAAAAATAGGGTTGTTTCCACCATAGATTCTAGATCAAAACCCTCCCCCATCGATATTTACCCATTAGATTACATGTTTTACAGATCAAAAAAGGGATTCGGGGAATTAAAACCTTACCTTTAGCCTCAAGAATGGTGGAAAACTGTCAATAATTGCCTGGGGTACGTTCCTTAGCTCTAAAAACCAAAAAGTGTAGAATAAAGACGTCTTGGGGTTTATTTATGACTTTAAGTCGCATCTAGCTGATACCTCCAAACTTACACTCCAAATAAGAAGTGTAAATGGTCGTTGCCAATTTACATAATTCAACTATAGTTGAGGTCGATCCCACAGAGAATTTCTTTACAGATAAAGTTTCACTGTCGCGTTTACTCAATTGTCGTTACTATTTCTTAAACAAATAACACGGAAAGTAAATTGTGTTTGATTGAAATGTATTTTATCACCAACACTTAAAGTCAAAACTTAGGTACACAGTTAACAGAAGATCTTGTTGTAAGTTGATTAAGTTAATTTAAAGAATCCAGGTTTTGTGTTCACTATGACATATTTTATAATGCTCTCCCGTAATTTGAGTGTCAGGTAAATCCATGTTTACAGAACCTTTGCGAGTTGCATTAATCTAGCGCTTCTTAGCCTAATCAGATAATATTCACTCTAATTCTCTCGAACTTAAAGTGTTATCAATATTGGACTTCGCTTAATTTGATATGGTGTTAAAAATCTCTTCTCTCGAACTCCAACTCTAACTCCATTTCATTAACTTAGTTTAGATTTTTCCTAATTGGTGCTTTTCTCTCGAACAAACACCAAATACAGACATGTATAAAGCGTGCACTCAATAGACTAAAATGATAATGAAAGTTGTAAACTACAGGTTGTAAACAAAGACTGCCTTTTACTCGTTTTACGAAATCGCAACTAGACTATGGTCATGGATCCCACACACCCAGTCGTGGTATTTAGCCACTCATGGTTTCACGCAAAGAATCAGTAATAGGGAATGAAAAAATATTAAGAAATACTTACGAGAATGATTGGTAAATCAACAACCACTTGATAATCTGATAACCAAAATCCAATCTTAAAAATAACAATAATCCAAATCCATAAACCAAAATCCAGAATAATTTCTTCTTCTCCTTCGTAAAACATCCAATAATCAATAATCCTCCCCCAAACGCCCTAATAATTCAAAATAAAATGTTTGAAAAGAGTCCTAATCAAACTAGGACTGAATTGTCGGGCCCTTTCACGACCACGACCACGACTCGTCAAGGGCTTCACGAGGTCTTCCCTTGGAGCGTCTCAAAAGTGGGTCTTAAGTATTGGTTACGGGAATCTGCATCAAGAGCCGGACCACGGACCTTCATAGGGATAACGGCCCGTGAAGATGTCCATGGTCTTTACTTAGAACCTCCCAAAGTTTTGGGTCTTCAATGTTGCACACTGGAACAAGGGTCACGAACTGGACCACGGACCATCATAGAGTCCACGACTCGTGAAGACGCCCGTGGTCTTTACTTGGAGCTTCTCAAAAGTTTCTCTGAAAAACTTGGCAACTGGAAAATGCATCACGAGAGTTATTATGGTCCGTAATGAGGACCACGACCCGTGAAGTGGTCCGTGGTCTTCACATCGGAGTCAACTATGTTTTAACTTTTTCAATGTCTTCACTCTGATTCAATTTCACGGGCTCAATCACGGACCATTATGAAGGTCACAATCCGTGAAGTTAGTCGTGAACTTCACTTGATCATCATCATTCTCCGCTCCTTTTTCCACTTTTCTGCATATGTCAGATCCTGTCTATACCATTAACAAACATATCAAAGTATTCACAAATACACTTAATTGTAGTATTAGTTCCTCATTTTTAAGCATCAAATGTGCCAAGATTTTGTGGCACATCAACACCCTCAGCTTAGAACCATTACTTGTCCTCAAGTGATGAAAACTTTGTACAAACAACCCTCCAAGTTTCTACAAACTTTTGACACTATGCAACAACTATTTCAAGCACAATTTGTATCCCAACCTTGAGCCTAATATGTAAGGATCAATACATGACATCTCATTACCTATGGTCAATCATGCTTATGTCTGTTAATCATCAGCTCACATAATTCAATTTCCAATGAACCCACTTTGTCCTCACACCAAATAAGTCCCTTGCTCAAAATAGTTGGAACTGAATACTACACTCACACTCTCAAAGAACTTCTAACACTAACAACAAACTACTATAGGCTTGCCCTTGTTTTCTACGGTCTATCTTTCAAAAACCCGGAATAGGATCACTGTAGGACTTTTATTGGCTTGTAACATAGGCTTGGGGCTAGGGAATGGATGCTTGGTTTCGTGAGTGACTAATCCATTGATTTTCCAAAGTTTCATTTTCACATACTCTTTTCTGAGTGAAACCCTCATTTTCTTTATTTCAACCCAACCAAGTAGGTATTATTCTCTTTTTTTTATATGCCATTTTGGTAAACATTTAGCTCGCTGGTTGAACCTTCTTTTTCCTTTTTCTTTTTTAATTAGATTGTAATCACCCTTAACTTAGGCTTTTGGCCTGAGTTGTGATATCTTACCATCGGAAAACTAAGGATATTATATATATATATTTTGGGTAAGAACAAAGATTGATTCAAGGCTCAAATTGAGTACAAGTGGTAAGCTTTTCATTTGGTTCTTTGATTTTGGCTTTTTTTTTTTTACTAATTTAACAAAAATGGCCTACTGATGCTTTCCTATCCGGTTATTCTCAAATTCAAGTAAGACTACTTAGGCAAGTTCTAGGTTCTGCTCCTAGTGCTAGATATCAATCAAAACTCTCACACACATAACACAGGGTTGCATCGTTCAGTTTCTTAGGTCACCAACTAATTGTTTAGATTAGCTATGTTCAACACATCAGTATCTAAGATGCCATCTAAAGATCCTAACAGTTAAACTCAGATTCAGGTTCTCATTTATCATAGAGTAACTGCTACACAGCTCAACACACAAAATCTTTCAAAACAGTCACACATATACAGAGTCAACCTCCATAGTTTGTTTAATAGCAATGGAAGGTTGCTCGCCACCCCTTCCCACAAAAAAAAAAAACCTTTGCCCTCAAAGTCAATACAGAATAGTAAAACATACAGGGTTATGAAGAGGGGTCATACCTACGGCGCTTTAGGCGCCGATCATCGGGTCAGCATTGGCACCCTTATCACCGGGTACACTTTCAGAACTTAGCACTTGAGTAGGTTGATCATTAGTCACAGGGGTAGGTGCACCACTCTCAGAAGTAGTAGGTGTTCCACTTCTAGAAGCGCTAATTATAGCTGTATCTCGCTGTTGTTGCTCCCGGGCTTTCTTATCTCGAGCTTCCTTCTTTGATACTCGACGAGCTTTCTTTTCCTGCCATGTTTCCTATGTGGCTAAGTCATCAAGTGTCTGCTCATCAGGTTCTCCAGCTTTTTATTTCTCTTGTTGGATTTGCTTTTAGGGAGATCCCCCCAGATGTTGTTAAGAGAGTGATTAGCGGCCTTCTCATCAAATATGTTCATTAACGAGTCTGGGATGGCTAGGGTGGGCACCCATACCGGTTGTTCAGCCAGTTTTGCAACTTGTACTCTCATGTCCGCCAACTGCTTTTGGAATTCTTCATTTCAGTTTAAGCTGATAGTCTGCAAATGAGTTTGGACATGAACCTCTAAGCCATCCATCCTGTTTTTCAAAACAACAAGTTCCTTCTGCATTTCATCTTTTATACTCTTCTCCGCGGCTAAGATATCGCGCTGTATGAGCTGAGGCATCTGGTGGATAATTTGGTCGACTAAAGTCCTGGTCTGACGCTGATTTGCAACCAACCTTTCAAGGAAAGTAGTAGGAATATTGATATAAGTACCTGAAGGTTGGGTGTCAAAATCTGGCTGTGATGATGCTGCCCCTGATATTGTTTGTGAAGGCTTTCTGTGTTGAGCTTGACCAACGACCTGTGGGAGAAATGCTAGTGTGTGAGGTACTAGTGTTAATGGCCTAACTGCACGTGACTTCATTTCGAACAGAGAATTGTTGACATCCTGAATCTTGGAGGCTGTAGTTATTTTGGTTGCCTCAGTTCGTTTATCCACCAAGTGATTTGGAGGAATGCCCGTCTGTGAACAAAGTTCCCCTATCAGATAGGGAAATGAGAAACCTGATCTCTCATTTAATGCCCTATCACTCATCTCAGTGGCAATTATCCACCCTGCATGCACTAAGTAATCGGCCATGAGGCTAGCAACCAAAGAGGCCAACGACGGAGACAAAGAATTATCATTTTCTGTGGGTCGCAACTGGGCTCGAACTATAAACCACCAAACCTTGGCTGGAAAAGTGAGCGATGCCTTTGTAATGTGTACATGGCAATCAGACACCCACGCTACTGCCTCTTTTTTCGTGGCTATGTAACTGGCAATCTAAGGCATAATGCGCTCTCGGGAAATCTCGTCTTCCATCTTTGCTTCACTTGTGACAGCATGGTTTTTGGCCTCAAATAAGCCTACAAAAGTCGGTGATGAATACTCAGGGCCAAGTAGCATCCTATTTATCGATGCCTTAGAGATATCCACAACTTTTCCCCGCACAGTGATTGTCTCTAACGGGTCCCAGTGCTTTCTGTGCTCGCTTAGATGATTCTGTTTCTGCAATCTTGTTCATCAGAGTAGTTGCATAGACGACATAGAATTCTCTAGGTAGATGTCCAGTGTATACCCCAGGAGTATTGTTCATCCATTCAAATTGGTGAAGCTGAAACAACTTGTAAATTTTTGGAAACGCTTGGATATCTGCCATCACTACTCTCGTCTCAAGCATAAGTGGCCTCTTTCTAAAACCTCTTGACTTGCCCACAATACCTTTGTTGAAAAACTCTTCTAATCTATCCATCATCCACATCACTCCGAAGCAATCAATCAATTGCTGCCTTAATGCAATATTTGGTTCCCGGAGTTGGACATATTACACCATCATGTCATCTGGAGTCACCTCATCATTTTCTTCCACAGTTGCTTCTTTTTGTGTACCAGTTGCAGCTTCTATATTTGCTGTAGGTGGAGATGAGTGTGAATCATCCTGAGAACCACCTTCATATTTTGCACTACTCCCCAAGTTATCAGCAGATTGACTACAAGTGGCAGCATCAGATTGACTTCTCGAGTCCTCCCCATTTTCAGAATTGTCACTTCCCTCTTCAGACTGAGGAGGAGAGTCCTGGAGGATTGCCCTTTTTGCCAGTGATCTAGTAGCCCGAGGTGAGTGTGATTCAGGTGTAACATTTATGCGCACTTCAGAACCACTAGCCTCGGAGTCATTATAACCCTCTGATTGAGAAGTGGTGATAGGGGCAGGTTGGTTAGCATTCTTCCTTCAGGGACAGGTTGTACCTGAGAAACAAAACACCAATTCAGTACAATCATCACTAAAATGACACATTATTGGGTACTCAGATGTCCCTTGTGTATTATCATCGTGACGCCTTGCCTTAAGAAAGCCGTCACCCAATCCATCATTGAGTAAGGTCATGTAATCAAAAACAAACAAAAACTGAATACAGGAAAATTACAAAAATTTACAATTGAAGTAAACTATATGAGTACTTTCACGAGCCGTGGTATTACACCACAGACCGTGAAGTCACTCGTGGAGTTGGGACAGAATCAGTGTACATGATGGACGATTGAATCTTTTATCTAAGGCATGTTCACGGACACTTTCACGGCCCTTGGAGTTCACTATGGTTCGTGATCATGACCGTGAACTTTATCAGAGGGCTGGGTGGACTTCAACTGTGGTCCACGACAAGGTTCACAGCTCGTGGCATCTTCTACGGTCCGTGAAGGCTATCGTGGTCTTACACGACTAGTAAACAATCACCTTCCTCCCTACCCAATGTTATAGCCATTTTGCCACCATTTTAAACACAAGCAACACCTCTCTATATGTAGAATTGTCAACCCCATTTCGATTTACCCTACTTCTTCACGAAAAATCACACACAAATAAATCCACAAGAATAATTTGGCAAACTCACACACAAGAACAAATAAAACTTCCCAAGTCAACTTAGCCACTACAATCATTATCCACCATCAATTAATCATCACAATGACAAGATAAACACAAGAAAATCGAATTGATTAAACATAGATTTAGGTAAGATTAAACTTTATAAACTATGAACGATCAACTTACTTGGAGAAAATGAGGGTTTGCACACAAAGTCGAACTCAGGAACTCACTCAACACTCTTACACCACTGAAAGGTTTAGGGTTTCGATTCTTGGGTGAGTGGTGATCGACTTGGACTGTGGATAGCCGTTATGGGGAAGAGAGGAGAAAAGAAAGAATAGAAAGGGGAAAAAAATTAAAATTGGGCGCTTGAGGAAATATATGCGTGCACTTTCGAATTTGGTCCAATCGCTGGTCGGGTTGTGTTTCAGGAGCGTTGAGTTGTAAACTACAGATAGTGAAGAAACTCGTGAAGGGTTTCACGATTTGTGAGACCTCCCGTGAAACTGACCAACGATGATACTTATCTGAGGCTGACGACGGATCGTGAAGTTGCCCGTGAAAAGTGTCACGGTCCGTCAAGCAGCCCGTGAAGGTGACTTGGGACCCTTGATATTCATACCTGAGGTTCACGAAAGGCTAGAATGTCCGTACAAGCTGTGACGGACCGTGAACCTTCCGTGAACCTTTTCCATACAATTTCCAATGCCTCCTCACTTGGTCCTCAAGTTGAAAGACCATGAAAGTGCCTGTGAAGGGCACCACAGTCCATAAGGTTTTCTGTAAGGTTCAACTTACACCAGTTTCTACAATTTTTCACCTAATCCTTCCTGCACACATCAGCACATAGTGACTCTATAAAAACAAATAAACATAAAAAAAAAAAATGAAAATACCTGATGCAATTACACCTTGGGTTTCCTCCCAAGTAGCACAGAATTTAGCGTGGCGGAGCGATGCAGTTTACTTGATTACTCAGACTTCATCAAGTTTCCATTCCTACACAATCTTCACCTCTTCCGGGACACCCAAATAAGCTTTGATTCTCTGTCCATTAGCTTTGAATCTCTCACCTTTCTCATTTTCTAACTCAATTGCCCCATATTGAAATACCTGTGTGACTTGAAAAGGTCCAGACCATTTAGACCTCAATTTTCTCGTGAGCAGACGCAGTCTAGAGTTGAAAAGTAACACCAAGTCACCAGGAGTGAAGCTTTTTTTCTCGATATGCTTATCATGATATAGCTTCATCCTTTCCTTCTACAGTGTTGATCTCTTACAAGCTCTCAGATGAAACTCATCCATCTCATTTATCTGATCTAACCTCAAGTTAGTTGTTTCACTCCAACTGAGGTTTAGTTTCTTCAATGCTCAAAGTGCTTGATGCTCAAGCTCAACAGGCAAATGACATGCCTTTCCAAACACCAATTGATATGGAGATATACCAATAGGTGTCTTGAAAGTTGTCCGGTATGCCCATAGAGCATCATCCAGCTTTCTTGCCCAATATGTCCTATTGGCATTTATTGTCTTTGGCAATATTGCTTTTGATCTCCTTGTTGGAGGCCTCCAGTTTTCCACTGGTCTGTGGGTGATAAGGTGTTGCCACCTTGTATTGTTTCAACCCATACTTAGTCAAAAGTGCACTAAACACTTTGTTGCAAAAGTGAGAACCACCATCACTGATAATGGCTCTAGGAGTTCCAAACCTTGAGAATATGTTCTTTTTCAGGAGCGCAACAACACTCTTTCCATTGTTCTCAGGTAACGTGACAGCTTCAACCCATTTGGACACATAGTCCACTGCAACCAGTATATATCTCTATCCATAAAAACTCACAAAGAGGCCCATGAAATCAATACCCCACACGTCAAACAACTCCACCTCCAAAATAGGTGTCATGGGTAACTCATGGCAGCGAGATATGGCTCCTTGCCTTTGGCACACACCACAACTCCTTACTATATCCACGATATCTTGGTGGATTATGGGCTAGTAGTACCCGCATTGAAGTATCTTATGAGTTGTTCGAGCACCTCCATGATGATCACCAACTGGAGATGAGTGACAGGCCTAAAAAATGTGTAACATTTCAGCTTCCGAAACACATTGCCTAATTATGTTGTCAACACACATCCTATACAGATAAGGCTCATCCCAAAAGTACTTGCCAACATCATGCAAGAACTTTTTCTTTTGCTGATATGTTAGCCCCTCAGGCATCAAATCACTAACCAGAAAATTAGCATAGTCAGCAAACCAAGGAATAAGATCAAGAGTAGCAGCTAATACCTGTTCATCCATAAATGTATCATCTATCTCAAGCTTAGTTTCTTCTTTCTTTGCAGCATCCAACCTAGAAAGGTGATCAGCTACCTGGTTCTCACAACCTCTCATGTCTTTCACTTCACAATCGAATTCTTAGAGCAGCAGCACCCATCGGATCAGCCTCGGCTTAGCATCTTTCTTTGCCATGAGATATCTCAAAGCAGTATGGTCTACATGAACTATCACCTTACTGCCCAGCAGATAAGCTCTGAACTTTACAAAAGCATACACTACAGCCAATAGTTCCTGCTCAGTGACTGTGTAGTTTCGCTGTGCCCCATTTAGTGACTTACTAGTATAGTAAATCGAATGGAACATCTTGTTGCGCTTTTGTCCCAACACAACTCCTAATGCAGTTCCACTAGCATCACACATCACCTCAAACGGCTCCGCCCAGTCTGGGCCAATAATCACTGGTTCTGAAATCAGCTTCTCTTTTAGGCACTTAAAAGCTTGAAGACATGCCTCATCAAAGACAAATTTCACCTCATTCTCTAAAAGCTTGCACATGGGGTGTGCAATTTTAGAGAAGTCCTTGATGAAACGCCTATAGAATCCGGCGTGTCCTAGGAAGCTTTGAACACTCTTCATACATATTAGCGGAGGTAATTTTTCAATCACCTCAATCTTAGCATTGTCGACCTCAATTCCTTTCTGTGACACCTTGTGTCCAAGAACTATGCCTTCTTTTACAATGAAG
Source organism: Solanum bulbocastanum (assembly GCA_037074985.1). NCBI lineage: Eukaryota > Viridiplantae > Streptophyta > Magnoliopsida > Solanales > Solanaceae > Solanum > Solanum bulbocastanum. The sequence goes on from CM073604.1 coordinate 34,437,149, forward strand.
TGGCAATTATCCCAATTTAGCACTAAGTTGGCTTTCTCACATTTCTGTAAAGCCCTGCGAAGATTTAACAAACAGTCATCAAAAGTATCACCTACTACAGAGAAGTCATCCATAAATACCTCTAGAGTGTCCTCAACCATGTCTGAAAAGATGGACATCATACACTTTTGGAATGTGGCTGGTGTATTACATAATCCAAATGGCATGCGTTTAAACGCAAAAGTGACATAAGGATATGTGAATGTGGTCTTTTTCTGATCTTCAGGAGCAATTGATAACTGGTTGTAGCCAGAGTATCCATCTAAGAAAAAGTACCACCCTTTACCTGCCAATATGTCAAACATCTGGTCCATGAAAAACATGGGGAAATGATCCCTCAAAGTCCACTTGTTCATCTTCCTGTAGTCCATACACACTCGCCATCTAGTGATTGGTCTCTATGGGACTAATTCATTCTTGGCATTTGCCACCACAATCATACCTCCCATTTGAGGCACATATTGCACTAGACTGACCCAGTGGCTATCAGAGATAGGGTAGACCACCCCAACATCTAACTATTTGATTATTTCTTTCTTAACCACCTCTTGCATAGGTGGGTTCAACCTCCATTGGTGTTTAATACTCGGGCTATAGTCTTCCTCAAGCTGAATCTTATGCATGCAAATACTTGGAGGTATTCCAATTATATCAGCAATGGTCCAACCTATAGCTCTTTTGTATCTTTTTAGCACATTGATCACCTCTTGTACCTGCTCTTCATTTAAATATGCAGTCAATATCATAGGTAAAGTGTTATTAGTACCCAAGAATACATACCTGAGGTGAGTGGGTAACTGTTTCAGCTCTAATATCGGTGGCTCCTCAATGGATGGTTTTGCTGGAGGGCTTGGCCTGTTTTTCAAGTCCGATTTCTTCGGAGCATACGAGTGTGCTCCGATACCCTTCAAGGCAATCACGATCTCTACATAGTTAAACCGAAAATCAACATCAAAGTTCATTAGTACTGCTGCTAATGTTTCAACAACCATTCTCCCTTCTATGGGTACCCTTAAGTCTTCATCAGTGACCATCTCTATTGCAGATATCATATTCATATCTCGTGGCTGTTTTATTGACCTGTTAATATTGAACTTTACTTTATCTATGTTGAGTCTGAACTTCAACTCTCAACTCTTAACATCCACTAAAGCTCTAAAGGGTCTTCCCAAGATGATGGAAACCTCAAAATCCACCTCGCAATCCAGAATCACGAAATCAACTGGAAAGATGATCGTGTCCACCTTTACTAGTACATCACACAAGATTCCCACCGCCTCTTTACTGACCTAACAACTATCATCAACCTCATTTTTGTAGGTTTTGGTACTCCCAAACCTAACTTTTCATAAATGGCTAAAGGCATCATATTTATGCTAGCTCCCAGATCACATAAAGCTTTTGCAAACTTGATTGACCCAATGGTACATGGTATCGTGAATGCACCTGGATCCTTTTTTTTTTTTTTGAACTAGAGATATGGTAGCAATGGCACTGCAATGATGAACATCGTTAGAAAAGTCATGACTTACAACTCTTTTCTTGGTAACCAAGTATTTCATGAACTTGGCATATCCTGGCATCTTCAACTTTCTTTTTTAGCCTTTGAGGGAAAGGAGGAGGTGGTCTGGGAATCTGCTGTAAAGGCAGGTTTTCCTGAATCTCTTTCTCTTTTCCTCTTGCAGGTTGTGCTTTAGGTTGAGCCTCCTCCAGATCATCTACCTGTATAGTCTCATCCTCTTATCTGCTAGCTTGCTCCTAGACCTATTCATACTTGGTACCTACAGGAATAGGGTCAGAAAGAACTTTACCACTCCTGGTGGCAATGGCCATGTACTGTCTGTCCTTCTTGGGATTTTGAATGGTATCACTTAGTGATGATACATTCTTTCTCTAATTTAGTGAGGCTGAGAGTTGCCCCAATTGCTACTCTACTTGTTTAATAGAGGTGGTGTGAGAGTACACCAACTGACTCATCCTCGAGAAGTCACCTCTCATTTCTTTCACCCCTGCATCGGTTGACTCAACCTTCTGAAGTACCTTAGCCATCATGTCCTTAAGCTTAGACCCGCTAAAACTAACACTCACCTGGTCTCTATTACCTGGAGGTACATATACACTATTACGATAATTCATATACCCATCTCTGTTTTGCCAGTTTCCTTGGTCTCTATTTGCTGGCCTTTCATACTGACCATCCCTAGCATAGCTCCGACCTGCATTTCCAGAATTGTAACTATGATTTCCAAAGTTATAATTCCGAAAACCTCCTTGGTTCCCCGAATAGTTAGCTTCCTCATCAATGTCAAGATGTTGATCTTCATACCTGTTCTATTGTCCAACATCGTTCACCTTTTCAGCCTTGGCAACAATGTGCTTTGTGAGCAGGCCTATTTGAGTCCTCATATGTGCCATGTCTTGGTCCCTTTATTCTCCTCTCTTTCTCTGTTCAGCTGAAAGCTCAAATGTATACCCAAGCTCTCCTACCTCTGAATCTCTAGTGTATCATGGTCTGTTGTTCTTTGAGACCTCATCCAATAGCTATATGTTCTCCGCAAATGACTTCCTCATAAATGATCCTCCACAAACGGCATCAACAACAGGTTTAGTAACATAATTCAGAGACCTATCAAAAGCCTGTTTAAGATGCCTTTCAATAAGATCATAGTTGGGGCATTTCTTCAGCTTTTGGCTGAACCTCCACCAAGTATCATGCATTGCTTCTCCTGATAGTTGCTTGTGTGTACTAATCTCGTCCTTCATCTACAGCTCTTTTGATTCTGGAAGAATCGTTCCAGGAAAGCTTCATTTAACTCATTCCAAGTCCTGATGGAATCATCTGGCATCTCATTCAACCAGTTAGGCCTCTCCAGTAAGAGATAATGGAAACAACAACAATCTCATTGCTGTTTGGTTGACCCCAGGAATCTCTCGTGACTTACAGATTGTCACAAAATTCATGAAGTGTTGATTTGCATCATCACCAGCTGCACCTCTAAATATACCTTTCAAGTTCAGCAATTGGATCATAGTACTGGTGATTGTGAAGTTAACACCTAGGGGTAATGCAAGCAACACTATAGCTCCAGTGCCATCCAAATCAGCATCATCTTCTTCATACATCATATACCCCTTTGGGCTATTGGTTGGCGCTGGGATGGACTACTCCTTCCTCTCCTCTATTCTCCTCAACTACCATAGGTTGATTGATTCCAGCAGTTTGCTGGAAACCTAGCCTAGGTTGATTGATTCCTGCCGTTTGATGTATAATCCTTCCAACATCAATCTCAACTTCTAGTCCCATTCTGTGTCTCTGGGCCTTTAGTTCTTATGCATTAACCATCTTTCGAAGAGTTTTCTGAAATTCAGCGTCGTAAGGAAGCAATGGGGCTCCTTTGCTTCTAATGTTTGGCATGGACAATCTGACTCTCCTGAAAAAGACACAAACACAAAAAAAAAACATAAAATTAGGAAATATAACTACAATCGAATAAAAGCTAGTAAAACACTTCTGAATTGAAATTCCCTAACAGCGGCGCCAAAATCTGATACGTTCAAACTTACTCTCCAAATAAAAAGTGTAAGCGGTCGTTGTCAATTTACAGAACTCAAGTAGAGTAGAGGTCGATCCCACAGAGAATTTCTTTATAGATAAAGTTTCACTATCGCGTTTACTCAATTATCATTACTATTTCCTAAACAAATAACACAGAGGGTAAATTGGGTTTGATTTGAAATGTATTTTATCACCAACACTTGCAGTCAAAACTTAAATACACATTTAAGAGAAGATCTCATTGTAAGTTGATTCAGTTAATTTAAAGAAACCAGATTTTGTGTTCACTATGACATCAATTAGAATGCTCTCTCATAATTTGAGTGTCAGGTAAATCAATATTTACAGAACTTTTGCGAGTTGAATTAATCTAACGCTTCTCAACCTAATTAGATAATGCTTACTCTAATTCTCTCGAACTGAAAGTGTTATCAATATAGGACTTCGCTTAATTTGATATGGTGTTAAAGATCTCTTCTCTCGAACTCTAACTTTAACTCCATTTCATTAACTTAGTTTAGCTTTTTCCTAACTGGTGATTTTTTATCTAACAAACACCAGATAAGCGTTCACTCAATAGACTAAAATGATGTGAAAGTTTTAAATTGCAGGATGTAAATAAAGACTGCCTTTTACTCGTTTTACGGAGTCGCAACTACAGTATCGTCATAGATCCCATACACCCAGTCGTGGTATTTAGCCACTCATTGTTTCACACAAAGAATTAGAAATGAGGAATGAAAACATGTTAAGAAATACTTACAAGAATGATTGGTAAATCAACAACCACTTGATAATCTGATAACCGAAATCCAATCTTCAAAATAACAATAATCCAAATCCACAAACCAAAATCCCGAATAATATCATCTTCTCCTTCGTAAAACGTCCAATAATCAATAATCCTCCCCAAAACGCCCTAATAATTCAAAATAGAATGTTTAAAAAGAGTCCAAATCAAACTGCGACTGAATTGTAGGTCCCTTTCACTGCCACAACCATGACTCGTCAAGGGCTTCACGGTCCGTGAAGCCCTACGTTGTCTTCCTTTGGGAGCGTCTCAAAAGTGGGTCTTAAGTCTTGGTTACGGGAATCTGCATCACGAGCTGGAACATGGACCGTAATAGGGATAACGGCTCGTGAAGACGTCCTTGGTCTTTAATTGAAACCTTCCAAAGTTTTGTGTCTTTAATGTTGCACACTGGAACAAGGGTCACAAACTAGACCACAAATTGTCATAGAGTCCACGGCTCATGAAGACTCCTGTGGTCTTTACTTGGAACGTCCCAAAAATTTCTTTGAAAAAGTTGGCTACTGGAAAATGCATCACGAGAGCTACCATGGTCCGTAGTGAGGACCACGACCCGTGAAGTGGTCTGTGGTCTTCACTTCGGAGTCAACTGTCTTCTAACTATTCAATGTCTTCACTCTAATTCAATTTCACAAGCTCAATCATGGACCGTTATGAAGGCCACGATCTGTGAAGTTAGCTGTGAACTTCACTTGATCATCATCATTCTCTGCTTCTTTTTCCACTTGTCTGCATATGTCAGATCCTGTCTGTACCATTAACAAACATATCAAAGTATACACAAATACACTTAATTCTAGTATTAGTTCCTCATTTTTAAGCATCAAATGTGCCAAGATTTTGTGGTACATCACTAGCTTGCCACAACGACCAAAACCACCACCAAAGCGGCTTGCAAGAAACAATGAGCTATTTTAATAATTTCAAGATCCCAATTTCACAACACACCTTTAACCAACGACGCTCAGAAAATATCGTTCAAGCTAAGATCGATTTCGGAAGTTCTACTCACCCGAATTCAATTTCGTAAAGTCGTATGTAAAGTCACCCTATTGTTACCAGATTTCCCTACACCCAAAGACTCATATTTAATCCAAATCTAGACTAGATTGGGAAAATTCAAGTTACTACGAAAAAGTTTTCCGACCCAAAATTCTTCCCTGTTGCCTTTTCTATAATGACGTAACCCGGTAGTTACAATAGATAGCAATTTATCCATCACTTATCCCCGAGTGGAAAACTTAGGAAAAATAGGGTAAGGAAGGAATGAAGTAGTACCTGAATCGATGAATAATTGGAGATACTTGTCTCGCATGTTCCTCTTGGTTTCCCAAGTAGCTTCCTCAACTAGACGATGTTTCCATTGAACTTTCACGGACTTAATCTCCTTGGTACTCAGCTTACGCACATCACGATCAAGAATTGCAATCGGTTCCTCCTTATATTGACGGTCTTTGTCTAACACAATTGAGTCCTACTTATTGCTGGAGTGATAACCATTATTATAAGAGAATTCACACAAAGGTAAGAACTTATCCCAATTCCCTCTAAAATCAATCACACATGCCCTTAATATGTCTTCTAACACTTGAATAATCCTCTCTGACTGCCCATCCATCTGTAGATGAAAGGCTGTACTGAAAGTGAGTTGTGTACCTAATTCATCTTGCAATTTCCTCCAAAACTTGGATGTGAATTGGGTACCACGGTCTGAGATGATAGAGAGAGGCAGCCCATGTAACCTCACTATCTCCTTCACATAAACATTAGCCAATTGTTCAACATTATAATCTATTCTTATCGGAATAAAATGGGTTGACTTAGTCAATCTATCAATCACTACCCAAATAGAATCAAACTTCTCCAAAGTCTTGGGAAGACCAACCACAAAATCCATGGCTATTCTTTCTCACTTCCATTCCGGAATTGGCATTCTTTGAAGCAAACATGTAGGCCTTTGATGTTCATACTTCACTTGTTGACAATTTTGATACTTAGCCACAAACTCCGCTATATCCTTCTTCGTGCCTGCCCACCAATAAATTTGCTTCAAATATCAGTACATCTTGGTCACACCCAGATGAATGGAATATCGAGAACCATGAGACTCTACCAATAATTTCTGAATCAAGTCATCTACTTTAGGAACAAAGATTCTTCCTTCAAAATTAAGCATGCCTTCCACATAAAGAGTAGTCTCATGTGCCTTACCAATCACATTCTTCTTTCTAAGCTCCTCCAAATTCTCATCCTCAAACTATTTGGCCTTGATCTCCTCAATGAACGTGGCCCTAACCTCAATGCTAGCTAACACACCACCTCTTTCTGAGATGTCGAATTGCATGAACTTAGACTCCAAAGTCTGGATTTCCTTAGCTAAGGGTCAATTGATTACACTTAAGCAAGCTAAACTACCCATACTCACCGCTTTTCGACTCAAAGCGTCTGCCACTATATTAGCCTTACCCGGATGGTATTAAATGGTGACATCATAATCTTTAAATAACTCCATTCACCTTCGTTGTCTCAAATTCAGATCCTTTTGAGTGAACAGATGCTACAAACTATGATGATCAGGAAACACCTCACACTTCACCCCATAGAGGTAAAGTCTCCAGATCTTAAGAGCAAACACTACCGCAACCAACTCCAAATCATGAGTTGGATAATTCCTCTCATGCACCTTCAATTAACGCGATGCATAAGCTATAACATTCTTATCATGTATCAACACAACACTCAAACCAGAATGTGAAACATCACAATAAACAATAAAATCATTACCTTTCACCGATAATGCTAGAATAGGTGTGATGGTCAAAAGAGTCTTGAACTTTTGAAAGCTCTCCTCACATTTTTCAGTCCATTCAAATGGTATCTCCTTTTCGGTCAAATTAGTCAAGTGAGTGGCAATAGAAGCAAAGTTCTTCATAAATCGACGATAATAGCTAGAAAGCCCAACAAAACACCTAATTTCAGTCACAGAACTTGGCCGAACCCAATTCTTAACCGCCTTAATTTTTTGAGGATCTACCATTACCCTTCTTTCAAAACTACATGCCCCAAGAATGCAACAGAAGTCAATCGAAATTCACACTTAGAAAATTTAGCATACAACCTTTATTTCCTAAGAACGTCCAAAACAATACGAAGATGGTCGACATGATCTTCCTCACTTTTTGAATAAACCAAAATATCATCAATAAAGACTATGATGAATGAATCAAGAAATGGCTTGAACACCCCATTCATCAAACTTATAAAAGTTGCAAGCGCATTAGTCAAACCAAAGGACATAACTAGAAACTTATTGTGCCTATAGTGGGTTATAAACGCTATCTTGGGAACATCCTCAAGCCTAATTTTCAATTGATGGTAGCCAAACCTTAAATCAATATTAGAGAAAACTGATGCACCTTGTAATTGGCCAAAAAAATCATCTATTTGAGGCAAAGGATACTTGTTTCGAATAGTGACCATATTCAATTGCCGATAATCTATACACATTCTCATACTACCATCCTTTTTCTTAATAAATCAAACTGGAGCACTCCATGGGGAAGCATTAGGACGAATAAATCCTTTATCAAGAAGATCTTGGGTTTGAGCCTTAAGCTCTCTTAATTCTGTCGGAGCCGTGCAATATGGAAGGATAGAAATAGGTGGGTATCAGGTTCTAAATCAATGCAGAAGTCTATATCTCTATACGGAGGCATACCAGACAAGTCATTAGGAAACACTTCTCTAAATTCTGACACCATAGGAATAGACTCAATAGATGGAGTCTCAACCTTAACATCCCTAACATGAACCACATAAGTCAAATAACCTTGCTCTACCAATTTTTTAGCTCGAATGGAGGATATGATCTTAGTTTGCTTAGGCTTGTACACCCCTTCCTACTCTAATTTTCCCTTTTTCGGAATTTCTAGAGTTACAAACTTACTATTACAATTAAGCACAACATAATAGGGGAACAACCAAATCATGTCTATGATTATATCAAAATCAGTCATATCCAAAATCACCAAATCAACCCAAGTCTAAAAATCATAAACAAAAAATGACAAGCACGATAGACATGGGTGATTATGACTGACTCTCCAACTGGGGTAGAAACATGAATAGGGACATCAAGTATATCATAAATCATAAAAAATTATAAGGCAAATCGCACAGATACATATGAATAAGTAGAACAAGGATCAAACAACACACATCCAGTCACAAACAAAAATAGTACCGGTGATCACTGCGTCAGACGCCTCTGCCTCATCCTTGCTCGGAAAGGTATAACACTGATCCCTATCATCTTGACAAGCCACTTCCTTACTTGGTTGCACGTTACCCCTGCATCCATTACCATTTCCTCTATCTCTACGGCCTCGCTGATTACCTTTTCGCCCACCTTGTGGACACCCTCGACCATTATTACCATTCCCTGCTGGTACCACTGCTCTAGACTGATGCTGTACGGAATCTAACACACGTGGATGGGGACAATATCTCCTCATATGTGCAGGTTCACCACAGTTATAACATGTATGATAAAAAATGACCTGCTTCCCGCCAAATGCGCGACTCCCTGGCTATCATGAATCAAATTATGAGGTGGAGTTCCCGAGTAATTACCTGTAGAGGAGGGCATAACTGACTGAATTGGCTTGGCTGCAAGCGTTGGCCTTCTGGACCCCCTGGAGTAAGAACCCTGAAAGTTACCCAAGTTCTTGACCCTTTTTGCCAATTCATTTGCCTGACTGTCTCGCCTCACCCCCTCTACTTTATTAACATAGTTTGTTACCTTATTAAAGCTCCTCCCTGCATAGGTCATATAAACTGATAATACCTGCAACTCAGAGTTTAATTCCCTAATAAATAAACGGATCCTCTCCACCTCAATAGTCACCAATTGAGTAGCATATCTAGATAAAACATGGAATTTGGCCTCATAAGCAGCCACAAACATACCACCTTGTTCCAAAGCCATGGACTTATCCTTCTTGCGAACCTCAAAGTCCTAGGCACATATTTCTTTAGAAACAGAGCATGAAATTAGGTCCAAGTAAGTGGAGGTAAAGTTGAAGATTTACATTCCATATAAGCTCTCCACCACTTCTTAGCCTCACCTTGAAGTTGAAAGAACACAAACTCAACCCCATGTTGATGTTCAATTCCCAACTTATGAAGCCTCTCATAGAGATCTAAGATAAACTCATAAGCATCCTTATTCTCAAAACCAAGAAACACATGAGGCTTTAGCTTCAAAAACGTAGTCAACGTTTCATGCTCATCACTAGTCATAACAGAACCCAACAAAGAATGGAAGAAAGCATCATTATCTCCCGTTCCACCTGTCTTGGGCGCAATGCTAGCAACAGAGGGATTAGCGGGAGATTGAGTTGCTTGAATATAAGGAAGCACTCCAGGACCAACCAACCCTTTCAAGAAAGACATGATCTGTTGAGTTAGCACTGGGTCTATGGGAGGAACACCGTAGTCTCTACCTGCACCTCTTCCTCTTGTCAAACCTCATCAACATTTTCAACCTCAATATCCTCTTCTGTCTCTTTATGATATACTGGAAGGGCCTCATTTTGGGAGCATTTCTGACCGGTACCCCATCTCTAGTAGGCACCACTCTTCCTCGGCCTCTACCACTAGCTCTTCCTCTACCCCTACCTCGACTGCAACCTTTAGCTACAGATTTCTTAGCTGAAGCATTGACGGGAGCTATAGGCCTGATGCCGTTGAATATAGTATTAACCATCTTCGGACAAAAGAGTAAAGGAGGTTAGATACCAATTTAAATCGCCAGATACTAATTGGAATCAAGTCATAGCATGAAAAGAGACAAGAGAAAATAGAGAGATTTCCTAAAGTCATATAGCCTCTCAAAAAAAAGTAAAGGCGTCCCCGTACCATTCTGCAAGACTTTACTAGACTCATTTTGGTACATCAAGATCAACAAACCTAGGCTCTGATATCAACTTTGTCACGACCCAGACCGTCATGATTGGCACTTACACTAACCCTCCAGTGGGAGAACCACTACTACGACTAAAACCAAGCAACTAATTAAAAAATTAAAGCATTTGAGGATACAAGAGCAGGAATAATATCTAAAAACTAAAGTTCCCATAAACTTCCAAAATATCTAACAAATAACAATACGGAAAAATACACCTAGAATTTGAAAGTCAATGTTCCAAAACATCTAAAGTTCAACAAGTCTAAACAAGAAGGGTTACAACCCTAAACTAATGAACTAATTCACTAACTAGAAAGTCTAAGTCCGAAATGTGGACAAAGACAAAAAGAGAACTTATGGCAGCCTAGATGAACTGGCTCACCCTTGAATTCGAACGATGATCACTGATCTTCTAAATGAGGTATATCAATAACCGCGTGAAGATGCCCTGTACTCAACAAAGAAAGAAAAAGTGCAGTATCAGTACACAACAACAGTGTACTGGTAAGATCACGCGGCTATCCCACTAAGTGTAACATAAGTAAGTCAATACAGCATTACAAACATGCAACATACCGAACATATACAATATTGATTATCACATGCTCAACAATATACATTTATAACAAGTCATTGGTCCTCTTATGGAACCCAAACCCAAACAATTAGCATACCGAAACGTGGTACCCGATCCAATGTTTATGTCGGAACATGGCAATCGATCCTATAATTATGTTAGAACGCGGCAACCAATCCCAATTAGTATGCCAAAATGTGGTATTCGATCCAATCAACACACCACAATCACAATCACAAGTACATTCTCAATAATCATACAATCAAGAAGTAATTCATGGCATATATTTATTTATCTGTCTCATTTACAACAAGTGTGATTAATAATGCAACATTTGCATACATACATGTATCATAATGAAACAAGAACAAACATACATCACACAATCATAGAATCACAATCATTACCTACCTCGAAACAAGCTTGAAAACCCTAGGAAACTTGATCTTTCCCTTTTCAGATTCATTCCGCATGTTCTTGGTCTACAAACAATCAATATAATACGAGAATCAATAAGAAACCATAATTATCCTGATTACTAATAATTCTATGAGCCCTAGATTAAACTCATGATCCCAAGTATTAAAAATAGGGTTATTTCCATCATAGATTCTAGATCAAAACCCTCCCCCATCGATATTTACCTATTAGATTACGTTCTACGGATCGAAAAATGGTTCGGGAACACTATACCTTCAGCCTCAAGAATGATAGAAAACTGCCAAGAATCGCTTGGGGTACGTTCCTTAGCTCTAAAAATCAAAAAGTGCAGAATAAAGACGTTTTGAGGTTTATTTAAGACTTTAAGTCAGGTCTTTCCTACCACAGCGCCATCACCCTGCTATAGTGACCCCGCCATAACGACCAAACCACCTCCAAAGCGGCTTGCACGAAATAGTGAGATATTTTAATAATTTCAAGACTCTCATTTCACAACACACTTTTAACCAATGACTCTTAGAAAATATCGTTCATGCTAAGATCGATTTCGGGAGTTTTACTCACCCGAATTTAATTCCATAAAGTCGTACGGATTCCTTAACGACTTATCTAGCTACTCATGTAATCAAAATCATAAATAAGTCACCCGATTGTTACCAAATTTCCCTACACCTCATAGACTCCGATTTCGTTCAAATCTAGACTAGGTTGGAAAATTTCAAGTTACTACGAAAAAGTTTTTTGACCCAAAATTTTTTTCCCATTGGCTTTTCTATAACAATGGAACCCGGTCGTTACACTTCTCCTCCCTTGATCTCTGAAGTACGGTCCTTAAATGGTGAGCATGATCACACCCTCAACTTAGAACCATTGTCTGTCCTAAGCATACCTGACGCTCAAATACATAAGAAAACTATCAAAGATATGCAGAAGCTACTTCCACAAAACTTAGATCCCAAACCATCTAATTAACATGCAAGGATCTATGGACGACATTTCATTACACACAGTCGATCATGCTTGTATCAATAACAATCTTTCAGTCAACTTAAATGATTAGCAAATGCAAGCATAGTGCCCTCACCACAAATAAGTCCCTCACATATGATTTCAATTAAGAATTTTGGACTGACGGATACACCCACTCTCCAAAAGGACTTCTAACACTGGAAATATATAGACCATAGGCTTGCCCTTGTTTTCGACATTGTTAACTATCAAACAACCGGAATAGAATCACTTTCTCTTCATAGCCTTACCATGGTCATTATCCTCTTATTTAATTAATTTATTTTCCTACGCTTACACTTATCTTCAAAGAACCCACATCGTACCATTTTAATATTGCATTACTTGTGTTGTTGATACCATTTTACACTTATAAAGACGACAATTTCCATATTCAAAATTTTGTGGAAATATGGCTGCCATTTAACATCATAAATATCAGTCAAGAATCTATTAGGCTAAGGTTATTTCTCTTTTCCCTCACAAGAGAAGCAACGACTTGGCTAGGAGAATCACCTCAAGGGACCATTACCTTTTGGAATGAGTTGAATGAAATATTTCTGTTCTGGGAAAATTGGGATTCAACTGTTTTTATGACCCAAAGTAATGGTTGTAGTACGCGTTACGACTCGTGAAGCCTTTTTGTAAATGGTAGTGAACTACAAATTCAAGACTTTTTATCATTGAGATCTAGGGTCCGTGGAATGTTCTACGGCTCGTACTATCCATCGTAGTCCTCAGACATCTATTTTCAAAACTCTCTGAATCTCAACTATGGATGCCTATTTACGACTCGTACAATCTTCTACAGCCCTCTCCTGATCGCTCATGTTTTTTCAGTCCAACTTTTGCAAACCTCACTACTTTTCCTACGATGAAGAGTCTACAATTTGTAAATACTTTTACAGTTGGTACTGTTGTCTGCTCGCACATCTCAGACCATGTTTCACCATTCTTTAATCTTTCTTCTACAAGACCATCTATGGCTCGTAAAGTTTCTCGTAGATGGCCAAAGCTGCACTGCCACAACTGACTCCCAACACTTAGCTACCAAAACATGTTTTCCTACAAAACAACTACAAAACACATCAAATCTACTAAAATATGCTAAAAGACTTTAAAAAATCCAAAGTTTTAAACATTAAAAGTATCGTAAATCTATGGCATATCAATAATAAAGAATTGGTTGCTATTGTGCACTGTTTACAGATTTGGCGTGTCTAATTCTGGGTACTCATTTTGTGGTGAGAACTGATTATGTGGAAAATATGTTTTTAAGACACAAAAGAAGTTTAAGTCCAAAACAAGCAGGCTGACAGGAATTCTCGGTTGAGTATGATTTTGTGTGAGAGCATAAGTTGGGAAAACACAATCAAGTCGCGGATGCATTGAGTAGAAAAGTGGTATTTGTTGCATTATATGTAGGAAAAACATAGGTTCTTTAACTACAAAACTTAGAGCTGCACAAAGAAGATGAAGGAAATACTTTGTAGAAGTGCACACTTTATTAACTGAAAATATCTGCCTTTATAGGCTTACAGACTGAGGAAGATAATATCTCTCCATGATTCCTACTTGACTAGAAACTAGGAAAGTGCCAGAAAATAGCAACCAAATAACAGCCTAACAAAGACTCTTTCAACTATTGTAAAAGACTTATTCAAACTCACAGTAAATAATCATTAACTTTATAACTTAGACTCTTTTTTTAATCAATTCTCAACAGTCCCCCTTCATTCAAAATCACATACGCCAAGGCATAACATAAAGTAATTGTGCTTTGAATGAGGAAGCGCTTTAGTAAGAATATATGCCACCTGTTTTTCTGTGTTATAACTCTTCAACTTAATCACACCTTCTACAACTAGATCACGGATGAAATGATGCCGAATATCTATGTGCTTTGATCTTCCATGAAAAACAGGATTTTTAGCCATTGCAATTACTGATAAATTATCACAGAAAATTTTTGTTGCTCCCTTTTGTTCTTGGTGAAGACCAACAAGTAATTTCCTCAGCCACAACACTTGACATGTTGAAGAGGCTGCCGCAACATATTCAGCCTCGAAAGAAGACAATGTTGTTGTTGATTTTTTCTTTGAGCTCCAAGTAATAGCTGCAGAACCAAGAGTGAAAAGTTTCCCAGAAACACTCTTTCTATCGTTCACATTCCCTGCCCAATCACTACCTGAAAAACCATGGAGATTAAAATTAGTACTTTGAAAGTACCATTGTCCAAATCCTATAGTTCCAGCAACATAGCGGAAGACTCTTTTAGCTTCTCCAAGATGATGCTTCGAAGGCTTATGCATAGACCTTGATATCATTCCAACAGAAAATGATATATCAGGATGAGTGTGCGTCAAATAAATTAAGCCTACATCTAAACTTCTAAAATAACTTCCTTCAGCTTTTTCAATACCATCATCAAGTTGCAACTTCTCATTTACATTCATAGGAGTAGCCATTGTTTTGCAGTTAAGCATGTTAAATCCTTTGAGAAGATCAGTGGCATACTTCCTTTGAGATATGAAAATTCCATCTTCTTCCTGCTTCACTTCAAGGCCAAGAAAATAATGCAACACTCCCAAATCCGTTATTTCAAATGTTTTCATCATAGAAGATTTGAAATCACAGAGAAGAGAGTAAGATGAACCCATATAGATCATATCATCAATATACAAACACACCAACAATAGATCATTTTTTTCATATTTCTTCACATATAAAGTTGGATCATTCTTACTTCTTTCAAAACCATTTTCTTTGAAATATGAATTGATTTTTCTGCACCATGCATGAGGGGCTTCTTGTAGCCCATAGAGTGTTTTCCTAAACTTGTATACTTTGTTCTCCTTTCCTTTATCCACATAACCATCTGGTTGGGTTACATACACTTTTTCTTCCAAATCACAATTAAGGAATGCAGACTTAACATCAAATTTGATAAACCTTCCACTTTAATTGTACAGCCAAAGCTAAAAGGATTCTTACTGTTTCAAAGTGAGAAACTGGAGAGAAAGTTTCGTCAAAGTCAATGTCTTGTTGTTGCGAATATCCTTTTGCGACCAATCTGGCTTTGTTTTTCTTCACACTGCCGTTAACATGGTACTTTGTCTTGAACACCCATTTTAATCTGATAGCATTTTTTCCATCTAGCAGGCCCACCAAGTCCCATGTACCATTTTTTCTAATTGCCATAAGCTCTTCTTCCATTACACACCTCCATTCCTTTTTTGTTGAAGCTTCCTGAAATCTAGTTGGGTTTGCACCAAATAGAGCAAAGGTACATGTTTCATAAATATCTGAAAGTGATTTAAACTTCCGTGGAGGAGTTTCACTGGAATCTTCTGAGTCAGGTACCATCAATGTGGGGCTACTACACCTTGGACTTGTGTTGCTGGAGTTTTCTGAAGAGTGGCCAGATGTTTTAGTAAGAGATTGAGTATTAACTTAGGAGCAAATAACATATTTTGAATAAGTTTCACTTTACCTTGACCAATCTGGACAGCAATAGTACCTTCACCTTCGACTTGAATTTACTTATTATCACTAAGCCAAATTTGCCTTTTTTTTTTTGTCTCATCTAACTCTTTAAATCATTTTCTTTCACCGGTCATGTGATGGGAGCATCCACTATCCACAAACCAAACATCAGTCTTGTAATCTATTGTGGTAGAGCGAGCCATGAAAAGCACACTTTCTTCTTCATCTTCCTCGGCATAACTAGCTTGATAATTTTTATACCAACAATTAGCTTCTATATGGCCAAATCTATGACAATTTTAACACTGAACTCCATTTCTACGACTATTTGTCCGCCTAGATTGGCTTCTGCCTCTACCACATCCTCTGCCTCTAAAAGAGCCTATGCCACATCCTCGTGCTCCTTGTTCTAACGACTTCTTATTTTGAATTGGATGCTCTTCCTTCACTTGAAAAGCTTGTTCTTCAGTTCTCTCTATTGACTTCTTGATCCATGACTCATGAGATTGCAAAGAGCCCATTAGTTCGTCAAATGAAACTTAGATAAGTCTTTTGATTACTCTATGGCTGCAACCATATGATCAAACTTTGGAGGTAAACTTCTTAAAAATTTGGAACTACAATTTTTTCCTTCTTATAATTCACTCCTTGGCAGTTTCTTATCTCTTTATCGCCCAGTCAAAGACTAAACACTTGCTCTGATACCACAATGTAGGAAAACAGAGGTTTTTTAACTACAAAATTTAGAGCTGCACAAAGAAGATGAAGGAAATACTTTGTAGAAGTGCACACTTTATTAACTAGAAACATTTGCCTTTATAGGCTTACAGACTGAGGAAGATAATATCTCTACATGACTCCCACTTGACCAGAAACTAGGAAAGTGCCAGAAAAATAACAACCTAATAGGGGTGGGCGTTCGGTTTTTTGGTTTTCGGTTTTAGAAAAGTGTGCACCGTATATTGAACCAAACTAATTCGGTTCAGTTCGGTTTTTTCTACTTCAGTTCGGTGTTTTTAAATTGATTTTTTGGTGTGAATGAAAAATAAAATAAGGATAAAGTATAAGATACTTAGAAATTTAAAACTATGTTAAGAAATGATGCGTATTACTGTGGAACACTTATTATGCTAACTAAAAGACTATATTTGTATTTATCAAGAACATTGTACTTCCAACAATTTATCGAGAAAACAAGTATGAAGATGGTTCCTTTACATAATGTACATTGGTAGAAATATGTTTGAGTTTCTCTTGGAAATTAATATTTCAAGTTAACTATTGAATTGTACATTTGGTGTTACTTTGATTTTGTTCATGAATGATTTAATTGTTGATTGAATTTTTAATTTTTAGTTAAGAGAATGCCCATATAGATATAAAAAAAATATTTTAATTTTTATTTTTTTAAATAAAAGTTTGGTTTTTCGGTACACCAAAGTTTTGAGACCCTTACACCGAACACCAAACCAAAGAACCGAAGTTTCGAAAAAATAACACCAACAGCGAACCAAAAACCCAAAGAATCGAATTAGTTCGGTTCGGTTCGATTTTTTGGTTTTCCGGTATTTATGTCCACCCCTACAACCTAACAAAGACTCTCTCAACTCTAGTAAAAGACTGAACACTCACGGTAAATAATCAGTAACTTTGTAACTTAGACTCGTTTTTTTTAATCAATTCTCAACATTATATTCAATTTCTAAGCTTTAAACTGATTTCCTCGATCAAATCAGGTTGTGCACATTAAAAGACTCGTTATATGTCAAGTGGATGGGTCAAGTGCAAGAAGGGACATTGAGGCAGTACTAGATTGAGGACGATCTGCTCCATTTTAAAGGGGGGTAATCCTGGTATCGAAGGGTCGTGGACGATGTAAAAACTTAATGAAGAGGCATATGACACTACTTGGACTGGTCATTCGGTTTTTGAGAGGATACTAGCTGTATTGTCGCGTGTTTATTTCTAGCCTAAGATGAAAAACGATATAGAGTCATACGTGAAGAGTTGTTGTATCTACCCAGAAGACAAGACAAAGCGTAATAAAGATGCAGGCTTGTTGCAGCATCTGCCTAATATAGAATGGCCAGAAAGGTTGAAGATAAACCCAACCTTCCATGTAAGTTTCTTGAAGCCTCATTTTGCAGATGATGATGATCTGGACAGGAATGAATCGAAGAGGGCTCCTCCTTCCATACCAACTTAGATTGAGGCAAAAATTGAGGAGATACTTGATCACTCGGTCTTGGGCAGAAGTAAGACACACTAAGATAGAATTCTTAGTTCATTCCAAGGGAAAGGCTATAGCAGATCTGCAGATGCAGTTTGGCAGAATAGTAAGCAACTTCGGCAAGGGCATGGAAAGGACTTCAACATTGTCCTTGGCATGTGCGTGATGAACCAACGCAGTTTTGGCGACTAAGTGTTAGTGGGTGACATGAGACAAGGATATTGCTGGAGTGTTGGTTAAGAAGACTTGGGCACAGTGGCAAGGACAGGCGCATGACTAGGTGGGTTTCAGGGGGTTCACTACAAAAAATTACACTGTACATATAAGGTAAATTTTATGTATTTCTGTAGATATATATATATTTTGAGCCCCCTCAATGACAAAGAGAAGTTGATAGTGCAGTGGCAAGTCCCCTGAAATTAAGCTTCACGTCACCAATTAGAATCCGTGTTAAAAGTGTGGTTTTAAACCCAAAAGAATTCAAGGGTCCCATTTCTAAAGACTTATTTACACTTTTATACTTTTATTTTGTCGAACCCCTGAACGAAAATCTTGGGTTCGCCACTGCGCATGACACCTGATGGGAATGCGTGCAAAAACAGTGGACACCGGCAAGGCAAGGGAGACGGTTGGCTTGACAATGGCAAGGCAGTAAAATGACCTGACGATGGCAAGAAAGGTTGTTCGATGTGGGCATGAAGCTGGCACAAACAGGGAAATAAACTAAGTTTTGAAGAAGGCTGAAATGTTCCAAGTGTTGGGCACGGAAATTTGGCTAAGGCAAATGAAGACCATGTGTGTACTGTGTGGCACATGGGTTGTTTTATTTTGAAATTTGAATGTTGTATTGCTCTTAGAACTATTAAGTTGTACTTAATTAATTTCATATAAGAATTTTGTTAAGCCATGTGCAGGGTACATGAACAGTTGTAACTGTCAGTAACTGCCTGTGTGTAGAGCTTTAAAACTGCGCATAAATTCGACCAAGGCATGAGAGAGTGTTTTGTGCCTTAGTAACTTCGTGAAGCCTAGTCCTTTGTGTATCTTTGATATTAATAAAGGTTGGGACTTGATCCTCTACATTTCTGTGTTGTTGCTATACTTACAATGCCTAAGAAAATAGTCTAAGGACTTAGACGAATTTGTGAGTGTGTGTGTGAGGCTGAGTTTGGGCATGAGTGTGCTGACTGCCTAGCAGTGGTGACGAAGAAAAAACAATCACCCCTGTATCCACTCACCTGTCGTTCAACCAGTAGGTATATCATATTTCTTGGTCATTCACCTATTTCATGGAAGAGCAAGAAACAAGTAACAGTGTCGCATTCTTCTGCTGAAGTAGAATATCATTCCATGGCAACAACTGCTTGTGAGATCATTTCGTTACACAATTACTTTCAGACTTGTATATCCCTCATTCAGATCCAGTTTCTTTGTATTGTTATAGTCAAGTCGCACCTCATATTACCAATAATCAAGTTTATCACGAACATATACTGTCATTATGTTCGAGACTGTATTCAACTGGGGTTTGTTGGTTTGTCATCACATTTCAACACAACAACTTGCTGATGTTTTTATTAAGCTTTAGATACACACCAGTTTCAAATATTGATTGTCAAGTTAGGCATTCGAGACCTCCATGCTCCAACGTAAGGAGATGTAATAGTGTACTTGGTAGTAAGTTATAGATACACATTAAATTGAATTTTTAATTATGAAGATTTGGTGTACAGTTTGTATTCTATAGGACTCCTCTAGGATAGAGTTTGTGTTCTCATAAAGAGTAAACTACATCGGTTGTTCCTGTATTTTGTATACATAAAAAAGAGCACCTTGCTCTTTCATTTTGAATTAAATTGATTCTCTAATTTACCACATTTATCAACAGGTATTGGAGAGCATTAAGAGGAAGTACCGGAAAACATTTTCAAAAGGAAGAAGTAGCAGCAATCTGGGGTGCAATGATCTGTTTAGAGGCACAACACTACACAGGAATGTTGTACAGATCAAGAGGGAAGTAAAATATACATAGAATTGAGTTGTTTAGAACTTCAAAGAAAGCACATAGAAGTATAAATTTTACTTTTTTATTTGCTTAGATTAATTAGGATACATTACTGTCACTCACTGATTAATACTAGTTGTTATACGAATTCACCACAAAGGCTCAGTTTTCTCTTTTTTTGCCTTTTTGCCTGTCATCCATCACAGAGATGCTCATTACTAGTTTGAAACATGAAATAGAGTTTGAAAGCTAATATAGAAAAGGAGAAAGAATAAGTGCTCTTGTGACTCCTCTGCCCACTAACACTCAAACACAAGAGTTGGTAAAAACATCAGAAACCAAATTTGTGAAAACTGACAAGGATAAATCCCTTGCAACATAATTTCATCAAAAAAATATTAGCAGATGAAACTTCTATGTTACAAGTATCAGTCTTCAGCATTGCAGAGCCAGGTGGAAGCTACACTTATAATCAAAACATTTTCTTCATTGAAGACAAAAGTCATCTAGTGTCCTCTCTGTTCGACAAGATGAACTTCCTGAGGAAGAAGATCATATTTTATATTCAGGTCATCAAACATTTTCTTCATTTCTAGGATCAGTTCAGTTCTCCGTCTGTTCTTTTCGCCATAGTTCTGAAAGTTCATCGTATGATTGAAAAAGACTGCCATTTTTATTTTGTTCATATTTTCAATCTCCTTCACCACAACACTATGATTTGGATGCCAATACTGGGGAGTTTTCTCTAAGTACCTGATACATCAATAACAAGAAAGGTAAAAAATAAAAAAACTTGACTGAAAAATGAATGTCATTACAAGGTATAAGGCAACAAAATACCCAGGGTTGGGGTGGGTACACAGACCTTACCTCAATTCAAGTAACCCATTTCAAAGCAAGTATGAAAATGTAATACAGAAGCGACAAGGAAAACTAGACAATTTCGACTACCTAAAAACCTTCTACCCTAATCCTCGACCTTCATATCCTCCAATCTAAGGTCATGTCCTCAGTAAGTTGCAAGTGTAACATGTGTTGTCTAATCACCTCTCCTTAATAGTTTTTCGGCCTACCTCTACCTTTCCTAAGACCCCCATGGCCAAACTCTCACATCTCCTCACTGGGGCATATGTGCATCTCTTCTTCACATGTCTGAACTCTGAACTATCTTAGCTTCACTTCCCTCATTTTGTCCACTACAAAGGTCATTCTCACCTTGTCTCGAATATCTTCATTTCTAATCCTATCTCTCCAAGTATGTCCACACATCCATCTCAACAATCACAAGGTATAGGGCAATATTTTTTCTTTTCTTTTTATGAATAGGAGTATAGGGCAATACTTTTACTTTTTCTTTTTTTGAATAGGAGTATAGGGCAATACTCATACATGTAAGATATCCTTATCTAACATCAAGTTGAGGATTTGCATGGTCTTTGAGCAGGTTACAGTTTTTCCATGGGAGAAAAACTAGTCAACATCTCGTGTCCAAACTGTTATATGTTTCCTCAAAACTTTAAACCTTAAACAAACTATCCTTGATATATAAAGCCTAAGCTCAAATTCTAAATTAATGGTAGTTGTTGGAGAATAAAGCCCAAGCTGAATCTTAAATTCATGGTTTTCAGTACTCAGCTTTGTGGAAAGGTCCCTAGTATTAAACCGCTCTTCAACAGTTTTAGAAATCCAGGGTTTAAGATGAATTTTCAACATTGAATGTTCAGATTCTAGCTAGACTAACTTTAATTTTTGGATGCACTTACAAACTGCTGTAGAAGTCAATATCTTTAATGATGAATGTTGTGTTTTCTCCTAATAACTTTCAAATGCAAATTTACTGCAGAAACTGGAAAAAGAAGACAAGAACTTTCTATTACCTTTTCATTTTCTCTTTTAAAGCTCCTATCTTTTCCACAGGTGTTCTGTAATCAATGGAAAACTCGAAGTTATCACCCATATCAGGACTTCTGTAGAAATTGCTGATTGGCTTGACCGCCAAAACTGAATTTGGGTAGAATATCTTTTCGTTATCAAACCTCAAGAATACTGTGGTTAAGATATTCATTTCTTCAACAGTCATCTGACAATTTGCAAGATAAAAGTGTGAATTAACAAAGAAAATGCAAAACAACAAGAAGATGCAATTAGCAGACATTACCTGAACACCATCAATGACGCATCGATCGCCAACATCAAAAGGATGCATCACAAATACAAATATGATAGCTTCAAATATAGTCTTGCAAGTATTCCCAAAAATAAAAGCAGCTACCACAAGTTGTGACGACAGAAAGACAAGCACTTTAGTAGTCGCTATACCCACCAATAGGAGCCATATGATGATTATTATGACAATCAGAATGCATGTCACAAGCTTGTTCAATTGCTTTACAGCAGTTTTTGTATCATTCAAAGCATGCGATAGAGCTCTGCGTCCTTGATAAACCTTAACCTGCAAGACATTGATATGCCAAAAAGTACAAGTGATTGGTATGCCAAAAATGATAAAAACTCATTCCATGACCATCTCATAAATCCAACAAATGACCTAGCAAAGTCAATAGGAAGGACTCATACAATTGACATCTAATCTACACCAGCAGATGGCTTCTATTCACTTAGATGGCTGCTCTCCTGTTTCCTGAGGTGCTTGCAGGAAAGCAGTTATATTATGTAGTTCATGTGCATGATGCGATTACAAAAACAGGAGAGCTATAATTGTGCTTCACTAATCACCAGAAAAATGTCCAGAATTATTATTATTTTTTATTTTCTAGATCCCAACATTCTGTATCATTTTGGTCATTAAACACCAGATGAAATGGATCTAGTTTAAATCATGCCAAAAGTTATTGCAAACTCAAACATTATGAGCATGATGTACCCTTAATCCGACTGATTTAGATTCTTTTACATCAATTTGCCATGCATAATCCAAAAAAATGATTAAGTTCTGAGCATACCACCCATTCCGTCAATGCTTTCTTATCAATCTGTCCAGTTTCTGCCACATCTATCATGGGGAACACAATATCGACCTCTTCTTTAATCAAGAATCTCTTAAGGTCATACTCATCAATGTACCTACACACACGGAAAAAAAAAATAAAGTGAGGTTATGATTTATGTGAATCAAGAGAGATGACACTAAATAAAAGAATGTCATAGGATATTTACTTAGGATGTGACAAACTAAAACATCATAGTGATGTTTCAAATGCAAGTGTTTTCTTACTTGGAACCAGGTGGCGCAACATTCCTGAAGATGTGATAGGCAGCAGCAATTGCTTCCTCCTCATTGTTGATCTCCTTATCTGCTTGCTCACATCCTATATCATAATCATTTTCACCTAACGAGCCAGAGATAGTGGAAAGTCCTGAGTTAGATATTACATCAACTAACATTTTCATGGTCCATGCAGAGACCTTTTCTCGCTTCATCTCATGAAGCTTATTAATATCAATCACCGCCTTTTCCTTCTTTTCCTTCCCATCTTTTCCCTTCATTGTTTTTCGGAAACTGAATTGACTGGCAACACTGTTTGATCTCCCCAGCATCTGAGCAGACTCCATAACTGGAAGTCCTGATAGGGTCAGTAGAATATACTGATGAAAGATTGATTCTTGAATCCTATCAAAGAATGTATTTACATGGAAGGAGGCAGCCAAAATCTTTAGCAGCAAAGTCTTCAAGAGCCACAAGAATGATCCGATAAGTAAAGCTGCTATAGTCCAGGTAATAAAATTAGTAACCTTCTCAGTGGAGCGTGACCGTTCCTCATTTGAGAAAAGCAGAACCCATGTGAGAAGAACCAAGCCAAACCAAATGCAAACTTGAACACTTTTCTTTAAACCAAAGACAAAATACAACACCTTCTTCCTCAATAAAAAGTTCAACTCTATCAACAAGGCAACAAAATGTATAAACCACTTAGTAACCAGCATGCCACTAAAGGTCACCATAACAAGGACAATCCACTTCCAGATCTTCAAATCCCAAAGTTTCCAGTGTTGAAACTTCTTAACCAATAAACTAGCAAGTAAACATCCTAAAAGACAAAGAAACACCAGCCATTCAATCAGAACTTTTGTCTTAAATTTGTTATACTTCAACTTATTCCTTGAGCTCACTTTCTTATATATCTCCTCATCTTCATCGACTCCTCCAAAACCACCAGGTGATGCCATTAACGGTGTTCTTGGGGTTACTGATATAGATACTGTTCTTGTAGTCTCTTTAAATGTATCACTAGAACCCATTTTAGCAGTAGGCGAAGCACGGTTAGATACATTCCTATAAGGGGAATTCGCACTTGGCTCAGGTTGTTCATCAAACATGTTGGCATCAATAGGTAGAGATTGTTCACCAAACCTTGACTTGGGTTTTGAAAATACAGAGCTGGCAAGCGATTTTCGCCGAGTGAGAGTTTCATTAGTTGGGATTTTGGGTGGTTTGTTGGAGCTTGGGCTTGGAGGATACCTTGCAATTTCAGGTGAGGAATCACTGACTTGCACAGTCTTTGGAATCTGGGAAACTAAAGGGGGATCAACTGTTGATCTTGGTGGTCGAACAGGACTCTTAGAATCTCTTTCATCTCCAGAGATCATGACAACCACTTCACTAGGGGGTTTCTTGTTCTCTGCCATGCCAATCTCCCCACTAAATTTTACAGCTTTACCATTTGAATCCATTTAAAAGCCAAGTTAAACATCAAACACCTGAAGAATGAGAAAGAGAAAGGGTCACACAATGAAATAACAGAGTAATAAAACTGTACAGAAACTACAAATTCAATGTTTTCACCCAACTTTTGACAAAAGAGGCAAACACAGACTGGGTAATCCAAGATTCAGCAAAAAAAAAAAAAAAAAAAAAAAAGAGACATGTTATTATCTACTTTATATTGTTCTAAAGGAGGGGGACAAGTTCTTTTTTCCAAAGATGCAATCTTTATGGGATTATCAAACAGAAACAGTGAGTAAAAAAAAGAATATGTTTTGAATCAAGAAAAAGAATAAAAGAAGCAGCAAGTTGGCAGAGAAGAAAAAAAACAAGAAAAGGGAACGACAGAGACTGCAATAGAACCATTGTAAGTGAATATAGTAGTATCCTAATTAGACAAAGATTTTACATAAACAATGGAAGAAAGAAAGAAAGAAGGAAGGAAGGAAGAAACAACTTACAAGTTCAAGGGAGGCCAGGGTTTCAACTTTCAAAAAAAGGTGCCAGAGAAGAGAGTGGAAAACTGAGGGGGAGGCAGGCACATATTTTAATGGAAAGCTTTGCTAGAGCTTTGGAGAGGGGCAGTTCACAGCACAAATAGTATTTGATGTACTTGTACCTCGATCCATTTTAGTTCTTTCATACGACTATATTTTTAAAGAATAATACTTTTTTCATCTCATTTTATGTGAAGTAGTTTGATTCGACACGAAATTTAAAAAAGAAATTAAGATTTTTAAAGTTTGTGGTTCAAAATAAATAATAGAAATTTATGTTGCAGTAAATCATTTCATTAATGATAAAATAGATATTTTATAATTAAATTGTTACATAATATAAAAATGTGACATTTTTTTTTTAGACTGACTAAAATAAAAAAATAAGTTACATTAGAACAGAATAAGTAATAATTTTACTATATCATTTATTATACAAATATCTCGCTAATTTAATTATTAATTTAGCACAATCAAAAATCGATAAATTGTATCGATACAATTATACATAAAATGGGGCTAATCCAATCAATGCATACCCCAATTATAGTACTTTTTAAGGCACCGAACAACTTAATTGGACGAGCTAACGATGTGAAAAAGGCTGAAGGCCATCTCTTCAAGTGGTCATCATCATTAGATATAAAGTATAAAGAGAGAAGATTTAATTTAAATCATCACAAAGAGAATAGTCCAACAAACAAAAAAACTCTAACAAATACCCCGCAACTTTTTTTAGATTTACAGATTAACTACATTTTGGACAACCAATCAGAAAAACTTTCTTTTAAAAATATTTTTTTGGACATGGACTTCTTTTTGCTTTTTTCACAATATTTTTTCAAAAACTGTTTGGTTATTTTTACCATATTATATTAATATTTTAGAGAAGTATCAAAAATACTCACAATTTGATTCAAATAATATAAGTTACTTCCTATGTCTCCAGAGCACAAGTAAAGTTTTCAAAAGTCAATTAAAATTTTAATATATTTTTAAATTTTAAATTATTAACTATTATAATTTATAATATTTCAGATTTTTTCAAATACCCAAAGATAAAATAAAAGTTTAAATTACCTTCAACCTTCTTAACATAACTACCACTAAGGTAGATAGCCACGTGGCCATGAAATAGAAAGTGAAAAGCAACTCAAAAGCTGCAGTTAAAAATTTAGGGGTAATAAAGATTAATTTGGTCAAAATAATTTTAAAAAATGACACAATAATTGTAACACATTTTTTATTAAGCCAATACCTTTTTTGACACCTCAAACTTTCTTATTATATACCTTTTTGTCCCTAATTATTTGTCCACATTTCAATTTTTAGTTATCCCTAATTACTTGTCCATTTTGACAAATCAAGAAAGGACATTTTTTTTAACTATTATACTCTCAATTAATTTACTTTGAGAAAAGATAGAACTTCTTGAAAATATTAAATTTTTAATTCATCCACTTCATAATTAATAGGGGTAAAATTGAAAATTCACTATGTAAATTATTGATTTCTTAATAGTTGTGCCAATTCAAAAGTGGACAAGTAATTAGGGACAGAAGGAGTCCCAATCACAAGAACTGTGCAAGCATAAACCCAACATATGTTACTTTTTATCTTAATTTTTATGATACAGAGAGAAATTGGAGAGTCAATTAATTTGTTAAAATGAATTTTAGATATATAAAGTTGTTAGTTATTATGATTTATAATATTTTTATGTAATTTTTAATAAGATATCTTACTCTCTATGGTCTAATTTATGAGATACTGGTAATTCTTTTATGTCTTTTAAATTTTTAAGTTGTTAATTATTGTGATCTAATATGGGCCTAAACTTTGTGATGAATATTTTGAGTACCGTATAGTATTAAATTTTATTTTTAACTTTTTAAAAATATTTTAACTTCAGATAAAGTCATATCACAAAATATATCCCAAAAACAAAGTAACACCTCAAAAATTGGAAAGTTGGATTAAAAAAAAGTTTTATTTTAGCACTGATGCAGTAACTACGAGTCCTATCTATGGACTGTAGGAAGTCCTACGGGCAATAGAAGAGAAATCGTAGAAGTTGAGTTTTTGAAAAATTCAAGTTTCTGAAGTCTGATCTACCAGTGAACATGACAAGTCATAGGATATATGACGACTCGTAGATGGGTTCCATAGAATGGTTCAACACTTAGTGAAACTTTGAACGTCAACTTAGGCTCTACGGAAGGAATCTATGGATCGTAGACTGAACATCGAATTGTAGAAAGGTCTTGTGGAAAGTTGATTGGCCATTGGGGTTCTAAAGTTGGTTTTGCGGTTGACTAGTACGGGCCGTACAAATTTCTATAAATTGTAGGTCCAACCCATAGGTCATTCCGATACTTATTTCTTAAGGGTATTTGGGTGTTTTCCTATGCCTTTAATACCTATATCAATGTCGTTTTGACCGTATTTCTAAGTCCTATAACTACCTTTCCATTATTAAAACTACCAAAACCCTTTCATTCTCTCAAATTCCCAAGACACATCAAAGTTCATCCCTCTCCAATTCTCTCTCAAGCTCAAGAAAGAAAGCTAGGGTTCCAAGCTCTAAGTCTCATTTTTCTTCTTGATTTTCTAGGATTTGATCATC
This sequence comes from Solanum bulbocastanum, assembly GCA_037074985.1. Classification (NCBI taxonomy): domain Eukaryota; kingdom Viridiplantae; phylum Streptophyta; class Magnoliopsida; order Solanales; family Solanaceae; genus Solanum; species Solanum bulbocastanum. The sequence goes on from CM073604.1 coordinate 34,465,116, forward strand.
AAGGTATGTTGAAATTCACCAATGGATTCCATTCGTTCATAGGGTCCCAAGAAATTTCAATCTTCTAAGCCAATTTCACCCAATTTGATTAGGGTTTCATGCAAATCTCCATGAGTCTTATTTGTTATCATTCAATTGTTTGGTTTCAATCTTATTGTGCATGATTTGATTCAATTATATGTTTTTCAATTGATTTCATATGGACTCATGTATTGTATATTTTTATGATGATGAATTTATGATGAAAACTATAAACTTATGAATGATGAATTATGAAAGTTGTGTATGTTTTATGGAAAAGATATTTTATGAACTAAGGTTGCTTTTGAGATAAGTATAAATGAAATTGTGAAAGGTATTCTCACATATTATGAAATTATGGATGTAAAAGATTTTCTCACATATATATGAATTATGATTTAAAAGAGTTACTCTATGATGACTTAAGATTGGATTGGTTGTTTAATTATGCCTTCCCAACTACGATGATATGAATATGAATATTCCGTTGGGATCTTTCCTTAGCACCGAGAGGATATTGAGATTGAGGCTCTACTGTTAGTAGAGGTCGGGTCTCAAGTAGCAATCTCCTTGTCCCAAATTATGTGCCTTCGTAGAATTTGTCTTAGAAAAATATAGCTAGTAGATCCACCTAAGCTAGAAGTTATGGTCCTTATCTAGGCAAGTAAGACATATATTTTTGGTATGGGAGCAAGACACCAAATTCCATGTTATAGCTCACATGATCTATGTCGGTTGATGGTAAATATTCGAAAAAATGAACTAAGTTACCTTTAAAAAGGTTTTATGAAAGCTTCCATTATGATTTTTAGATGCATTGACCATGTTCATTATTTATGATTCTTCTTTAAAGCTTTTTACTATGTTTTAGCTTGGTCATGCATATCATGCTTAAAATCCTAAAATGATCATGTTTATGTCTTCATGCATTTCCCTGTACCTAGTACATTTCATGTACTAATGCATACTTGTGCCTATATTGTCTTATAATATAGGATTTGACATTTCTCCTCCTCCCGCTCATGGCTAGATATGGATTGTGCTTCATTTCCTTGGATTGGTGAGTCCTCATACTTCGAGGGCAAGACCATGAAGGAATTATTGCTTTATTCGCTTTTCTTTACAGACTTTTTGTATGGTGTATGAGTTACATCCCAACCACTCTATTGATATTTAGAACGGCTTATCAAGATTTAGTATGATTTCCCCGCTTATGTTCAAACTTTTCTTCCATGATATGAGACTATTTTACCTATTCTATTTGTTTATATATTCTATTGTGTTGTATGTATATCAAGTGTCTTGTGTAGGGACTCTCGGGGTTTTATACGCCATGTCACATCTAAGGTGTACTTTGGGTCATGACACCCAACTCACTAGGCCATGCGAGCACTTACTCTAACACCTAAATAGGAGAACCCTAAACCACTAAACCGACCATGACATACAAAAAATAAATAAAACATATTCTAGCACCACATGTATTTATGGAATTACAATAAATTGATTTTGAAACTCCAGGTTATTTATAAAAGAGACAAATTAACACTTCTCAGAAATTAGTCTAAACAGGTATAAGAGTTACTAAGATGATATAATGTATGATAGAAAATTACTACATTACTTTTACCATAAGAAAAAAAGGAGTAGAAGCTGTCGGAGATCACGATCGTCTCTACATATAAAACATCACTGATTCCTGCAATCAGACTATTAGCATAGCAAGAGTAATATCAGTACAATCAATATATACTGATAGACATAATCAATCTACCTACTCCTACCACATAATATTAAGTAAATTATCAAGAAACATGAAACTTAAGTATAAAACTAAGACCTTGAACAATTCATTTACCCTGCTTAATATGACAACACTCTTTGGAACTTATATGTTCTGTTCAAGTATTTATCTAATGACTTTTACCATCTCAGGTATAAAGCTCATAAACTAGTACACTTGGTCCCAACTTCCTACCTCATTCCACTGTCAACTCTGTTATTTAGACATTCGACCCTTTTACCACTATAAGGTTTCACAAGCCTATCTATAATGGCACTCTCATATCAGATCATAACCTAATTTTCATAACATGGAGATTTTCTGAATATAAGATCATTACTAACTCTAATAACCAACATATTATTCTCCCCCAAACTCCCATGCCAACACTCTGACCCTTTATTCATTTTAGTAAACCACCTACAAGACCTTTACTATGTCAACCTGACTCGGATCCTCCCTTATCATATATGATTTAAACACTGAACAATCATCACTAATCCTACCTTTTATACTATGCATTAGACCCCCGTTCATTAGCCTAACCTAGTAACACAACTTAGCAAAATAGATAACATACAATTATAACCACAAGTACAACATTGCCTAGGCTCTCTGTCCTCACCCTTAGATGACATGTACAAAAACACGAACAACCTTAATACAATAATTCATACCTGATTCATCACACCTTTCGAGTAATCCGGACCATTAAGATCATTAAAATATCATCCATAGTATTTAACATGCAAATCTGGTCTACTCAAGAACCATCCCACATATTTAAACACAAGCCTGGCCATTCATAAATCAACATGTAACCATTCAATTACAAGGAAGTTAACTTTATTCTCTTATGAAATCCACACATAAACTATTAGTATATCAGCGTGGTACCTGAGTCAACCATAAATGATTCATACCATGTGTGGTATCTGAGCCAATCATTAGTATTTTGTATCAGTGTGGTACCCCAGCCAATCATCAGTCACAAACAACATACACAAGTACAATCACAATGATCAATCACATTTGAATATACAAGTAAATAACACGCTCATTATGTGAGGTTATCAACATAGTTCATTTCACATTAACCTTTAGTTTTTTCACATGTATCGGACAATTAATACTAAAACTAGTAGACATACATGTATTACATACTTGAAAAACACAACCATCACCTACCAAAAGATAACCTCCCAGGAAATCCATCATTCTTAAATCTCTCACAATTTTCACTCCCGAGACAATACCCAACAACCTCATAAAGCAACAATATTTCGCTAACAATCATTATCCTAACCATTAGTAGCCACACATTCAATCATCAAGACTCCGTGTATGAAAGCCTATACATGAAATCTCTTAGAATTCACAAAATATGATGTAAGTTAAAATTGGTCTAACTATCTAATTAAATAAAACCCAACCTACTTGGTTGCCAAACAACTACTGATAAACATTGATTATGAGCTTTTGGCTCCGTGAGAGAATACCACGATGAACTAGGACCAAAATTTCTTGTATTTTCACCTCTATTGCGCTAAAATCTCTCCTCTCCATACCTCTCATGCCCCAGGTTGCTTCGAAGGGTTTTTGGAGCAACCCTCATCTATTTTCTCTTTCAAAAAGTGAGAAGAAAATACCATCAGCCCGCTATAGCGACTATGCTGGCGATATATCGGCGCCGTCATAATGGGAGACTTTTTGCTATGGCGGACTGACATTAGCCCGATCAATTTCATCGTGTGCTCAAAATTTTAAATTTGACATCATATTTCCATGACTTTAGGATTTCACATGAGGTCTTTGAGTAACGGTGGTTTGAATTACTATATATATCAATCAAGTGACTGCACTAGATATAGTGCCGCGTAGATGATTCTGGGTCACAATATGCACTCCAAGAAAAGTGCAGGAGTAACATCAGTCTATACATTACATAATTATAGACATCATAAACAGTCTAAGATTGGTAACAACACATAATCAATCAACTCATCAATCCAAGAATCAACACCAATCAAGTAAATAACTCTATTATTTTATCAATGTCAAGTAATCACTAGACATATAAATCACCAAAAATAAACACAATAGTCATCACACAACTCTGCAAATATAAAATAGTCACACAAAATCTTGATTGTATGAGTCACATCTGTATTACATTTATATCTTATCATTTTCACGTAGTGCTATATTCCACACTCACAACAATCAATCATCTAGACATACATGCTAAAGAGACTTCACTTTTACCCAACTAGTTATGATATGCATGAGACCCTAAGTATCAATGTATCATATCGATATGGTATTCAATCCATGATATAACCGCTTGTCTGTAGGCTCATATCATACTCGACCCACGAATCATGAGAATAGTATATATAGTCTTAGTTCTCTCAACATATCTCAGTTTATACTTTGTTTAGTTACCTCTCAAGATAACAACAAGAATTACATAATAAATATTACAAGTGTATTTCATAATTATAGTCACTTAATGACATGCTTCAACAATTAACAACTTATTCATACAAGTATTGTCATGCTAATTAATATCAACCGCAGACTATGTACGAAGACTACACAATATACTTCATCGAATCACAACACATACAAGTAACTAATCAAAGTCTAACTCTAAATAAATTATAACCCACCTTAACTGAAGAACCTGAACAAGCAAGTTATCTTGTTTCAGCATTCCCTTTCCTCAGTGCCTCAAAATGCTCAAAGTATAAAACAAACAAATACAAGAGTATTCCATCACTTCTATCCTTTCTAAAAGTTTAAAACGTTAACTAAGGGTTAACATTCATCACATTCTAGTTTTCTAGTGATTATATTAGCCTAATTCATGGAGTTTCTACTCCATTAATCCAATAAAGCATTTTTTTATGCTACAAGGATCTATAATTATTGGACTCTAGGTCCGCACAACATCATCATGTATTAAAGCATCAATTCCATCCTAAGAAGTATTAATTAATAACTTAGAAGTAAGATAAACACTAATTACTTCGAACCGTAGATTTTCTCACAATATTCATGATTAGGGGTGTACATCACCGGGTTGGTTCGGATTTTTTAAAAACCAAATCAAACCATTTGTATTAGGTTAAAATATATATAAACCAAACCAAACCAATAATAGTCGGATTTTTTCAATTTCGGGTTGGTTCGGGTTATTCAATTTTCTCGGGTTATTCGGTTTTTCTCGGGTTTTTTGATAAAGACTAAAGAGCTTGTGTTCTTTTAGTGATTTAAAAAAAACGTTGAACACTAACATGATTTTTCATCCTAGAAAAGCACTAGGTAGTTTCTTTTGGCATTGCAAGCCCATGAGTTCATTAGGCAATTCTCCATTCTATTTGGAACACAAATTCTCAAAAAACTACTACTATTACTATTTTGGACAAAAATCATAAAATAGTATCAATAATCAAGAGTGATTCATTAACATTCGAGAAATTCATGAAAGTAACATAGTGGCTTAAACAATTTGCATAGTCAAAATATTGTCATCAAAAGTTAATACAAGTTATTTACATTCAAATCTTTAAATTCTACACCATCATCACTTACAGCCTAGGACCTTGTACCTAGAGGAACAAAACATTTTTGAAGTGAGATCTTCTATACATATTTTCCAAAAACCATAGCCTGCATCTGCAAAGTAAACAATATAAATCAATTAAGTTGATTAGCAATGGGTTAACTAAGTTGATGTTTAGTCCTTAGTTCTTATTGCTATTTAAAGCAAATAGTAATTTGGTAATTAACAATCACAAAAGAATGAACTAATACCTTTGTTCCATGTAGTGAAATTAAAGTACATCAACTGGCTAATCAATCCTCAAAGGTGAGTCGGGGTATTCTGAAAGAATTGAAACAAATTGAATACTAAATAACATTCAAAAGCAGAATCATTTTTAATAACAATTTGAATATAAAAAGTTACCTTCTTTAATTTCCTCAATTTTCTGGACTTCCTCTAATATATCTTCAAGCTTGCATTCTTTAGAGGGCGATCGTAGCCATTGTTGAGTGCAAATAAGTGCTTCTACCGTTTTTGGAGATAAAGAACTTCGATAACTATCAAGAATTCGACCACCTGTACTAAAAGCTGACTCAGATGCAACAGTAGAAATAGGAATAGAAAGGATATCCCTAGCAATTTTCACAACAATTGGGTATCTACTAGACGAAACTTTCCACCAACTCAAAATATTAAAATCATTGATCTTCACTATATCATCTTTCAAGTATATTTCCAGATCAGATTTTTTTACAACAAATCCCTCTTTTTTCATGTGTTTCTCCCACTGAGATTGCAACAAATCACTAGATTCACCCATCACATAATTATCATTTTCAATTGTTTCATTAGGACCTTCAGAGCAAGAACAATTGTAGTGATTATATAAGAGATTGAAAACATCTCTCACATCTTGAGACTTTAATCTTCCCATCAAAGAGCCATATGCAATAGAAAGAATATACTCTACATATTGCATCTTGTATCTAGGATCCAACACAACAGCAACCATCAGTAACATATTCATACTCTCAAACTTACCCCAATATTTATCCATCTTGGATTTCATTCTTGTTGCCATATCAACCAAAATGAGATCATCATGTTTAGTATACTTGATAATATCATTTCGGAGATTGAAAAAATCATGAAAGAAAGAGTGAGAAGTAGAATATAAGCTGCCCGAAAATTTTAAAGTTGCCTGATAGAAAATATGAAGAAACTTCACAAAAGCTTTCACATTCTTCCAATCATCTGTTGATGGATTTTTTGTTGTTGTATTTATTTCTCGACATTGCTTTTGATAATTCTGGTCATCCACATACATTCTTGTAAAAACTTTTTCAAATTTCAAAGCTTTATCCAACATTGTGTATGTCGAGTTCCATCTAGTCTCAACATCTGGACTTACAAGACCACGGGTGTCAATCTTAACTTTCTCAACAACGGACTTAAAAGTAGCAAATCTTGAAGAAGAAGACTTGACATATTTTATAGCACTTCTTATATGAGAAATAGGCTCAATTTGTTCATCCAACCCCTCTTTTACAATCAAGTTTAAAATATGAGCATTACATCTAACATGTAAAAACTGATTTTCAAACATTACCCCTTTCCAATCTTCAATACGCCCCTTTAAACTCTTAATGGCAGCATCATTTGCGGTTGCATTATCCAAGGTCACTGTAAACAAGTTCTCAATGCCCCAACCTAATAAGCAATCCTCAATCCCCTTGGCAATAGTCTCACCTTTGTGATCTGGTGTTTGAAAAAAATTAAGAATTCTCTTTTGTAGATTCCATTGATCATCAATCCAATGTGCAGTGACAACCATATAAGTATAATTTTGGATTGACGTCCATGTATCACTGGTAAGACAAACACGTTGGTTTTTTATAAGCTCCTTAAGCTTTTCTTTCTCTTCTTGATAAATCCTTAGACAATGTCGAGCAACAGTTACACGAGAAGGTACTTCAAAATTTGGAAAGGCTTTAGCCATTAATTTTTTGAATCCTTCTCCCTCAACAGCTCTAAACGGTTGTTCATCAATAATTATAAATTCGGCAATTGCTCTCTTAATTTCATCCATATAAAACACCCCTTTTTCAGTGGAACCACTTTCTGGCCAACCTCTTTTGATAGGTTTTAATGTTGTTTGCCTCTTATCGGACTTAAATGGAGACTTGAGACATTTCACATTTAAATGATTCCATAATGTAGTCGTCCCATTGACACTGTCGGCAGCAAATGTTTTAGTACAATAATTACATTTTGCCCTACATTTACCTCCTTTAACAATAAACTTGGAGAAATGATTCCAAATTTGAGATGTTTCTCTACCAGTAGTTCCAGAGTTAGGAGCGGCCGGAGGAGCTGCTCTTTTTTTCTTCTTAGAAGGTGTGTGTCGATGTGGAGATACTTTACCTTGTTGTTGAGATATTGTCGATATAGTTGAAGGAATATTAATAGTCATCTCTACATCCGTTATAGAAGGTGTAGTTTCCATCCAAAAAGAAAATTGCTGCACATACATAACAATAGTAATTAGTATTCTGATACAAGATTGTGTTTCAACAAAACTTCCATTCAAGTATTGTTCACAAGACTTAGAAGTATATTTCACTTTGAAACCAAAACAGATACAAATATAGGAGTACAAAATATTTGGTTAGAAAAGTTTGATGTATATTACTTGCTATTGCTATCAAAATCTAATAGTCTCTTAATTTTTTATCTCTATCACTTGTTTTTCCTTATCTCTGCGGACCATCACGATGTTTACAATACAAAAACCTCCATACAAATGGAACCAAAACCAATGAGTGGAACACTTGCCCCTTTTTCATTGCATTGAAACAACATAAGTAAAGAGAGAAAAGTGAAACTTATATACAAAAAAAATTATCATCATCTTGTTGCTAAGCTTAACACACCATAGATATGGACACCAAGATGTATAATTTTTAGGTTTATATCTATGATTCAACTATCCAAAATTGTGATGTTGTTGACAATGGCAATACAAGAAAAATATCTAAAAACGAGTTAGTAGCAATTACTTACCTAGATTAAGATGAGTTGATGATGATTTGAACTAGAATCGAAAAGACGAGCTCAATATATGCCCTAATAGTTGAGTGAAACCTAACAATGACTATGCTTATGAAGTGAAGAGCAGCTGACCCAAATCCTAATGACCTTTGTTAAATGAGATAGAGAATATTATATAGGGTTGTATAATTTATTTGGGCTTTTGTTTATTTCTAAAAATAATAAGTGGGCTCAAGTCTATGTAGCCCAAGTCCACTAATATTAAACATAAAATTGTGAGAAAGATTAAGAAAAATATATAAATTATATATTAATAAACATTTTTTTGTATAAAATAAAATTAAAAATAAATATATATAATGTCGGGTTGGTTTGGTCTCGGGTTGACTTTTTTTTAGTTAAAACCAAACCAAACCAATTATAGTCGGGTTTTTTTTTTCAATACCAAACCAAGTCAAACCAAACCACTAGTCGGGTTTTTTTTTCGGTTTGACTCGATTCGCGGTTTGGTTCGGTTTGCGGTTCGGTTTTGTTCACCCCTATTCATGATCTCTAATTTCTAACCAATAATTTACTATTTAAATCACCCTCTTCGGTCCCAGGGAGTTAGAGAATCACTACGTGGAATAGTTGAAGGTGTAAGTTTACCTCAAATGGTCTCTTCATTTCAATTTGTTTGTCTTACTTTTCTCTTTAATTAGTATAAAAAGAGAATGTTTCTTTCCTTTTCTTGATAATTCTTTACTTCTAACTTTTCTCATGTCTTTAAGACCACAAGATTAAAATATATTTTGATACATTTTACATGTCTTTAGTTTAAAATTACAAGATTCAATTAAGGGTACTATTTTTTAACTTCAACTTTAAATATGAGTACTCTTTTTTTCTCTTTCAAATATCACTCAATTTATGTGGCGTTTCGACAAATCCAATTAATTTTGCTTAAATCTTTATGTGTGTATATATATATAAATATATGTATATACATGTCACGACCCAGACTGTCACGATTGACACCCACACTAATCCTCCGGTAGGAGAACCCTATCGTGATTGGCACCCACACTAACCCTCCGGTGGGAGAACCATTACTACAACCCAACTAAACAACTTAACGGAAAATTAAGCATTTAAAGATACGACAGCAGGTTTATTTGTCTAAAGAAAAAATGGAGTTCCCATAAACTCCGAAAATTTAACAAAACAATTACCAAAACATATTGCGGAAACAACGTCTAGAACCTGAAAGTCAATGTACCAAAACTCTAACTACTGACAGGTATAAGGAAAAAGGGGTACAACCCTGAAAACTAGAACATAACAATATCTAAAGAACTAGTCAAGTCTGAAAAGAATGGACTAAACACAAGAAAGTTCATGGAAGCCTGGAAGAACTGGCTCGCCCTTGAATTCGGTCTCGATCAGTGATCTCCTAAATGAGGATGCCTTGTACTCAACAAAGAAAGAGCAAGTGCAGTATTTGTATACAACTACAGTGTACTGGTATGATCACATAACTACTCCCATAAGCACAATATACAACAATCAATCAGAACATAGTAAACACACATATACAGAATACAATTCAGTCATTATTTTAGAGCAACATACAATTTTCCATTATCAATGACAAGTAAACATGAGCATAACAATCACAAGTAGTTCTCCCATGGAACCCATACTAGTGTGTCAGAATGTGACACCCAATCCAATATATGTGTCGGAACGTGACACTCGATTCAATGTATGTCTCCGAACGCGACACCTGATCCAATATATGCGTTGGAACGTGACACCCGATCCAGTCAGCACAACCACAACCACAATCACACCCATAATGAACAATGCTCATAGTCATACAATCAAGCAATGGTTTCATGACATGTAATTATTCATATACATATACTCATTTGCATTAAATTTGATTTACATTTCTTGTTCTCATACATGCATGCATACAACGAGGCAATTAACCGGTATATATCACACAAACAGGAAATCAAACCATCACCTACCTCGAAACCAAGCTTAAATCCTCCTAAGACACTTAAGCCTTCCCTTTCCAAATTCTTTCCTCTTGTTCTTGATCTACAAACGATTAATTTAACGCAATGTTTAATAATTAAAGTCTAATTTACCCGAATTATAACAAACCCAATAACCCAAGACCAACCCATGATCCTAATGTACAACTAGGGATTTTTCCAACCATTAACTTCAGGCCAAAACCCTCACCCAATGATAGTTACCCATGAATCTAAATTCTATGGATTGAAAAATGGATTAGGGGAGTAAAATCCTTACCTTTAGCAGCAAAAGTCTTGGACAATTGTCAAGAACTCGTCCTGGATCCTCTCCGAACTCTTAAAAACAAAGTTTGTAGAAAAATAATGAAATTGGGGCTTTTCCCCGACTTAAGTCACAACCGGTCCACTACAGCGGGACCTATCCCGCTACAGCGGCCTGCATGGAGACAGAACCTCGAAAATTGAGTTTCAAGCTCCCATTTCACAGCATACTTTCAAAACAGGACGTTCTTAAATTACCCTTTCACGCCAAGATCAGTTTCGGGAGTTCTACTCGCCTGAATTCGATTCTGTAAAGCCGTACAAACTCCTTAATATCTTGGCTATCCACTCATGTGATCAAATTCATAATTAGATCCCCCATTCATTATCAGATTTCTCTAGACCTCACATGACTCATTCGTACAAGTTTGGCCTAGGTTAGTAATTTCCAAGTTACTACAAAAAATTTTTTGGCCCAAAATCCTTCCCCATTGGTTTTTCCATAACGACGGAAACAAGTCGTTACAATATATATATATATTAGAAAATCTATTAAACATATATTATTCGAAAACTTTTGCCTGATCAAGTTTCATCCTTTAAAGGTAATACTAATTAATAATTTCAAAATTTACATGACGAATTATGATAGATGTCTTAAAACATTATGTTTTTTTCCCTTCATAATCGATCAAAGTTAACATGAAAAACAATTTTATAAATGTCAAGGAAACATCTTCCAAACAGAAGGTACGCTAATGAACAACAGTTATCACGCCTCAATTCTAATCAAATTGAATTATTCATTTCAATTATTATATATGGTCCACATTGCTTCATCTAAACTCTCTAATAAAACTATTAAAACTCTAATTGAAGAGGAAATTTATACCCAAAACTCAAAGATGTTTGTTTATTTTTTATACTAATAAAATAAGAAGATTGGATTGTCAACACTAGTTCTTATTAATAGTATCTTCTTCTTTTTTTTTTATTTGCAAACATAGTTTTTAGTTCATTTATTGGAATTTCTTGTTTACATGTAACAAATATTACTTGTGTAATTTAATTATTTATCATGGGAGGTTTGTCATCTTTTATCATAGGACTTGCTTTACTTTAAGGGACTCGAATTTAATTTATGTTAATATGATCATGTAATTATGGCACAACCAACCTCACGTTATAAGGAAAATAAGAAAGACTTTCTAATATAGAGGAAGGTTTATGGCACTTTTTTCTAATATAGAGGAGGGCTTATTGAACCTGGAACCTCTGATGCATATACATTTCTATACCTTTCACAATATTTTCTAATCAATGTGTCATAATTTCTTGTAAATTTAATTCGTACAAAAATTATAGAGCAATGTGTGATTTGCACCTCTAATATATGCGTTCTTTTATGACTTACGTCTTATCTTATCATTTTTAATGATTTACACCCTAATCTTCTTAGGTTTTTGCAAGAGCATAAAATATCTCATTTTTCAATTGTTTACAAGAATGAAATAGGAAATTACATATAAAGAAAACAAAAGGTGATTTAAAACATAAAAGCAATATTAAGTAGAAGTCATTTGTTGCTTCTTTTCCATTAAAATGAAGAGCAATCATTTGTTTCTAATAAATTTTTTTTTTTGTTATCTGTCTTGGAGGGGACACCATTAATTTTGAAGATAAATCTCTTTTATTTTAGTCAAACAATTGTTTCTTCCAACTAATTGGTATTTATGTTGTTTAACTAGTGGTTGCTGTCATACTGCTACTCCATCAACCCATTACACCTTTTCTTCTTCTGATTTATATAAGTTATTACAAGTAAATCCAAGATTTTGTAGGCTCCTTTTCTTTCTTTTTTATTTTTTGTTGAGTGAATTTCTTTTGTTTATAAGTAGATGAGAATGTTTGTTTCCGTCTTTATTTTCTAACTCTGTACATATATTAAAAAAGACAGTCTAGAACAGTCAATTATGCTATTGATAGAAAGTAATTAATTAATTATCATTATTAATATTATTATTATTATTATTATTATTATTTTTTTTTTTTTATTATTATTTTTATATCCTAACAAATATAATAACTTATTAGTTTTTCTGTTTTATCCTAAATAATTGAAAAATATGTTTTGTAAAAGAACTTAGAATATTAGGGCATTATTAAAAATGATAGAATAAAGTACAAGGCACAAAAGAGACCATACATTACCAGCAAATCACAAAATTATATATATATATATATATTAATTTTTTTTCCACAACAAAGTAAAAGATGAAAAAAGGAGATGGCTAACATTTAAATACACTTATTTATTAGCTGGTACTTTGGTTTTATTTTCTTATAGTAATCATTACTATATGAGGTCAAAAAATGGCATCTTAATAATTTTGTAGGAACACTATCGGCTAAGGGCCAAAAACAAAAAATACCAATAAGTTATAAAATTAAATTATTAAGAAACAGAAAAACGTGAACATAATACTTTAGCATAAATATTTTTATGTCTCCGTATTTATGTCAAAACAAATAATTTAATTTTACCAATTAAAAATATAAAATTACATCATTCAATCATATTCAAGCAATAGATATATTTATGAAAAATATATCTAGAATTTATTAGTTTAACGTAAATCATGCATATACTGAAAATTCGTTAAAAAAATACTTTTGTGATAATTTAGAGTACACTAATAATCTCATTTATAACACAGAGTTGGCCATAAGAAATCAAACGAAGAAAACATGTTATTTATCAATTGCCACTAAATGGATTACATTTTTTATTCATAAAAGATTTATAATATTATCACTTGCCAACTTTTTAAACCAGTCAAATCGCAAGCAGACAAATTGAGCTAATAAAAAGAGAATATTATTTTTTCTTCTTTTCTTCTACTTTATGTTTCTTTTTCACTAAAGCAGACATAATTCGGGCCATATATATTGTCTATTTCAATTCAATTATTAATAAATCAATAAGACAAAAGAAATCAAAAGATCATAAACAGTACATAAGGTGGGTGGCTTCTCAGTCTCTTCTCTGCAATAATGTAATATTCCTCTGTTTTAATTTGTATTATATATAATTTGCAAAAATTGACAAAAATTTAAAAAATATAAAATAAATTATACCTTGTGATTTCAAATCTATAATAAACTTTGTGTTATTATACATTTTTAAATAGGGATAAATAAAAATATATTATTAGTTATTTTAATTATTAAATATATTTTTTAAAAATATATTGATAAAAAGTAATATCGTATAACTTAAAATAAAAGAAATAACAGTAATCAAAAGTTTTTGGCACAATCTTATGACAGTGTGAATAGGTAGACAATCTTGTCAAAAATTCTCCTATTCTAGGTTGACAAGATTTTTAGTTTGATAATTGTTTTTCCCTCATGCAATCAATACATAAATATATTAGTGTAAAGAACTATGAAGCATTATTGAAGCTCTTAAACTTAATTATCAGATTATAGATTGTCACGATCCAGACCGTCGTGATTGACACTCACACTAACCCTTCGGTGGGAGAACCATTACTACAACCCAACTAAGCTACTCAATGATAAACTAAATATTTAAAGATACGAAAGCAGTTTTAAATGTCTAAGAAAAATGGAGTTCTCATAAACTCCGAGAGTTAAACAAAACAACTACCAACATTTGCAGAAAACAACTCCTAGAACCTAAAAGTCAATGTGCCAAAACTCTAACGATCAACAAGTCTAAGGAAAAGGAGTACAACCCAGAAAACTAAAACATAACAGTCTAATAGATAGTCTGAGTTCGAAAAGAATGAACTAAACAAAAGAGGACTCATGGCAGCCTGGAAGAACTGGCTCACCCTTGAATCTAGTCTCGATCAGGTATCTCCTAGCTGAGGTCGATCAGTAACCGCCTGAAGATGCCCTGTACTCAACAAAGAACGAGCAAGTGTCGCATCAGTACACAAAACATAGTGTACTAGTAAGATCACGCGGCTACTCCCATAAGCATAATATACAATGAACAATTACAACACAATAAGCATACATATATAGAATACAGTTCAGTCATCACTTTAGAACAACATATAATCTCCCGTTATCAATGACAAGTAGACATAACCTAACAATCACAATGGTCCTCTCATGGAACCCACACCCAAACTGTGAGTGTCTCGAAATGTGACACACGATTCAATGTATGTGTCAGAACGTGACACCCGATCCAATGCATGTGTCGGAATGTGACACCCGATTCAATATATGTGTCAGAATGTGACACCCGATCTAATGCATGTGTCGAAACGTGACACCCGATCCAATATATATGTCGGAACATGACACCCGTTCTAGTCAGCACAACCATAATCACAATCACACCCATAATGAACAATACTCATAGTCATACAATCAAGTAATGGGTCATGGCATGTAATCATTCATATATATATATATATACTCATTTGCATTAAATTTGATTCACATTCATTATTCTCATACATGCATGCATACAATGAAGCAATTACCAACATATATCACACAAACAAGAAATCAAACCATCACCTACCTCGAAACCAAGCTTGAATCCTCCTAAGACACTTGAGACTTCTCTTTTCAAATTCTTTCTGCTTATTCTTGCTCTACAAATGAGTAATTTAATGCAAGGATCAATAATTATGGTCTAATTTACCTGGATTATAACAACCCAATAACCCAAGACCAAACCCATCCTAAAGTTCAGCTAGGGCTTTTCCCCTTCATCAACTTTAGGCTTCTCGCCCACCTTGTGGATGCCCGTGGGTACCATTGCTATAGTTTGCTGCTGCGCGGATTCAAACATGCACGGGTGGGGACTATCTCTCCTCATATACCCAGCTTCTCCACAATTATAACAAGTGCGGTCAAAAGATGGCATGTTGCCCGCCGAAGGTGCAACTCCTTGACTATCCTCAATAAACTTCTATTGTGGAGTTCCCGAGTAACTACCTGTAGAAGCGAGCAAGGTTGACTGAATTGGCCTGGAAGGAAGTGTTGGTCTACCTGAATCTTTGGAGTAAGAACCATGAAAGTTATATGTGCTCTTGGGCTTCTTATCCAAAGCCTTGGACTGCCCATCACGTCTAACTCCTTCCAGTTTCTTCACGAAATCTGTTACCTCATTAAAAAATTTTCCTACAGAGGTCATGTGAACAGACAATACATGTAGTTCAGGGCTCAGTCTCTTAACGAATAGACAAATCCTCTTTTACTCAGTAGTCACCAATTGTGTAGCACATCTAGACAAAGCATGGAACTTATCCTCATAAATAGCTACAGACATACCTGCTCCAAAGCCATAAACTCATCCTTCTTGCGATCTCTCAAAGTCTGGGGCATATACTTTTCCAGAAATAAAACATGAAATTGTGTCCAAGTGAGTGGGGGTAAAACTGACGATCTGCATTCCACATAGGCTCTTCACCACTATTTAGCCTCGCCTTGAAGCTAAAAAGTGACAAATTCTACTCCATGTTGATGTACAATACCCAACTTATGAAGCCTCTCATAATAATCCAAACTGAACTCATAGGCGTCCTCACTCTCAAAACTATGGAACACAAGCGGCTTCAACTTCAGAAACTTAGTTAACATCTCATGCTTATTACCAATCATCACGGGACCTAATAAGGGACGGAAGAAGGCATCAATACCTAACACTCTATCTACCTTGGGAGTAGTAACAGTAACGGGGCGGTTGATCGGAGATCGAGCGGCTTGCACTACGGGAAGGACTCTAGGGCCAACCAACCCCTTCAGGAAAGATATGATCTACTGAGCTAACACTGGGTCTAAGAGAGGAATGCCAGTATTCCTAGCCGCTGCATCTTCTTCCTGTCCAACATCCCCTTCGTCCTCAATCTCCACATTCTCTTCTACCTTTTCATGAGGTGCAGGAGGGGCTTTTTCATTTTTAGCTGGGGCTCTACCCCTGACGGGTGCCACTTTTTTGCTGCCCTTGCCTTTTGCTCTTCCCCTACCCCTGCCTCGACCATGACCTCTAGTTGCGGACTCCTCAACTGGCTCATTGACGGGACCTACGAGCTTAACACTGTTGAATCATGTGTTAACCATCAGCAGACAGAAGAGTGAAAAAGATTAGATATCAATTTGGATCACCAGACACCAATTGGAATGAAGTCATAGCACGAAAGGAGAGAAAAAAACAAAGAGATTTTCTAAAGTCCTATAGCCTTTTGAAGAAAAGTACAGATGTTTTTGTACAGTTTTGTAAGACCCTACTAGACTCATTTTAGTATAAAGAGATCGACGAACCTAGGGCTCTTATACCAACTTTATCACGACCCAGACCGTCGTGATTGAAACTCACACTAACCCTCCGGTGGGAGAACCATTAATACAACCCAACTAAGCAACTCAATGATAAATTAAATATATAAAGATACATAAGGAGGTTTAAATATCTAAGAAAAATGGAGTTCCCAAAAACTCTGAAAGTTGAACAAAACAGCTACCAACATTTGCGGAAAACAATTCCTAGAACTTGAAAGTCAATGTACCAAAACTCTAACAATCAATAAGTTTAAGAAAAAGGGGTGCAACCCCGAAAACTAAAACATAACAGCCTAATAGATAGTCTGAGTCCAAAAAAAATAGACTAAACAAAAAAGGACCCATGTCAGCCTGGAAGAATTGGCTCACCCTTAAATTTGGTCTCGATCAGTTATCTCCTAGCTGAGGTCGATCAGTAACCACCTGAAGATGCCCTATACTCAATAAAGAATGAGCTAGTGCATTATCAGTACACAAAACAAAGTGTACTGGTAGGATCACGTGGCTACTCCCATAAGCATAATATACAACGAACAATTATAACACAATAAGCATATATATATATACAGAATACAGTTCAGTTATCACTTTAGAGCAAGATATAGTCTTCTATTATCAATGACAAATAGATATGATATAACAATCATAACGGTCCTCTCATGGAACCCATACCCAAACTGGTAGTGAGTCGGAACGTGACACCTGATCCAATGTATGTATCGAAACGTGACACTCGATCTAATATATGTGTCGAAATATGACACCCAATCCAATGCATATGTCAAAACGTGACATCTGATCTAATATATCTGTCGAAATGTGACACCCGATCCAGTCAGCACAACCACAATCACAATCACACTTATAATAAACAATATTCATAGTCAAACAATCAAATAATGGGTTCATGACATGTAATCATTCATTTACATATACTCATTTGCATTAGATTTAGTTTACATTCCTTATTCTCATACATGCATGCGTACAACGAAGCAATTACCGGCATATATCACACAAATATTAAATCAAACCATCACCTACCTCGAAACCAAACTTGAATCCTCCTAAGACACTTGAGCCTTTCCTTTTCGGATTCTTTCCGCTTGTTCTTGGTCTACAAACGAGTAATTTAACGCAAGGATCAATAATTAGGGTCTAATTTACCTGGATTATAGCAACCTAATAACCCCAGACCAAACCTATGATCATAAGGTGCAGCTAGGGCTTTTCTCCACCATCAACTTTAGGCCAAAACCCTCCCCCAATGATAATTAACCAAGAATCTAAGTTCTACGGATCGAAAAATGGATTAGGGGAGTAAAATCCTTACCTTTAGAACTAAAAGTCGTGGAAAACTATCAAGAAATCGCCTTGGATCATCACCTAGCTCTTCAGAATGAAGTTTTGCAAAAAATAACGATTTTGGGGTTTTCCCCGACTTAAGTTGCGATTGGCCCGCTACAGCGGACCATATCCCGCCATAGCAGTCCCGTCCTGGAGGGAATAATCCTGCCCTGATGGCTTACACGAAGACAGAAGATCGAAATTTGAGTTCCAAGCTCCCATTTCACAACACACCTTTATCCCTTGACGTTTAGAAACTACCCTTTCATGCCAAGATTAGTTTCGGGAGTTCTGCTCGCATGAATTTGATTCTGTAAAGTCGTGCGGGTTCCTTAACGTCTTAGCTATCCACTCATGTGATTAAATTCATAATTAGATCCCCCATTCATTACCAAATTTCCCTAGACCATACCTAACTCAGATTCCGTCCAAATCTGGACTAGGCTACAATTTTTTCAAGTCACTACTCAAACGTTTTCTGGCCCAAATTCTTTCCCCATTGGCTTTCCTATAACGACGGGAACATGTTGTTACATAGTTATTAGGATTTTATTTTTCTTTTATGTCTGATCAATTTTAATCATTCAAATCTTAACCATTAAGAACATGTCTGGATGGTTTATTTTTGATTTTTTAGAGCTGAAATAGTTTTAAGCACTTATTATTTTAATATGGAGTATTATAATATTAGTGATGTCTAATTTGTATGTTTATTTGGAAACAAGTTAGGAACCCTAACTTTGAGATCAAGTTAGTTTTCCTTATAAATAGACCCCTTCATTATAATTCATCTCTCAGGAAAAATAAGAAGTCTTTTCTCTACTAGTTCTTCTTTTTGTTATTTTATTGTTTTATGTCACGTTACATGTTGTAAATCTTACGAAAAACACTTTATCACAAACACTTTTATGAAATTCTCATTAACTTGAGGTGTGTCAATGGCGCTATCTTATCACGCTCTTAGCCTACACTTTATGACTGACACTCAGAACCATTGTTGGTTCCAAGAAAATTCTTGGCATGTTTAACTACTGAACTAAAAACTATACATACATGCAGAAGCTTTATGAGATGAATATTGTCATGACCCGATTCTACATCGTGGAAGTGGCCGACACTTGAAAACCATTGTTGGTCCCTAAGCGAACCCTCATCCCGGCTGACTACAAGCGGAATACCAACTCAAGCATACAAAAGCTTACAACTGAATTTAAATTCAATGAAATTGAATATTCAACTTTAAAAAATCCAAACAATACTCAACATATATACCCAGAGTTTGTAAAAAAACTCAAAAGAAAGTAAATACAGATAACTCCTCAACTCTGTATATTTATGGAACTCTACTATTATAGAAGGATATTGGGACAAGACCCACGACATCTCAAAATTACTAACTGTAAGGTAAAGGTGAAGTCCTCTGGAATGTAAAAAGGCTAACCAAAGCTGACTAGAATAACACATGGCCTCAACGAAATGACTGTTGATGATCCTGAATACCTATATCTACATCATGAAATGATCCAGGCCAATGGTGTCAGTACATGGAATATATGAGCATGTAAGGGGAACGCTACAACATAAGCATAAGCTCGAACTGATAATAAGGAAGACATACTCACCTCATCTCAACTCAACATGACTTAAGAATACTTAACTAGACTTAGGAATACTCAACTCAACTTGAGTCAAGAATGCTTAACTCAACTCAAGGATGCTCAACTCAACTCAGAATACTTCACTCATAATGAAGGCAACAATAAAAGATGCTATATACATGAAACTTTTAAAACAGTAGTTAATAACTCAAATTCATATGAAAATGCAATAATAAACTTTTTATTCTTATTTGGGAGATTCTCTAACCGACAACCATCACTATGAGTTATGTGATGATACAAAGTATCGCCCACACTGCCAGAACTGTCCTATACCTTGTCGGAGTATAGGACATCCTCAACTAAGTGGATCCACTAAGCTATGCTTAAAAATCAATAATGAATCATCTAAAAAGTGTGACCCTTTTCTACCTAAGTTGGCATACATGGTTTATAAGGACTTTGAGTTGTCTGAACTCGTCCTCATATTGGTGCTCAAAACTACTTCCAATAATATTATTGACACACAATTTTGACCCTCCACAATATAAATTAATCATCAAGCTTCTTCAATTTCAAGCGATTTAAAATAATTAGTTTTAGAAAATTTCAAAAAAATAATAATAATAGTTTACTAGTTATTTTTAAATAGTTTTGTTGCCTTTTTATAATTTTTGAATAATATACATGTTTTACATAATTAAGTATATAATTGGTATATTTTATGAAAATTTGAAAATCATCTCAAAAGATTTTACATTTTAGATTATATATTTTATTAATTTAGTTTAGTTTAAATTATGCTTATATTTTCGAGTAAATTAGTTTGCAAGTAAATTAATTATTTTATTTGGCTAAGTTTAAGATGATTATTTATTAATTTATATTAATTCATCTTATTTAAATTTTAGTCGAATTCACCAATTAATTCAAATCGGCTATGTCCTTAAATTCACTCGGTCAAATTTGTAATCCATTTGATTATTTTTCAAGTTCAAATACGACCAATATAGGAAAAATTGTATGAAATAGCAAACTATTAATTAAAATTAAATACTATAGCCATAATTTATTTTATTTATAATTCGTAGCAAAAATTCCATTTTTTGTCATCTGATTTGGTATACAATTAGCCATTTTCGGTATACAATTAGCCATTTTATATATTTCGATATAAAATATATAAAATGTTTTTGTGTTTGTATAAAGCGAGAGAAAAATGTATATATAAATACATATATTTCGTCCTATACACTTATAATTATACAAATACAGATCTTATTATAGAAATTATAATGTATAAATGAATTTATACAAAACTGAACAATTTGTATAAAATTGGATGTATCTAGCGAATTATACAAATGAAAAACTCCATAGTAAACATAAAATTTTCTATGGAGTACAATTATGCAAACTATAGTTAGAACATACAAATATGATTTTTATATTTGCTATATGTGAAAGTTGCTCACCAACATATTGCTCCACTTCTTGGACTATTTTTATATCAATTTTGACCCATTTTCTTAGCCCATACAATTTAACATTCAGCAGTCCAAACTCCTAATTCAGCCCATTCTCCAAACAGACCCATTCTATCAGCCCACCAAAAGAAATACAATTCCATACGTACAGCAATACAGTGAAGCCAACGCGACCCTTGTTACGCATCTTCTTCTTCGCATGTACAGCAATATCAAATCGCCACCAGCGAGGACCCAAAAATCCAGCAGCAAATCTCGGCTGACCCCATACGTCTTCTTTCTTGAAACGCTGCGAAACCCAGACCCATCAACATTGGCAGCGGCGCGACAGTACCTTCGTACACCTGCAGCGGCTGTGTCCCCGTCCCCTTTTCCCCCTTTTTTAGAATTTCCCATCCCATTCACTATTGCCTCAAAAAAGAGCATTTCAAATTCAAAAATCCACCCATTTTCCTCAAAAAATCAATTATATTCTTCATCTTTTTAAGATCATTTTCTCTTTGTGTTGAAGGGGAGATTGAAGTTTTTGAGGAGGAGAAAAGTTGGAGACAATAGATTTTTACATTCTAAAAATAGAAGTTTATTTTTTTAATCGAAAGGACGAAAAATAGAGGATTAAGCTTAGAATAGAAGCAAAACATAGTATTCCAATAGCTAACTACGTATTTTTTTTACTGTCTCTTTGGGATCCTATTTCGGAGCTTTATAGGAGTTCCATTGGAGTTCATCTGCGTGTGTGGAATCGCTCTCAGGCATGTCATCCTAGAACGTTGCCCAGAAAGAGGTAACAATGTCTTCCTCCTCTTCTTTTACAGTCTTCGCTCTAATGCTACAGAATGTTTTGGTTTATGATAGTTTGTTGTTTGTTTGAAGCATGATTCTTTCCGGTAGGAAGAATTCTCTATGTGTCAACTTATATGTTTCATTAGCTTTAGATTTGGCATATCTTATTAGGAGTATAATTTTCTCGTCATTTAAACTTGGTTGAATCAATATGGCTTAGTTTTGCTTAATTTTTTTTTCTTTTTTGAATTATGTGGTAGATTCATGTGTGTTTATTTGTTGCACATACTTGGTCATTCAAACCTTATCCTATGTTTGTATGATTTGTATCAGATTCCATCCAGCTTGAGTCTCGTTTAAATCTTCATGCTTTGATTTCTGTGATTCGTTGTTGCATTGTCTCTTTTAATGGTAGTATGGTCTGACCTCGTTCTATATTAAGTTTAAATCATCAAATCGAGCTTCATGCCAAGTTAGATCGATTCATGCCAAGTTAGAGGTTGCTTATGTTTTCCCAAACTACTCATTTGAACTTCGGTTGTTCTCTCCTTGTTGACATTATCTTGTTGTATGGTCCTCTTTTCTCGTTTTAATTTGAATTTTCTCACCATGTCAACTTTGGTATCCAATGCATTTCTTATTGTTTTGGCTGCCATTTTTATGCCTTCGTTCTGCTTACTTTGAGCAAAAATAATTGCTTACCCCTTGTAGTTTGAGTTTATAAAATGTCCACTTCCAGTTCTCGTTTCTTTCCAAATTGTTAGTGTTATTTTTATGTCTTGTTTTGTCTATTATTTGCAACCTGTTGTATGCTAAAAAGAAGATTTGTCCATTAATATTGTTCTGCTTGCATCATATTGGCATGTCCTCTTAGATTTCTAGTCACCTGATTATTGAAGATTCTTGGTCTAGCAATGGTTGTTCCCTTTAATGTTTCACTGTTTCTTTCTTTCCTCTTTTGAAAGTCTGAGTTTATTAATTCTTAAGCTTGCATGACCTTCATGTCTTTTGAGTGCTATGATAGGACTATGGCAATTAGTGAATTAGATCCTCATTTGTTTGCTGCTTATGGGGAATTTTGAGGTCTAATTCAGTGGTATTCATATTTCCATTTATGAATTTAGTTACCAATATATGCTGCTTCTTACCATCTGTGTTCCTCTTTTTTTCCATGAATCTGCCCTGAGTCCTCATGGACTTCTCTATTCTCCTTGCATTCCGAATAGGGCCATAAAGGCCCCAAATTCTCTTTTTCCTCTAGTCAGCCACCATGAAAAATTGTCAAACTGATGTACAAGTTGAAGATGATAAATATGGGGCTCAAGTTAAAATTGCAGATCTCAAAGACCCCAAAAGGGGAGCTATATACTTGTTGTATACACTCGTTATACAGTGATATACCATTCTAAAACATCGAAGTGCAGGTCTGGTGTGAAATACAGGTGCTCGGAAAGTTGATTTAGGCTGTATACAGATGATATAAAGTCTGATATACAACGAAAAGGGCTGACATATGATTTATATACAATAATATACGCTTGGTACATATACAAGTTTTCAAGGGCAAAAATAGGGCCAAAGCCCAAACACAACTGCAGCAGGCCCAAGTAGGGCCAAATTCAATTTCTCCTTTACTCCTTAACCCATTTAATTGTGATTATCTATTGTTAGTTTTTTTATTAACTCTAACTTTAAATAACTTAATTAAATTCCCCAAAAGATGAACTATATTCTTTATGTTATTTATTTTAATAAGATTTCATTTTTTATCAACTCTTGTACTTTTATTGAAAACTTTTACTTAATCTTTAATTAATTTAAAATAGTTTTCATGCTTTAATTGACCAATTTGGTTTAAATTATTATTTCTAAAATGATTGATATAAATTCTAATTAATCTAATTTTGGTAAAATTCTAATCATTTGCAATTTAATTCAAATGTTTCAATTAATGTCCTCTTTTCTTAAAAATTAAAATTATTATTTGTTTAACTATTTTTTCAAGTTAATCATTTTTTTTTTAAAAATAGTCAAAATATATTCTAACCAAGTCGTAGGATAACTGTGAGTTAGCAGACACTTCAAATGTTTTAAAAATCTTATTGAAGTGTAAATGAGAATCTCTTACCCATTTTCTTTAAATTTTTAAAGACTTAATTTGTTAGAGTCTTTTTAAATTATAAGTTTTCTTAATTTATTTAAAAAAAATAAGCGACAACTCTTCTCTAAATATTTTTCTTAAATTGTCTATACTTAGAACATTTCAAATGTTATTTTTCTAAAGATAGTAAAATTACGACATAACAAATATAACTCATGCTCATATGTTTAAAAACATTTCCTCATCTTCGAACTTTGAGATTTTTAGTCAAATGATTCTCTTAAAAGAGATAGTGCTCAAAACTTCTCATGAACTCATTTGGAATCGAAGTTTTCTCTCATTTTAAATGTAAAATTATTTACTCTTGGGAATACTTAGTCCCCTTATACTAATTTTAAAAAATGAAACTCGACTCTCCTCATCCTCATAGTCATTTACTCAAGTCCTTAAGCAAATTATAAATAATGGTAAAAGACTTCTCAAAATAGGGTTCAGACCGAATTATGGACGTGAACAACTTAATTCAAGGGTTTCAATAACTATATATAGAAATCAATGCTCGGAATTCGATAGCTCTAGAACTCAAGAACTCAATGATACTACTCATCTCAAGAATGCTCGACTTATAGGGTTCATACGGAATTATGGGAATGAACGACTCAACTCAAGAACCTTTATGTATAACATATGGCAGTCCCATAATTAGGAATATAATCTCAAAAGGGTTAGAGACTCAATACTCAAGAACTTAGAACTCGAAGATACTATTCCTCTCAAAGATACTCAATTTATGGAGTTCATGTGAAATTATGGGCATGAACGACTCGACTCAAGGATCTGAATGATAATGTATACTCATGAATACACTCTTCTCATTCTCATGCTCACTTACTCGAGTCTTGAAACAAATTATAAGTAATTGTAGAAGACTCATCGAAAAGACTCAAATGGACTTTCTCCAACTTTACTCTTAACTCTACCTTGAATTTGAAGTATAAATTCAAGGATTATGATTAATATATATGATCTCTTATTGATTAAATGAAGTTTATATAGTTGATAATAAGAAACAAGTGAAGAAACAAACTGGAGGTCACTGGCACGACGCATATGATGAATTAAATTTTTGGTCGCAAAATAATTTTTGAGGCAGAGGACTCCGTATCCTCTCCGCGACGCGGAGAGGGGGTGACTATCTGAAGACTGAAAATCTTAAGCGTTTCCGCGACACAGACTTGGGCGCAATTTTTTACTTGATCTTTTCTTCCTCTCCCAACTCGATTCAATTCATACCTTATGCAATTCTATGGTCCTAATTCATGAATTTTCATAAACCCAAAATGTTTTCAATGAAACCCACACAAAACTCATTAAGAATAACACTCATTCGGAAAACCCTCACCTCAAGAACTCAACAAGACTCCATTAATAAAGAGTGAAGTTAAACCTCAAGAATTCATCAAGATTCTCAATCAATCAACTTTAAAAGAAATTCATGGATGAAATTTTACGTCATTGATGTGAGGGCGAACAAACCCAACACTATGAAAGCTTACATACCTGGAAGAACAATCTTCTTGAAGAAACTTGAAGGAAAATCTTGGAAATGAACCATAGCCTTAGCGTTTCTTGAATTTCTTGAGCGTAGAATTTTAGGAGTGAATGAGAGGAATTGATTTATGAAAACTGATTTTTCTACACGTTTAGGGTAATTTAGATGACCTCCTAAGGATTTTTAGGACTAAAATACCCTTAAAGAAATAAATAAAATGATCTGGGAGTCGGAATAATTTTCCAGCAAGCGGTGAGGTCCGTATTGACTCTGTAATGTGAAGGCATCGGGGAGTTTCTGCTAGGTTTGAACATTGTTAGTAAAATAGTTATCACGTTTTACTTATAGCTTAAAATTTAGCAAAATTAGTGGCGTTGGAAAGAGGACTCGAAGACCTTTAATTCGATAGGTCATGGGCCACCTAACTCTTTATGTGCTAAAAGATATGGTTGTTTGAAGTTCACCCAAAACTTAAGAAAATGATGGGTGCCTTGAACAAAATTCTCTTTAATTCCTTTTTTTTTTTTGAACTAGAGGTGTCACATCTAGTGACCTTAACACCTAAGAAAATATAAAATCACTCGAAAAAATTCCGTTCACAATGAAGAAGAGTTCGAGTCTTAGCTTGAATTATTTTGGGGTGTTACATATATTTAAATTCTTTTAAAGATATTTCATGCAAAAGTTTGAATAAATCTGAATATAAATAATATTAATAATAATATAAATGTCTAAAAACATTTGAATACTCAAGACTAAACTGAATCGGTAACTTTATCTGTCTATGAAGTCTCTACTTACTAAAGGTAGGCACCAGGACAAGATCCATGACTAATTGACAATTCAACTAACAATGACTAAAAATTAACTAAACTGAATTAACTAAATTGGAGCCCTCTGAAAGTGAAGAGGTCTCATTGACTGTTGATGGAAAAAGATCTTACTGAACGTCTGCTATCATGAGTATCTGAAATTGCATCATAAAATGATGCAGTGCCAAATGACATCATTATGCAATGTACAATATATAATAAAGATGAGTAAAATAAATAATTGAACTGAATAAATGAATGGTAAGAAAACTGAAGGTAACTTGACTGAAAGTGAAGCATAAACATAAAGTAAACTCATTTAATATTTACAATATAAGATATGCAATAGAAGCAATATAAAAAGAGAAAGCACATAAAAACGCCCTCTTAAACTTAGCAGTACAATTTACTTTAGCACTTTAACTATATGGACGTTTATTTACCCCCTAATCTCATTTGAAGTGAATAAATACCACCCTAAGAATACAAAACTAGTCTCACAATGGCAAGTGTATTACACACTCGCCTAGTCGTTGCCATATCAACACCACATCATTGCCCCATCAAAACCATATTGGAAATCAATTTAAAAAATTAAATTTTTTTTCCTTCCCTACTAATCTCTTTCCCATGTTAGAAATCAAGTAAATTTTTTTTTTCTTCCCTTCTCTCTCCAATGGATGCACCACCCTCTACCTCCATTAGTGTTTTCTTAGTTCTTGCTTAATTATCTTTCATTTTCACTAATGACTTCTTTATTTTCAACCTCAATTGCTCCTAACAATTTCACCAATCTTTTGAGAAAATTCTCTTGTGCATATTATACCAATACCCATTGATGTGAGATTGCAACAATATAGATCCCCCCATTGAATTGCTTACTGATTATTCCTCTCTTTCATATTTGAGGGCAAATAAATCTGCTGAAAATGTAGATGAATTTGACCCCTTAGTAAAAAAACAAAATACAATCCTCTTTCCAATAGTCTATCCTTAGAAACCCTTATTTTTTCATGACATACAATACTAATAATTTTTGAAACCATAAAAATGTGTTAATGGAATTTTCTTTTGCTTGACAATAATCTCAATTTTAATAGGTACAGCATTTAATGGATTTACACAGTCTTCATTAATGATTTTACTCTCTTTAGTAGATCTGAAAAAAAAAAATTAAGAAAGAAGATGAAGATTAAGATGCAGGTGAGGTGGGGTGCGATAGGGGTATTCGAAGAAGGAGAAAGGGGCCGAGGTAAGGGGTTCAAAATCTTAAGGGGCGGGTGTTTTGTAGAAGAAGAAAGGGGATTGGGAGTTGGGGGGGGGGGTGGAGTGGAGAAGTGAGAGGAGGTGATTTTTTTCTTTTTTAATTATATAATACATATATTAGTGAGACCAATTTCTTAACCAAAAATAAATATGTGCCTTACTATTTTTTTTATGCCACTTCAACATTAAGGGTGATATTTATTGACTTCAAAAAAGATTAGGGGGTAAATAAATGCTCGTGTAGATAAAGTGTTAAAGTAAGTTTTGCTGTCAAGTTTCGGGGGGGGGGGGGGGGGTTATGTAACACCCCAAAAATATTTTGAGCTAAGACTCGAACCATTCTTCGTTGTGAGTAAGATTTTTACCGAGTAATTTAAATTTTCTTGAGCATTAATGTCACTAGATGTAGCACCTTCAGTTCCAAAAAGAACTAAAGAGAATTCATTCAAGACATTCATAAGTCCTTTGAAGTTTTGGGTCAACTTAAAATGACCATAACTTTTAGCACAAGATACCCATTAGATATCAAATGAACTATCTCTGAGTTCTCTTTCCAATGCCGCCCAATTTTCTAAATTTCAAGTTCGGATGAGGGAGATATGCCTATTTGAAGTCAGTCTGTCCAGTTAAGGAAATTCACCCGAATTAGTAAGGGGTATTTTGATATATTTCTTACCCCATCAGCTTTAAATATATTTGGTAATATTTTATGGGTCTAAACTGATTTGGGCTAGTTTTCACAATCCTAAAATATGTTTAGGGTTTAGAAAGAAAAGTTCAAGAAGAGGAAAAGAGGAGAAAAGGAAGAACGATCAAGATTCTAGCGAAGCTTTGAGGATTTTCGACAAGAATTTGATTCTTTCGAGGTATGTAAGTTCTCATAGTGTTGGATTCGTTCACCCACATGCCAATCATGTGATTTTTTCCCGTAATTTCATTAATGGGGTTGCATGATTTAAATTCTTGAAGAGTTCTTGTTGATTTAACTTTATTCCTTGTTACTGAAGTCTTGTTGAGTTCTTGTGGCGAGGGTTTTCGAATAAGATGAGTTAATTGATAGTTCGTTCTGTGGGTTTTGCTGAGATTGTTTTGGGTTATGAGAATTCATGAATTTTCACCTTAGGTTTGCAGTGGGTATGAATTGAATCGAGTTTGGGAGAGGAAGAAAAGATTGAACAAAATTATACGCCCAAGTTCGCATCGCGGAGACGCATCAAAATTTCAGTACCCAGTCGAGCATCCGTGTCATGACGATGATACAGACTCCATTGTCCCAAAATTTATTTTGCGACCAAAATAATAATCCTCCTCCGCGTCGCGCACATGATCCCCAGTTTGTGTCTTCTCCTGTTTCTTATTATCAACTATCTAAACTTCATCTAATAATTGAGAAATCCTATATATACTAATCATGATCCTTTATCATGACCCAGGAGTACCCCCTAGATGTAGCATGATGTAATTGACCCCACAGGAGTCTCATACATGCCACTAGTATCATCATGACATAACACATAGAAATAATGCGGAAAAATTTAAAACTTTTACAATAGAAGTCAAACTTCATTTTTCATAAAGAAAAATCATAGGAATCTAGACTCTCTCGTACACCATCTAAAACAAAGGAATACAAAGTTTGGGACAGAGACCTTTACATCAATAAAAGTCTCAACATGAGAAGTACATTAGAAACTAAGAAATGGATAATCCATCATCGAACTTAAGGACTCCCCACAGCATGGAGATAAGCAATCCAAGTATTCTTCAAGAAAAGAGAGTATGTCACCTAGCCAGAACCTACACTTACAAACATGTAGAGGAAGAAGGGGTTAGCACAAATATGTACTAAGTATGGAAACATGCATAAAATCCTTTAAATATGATACAAAGGACATTTTTAGTTGCAAAGTATGCATTTATCAATTTTGGAAACCAACATGCATTTTAAATGTCAAAGGCAAGCCATAATCACATTTATACTCACAACATAGTAATATCAACACCTTAGCAACCCCTAAGGAACACTTGTGCAATGTATGGTTGGCATCCCATAATACCAACCCTACTATGTACCCCCTTGAAGCTACCTTGGTCATGCATACCATCTTTAGACCTCATTAAAATCATTAGTCACAAATAAGGAAATAGTCATGTACATTACTTGAATATAAGCGAAGTCATTCATACCAACCATCCATTCAACACACATGCATACATTTGTATCTCATCATAATATAAAGGAACCATCCCATAACATCCTACTAAGTCTACCTGTGCAATATGGAAGTGAAGTCCCATACCCTTGCTTCTACTAAGTAAACTCACCAAGAAGTCATAGTATAGTTCATGTCTCATTCATTATCTTTATTATATAGGGAAAAGTGTCCATAACTGACATAGACCATGTGAGCTACATGGAATCCGATGTTGTGTAACCCCACACCGAAAGAAGGTGTCCTATTAGCCTAAGGTAGAATTAAATGTATAGCTATAATGTGGATCCACTAGCTAAGGTCCTATGTTGGCACATAGCTATGCGACAGGGAGATTGCTTCAAGAAACCCACCCTATTGCATTGGCGGAGAGGCTTCCATCTCATGAATTCACTTCAGATGACCTAACCTATTGCATTGACGGAAGGGCCTTTAATTCATTTTCCATATCCACTCGGTGCTAAGCATTATTTCCCAAATTATACATGATTAATCTTGAATTGAATTTACATGTGTGAAGGAATGCTCTATCCTTCATTCAATACAATTTATCAAAATAGCTCATAATTCATTAAAGGTGAGAATGTACTTTCAACCTTAGAATCAACATTAGTATGTGAGTAGAACTTTCACATTACATTCATAGTGTTTTCATGAGAATGGACTTTCAATCAACACAATAACATCATCATCATCCTAGACTATTCATACATCATCAAGTGTAAGGGTAAGGGAAGAACAACCTTTCAACAATATCATACTTTACACATTAGTCATAGGAGGTTTACCTTCTAGGTGAATCAATAGGTTATACTCAACTTTCATCAATATGTACAAACCCTAGCAATTTACCCCTTTCAAGGTCATGAATCATGTCTCACAATTACACCTAAAGATACTACAATAGGCATGAATAAAACAAGATTCAATAACTATATTAACATACATACAATTCATAGTAATCATCTTGCATCAATACACCCATCACAATTCAAGAAATTGGGGTCATGGGGGTGTTCATGGGGAATTTTACAATGAAAATCACCATTAAACATCAAACCATCCATAATATAATTCAATTAACATACTAAAATCGTCTTTAGGATGAACCCATAGCTAGAATGAAAACCCTAGTTTTTAAACAAGTTACTAATTTCGAAATTAGAGTTTGATGGGCTTCATGGAGAAAAGTGTTCCATGAATCAAGGTTCCCATACCTTAATTGATGTTTTCCCACGAAATTGGAGTGAAAATCTTGGGGCTTGAACCCTAATTTTTACCTTCTTCTTTGTTCTTCAATGGAGTTTAGAGAGAGGATATTTTTGGGAGGGAAGTTGGTTGAATTTTGAGTTTTTGTGTTATGAGTGTTAAAATGGTTGTTTAATAGTTAAAAATACTTTAATATACTTAAAATAACTAATAATAACCGTCCCTACTACTTAATTAATTTAATTAGTAATTTACGAAAACACCCCCTATGTCCGAACCCCTAACCAGCTTTTGCAGGTTAGGATCTGCAGACCCCATCCACGGATCGTGGATGGGTTCACGGCCTGTCCTGCATGGGAGTGGTTTGGGTCAAAGAGGGAGTTGTGGAGGAATATCTTGGGGAGAGTAAGTCTCAACCACCCACGATTCCGAACCACGAAGCATGGGTCCACCCACATGGCGTGGGTGCCTAATCGTGGTTCCATGATATTTTTTTTTACAGCTTTTGGATCTTCCCTTGGTCCTCCTCATGGACCCTTGGGGGGAGGGGGTCCTAGGGGGTCATGCCTTGACGTTTAGGCACTAAAACCCTAGTACTATATTAGGGATGTTATTTAAGGACTCTAACATTACGTTTTGACTTCATTAGGCTACTAGACTACACGTTAGGCTCTAGCTTAGGTCATTAGATTTTTGGGGTGTTACATTATCTCCCCCTTGGGAACATTCGTCCCCGAATGATGAACACATCACCAAACTAAGTTAGATACTCTAGACTAGTAGCCCATTATGCATGAGACATAAAAAATGTGCAAAAACTAAAAATGCACTAATTACATATGCACAATTTCAAAGGAGGAAACTTCAACTCCCTTTTACAACATGGCCAATGCAATACAAGAAAGTAGGAACTCCATCTACTAAACTAATATGTATGAAACTCATCAATTTACATCAACATGGGAGGAACTACCTTCTCCAATTCAAGTAAGCTCAACATAACAATATAGAGCCAACATGTCATCTCATCAACACACCATTAAGCATGTTCATCATTTCATCTCATGAAGTCAAAAATGCAATCATCATACTAAAACGCAAATCAACATGAGGAACATATAGATCATGAAAACTCAATTTATTCTTTAACAATGAATTCTCACAAGAACATGCACAGTATAAAGAAACCATGGAAAATTCATACCATACATATGACTCCCAAAACACTCAAATCTTAAGAGGAATTACTTACCTCAAGTTGGAATAGAAGTAGAAGGAAAAAGATGAGGATAACGGGACTTCATATCAACCTCAGCCTCCCATGTAGCACCCTCAACTAAGTGATTCCTCCATAAAACCTTAACGGAGGCTACTTCCTTATTTCTCAACCTCTTCACTTGCCAGTCCAAGATCTCAACTGGGACCTCTTCATAAGAAATGTTTTCATCAACTCCTAAACCCTCTAAAGGAAGGATGGATACCGGATCACTAATATACTTCTTGTGCATGGAAACATGAAACATCGGGTGAACTGGGGCAAATTCATTTGGCAAGTCTAATTCATATGCAACTTTCCCAACACGTTTCAAGATTTGGTATGGGCCCACATATTGGGGACTAGGCTTCCCCATCTTACCAAACCTCATCTCAAACTCAAGATCCCTCCTTCTAACATCGGCATAAGATTTTTGCCAACATTAGGCCGTCTTCAACCTTTCTCTAATGAGTCGAGCTTTTTCAATGGCATCATAAACTAGTTTAGGACCAATTAGAGCAAACTCACCTACTTCAAACCACCCAACCAGAGATTTACACCTCCTACCATAAAGTGCTTCAACCAGAGCCATGGCAATGCTTGAATGGTAGCTATTGTTGTAGGAAAATTCTATCAATGAGAGATGGTCGTCCCAATTACCCTTGAAATCAATCACACATGCCCTTAATATGTCCT
Source organism: Solanum bulbocastanum (assembly GCA_037074985.1). Lineage (NCBI taxonomy): Eukaryota > Viridiplantae > Streptophyta > Magnoliopsida > Solanales > Solanaceae > Solanum > Solanum bulbocastanum. The sequence goes on from CM073604.1 coordinate 34,498,458, forward strand.
TTAAGGTTTGAATGGTCCATTTCGCTGGACCATCCATTTGAGGGTGGAAAGCGGTACTAAGTTTAACATTGGTACCAAGTCCTTGTTGAAACTTCTTCCAAAAAAAGTGACGTAAATTGAGTACCTCGATCCGATATGATAGACAAAGGAGCCCCATGCAACTTCACTACCTCCTTGATTTACAACTTAGCAGTCTTCTGCCGAAAAAGTAACCTTAACGGGAATGAAATGGGTTGATTTCGTCATCCTATCAACAATGACCTAAATAGAATCATGTTGCCTTCTAATACGAGGCAAACCCACAACAAAGTCCATATTCACCTCCTCCCACTTTCAGGTGGGAATATTTATATCTTGGAACAAACCTCCTGGTTTTAGGTGTTCGACCTTGACCTGTTGATAATTCGGACATTTGGCTATAAAACCCACTATATCCTTTTTCTGCCGTCCCACTAATAGACTTCCCGTAGATCACAGTACATCTTGGTGGCTCTCGAATGAATAGAATATGGTGAACCATGAGCCTCTTCTAAAATTCGCTCTCTTAGGCCATCAACATCCGGCACACACAACCTACCTTGGTACATAAGCACCCCATTTCCCTTTTGGGAGAAAACCTCAACGGACTTGTTGAGAACCGATTCTATCAACTCCATTAATATAGGATCAAGATGTTGCTTAGATTTCACATCAACCACAAAGGACGATTCGAAACTATGATGAACCATAACTCTATCCTTGGTGGAATCCACAAGTTAGACACCTAGACGGCCAACTTATGCACATCACGAACCAATTCCTTCTTCTCATCTTCTACATGAGCCACACTACCTATGGACAATCTACTTAGGACATCCGAAACTATATTGGCTTTGACGGGGTTATAAAGGACAGTCATGTCATAATCCTTTAAAAGTTCTAACCACCTTCTTTGTTGGAGATTTTAATCTTTTTGGCTAAACACATCTACATGCACCCCATAGAGATAGTGTCTCCATATTTTCAAGGCAAACACTACCGCTGCTAGTTCGAGATCATGAGTTGGATAATTCTTTTCATGTACCTTGAGTTGCCTTAAAGCATAGGCAATCACTTTACCCCATTTCATAAGGACACATCCCAAACCCACTCGAGAAGTGTCACAATATACCACAAACCTATCGATACCCTCTGGTAGGTCAACGCCGGAGCGAATGTAAGTCTATTTTTCAATTCTTGGAAGCTTTTCTCACAAGCCTCCGACCACACAAACTTTGCTTTATTTTGGGTTAAGGCCGTTAATGGAGAAGAATAAATCCAAAAAGCTTCTAATATCGGTAGTAGCTAAAGGTCTAGGCCAATTCTTGACCTTATCTGTCTTCTTAGGATCAACCTCTATACCCATGCCTAACACAATATGACCAAGGAAAGTAACCGACCTTAGCAAAAACTCACACTTGCTAAACTTAACATATAGTTGGTGGTCTTTAAGGACTTGCAATACTATCCTCAAATGCTTCATATGATCACCCTCACTCCTTCAATAGATCAAAATATCGTCAATAAAGACAATCACAAACAAATTAAGATATTGCCCAAATACCCTATTTATTAGATCCATGAACGCCGCCGGGGCATTTGTTTGACCAAAAGACGTGACTAGGAATTCATAGTGACCATATCTTGTTCGGAAGGCAGTTTTAGGAATGTCAACCTCTCTCACCCTAAGTTGGTGGTAGCCCAAACTTAGGTTAATCTTCGAAAAGTAACTTGCCCCTTGGAGTTGGTCAAACAAATCATCAATTCTAGGGAGAGGGTACTTATTCTTATAGTGACCTTATTCAATTGGCGGTAATAAATACACATCCTAAGAGACTCATCTTTCTTTTTAACAAACAATACTGGTGCACCCCATGGAGATACGCTTGGTCGAATGAAATCCTTGTCTAGTAAATCCTTGAGTTATGCCTTTAACTCTTTTAATTCAGCCGGAGCCATTCGGTAAGAGAGAATTGATATGGGTTGAGTATCCGGCAAAAGATCAATGCCGAAGTCTATTTCCCGTTAGGGAGGAATTCTGAGCAAGTCATCGGGAAAGACTTTCGAAAATTCCCTTACTACGGGGATCGACTCTAAAGGAGGAGTATCGGACTCAATGTCCTTAACTCTTACAATATGATAGATGCAACCCTTAGAAATCATTTTACAAGCTTTTAGACATGAAATGAATCAACCTCTAGGGATTGAATTCCCCCCTTCCATTCCAAAATTGGCTCATTTGGAAATTGAAACTTTACTTCTCGAGTTCTATAATCAATGAAAGCAAAACAAGCATGCAACCAATCCATCCCCAAGATTACATCAAAATCAAGCATGTCTAATTATATCAAATCAACCAAAGTGACTTTATGAGACAAAGAGATAGGACAACTCATATAAACTCTCTTAGCTATAGCCGAATCACCTACCGGGGTAGACACAAAAAAAGGTTCTTTTAACTCTTCGGGAGATACTTCAAATTTCATAGCCACAAAAGGAGTAACAAAAGATAAAGTGGCACCGGGGTCTAATAATGCATAAACATCAATTGAAAATACTTGCAACATACTGGTAACAATGTCTGGGGACCCCTCTTGATCACTTCGGTATTGGAGAGCATATAAGCGATTCTTCTTGGGAGCATCGGGATTTTTACCGCTTGGAGGAGCTTGGTTACCCTCTTTCCCCTTGGCCACGTGAGTTGGACAATCTTTCAATTGATGTCCACTTTTGCCACATCCATAGTACAAACCCATACCTACAAGACATTTCCCCTCATGTTTCTTACCACACTTGGCATATATAGGTCTCTCCATGGAAGATCCACCCCTATTGCCTCCTTGAGGCTTAGTGTTAGACACCCTATCTTTGTTGGTCTTTGAAGCATTAGAGGAACTTTGATTGGAGAACTTATTCTTGAACCTTGGTCCACTTTGACTCTCAAACTTCCCCTTAGAAGAATTACCATCATTGGACATTGCCCTCTTCACCTCTCTATTCTTCTTCCTAAGCCTTGTCTCCTCACCTTGTTGAGCATAGACCATTAACCATGAGATATCCATGTTGTCATAGAGCATTACCGCTCGGTACTCTTCTTCAATAGCATCAGATACACCGATGACAAAGATGGGGCATATTTGGACAACTTAGTAAATTTCAAGGAGTATTCTTGGACACTCATACCTCCTTGGCGAAGGTTGATGAACTGCTCAACTTTGGCTTCCCTCTTCTCACGAGGAAAGAACCTATTAAGGAAGGCTTTCTTGAATACTTCCCAACTTATGGGACCCACTGTTATTGGCCTATTCTCCTTCCATTGTGCATACCACACTTGGGCCACATCTTTCAATTGATACCCAGCTAATTTGGCTTTCTCAATAAAAGTGACCCCCATAGCCTCCACTATCTTGTAGACCTCCTCCTAAAGCTCTTGTGGGTCTTCATTCACTTTCAAACCCTAGAAAATAGAAGGGTTAATCCTAGTAAAATCTCTCAACCTTGAGGCCATGGTACTCACATTAGGGGTTACCCGGGGCCCAACTTCTTGGTTGGCTTGGGCTGTTGTAGCTTGGGCTTGAGTAGTGACAACTTGAGTTTGAACCATCATGAGTTTAGTCTAAGTTTGGAGAGCCGCCCTTATCTCCACATTAGTCATAGCCCTTTCATCATTAGAAACTTGAGGGTCTTGAGGAGCTTGGGGAGGAACTCCCTCATTCACATTCTCCTCTTGTGCCCTTCTTGTCTTAGCCCTTCTTATATTTATTGCCTATAATCAAAAGAAAAGGGTTAGGAGAAAGGACTTCATAGAGTTAGGACTCTAAAGAACGACTAAAGAGTAATGAAAGAAGTGAAAGTTCTTAAATATCTAGTAGCCTCTCATTCATAAATGCAGTGCACTTCACACTTATGAACAAGACTCTACTAGACGTGGTGCATGAGACATCAACTTAAATATTATTCCCCAAACCTTATGCTCTGATACCAAGTTTGTCACGACCAAAGAGTACCCCCTAGACGTAACACTGCTTACTTGACCCCAAAGGGGTCTCATACAAGCCACTAGCATCATCATAACATAACACATAAAAATAATGCGGGAAAATTTAAAACTTTTACAATAGAAGTCAAACTTCATTATTCATAAAGGAAATTCATAGGCATCTAGACTTTGTCTCATACACCATCTAAAATATAGGAATACAAATTTTGGGACTTAGCCCTCTACATCAATAAAAGTCTCAACATGAGAAGTACAATAAAAACTAAGAAATGGATAATCTGTCCTCGAACTTGAGGATTCACCACAACTTGGAGATAAGCAATCCAAGTCTTCTTCAAGAAAAGAGAGTGTATGTCACCTAGCTGGAACCTCACCTATAAAAATGTAGAGGAAGAAGGGGTTAGCACAAATATGTACTAAGTATGGAAATATGCATAAAATCCTTTAAATATGATACAAAGGACATTTTAGTTGCTAAGTATGCATTTATCAAGTTTGGAAACTAACATGCATTTTCAATGTCAAAGGCAAGACATAATCACATTTATACTCACGACACAGTAATATCAACACCTTAGCAACACCTAAGAAACAATTGTGCAATGCATGGTTGGCATCCCATAATACCAACCCTACTAAGTACCCCCTTGAAGCTACCTTGGTCATGCATACCATCTTTAGACCTTATTAAAATAATTAGTCACAGATATGGAAATAATCATGTACATTACTTGAATATAAGGGAAGTCATTCATAACAACCATCCATTTAACACACATGCATACATTTGTATCTCATTATAATATAAATGAACCATCCCACAATATCCTACTAAGTCTACTTGTGCAATGTGTAAGTGAAGTCCCATTATCCCACTCCAACTAAGTACACTCACCAAGAAGTCATGGTATAGTACATGTATCATTCATTATCTTTATTATATAGAGAAAAGTAGCCATAACCGACATAGACCATGTGAGGTACATGGAATCCAGTGTCGTGTAAACCCACACCAAAAGAAGGTGTCCTACTTGCCTAAGATAGAACTAAATGTATATCAATAATGTGGATCCACTAGCTAAGGTCCTACGTTGGAACATAGTTATGGGATAGGGAAATTGCTTCTAGAAACCCGGGATGTCTTCCATCTCATTAGTTCACTTTAGATGACTCAACCTGTTGCATTGTCAGAAGGGCCTTTACCTCATTTTCCATATCCACTTGATGCTAAGCATTATTTCCCAAATTGTACATAATTAATCTTGAATTGCATTTACATGTGTGAAGGAATGCTCTATCCTTCATTCAATACAATTCATCAAAATAACTCATAGATTCATTAAAGGTGAGAATGTACTTTTAACCTTAGAATCAACATTAGTATGTGAGTAGAGCTTTCACACTACATTCATAGTGTTTTCATGAGAATGGACTTTCAATCAACACAATAACATCATCATCATCCTAGACTATTCATGCATCATCAAGTGTAAGGGTAAGGGAAGAACAACCTTTCAACAATACCATACTTTACACATTCTTCATAGGAGATTTACCTTCTAGGCGAATCAATAGGTTATACTCAACTTTCATCAATATTTACAAACCTAGCAATTTACCCCTTTCAAGGTCATGAATCATGTCTCACAATTACACCTAAATATATTACAATAGGCACGAATAAAACAATATTCAATAACTATATTAACATATATACAATTCATAGTAATCATCTTGCATCAATACACCCATCACAATTCATGAAATTGGGGTCATGGGGGTGTTCTTGGGTTCATGGGGAATTTTACAATGAAAATCACCATTAAACATCAAATCATCCTTAATATAATGTAATTAACATAATAAAATCATCTTTAGGAAGAACCCACAGCAAGAATGAAAACCCTAGTTTTTGAACAAGTTGCCAATTTCAAAATTAAAGTTTGAAGGGCTTCATGGAGAAAAATGTTCCATGAATCAAGGTTCCCATACCTTAATTGATGATTTCCCACGAAATTGGAGTGAAAATCTTGGAGCTTGAACCCTAATTTTGACCTTCTTCTTTGTTCTTCAATGTAGTTTAGAGAGAGAATATTTTTGGGAGGAAAGTTGGTTGAATTTTGAGTTTGTTAGTTATGAGTGTTAAAATGGTTGTTTAATAGTTAAAAATACTTTGATATACTTAAAATAACTAATATTAACCGTCCCTACTACTTAATTCATTTGATTAGTAATTTACGAAAACACCCCCCAATGGCCGAACCCCAAACCAGCTTCTGCAAGTTGGGATCCATGGACCCCATCCACGGATCATAGATGGGACCACGGCCTGTCCTGCATGGGCGTGGTTTGGGTCAGAGAGGGAGTTTTGGAGGAAAATCTTTGGGAGACTAAGTCTCAACCCACGACTCCAAACCATGGAGCGTGAGTCCACCCACGTGGCGTGAGTACCCAATTATGGTCCCATGCTTTTTTTTACAGCTTTTGGACCTTCCCTTGGGTCCTCTTCATGGAACTTTGGGGGGGGGGGGCTATGGGGTCGTGCCTTGACGTTTAGGCACTAAAACCCTAGTACTCTATTAGGGAAGTTATTTTAGGACTCTAACATTACATTTTAACTTTATTAGGTTACTAGACTACACGTTAGGCTCTAGCTTAGGTCATTAGATTTCTGTTGTGTTACATCCTTGAATTCATAATTCAAATTCAAGAAAGATTTAAGAGTAGAGTTTAAGAAAGTCTTTGAGTTAAATTGTGAATCCCTTGAGATCAACTATCGATTTGAGCTAAGTTTTGAGGAAGTAAGTATGAGATTGAGAAGAGTTGTACCCATGAGTTCTATGTTTTTATTGAGACCCTTAAGTCGAGTTGTTCATGTCCATAATTTCGCATGAACTCCATAAAAAATTGAGTATATTTGAGAGGAGTAGTATCTCCAAGTTCTAAGTTCTTGAGTATTGAGTTCCTAACATTTTTTGAAACTATATTTCATAATTATGGATTACCATATGTTATACATGGATTTCCTTGAGTTGAGTCGGTCATGCCCATAATTCCGCATGAACCCTATGAGTCGATTAATATTGAGATGAGTAGTATCATTGAGTCCTTGAGTTTTGGAGTTGTTGAGTTCCGAGCATCGAGTTCTATATATGCTTATTAAAAATCTTGAATTGATTCGTTCACGTCCATAATTCGTCATGAACACTATTTTGAGAAGTCTTTTACCATTAATTATAATTTGTTTTAAGAATTAAGTACTTGAGTATGAGAAAGAGGAGAGTTGAGTTTAAGTTTTTAAAATTAATATATGGGAACTAAGTATTCCCAAGAGTAAATGTTTTTACATTTAAGATGAGAGGAAAATTCGATTTCCAAATGAGTTTATGAGGAGTTTTAAGCATAATATCTTTTAAGAGAACTTTTTTGAGTAATAATCTCAAAGTTAGAGGATGAGGAAATAATTTTTTTGGAATTATATGAGCATGAGTTATATTATTGGGAGTAGTATTGAGCACCGATATGGGGGAGAGTTCAAACAACTCACATCCCCCATAAACTATGTAGCCAACATGGATAGAAAGGGTCATACTTTTTAGATGATTGTTTATTGCTTTTTGAGTATAGCTTAGTGGATCCACTTAGTTGAGGAGTTCTATACCCCAACAAGGCATAGGACAGTTCTAGTAGCGTGGGCGAGGCGCTGTATCATCACATAGCTCATAGTGATAGTTGTCGGTTAGAGAATCTCCCAAATAGGAGTTATTATTGTATTTTTAAATACATTGAGTTATTATTGTATTTTTATTCATATAATTGAGTTATTATCTACTATTTTGAAAGCTTTTCATATATTGCATCTTTTATTGTTGCTTTATCTTGAGTTAAGTATCCTTGAGTTGAGTCGAGTTGAGTGAGATGAGACAAGGTAAGTATGTTCGTTTTTATTAGTTCAAGCTTATGTTTATGCTTTAGAATTCCCCTTACATGCTCGTGCATTCCATGTACTTAAGCCATTTGACCTGCCTCATTTCATGATGTAGATATAGGTATTTAGGGTCATCAACAGAAGTTTTGTTGATACCATTTGCAGTTCTAGTTAGCCAAGGTGAGCCTCCTTGCTTTCGGAGGGTTCCACTTTTATTTTCAATTTGTTAGGATGTCGAGGGTCTTATCCCGATAATCCTTCTGTAATGCTTGAGGCTTCTATAGATAGTCTAAAGTTCGAGGAGTCTATAATTATTTCCTTTGTTGTTGTAATGTTTTGAGTCCATGAAGCATTTAATTTATACTTGCTAAATTATTTTTAGACAATTATTATAGTTGAGTTTTTATATTAGTTTTAATGTTATTTTTGCATCATGATTTTTCATTTTTGCTTGAGTAAGTCTTTCGCTGAGTAATGAGCCAGGCCAAGGGTTTGCTTGGGAACTAACAATTGTTTTCGAGTGTTAGTTACATACAGGGTTTATGCTCGGGGCATGACAAACTTGGTATCAGAGCACAGAGTTCAAGTGTCCTAGGGTGTCTATGAAGTTGTGCCAGTAGGGTCTTGTTTATGGTTGTGAGGGCCCTACTTCTATAAACGAGGGACTACAAACGTTTAAGAAAAGTTTCCCTTCTTTCATACTCTGCATCGTGCAGTAGAACTTTGTCATAAGTAACTTATTCTAACTTGTGCGTTCTCATATTCTTTCGACTACCCCTCATACTAGAGGTGGTTGAAAAGTAAAGTCAATTCTTCATCGATGAGTTGCTCTCAGCAAAAATCTTGAAGAAGTTATGAGACTGTAGAAGGGCTTGAGAGAAGCTCGTGAGTGAGTTAAGTGTTGAGTTTTAAAAGAATGCACTCATATTCATATGTATTGTGCATTCAAGCTAAAAGCGAGATGTATTCTCTTCTCTAAACCTTATTCAGGTGAGACCCTTATGAGAAAGTGTGTTTTAGAGCTTGGGTAATATTTTCACCCTAAAAGATAGTATGAATTACGAGACTATGAGTAGTAGTAGTAAAGAGTGCCCTTAAGTTAGAGAAAAGAATGCAAAGGTATAGAAATCTATTAAGAGGAGATGGCGAATGGGCAGATTATGTTATTGCAATCATGCACCCAGTCAGTTATAAGTGATGAGTTCCTTTGTAATTATAATAAGGAATAATAATGTGGTAGAGAGTTCACGATAGAAGGAAGAGGAATAGTTACTAGTTAGGATGAGATATTGTATATTTCAACCATAATAGAGTTAATGTCGATGTGCCATCGTGTTAGAGGAGACTAAATATAGTTTTGGAATCAAAGAGCACAATATTCATGAGGAGACAGACTCAAGCTAGGTTTATGATTTTCTTAAGGAGAACCCCATGGTATTCAGAGGATGATAGAATTATTTGAGAGCTAATGCGCAGTAAGTGGGTAAATAGTACCTAAGTTGTGAAATGGAAGGTGAAGGTAATCTGTAGGTAGTTAGACAGAGAGCTAAAGATTTCCTACTTGTCATGAGATCTTAGTGGGTGAGTATTTCTTGACTTTTCTGGTAGACGCAAGTAGTATAAGGTGTGAGAAATCATATTGATATCTGTGATTAGTACTAGACACTAAGCTTGAAATTAAGATGAGTGTCGTGATCAAAAGATGGTAACATGAGGAAATTGTGTTAGTTTTGAGATCTGACCTAGAAGGTTTGACCTGAAATGAGTGAGGATATCAAAGTGGTACCTTGAAATGAAAATGTGGTATTATGACTCATAGAAAAGAGAAATGAAGGTAGAGCAGTAAGAGGTACACCCAAGGTGGTCTGTGGCCAGACGAGGTCTCAATTGAGGTTATGATTTTTTTATGTGTGACTAGGTTGTATAATTGAATTGGTACTATGGAATAGGCTGGTTCAAGTGTAATTTTCCTAAAGAGTTAGATGAGGCAGCCTTAGGATCCAATTGGAAGAGGTCAAGAGAAACATGTTAGAAGAAAGTCTTAGTACCTACTCATGGAGAATTCGGCAGTCATGATATAAAATTTTCTTGAGTGTTAGAGAAAAGGGGGGTGTAGAATAGTTCAGAGATGATAGAATAGGTCCATAGCTTTCAAATGTTAGCTATAGACCTAAGGGGGAGACGATAAGATGATAAATCTAGTCAAGTTTTGAGAATAAGATAGTAATGAGTTTAAAAGAGTATGGGAGATATCTTTTAAGAGGTCCTTTTAGTAGTGGAGTGATGTTAGCAGGACAAGGTTAATGTTCTTATCGTGATAATAATGGTGTGATAATTCCATCTCAGTTTATAAATGTGGAGGAAGAGGAGGATGAAGTTTCACTATGATAAATATTTAAATGAGAGCCCCTAGTTGGTTCTGAGTAGTAATACGGGAAATTTTAGTTGGTATGGCAGAGATGATGAGAGAATGAGAACTTCTTAAGTAGCTGGTTAGTAGGAGTCCATGGAGTTGTTATAATACTAAGCTTGAATGTGGTGTTTTTAAACATTAGATGGTTCTTAATATGAGCCCAATGTTGATTAAATGTGGTGGTAAAGAGTAATATTCTTGTGATTAGATTCCCTATAGAGAGGTATAGAACCCGAACCATAGGATTTGGGTTAATCTTGAATATAGTAAGAGTGTGCCGTTAGACTCAGGCATTGGTAAGGAAAATTATGTATCCTTGTGGGAGCTATGAGTTGCAGCCAATGAGGTATGGTAATAAGAAAAGAAGAGCATCGTTGAGGAGTGTTTCTAAGCTTAATAGCTAGTAGTCATATTACCCTAGGCATGGTATTCCTATTCTTACTTCATGCCTAGAATTCCTTTGTTCCAGTTAAGGTAACTTCAGAGAGAGCGTGACTATGTTCACAAAAACATCGTTCTTGATTTAGGTGCAATAGAAAGTCCCAACTCTTGGTACGAATCAGTTCAACCTATGTTAATAGGCAAGTTCATGAGTCAGAGGAGATGGTAAGAGTAACCCCGTTCCATACCTAGTTCAGCCTTCATTCAAGGACGAATGATCTCAAGGGGGAGATAATGTAACACCCCAAAAATTTTTTGAGCTAAGACTCGAACCATTCTTCATTGTGAGTAGGATTTTTACTAAGTAATTTAAATTTTCTTAAGCGTTAAGGTCACTAGATGTAGCACCTTGAGTTTCAGAAAGAACTAAAGAGAATTCATTCAAGTCATTCGTAAATCCTTTTTAGTTTTGGGTAAACTTGAAATGAAAATAACTTTTAGCACAGGATGAGTTAGGAGACCCATAAGATATCAAATGAAAGATCTTTGAGTCCTCTTTCCAACACCGTTAAGTTTGCTAAATTTTGAGTTTGGATGAGGGAGATATGCTCATTTGAAGTCAGACTGTCCAGTTAAAGAAATTTATCTGAATTAGTGAGGGGTATTTTGGTCTTTTCCTTTTCCCATCAGCTTTAAACTATTTTGGTAATATTTTAGGAGTCTAAACTGATTTTGGTCAGTTTTCATAATCCTAAAATACACTTAGGAGTCATTTGGTGTGATGGATAAGAGGAATTAATCTTGGGATACCTTTTTAGTGGTCTTTAATTTATTGTTTGGTTGCAAAGGTAGGGATAACTTATCCCAGGATTAACAATTAGTCCTGTGATAAGTTATCCCTCACTGGGGGTGGTATAGTAATCCCAGGATAAGCTATTCTAGGATAAGGTGTGTAAATTAACAAAAATACTCCCCTTAAACTCTCTTTTATACACCACTTTTACATTCGTACATATTAACATAATTTCTAACAACAATTATAATAACATTCACAACCTTATATATTAGTTGTTTTTATGAGAAATATATTTTTCTATTAAAAATTTATATTTAATAAATACAATTTTTATTTATGAATATATTATAAGTTGAATTTATTTGTGTAATGATTATGTTTATTTATATTTTGATTTTTCTTAAACTGTTCACTCCACTACAAAATTACATATTTTTCATTAAAAAGTTTATTACTACTTAAAAAATATATTTTATCTATAATTTAAATGTAGATAACTTTAATAGTATATTTTCTTTTACTTTAATAAACTTAAAATGAAAGTTTTACTTTTAAACTAAATAAGATGAAAGTTTTAATTTTAAGCTAAACAAGATGAAAGTTTTATTTTAAAACTAAATAAGATGAAATTTTAATTTTTAAGTTAAATAAGATGAAAGTTTAATTTTTAAAACATACGGCACAATCATGGAAATGTACACACAAAAATATTTAAACTAAATAAGATAGAAATTTTATTTTTAAGAATGAATAACTAAAGCTTGCAAAGAAAATGTAAAAAAAAAAAATAAAATTAGGTGAGGTTATTTTTGTAAATAAACAACTTATTTTTAAAAATTATACAATGAATATTAGTTTGAATATGACAAACCAAACAAGCAATAAAAACTAATCCCATCATAACTTATCCCAGCATAACTTATCCAGTATAACTTATCCCAGCATAACTTGTATTCAAACCTAACGACCCTTTAAGGTTTAGAAAGAAGTTCAAGAAGAGGAAAAGAGGAGATAAGGAAGAACGATCAAGATTCTTGCGAAGCTTTGAGGATTTCCGCCAAGAATTTGATTCTTTTGAGGTATGTCAGTTCTCATAGTGTTGGGTTCATTCACCCACATGCCAATCATGTGATTTTTATCTGTAATTTCATTCTTGAGGTTGAATGATTTTAATTCTTGAAGAGTTCTTGAGGTTTTAGCTTCTTTCCTTGTTAATGATTTCTTGATGCGAGGGTTTTCAAATAAGATGAGTTAATTGATAGTTTTTTGTGTGGGTTTCACTAAGATTGTTCTGGGTTATGAGAATTCGTGAATTTTGACCTTAGATTTGCAGTGGGTATGAATTGAATCGAGTTTGGGAGAGGGAGAAAATATCGGGAAAAATTATGTGTCTAGGTCTGCTCGTGGAGATGCTTCAAAATTTCAGTACCCAGTCAAGAACCCCCTCTCTGCATCGCGGAGAGGATACATACTCAACTTTCCCAAAATTTATTTCGCGACCAAAAATAATAATCCTCCTCCACATCACGCACATGCTCTCTAGTTTGTGTCTTCGCCTGTTTCTTATTATCAACTATCTAAACTTCATCTAATCATTAAGAAATCCTATATATCCTAATCATGCTCCTTGAATTCATAATTCAAATTTAAGAAAGAGATAGCAGTAGAGTTCAAGAAAGTCTTTCTGTTAAATTTTGAATCCCTTGAGATCAACTTTTGATTTGAGCTAAGTTTTGAGGAAGTAAGTGTGAGATTGAGAAGAGTTGTACCCATGAGTTCTATATTTTCATTGAGATCCTTGAGTTGAGTTATTCATGTCCATAATTCAGCATGAACTCCATAAATTGAGTATATTTGAGTGGAGTAGTATTTCCGAGTTCTAAGTTTTTTAGTATTGATTTCCTAACCCTTTTTTAAAGTATATTTCATAATTATGGATTACCATATGTTATACATGGAGGTCCTTGGGTTGAGTCGGTCATGCCCATAATTTCGCATGAGCCCTATGAGTCGAGCAGTCTTGAGATGAGTAGTATCATTGAGTCCTTGAGTTTCGAAGTTGTTGAGTTCTGAGTATTGAGTTCTATATATGGTTATTAAAAACCTTGAATTGAGTTGTTCACATCCATAATTCGTCATGAATCCTATTTTGAGAAGTCTTTTACAATTAATTATAATTTGTTTTAAGACTTGAGTACTTGAGTATGAGAATGAGAAGAGTTGAGTTTCATTTTTTAAAATGAATATATGGGAACTAAGTATCCCGAGAGTAAATGTTTTCACATTTAAGATAGGAGGAAACTTTGATTCCAAAATGAGTTCACGAGGAGTTTTGAGTATAATCTCTTTTAAGAGAGCCTTTTTGAGTAATAATCTCAAAGTTTGAGGATGAAGAAATATTTTTTTTGAAATATATGAGCATGAGATATATTATTGGGAGTAGTATATATTGAGCACCAATATGGGGGAGAGTTCAGACAACTCACAGCCCCCATAAACCATGTAACCAATGTGGGTAAAAAGGGTCATATTTTTTAGATGATTCCTTATTGCTTTTGAAGCATAGCTTAGTGGATCCACTTAGTTGAGGAGTTCTATACCCCGACAAGTTATAGGACTCGCAGCATGGGTGAGACACTGTATCATTACATAGCTCATAGTGATGGTTGTCTGTTAGAAAATCTCCCAAATAAGAGTTATTATTGTATTTTAAATACATTGAGTTACTATTGTATTTTTTTTCATACAATTGAGTTATTATCTATTATTTTGAAAGCTTTCTATATATTGCATCTTTTATTGTTGCTTTATCTTGAGTTGAGTATTCTTGAGTTGAGTCGAGTTGAGTGAGATGAGACGAGGTAAGTATGTTCCTTTTTATCAGTTTAAGTTTATGTTTATGCTTTAGAATTCCCCTTACATGCTCGTACATTCCATGTACTGACACCATTCAGGGTCATCAATACAAGCTTCATTGATACCACTTGCAATTTTAGTTAGCCATGGTGAGCCTCCTTGCTTCCGAAGGGTTCCACTTTTATTTTCAATTTGTTAGGATGTCGAGGGTCTTATCTTGATAATCCTTATGTAATAGTATAAGCTTCATAGATAGTCTAAAGTTCGAGGAGTCTATCATTATTTCTTTTTTTGTTGTAATGTTTTGAGTCCATGAGGCATTTAGTTTATACTTGTTAAATTATTTTCAGAAAATTATTCTAGTTGAGTTTATATATTAGTTTTTAAAGTTATTTTTGCATCATGAGTTCTCATTTTTCTTAAGTAAGGCTTCCACTGGTTTACTTGGTAACCATCAATGATTTTCGAGTGCCAATTACGTCCAAGGTGTAGTCTCAGGGTGTGATAGGTTATGTGTTTTATTATATAAAAATAATATACTTTACTTTGTTAGAGAGTTTCTCTAAACGACAACCATCACTATGAACCTAACAATGAAACAACGTCCACGTTGCCAGAGCCGTCTTATACTTTGCAGGGTATCAGACAACAACTATAATCTATGGATCCATCTACTATGCCTTACAAAGAGGCGGTGAGGAGTCGTTCGAAAGTCAATATGATCCTATCCTACATTGACTACGCAGTTTATGGAACTTTGAGTTAAAACGTATTCTTACCCAAATCGATGCTCAATACTACTCCCAAAATAATCAACATCAATATGCTCAATTACCCTTTTTTGGAAAGTAGTTTACTTTTTAGATTCTTTTTTTAAAGAAAATCAATTATTCTTGTTCCCTTTTCAATTGCCAAATAATACATACGAAACAATTCATGTTCTTTTAAAAACCTTTTCCAAAACATGCATTTGAAAATAATCATGGACTTACATTTCCAAGTACGAAATCAATATGTAGGAAAAACTCATATATGATCCCTTTTTAAAGTATGACTTCAATAAGTAAGGTTCATGTAATAATGAAGGCATGAACAACACTGTAGAAATAAACATGTATAAGAGGAAATCAAATCTCAATGATTAAGGAATCAAAACTTATAACAAAATAAACTGAATTTAGATTTAAAGAAAATATGGGTAAAATCCTAAACATAATTTTTGTTGTCTGAGTTTAGATGTAGGGCGTGAGGACGAACTTGGTCCATCTTTTTGACTAGCCTTACATACCTTAAAATCTCTATGAATCTTGAAGAATAATCCTAACTTGAAGAAGAACGATCAAGAAAACTTTTCTTAAGATTGTTGAATTAATTTCTTCAAAATCCTATGACCAAAAATTAAGATTTATATCAATGATTCATATTTGTGTGAAGAAATTTGAGTTGAAAAGAATGAAATTCTTGGAGAATGACTTACCTTGAAGAAGAATCTTGACAAAAATTTGAATGAATCTTGCTTAGAAGTATGCTTTGATTTTTCATAGGTTTACCCTGGAATTTGAGAGAGAAAAGAATGGGAAATTGAGAGATAAAAATCTATCTATTTAGGGCCTTTTAGGAGTCAATAAATTCATTTAGGGGTTTTTAGGGATAAAAATACAAAATGAACCTTTGTAGTGTTTTCTCGTCGGCTAAAGAGTCAGTGCACACGTCAAATTAATAAAATGATCACAACTCTCTACTCCAAATTCTGAATGATGCAAACCTTGTGGCGTTGAAAAGAACACTCAAATACATTGAATTTTATAGATTATGTGCCACACAAGTTTTCATATTCTAAGAGACGTGATCATTTGAAGTTGACCAAAGTAGAATCTTATATCAAACCTTAATCGGTAAGGAAGTTTTCAACTCAACTTTGTGTTAGGAAATTCTTATGACCTTAATTCATCTCCAAATGTATTCTCACACTATAGAATTGACCTTAACACCTAAGTGCACTTTAAGAATCACCTGATACGATCTTATATAAAAATGAAGAATGGTTTGGGTTTTAGCTTAGGAATTTTTGAGGTGTTACAATATCTCCTCCTTGAGATCATCCGTCCTCGAATAATGGTTGAACTGAGCATGAAGGGGGAAAAGAGTTAGTCTTACAATCTTTTTGACTTTTGAACTTGTCTACTAGCATAGGTGAAACTGATTCATATTGAGAGTTTTGAACCTGGACTAGAGCATGTTTGGCATGAAGCTCACATAAGATTTCCAGATTATAGGCCATGACATGCAACAAGGATATCGGAGCATGAAGTCAAAATATGACTACTATACCTCGAGCGATATGACTGGTAGCTTCTAAGCCTAGCAAAATCTCTAAACTATGCTATTTTTTTTATTACTACACTTCATTAGGTGTAACTCATTGCTCCCATAAGGGCATATGATTAATCTTATCAAGGTCTAAGTCTAACTGTCTGCTCTTACTGTATTTAAGACTAGCTCTGTATCACAAGGTGCGAAACATGAGATGATGATACTAATCTAAACCACAAGATTCAAGTTCTATGCCTTTATAGAGAATCTCATCCCAAGAATACTACTCCTTACCACTGCATTCAACAAACCTCAAGTCCTAATCAAGAAACACCAAATGAATTCATCTTCATATTATCAACACCATATTTGTCACACCCTAAGGCTACACCCTAGACATATCACTGGACCTAGGATCACGAGTGATCCCAAGCTAACCCTGAGTCTGGCATATGACAAGCATAGTGAAAAAAATGACTAAGTAAATCATGTATTACGGAAGCTAAAAATAGTGGATATCTGAAATGGGGAAAACCCAACTAATCTGAATATATAAAATATAATAAGAGTTTAGTGATGACTGAAACAACACTTAACAACTCAAGTTGAACCTACTACTATGTATGAAAAATCTTTAACTGAATTGAGATGCTGGGACATGCCCCCAACTAACTGTAACAAAACTGAAAACTAGAAATAAAGACTAAAAAGTAAAGCATGTCTATTGTCCTCGAAGTACAAGGAGTCACAACTGAAGCTGTGAATTCGGACTAGGAATCTAACATAATATGATTTGGATACTGGGTGCCTGAACCTACATCATAAAATGATGTAGCGTGAAGTATGTGTCAGTATTTGGAATGTACTAAGCATTCAAGATATAGATATGCTAATTTGAACAAAGTATATAAGCCGAACAATGCATAACTGAACATTATTATAATCTGAATAAGGATATAAATATGTACTGAAGTATAACTGAAAGATAAACTAGTTGCAATGACAAAGTACTAATTATGATGATAACATGCTGAACTCTATACCGAAGTAACTGCTGAGAACCTGGTCAATGCACTAAGAGTCTGATTGTGGGAGCTACTATCAATCGACATAAACCATATGAGCTAAACGTGAAATCCGATGTATACTTTCAAACGAGAAGACCCAATATATCTTGCTAGGGGTATAGAGGCATGATTATGGTGTGATCACTAAATTTGATGCCCAACTGAGGTGATTTATAAACCAATGCGGGCATGTAGTTCTAGGACTTTAAGGGTACGCTGAACCCTAGTCCAACTCGGTGCTAAGTTTAGTCCCAACTTAATATTCATGAAGCTAAAATTCATTAAATACTGAATAACTCAAGATAATGACATGCTAACTAAGAATGCAACATTTATATACTGAGAACATGACATTCGAAATTTGGAGCATGATTTTCTGTTTGAATGGCCTAGCAAGTAAAATTCATGGACTAGGATAAATTTATACAAACTAGGGTTCTGAATAACATGCCAAGAATTATACTAATTTATTAAGAGATACAATATTTATATCAAGAGACACTAATAAATGAATTTGCAATACACCTTGAGAATCTAGAAAACCCTAGGTCTAAACAGTTCATGAGAATTGAAGATACTAAATGAATTTTAGGGACCCAATGGGTGAAATGAACCTACAAGTGAAATCCCACATACCTTTTGACGAAATCTATAGAGAAATCCTTTGGATTTTGGGGTTGAACTTTGACTAACACCTCTACTTGTTCTTGGAAGAACTAGCGACTTTTCCTCTTTTTTTTTTGCTCTAAGTTGGCTGATTTTTGGAGAATGAGGGTTCTGGGTATTGCCTGATTAGATTATTAGGCTTAGATTGAGTAAAATGATGTAATTTAGGTATCAAATAACATAGTTTAAGTGGCCAATGCATAGAAGAAAGGACTAAAATGACCCTGACTTTAAAGACGACGAAGGCCTTCATGAACCGTCAATAGGACCACTGCCCATCAACCGGGTCGTGGTTATGGCCGTACCCAATAGGTATCTACTGAAACGAGCATAAAATTTTACTCCGTGCTTTTATTTTAGCAAACATGGTGGCGGTTGAAAGAGGACTTAAATATATTTAATTTGATAGGTCATGAGCCACCTAATCTATTTTGTGCTAAAAGATATAACCATTTCAAGTTGACCCAAAACTTGAAGGCTGACATTTTCCCTCCACGGTCCACTTCACGGACCATGTGAAGCACCATGGTCGTACAGGCCACCGCGGTTCTTCACAGGAGCTGGGGTGGTACAGTGTCAATTTAATGGGCCACTTGACAGACCTTGTAGGGTTCCACAGCCTGTGAAGGGCTCCGTGGTCCTCTATGTCTAGATGGATATGAACAATGACGAGGGTGACAGGTCGTGGTCCTTTACATTACTCGTGAACCCATCTGTGGTTCACCCTTTTTCTCTTGTTTAGTCTTAGTTAAATCCTGAGGTGGTATAATGTCTTCCCCTTGGAATCATTCTTTCTCGAATGAAGACTACACAAGCTGAGCATGGGGGAAGAGGCTATAATCCCTACCAATTGGGTGTTAGAAACTAATATCTAACTGAACTGAGTTCTATGAACATGCAGAAGGGTTAAAATGAAAAGATAACTGAGGGAACAAGATACCGAGATTGAATTACACAAGAGTAAACTGAGATACTAGGAACTATTAGCTCAAGCTGAAACGGGATCGGAAGGAAAGAGGTATGGGTAGTTGGCTATCATGTCTGCTTCTATTTCCCAAATAGCTCCCTATATGGACTTACTTTTCCACAAAACCTTTATTGAAGTGACTTCCTTATTTCTTAACCTACGATCCTAGCGGTCAAGAATCTCAATTAGAATCTCCTCATAGGTGAGCCTATCCTTTACAGCTACAGTGTCTAACAGTACTATCGATGTCGGATCACCCACAAACATCTTCAACAAGGAAATGTGAAAGATTGGATGAACCGCTGCTAGTTCTATTGACAACTCTAACTCATATTCCACATTATCAACCCTTTTCAGGATTTTGTGAGGACCTACATATCTGGGACTGAGCTTCTCTCACGACCCAGGGGTACACCCTAGATGTAACATGGTGTACTAGACCCCGAAAGAAGTAACATAAGCCACTTAGCATATCATAACATAAAGTACATAAAAATGATACAGAAATTTTAAAACTTTTCTTTACAAAAGAAGTCTTTATAAAACGCAAGAGAAAGTCTATAAAACTTTGTCTCAAACCATCTAAAACCACTTGAATAAAACCTTGGGACGCAGCCCATACAATAGTCTAAAACATAAAAGAAAGACATAAAAAGGAAAAGGTGATTACATACTCGAAGCTATGAGGACTCACCAAATCTTCAACTCCTTTGATCTTCTAGAAACCTATCCTCAAGAAATAAACTCAAGATTGCCGAATCTTACATTTGATAAGAATGTAGGCAAGAGTATGCGCTAGTACAAAATGTACTAAATATGTTAGCTAGCATGACATCATAAGAGCACAACAAAAGTGTTAGCCAATCTAAGACATAAGTCATAAGCATAAGAGACAATAACATAATCATAAGCATAATCTCCAACATAGACATAATATAAGCATAAGTCAACATAAGGCATAATCCAATAACATAGGAAATACCACATATTCATAAGCATAATCTCCAACATAGACATAGTGTAAACATTAGTCCTCATAAAGCATGAACCTTGAACATAGGAGATACTTCATATTCATTGCTTGGTTAATACTTAGTTCTTTATAACATAAGAGAAACACTCTATAAGTAGCTTCAAGTCATACTTTTGCAATGCGTGGGTAAGATCCCATAATCTCATCCACACTAAGTACCACCTTAGGCCATCATACATACTTACTCTCTTTGATCTCATCCTTAGTTTACTTTTTATAGAAAAGGGAATCTATCAACTTTAGTCAATCATATCATGGAAGGCAACTATAGCAACAATCCATCAAACATACATCATAAGCATAAGTCATAAGCATATTCATTACATAGATCATAATACCTAAGAGGAACATATCATAACTACTCTCAAAGCATACTTGCGCAATGCATGAATAAGATCCCATAATCCCACCCATGCTAAGTATTCTTGGGTAACCATAATTCTTATTCTAGTTATGGGAATTAGCCTTAACTGAAATAGACCATGTGAGCTTAATATGGAATCCGATGTCTACCCTACAACGAAAAGGGGTTGTTCTACTTGCCTAAAGTAGAACCATACTCTTAGCTTAGGTGAATCCTATAGCTAAGTAGCCTATGAGGGCACATAGTTATGGGATAAGGGAATTGCTACTAGAAAACCTAACCTCAACTAGCAGAAGAGCATCCATCCTGAGAGATTACTACTAAGAAAACCTAACCTCAACTAACGGAAGAGCTTCCATGGGGACACCCAACCACTACTACTAAAAGAGCTTCCCTGGGGATACCCAACCTCTACTAACGGAAGAGCTCCCATCTCATATCAGTATCCACTC
Source organism: Solanum bulbocastanum (assembly GCA_037074985.1). Lineage (NCBI taxonomy): Eukaryota > Viridiplantae > Streptophyta > Magnoliopsida > Solanales > Solanaceae > Solanum > Solanum bulbocastanum. Next base: position 34,519,712 of record CM073604.1, read on the forward strand.
GGTGCTATGCATAATTCCAATTGAGTTCATATTAAGTCTTGAATTATGTTCATATTTATGGAAGAATGTCTTGACACTTAATCCAACATAACTCATACTATAGCTCGTTAGATCATGCAAAAGAATAACCTTTCACCATCCATATCTACATATAGATTCACTAGGTTAGACTAGTCTTCCAACTTTAGAATCATCATATTGTGAGGAATCTACTCACATTTTATCATAATCATGGATAAGTGTGTATGTGAGAATAACCTTTCAACAACACTACAACTAGATCTTGAGCATATTCACTTTACTCTCAAAGTGTTCTTAAGCATGTACTAAACTTGCATAAACATACATAATATCATATCTTGCCCTTTCAAGGTCAAAGCTCATATAAAATCAATATATCTAGAATGACTACATTAGACATGGATATAATCATAATTCAAGTAGCTCAACTACTACAAGCATAATCTCATACTTCACTTCCTTGAGGTTCAAAACATAATTTCAATCATCACACCTAGGGTTCAAGCACTAGACATGGAAATCATCCTAATTCATGTGATTCTATCACTTCATCCATTCAAGCATTCATGATGTAGATTAGGTAGGTAAAGGCCTTCCACAACAATCCTATCCATAACTCTTTTATTCTCATCTAGACTTTACTCTCAAAGCCTTAACATACATAATTCATCATATTAGCTTTACTCTCAAAGCCCTAATGATCAACATTCATGAATACAAGCCTTACTCTCAAAGCTTTACCTCTTACAATCATCATTCATATTTAAATCACAAGACATTCTAGTCACAAGCTTCATTCTTAAGCAATATTAGTCATAACTCATCATATAGGTTCAATTATCAAGCTCTACTAGACATGATTCATCATATGTACTTTATTCTAATTCAATTCATATTTACATACTTCTATTCTTGAACTATTACTCTACATGACATCAATTTTGGAAGATCACCTATGAATCCTCAATTTCACTTCACAAGGCACAAACCTACATTTTTCAATTTCATCAATTATTCTAGGGTTTACCATGGAAAACATGTAATATCATCATAATATCATGATTCACTACTAATTCAATCATACCACATAACCCACAACATTGAAGAAACCTTAACTAGAATTGGGGATTTTCTTCATCAAATTGGAATTCTAGGGGGCTCCATGGATGGAAGAAACCATGGATGAATAAGCTAACATACCTTGGATACAAAGCCTTATAAAGCTTGAAAAAATGGAGTAATTTGACCTAGCTTGGTTTTCTTCACTTTCTAGAGAGAGAAATATCTGAGAGGAAAGTATTTTGGGGATTTGATTTAGGTCTTGGAATAAATGACTTAATTGGATGAGTTTTGGGGTTATAATGACTTATATAGGGGTCCTAGGCTTGGGAAAAATGACATATCTTTAAGTTAAAACAATTAGAAAAAGACCCAAGAAGTTCTCTGACTGGAAACTGTAGAAATGGCATGAAGGATGCCTTCATGGATCGTCATCATCACCACGGCCCGTCAAATGGGTCGTGAAGAATTTTAAGCCTAACAGTGCTTCACTATTTTGGGCATAATTTTTTACTTCGAGATGCGAATTGGGAAAACTCTGTGGCATTGGAAAGAGGACTCAAATACCTTTAATTGGATAGGTAATGGCCCTCCTAATTTGTTTTTAGCTAAGAGATATTATCATTTAAAGTTGACTATAAACTCTAAGTCTAGTGAAAAGCCCTTTAAGTGAGTCTCCATGAGTTGTTGTGCCTACCACGAGCCGTGGTGCCTCTCGTGGTCATCATACAGTAGCTACACAACCTTCCCCTTAACCTCTAAAAATCTAAGGCACTACTACGAGGCTTCCCACGATCAGTGAAGTGAATCGTGTGGAGGGGGATATTTTGGGCAGCCTTTGCTTAGCCACTGCCTAGCCCACCAAGAGCCGTGGTGGTGGTTGTGGAAGGTGAGGCAGTGTCCATGTAAGAGTGGACTGCCCTAGTCCTCTATCTTGGATCTAACCCTTACCCTTAGCCCTAGTTTAGTCTACTAGTTTCTGGGGTGTTACAGCTTCCCTTTCTTGCCACATCTCATCACCCCCATCATAGGTGACACCTTTAGGAAAACCCAATTATCGATTTCAAACTCTAAGTCCCTTCTTATCATATCTGCATAGGACTTCTGACGACTCTGAGCAGTCCATAGTTTATCTCTGATGAGCTAAAATTTCTCCAAGCCTATATGAACCAAATTTGGCCTAACCAAGGCTGCTTCACGTACTTCGAAACAACCCACCGGAGATTTTCATCTATGCCCATATAGTGCCTCATAAGGGGCCATCTGAATATTAGAATGGAAGCTGTTATTATAAGGAAACTCTATGAGAGGTAGTTGATCATCCCACCCTTGAAATCGATCACGCAAGCTCTCAACATGTCCTTTAAGGTATGAATGGTACGCTCTACCTGACCATCCATCTGTGGATAAAATGTTGTACTAAGATTCACCTTAGTACCAAGACCTTCTGAAATGATTTCCAAAAATGAGAGGTAAACTAAGGACCTGTGTCTGAGATGATAGACAAGGGAACCCCATGCAACCTGACTATCTTATTTATATAGAGTTTGGCATAGTCCGCCACTGAATCTGTAGTCTTTACTCCCAAAAAGTGAGCTGACTTAGTGACTCTATCAACCACCACCCAAATAGAGTCATGCTATTTGCGAGTGTGAGATAAACCCATAATGAAGTCCATGTTTATCACTTCCTACTTCCACGTAGGAATGCTAATCTCTTGAGTCACACCTCTTTGTTTTTTATGTTCTACTTTAACCTGCTGACAGTTAGGACACTTAGCCACAAAATCTGTGATGTCCTTCTTCATGTTGTTCCACCAATAGACTTTTCGTAGATCACGGTACATCTTAGTGGCACTCGGATGAATATACTATCTAGAATTATGAGCTTCTATACGAATTTTCTATCTCAACTCACCCACATTTAGAACATATAAATAACTGTGGTAACGAAGTACACCATCTCTCCCTAGGTAGAAAACCTCAACTTTTTACTGATGAACTGCACCTTTCAACTGAAGTAATATAGGATTGCTATCCTATTTTCCTTAACCTACACTACCAATGAAGATTCTGAACCTTTCTAAACTATCACACTACCATCTGACCTGTCCATAGGGAAAACTCCTAAGCGAGCAAACCGGTGAACTTATTTGGCTAATTCTTTCTTCTCTCCCTTAACATATGCTACACTACCCATGGATATTCTGCTAAGGGTGTCAACCACTACATTGGCCTTACCTGAATGGTAGAGTACATTCATGTCATAGTCTTTGAAGAATTCAAGCCATCGCTTCTGATGAAGATTTAACTCTTTCTAGGTGACACGTACTGAGGGCTCTTATGATATGTGAACACATCAACATGAACACTATAAAATTAGTATCTCCAAATCTTTAGGGTGAATACTACAACTGCAAGCTCGAGGTCACGAGTAAGGTAATTCTTTTTATGGACCTTAGTTATCTGGAAGCATAAGTTATAACCTTACCTTTCTGCATCAATACACAACTAAGGCCGACTTTAGATGCATCACAGTAAACCACATAGCCATCTGAATTCTCCGATAAAATGAAGAAAAGAACTGTAGTGAATCTGGTTTTCAGTTCTAAGAAGATTTTCTCTCACTCATCTAACCACTTAAACTTGACCTTTTTTTGAGTCAACTTGGTCAAAGGGGAAGCTATGGATGAAAATCATTCAATAGATATTCTATATTGTCATACCCCAGAAACTAGTAGGCTAAACTTGAGCTAAATGTGAGGGTTAGAGCCATGGAAGTAGGCTAGGGCCAAGGGAGAGGACTAGGGTAGTCCACTCTCCCCAAGACACTGCCCTAGGAACCACGACCACCACCACGGCTTATGGTAAAGTAACAGTAGCCTCCTCAAGCTGCCTAAAATAGCCTTCTCCACACGAGCCACTTCATGGCTCGTGGTTTTGACCACGACTCATGGGAAGGCTCGGGGAGTTGAGGCAGTAGCTAGGCTACACTGCCCAAGAGGAGACTCTCACCTCGAGAGCCTTGATGGTTCATGAAAGCCACTACGGTTCATGGGAGGTGTCATGAAGTTGCCTTAGATTTTAGGGGTTAAGGGAGGAGTGGCTTAGCCACTGGTTGGTGACCACAGATATCTCTCATCTTATGGTCCATGCACAACAAATTAAGGAGGATAAACTTAAGGAAAAGTCTAGGGAGGTAAAAAGGTCTAGGACATGTGATGGAAACTTCTCTAATGCAAAGTCTGATGGACAAGGTCGACCTAGATTTTGATAAAGATTTTTTGGTCAAGGTTTCTCTAATGCTCTTCCTAAGTTTAATAAGGATAGGGTGTCTAACCCTAAACCTTGATATACCGTGAGTTTACGATATTTTTAATACATTTCACTTAAAAGTTGTCTGTGTCTAGGGCCATTTTGTATTGGTTTTGATTTTTTTTTTATCATGTTTATAGGAAATATGTTCAGACATGGAAATTAAGAGACATATTTGAAGGATGTGCAGAAAAGGGAATCTACGGAGGTGATCCAAGGACCGTAGGTCCATTCACTCTCCATAGATGGGTGTCGTAGATGTGCAGACAAGACAATAAAGGAGATCAGGGAATTCTTGACCAAGTGTGGAACCAGGGTTACAATCGATGGACCGTATTGTTACACTGTCAAATGATTCTGAGAAGGGGTTCCAGTACCTGATTTTGAAGATTCTATGTGTGGAGAAATGGAGGAAGATCTACGGACCATGGATCAAACCATGGTCCATACTGTTGATCCGTCATTTGCTTTAGAGATGATGTTTTGGAAGCTGAAAATTTGCCCAAGTCTTGAGTCACGGAAGGGACCTATGGACTGTAGGCTAATCCACGGTCTGTAGGTCAATATCATCCATCGAAACCGCGTCCTGAAACATTATTTCCTTATTTCATTTTCTTTTTAGTTAGGACTTATTTTTCTATATATAGGGCATGTAAACCTCGTTTTTCGAGGTTAGACTTTATTACTTTTGTCCTAGTTTTTGGCTTTGGAGATTAACTTGCAATTTTGGCAATTCTTGATTTCCTAAGTTCATTTCGAAGATTTTGACTTTGAAATTTAAGTTGAGATTCTGGGTTTATTCTTCTCATTACGTAAGTTCATGATTTCTTCATCTAAAAATATGAATTGTGTTCTTGCTATTATGGGTAACTAAATCCACAACTTCTAGGAACCATGAGCGATTAACAAAGTATGAATAGCAACTAAGTAATTCTTGAATAGTGTTATTGCATGCATTGATAATTCTTTCATTTAAAAGTCTTTTTAACTAGTGCATGCGTTAGAACTCGCCTTGTTGCTACTTGCCGGACCAAGGAGGTAGTTAATAAGAAAAGAATTATCAACATAGATTTAGTGTGAAACTATCAAATAGTCTAATGTCGATTGGTGTGAGGATGAAATCTAAGAAATACATCTATGTGATGTCTAATATGAGGTAAATGTAAGAATTAGTAAATTATAAACACGTAGCCGGACCAAGGTGCGGGGTGAAATTCTCTAGTTGCCAGACCAAGGAATTAGAGATACGTAACTTATCACTTTGCATGTAATACACTAGGAAAGGATTACTATTACTAGGATTATCGCGTTATGAGCTTATAGGGAACATGTACGCCTTAGTTTCTCTCTCATCTTGATAACAACAAAAGTTTGAATCTTGCTTACTAATTGTTCACATAACTTTTAGAATTTGTTTCACAAATCCCCCCCTTTAATTACTTGTTTTCGGAAATACATTGACTAAACGAATATAATCATCAGTTAAGTTTAAGTCTAAATCATATTCCTTGTGGGATCGACCCCAACCTACAAGTTGGGTTCTTTACTTGATAACGATCACTTATGCTTCTTTAGGGAGGTGTAATTTGAGAGTATCCAACCTCAAAGAGGAAATTAAGGTGGTTCTTCTTTGTCTAGGTTAAATTGCTCTAAATGTGGAAGGCAACATGATGGTAAGTGCCTAGCCGACGTGGATGGGTGCTATGGTTGTGGCAAGAGTCGTCATAAGATGAGAGATTGCTTGATGCTTAGGGTAAAAGGGAGAGAAGGAAAGAAAGATCCTTCTAGTGGTACGAATTCTAATGCTCTCAAGCAAAACCTCTTTTATGCACTTAAATCTAGAGGTGACTAAGAGAGTTCTTCGGATGTAGTTACCGGTATGTTAAAAGTTTTTCAACTTGATGTGTATAATTTACTTGATCCCGATGCTACTTTATCTTTTATGATACCTTATGTGGCTATGAGGTTTGATGTTCCTCCGTAAGTGTTATTAGAAGGTTTTTATGTCTTTACTCATGTTGGTGATTCTGTGGTGGCAAAAAAGGTCTATAGAAAGTGTCCCGTTACCTTATCCCATAGAGTTACTCTTATCGGTTTGATAGAGCTTGTCATATTAGATTTTGATGTTATTCTTGGTATGGATTGGCTGCATGCATGCTATGCTTCTATAGATTGTAGAACTAGTGTGGTCAAATTTTAGTTCCCAATGAACCTATCCTACTGTGGAAAGGGGGAAGTTTTATGCCTAGAGGTCAATTTGTGTCTTATCATATAGCTAGAAAGATTATTTCAAAAGGTTGCTTTTACCATCTTGTTAGGGTGAGAGATGTAGATTCTGAAACCCCTACTCTTGAGTCGGTCCCCATAGTTAATAAGCTTCCAGGATTTTTTCTTGATGATTTACTTGGTATTTCTCCCGAGTTGAAAATAGACTTTGGTATTGACCTTCTCTCGGATATGTAACCTATATCTATTCCTCCTTATAGAATGGCCCCGGAAGAGTTAAAGGAATTGAAAGAGCAACTAAAGGATTTATTGGATAAGGGTTTCATTTGACCGAGTATCTCTCCATAGGGTGATCTCGTGTTGTTTGTTAGAAAGAAAGATGGGTCTCTCCGTATGAGTATTGATTATCATCAATTAAATAAAGTGACCATTAAGAGTTAGTATCCTCTTCCAAGGATGGATGATTTGTTTGACCAACTTCAAGGGGCCAGTTATTTCTCTAAGATTGATCTTCGTTAAGTTATCACCAATTGAGAGTGAGAGGGGATGATATTCCAAAGACAACTTTTAGAACCCGATATGATCATTATGAGTTTCTGGTTGTTGTTTGGGTTGACTAATGCTCTGACAACATTTATGGATTTAATGAATAAGGTTTTTAGACAATACCTTGATATGTTCGTAATTGTGTTCATTGATGAAATTTTGATCTATTCAAGGAGTGAGAATGAGCATATTGACCATTTGAGGATTGTGTTTCAAATTCTTAAGGATCAACAACTTTTTGCAAAGTTTAGCAAGTTTGAATTTTGGTTAAGTTCTGTAGATTTTCTTGGTCATATTGTGTCAAGCAATGGAATTGAGTTAGAACCTAAGAAGATGGATGCGGTCAAGAGTTGGCTTAGACCTCTAACTCCTTCTGACATTAGAAGGTTATTGGGTTTAGTCGGTCACTATAGAAGGTTTGTTGAGGTTTTTTCTTCCATTGCTTCTCCTTTAACGACTTTGACTCAAAAGAAGGATAAGTTTGTGTGGTCGGAAGCTTGTGAGAAAAGTTTCCAAGGGAAGATAGACTTACTTCCGCTCTGGTGTTGACCTTACCGAAAGGTATATATGGTTTTGTGGTGTATTGTGATGCCTTTATAGTTGGGTTGGGATGTGTGCTTATGCAAGATGGTAAGGTTATTGCCTATACTTTGAGGCAACTTAAAATCCATGAGAAGAATTATCCTACCCATGATCTTGAGTTAGCGACTGTTGTTTTTGCCTTAAAGACATGGAGGCCTTATTTATACGCGGTTCATGTTGATGTTTTCACCGATCATAAGAGTTTGTAATATATGTTTATTCAAAAGGAGTTGAATCTTCACTAAAGAAGGTGGCTAGAACTTTTGAAGGACTATGACATGAGTGTTCTCTATCACCCCGATAAAGCAAATGTGGTTGTGGATGCTCTTAGTCGATTGTCGATGGGTAGTGTTTCTCATATAGAGGATGAAAAGAAAGAGTTGATTCGTGATGTTCATAAGTTGGCCCATTTAGGTGTGCAATTAGTGGACTCCACCAAGGGTGGTGTCATGGTCCATAATGGGTCCGAATCATCTTTTTTGATGGATATGAATGCTAAGCAAAGTCTTTGATCTGAACTTGGTAGAATTTAAAGAAGCGGTGCTTAAGAAATCCGTTGAGGCTTTCTCCCAAGGGGGAGATGGTGTGCTTAGATATCAAGGTTGATTATGTGTTTCGAATGTTGATGGCTTGAGGGAACAAATCTTGTCGGAAGCCCATAGTTCTTGGTATTCTATTCACCTGGGAGCTACGAAGATGTAACGTGATTTATGGGAAGTCTATTGGTGGAATGGGATGAAGAAAGATATGGTGGAATTTCTAGCCAAGTGTACTAATTGTCAACAAGTGAAAGTTGAGCATGAAAGACCGGGAGGTTTGTCCCAAGACATTGCTAATCCTACTTGGAAGTGGGAAGACTTGAACATGAACTTTATAGTTGGTTTACCTCGCACCCGATGACAATATGTGTCACGACCCGAGTCTAGACCTCGAATGTGACACGGCATACTTGACCCCGAAGGGGTCTTATACAAGCCTCATAGCTCATTCATTGCATAGGTAATAGAAATAGTATGAAATTTAAATTTTTTTATTTAAAACCATACAATCTAACATTCAAAAGCATTTAAATGCAAACGGAAGTCTATATCTCACATGGTCATCTTACACACAATCTTTAACAAAATAGGGTAACGACCCTTTACAATTAAAGTCTTAACAATAGTCTTAAAACATGAAAGAACTAGGAACATTAAAAGACCTTGTCCTCGATCTATGAGGACATACCCAAAATGTCTTGGAGAACTCTACTCCAAGCTTGACTAGGAAGAATCAAATTGACTGTCAATCCCTACACTTCATAAAGGTAAAGAAACTATGGGTTAGCACATAAAGTACTAAGTATGATAGCCATGCAAAAAAATGCTTAAAACGGACATCTTTGTTTGAAAATCATAATATATGCCATTTTAGTAAATCTTCATGAACATTTATAAAAGAGGCATAATATAAGTCACCACAAAATGCAAGTCATATTTTCTCATTAGAACATAATCCACATATGAACCTTTACCTTCACTTTAAGCCTTCACCTCAAGTAATCCTCAAGCTACACCTTGTGCAATGTATGGACAGTGTCCCATACCACCATCCATAAGTCATATCAACACATAAGGACCATCGCCTAAGACAACTCTAAGTCGTAATTGTGCAATGTGCAAGTAGCATCCCATAATACTCCTTACACTAAATACTCCTTTGAAGTTTTCATAAGCAAGGAATATTCATATTCAACAAGTCATAATAAAGAAGTGACTCATAATACAATCCAAGTATAGCATGTATCTTTACATTCAACCATATTAGCATATAAGTCGACCTTCTTCATTAACCTTATTTAGGACAAATTCATTCATTAGTCATTAAGACTTAGAGAACTCACTATGACCCTCTCAAAGCCTACTCGTGCATTGCATGGATGACATCCTGTACTATCACCCACACTTCATAGAACTCCTCAAGAAACCATAATGCACATCTCACATGATGGGAATAAGCGTTTAACTGACATAGACCATGAGAGCTAAATCATGGAATCTGGTGTTATGAAACCCCACATCGTAAAGAGGTGGTCTTATTTCCTAAGAAAAACCAATAACCTAGCTTAGATGGATCCACTAGCTAGACCTATGTGGGCATATAGTTATGGGATATAAAGATGTTCATTGGAACACTAGCCAAACATTGGGAGAGTTTCCATCTTACCATATCTACGCTGTGCTTAGCCTATATTCCCATAGATCATTTCATTCACATTACATTAGTGTAATAGGGAGGAATACCATTGGCCTATCAACCCAAGATATATCATTACACACAGAAGGAATGCTATAAGCCTATCGATCCATGGCACATTCAAGGATAGCTTTAGTGTCCTCATGAATGGAATGAAATAAGCCTATCGATTCATGGTTCCTCATTACATTCTTATACTCATGAAGGGAATGCCATAAGACTATAGATTCATGGTACATTGACTCATTAAGAAAGGAATGCCATTAACCTATCGATAATAGAGTCTTCAACATATTAGATCATTTATGAAAGTAATGCCTTAAGCCTATCGATTCATATCCATTAAGTCAAGATACATTCATTACGCATATATGAAAGGAATACCATAGCCTATCAATTCATATTCATTAAATTAAGACTCATTCATTATACAAGAAAATGGTGCATAATCCTACCAAGTCTAGATTAAACATTCACATTTCTTTTATTATCATTCATTAGTGTCAATTGAGAATATACTATCAACAACAACTCACTTACATTCTATATATGATCATCATTCTATCATTGAAATAACATGCATATCCTTCACATCATAATCATACATAGTAATCAAACACCTCCACCTTTCAAGTGGATCAACATCTCTAGCACAATTCTACTTCAACATGTAATTAGTTCATAACTTGCCCTTTCAAGGCCATAAACCAACATCAACCCATAAATCCAAACTACTACAATAGAGTAGGAATTTGACATGATTCAATCACTTAACTCAATATAAACATCAATATTTCAACAATCTAAATCAGTCTAAGCATAATCCATCAATACTCATTTGTGATCAACAAACCCACTTCATATGGCACAATTTAGGAATTGAGAGTAATCATGGGTTCATAGAGTATTTTCATCATAAATCATCAACTAAACACCAATAAATCCATAACTTGTCATTAGAAACCATTTGAAAATGTTTGATGAAAGAACCCATGAGATTGAGTAAAACTCTAGATTTTTCATGTTTTGAAATCACCTTTGAATTGGCTCCTTGAATGAAAAGTTAGACAAGAATCAAGATTACCATACCTCTATGTTGATTTAATCACGAAACTGCAGAAGAAAACTTGGTGCTTGAACCCCTAGCTTGAACTTGACCTTGATCTCCAATGAAGTTTCTAGAGAGAAGACTTTTTGGGAGGGAAGGGTTTTGATATAATGATGTCTAATTATGTTTTAATACTCTTAGAATATCCTAATCTACTTAAAATAACCGTCCATACACTTATTAGGACTTGGGGTGAATTTTCCAATTCACCCCCACAATGGCCGAACCATTTGACAACAAACAAGTATGACTCACGCCCTAGACTCATGGACCGTACTGCTGGTCCGTGGTCTAGGGACGTGGCTTGGTTTGGTGGCCCTTGACCTACGGAGACCATCCACGGGGTGTGGATGGACCTACGGGGCGTGGACCCCTTTTGTAGGTCACCCTCAAATTGGAAATTTTCTGTTTTGGGGCAGCCTTAGGGGTTAGACTTAGGGTCCTCCTCAAGGACCCCTAGGGTGGTCCTTAGAGAGTCGTACATTGACGTTTAACCGCTAAACCCCTCAATCATGACTCGGGACAAAATTTAACAATTCATAACCCAATACTAACTCAAAACGATACTCGTCAAGCTCTAGTTCAACCTAAGCCGGGCAACGGTATCGGAACCGGAACTACCGGACTAGGACGGACTGGAACCGGAACCGAACCGGGCACCACGGGCCGGAACCGTACCGGAACCGGGAGGACTGGAACCGGTAATTCCGAAAATTTATATCAATTCCCGTCCCGGACCGGTAAAGGACCGGTACCGGACCGGACCGGAAACCGGGTCCCGTCTTCTATATTTAAAAAAAAAAATTATCAAAATTAAAAATTAGGAATATTACTCAAATAATATTAAAACTTTTGTAATTTTAAAGTTAAAAATTTATACTTTTATATTTTTAAAGTTTTAAATACAAACTTTCAAACTTTAAAAGTATAAAAGTTTAAATTTCACACTTTAAAAGTTTGAAAATTTAAATTCAAATTTCAAACTTTAAAACTATAAAAGTTTAAATTTCACTCTTTAAAAGTTTGAAAATTTAAATTCAAACTTTAAAACTATAAAAGTTTAAATTTCACCCTTTAAAAGTTTGAAAATTTAAATTCAAACTTTAAAATTATAAAACTATAAAAGTTTAAATTTCACCCTTTAAAAGTTTGAAAATTTAAATTCAAACTTTAAAATTATAAAACTATAAAAGTTTAAATTTCACACTTTAAAAGTTTGAAAATTTAAATTCAACTTATTCAAGAATCAAGACAATAATAAAAAAAAATTAAGGTGAATATCCTATACTTTTATTAATATTAACTATTTAGTACAAGACTACACTCACTACAGTCTACAAGTTGACTCGTTGAGTTACAAACTTACAATTCACAAAATATTAGTAGAGTATTAAAAAAATCTAATCTACACAGCCACTTTCTAGGAAGGGTTCTGTTTGAATTAGACCTCGAATTATTATACTCATACTAATAGACATTTAAATTTAATAGTTCATGCTACCAAGAAAATCTTTTTTTAAATCTTTTAACATTTCTCTAGTAACATGCTCTGGAATTGGTTGATTAGCTAGTTCCTCCATTGCATCAATGCCGTCGTCACTAAAATCTTGCATTATTTCATCAATGTCGTTTTCAAATTTGGTCGGTAAAGGTGGACGACCATAACTCCTTCTCTCGCCATTAATCCAATCTCGAAATAGTACTGATATCTCCAAGCTATCTGCTGCTAATGAATATCTATGCTCTCCAATTTGATATCTTGCTGCACTAAAAGCGCCTTCTGAAGCTACCGAAGATGCTTGAATAGCTAACACATCTCGAGCAACCGGTTGAAGCTTTGGAAATCCCTAGCCGCGATTGCTCCACCATTCTAGAAGATCCACAGTATTAGGTTCTGTATTTTGATTAATATATGCATCAAAATCATTTCTATCATTATGAGAAAGTTCAAGATAACAATCTATCATATCATCAAGATCATCTTCATTATTATATCTACTCCTAGAACTTTGAGGTTCTTCATTACGTATTGCATTAATTATATTTGAATTATACAAGTCATATAATTTTCTAGCTTCAACTTTTTTACTATCTTTAACATCTTGACAACTAGGTATTTCATCATCTTCACTATCAATACCTAAATTAAAATATATTTTATCAACCATTCTTGATGCACCTTCATCTTTATAATGTGGATTTAATAAACAAGCGGTTAAATAAATTTGAGGAATAGGAATAAAATATTTTCTAAATTTTTCAATCATTTTGTTAACAGATTCTTCAAATCTTGGTTTATTTTTGAATTTATAAAATTTACTAGAAATAGCACAAATATTAGGTAAAACAGAGCAAATAGTTGGATTATAAAGTGCAGATATTTTTTTTGTAGTTAAATAAAAACTTTTAAAAATTCTATAAGTTCTTTTACGTCATTCCAATCATTATCATCAAGTCTATATGTCATATTTGAATTATGAGCATTCCAAACCATTTGTAAAGGTTTCCTATATTCATAAGCGACTTCAAGCATTTCATACAAAGAATTCCATCTAGTACACACTGATTTAGGAATTTTTCTAGGTGGAAGATTAAATTCATGACAACGATTTTCAAAATCTCTACGTCTAGACTTAACTTGACATTTAAAAATAAAATGACATGCAGTTTCAACTTTTATGCAACCATCATTATACATTGATATACCATCTCTAACAATTAAATTATATATGTGTGCAGCACACCTAACATGAAAACCATCAATAAAAATAGGGCAAAGAGACGGTTTTAGTATTTCAACAGCAGTTCTATTATTAGAAGCATTATCTAAGGTGACACTACTTATTTTATCACAAATTCCATAGTTTTGTAAAACATCTATGATTGTTTGAGCTATATAACTACCGGTTTTATGCATTTCACAACATTTATAACCTAAGATTCTTTTTTGCAGTGTCCAATTTTCATCAATCCAATGTGCAGTAATAGTAAAATAATCATTACCATTTACACTACGACCCATATCAGAAGTAATAGCTATTTTACAATTATTATAATAAAATAAACAACGAAGATATTGAAAATGTTGAGCTTGATAATCAAAGATAGCCTTTTTAATTGTATTTCTAGTAAAACCTTTAAAATGTGGATTATACACAATTTGAATATAATGAATAAAATCGGGATTTTCAGCAAAACTAAATGGCAAACCCATAACAACAATCATTTTAGCTAATTCTTCAAGATCTTTTTCTCTACTATATGACCGTTGTATACTAGAGACAGAAACATTAGAAGGATTTAATTGTGTTTGGACCATATTAGAGCCCTCTACTCCTACATTTTCAGGAAGGGTGGTACCATTCTTTTTAGCTTCGGCTACAGCTTTAGCATGCAAAAATTCATTTTTACAACATGACATTAAATGATTACTCAAATGTCCCGTCCCACCCTGTTTTCCTATAGTTTTATGATTCATTCTATGTTTACATTTATTACAAATAGCTTATGTTTTATCTTCATTCTGAGTCATAAATTGCCACACAACTGATTTTTTAGCGCGTTCTACCTTAGTCCTAGGATGCACAGGGGGAACGGGAGCAGGACAACGAAAGGGAGTGGGAGGGGAAGGGGGATTGGGAGTGGGAATAGCCGTAGTTGGCTGAGTTTCATCATCATCATATTCATCAACATTATGATCAAAACTATCAATATAATCATTAACATCATCATGTTCATCATCTTCAGGTAATTCCTCATCAAAATTACCAAACCTTCTTTGTAAATGTTCATGATAAGGATCTAATCCACTATTACTATCAATATTAAAAACACTATCATCAACATGCGTATAATCATCCGTATTTATTCTTAAATGAGAAGTTTTTTTAGTTGTAGATTTAGACGTACTATCGGTTTTTTTATTTTTTTGGATTTTGAGCTCCATAAATTAGTGATCGAATCAACTATTGTTGTTTTACCCTTCTCAACATTGTTTTTACCGAAATCCATATTCAAATATAACAAGTAGTAAATTATATATAATACAAAAATGTAATGCAAAATTTTAAACAAATAAATAACTAAATAAGTAGAGACTAGAGACTAATTACTCACAAAATAAACAATTAAATGCAAACAATTATATAACTACATAAAAAGTGAGTTGGAACGAATGTACCAAACGTCTACTTAAAAAAGTAGACGTGTATGACCGAAAGCCGAAAATTGAAAGTTGAATTTTGAAGCTCCAATTTCCAAAGACCAAATTCGTAATTTTAACGAGAATAAGAGAATTAAGAGATTAGAGAGTAGAGAGAAGATACTATTTAGAGAGTAGAGAGAAGATAATATTTGTGAATTGTGAGTGAAAATAATTAAAGATTAGGAGTATTTATAGGTAGAAAAAAGGGATGAAAATGTAGTTTTTAGAATGTTGGGGTATTAAAAAAAGTTTGGGGGGTAGGGTGGTGTAAAGGGGAGTGGGGAGGTGAAAAGAGTCGTTGGTGGGGCCCAAAAGCCGTTGCCCAACGGCTCTCAACGGCTAATTGCCAAAAAAAAAAAAAAAAATTAACCCGCGAACCGGACCGGACCGGGGCGGACCGGTAAATCCCGGTTTCCGTCCCGTTACCCCTCCCGGACCCGGCTATTACCGGCACTAACCGGGACTAACCGGAACCGAGACGGAACCAGTAACGGACCGGGACGGACCGGAACCGGAACCGGCACCTCCCGGTTCCGTTGCCAGGCTTAGTTCAACCTACTAGATTTGGAACATTCGTCCTTGAATGACACTTTAAACACATTAAAGGGTTAACGACTCAAGAATATCAGCATCAAGTAAGCAACATTATAAACAATACACAAAACTAGGAGAGAACATCAACTCCACATCAAAAAGCTCAATGCAACACAAGAAAGTAGGAACTACCTCTACAAATTCATTATGCATCAAAACTTCACATTTCTCATTACATTGGAGGCATTACCTTCTCCAACTCACATCATTCTCATCACAACATCTTTAAAAACATTCTGCAATTACTCTTAAAAGCACATTTAGGTATGTTCAACAATTCAACTTATGAAGCACATATACAGCTCATACTAAATGTAAATCAACATGAGGAACATAAATTATGAAAACTTATTTTCTCATATAAACAAGAATTCAAATAGAGCATGCATATCATAAGGAGACCATGGAAACTCAAAGTCACACATAACTCCAAAACATGAAACAAGCTACAAGGTACTCTTGGTTTAAAACTTGAATATGAATAGAAAGAAAGAGATAAGGATATCAACACTCTCAACAAACTTACTATTCAACATACTATTCCCCACTTAGGAGAAAACCTAATCTAAGGCAAACATGAAAAAAAGCATAGGAACCTCATCACAACATAAATGAACTATAACTTATCGGTGCCTTCATCCGTATTAGCTCATTTGCCCTCTTTGGCTTGAAATGCATAGAAATGGTTCTTCTTTGGAGCATTAGGATCCGAGCCAACATAAGAAGCTTGTTTCGCCTCCCTTTCTCTAGCCGTAAGAGTAGGGAAATTTTTCACTTAGTGATCATGCTTTCCACAACCATAGCACCTACTAGTACCGACTAGGCAATTCCCATGATGTCTCTACCCACAAGTGGTACAAAGGGGTTTAGAAAATGGAGGTCCACCACCTTTCTCCTCATTAACCTTAGAAGCACTAGAAGAATCTTGGTTTGGAGCTCTCTTCTTGAACCTAGGTTGACCTTGCTCATCGGATCTACCCTTTTTCAACTCCCTATTCTTCCTCTTACGCTTGGACTCCATAATAGATTGAGCATACACCATAAGCCTAGAAATATTCATGTCATCTTAGAGCATCTCTGTATGGCACTCTTCCTTTACTAAGTCGGATACACTAGTCATAAAGCGACTCATCTTATCTCTAGAGTTGGGCACCAAAGATGGAGCATGCTTAGACAATAGGGTAAACTTCAAGGAATACTCTTCCATACTCATGATCCCTTGCCTAAGGTTGATGAATTCCTCCACCCTAACCTCCCTCTTCTCACGGGGAAAGTACCTACCAAGAAAAGCTCTCTTAAACTCCTCCTATTCTATAGGACCCACTTCTATAGGCCTATTGCTTTTCCATTGAATGAACCAAACTTGGGCAACATCTTTCAATTGGTAAGAGATAAGTTTGGATTTTTCTCTAGAAGTTACCCCATAGCATTGACTATCTTATACACCTCATCTAAAAACTTTTAGGGATCCTCTCCCACTTTAGAACCTAGAAACACCGAAGGATTCATCCTCACAAAGTCTCTCAACATAGAAGCCATAGTACTCTCAATAGTATTCACTCTAGGCCCCATATCTCTATTCACCTGAGCCGTCATGGCTTGGGCTAAGGTTAGAAAAGCTAACCTAATCTCCTCATTAGTCATGGCCGGGGGATCCACCGAAACTTGGTTGTCTTAAGGAACTTGGTCACCATGAGGACCTTAAGGATCTTGGGGAGGAACTCCCTCATTCACAATCTCCTCTTCCACTCTCCTTGTGGTAGTCCTTCTCATATTCATATCCTATAAACACAAGAGAAGGATTAGGAAATGGACACTTATAGAGCTAAAATCTAAGGCATGACTTCAATAATATGAAAGAAGTGTAACTTTCAAATGTTCTATAGCCTCTTGCTCATAGATGTGTCGCGACTCACACTGATGAACAAGACTCTACTAGACATAGCTTGTAAGACATAAACCTAAAAACCATTCCCAAAACCTTGTGCTCTTATACCATGTTTGTCACGACCCGAGTTTAGACCCCGGATGAGACATGGCGTACTTGACCCCGAAGGGGTCTTATACAAGCCTCATAGCTCATTCATTGCATAGGTACTAAAAATAGTATGGAATTTAAAATATTTTATTTAAAACCATACAATCTAACATTCAAAAACATTTAAACGCAAGCAGAAGTCTATATCTCACATGGCCATCTTACACACAATCTTTAACAAAATAGGGTAACGACCCTTTACAATCAAAGTCTTAACAATAGTCTTAAAACATGAAAGAACTAGGAACATTAAAAGACCTTGTCCTCGATCTATGAGGACATACCCAAAATGTCTTGGAGAACTCTATTCCAAGCTTGACTAGGAAGAATCAAATTGAGTGTCAATCCCTACACTTTATAAAGGTAAAGAAACTATGGGTTAGCACATAAAGTACTAAGTATGATAGCCATGTAAAAACATGCTTAAAACGGACATCTTTGTTTGAAAATCATGATATATGCCATTTTAGTAAATCTTCATGAACATTTATAAAAGAGGCATAATATAACTCACCACAAAATGTAAGTCATATTTTCTCATTAGAGCATAATCCACATATGAACCTTTACCTTCACTTTAAGCCTTCACCTCAAGTAATCCTCAAGCTACACCTTGTGCAATGTATGGATAGTGTCCCATACCACCATCCACACCAAGGTACCACCTTAAGGTTACCAAAAGTGAACTTTTCATTCAACCTTTCCATCTTTACACAATACTAATACACAAGAGGCATAAACATTACACAAGTCATATCAATACATAAGGACCATCACCTAAGACAACTCTAAGTCATACTTGTGCAATGTGCAAGTTGCAGCCCATAATACTACTCGCATTAAGTACTCCTTTGAAGTTGCCATAATCAAGGCACATTAAAAGAACTAGAAACATTGAAAGTCATTAACCTCGATCAGTGAGGACATACCCAAAATGTCTTGGAGAACTCTATTCCAAGCTTGACTAGGAAGAATCAAATTGATTGCCAATCCCTACACTTTATAAAGGTAAATAAAATATGGGTTAGCACATAAAGTACTAAGTATGATAGCCATGCAAAAACATGCTTAAAACGAACATCTTTGTTTGAAAATCATGATATATGCCATTTTAGTAAATCTTCATGAACATTGATAAAGGAGGCATAATATCAGTGACCACCAACATGGAAGTCGTATTTTCTCATTAGAACAAAATCCACATATGAAACTTTACCTTCACTTTAAGCCTTCACCTCAAGTAACCCTCAAGCTATACCTTGTACAATGTATGGATAGTGTCCCATACCACCATCCACACCAAGGTACCACCTTAAGGTTACCAAAAGTGAACTTTTCATTCAACCTTTCCATCTTTACACAATACTAATACACAAGAGGCATAAACATTACACAAGTCATATCAACACATAAGGACCATCACCTAAGACAACTCTAAGTCGTACTTGTGCAATGTGCAAGTAGCAGCCCATAATACTACTCGCATTAAGTACTCCTTTGAAGTTGCCAAAAGCAAGGCACATTCATATTCAACAAGTCATAACAAGGAAGTGACTCATAATGCAAGCCAAGTGTAGCATGCATGTTTACATTTAGGCATATTAGCATATAAGTCAACCTTCTTCATTAACCTCATTTAGGGCACATTCATTCATTAGTCATTAAGACTTAGAGAACTCACTATGACCCTCTCAAAGCTTACTCATGCAATGCATGGATGGCATCCCATACTACCACCCATACTTAATACAACTCCTCAAGAAACCATGATGCACCTCTCACATGATGGAATAAGTGTTTAATCGACATAGATCATGAGAGCTAAATCATGGAATCCGGTGTCATGAAACCCCACACCGTAAAAAGGTAGTTTTCTTGCCTAAGGAAAACAAATAACCTAGTTTATGTGGATCCATTAGCAAGACCTATGTGGGCACACAATTATGGGATAGGAAGATGCTCATTGGAACCCTAGCCTAACATTGAGAGAGTTGTCATCTTACCATATCCACTCGGTGCTTAGCCTACATTCCTATAGATAATTTCATTCACATTACATTAGTGTACTAAGGATGAATGCCATTGACCTATCGACCCAAGATACATCATTACACAAGGAAGGACTGCTATAAGCCTATTAATCCATGCTACATTCAAGGATAGCTCTAGAGTCCTTATGAAAGAAATGCCATAAGCCTATTGATTCATGGTTCCTCATTACATTCTTATACTCATGAAGGGAATGCGATAAGCCTATCGATTCATGGTACATTGACTCATTAAGAAAAGAATGCCATTAACCTATCGATAATAGAGTCTTCAACATATTAGATCATTTATGAAAGGAATGCCGTAAGCCTATCGATTCATATCCATTAAGTCAAGACACATTCATTACTCATATATGAAAGGGATGCCATAGCCTATCGATTCATATTCATTAAGTCAAGACACATTCATTATACGCATAAGCCTACCAAGTCTAGATTCAACATTCACATTTCCTTCATTATCATTCATGAGTGTCAATTGAGAATATGCTATCAACAACAACACACTTACATTCTATACATGATCATCATTCTATCATTGAAATCACATGCATATCCTTCACATCATAATCAAATATAGTAATTAAACACCTCCACCTTTCAAGTGGATCAACATCTCTAGCACAATTCTACCTTAACATGTAATTAGGTCATAACTTGCCCTTTCAAGGCCATGAATCAACATCACCCCATAAATCCAAACTACTATAATAGAGTAGGAAATTGACGTGATTCAATAACTTAATTTAACATAAACATCAATATTTCAACAATATAAATCAGTCTAGGAATAATCCATCAACATTCATTCATGATCAACAAACCCAATGCATAAATTAGAAATTGAGAGTAATCATGCGTTCATAGAGTATTTTCATCACAAATCATCAATTAAACACCAATACAATCATAATTTGTCATTAGAAAGCATTTGAAAATGTTTGATGAAAGGACCCATGAGATTGAGTAAAACTCTAGATTTTTCATGCTTTGAAATCACCTTTGAATTGGCTCCTTGAATGAAAAGTTAGACAAGGATCAAGACTATCATACCTCTATGTTGATTTCCTCACGAAATTAGAGAAGAAAACTTGGTGCTTGAACCCATAGCTTGAACTTGACCTTGATCTCCAATGGAGTTTCTAGAGAGAAGACATTTTGGAATGGAAGGGTTTTGATTTGGGTTTTTGAAATAATGAGGTCTAACTATGTTTTAATACTCTTAGAATATCCTAATATACTTAAAATAACCGTCCATACACTTATTAGGACTGGGGGTGAATTTAACAATTCATCCCCACAATGGCTGAACCATTTGACAGCAAACAGGTGTAACTCACGCCCTGGATTCACGGACCGTACTGCTGGTCCGTGGTCTAGGTATATGACTTGGTTTGGGTGCCCTTGACCTATAGAGGACATATACAGGGTTTGGATGGACCTACTGGGCGTGGACCCTTTCCGTTGGTCACCCTCAAATTGGCAACTTTCTATTTTGGGGCAGCCTTGGGGGTTAGATTTAGGGTCCTCCTCAAGGACCCCTAAGGTGGTCCTTGAGGAGTTGTATATTGAAGTTTAACCCTGAAACCCCTCAACCATGACTCGAGACAACATTTAACAACTCATAACCCAAAACTAACTCAAAACGACACTCGTTAAGCTCTAGGTCAACCTACTAGAGTTTAGGGTCGTTACAACGTGATTCGATTTGGGTTATAGTAGATTAGAAAATAAAATTGACTCATTACCTTCCCTTCAAGGTTTCTTATTTGGCAGAGGATTATGCCAAGATGTACTTGAGAGAAATGGTAAAGTTTCATGGAGTGCCTTTGTCTATTATTTTTGATCGTGGTACAAAATTCACTTCTCAATTTGGGAAGTCATTCCAAAAGGGTCTTGGTACTAAGGTTAATCTTAGCACGACATTTCATCCCCAAAACGATGGACAAGCGGAGCGTACTATCTGAACTTTGGAAGACATATTAAGAGCTTATGTGATTGACTATAAGGGTAATTGGGATAACCAGTTGCAATTGATTGAATTTGCTTTTATATAATAATATCTATCACTCTTGTATTGGTATGGCTCCATTTGAGGCTTTTTATCTTAGGAGGTGTAGATATCCTATAGGCTAGTTTGAGGTGGGTGAAGTTGCTTTGATAGGTCCTGAGCTAGTTTATGAGGCTATAGAAAACGTTCGACTTATTAGAGAGAGGTTGAGAACGGCTCAAAGTCGACAAAAGTCATATATCGATGCTAGAAGAAGGGATCTTGATTTTGATGTTCATGATTGGGTTTATTTAAAAATCTTACCTATGAAGGGTGTAATGAGGTTTGGTAAGAAAGGAAATCTTAGTCCTCGGTATGTAGGCCCATATCAAATCTTGAGGCATGTTGGTAAGGTCGCTTATGAGTTAGATATGCCAAATGAGTTGGCATCAGTGCATCCGGATTTCCATATCTCTATGCTTAAGAAGTGTATTAGAATCTGACATTCATAGTTTCCCTAGAAGGGTTGGAAGTTGATGAAAGTCTTGCTTATGAGGAAGTTTCGATGGAGATTTTTGACCGGCAAGTTAAGAGGTTGAGAAATAAAGAAGTTGCTTCTGTAAAAGTGTTATGGAGGAATCATTTAGTTGAGGGTGCTACTTGGGAGGCTGAGACCAAAATGATGTCCCGATATCCTCATCTCTTTCCTTTTACTCCTACTCTAGCTTGAGGTAATGAGTTCCTCTTGGTTTGTTTTATTTTTTAGAGTCATGTGTATTTTGTGTGTCCCATGATCTCCTTAAGTTATGCATGTTTGTGAAAGCTTGTGTTTTGAAAGAAAAATGAGTTATACGATTGATTTTCCTCATGTTGTTGTGCATTATATATGAGTTTCCTATATGCTTTATGAGATGAATTGTTGAACATGCTTTAGTTATGCTTTTTTAGAGTAAATTGAATATTAGCTCCATGAGATTGTGTTGAGCATGCTTTTGAGCTTGGAGAAGGTAGTTCCTCCTAGAACATGAGAAATGTTGAGAGTTTTATGCATAATGGGCTGTTAGATGTAGTTCTCACTTCCTTGTGATGCATTGAATATGTTTAGTTTGGAGTTGATGTTTCCTTCTTTTTTTGTGCACTATTATGATATTGCATACATGATGGGCTGCTAGTCTTGAGTCTTGACTTCCGTTAAGTGTCTAGAGCATCATTCGAGGACGAATGTTCCCAAGGGAGAAATAATGTGAAACCCTAAAAACTAGTAGGCTAAACTAGAGCTAAAAGTGAGGGTTAGAGTCATGGAAGTGGGCAAGGGCCAAGGGAGAGGACTAGGGCAGTCCACTCTCCCCTAAACACTACCTAAGCAACCACGACAACCACCACAGCTCATGGTGTGGCTTATGGTAGGCTAGGTAGTAGCCTCCTCAAGCTGCCCAAAACAACCTCCTCCACATAAGCCACTTTATGGCTAGTGTTGACCACGGCTCATGGGAAGGCTCGTGGAGTTGAGGCCGTAGCTAGGCTACACTGCCCCAAGAGGAGACCCTCACCACGAGAGCCTTGACAGCTTATAAAGGCCACCATGGCTCGTGGGAGGTGTCATAGAGTTGCCTTAGCTTTTAGGGGTTAAGGAAGGAGTGGCTTAGCCACTGGTTGGTGACCACAGAGAGGACCACGACTCATGGTAGGCACCATAGCTTATGGAGCCCCCTTGTGAAGTGAGGCAGTGCACTGGACGTTTGAGGGTTAATTGGTCTTTTCCAATTTCAACTTAAATAAAGTGAAGTCGTTTTGCCTAAGCCTAGGACCCCTATATAAGTGATTTTAACTCTAAAACTCACCCATTCAAGTCATATTTTCCAAAACCCAAAATATTTCCCCAATATTCTTGCTCTCAAATAATTCTCTCTCTAGACATTAGAAGAAGAAGAAGAAGAAGAAGAAGAAGAAGAAGAAGAAGGAAGTTCAAGCTAGGATGAAGGTCTCAATTTCTCCATTGAAGCTTAGCATTGGGCTTTGTTGTTATGGTATGATAACTTTTGTCCATGGACATCTTTCATCCATAGAGTTCCTTTAAAATCTCAGTTTCAAAAGACATATAAATCCCCAATTGTTAGGGTTTGATTCAAAAGTCATGGGTTTCTTTAAAACTTGATTCTAATGGTTGAATATGTTATATTAAGCATGAATTGATGATTTCCTATGGTTTTTATGATGTATCCCTAAGAAACTATGTAATTCCCATATTTCTCAATTGTGATCTTGTAATGTGGGTCTTTGTTGATGAAAGAGGAATTTGATGAATTGATGCATGAGGTGTTAGAATCATATGATTTATAATGAAATCCATGTATAATGTTTTAATTCTAGATGTGGTGATTGAAATTAGGTTTTTGAACCTTGAAAGAGTTAGTATGAGATTATGCATGTCTTTATGAAATCTATGTAAATGTATTAAGGACACTTTGAGAGTAAAGTGTCACTAATTATGTTGTTGTTGTGTGTTAATTGAAAGATTATTCTCATGAACACATATGAACATTAATGTGAAAGGTTTTCTCACATAATGAAGATTCTAAGGTTGAAAGGCTTTCTCACCTAATTGAATCTAATATTTACATGTATACATGGATGGTGAAAGGTTTTCTCATGCATGATCTAATGCGCTATCCTAATAAACTAACATGGATTGGTTGTCAAGGACATCCCTCCATGAGACATGAGTTAAGTTAAAAGTTAATAAGTAATCTGTGGGATTTATGCTTAGCACCGAGTGGATATTGAAATGAGATGGAGGCTCTCAAGTAGTTGAGTCCGGGTTTCCCAAAGTATGCCTCATGAGATGGAAGTCTTCACATAGTGGAGTCCAGGTTTCTAGTAGCAATCTCTGTATCCCATAAACTACATGCCCCCGTTGGTTCTTTAGCTAGTGAATCCACTTAAGCTAAGAGTTACCGGTTCTACATTAGGCAAGTAGACCAACCCTTTTCGGTGTGGGAGACACCGGGTGATCATATAATAGCTCATATGGTCTCAATGTAGGTTAAGGATTATTCCCACAACACGACGAATAATGAACTAAGAAATGCTTAATGAAGTATCTCGTAGTGTTCAGGTAATTGAAAGATGATGCTAGCTTACACTCAATATGATGATTATGACTTATGTTTCCAACTAACTCTTTGATGATGTTTTAAGTTGGTAAATTGCATGCTTTGAAATGATATGTCCCTTTTAGCATATTTTAAATGTTTCTATGCATAGTTATCACACTTAGTGCATTTTTGTAATAACACATACTCTTGCCTATATTTTTCCCAAATTTAGGGTCCGACAGTTAAGGTCAGTTTCATGCCTAGGTGTTGATCTTGAGTTTCTGAGCTTGGGTGAGTCCTCATGCTTCGAGGATGAAGTTTTAGGGTTTATTTCCTTTCTTTCATGTATTTCTACTTTTGAACATGATGTATAGGCTAGGCCCAATTTCATTCGGTATTATAATAGATGGATATGATGAGACAATTGTCTAGACTTCCGCTTTCTTTAATGAAAAACTTTTTAGACTTGAAATGTGTTTTACTCTTATTATTCTATTTCTTATGTTATGATGACTAAGTGCCTTTTATGGAGGTCTTAGGGGTTCAATATGCCATGCTACATCTAGGGGGTACCCCTAGGTCGTGACATGTAGTAACTGGCCACACCCAAGAAACTTCTGATATTAGTTGGAGAGGTGGGTCTGGGCCTATGTTGTACTGCCTCAATTTTCAAAAAATCCACCCAGATCCCTTCGCTGGATACCACATGACCAAGAAAAGTGACGAACTGTAACCAGAAATCACATTTGCTGAACTTAGCGAATAGCTAGCGATCTTTGAGGGTTCATAGAACAACTCTCATATGAGTCGCATTCTCTTCTTCACTACGAGAATAAATGAGTATATCATCAATAAAGACAATGATGAACAAGTCCAAATACTGTTTGAACACCCTATTAATTAAGTCCATGAAAGTTGTAAGATCTTTTATTAGTCTAAAAGGCATAACTACAAATTCATAGTTACCATACCAAGTCCTGTAGGCTATCTTCTAGATGTCACTATCTTTGACTCTAAGCTGATGATAGCTGGATCTAAGGTATATCTTAGAAAAGCAATTAGCACCTTGAAGTTGGTCGAACTAGTCATCAATCTTGGGGATAGGATACTTATTCTTGATTGTTACTTTTTTTCAACTAACGATAGTCAATGTACATTTTAAGAGAACTGTCTTTCTTTTTCACAAACAATACTGGAGCACCCCATAGAGAGATACTAGGTCTGATGAAGCCCTTATCTATAAGGTATTTCACCTGTTCTTTCAATTTCTTTAGGTCAAGTGGATCCATTCTATAAGGAGGAATCGAAATGAACTGGGTATTTAGAAGGAGATCTATTCCGAAGTCTATTCCTCTTTCGGGAGAAACTCTGGAAAGATCTTTTGGGAAAACTTCTGGAAATTCATTTACGATAGGGATGAACTCAAGAGTTGGGGTTCTATTTCTCAATCCTTCTGACTTGCTCCTACGAAACCAAGGTTGAAAAGATTGCAAAAATCAGTCATTCACAACCACTGATGAAGGATTCCTCGAAAAGTTAAGGATTAGTAATCCTTTTTAGAAATCGAATGGATTCGGTCTTATACATACGCGAGGAAAGTAATCAAAAAAGAAAGAAAATGGGTTCTTTTTTCTTTTATCACTTAGGATCCGTGTGAGATGAAAGTCTCATGCACGGTTTTGAATGAGAGAAAGAAGTGAGGAATCCTCTTTTTGACTCTCACTCTCCCACTCCAGTTGTTGCTTTTCTTTCTGTTACTTCGAAAGTAGCTGCTTCAGCTTCAGCCACTCGAATTTTTGATATTCCTTTTTATTTCTCATCAAACTAATGGCATCTTCTTCTGGAAGTCCTATCTATTCTTAGCATGATATTGGGAAATCTCACTGCTATTACTCAAACAAGCATGAAACGTATGCTTGCATATTCGTCCATAGGCCAAATCAGATATGTAATTATTGGAATAATTGTTGGAGACTCAAATGATGGATATGCAAGCATGATAACTTATATGTTGTTCTATATCTCCATGAATCTAGGAAATTTTGCTTGCATTGTATTATTTGGTCTACGTACTGAAATTGATAGCATTCAAGATTATGCAGGATTATACACAAAAGATCCTTTTTTGGCTCTCTCTTTACCCCTATGTCTCTTATCCCTAGGAGGTCTTTCTCCACTAGCAGGTTTTTTTGGAAAACTCTATTTATTCTGGTGTGGATGGCAGACAGGCCTATATTTCTTGGTTTTAATAGGACTCCTTACAAGCATTGTTTCAATCTACTATTATCTAAAAATAATCAAGTTATTAATGACTGGACGAAACCAAGAAATAACCCCTCACGTGCGAAATTATAGAAGATCCCCTTTAAGATCAAACAATTCCATCGAATTGAGTATGATTGTATGTGTGATAGCATCCACTATTCCAGGAATATCAATGAACCCAATTATTGCAATTTCTCAGGATAGCCTTTCTTAGCTTCTAGGGTTTATTTCTTAGTTTAAGATCCCTCTTACTAACTGGAATCAAAGAATTAGTAGATCTGTTCCGCCCAAAATGGGAATGGACTAGGGTTATGAACTTATAATCTGATGATCAAGTCGATTCCATGATTATAAGTTCATTCCATATCGAACCAGGCCAGAATAGGGTTATATACATTCTCATAATAAGAAGGGGCCATTCGGGCCTATCTAAATAGATACTATGTTTACATATAGATCCCTACACCATTACATTCCATTTAGGATTAGGAATATGCGTAATCGGACCTGCTTTTTACATATCTCTATTGGGACCTTATTCACCTCTTTGAGTGAATCGAGAAATAGGTTTGATTGTTTATCTTTTTAATATATATCAGGCATTGCATTCTCCGGATAATTCAAATCGAAGAAATTAAATGTCTAACTCGGGCCTATATGACATGACCGATCAATAGATCCACCTTTGTCATATATTCCATATATCTCACTAGATAGATATCATATTCATGGAATACGATTCACTTTCAAGATGCCTTGGTGGTGAAATGGTAGACACGGAGACTCAAAATCTTGTGCTAAAGAGCGTGGAGGTTCGAAGCCTCTTCAAGGCATAATATTGAGAATGCTCATTCAACTATCTCTTGTACCCCTAATTAGCGCTAAGGAGTCTTCATCTTGGCATCCATCGCCACTCCCCATGCTGGTAAGAAAAGGGTCAACCCGGTGGCGCATCGACGTCTTGAGTGAGTGAGAGCGTTGATCCAAGGCCGGGTGCTGCCGCAATCCACAGAAGTAGCTTCAATCGAAGGTTGCGCAACTGCTAATAAAGACATTGCTCTACGACTCCTTAGAGGTTGGGGAGTGGAAGAAAATTCATCACCGGGCTGGAATTTAAGACCTTAGTTGAAAATACCTTTCCTCATTCATAGGGATCTAATACATATGGTCTAGGGGCCTAAGAGAAGGAAGATAGATCACCAAGGCTTATTGTTAGCCACAACTTAAAGGAAGGTGGCCCGATTGGAGCTGTGGCTTATTCGACGCTATATCACAATGCATTCTCGAGCATAGTTGTTCACGAAAGGTGGCATGGGACATCTGTCAGCGACGAAAGTCTTACATCCGAGTGAATGAGTTTCACTATGTTCAACGAATCCCTATAGCAACTTCGTACCTCTCCCGTTGGTCAAGCGACTACGTACCTTCTCGATTTTGCTTACCGACTTAATTCCCTCACTTTCTTGAAGTCGATCGCTAATCAGTTGTAGGCATACCCAATTAACGATAAGAGCAGAGATCTCCTCTCTCCTTCGAACCCTCTACCTCTACTTTCTTTTTGCTCATAAACAACCTTCCAGCAAGGAAAAAGAGATAAAGAAGAAAATTCTTTCCCACAAATGGTTTGAATAAGCATTCCTTAGAGAGGGAATGTCAGATGAGACACTATTTGGCCTTCTTTCAGGAGTTGTAGATATTCATCTATAACAAGAACAATAGATGCAGACATTTTGGAATCAGATACTGGAAAAAAAGCCAGGTCTCTTGTTTCTAGTTTTTTTTCTTAATCAACCATAGGTGATGACAATTCTGGCAAATTTCAAGGAATCATGGCTCGGTTGTTAGGCTTTATGTATTTTCTTTTCTATGACCCACATAGGCACGATGACCCTACCCTATAAAGTGAAACAAAAAGAAGTAATTAGACTTTTTGCCTGGTTTTATGCTCATTAAAATCAACTTCAAAGGAGAAAAAATATAAATAAAGAGATACTAAATAAAATAAGAATCAAAATAAATAGATTAATAAACCGGTATTTTCTCTTTGAACCAAAAAAAAAAAATCTCAAAATAAGGATCAACCCTATAATCACTAAAAGGAACAGCATGAGACACTTACCAGTTATTCGAATTGGCATTACTCTAATAGCGAAATGCCCCAGAAAGGTTGCAATAAGAGAGAGAACGCCTCTAAAGAAAAAAGGTGACATAATAGGTCAAAATTTGTTCTCTCGCTCCTTGCTGGAGGAGCGGCATACCGGAAAAAAAAAACCTTCCTCGAATTCGAACCGATGACTTTCTTAGCCTATTTCTAAAGGGTGAACTGATCAACTTGCATGTGTTAAGCATATGACTGAAGTAGCATGATAAGAATATAACCTTTAGAGATCATCTTCCTGGTCTTAAGGTAAGAGATAAATCGACCTATAAGAATTGAACTACTAACCTTCTACTCTAAGACTAGCTCATTTGGAAACTGAAACTGAACAATCCTAGTTATACAATTGATTGAGGCATAATAGGAGTGTAACTAATCCATGCCTATAATGATATCAAAATCTATCATTTCTAACTCTATAAGGTCCGCTGAGGTGACCTTTTGAGAAACTGTGACAAGAAAACTTTTATATACTCGTCTAGCTATAACTGGGTCACCAACTGGAGTAGAGACTAAGAAGGGTTCCGAGAGAGTTTCTGGATTGACATTGAAATTGACTTCTATATATGGAGTTACAAAAAAAAGTGTAGCCCTTCCATCTAATAATGCATTAACATCTAAATGGAAAACTTTTAACATACCAATGACCACTTGAGGAGAATCTTTCTAGTCTTGGAAGGCCTAAAGAGCATACAACCTATTTTGGCATTGACCACCACCTGCACCAGACGAGGCACCCTACTGAGTAGGATGACTTGCTTACACGGCTGAAGTTGTAGACTGAGTCATATTACCTCATTGTCGTTGCCTGGAAGAAGGGCAATCCTTCAACCTATGACAAGACTGACCGCATCCAAGACACCGCTCTCTGCCAATGAGACACTCACTCAGATGGTTCTTACCACACTTTGGGCAAGTTGGAAAAGTCTGATTACCTGAAGCACTACCATATGTCTTAGAGCCCGATGCCTTACTTTTCTGATCCTGTTGAAACCTGGGGGATAGAGTGCTAGCTGATGAAGGTGTTGAGGCTATAGACCTCTGCTGAAACTATGAGTAATTTCCACTGCCCGACCTTTGTTGAGAGTATTCATAATTCCCTGTTCTAGCCTTCTTGTTTTCCCTAGTCATTTCCTTAGCTTATCTCCCTCAACCTACTGATCATAAGTCATTAATATGAAGATATCTATATCTCCTAATAATATAATGCCCTTGGTCTTCACCATATCAGATACTCCAAAAAAGAACTTGCCCATTTTTGCTCTCAAATCAGCAACCATATGTGGAGCATACATAAAGAATTGGGTGAACTTCATCTTGTATTCTTGGACGGACATTGAACATTGCTTTAAGTTCATAAACTTATGGGCATTAGCCTTCCTTAAATCTCTCAATAAGAACCCGTATAGAAAAGATCCAGTAAAAAATCCCATGTCACAAGAGCTGCATTCTCACCCATGTTTTCTTTCCACTACATGAACTAAATATGAGCCATATCCTTGAGTTGATAGGATGCTAACTCAACATACTCAATACCAGTCCCTTGTATAATTCCTAGAATCTTCTTAACCTCATCAATGAAGTTCTACAGGTCCTCACCAACCTTCGACCATCAAAATTCTGGTGGATTCATATAAACAAGGTATCAAACTCTAGCTGCAGCTGATCCATCAGTGGTGTTTACAGGAACTAGGGCTTACTGATTGGCCTAGTTGGCTACTGTCTAAGCCAATAGCTGAATCACATTGCGGAACTCAGCATTCGTAACATCTTTATTCGGGATTGGAGGAACTGCATTAGCATTGCGGGCATTAATATTCCATGTGTTACATTACCAAAAAATGTTCTTTAGTGGCAATTTATTAATGGAAAAAGCTTAATTGCCAATAAATATGTACTTTTAGCGGCAATTAATACTCTTTGTATATGTCATAAAGGCTTTAGCGACATTGGATCCAATGGCAATTAACTAATGTCGGTAAAACTTTAACACTCTTTGGTAATGAATATATTTATTACTACTAAAAGGTATTTATGTTGTAGTGTTAGCTCTACGATAAGGCATGATCTGAAACGTATAAGGACGGATTAGAAAGGAGAAGTTGAATCACACTTCACACATGATAGAAATAACAAAAGAACGGAAATTTTCTTAGAACACCTAATAGTCTCTCTCTCATATGTGTGGCGCGCTTCACACTCATGAAAGCGACTCTACTTAGTGCGCCTATCATACACCCTAGGACTCTTTAACCTAATGCTCTGATACCAACTTTGTCACTCTCCGAGCTACCCCCTAGACATAACATGAGACCTAGGATAACAGGTGACCCTAAACTAACCCTGACTCTTGCATATGAAAAACATACTGAAAAAATGACTAAGTAAATCATGTACTATGCGAAAGTTGAAATGGGGAAAACCCCAACTAATCTGAATATGCAAAATATAATAAGAGTTTAGTGATGACTAAAACAACACTTAACAACTCGACTTGAATCTACTACTATGTTTGGAAAACCTTTAACTGAATTGAGTTTCTGCGACATGCCCCTTGCTAAATCTAAAAAAACTGAAAATTGGAAATAAAGACTGAAAAGTAAAGCATGTCTATTTTCCTTGAAGTATGAGGACTTACCACTGAAGTTGATGAATTAGAACTGGGAATCAAACTAAGCGTGATCTGGATGCTAATTGCCTGAACCTACATCATGTCGCAAAGTATGTGTTAGTATTTAGAATGTCATGAGCATGCAGGATATAGATATGATAAGCTAAACAAATTATATATGTCGAATAATGCATAACTGAGAAATGATATAATCTGAACAAGGATATAGATATGAACTGAAGTATAACTGAAAGATAAACTGGATGCAATGACCAAGTACTTATCATGAAGATAACATGATGAACTTTATACTGAAGCAACAACCGAGAACTTGGTCAATGCACTAAGAGTCTAACTATGGGAGCTACTATTAACCGACATTAACCACGTGAGCTAAATGTGGAGTCCAATGTATACACCCCATCAAGAGGACCCAATATACCTTAACAAGGGTATAGAGGCATGATTGTGGTATGATCATTAAATCTGATGCCCTACTGATGGGACTTATAAACCTATGCGGGCACGTAGTTTTAGGACTTTAAGGGTATGGTGAACCCTAGTCCAACTCGGTGCTAAGTCTACTCCCAACTGAATATTCATGAAGTTAAAATACATTCAATAATGAATAGGTCAAAATAGTGACATAACTAACTCAGAATGCTAACATTTATATACTGAGAACATGATATTCGAAATCTGGAGCGTGATTTTCTATCTGAAAGGCCTAGAAATTAAAATTCATGGACTAAGATAAATTTACACAAACTAGGGTTCTGAATTCTATGCTAGGAATTATACTAGTTTATCAAGAGATACAATATTTAGATAAAGAGGACACTAATAAACGAATTTGCAATACACATTTATAATCTAGAAAACCTTAGGTCTGAACAGTTTATGAGAATTCAAGATACTAAATGAATTGTAGGACCCAATGGGTGAAAGGAACTCACTAGTGAAATATCACATACCTGTTGACAAAATCTACGGACAAATCCTTTGATTTCGGGGCTGAACTTCGAAGAATACCTCTGATTTTTTTGGAAGGATCAAACGACTTTTCCTTTTGCTCTAAGTTGGGTAATTTTTGGAGAATGAGGGGTCTGGTATTGTGTGACTAGATTATTAGTCTTAGATGGAGTAAAATGATGTAGTTTAGGTATCAAACAACATAGTTTAAGTTCCTAATACATAGAGGAAAGGACCAAAATGAACTTAACTTAAAAGGTGACGAAGGCCTTCATGATGGGATTGACGAACCATGTATAGGACCACTTCCCATCAACTGGGTTATGGTTATGGCCCTGCCCAACTGGCTCTACTGAGATGAGCGTAACTTTTTAATTCGAGCTTGGATTTTAGCAAACTCGATGATGTTGGAAAGAGGACTCAAATATATTTAGTTTAATAGGTGATGGGCCACCTAATTCATTTTATGCTAAAAGATATGACTGTTTTAAGTTTACCCAAAACTTAAAGGTTGATATGTTCCCTCTATGGTCCACTTCACAGACCGTGTGAAGCACCACGGGCAGTAGAGGGCACCATGGTTCTTCACAGGAGGAAGGGTGGTACTAGGTCGATTTCACGGGCCACTTGACAGACCATGTGGGGTTCCACGGCCTGTGGAGGGCTCTGTGATCTTCCATGCGAGGTTGGATGTAAACGACAACGAGAATGATGGGTCATAGTCCTGTTCACGGCCTATGAAAACTTCTGTGGTTCACCCTTTTTCTCCTATTTAGTTTTAATTAAATCCTGAGGTGTTACAACATTCAAAACTTATACTATAACCACTCCATAGATTCCTACTAACCAATCCTTCTAAGAATTTCTCATTCTCCCATCATCTCTACTAGCTAAAATTTCACGCATTACTACCAGGAAACGACTAATTACTCTCATCTAACTATTACTTATAGTAAGAAATTCATCTCATTCATCCTCCACATTTATAACCTTATATGGAGTAAGCATACCATCACTACCACAATAAGAAATATCAACTATCTCCAATCTATCATTACTCAACTACTTTAATCAATGTCATTATCAAAACTAAAAAGGATCACAGAAAAAGCTTAGGGCGAAAGATCATAAGAACAATTCATTCAAAAAATCTAATATAAGAATATGCATGACAAAAGTATTTTCCTGGCATGGGAGCTTTTATAAATAGATTCGTATCATGAGGCTATATTCATAAATTTATGAAGCAAGGTTGAGATCAATGTACTAAATTATTTTCCTCTTATTCTGGAAACTGAACATCGATGTGAATCTGTCTAAAGTGTATGAGCATAGATCATGTACATAATTCTTATATGTGAGGCATCAACAGGATGTTATAACAATCGAAATTTATGGAATAAAGTAGGATATGAATGAATTGATATATCGCCATAACTCTTTTTGAACACATTACTATTTGATTCTTAACACTTGACTTGGTTTCTCACCTAATCATCTCCCCCTTAAGTCTGAAGCAGACACTCTAAGGCTATAAACATATTCCACATTCTTTAAACTAGTATATATTTGTTTTATTCTAATACTCGTGAAATGATAATATCACGGCTACCGAACTCTTCATGCGCATGTACTAATATTTCTTCTATGACTTCTTTCTAAGATGCTTCTCTTAACCTCTTCCCACTTCTATAAAAGTCTTTCTATAATCATTACCAACATTGGCTTATAAGGCCACCTCATCTAACTCTTAATAGTCTAACTTCTCCTTCTTAGCCCACAAATATAGTCCTTCTAAGTTCATATCTACTTAACTCGATAAAACATAAACTATATTTAAGAGACTCATCATTAGATATAAATGATCCCTTCGGCCAAACTCTTAAGGGTAATAAATAATACTTACACTAGTCTACTCCATATTAACAGTTCAAACATACTATCTAGGAAGACATGGTAAATCATAAACTTAAGTAGAACCTCGTCTAAATACACCTCTTAATGCTCTTGTTAATCCAATAACTAAGCCATACTTTATTAATCTTTTCTAAGGGTCATAATATCATACTTTTACCACTCACATTCATTGGAAAATAACACCTTAATTCCTTACCTACTCTATGTCAAATCTATAAGGTCAAATCTCAAAACTAACATCATCACCCTCATGTTGCCATCTTTTTTATCACAACACTCATCTCGAATTCAAGCTTAGTGTCTAGTACTAAACATAAATATCAATATAATTGCTCACATATTAAATTATAACAACTAGATAAGATTAAGAAAATGTTCGCCCACAAAGACCTCATAACAAGTAGTCAATCTTTATCTTCTGGTCTACTTATTTTCATATTACGTCACTTTCTTTTTCACAGCCTAAGTATTATTCACCCATTCACTATATATAATTTCCTAATTAGTTCTATAATCTTCTGAATATAATGGGGCTCTCCCTTCAAAATCATAAGCCTAGCTTAGATCTGCAACCTCATGACTACTCTGCTATTCTATTCAATGCTTATACTTGATCGTTACTAACACATTGACATATCATCATAAAATCCTTTTTGGTTATAATACACTTTAACTCATCCTAACCAGTAACTATTCCTCTACCTTTTATCATGAAATCCATACAAAATTATTACTCCTTAGCTATACATAAGGGGAAATCATCTCATTAATGATTTAGTAGGTACATGACTATAACTACATACTTTACTCTATAACTATTCCCATTTCTTAGGTTACTATACTTCTAAATGCATACTTTTAACTCTAGTCACTTCTATTACTGCTGGATTATAACATTGCAAATCACACTATTCTTCAAGTGACAATACTATCCAAGAACTTTAAACATACTTCCCTCTTTAACAGTTAAACTGGAAACAAAGTTTAAGAAGAGAATTTGAGACCACATCTTGCTTTTAGCTCGAGCACACGATTTATATGAATAAGGGTGCAATTTTTTGAATCAATACTCTTAAGCACACTAATAGACTTCTTTCAAGACCTTCTGTAGTCTCTTGACTTAATAAAGACTTTATGTGAGAGTAACTCATCAATAAGGATTTGATATTTGCTATTTCTACCATTTTGAGTATGAGGGGTAGTCGAACAGATTTGAGAAATGCACGAGTTTGAATAAGTTTCTTATGACATAGTTCTATTGAACAATCTAGAGTATGAAAGAATGAGAAACATTTCCTAAATTTCCTATAGCCTCTTGATTATAAGTGTGGTGCAAAACGCATCCATAAGCAAGATTTTACTAGACACAACTTCATAGAAACCGTAGCACACTTGAACTCTGTGCTCTGATATAAAGTTTGTCACACCCCAAGCTTACACCCTGAACGTGGCCGACACTAGAACCATTACTGGTCCCAAGCGACCCATGACCAGGATGATTACTAAGAATAAAACTATACATACACGCAAAAGCCTTATTATATGGACATTTAAAATTATTTTAAAGATATTTCATGCAAAATGCTGAAATAAATCTAAATATAAATAATATTAATAATAATAAAACGTTTAAAATATTAAAATTCTCAAGACTTAAACCGATTCACTAACTTTTTCTATCTATGAAGCCCCTACTAATTGAAGATAGGTGTCAGGTTAAAACCCATGAATAATTGACTATTCAACTAATAATGATTGAAAGTCGATACGATCTTATCCTTTGCTGGCTACTTAGTTTATAGTGCTTTGAGTTAAAATGTACTCTTACTCAAATCGTTTCACAATACTACTCCCAAAATGATCAATATCAATATACTCAATAACCATTTTAGGGAAGGGACCTTCACTTTATTGACATATTTTTAGGAACTCATATATGAACTCTTTTTAAAATATGACTTCAATAAATAAAGTTTATGTAATAATGAAGGCATGAACAGTAGTGTAAGAATCAATATGCATAAGAGGAATTAGAATCTCAATGATTAAGGCATTGAAACTCAAAATAAGAAAGTAACTGAATTAAGATTGAAGAAACTGTGGATAAAACTCTAAATATAACTTTTGCTGACTGAATTTAGATGTTGGGTGTGAGGACAAACTTGGACCATTACTATGAGTAGCCTTACATACTTTAAATGTTTCATGAATCTTGTAGAACAATCCTAACTTGAAGAAGAATGATCAAGAAAATCTTTTTTGAGATTCTTGAATTTGTTTCTTGAAAATCCTATGCCCAAGAATTAAGATTTTATCAATGATTCATAATTGTAAGAAGGAATTTGAGTTGGAAAGAATAAACTTCTTGGTGAAGGACTTACTTTGAAATTGAATTTTGAAAAGGAATTGAAAGAATCTTGCTTGAAAGTCTTATGCTTTGAGTTTTCTTAGGATTTTGCCTTGGGGTTTGACAGAAAAGAGAATGGGTATTAAGAGATAAAAATCTGATTATTTAGGGCCTTTTAGGAGTCAAGAAATTTGGTTAGGGATTTTCTAGGGTTAAAAATAAACAACGACCCTTTGTAGTTGTTCCCCATTGGCTAAAACGTCATTACATGCATCAGATTAGTAAAATGATTGTAACTCTCTATTAAGAACTATGAATAACGAAAACTTGATAAAGTTGGAAAAAAGATTCAAATAAATTTAATATGATAGGTTATAGTACACGTAACTCTTCACTTTCTAAGAGACATGATCAGTTGAAGTTGACCCAAGTAGAATATCAAAACTTAATCGGTAAGGAAGTTTTCAAGTCAACTTTGTGTTCGGGGATTCTTGTGACCTTAATTCATCTCCAAATTTATTATCATACTATATAATTGACCTTAACAACTAAGCACATTTTATGAATCACCCGATATGATCTTTTACGCAAATGAAGAATGATTAGGGTTTACCATAGTAATTTTTGGGGTTTTACAGCCCTTAAGGATATTTCATCTGATATAGGTGTATACCCCATGATTTAACAAGCACTTCTAGTCTGAAATTAGGAGCACAAAAACTGAAAAAGATTTATTCTAAAAGAAAATCTATCACTCAAGAAGTGGAGAAGAAGATATTTTTTTGTATAATTTTTCAATCTATTTTATCTTGCCAAACACGAGCAAAAGAGAATATATAGGATCTGAATTGGATAGAAAAATCCTCCTTCAATGTAAGAAATCAATGGAAATAAAATAGCAATTACAATTGCATTTCAAATTGTAGAAAAGTATGACTCTTAATTGATATATGTTACTGTAACACGCCGCCTTAGAAAGAGCTAAAAATAGAAATAACTAATTTGGAAAGAGCCAAATCTGAAAATTTTCAAGTTAAGCTTAAGTTGTGAGTTTTGAATCAACTTCAAACGACTATAACTTTTAGTAAAGGATGAGTTAGGTGGCCCATAAGATATCAAATGAAAGGACTTGGAATCTTCTTTCCAATGCCACCAAGTTTGCTAAATTTTGAGCTCGTATGAGGGAGATATGCCCGTTTGAAGTCAGGCTGCCTAGTTAAGGAAAGTTACTAGAAAATATGAGGTGTATTTTAGTCTTTTCCTTATCCAATCAGATTAAAATGAAATATGGTAATATTTGGGGGTCTAAACTGATTTGGTTCAGTTTTACAAATACTAATTTACGCTAGAGTTTTGAGAGGAGTTCAAGAAGAGGAGAAAGAGAAAAGTCAAGGCGTTCATCAAGTTTTCTTGCAAATCGAAGGTTGTTTCACCAAAGGTTTAATTTCCAAGAGCTATGTGAGTTCTCATAGTGTTGGGTTCGTTCACGCACAGACCAATCATGTTATTTCCAGTGCAATTTCATTCTTGAAGTTGAAGGATTTGAGTTCTTGATGAGTTTTCTTGAAGTTTCATTTGTAATCTTGACTTTTGAGGTTTTGATAAGTTCTTGAGATAAGTTTGAGTGTTTTGAGGGTAGTTTTGAAAGGATTATTGTATAATAATGTTGGGTATTTGAATATAAGTGATTGGGGAAGAAACCATTCAATTCTAGGCAAATTAGGGTCGAAAAATGAGTAAGAATTTTTTCGGGGTTTTCAGGGTAAGGGCTGGCATGCCACCCCACCAACGCGCAAGAAGAGAGGCTGTGTAGTTTGAAGCCTGGTGCCTTGCGCCAGCCAGTGCACCCCAACTACTGGTATGAAGTTCAAGGGCTGGCGCCCTGCGCCACTCAGTGCCCCATGGTCTCCTGCCCCTACCCTTTTTTGTTGTTCACTACGTATGAGTTCTTTCAAAGGTACCTTTACTCCCCTTTGACTCTAATATACTTCTAAACATCTAGAAATCATCCATAATATGATAGCATAACCTTGAATCCATAATTCAAATGTAAGGTAAAGTTAAGAGTCAAATCTTGAGAGTTAATCCGAGTCGTTTTAATAAGTCTTTTACATTCGTTTTAAACTTGTTTTAAGACTTGAGCACTTGAGTTTGAGAAAGAGTAGAGTTGAGTTCATTTTCATTAAAATGATATATGGGAACTAAGTGTTCCCAAGAGTAAATGTTTTCAAATTTAAGATGGGAGGCAACACCGATTTCCAAAAGAGTTTTGAGTAGTTTTGAGTACCATCTCTTTTAAGAGAATGATTTTTGAGTAATAATCTCAAACCACAAAAAATGTTATGTTTTTAAACATATTATCTAGTTACATTTTGGGAGTAGTCTTGAGCACCGATATGGGGACGAGTTCAAATAACTCAAAGTCTCCATAAACAATGTAGCCAACGTGGGTAGAAAAGGTCATACTTTTAGATGATAATTTATTACTTTTAAGCATAGTCTAGTGGATCCACTTAGTTAGTTGGTTCTATACCCCAGCAAAGTATATGACAGTTTTGGCAGCGTGGGCTAGATGATGTATCATCACATAGCTCGTAGTTATGATTATCGGTTAGAGAATCTCCCACAGAGTTATTTATATTTTTGCATACACACTGAGTTATATTGTATTTTATAATACATTGAGTTATTTCCTCCTATTTTAAAAAGCTTTTATTTAAAATGCATCTTTACTACTGCTTTATATTGAAATGAGTTGAGTATCCCTGAGTTGAGTTGAAATGAGGTAAGTTGTTTCTTTAATTCCAGTTCAAGCTTATGTCTTGTTTAGATTTCCCTTCACATGCTCATATATTCCATGTACTGACTCCATTTGGCCTACATATTTTACGATGCAAATACATGCGATCAGGATTAGCATCACCACTCCGTTGATCCAGTTGAGTTCCTGACTTTTTGGTGAGCCTTTTTGCTTACGAAGGATTTAGTTATTGGTGTTAAGCTCGCCACATCTATAATTAGGTGGCTGCGACATTTAGGAACTATCTCACTTCTTTCATACTCTTTTCGTGTG
Organism: Solanum bulbocastanum; assembly: GCA_037074985.1. Taxonomy (NCBI): domain Eukaryota; kingdom Viridiplantae; phylum Streptophyta; class Magnoliopsida; order Solanales; family Solanaceae; genus Solanum; species Solanum bulbocastanum. Next base: position 34,560,118 of record CM073604.1, read on the forward strand.
ATAGAGTTTAACTTTATAAAATTTCCTTCTAATTCGTGTTTGCACATATCTTTGAGATCATGCCTTCACGAAAAGTTGAATGAGGTCATCCATCTAGGAGGAAAGTTGAGAATCAAGGGGTACCTAATGCACCAGAAGTGCAATTCCAAGGAGAGGCCACTAATGCTGACTTTTGTGAAGCTATCCAGATGTTGAGCCAAGTTGTGACCAACCAAGCTGGGCAACAGAGAGAGATTCAATAGGATGTGGCTAATACATCAAGGATCTGTCAGTTCTTAAGGATTAATCCTCCCAAATTCACCGGTTCAAGTGTCATTGAGGATCTGGAAAACTTTGTGGAAGAGCTATATAAGGTTTTTGAGGTTATGCATGTTGTTGATGTTGAGCGAGTGAAACTACATGCATACCAACTGAAGGGTGTTGTTAGAGTATGTTTTGATCAATGGAAGAATAATAGAGCAGAGGATGCACCAATTATGAGCTGGGCTGTGTTTGAAGGTGTCTTAATGGGGAATTTCTTTCCCCGTAAACTAAGAGAGGCAAAGGTAAAACAATTCCTCACTCTTAAGCAAGAATATATGAGCGTACATGAGTACAACCTTAATATCACCCAATTGTACCGTTATGCCTCAGAGATGGTTGCTGACATGAGGAGCAAGATGAGTCTGTTTGTTATTATGTTGTCTTATCTGTGATGTACAGAGGGAAAGACAACTATGCTGATAGAAGATATAGATATAACAAGGCTGATGGTCTATGTGCGACATGTTGAGGAATATAAATTGAGAGATAAAGAAGAGTTCTGAAACAAGAAAGTTAAAAAAATAGGAACGAGTCCAGATAACAGAAGAGTAATGCGAACATGTCGTCTTTCCAACTAAAGAAAAATGGACCCACTTCATCATCTTTTAATGCACTTGCACAAAGGAACAGAAGTGAGTTCAAAAATCAAAATTCACAGAATTTTAGAGCTAGACGTGCATAGTCTTAAGGTAGTGTGGCACAAGGTGGTAATCGGACTCCTACATGTGCTAAGTGTGGTAGGCCCCCCAGGAGTGTGTCGTGATGGCTCCACTAGTTGCTTCAAGTGTGGTCAGAATGGTCATTTGATGAAAGAGTGCCCTAAGAATAGGCAGAGCGGTGGTAATGGGAGCAATAGAGCCCAATCCTCTTCAGTGGCCTTGCCAGATAGGGCTGCACCTAGAGGAGCTAATTTAGGGACAGGCAAAGGAGATAATTGTTTGTATGCAATCACTAGTTGCCAAGATCAAGAGAATTCACCATATGTTGTCATTGGTATGATCAAAATCTTTAATTTTGATGTATATGCTTTGCTAGATCCTGGAGCGAGTCTATCTTTTGTGACTCCTTATATTGCTATGAATTTTAATATTCTTCCTGAGCAACTTTTTGATCCCTACTGTGTTTCTACACCTTTTGGTGAGTTTATTCTAGTTGCGAGACTTTATCATGATTATACCATTTCCGTCAATCACGAAGAAACCTTGGCTGACTTAGTCGAGTTAGACATGGTAGATTTTAATGGTATTCTAGGTATGGATAGGCTTCATGCATGTTATGATTAAGTTGATTGTAAAACTCGAGTAGTTAAGTTTCGGTTTCCTAATTAGCCAATTATAGAGTTGAGGAGTAGTTCAACAATGCCTAAGGGCCATTTTATTTCATACCTTAAGGCGAAAAAGTCAGTATCCAAGGGGTGAATCTATCACTCAGTCTAAGTTAATGACTCTAGTGTTGAGACACCACCTATTAGTGAGTGAGTTTCTAGAGGCCATTTCAGATGATCTTCCTAGAGTCCCCCTGAGAGAGAAATAGATTTCTATATATATATTCTTCCTGATACTCATCCTATCTCGATTCCGCTATATAGAATGGCATCAATAGAGTTGAAAGATATAAAAGAGCAATTGAAGGACCTTTTTGATAAAGGCTTAATTCGGCCAAATATCTCATCTTGGGGGGCTTCGGTCTTACTTGTGAGAAATAAAGATGGTTCTCTTAGAATATGTATAGATTACCGTCAGTTAAACAAGGTTACTATTAAGAATAAGTATCCTCTTTCGAGAATTGATGATCTTTTCAATCAACTTCAGGGTACCACTTGTTTTTATAAGATAAACCTCAGATCAGGCTATCGTTAGTTGAGAGTAAGAGAAAGTGACATTCCTAAGACAACATTCAGGACCCATTATGGTCATTATGAGTTTCTGGTCATGTCTTTTGGTTTTACTAATACTCCTGCAACGTTCGTTGACCTTAAAAACATAGTGTTTAAGCCTTATCTTGATATGTTTGTTATCATGTTTATTGATGACATTCTAATTTATTTGAGGAATAAGGAAGATCATGCTAGCCATCTCAAAGTAGCTCTCCAAACTCTCAAGGATAGAGAGTTGTATGCTAAATTTTCCAAGTGTAAATTTTGGCTTAAGTCTGTGGCATTCTTAGGCCATGTTGTTTCTGGTGAGGGGATTCGAGTTGATACTCAGAAGATTGAGGCAGTGCAGAACTGACCTAAACCCATATCTCCAACTGATATTAAGAATTTCTTAGGATTGCTGATTATTATAAAAGGTTCGTTGAGGGCTTTTCATCTATTACATCCCCATTGAATAAGTTGACTCAGAAAATAGTTAAGTTTCAATGGTCTGAAGCTTGTGAGAAAAGCTTTCAGAAATTGAAAACTAGGTTGACTACAACACCAATATTGACCTTACCAAAATGTACTCAAGGTTTTGTTGAGTATTGTGATACATCCAGAGTTGGACTAGGTTGTGTGTTAATGTAGAATGGCAAGGTTATAGCTTATGCCTCCAGACATCTTAAGATTCATGAGAGAAATTACCCAACACATGATCTAGAGTTAGCTATTGTAGTGTTTTCTTTGAAAATATGGTTTCACTATCTTTATGGTGTTCATTTGGATGTGTTCACCGATCATAAGATTATTTAGTATGTATTCAGTCAGAAAGAGCTTAATCTCAGACATAGGTGGTGGTTCGAGTTACTTAAGGATTATGAAATGAATATTCTCTATCACCCAAGTAAGTCTAATGTTATTGCTAATGCATTGAGCAGATTGTCTATGGTAGTACTTCCCATGTTGAGGAGGAAAAGAAAGACTTAGCAAAAGATGTGCACAAACTTGAACGATTGGGATTTTGATTAATGGATTTCAATGAAGGTGGAGTGGTGGTGATGAATGGGGCTGAATCATCACTAGTGTCTAAAGTGAAAGAGAAACAAGACCAAGATCCCATTTTGCTTGAATTGAAGGTAAATGTTCATAAGTAGAAATTTATGACTTTTGAACAAAAGGGAGATAGTGAATTGAGGTATCAAGGTAGGTTGTGTGTACCAAGGTTTGATGACCTTCAAGAGAGGATCATGGAGAAAGCTCACAGCTCCAGATATTCTAATCATCCGGGTTCCACAAAAATGTATCGTGACTTGAGAGAAGTCTATTGGTGGAGTAGTATGGAAAAGAGTATTGCAGAGTTCTTTGCTAAGTACCCAAATTGCCAACAAGTAAAAGTAGAACACCAGAGGCCCAATGGTATGGCTCAGAATATAGAGCTTCTAAAGTGGCGGTGGGAGATGATCAATATGGACTTCATTACAAGTTTACCGCGGTCTCTCAGATAGCATGATTCAATTTGGGTGATTGTAGATCGAATGACTAAATCAGCCCATTTCTTATTAGTAAAGACTACTTTTTCAGCAGAAGATTATGCTAAGTTATTTATTCAAGAGGTAGTCAAACTTTATGGAGTTTTGGTATCTATTATTTTAGATAGAGGTGCACAATCACCGCACAATTTTGGAAGTCTTTCGAGAAAGGGTTGGATTCAAAGGTGAACCTTAGTCCTATTTTTCATACTCAGGCAGATGGCCAAATAGAGCACACAATTCAGACTTAGAGTATATGTTGAGGGTGTGTGTGATCGATTTCAAGGGTAATTAGGATGATCACTTACCTTTCATTGAGTTTTCTTACAACAACAGTTACCACTCTAGCATCCAAATGGGTCGCTACGAGGCCCTTTATGGGAGAAGATGTAGATCTCCTATTGGATGGTTTGAGGTTGGTAAGGCTGGATTGATTGGACCAGACATGGTTCATCAAGCTATGGAGAAAGTGAAGATTATTTAAGAGTGGTTGAAAACAGTGCAAAGTCTTCAGAAATTCTATACTGATGTTAGGAGAAGAGTCTTAGAGTTTAAAGTGGATGATTGGGTTTATTTAAAAGTTTCAACTATGAAGGGTGTTATGAGGTTTGGAAAGAAGGGGAAACTTAGTCCCCAATATTGGTCCTTATAGAATATCCAAGAGGATCGATAATATTGCTAATGAGTCGAAGCAACCGCAAGAATTAGCAGCAGTCCATCTGGTGTTTCACATTTCTATGTTGAAAAAGTGTATGGGCGATCCTTCACTTATTATACCGACTGAAGATATTTATATTAAGGACAATCTATCTTATGAGGAGATTCCCATCTACAATTTGGATCGTCAGGTTCGCAAGTTGAAAACTAAGGAGGTAGCATCAGTCAAGGTTTTATGGTGGAATCAGCTTGTTGAGGAAGCTACTTGGGAGGCTGAGGAGGCTATTAAGAAGATACGCACATCTCTTTACTCCCGAAGAAGCTTCAAATCGAGGTACTAATTCTTTACTTAGTACTCTTTAAGTTGATGTGATGTGTCATATATTACATGTTGGGTGTTTGAGCGAAACATTAGATGTTACACCTTAATTCTACTTTAGAGTGATCTCATTCGAGGAAGAATGTTCCCAAGGGGGAGATATTGTAACATCCCGCCTTAGATAGAGCTAAAAATAGAAAGAACTAATTCGAAAAGAGCCAACTCAGAAATTTTTCAAGTTAAGCTTAAGTTGTGAGTTTTGGATCAACTTCCAACGACAATAACTTTTAGTACAGGATAGGTTAGGTGGCCTATAAGATATCAAATGAAAGGTCTTGGAATCCTCTTTACAATGCCATTGAGTTTACTAAATTTTGAGCTCGTATGAGGGAGATATGCCCATATAAAGTCAGACAACCCAGTTAAAGAAAGTTACTAGAAAATATGAGGGGTATTTTGGTCTTTTCCTTACCCAATTAGATTAAAATGAACTATGGTAATATTTTGGGGTCTGAACTGATTTGGTTCAGTTTTACAAATCCTAATTTACTCTAGGGTTTTGAGAGGAGTTCAAGAAGAGGAGAAAAGAGAAAAGTTAAGGCGTTAGGTTGTTTCACCAAGGGTTTAATCCCTAAGAGGTATGTGAGTACTCATAGTGTTGGGTTCATTTACCCACACGCCAATCATTTTCCAGTGCAATTTCGTTCTTGAAGTTGAAGGATTTGAGTTTTTGATGAGTTTTCTTGAAGTTTCATTTGTAATCCAGATTATTGAGGTTTTGATGACTTCTTGAGATAAGTTTGAGTGATTTTGAGCGTATGTTTGAGTGGATTATCGTATACTAATGTTGGGTATTCGAATCCAAGTGATTGGGGTATAAACCATTCGATTCTAGGTGAATTAGGGTCGAAAAATGAGTAAGAATTTTCGTTGGGGTTTTCTAGGCAAGGGCTGGTGTGCTTCCCCACCTATGCACCAATACTGAGGCTCTGTAGTTTCGGTACAAGCACCCTGCGCCAACTAGTGCACCCCAATTACTGCTCTGTGGTTCAAGGGCTAGCGCCCTGTGCCATTCATTATGCCAGGGTCGCCTGCCCCCACTCTTTTTTCCGACGTTTTCTACATCTGAGTTCTTTCAAAGGGTACCTTTACTTCCCTTTGATTCTAAACACTCTAAAATACTTCTAAATATCTTGAAATCATCCATAAGATGAGATCAAAACCTTGAATCCATAATTCAAATTCAAGGTAGAGCTAAGAGTCAAGTTTTGAGAGTTCATTCGAGTCGTTTTAATAAGTCTTTTACAATCGTTTTAAACTTGTTTTAAGACTTGAGCACTTGAGTTTGAGAATTTTCATGACCCAAGGCTACCCTCTAGACGTGACATGGCTTACTCAACCCCGAATAGGTCTTATACAAGCCTCATAGCATTTCATTGCATTCGATAATAGAAAATAGTATGGAATTAAAAACTTATTTAAAACCATTCAATCAAATACTCATTTAAAACTGTTGAAAATACAGCAGAAGTCTAAGTCTCACATGGCCATCTAAAACAATATCTTGAAACTAAAGTAAGGACACGATCCTTTACAATCGAAAAGACTAACATTGTCTATTACATGAAATAAAAGAAACTAGTATTTGTCTTCGATCTATGAGGACATACCACTTTATCTTGGAAGAATATCAATACAATCACTTGCACTAGAGTGAAGCAATTACCTGCTGGAACCTACACCTGTTGTAAAAACATGAAGAAGAATGAGGTTAGCACAATTAAGTACTAAGTATGATAGCCATGCAAAAACATGCTTAAGATGGACATTTTATTTGAAGGTCATGCTTTTATGCCATTTTGATAAAACTTCATGAACATAGAATAAGAGGCATAATATTCAAACATAACCAACATACAAGTCATTTAACCACATTAGAACATAATCAATATGTAACCCTTTACCTCTACATTTAGCCTTCACCTCAAGTAACCCTCAAGCTATACTTTGTGCAATATATGGATAACGTCCCATACCACCATCCACACTAAAGTACCACCTTAAGGTCACCAAAAGTAAACTTACCATTCAACCTTTCCATCTTCACACAATGCTCATAAATAAGAGACATAAACCTTTCATAAGTCAAATCATCACATAAGGACCATCACCTAGGACAACCCTAAGTCATACTTGTGCAATGTGCAAGTAGCATCCCATACTTCTACTCACACTAAGTAGTCCTTTGAAGTCACCATAACCAAGGCACATTAATATACAATAATTCATGACAAGGAAATAACCTATGATACAATCCAAGTATATCATGCATCTTTACATTTAAGCATATAAGAGTCAACATTCTTCATTAGCTTCATTTAGGACATATTCATATATTAGCCATTAAGACTTAGAGAATTCATTATGACCCTCTCAAAGCCTACTCATGCAATGCATGGATGGCATCCCATACTACCACCCACACTTCATAGAACTCATCAAGAAACCATAATACACATGTCACATGATGGGAATAGGAATTAACCGACCTAGACCATGAGAGCTAAATCATGGAATCCGGTGTCATGTAACACTGCACCAAAGGAAGGTGTTCCACTCGCCTAAGGTAGAACTAAGTGTGTTTTAACTATGTGGGCACATAGTTATGGGATAAGAAAGATGTTCATTGGACTCTAACCTAACATTGGGAGAGTCACCATCTTAACATATCCACTCAGTGCTTAGCCTTCATTCCCATAGAGTAGTTCATTCACATTACATTGTTGTACTTGAGAGGGTCACCAACATTAGGCCTACCGACTCAAGGTATATTACACAAGAAGGGCCACCACCATTAGGTCTACTGGTTCAAGGTACATTAAGGATAGCTCATTGACTTTCCAAGAAGGGCCACCAACATTAGGTCTACAGATACAAGGTTTTAACATTTCATTAGTTCCTAGAATCCTCATGAAGGGCCACCACCATTAGGTCTACCGATCCAAGGTTTAGCCTAGAATACTTCATCATTCATTCATTCATGAAAGGCTACCAACATTAGGTCTACCAATTCAAGAAATTAAAACATTAAGTCAAGATACATTTATTATATAAGAAGAGTATGTCTAAGCCTACCAATTCAAGATACATTCATTCACATTACTTCCATTTATATAAGAAAAAGATGCCTAAGCCTACCAATTCAAGATATACAATTCATAGAAGAAAGCCCTTCACATTCCATCATCATCATTCATGAGTGTTAATTGAGAATATGCTTTCAATCAATAACACAATTACATTCTAAACATGATCATTATATATTCATTGAAATCACACACACATATAATTTACATCTTGATCATACATAGATCCTTCATATATAGAGGTACAAGGAAGATATCCATCAATTCAATACCACAATATACATAGTAAGTAAACACCTCCACCTTTTCAAGTGGATCAATAGATCAAGCACAATTCTACTTCAATATGTAATTTGAGCATGACTTTCCCTTCAAGGCTAAGAACCAACATCAATCCATAAATCCAAGATACTATAATAGATAATGAAATTGACATGATTCAATCACTTACTTCAATATAAGCATCAATAACTCAACATACTTGCATAGTCAATCAACTCTCAATCACAAATCACAATTTAGGAAACTGGGGGAAAACATGGGTTCTAGGAAGAAATCACCTTAATTCATCTTTAAATCCACAATTCAATGCAATAATTCCTTTCAAAATCATTTTGAATCGAACCCATGCATAGATTGAAATCTAGGGTTTTTAGGTAAACATTGGAGATTTGAAATCACTTTGAAGTTGGCTCCTTGAAAGATAATAAGTCAAGGATGAAGACCACCATAAATTTTAAAGAAGAATCCCACGAAAATCCCTTGAAAAACTTGAATATTTGACCTTGAGAGCTTGAAGTATTCACCTCCAATAAAGGTTTCTAGAGAGAGAACTTTAGAGAAGAAAGGTGATTTCTATTTTGTGATTTTGAATAATAAGTTGAAAAATAGAGTCTAATACTTTTAATACTCTTAAAATACTTTAATTAACCTAAAATAACCGTCCCACCACTTAACTAAATTAATTAGCTAATTACCAAACAACCCCTCACCTTGGCCGAACCAAACCAACAAACGAGGTGGGAGCCATGACTCCAAACCATGGACCGTGGTTTGGGTCATGCCTCATCCTAGTCAGCCGTGCTTTGTGGCTGGACTATGTTTTGGGGGCCATGACCCACGGATCAAGACCACGAGTCATAGTTTGATCTATGGGGTGTGGTCCCCTTTCGTAGTTCATTAAAAATTTGGGCAGCCAATTGGTTTCAAGGGGTCTTAGGGGTTAGGCTTAGGGTCCTCCTCAAGGACCCCTAGGGTGGTCCTTGGGGAGTCATACCTTGACATTTAACCTCTAAATCCCTCAACCATAGCTCGGGACAATATTAAACACCCTCAAACCTCACATCAACTCAAAGACACACATGTTAGGCTCTACTTTCAATTATTCATTTTACGGGTCATTACAAGAGTAGAGTTGAGTTCATTTTCTTCAAAATTATATATGGGAACTAAGTATTCTCAAAAGTAAATGTTTTCACATTTAAGATGAGAGGAAACACCAATTTCCAAAAGAGTTTTGAGCAGTTTTGAGTACTATATCTTTTAAGAGAAAGATTTTTGAGTAATAATCTCAAACCACATAAAGAATTACGTTTTTAAACATATGAGCTAGTTACATTTAGGGAGTAGTATTAAGCACCGATATGAGGACGAGTTTAGATAACTCAAAGTCTCCATAAACCATGTAGCCAACGTGTGTATAAAGGGTTATACTTTTTAAATGATTCCTTATTGATTTTAAGCATAGAATAGTGAATCCACTTAGTTAGTAGGTTTTATACCCCAGCAAAGTGTAGGACTATTATGGAAGTGTGGGCTAGATGTTGTATCATCACATAGCTCATAGTGATGGTTGTTGATTAGAGAATCTCCCACAAAGTTATTTGTATTTTTGCAAACAAACTGATTTATATTGTATTTTCTAATACATTGGGTTAATGCCTCCTGTTTTAAAAAACTTTTCTTTATAATGCATCTTTACTACTGCTTTATATTGAAATGAGATGAGTATCCTCGAGTTGAGTTGAAATAAGGTATGTTGTTTCTTTAATTCCAGTTCAAGCTTATGTCTTATTTAGATTTCCCCTCACATGCCCATACATTCCTTGCCCTGATGTCATTTGGCCTGACTCTTTTATGATGCAAATACAGGTAACCAAGATCATCATCCAGCGCTCCGTTGATCCAGTTGAGTTCCACAGTTATTGGTGAGCCTCCTTGATTCCAGAGGATCCTAGTTATCAATGTGAAGCACACCACATCTATAATTAAAAGGTTGCGACATTTAGGAACTATCTCACTTCTTTCATACTCTTTTCATGTGGTAGAGTTTAACTCTATAAAGTTTTCTTCTAATTCATACTTGCACGTATCTTTCAGAGTATGCCTCCACGAAGAGTGTCTGAGGTTGTTCTGCTAGGATGAAAGTTGAGGACCAAGGGGTACCCAATGCACAAGAGGTGCAACCCCAAGGAGAGGTCACTAATCCTGAGTTCCGTGAAGCTATCCAAATGTTGATTCAAGTTGTGACAAATAAAGCTAGGCAACAGAGAGAGATTCAACAGAATGTGGCTGATACATCAAAGATCTGTGAGTTCTTAAGGATGAATCCTCCCAACTTCACCTGTTCATGTTTCATTGTGGCTGTGAAAATCTTTGTGGAAGAGCTACAGAAGGTTTTTGAGGTTATGCATGAGGCTGAGTAAGTGGAACTAGTTGCATACCAACTGAAGGGTGTTGCTAGAGTATGGTTTGATCAATGGAAGAAGAGTAGAGCTAAGGGTGCACCAATTGTGAGCTAGGCAGTGTTTGAAGGTGCCTTCATTGTAACACCCCGAAAGTTAGTAGGTTAGACTAGAGCCTAAACGTGAGGGTTAACGTCAAAAGTGTAGTGCAAGGGCCAAGGAAATTGGGTGAGAGCCAGTTCAAGGGGGCCAAGGCTGCCAAAATATGCCTAGCCACTGCCCACCATGACCACGAGGGCCTTCACGACTCGTGGTGGCCACCACGAATCATGGTTCCACCTGTGGTTGGTGAGGTAGTGACAAGGCTACCCCAAGAAAGGCTCCTCTTTACGAGCCACTTCACGACTCGTGGTGAAGACCACAAACCGTAAGAAGGCTCGTGGGGTTGCCTTCACCTCATGGGGGCTTGCTAAGGTTGAGGAGACTGCTGGTCAAGGGACCACGGGCGCCACCACAAGCCGTGGTGCGCTTGACAAGTCATGAACATGGGCGTGGTGCCTGGGAGTAGGCAGACTAGTGAGGGGTTCTTTGGTAAATTCCAATTTAGGTAGTTATTCAATGAGGTCATTTTTTATTGTTTTTATACACCTATATAAATCCTTTTAAGTCATTAACAAACCCATTAACCTCATAGAATCCCAAAACCTAAATCAAAACCCAAAAGAGTTCATCTTCTCCAAAATTTCTCTCTCTAGAACTCCAAGGAAGAAGAAGAAAAAGAAAGTTAAAGCATAGGATTGAAGAATTAAGATTTTTCTCCTCAAATTCATTGTAAATCTTCAATAAGGTCTGGTAGCTCTTCATCCATGGGTAGCCTTCACCCATGGAGCCCCTTCAAAACCCCCAAATTTCAAAGTTAGAAAACCCAAAAGTTAGGGTTTGACTTCAATCTCATGGATTCCTTTTAAATTAGTTTTTAATGATTGAATTATGTTTGTTTATGGATATATTGATGATTTTATATTAGTTTAAGTTTAATTCCTCTAAAATCCATGAATTTTCTTATTTTCCCAAATTGGATCTTAAAGTGTGGGTATTGATTGATGCAAGTTGAATGTTACAGATTTATGAATGTTATGAATTGATTACTTGAATCATGTTATTATCCATGGTTAATGTAGTAATTCTAGGTGTGTTGATTGAATGCGATCTATGGTCTTTAAGGGGCGAATTATTAGAATTATGTATGATCATGATATATATGTACATGCTTTATGAATACTTTAAGAAGAAAGTGATTATGACTATGATGTAATGGTGGTGTTATTGAAAGGCTATTCTCTCACACACACACTCTTATGAATGAAGTATGAATGAAGTTTCTATGATTATGCTAATGATGATGTGTTAATTGAAAGGTTATTCTCAATTATACACCTATGAATGATGATGACATGTTGTGAAAGAATTTCTCACAATATGGGGATTCTTAGGTTGAAAGGCTATTCTCACCTATTGAATCTAGTAGCTATCTAATGAATGATGATTGGATTGAGTGTTGATGCATTCTTCCATACTAATGAACTCAAGTAATGAAATGTAAAGTACTCCATGGGGAATAATTCTAAGCACTGAGTGGATATTGATATGAGATGAAAGCTCTCATATGAGTTGAGGCGGGGTTTCTTGTAGCAATCTCTTGAGATGGATGCCCATACATTAGTTGAGGCAGGATATCTAGTAGCAATCTCCTTGTCCCATAACTATGTTCCCACATAAGTTATTAGCTAGAGGATCCACCTAAGCTAAATGTTACCAGTCCTACCTTAGGCAAGTAGACCAACTCTTTTTGGTGTGGGAGACATCGGATTCCATAATTTGCTCACATGGTCTATGTCGGTTAAGGCTTACCCCCATAATGAATGATTATAAAATATTTCTCATGAATGCACTACTTAGTGTGGTGGGGGTATGGGACTTCATCCATGCATTGCAAAAGTAGGCTTTGGGAATAGTTATGGTGTGCTCCTTTTATGTTATGATGATTTATGAAATGAAGTCTGCTTAATATGGATTGTTGGTAAGAGTTGCTTTCCTTGGTATGAATTAGTAAATGTGATGGTTTCCTTGTCTATGAGTATTAACTAAAGATAAGATCAAAGAATGGTAAGTATGATTATGGTGGCCTAAAAGTGGTACTTAGTATAAATGGGATTATGGGATCTTTATCTATGCATTGCACAAATATAACTTAGGGTTACTTATGAGACGGTTCTATTATGCTGTGATGATTTATATGTTCAATATGGTTATGAATTATGCTTTTACACTAAAGTTCATGATGATTCTCAAACTTGGTAAAGTGCATGCTTTTCAACTAAAATGTCCTTTGCATGTTTTCAAGGTTTTTATACATGGCTATCATACTTGGTGCAATTTTTGTACTAACCCATATTTTCTATATTTTCCCATAAGTGTAGGGTCTGGTTCTTGAAGTGATCTCCTTCTTGGTCAAAGCTTGGATCGACTATTATCCTAGCTTGTGGTAAGTCCTCAAGATTTGAGGACGTATGAGTCATTTGTAGTTCTTTCTAGCATTTCATTTCGGATTATGTTGTAAGGGATGTGTCCCTATTTTGATTCAAAGATTGTATTAGATGGCTAATTAAGAGAAGTCTAGAATTCTGCTTGCTTCTATAAAAGACTTTGATTGTATGGATAAAGTTTTAAATTTTTGCATCATTTCTTTTACAGTATGTTATGATATGCTAAGGGGTTTGTATGAGACCCTTTTGGGGTTGAGTATGCCTTGTCATATCTAGGGGGTACCCCTGAGTCGTGACATTCATGGGGCATTTCTTTCCCCGTGAACTAAGAGAGGCAAAGGAAAGAGAATTCCTCACTCTTAAGCAGGAATCTATGAGCGTGCATGAGTACAACCTTAAGTTCACCTAACTGTCCCGTCATGCCCCTGAGATGGTTGCTAACATGAGGAGCAGAGTGAGTCTATTTATTGCTGGGTATTCTCGTCTGTCAACTAAAGAAGACAAGGCAGTTATGCTGATAAGAGATATGGACATAGCAAGACAGAAGATCCATGTGCAACAGGTTGAAAAAGATAAGCTGAGAGATAGAGAAGAGTTTCGAAATAAGAAATCTAAAAAAACCGTGAACGAGTTTGGCAAGAAGAAGAGTAATGTGAACTGGTTGTCTTTCCAACAAAAGCAAAATGAACATGCTCCATCATCTGCTAGTGCACCTGCACCAAGGAATAAAGATGAGTTCAAGAATAAGAATTCACAGAATTCCAAAGCTAGACCAGCACAATCTTAAGGTAGTGTGGCACAAGGAGGTAATAGGACTCCTGCATGTGCTAAGTGTGGTAGGACCCACTCAAGAATGTGTTGTGATGGCTCAACTGGCTGCTTTGAGTATGGTCAGAATGTTCACTTCATGAAAGAGTGCCCTAAGAACAGGCAGGGCAGTGGTAATGGGGGCAATAGAGCTTAATCCTCTTCAGTTGCTCCGCCAGACAGAGTTGCACTTAGAGGAGCTACTTCAGGGACATGTCGAAGAGCAAACTTCTTGTATGCAATCACTAGTCACCAAGAGCAAAAGAATTCACCAGATGTTTTCACTAGTATGATCAAAGTTTTAAATTTTGATGTATATGCTTTTCTAGATCGAGGAGTGAGTCTATCTTTTGTGACTCCTTATATTGCTATGAATTTTGAAATTCTTCCTGAGCAACTTCTTGAGCCCTATAGTGTTTCCAAACCTGTTGGTGAGTCTATTCTAGCTGAGAGAGTTTATTGTGATTGTTTCATTTTCGTCGACCACAAAGACACCATGGCCTACTTAGTTGAGTTAGACATGGTAGATTTCAATATTATTCTAGGTATGGATTGGCTTTATGCCTGTTATGCCTCAGTTGATTGTATAACTCGAGTAGTTAAGTTTTAGTTTCCTAATGAGCCATTTATAGAGTGGAGGAGTAGTTCAGCAATGCCCAAGGGTCATTTTATTTCGTACCTTAAGGCGATAAAGTTAGTATCCAAGGGGTGTATCCATCACTTAGTCCGAGTTAATGAATTTAGTGTTGAGACACCACATATTCAATCAGTTCCAATAGTGAGTGAGTTTCTAGAGGTCTTTCCAAATGATCTTCCTGGAGTCCCCCCTTAGAGAGAAATAAGTTTTGGTATATATATTCTTCCTGATACTCATCATATCTCGATTTTGCCATATAGAATGGCACTAGTAGAGTTTAAAGAGTTAAAAGAGAAATTGAAGGGCCTCTTTGATAAAGGCTTCATTCGACAAAGTGTCTCACCTTGGGGCGCTAAGATCTTATTTGTGAGAAAGAAATATGGTTCTCTTAGAATGTGAATAGATTACCATCAACTTCAGGGTGCCACTTGTTTTTCTAAAATAAAACTCAAATCAGGCTATCATTAGTTGAGAGTAAGAGAAAGTGATATCCCTAAGACAACATTCAGGACCCATTATGGCCATTTTGAGTTTTTGGTCATGTCTTTTGGTTTGACTAATGCTCCTACAACATTCATGGACCTTATCAACATAATGTTTAAGACTTATCTTGATATGTTTGTTATCATGTTTATCGATGACATTCTGATTTATTCGAGGAATAAGGAAGATCATTGTAGCTATCTCAGAATAGTTCTCGAAACTCTCAAGGATAGAGAGTTGTATGCTAAATTTTCCAAGTGTGAATTTTGTCTTAAGTCTATGAAATTCATAGACCATGTTGTTTCTAGTGATGACATTCGAGTTGAAACTCAGAAGATTGAGGCAGCGCAGAACTGACCCACATCTCCAACTAATTTTAGGAGTTACTTCGGATTGGCTGGTTATAATAGAAGGATCGTCAAGGGGTTTTCATCTATTTCATCCCCGTTGACTAAGATGACTCAGAAAATAATTAAGTTTCAATAGTCTGAAGCCTATGAGAAAAGCTTCTCGGAATTAAAAACTAGGTTGACTACTGCACCAATATTGACCTTATCAGAAGTTACTCAAGGTTTTGTTATGTATTATGATGCGTCCAAAGGTTGAATGGGTTATGTGTTAATGTAGAATGGCAAGGTTATATGGTTATGCCTCTAAACAACTTAAGATTCACCAGAGGAATTACCCAACCCATGATCTAGAGTTGGCTACTGTAATGTTTTCTTTGAAAATATGACGTCACTATCTTTATGGTGTTCATATGGATGTGTTCACAAATCACAAGAGTCTTCAGTAAAGAGCTTAATCTCAGACAGAGGAGGTGGTGGAGTTACTCAAGGATTATGACATGGATATTCTCTATCACCCAGGTAAGACTAATGTTATTGCTCATGCGTTGATCAGATTGTGTATAGGTAGTACTTCCCATATTGAGGAGGAGAAGAAAGAGTTAGCAAAAGATATGCACGGACTTGCACGATTGGAAGTTTCGTTAATGGATTCCAATGAAGGTGGAGTGGTGGTGATGAATGGGGCTGAATCATCACCAATGTATGAAGTGAAAGAGAAACAAGACCAAGATCCTATTTTGCTTGAATTGAAGGCAAATGTTCATAAGCAGAAAGTAATGGGTTTTGAACAAGGGGGAGATAGTGTATTGAGGTATTAAGGTAGATTGTGTGTACCAAGGGTGGATGACTTTCAAGAGAGGATCATGGAGGAAGCTCATAACTCCAGATATTCTATCCGTCGTGGTTCCACAAAGATGTGTCATGACATGAGAGAAGTCTATTGGTAGAGTAGTATGGAAAAGAGTATTCCAGAGTTCATTGCTATGTGCCTGAATTGCCAATAAGTCTAAGTAGAGTACCATAGACCCAGTGGTATGGCTCAGAACGTAGAACTTCTAGAGTGAAACTGGGAGATGATTAATATGCACTTCATTTTAGGTAATGCTGGGCAGCGGATCGGGTCGTACTGATATTGGTCCGGTACCTTTCCGTCCCGTTCCGGTATCGCTCCGGTCCCATTCGGTTCGGCCATCTTCAGGACGTGATGGGATATCGTGAACCGGTACACGTAATGGTATGGTATCATAATTTGATACCGTTATTTCGGTACCAGTTCATTCTGGTTAATTTTGGTTCCGTTCCTGTTTGGTCCGGTTTTGATATATTTTTTTAATTTATTAAATATATTCTATATATAGGGCAATATGTTTTATGACTTCTGCCTACCACCTGCCAATGACAGATTGGCAGTGGGTTGTCTTGTCCCTTTTGGCCTTATTAATGTGCCAAGCTGGTAGCCAACAACCATTTTTTTTCCAACTTCAATAACTTTTCAAACGTTAATATTTCAAATGGTAAAAAAAAAATACCTCAAATCCCTTACCCCCCCCCCCCCCCCCTTTTATTTCTAAAATGTAAATCCTATAAATACTCCCTCTCTTTATATTTTTAACTACAAATTTACAATTAACAAATATTAATTTCTCTCAATTCTCAATCTTTCTCAAAGTTTCAAGTGCTAAATTTCAATCATATTATTTTGTAATTGTGAAGATTTGAATAATCATTTGGTGAATTTTGGAGGAGGAATCTTTCTCTAATCTTATAATTATTTTTTGTATTAACTATTTGTAAGTGGTTCTTATTATATTTTATTTTTTCTTGTTAAATTTCATAATTTATAATTTATAATTTTATATTATGGAGTCTTCTAAAAAAAGTGGAGGTAAAACAGGTGTTGTACAAGGAGTAAAAAAATATGTTTACAAAAAATAATAAAGGTTCTAGTTCTTCTAAATCTAAATTTCCTCTTGTTAGAATGAATACAGATGAATTTACGCATGTGAATGAAACTAGTTTTTCTCGTCCTAGTCCTATAGAAATTAATTCGAATACTTCTATAATTCCCGAAGAGGTTTATGAAAAACATTATGGTAATTATCAAGAAAATGAAGAAGTAGAAATTGATGAAGAAGTAGATTTAGATGATAGACCGACTAGTCTCAACCTCAATAGTACTGAAGTTCCACCTCAGGAGGACAATCCTCCGATTGGAACTAGTCGTCCCCCTATTGTTCCACCAACTATGGGTAAGACCAAGGTACAACGTACTTTAAAATCAAATGTGTGGAAATTTTGTTATCTGAATGATGAAAAAACTTTTAGTATATGTAATATTTATAAAAAAAAAACATTTTAAATATACATCTGGTGGGGGTGGAGGGCCAACGGGGGGATTAAAAAACATTTGGTCCAAAACCATATTAAAGAGTGGGTTGCATATTTATCTTCTCTTGGTGTTAATGAATATTCTAGTGTTGGAGCATCGGTTAGAGGGCCAAATATGGTTAAAGGTGAACTAAATACTTCAAACCCAAGTAGTCCTCTTACACATCGAACCTATAATAAGTCGTGATCGTGAAAATTTTGCTAAAATGGTTGTTGTCTATGGTTTACCTTTTAGTTTTTGAGAGCATCTGGGTTTTATTGCATATATTCGTGATACATATAATCCTAGTTTTCATGCTTTATCAAAAGGCATGACAAAAAGAGATATTTTTGAATTTCACGATAAACATTGTCAATATTTGCGTGCCTATTTTGAAATAATGAATTGTAGAGTTGCTATTACCACTTATATGGGTCGCAGTCCTAATGGTTATGATTATTTAAATATTAGTACGCATTGGATTGATTATAATTGAAATTTACAAAAGGGAATTATCGATTATAAAATTTGTCAACAGAAAAAAACTGGGATGTATATTGCTACTACTATGTTGGATATTTTAGGTTTTTTCGGTCTTTGTGATAAAGTCATTAGTATTACTTTAGATACTGCTTCTGCTAATTTAAATGCTATTAATATGCTAGAACCTAGACTTTGTCCTATTATTAAATATGTTTTTCATGTTAGATGTGCTACACATATATAAAATTTGGTTGTTAGTGACGGTGTGAAATTATTTGAAAATAGTTGTGAAAAAGTTGATAATGCTTGTTTTCTTATTTTTAATATGCATAGTAGTAGTAGAATTAATCAATTTAAAGGGCTTTCTAATGAATGTAAACTTCCATTTAGAAAAGTTCCAAAGCATGTAAAAACTAGATGTAATTTCTTTTATGATATGCTTGAAGTTGCTTATGCATATAGACAACCTATTACTATGCAATTTAATTATCATTACGCTTAGCCTAATTTAAAAACTTAATGAAAGTGATTGGGAAGAAGTAAATGAACTTAGAGTATTTTTGAAATCATTTTATGATGCTACTAAAAAAATTCTGGATTGTATTATCCTACTATTTCTGAAATTTTAATACATGTATGTGAAATTTCATCTCTCTTTGCTGAATATAAAACAAATGAATTATTTACAAATGTTATTGAAGCTATGATTTCCAAATTTAACAAATATTTTTTTCTTATCCCTCAAATTTATTTAACTGCAATTCTTTTCCCCTAAATATTGTAACGACCGATTCCCGTCATTATAGAACAGCCAACAGGGAACTATTTTGGGCCGAAAAACTATTTTGTAGTAACTTGAAATTTCCCAACCTAGTTCAGATTTGGATAAAATCGGAGTCAGTAAAGTCTAGAGAAATATGGTAACAATTGGGTGATCTAATTATGAATTTGATCACACGAGTAGATAGCTAAGACATTAAGGAAACTGTATGACTTTATGAAATTGAATTCAGGTAAGTAGAACTCCCGAAACTAATCTTATCGTGAACTGGTAGTTTCTACGTGTTGTTGGTTGAGGGTGTATTGTGAAATGGGGGTATTGGAATTATTAAATTTGCTCACTATTCCATGCAAGCCGCTATGGCAGGAAATTGTGCCACCAGGGCAAGGCCACTGTGGCGGGCTGGGCTGGGCGTTGCCATAGCGGGACAGTCGCAATTTAAGTCAGAAATAAACCTCAAAATCATTTTATTCTGCACTTTTTGACTTCGAGAGCTAGGACACAACCCTAAGTGTTATCTTGACGGGTTTTCACCATTCTTAAAGTTAAAGGTAAGATTTTAACTCCCTGCATCCATTTTTAATCGGTAGAACGTAATCTAGCAGGTAATTATCGATGGGGGAGGTTTTGATCTAGAAATTATGGTGGAAAAGCCCTAATCTGGGTATGGGGATCAAAGGTTTGATCTAGGGTTGATAAAATTATTGGTAATTCGGGTAATTAGTTATTGATTATTGATTCCCATATTATATTAATTATTTGTAGACCAAGAATAAGTAGAACGAATCCGAATAGGGAAGAATCAACTTTCTCAGGGAATTCAAGCTTGTTTCAAGGTAGTGATGGTTGTGATTTTATGATTATGTGATATATGTTTGTTCGTGCTTTATTATAATATGTGTATGTATGTGAATGTTACACTATTGATCACACTAATTGTAAATGAGGATAAATGAATGACACATGCCATGAATCATGACTTGATTTTATGATTATGAGAATGTACTTTGTGATTGTGATTGTGGCTTGTTGAATGGACGGGTGTTATGTTCTGACACACTAACTTGGATCGGTTGCCACATTTCGACATAAATATAGGATCGGTTGCCACGTTTCGGCATAAATATTGGATCAGATACCACGTACCGATATGTTAATAGTTTGGGTTTAGATTCCATGAGAGGACCATTGACTTGACATAATTGTATATCTTGAGAATTGTGAAATTGTACGTTGTTCATAAATGATATTGATATTGTATATGTTCGGTGTATGCATGTTATTATTATGTTGTAATGCCTTATGTATGTTGCACTTAGTAGGATAGCCTCGTGATTCTACCAGTACACTATGGTTGTGTACTGATAATTCACTTGCTCTTTCTTTTTTGAGTATAGGGCATCTTCTGGCGGCTATTGACAGACCTCACTTAGAAGATCAATGATCGTTCGAATTTAAGAGTGAGCCAGTTTTTCCGAGCTGCCATGAGTTCTCTTTTTTGTCTACGTCCAAATTTTGGACTTAGAATAGTACTTTAGTTAGTCTTATGTTTATTTTGGGGTTGTACCCTTCTTGTTTAGACTTATTGTTGAACTTTAGATGTTTTGGTGCATTGACTTTAGGTTTTAGTCGTTATTTTTGCAATGTTAGTTTGGTTGTTAGACTTTTGTTGGAGTTTATGGGAACTCCCTATCTTTTCCTTAGAATTTAAATATGTTTTCATATCTCTAAATGTCTTAGTTGTTTGATTCTTTGGTTAGCTAGTTAGTATTAATGGTTCTCCAATCGGAGGGTTAGTGTGGGTGCCAATCACAATGTTCTGAGTCGTGATAAAGTTGGTATCGGAGCCTAGGTTCATTGATCTTGATGTAACAAAACGAGTCTAGTAGAGTCTTGCAGAATGATACAGAGACGTCTATAATTTTCTTCGAGAGGCTCTAGGATCTTAGGAAATCTCTCTGTTTTCTCTTGTCTCCTTTCGTGCTATAACTTGATTCCAATTGGTATCTGGCGATTCAAATTGGTATCTAACCTTCTTCATTCTTCTGTCTATAGATAGTTAACACTAGGTTCAACTACATTAGGCCCGTAATTTCGTCAATGCTCCAGCTGAGGAATCTGCAGGGAGAGGTAGCGGTCGAGGCAGGGGTAGAGGCCGAGGAAGGGTGGCGCCTACTAGGGAAGGAGCACCGATTGGAGATGCTCCCAGAAATGAGGCCCCTCTTGCGCACCATGAGGAGGTAGAGGAGAATGTAGAACTTGAGGAGGAAGAGAATGTTTGACAAGAAGAAGAGGTGCAGGTTGAGACTACGGGTATTTCTCCCATAAACCCAATGTTAGCTCAAAAGATCATGTCGTTCTTAAAAGGATTGGTTGGTCTTAGAGTGCTTCCCTATGTTCAAGCAACTTAAGCTCTCGCCAATCCCCCTATTGCTATCACTGTCCCCAAGGTGGGTGAAAATGTAGGCAATGATGCATTCTTTTGTCCTTTGTTAGGTCCTATTATGACTAGTAATGAACATGAGATGTTGACGAAGTTTTTGAAGTTGAAACTTCCTGTGTTCCATAGTTCCGAGAGTGAGGATGCATATGAGTTCATCCTAGATTGCTATAAGAGGCTTCATTAGTTGGGATATGTCCATCAGCATGGAGTTGAGTTTGTGACTTTTTAGCTTCAAGGTGAGGCTAAGCAGAGGTGGAGAGCTTATGTTGAATGCAGATCTTTAGTATTACCCCCACTCATGTGGACCCAATTTCATGCTCTGTTCTTGGAGAAGTATGTGCCTCGAACCTTGAGGAATCGTAAAAAGGATGAGTGAGGCTTTAGAGCAAGGTGGTATGTTTGTGGCTGCTTATGAGGCCAAGTTCCATGCCCTATCTAGATATGCTACACAATTGGTGACTACTGAGGAAGAGAGGATCTGCTTATTTATTAAGGGACTAAATTATGAGTTGCAAGTATTGTCTGTTCATATGACCTCTACAAGGAAAAACTTCAATGAGGTACAGACTTTGTGAATAAAGTGGAGGGGTGAGGCGAGACGGTCAGGCTAAGGCATTAGCTAAGAAAGCCAACAATTCAGGCAACTTTCAGGGATCTTACTCCAGAGGTTCAGAGAGGCCAACACTTGCAGCCCAGTCAATTCGCTCTATTATGCCCTCTTCTATAGGTAATTACTCCGGAACTCCACCTCAGAATTTGATTCAGGATAGTGAGGGAGTCGCACCTTTGACAGGAAGCATGCCATCTTTTGATCGTACATGTTACAGCTGTGGAGAACCTAGGCATATGAGGATAATTGGTCCTCACCTACTTATGTTGGATTCCACGCAGCAACAGTCCACAAAGTGGTCGAGGAGGAAACCAGCAAGGCTGTGGAGGTCGGGGAAATGGTAATGCAAGAAGAGGTGCAGTGCAGCCTGATGAGTCCAAGATTTGGACTCTTTTAGGGCTTTATTTTGACTAAGCATGGACACTATGAGGCAAAAAGAAAAAAGGCAGCTGAAAAGAATGAAGAAAAGATGGCTTGAGGATCGCCTAAACCATTAGGCGAGTCGCCGAATGGCTATGGTCTCGCCTAATGTTCCAGTGTACCAAGCTCTAAAGGAGAAAATCAAGTTGGTGAGATAAAGGAGTAGTCGACGAGTCGCCGAACAATTCCGCGATGCAGTACTTCATCGCCCAAAATTACAAAACTTGAATTTTTTGAAGGCCAATGTAGAAAGGCGATAAACCAGACCACAGTGCGGATTGCCAAATAGATCGGCGATCCCGACTAACTTCGATGAGTGGTCCTTCGCAACACACTTTTTGACAACTATAAATACTTGTTTGAATTCTTAGTTTAGTATGCAATCAGTATCAAATTTTAGAATG
Organism: Solanum bulbocastanum; assembly: GCA_037074985.1. NCBI lineage: Eukaryota > Viridiplantae > Streptophyta > Magnoliopsida > Solanales > Solanaceae > Solanum > Solanum bulbocastanum. Next base: position 34,582,946 of record CM073604.1, read on the forward strand.
TCAAACATTATTTTCAGTTTGTAGAACTTAGAGTTTTGGAGACTTTGTTCCTTAGTTTTGAAGATTTCCATTTCTACGTAATTGGAAGTGAGTATTGAAGATTCTTCATCTTAGACGTATGTAAATACAATATCTACCGTATTCATTTGATGGAAACACTTTCGGTATTGATTTCTATCTCTTTACTATGTCTAGCTAAAACCCGTCTTAGGATGTGATTATGTGAATATGGGTTGAATTTGCTGATGGGTATTGCTAATAGATAGTTAATTGTTGTTTAAAGGTGATTTCATTCAGTAGTTGTGTTTGAATTTAATTGGACTGTAGCTGCAAATATAATTTTATCTTCGTGTTTTTGACTTGCTCGAGAGAGAGGTTTTAAAACCAAAACTACTGAATCGATAGTCTATGGTTATTGGGTTGTCGTGGTTCAGCACGAGAGAGTGAATGGATTAAGGCGAAGGTTGTGCTTTATTGCCGCTTATTGGTGTTTGAGAGAAACCGATTTGATTCAGGGTAAATTATTAGAGAGAAAATTTACCCCCACTAAAGTCTAGCTTAGTTACCAATTTACAGGGATTTACTATCAATTGCATTTATCTGGTTGTTTATTTTAGCCCATATTCCTATCACATCCCAAGAATCCCGTCTCCATATTCATATTTCTATTTTATTTGTTGCTTCTAGTTGATAATTGACTACAAAATCCCCTTCGATAATTGATAATTGTGTCACCCTTTAATTTGATATGTTTTTCTTCGTATAAGTCTTTAGCTATAATTGACTTGAGCGAAGTTCTTACTTTTCTCTTAATTCTCGATTACTAACCGCTCCCTTGGGACTCAACCCGAACTCACTAGTTGGGTTATATTACTATTGAATGACCATGGATGCTTAGTATTGGATGAAGCGCCCGAATACGTCAAATCACAGCCAGGCAGGGAAGTCGCCCGTCAAGATGACAAGGCTCAGTGTTATGCCTTTCCAAGCAAGACCGAGGCGGAGGCGTCTGACGCAGTGATCACAATTACTATTCTTGTCTGTCACCGAATGGCTAATGTGTTATTTGATCCGAGTTCTACTTATTCTTATGTGTCCGTGTGTTTTGCCTCAGCATTTGCTATGATTTTTGATATACTTGATGCCCACATCCATGTTTCTACTCTAGTTGGATAGTATGTCATAGTCATCCATGTCTATCGTGCTTGTCCTATTTTGTATATGGGTTTTTAGATTTGGGTTGATTTGGTGATTTCGAATATGACTAACTTTGATATAATCTTAGGCATGACTTGGTTGTCCCTTTATTATGTTGTGTTTAATTGTAATACTAAGTCTATAACTCTAATAATTTCGGGAAGGGAAAAGTTAGAGTGGGAAGGGGTGTACATGCCTAAGCAAGCTAAGATCATATCCTCCATTCGGGCTAGAAAACATGTAGGGCAGGGTTGTTTGGCTTATTTGGCTCATATTCGAGATGTTGAGGTTAAGTCTCCATCTATTGAATCTATTCCAGTGGTGTCAAAATTTAGAGAAGTGTATCCTAATGATTTGCCTGGTATGCCTCTGGATAGAGATATAGATTTCTGTATTGATTTAGAGCTTGGTACTCGTCTCATTTCCATTCCTACATATCACATGGCTCCGACAGAATTAAGAGAGTTTAAGGTTCAAATCCAAGAATTTCTTGATAAAGGTTTTATCTGTCCAAGTGCTTCCCCATTGGGTGCTCCAATTTTGTTTGTTAAGAAAAAATGTAGTATAAGGATGTGAATAGATTACCAACAATTGAATAGGGTCACCATTCGAAACAAGCACCCATTGCCTCGAATAGATGATATTTTTGACCAATTGCAAGGTGCATCAATTTCTCTAAGATTGATCTAAGTTCTGGTTACCATCAATTGAAGATTAGGCCTGGCTATATGCCCAAGACGGCATTTAGAACCCGTTATGGGCACTGCGAGTTCCTAGTTATGTCTTTTGGTTAGACTAATGCACCTGCAACTTTCATAAGTTTGATGAATGAGGTGTTCTAACCCTTTCTCGATTCGTTTGTTATAGTCTTCATTGATGACATTTTGGTCTATTTGAAAAGAGAGAAAGAGCATGGCGACCATCTTCGTGTTGTTCTAGGTGTTCTTGGGAAACAAATATTGTATGAGAAATTTTCTAAGTGTGAAATTTGGTTCTTTTCGGTTGCATTTTGGGGAATGTAGTCTCAAAAGAAGGGGTAATGGTAGATCCCTAAAAAATTGAGGTGGTTAAGAATTGTGTCCGACCTAGATCTGTGACGGAAGTTAGGAATTTTGTGAGGCTCGCTAGCTACTAACGTCGATTTGTGAATAACTTTGCTTCTATTTCCACTCACTTGACAAATTTGACCAAAACGAAGGTACCATTGAATGGACTGAAAAATGTGAGGAGCGTTTTCAAAAACTCAAGACTCTTTTGATCAACGCACATATTCTAGCACTACCGATTGAAGGTAAAGATTTTATTGTTTATTGTGATGCTTCACATTCGGGTTTGGGTGATGTATTAATGCATAAAAAATGTCATAGCCTATGCATCGTGACAGTTGAAAGTGCATGAGAGAAATTATCTAACACATAATTTGAAGTTGGCAGTGGTAGAGGACTATTCAAGTGTTAGAGGACATGTTGAGGGCATATGTGATTAATTTGGAAGGCATTGGGATAAGTTCCTACCTTTGTGTGAGTTCTCCTATAATAATAGTTATCACTCCATTATAAATATGGCACCGTTTGAGGCATTCTATGGGAGGGGATGTAGATCACCCATAGGATGGTTCGAGGCTGGAGATGTGGAACCTTTGGAGGTTGATTTAGTGAAGGATGCTCAATATAAGGTGAGAAGTATTCAAGCTAAGCTTCTAGCAACCCAGAGTAAACAAAAAAAGTATGTGGATCATAAGGTACGAGACATGACATTTCAGACTAGTGAAAATGTTCTTCTTAAGGTATCACCCATGAAGGGGGTGATGAGATTTGGCAAGAATGGCAAACTAAGTCTTTGATACGTCGGTCCCTTTGAGGTTCTCGAATTTGTAGTGCCAGTGGCGTATAGATTGGCTTTATCTCTTAACCTATAAGGAGTTCATCGGGTATTTCATGTATCCATGTTGAAGAGATATCATGGTGATGGGGATTACATCATTAAATGAAATTCAATTGTGTTAGACAAAGACCTTCAGTATTAGGAAGAACCGATTACAATTCTTAATCGTGATGTGCGTAAGCTAAGGACCAAGGAGATTAAGTCCGTGAAGGTTCAATGGAAACATCGTCCAGTTGAGGAAGCAACTTGGGAAACTGAGAAGGATATGCGAGACAAGTATCCCAGTTGTCCGTCGATTCAGGTACTACTTCACTCTTACTTTAGCCTATTTTTCCTAAGTTTATCACTTGGGGACGACTGATGGGTAAGTTGGTATCTATTATAACGATCGATTTCCGTCATTATAGAAAAGCCAATGGAGAAATATTTTGAGCCGAAAAACTTTTTCATAGTAACTTGAAATTTCCCAACCTAGTCCAAATTTGGACGAAATCAGAGTCAGTAAAGTCTAGGGAAATCTAGCAACAATTAGGTGATCTAATTATGAATTTTATCACATGAGTAGATAACTAAGACGTTAAGGAACCCGTACGACTTTACAGAATTGAATTCGGGTAAGTAGAATTCCCAAAATTGCTTTGCTCACTGTTCCCTGCAAGCCACTATGGCGAGAAATTGTGCCACCAGGGCAGGGCCGTTGTGGGTCGCTATAGCGGGACAGTTACGATTTAAGTCGAAAATAAACTTCAAAATCATTTTATTCTACACTTTTTGACTTTGAGAGTTAAGAGACGACCCTAAGTGTTTTCTTGACGGTTTTTCACCATTCTTAAGGCTAAAGGTAATGTTTTAACTCTCTGAATCCATTTTTTCAATCCGTAGACCGTAATCTAGCGGCTAATTATCTATGGGAAAGGGTTTTGATCTGGAAATTATGGTGGAAAAAGCCCTAACTGGGTATGGGGATCAAGGGTTTGATCTAGGATTGATAGAATTGTTGGTAATTCGAGGAATTAGTTATTGATTATTGATTCTTGTATTATATTAATTATTTGTAGAACAAGAACAAGCGGAACGAATCTAGAAAGGGAATAATCAAGTTTCTTATGGGATTCAAGCTTGTTTTGAGATAGGTGATGGTTGTGATTTCATGATTGTGTGGTATATGTTTGTTCTTGCTTCATTATAATACGTGTATGTATGTGAATATTGCACTATTGATCACACTAATTGTAAATGAGGATAGATGAAAAATAAATGTCATGAATCATGACTTGATTGTATGATTATGAGAATGTACTTTGTGATTGTGATTGTGACTTGTTGAATAGATCGGATGTTGCATTCCGACACATTAACTTGGATCGGTTGCCACGTTTTGGCATAAATATGAGATCAGTTGCCACGTTCTGGCATAAACATTAGCTTGGATACTACGTACCGGTATGCTAAAAAATTGGGTTTGGGTTCCATGAGAGGACCATTGACTTGACATAACAGTATATCTTGAGAATTGTGAAATTGTACGTTGTTCGTAAATGATATTGGTATTGTAATGTTCGTTATATGCATGTTATTATTTTGTTGTAATGTCTTATGTATGTTGCACTTAGTGGATAGCCGCATGATCCTACTAGTACATTGTGGTTGTGTACTCATACTGCACTTCCTCTTTCTTTGTTGAGTACAGGGTATCTTCCAGCGACTATTGATAGACCTCGCTTAGAAGATCAATGATCGTTCGAATTTAAGAGTGAGCCAGCTCTTCAGGGCTGCCATGATTTCTATTTTCTGTCTACGTCCACATTTCAGACTTAGACTAGTACTTTATTTAGTCTTATGTTTAGTTTGGGGTTGTACCCTTCTTGTTTAGACTTATAGTTGAACTTTTGATGTTTTGGTACATTGACTTTCAGATTCTAGGCGTTATTTTAGCAATGTTAGTTTGGTTGTTAGACTTTTGTTGGAGTTTATGGAAACTCCCTATCTTTTCCTTAGCATTTAAACCTGCTCTCGTATCTCTAAATGATTTAGTTGTTTGGTTCTTTGGTTAGCTAATTAGTATTAATGGTTCTCTCACCAAAGGGTTAGTGTGGGTACCAATCACGACGGTCTGGATTGTAACAAAAATAAAGAATATGGTGCAAAAGTTTTAGTTGAGTGCATTTATCAAAATTTAGATATTCAAACAGATGAACAACCTAATTTGGTAACATGTCAAAATAGTGTAAAATTACTTGCTAAAGAAATGTATGATAAGTATTGTTCCTTAGACAATGTTGAAAATCCTCAAATGTCTATGCCTCAAGTAGGTGTCCATGGTAGAATGAAACATAAACTTGGTCTTGATCTTCTACTAAATGTGAATTTGTTAAATATGTTGAACAGTTACAAACGAGGAAGGTATACCACAACTACTGAACTGGTGGAGGGCTCGTGGAACTCAATTTCCAAAACATAGTAGGATGGTGAAGGATGTGCTTGCAATTCAAGAATCATCAGTAGCTTCGGAGGCCACTTTCAGCGCGACAAGATTTCAAATTGGAGACCACAAATATTCGTTAGCAGAAGAATGTTTAGAGATATTGATGTTGTTTAGATATTGGATAAATGTTGAGCAGAGAAATCAAGGACTTCCAAAGTTAAGTAGTCAATATGAGCATTTCATAGATTCATCCATTGGATATGATAGTGACGACGGCAAGGAACTTCAAGATCGTCAACGAGCTTTACCAAGACCAATAGTTGATGACGGTCAATCTATAGCTGAGTTAAAGAAAGGCTTTGTAGGACTGTACAACTATTAGTATTACATTTGAGGCTTAGTTGAAACAGAACCCTTCCTAGAAGATGGCTGCGTAAATTAGACACTCTACTAATAGTTGTAAATTGTAATTGTAATACAAATTTGAATAAATTGGATTGATATTTTTTAAATTTGTGTCATTGGTATATACTTTTATTTTTATTTAATTTTTAAAATTACAAACTTAAGTTATTTAAATTACAAGTTATAAGTATAACTTATAACATATTAATAAGTAATAACTTATAAACTTCAAAAGATTCAAATCTTGAAAACTTAAGCTCAAAAACATTTTTTTAAAAAAAAAAAAATTATTAAACTTAACTTACATTAGTAAAATTACATTATAAACTTCAAAAATATTAAACTTAGAAAAATTTAAAAAAACAATCATATTTTCGTAATTCAAAATAACTAAAAAAAAAATTATTTTTTGAAATATGTGTCGTCCCGTACCGTTCCATTTCAGTCCGGTTCGGTCCGTTCCGTTTCGGTACCATCTCGGTATATAGTGGGATGGGAAGGAACTGAATATTCATCCCGATAATTCCTATCCGGTTCATCCCGATAACGATCAACAAATCGGTCAACCCATACCGTTCCGGTCCAATTTCGATTCATTCCAGTGCGGTGGTCTAGACCCGGTCTGGTGCCTAGTCTTACAAGTTTACCGCGGTCTCACAGACAGCATGATTTGATTTGGGTGATTGTAGATTGATTGACTAAATCAATCCATTTTTTACCGATAAAGACTACTTTTTTTCGCAAAAGATTATGCTAAGTTATATATTCAAGAGGTAGTCAGACTTCATTGAGCTTTGATATATATTATTTTCAATAAAGGTGCACAATTCACCACACAATTTTGAAAGTCTTTCTAGAAAGGGTTGGGTTCGAAGGTGAACCTTAGTACTGTTTTTCATCCTCAGACAAATGGCCAAGCATAGCGTACAATTTGGACTTTAGAGGATATGTTGAGGGCGTGTGTGATCAATTTCAAGGGTAATTGGGATGATCACTAACCTCTCATCAAGTTTTCTTACAACAACAGTTACCACTCTAGCATCCAAATGGCTCCCTACGAGGCTCTTTATGGGAGAAGAGGTAGATATCCTATTGGATGGTTTGAGGTTGGTGAGGCTGGATTGATTGGACAAGACATGGTTCATCAAACAATGGAGAAAGTGGAGATTATTCAAGGGAGGTTGAAAACATCGCAAAGTCATCAGAAATCATATACTTATGTTAGGAGAAGAGACAGAGTTTTAAGTGGATGATTAGGTTTATTTAAAAGATTCATCCATGAAGGGTGTTATGAGGTTTGGAAAGAATGGGAAGCTTAGTCCCCGATATATTGGTCCTTATAGAATATCCAAGAGGATTAACAATATAGCTTATGAGTTGGAGCTACCGCAAGAATTAGCAGCAGTCCATCCGATGTTTCACATTTTCATGTTGAAAAAGTGTATGGGTTATCCTTCACTTACTATACAGACTGAAAATATTGGTATTAAGGAAAATCTATCTTATGAGGAGATTCCCATCCACATTTTGGATTGTCAGGTTTGCAAGTTGACAACCAAGGAGGTAGCATCAATCAAGGTCTTATGGAGGAATCAGTTTGTTGCAGAAGCTACTTGAGAGGCTGAGGAGGATATGAAGAAGATATACCCACACCTATTTGCTCCCAGAGATGCTTCATATCAAGGTACTAATTCTTTACTTAGTACTCCTTAAGTTGATGTGATGTGTCATATATTGCATGTTGGTTGTTTGAGTTGAATGTTAGATGTTACACCTTAATTTTACCATAGAGTGATCTCATTCGAAGACGAATGTTCCCAAGGGGGAGATATTGTCACATCCCGCCTTAGAAAGAGCTAAAAATATAAAGAACTAATTTGGAAAGTGCCAAAACTGAAAATTTTCAAGTTAAGCTTAAGTTGTGAGTTTTGGATCATCTTCGAACGACAATAACTTTTCGTACAAGATGAGTTAGGTGGCCCATAAGATATCTAATGAAAGTTCTTTGAATCCTATTTCCAATACCACCAAGTTTGCTGAACTTCGAGCTTGTATGAGGGAGATATTCCCGTTTGAAGTTAGGCTGCCCATTTAAGGAAATTTACCCAAATATATGAGGGGTATTTTGGTCTTTTCCTTACCCAATCAGATTAAAACGAATTATGGAAATATTTAAGTTCTAAATTTATTTGGTTCAGTTTTACAAATCCTAATTTATGCTAGGGTTGTGAGAGGAGTTCAAGAAGAGGAGAAAAGAGAAAATTCAAGAAGTTCATCACGTTTTCTTGCGAATCGAAGATTGTTTCGCCAAAGGTTTAACCCCTATGAGGTATTTGAGTTCTCATAGTATTGGTTTTGTTCACCCACACGCCAATCATATTATTTTCAACGCAATTTCGTTCTTGAAGTTGAAGGATTTGAGTTATTGATGAGTTTTCTTGAAGTTTCATTCGTAATCTTGATTGTTGAGGTTTTGATGAGTTCTTGAGATAATTTTGAGTGTTGTGATGGTAGTTTTGCGTGGATTATTGTATACTAATGTTAGGTATTCGAATCTAAGTGATTGGGGAAGAAACCATTTGATTCTAGGTGAATTAGGGTCGGAAAACGAGTAAGAATTTTAGTCAGGGTTTTTTGGGCAAGGGCTGACACACCAGCCCACCAGCACGCCATCAGAAAGGCTCTATAGGTTGGGGCCTGGCGCTCTACGCCAGCCAGTGCACCCCAACAATTGCTCTGTAGTTCAAGGGTTGGTGCCCTGTGCCACTCAGTGCGCTAGGGTCGGTCGCTTGCCCCCACCTTTTTTTTCCGTCGTTTGCTACGTATGAAGTCCTTCAAAGGGTACCTTTACTCCCCTTTGATTCTTAACACTCTAAACTAATTCTAAATATCTAGAAATCATCCATAACATGAGATCATAACCTTGAATCCATAGTTCAAATTCAAGGTAGAGCTAAGAGTCAAGTCTTGAGAGTTCATCCGAGTCGTTTTAATAAGTCTTTTACAATCATTTTAAGAATTGAGCACTTGAGTTTGAGAAAGAGTAGAGTTGATTTCATTTTCTTTAAAATTATATATGGGAACTAAGTATTCCCAAGAGTAAATGTTTTCATATTTAAGATGAGAGGAAACATCGATTTCTAAAAGAGTTTCAAGCATCATTTCTTTTAAGATAAAGATTTTTGAGTAATAATCTAAAACCACTGAAAGAGTTATGTTTTTAAACATATGATCTAGTTAAATTTTTGGAGTAATATATAGCACCGATATAGGTACGAGTTCAGATAATTCAAAGGCTTCATAAACCATGTAGTCAACGTGGGTAGAAAGGGTCATACTTTTTAGATGATTCCTTATTGCTTTTAAGCATAGACTAATGGATCCACTTAGTTAGTAGGCTCTATACCCTGGCAAAGTATAGGACAATTCTGGCAGCGTGGGGTAGATGTTGTGTCATCACGTAGCTCATAGTGATGGTTGTCGGTTAGAAAATCTCCCACAAATTTTTTGTAGTTTTGCATACAAACTGAGTTATATTGTATTTTCAAATACATTGAGTTATTACCTCCTATTTTAAAAATCTTTTCTTTATAATGCATCTTTACTACTGATTTATATTAAAATGATTTAAGTTGAGTATCCCTAGCTTGAGTTGAAACGAGGTAAGTTGTTTCGTTAATTCCAGTTCAAGCTTATGTCTTGTTTAGATTTTCCCTCACAAGCTTGTACATTCCATGTACTAACGCCATTTGGCCTTCATCTTTTATGATGCAGATACAGGTAACTAGGATCAACATCCAGCGCTCCTTTGATCTAGTTGAGTTCTAGAGTTATTGGTAAGCCTCCTTGTTTCGGAGGATCCTAGTTATCGGTGTGAAGCGCACCACATATATAATTAGAAGGCTGCAACATTTAGGAACTATCTCACTTCTTTCATACTCTTTTCGTGTGATAGAGTTTATCTCTATAAACTTTCCTTCTAATTCATGTTTGCGCGTATCTTTTAGATCATGCCTCTACAAAAAGTTGTCTGAGGTCGTCCTGCTAGGAGGAAAGTTGAGGATCAAGGGTTACCCAATGCACAAGAAGTGAAATCCCAAGGAGAGGTCACTAATGTTGAGTTCCATGAATATATTCGATTGTTGAGCCAAGTAGTGACCAACCAAGCTGGGAAACATAGAGAGATTCGATAGGATGTTGTATATACGTCAAGGATCTGTGAGTTCTTAAGGATGAATACTCCCAGCTTCACCGGTTCAAGTGTCACTGAGGATCTGGACAACTTTTTGGAAGAGCTATAAAAGGTTTTTAAGGTTATGCATGTTGTTAATGTTGAACGAGTGGAACTAACTGCATACCAACTGAAGGTTGTTGCTAGAGTATGGTTTGATCAATGGAAGAAGAGTAGAGCTGAGGGTGCACCAATTGTGAGCTGGGCTATGTTTGAAGGTCCCTTCATGGGAAATTTCTTTCCCCGTGAACTAAGAGAGGAAAAGGTAAGGGAATTTCTCACTCTTAAATAGGAATCTATGAGAGTACATAAGTACAGCCTTAAGTTCACCCAGCTATCCTGTTATGCCCCTGAGATAGTTGCTGACATGAGGAGTAGGATGAGTTTGTTTGTCACTGGGTTGTCTCTTTGTCAAGTAAGGAGGGAAAGACAGTTATGCTGATAGGAGATATGGACATAACAAAGCTGATGATCCACGTGCAATAGGTTGAGGAAGTTAAGCTGAGAGATAGAAAAGAGTTCCAAAATAAGAAAGCTAAAACAAATGGGAACGAGTTCGAGTAGCAGAAGATTAATACGAACAAGTCGTCTTTCTAACAACGAAAAAATGGACCTACTCCATCATCTACTAGTGCACTTGCATCAAGGAACATAGGTGAGTACAAGAATCTGAATTCATAGAATTTCAAAGCTAGACCTGCACAGTCTCAAGGTACTGTGGCATAAGGAGGTAATGGGACTCTAGCATGTACTAAGTGTGGTAGAACCCACTCAGGAGTGTGTCACGATGGTTCCACTAATTGCTTCAAGTGTGGTTAGAATGATCACTTTATAAAAGAGTTCTCTAAGAATAGGCAGGGCGATGGTAATAGGGGCAATAGAGCCTAATCCTCTTTAGTGGCTCCGCCAGAAAGGGCTGCACCTAGAGGAGCTACTTCAAGGACAAGCGGAGGAACAAACCATTTGTATACAATCACCAGTCGCCAAAATTAAGAGAATTCATCAGATGTTGTCAGTGGTACGATCAAAGTCTTAAATTTTGATGTATATGCTTTTATAGATCCAGGAAATAGTCTATCTTTTGTGACTCCTTATATCACTATGAATTTTGATATTCTTCCTGACCAACTTCTTGATCTCTTCAGTGTTTCTACACCTGCTATTCTAGCTTAGAGATTTTATCGTGATTGTACCATTTCTATCAATCACAAGGACACTATGTCTGACTTGGTCAAGTTAGACATGGTAGATTTTGATGTTATTCTAGGTATGGATTGGATTCATATTTGTCATGCCTCAGTTGATTGTAGAACTCGAGTAGTTAAGTTCCAGTTTCCAAATGAGCCAGTTATAGAATGAAGGAGTAGTTCAGCAATTCCCAAGGGTCATTTTATTTCGTACCTTAAGGTGAGAAAGTTAGTATCCAAGGAGTGCATTTACCACTTAGTTCAAGTTGATGACTCTAGTGTTAAGACATCACCTATTCAGTCAGTTCCAGTAATGAGTGAATTTCCAGAGGTCATTCCAGAAGATCTTCCCGGAGTCCCCCATGAGAGAAATAGATTTTGATATAGATATTCTTCCTGATACTCATCCTATCTCAATTCCTCCATGTAGATTGGCACCATCAGAGTTTAAAGAGTTAAAAGAGAAATTGAAGGACCTCCTTGATAAAGGCTTCATTCAAATAAGTGTCTTAACTTGGGGCGCTCCAGTCTTATTTGTGAAAAAGAAAGATTGTTCTCTTAGAATGTATATAGATTACCATCAGTTAAATAGAGTACTATCGAGAATAAGTATCCTCTTCTGAGAATTGATGATATATTCGATCAACTTTAGGGTGCCACTTGTTTTTCTAAGATAGACCTCAGATTAGGCTATCATCAATTGAGAATAAGAGAAAATGACACCCCTAAGACAAAATTCAGGACCCGTTATGGTCATTATGAGTTTCTAGTCATGTCTTTTGGTTTGACTAATGCTCATGCAGCATTCATGGACCTTATGAACATAGTGTTTAAGCCTTATCTTGATGTGTTTGTTATCATGTTTATTGATGATATTTTGATTTATTTGAGGAATAAAAAAGATCATGCTAGTCATCTCAGAATAGTTTTCCAAACTCTCAAGGATAGAGAGTTGTATCCTAAATTTTCCAAGTGTGAATTTTTGCTTAAGTCTTTGGCATTCTTAGGCCATGTTGTTTCTGGTGATGGGATTTGAGTTGATACTCAGAAGATTGAGGCAGCGCAGAAATGGCCTAGACTCACATCTCCAAGTGATATTAGAAGTTTCTTGGGATTGGCTGGTTATTATAAAAGTTTCGTCAAGGGGCTTTCATCTAATGCATACCCGTTGAATTAATTGACTATGAAAACAATTAGGTTTCATTGGTCTGAATCTTGTGAGAAAAGCTTTTAGGAATTGAAAACTAGGTTGACTACTGCACCATTATTGACCTTACCAAAACATACTTAAAGTTTTGTTGTGTATTTTGATGTGCCCAAAGTTGGACTGAGTTGTGTGTTAATGCATAATGACAAGGTTATAACTTATGCCTCTAGATAGCTTAAGATTCACGAGAGGAATTACCCAACCCATGATCTAGAGTTAGTTATTGTAGTGTTTGCTTTGAAAATATGGCGTCACAATCTTATGGTGTTCATGTGGATGTATTCACCGATCACAAGAATCTTTAGTATGTATTCAATCATAAAGAGCTTAATCTCAGACAGAAGAGGTGGTTGGAGTTACTCAAAGATTATGACATGAGTATTCTTTATCACCCAGATAAGGCTAATGTTGTTGGTGATGCGTTGAGCAGATTGTCTATGGGTAGTACTTCCCATGTTGATGAGGACAAGAAAGAGATTAAATTCGATTCTTTTTCTCAATTTCTCTTTAGTTTCAGGTACCCAGTACATGAACACAAGAATCTAACTCAAAACAATTCTATAAATCAACGCAATAATAACAAGAACTCCTCAATCTCAGCCTAAATCAAGAACGAAAATAAATTCAAGAACACATATCAAGAACATCAAATTTTCAACCTTTTTGGAATGAATTCACGCTAAAATAAACATGTTTAGTGCGTGGGTGAACAAGCCCAACGCTATGTGAACTCACATACCTCGTAAGATTGAATCCTTGGCGAAATCCACAACCAAAATCGCAAAAACTTGACGAATCTTGAACTTTTCTTCTCCTTTCTCCTCTTTTCTCTTCTCTCAAAGCCCTAGCATAATTCTCAATTGCATAAACTGAACTAACTCAGTTTAGACCCTAAATAACTTACTAAAAATGAAACAATTTAATTGGGTAATGAAAAGACCATAATACCCTCATAAAAATCTGGTTTTGACTTTCTTTATCTAGACAACCCAACTTCAAATGCGCATATCTCCCTCATACAAACTGAAATTGAGCAAACTCGGCGGCGATGGAAAGATAATTCAAATATCTTTCTTACGGTATCTTGTAGCACACCTAACTAATCCTAAGCTAGGATTTATAGTCATTTAAAGTTGACCCAAAACTCAAACTTAACATAACTTAAATAAATTTCCATATTTTTCATTCTTTCCAAATATTACTCTTTCTAATTCCAACTCTTTCACTTAGCAAGGTGTTACATCAAGATAGAACATCAAAGGCCATATGGTGTGGCTCAGAACATAACTCTTCTGGAATGGAAGTGGGAGATGATTAATATGGACTTCAGCACTGGTTTGGCGAGATCTCACAAGCAACATGATTCGATTTGGGTAAATGTAGATCGGATGACTAAATCATCCCATTTCTTGTTGGTAAAGACTACCAATTCAGCAGAAGGTTATGTGATTTTATACATACATGAGATAGTCTGATTTTATGGAGTTCCTTTATTCATCATTTAGGATAGGGGTGCGTAATTCACCGCCTCAATTTTGGAAGTCATTTTAGAAATGTTAGGGTTCAAAGGTAAACCTTAGTGCTACTTTTCATCCTCAGACGGATGGTCAAGCAGAGCGCACTACTTAGACATTAGAGGGACTGAATTAAATGAGTACTCCAGTATTTTTTCACCTAATTAAGGTCTAAATAGTGTCAAAACATTATTTTACGTTCTTTAACACTTCAAAGACTTAGAGAAAGGATTCAAAAGGAGAAAAGCTAGGGTTTTCTATCATTTATTGAATTTCATCGATTTCACCAATAACGTTTTTCTTACCATGTATGTAAGGCTATCATAATGATGGACTGAGTTCATCCTCACACCCTACATCTACTTTCTATTAGTAAAGAATAATATAGGGTTACATCCTTAGTTTTGAAAATTCTTGAGATGAGTTTGTTGTTGAATTCTGATTTGCTATTCCTAAATTTTGAGTTGCTACATATTAAGTATTGAGATTTTTGAGTTGAATATTCATGCCTATTTTTCAGCATGTACCCTATTATTTGAAGTATTCGTTGAGTTATTGATGAGAATCTTTTAACGATTAATTATCTTAAATAGATTTTCTTATAAGGTAAAAAGGAGTTTTTGAGGAATGTTTAAAGAGGTGTTTTTAGTAAAGTAAGGGAATTGTTGATTCCCAAATTTATCATTTATACAGTGAGAAAAGAGAAACTTTGATTTATAAATAAGTAAATAAGTTCAGAGTTGACTTAGAGTAGTTGCCTCTTTTAAGAGGATAGTTGAGCAATTATCTCAAACCATAGAAAGAGTAATGTTTTTATACATTAATAATAGATAAAATTATTGGGAGTAGTATTGAGCACCGATATGAGGAAGAGTTCAGACAACTCACATCCCCTATAAACCATATCTTGCCAACATGGGTACATGATCATACTTTCTAGATGAATCCTTAGAGCCTTCGGGCATAACTTAGTGGATCCACTTAGTTGAAGTGTTCTATATCCCAACACGATATAGGATAGTCCTAGCAGCGTGGACAAGAGGTTGTATCATCACTTAGCTCATAGTGATGGTTGTCAGTTAGAGAATCTCCCAATAGAGTTGAAGTGTATTTTTATATATCACTTATTATGTTAAAGTTCAGAGGATGAGAAAGTATTTTTGTAAAGTTTTAATGATTTCACTTCCTTATTTTTTTACATTAAGTCTAATATATATCTACATCTATTATAGCCTTTTCATTCAGTTGTTTGCTATTCAGCTATATTACATATTCGTACATTCAATGTATTGATGTCATTCAACCTGCATCTTTTATGATGTAGATACATGTGTTCAAGATCATCAACAAGCGTTTCGTTGAGATCACTTTGCACTTCAGACAATTTTGGTGAGCCTCTTTGCTTTCTAGAGGATTTCACAATTTACTTTCATGTTATTTTTGATTTGTCGTGGGTCTTGTCCCGACGTCTATCCTAGTATTAAAGGTTTTATAGATAGTTAGTTTTGATTAGTCTCTCGATATTTCCCTTTTGTTTGAGACGTTTTGAGATTCTTTTGCAAAGTATTATTATTATTATTGCACTTAAATATTTTATGACAGTTGAGTTAAGTATTTACTTGAGTTTGAATGTTATAAATTCTATTTCTAAAGCTTCTTTATTCTTGAGTAATTCTTCCGCTAAATAGTCAGTCAAGCCAAGGTTCGCTTAGGGTTGAGAAATAGTTCTCGAGTGCCGGTCACGTCCAGGGTGTAGGCTCAGGGTGTGACAAGTACTCAAATCAGATTCTGAAATGGGTGCTCGACGGAGCTACCAGTTTGAGGGAGAAATAGTAAGGAAGAGGTACCTTGGTTTGTTTTCCTCCAAAGTAAATCTCGTTAATGACCTATAATAACAAACAAAATATCGAAAGGGGGGAAGGTGCAAGGGCTGACTGTGGTTTTGTGATGGGTTTCTGGTATCTTTTAGTGATTGGTTTGGAGGGTGGCTCAAGAACTGGTTGGGTTAGCTTCTTCTCTAGACAGTAGTGGTTGTTTTGCCAGAGATGGGGAAGGGAACTATGAACAGTGGTGGTTGGGGGTTATTTTTGGTGATGTTCTGGCAGTTATTTGGTCAGGGAAGAGTGTCACGACCCGAGCCTACACCCGGGACATGACCGGCACTCAAGAACCATTGTTGGTCTCCAAGCGAACCCTCATCTTGGCTGACTTCAAGCGGAAGACTAACTCAAGCATACAAAGCTTAAAAACTGAATAAATATTCATGAAACTTAAATAGAAAGCTTTAACTCAAAAGAAAACTCCGAATAAAATAAATTATTCAACTCGCCATAAAATAGGTAACTTAAGCCTTTAAAACATTTAATAAAATAAATGATACAGACTTCTCAACTATACTGACTATCTATGAAGCCTCTAACTGATAAAGATGGAGGTTGGGACAAGGCCTATGATATCCTGACTAAACTAAAAAGTAAATGAAATCCTCTGAAAACAAGGAGGCTCACCATAGCTAACTCAAACTCCCGAATGTATCAACGAATCTCTTGTTGATGATCTTGAATACCTGTGTCTGCATCGTGAGAATATGTAGGCCAAATAGCTCAATACGTGGAATGTACAAGCATGTAAAGGGAATTCTAAAACATAACCATAAGCTTGAATCCTGATAAAAAAAAAAAAAAAAAAAAGAAACATACTTACCTTTTCTCAACTCACTCAATCCAAGAATAAGATACTCAACTCAAAGATTAGATACTCGACTTCAAAGATATGATACTCGACTCAAAGATTAGATACTCAACTTCAAAGATATGATACTCGACTTGAAATACTCAACTCTGGATACTCAACTCATGAATACTTAACTGAACTTATTTCATTATAAAGCAGTTTAAAACAAGTGCAATATAAAGAAAAGGAAAACTATTTAAAACATGATGTCAACTCATAATCATAAATTCATAAAAGACATACCATGCTCCCTCTCAAAGTCTACTTGTGCAATGCATGAATGTAGTCACATACCCCCATTCATACCAAGCAGAACCCCTTGAGGAACCATATAATTACTGTTATGGGAGTTTCTCTAACCGACAACCACCACTATAAGCCTAAGTGGTGATACAGCGTCTTGCCCACGCTGCCAGAACTATCATATACTTTTTCGTCATATAGAATGCTTAACTTAGTGGATCCACTAGCTTAACTTAAGTGATCATCTAAAAAGCATGACCATTTAATACCCATGATGGCTACATGGTTTATGGAGACTTGAGTTAATATGAACTCGTATCTCCATATCGGTGCTCAATACTACTCCCAAAAACATACTTAGCTCATATGTTTTAAAAACAACTTCTTTCTTTGGTTTGAGATAATTACTCAAAACTTAGCTTAAAAGTTCTTGGAATTGGTGTTCCCTTTACTTGCTCAAAACTCTTTTGGAAATCTCAGTTTCCTCTCATCTTAAATGTGAAAATATTTACTCTTGGGAATACTTAGTTCCCATATATCATTTTAAAGAAAATGAACTTTACCCTTACTCTTTATTCAACTTCAAAGATAAAGTCTTAAAACAAAGTTAAAACATTTGTAAAAGACTTCTTAAAATAAGGTTCATGCCGAATTATGGACGTGAACGACTCAATGCAAAGTTTTTAATAACCATAGATAGAACTCAATACTTGGAACTCAAGAACTTCAATGATACTACTCACTTCAAGAATGCTCAACTCAGAGGATTCATGCGGAATTATGAGCACGAACTACTCAACTCAAGGACTCAAAGATACTTCTAATCTCAAGATTGATCGACTTATAATGTTTATGCAGAATTATGGGCATGAACAACTCAACTCATAGACTTCATGGGTAATAGGTAATAGTCCCATGACTAGGATTATAATCTCAGAAGGGTTAGAACTTGATACTCAAGATTTAGAACTTGAAGATACTACTCCTTTCAAAGATACTCAACTGATGGAGTTCATGCGGAAGTTATGGACATGAATGACTCGACTCGAGGGTCTACATAATAATATAGAACTCGTGTAAATGACTCTTCTCAATCTGATACTTACTTCCTCAAAACATAACTCAAATCGATGATGGATCTCAAAGGATTCACAATTGAACTCAAAGGCTTTATTGAACTCTACTCTTAACTTTCTCTTGAATGTGAATTATGAATCAAGAGTTACGGTTCATGATATGAAAGATCTCATGATGAAAAAGTAGACTAATAAATACATTCTCCTCACTCTCATTCTCGCTTACTCGAGTCTTGAAACAATTTACTATAAGTTGTAGAAGACTCCACAAAATGACTCAAAGGGACTTTCTTAGAATGTTCGAAAGAACTCTCAAAACTTAACTCTTAACTCTACCTTGAATTTGAATTATGAATTCAAGGTTATGATCATGTTAGGAATGATTTTAGGTGTTTAGAAGTAGCTTAGAGTAGTTAGAATCGAAAAAGAGTGAAGGTACCCTTCGAAAGAACTCAAACGGACAAACCAATTGCAAATTGGACGGGGCGACCCTAGGGCTATGGGTGGTGCAGAGCACCAGCACCTAAGATTCAGAGCCTACTTTGGGGCGGTCTGGATGGCGCGACACGCCAGGCCCCAACCCAGAAAATGCGACGAATTTCTTTGCTCATTTTTCTCACCCTAACTCGCCTAGAATCGAACAATTTCTTTCCCAATCAGTTAGAATCAATTACTTAACATAAGTACACTATAATATACTAAATACAGCCCTTAAAAAACTCACTTTTATCTCAACAAATCATCAAAAACCCAACACAACAAGATTTAGAAAGAACTTCAAGAACACCTATCAAGAACTTAAATCCTTCAACTTTTTGAGAATGAAACTTCGCTGAAAATAATATGTTTGGCGTGTAGGTGAAAAAAACCAGCACTATGGAAGATTACATACCTCTTAGGGATCAAACCCATTGCAACAATCCGCAACAACTCTCAAGAACGTTGACGAACGCCTTCATCCTTTCCTCTTTTCTCCTCTTCTCTCTTCTTTTCTCTTCTTGAACTCTCAACTGAAACCCTAGGCATAAACTAGGATTATAAAACTGAACCCAATCATATTAGACCCCTAAAATATTACTAAAAATGAATTAAATCTGATTGGATAAGGAAAAGACCAAAATACCCCTTACTATTTTCGGCTAACTTTCCTTAACTGGACAGCCTAACTTCAAAAGGCCATATCTCACTCATCCAACCTCGAAACTTAGCAAACTCAGCGGCGTTGGAAAGATAATTCAAAGGTATTTCCTACAATATCTACTATCACACCTAACTCATCTTGAGCTAGAAGCTATGGTCATTTTAAGTAGACCCAAAACTCATACTTAAGCATAACTTGCAAAATTTCAGATTTTTCTATTTCCAATTTAATTCTTTTTCGAACTCAAGGTACTACATCTAGTGAACTTAACACTTAAGAAATTTTAATTCCTCGGTAAAATTCTACTCACAATGAAGGATAGTTCAAGTCTTAGCTCAAAACTTTTCTAGGGTGTTACAAAGAGAGACCATGGATGGGTCAAATTATTGTTGCCAGAGAAGAGAAAGGAAGAAGAGAACAATGGATTTTTGGGTTGCCGGAGCCGGATTTTTGGGTGGTGATGGCCGAAAAAGGGAAGGCTATATTTAGGAATAGATGAGATATTTTTAGGTTTTTACCCTATTTGGAAATTTTGTCCCTCAAATTCTAAAAATTATTTTACTGCCCCCTTCCTTTGAACCAATCAAGAACTTAAATAGGAAATTTAAAAATCACATTTGTACAATTTCATGGGTTCAAAACTGTGTGCTCAAAACCAATGACTCATAAAATTTTTGTGGGTGCAATTCTTATCTGTTTTCAAATGTATTTCTAGGTTATGCTAACAAATACTTAATAAATATGAACAACTGTAATGGATGTAACCAATGGCATATAAAAAATTTAATTTTAAAAAAATTATGTTTTACTCAAACTAAGACAATAGTCAGAACATATTTAACTGACTATGACAAAAATAATGTAATAAAAATTAACTGATAAAAATCGTAACATTTGCAAAAAATAAGGATAACTATCCATAAATTGCATTAAAATTACAAAAAATGTATTTTTGATGATTTAATGAATAAAATACTTAACAGTATTTACTTTGAAATATATCAAGCTTAAATTTGGTGTCAACAGCAATGTGAACCTATAAGTAAGTACACTATGGTTATGTATTGATTATGCACTTACTATTTCCTTGTTGAGTACAGGGCATATTTAGGGGGCTATTTCGAGACCTCTGTTGAGAGTTGCTTGACCATTCTAGTCCGAGGGTGAGCTACTCTTCTGGGCTACCATGAATTCATCTCTGTTTTGTTGTCCATATTTTCAGTTACAGATGCTTTAGACTATTAGATTTATGCTTTATAGTTTTCATGGTTGCATCCCCATTTTAGACTATTTATATTTTTGACACTATAACTTTTAGATTCTAGGGGGTTTTAATTCCGCAATTGTTTTGGATAATTGATTAAGGTTATAGAAAATCCAATATAAATCCAGATGATTTATATAATGACTTGCTTCTTAAATTGTTTGATGGGTTAAGTTTGAGTTAGTATTTAGTTCTCCCACCGGAGATTAGTGTGGATGCCACTCACGATGGTCTGGATCGTTATAGTTGGTGTCCCAAATTAGTTAACCATAGATCAACCACATTTGTATTATATCCAGGTATTGTCTGCTCCCATAATCGACACATCTGATGATGGCTCCTTCTCAATGTGACCAACACTTATATTATCGTGAGAAATGAAATGGAAGTATACTATTTTTAGGGGTGAAAAAGTTACCCATAAATTATAGGTAATTCCTATAACCCGTTCAAGTTTGGGTGAGTCGTTACCTTATTTCAGTCTATTTAAAGTTGGGCTAATATGTAACCCAAGTAACTTTTGGGAGGATCATTATTAACTCAACTCATTTTGAGCTTACTATCAAATAAAACTCATTTTGCGCCCGCCAAATTCAATTCGACCCGCTCATTTGACACTCCTTGTATTTTCTTCTATTTCCCCCTCCTCCCATAGTGTAACATATGCATTTTAAAAATGAAACTATACAATTTCTAGAGAATGAATATGTAATTTTCACTAGAGAAAATAATTGTCTTTGGAAAGAGCCTTTAGAATGTATTGGATCACACTGATTCATTAGGAAAATCTGTTATTCCTAGAAACTGAACATTTTGTGCCACTTGGATATGTAGGTTCTGTCACTTAGACATGTAGGTTCAAGGTAAAACTATATACGAGATTATGAGTGTGTTTGGTAAAATGAAAAATATTTTCTTGAAAAAATAAGTTAAGTAGTCAAAAAGTTCTTTTTATGAAAACGTTTCCACCAAAAGGAGAAAACTGAATTTATTTCACATTAAGGCAAATGTTAATTTCTTTTGCAATTTTCTCAATTGTTAACTTAATACGACTGTATGAAGAAACATTTGGACTATGTAAACATATCAATCTTCTTCTAAATACTAAAAAAATCAGCATACACTGTATGATCTGCTAAGGAGTAATATGATTTGGAATAAGGATATGAATCATAATATATATTAGACAGTGAAATTAGATGGCATATAATCTCACATCCTATATAAATATATAATACAAAGATTTTAATTTCAAGGTTATATTAATTTTATAGCTAATATTAATAACAAAATAAGGAATATATGTGATGCCAACTTTTCTGTAGGTAAGCAAATACCCTAATGATTATTTTATCAATCTTAAATTATTTCTTTTCTTATTAATAATTTTCATCCTCCAAACAAGTACATATCAAAAAATATTAGTTTGTCTGAAAAGTTATATTATTCCAAAAAAATATATGTCAATTTCTAGAAAATAGCATTCTTCATATCAAACACATATATCGAATAAATAAAATCCGTTTGAAGCATTAACAAGATAATCAGAATAAACTTCACAAAACTCTAAGATTCTTGAAGTGATAATTATATCATTTAAATCCATATATGCATCACAATTTTTCTTCATTTTAATCACTTCATTCAATACTACCCACATATAATTTATTGTTGAAAATTAGTAGTTGTTGTTCTCAGTGATACGTTACTTGTTACAACAAGGGAAAATGACAGGATGGTAGAAAAGTTATAACTACACTGACAATATATATTACTTAAAATTGAATATGTGATCACGTGAAGAAAAAAATGAAGTGTAAAATTATAATAAAAAAGCCACAAAAAACTTACCTGAAAGTTACTCTAAGTACAATAATAAAAAATGTATTCCATAAAAATTAAGGATATACATCAAATATTGTACTACATTGAGATGCAAGTTAATTAGTTCCACAAATAGTCAATCTCATAGATAATATGTCTCAAGTCAATAAATTAAAGCAAGTATGTAATATAATGATGACCATTATTTTCAAACGGTAAAAAAACAAACAAACAAACAATCTATGTCATACAAAAGAAAAATAGTTCAAACACATGAAAGATGAAATTTCCACTTGATAAAATAACTTTATCACTACAAATATTCCTTATGAGATTTTTCACTAAAAGTCTTGATAGTATTTGATGATTTGTCAGGGTAATTTGATGTTCTTGAAAACTCGACGTTGAATGTTGTTGCCACCTGCATATGTAGGTTTAAGATAAAATCTAGAGGATATTATTGGTGTGACCAAAAATAGTTTCTTTAAAACTAAGTTCGTATTGAGTTATCAAAAAATAGATCTATATAAAAAAATCTACCAAAAAGAGAAAAGTGACTATATATATATATACACTAAAAAATTTCATCTAAATGTTATTTAATTTTCTAAGGACTCATTTGATTCTGAACAAGGATATTAGATATTATAATCTCAATCAAATATCGAAATAATAGAATTGATTCTCTTTATCAAAATGAAAATGAAGTATAAAAAATTGATTTAAATTTTTAGTGAGTTTAGCTAATACCAATAATCAAACACGAAATAAACGTAATATCAAATTAGATGAAAGCACTAACCTGATCATTAGAGTAAACTTGATCAAACTCTGTACCTTGTTCATTAGGTATTAGAACTTGAAGGTCCATGATTCTGGAAGAGATATTCCATAATATTGAAATCAAAATACGCAATACAATTTTATAAACTTGATCAAACTCTGTACCTTGTTCATTAGGTATTAGAACTTGAAGGTCCATGATTCTGGAAGAGATAATCCATATTATTGAAATCAAAATACGCATTACAATTTTTTTTCTTATTTGAATCACTTCCTTCAATATCATTCACATATGATGTCCCAATAATACTGCTTGAATTAGACATGTTTGGTTCACCAATATATTGCTGGAAATTTGTATTTGCTACTCCCAATTCATTAAAAGTCGCACTTCCAACATAAGTATCAGAAACCTTGTCTGCATTTGCATTCAAGTTATACTTATTAATTGTCGCATTTCTGATTTCTGTACCAAATGTCCCACAACCTGAATATATTGCTCCATGGGCCACATTGAAATCCAAACTAAAATCACTTATATTATGATGATTCTCACTATCAAATTTCAGGACTGGACTATAATTAGTGTTTTCAATAATTGGATTTTATAGTCCTTGTGAACCCAACATTTCAAATAATGGTCCATGTTGTTTTTGTATCCCATCACCAACATAATTTTGGGCTGAAAAAAATGAGTTATTGAATTGATCGTTAATGTTGAGGTAGTTGGGTTGAACCTGAAGTTGTGGGCAATAAAGTTGTTGTTGAATTGAACTCTCTCCTCTAGCAAAACTTTTGTTTGTATTGAGAGTTGAAATTGGAAAATTTGTTCCTCTTGGGGTTTGAGGCATTATTCCATCTTTTTGAAAGGTACTTTTTTGCTTAGAATCATTTGAGGATCCTTGACTTGATGGCTGATGAATATGTTTTCTCTCTTATGGAGCTCTCCAATCATTGTGACGACATTTTTGAAAGGTTATAAGAAAGAAAAAAATAAAAAGAGAATTAGACCATATATATTTGTCATTTGAACTCATTGATTTTTTAGTTGTTTTTGAAACAATGGAAGTCATTTTCAATATTTAGTAGTTTGGTAACTGATGAAGAATAAAAATCTTTTGAAACACTATAAAATAAGTATTGATAATAATATTATTTCATTGATCTAGAAAATAATAGAACTTAGCAATGAATAATTAGTTTCTATCATTAAACATGTAACAAATGACAAAAGTTAAATAAAATCAGATTTTTTTTTATCCTGCTTTTGATATAAAATTAAAATTAAGATAGTTACAAGAAAAATAACTTTCCATAGAAGTGTTAGATGATAAAAATATTTTACAAGAAAAATATTTTCTAGTAGACAAATACAAGAAAAATAAATTTATAAAATGTTTTTGGCAAAATAACTTTCTCCATACCAAACACGCACTCAAATAAATTATAATTTATCACCTAATGTATTTTAAAGATATACATGTAAATGGCTAGCAACTTGCATTCGGGTAAGATCAGGCACATCATGTATCATCACCTCAAGAATCTCCTTAGGGTAACATCCTACATGTTCCATAAGAATGTAAATTGAATTCAATAACTATAATATTCTTAAATCAATCTAAGGTACATGTAAATACAATAATTACTAAGCTTAATCTCAAATAAATTGACGTTAACTATAAGTGTAAATTCTCATTTTTCATATGGTTCCATATAAATGAATTGTCAATAAATTAATTAATAGTGAAGTAAATTTACTTCCTTCACCAAGTTCTTGTGCAACTTTCTTGAATTTGGCATGAAGATCATTTGTCCATTCTCTACAATCCTTTTGCATAACAACCTTATTAATAGCCCTGCTTTGGATTTTTCCTTCTCTAGTCTCTTTTGTGTTTTTTCTTCCTCTCTTCCTCTTTAACTTAAATTTTCATTTGATATGACATCATTTTCAACTTCATCAATATTATCTTTCTGTTCCTCGGCATTAGCAACAATTTTCTTCTCTCTAGGTTGTTCTTCATTTTCTTCAACAACATTACTTTCATCAGTATCATCAACATTCTTGTGATCTCTATTTTTTTCTGATTCAATTTTCAATTTCTCTCTTTATTTTTTCTCCCTCAATACAAGTTGCCACAAGTATTTCATAGTTTCTACATTAAATGGCTTTTGAAGGTAAAGATGAGCTCCCTCGTCCAAAGCCTTCTTTGCTATGAGCTCATTTTGTTCATCAGATATAATTGCATAATTATTTTGAAAAGCTATCAATAAGAATTGAATTATAGTACACATTATGTGAATATTTAAATTCACCCATATACACTAATTTTATTCATTATAACAATAATATTACAAAACAATCGTATATCTTATAGTAAAAGAATCAAAATTAGTGATTAGTAATTTATGTGGCTAAACATCACAATTATTTGTTAATCCTATTCAATAAAGGATAGTAAAAAATTTATTTAACCATGAACTAATTTATGATAGATTAATGGTACATTTTTAATCTAAATTCTTATTGTGTAGTAATTAAAATATTTAACTTTACTCACAATAGATGTCATAAGTGAAAGAGCCGAATAAAATACATACCGACTGAAATCACATCCAATGTCATAGCTTGAGTTAAGAGATTAACGGAAATCATGTTGGTTGGATGGATATTGATTATCATCACATCAATTTTTTGCTTTCCTTTGGAGAGCATTGACATTGCTGTTGACGTTGTACCAACTGCCATAACTGCAACAACGTTCTTGAAAGTAAGTGAAGGAAATGGTACACAAAATTATCATGAGGGCTTTATTTTTCATATACAAACTCAATTATAAATTTTATGATTATATTGTTATGCTCTAATTTATACAATTGAGCATATTAATCAGCTTACATATGTTATAGTCAATGTATGCAATCATACACATGTTTACATAATAAAGTTACAATATTATTTAGGATAAATATATATATATATATATATATATATATATATATATAGAGAGAGAGAGAGAGAGAGAGAATAATTCCTATTATTAATGAATAGGTTTCAATTTATTCAAATATATATATATATATATATATATATATATATATATAGAGAGAGAGAGAGAGAGAGAGAGAGAGAGAGAATAATTCCTATTATTAATGAATAGGTTTCAATTTATTCAAATAGCTTATTAGACACAAATACTACAAAAAAATAATTATTGACACTCATATATATTAGGATAAAATTTGTTGCATCTTATTCCATGAATATGAAATGAATAGGTTTAGAATATTTAGCAAAGAATAAATTAAATATATATAAACTCTAATATTTTCATGCATTATCTATTGTCCTTACAATAATGTTTAAGTTTTGGCATCGATAAGATACTAATCTAATTGAATATTAAGATATTAATAAAAAGTTACATGGAATTCATGTGTTATTGCATATCTATTATATTAGTATATTAATATTTAGATGAATTCAAGAATTTTAGTTAGATATTATAGAACAACAACAAAAACATACCCAATGAAATCCCACAAGTGGGGTCTGGAGAGGATAGAGTGCACACAATCTTACCACTATCTTGTAGAGGTAGAGAGCTTTCTCAAAGACCCTTGTCTCAAATGCATCAATATATGGAAAGAAACACTATGAAAAACCACAACAACTAAAAAGAGAAGTAGTATAAAGCCTGTAAGAAAGAATATGATCAAAAATAAAATAGTGTAGTAGCCGAAACCTAGTAAATATTAGAGATATCGAAAATTAGAATTATAAGAACACTTAGCTGCATTTAAACGAAAAAAAATGATAAGCTGACAAAAGAGTCATAAATTGGTATAGAATATTAAGCCACAATAAACAAAATACACATTCTAAAAAAAGGTATTACTTATTACTCTCTCCGTTTTAATTTATTTATTTTCTTTTCTCTTGGCATGGAGTTTAAGATCTCTTGGTCTTAAATTAAATATATGTCAAATATACTAAAATGTTCATTAATCTTGTGGTAAGCATATCATACAAAAATTCCAAATTAAAGAGTTGCCGAAGAAAAAAAAAAGAAAGACCCGTTCTTTTTTAAAAGGACTAAAAAGGAAAATAAAAAAATTAAATTAAAATTAAGGGGATATAATAGTTCTTAACGGATTACAATGAGGGTATATTTTTATTTGCATTGGCGATGGATGTTCTAACACGATACATTTACAAGGTGTCGTAGCGCATATTTATTTATGAGGATATAGTATTGATTGATGATACATAAAGTGACATTAACACGAGGCTGAGATTCGGACACGAATCCTATAGTCAAACGGTTTCAAGTTGACCAGGACCAAAATTAAGTAGACTTGGAGTAAATATTCAGTGGTGTGTCCTGTGAAGTGTATGTGATGGTTGACACTCAAGTTACCCCAAAAGTGAAAGGTTCAAGTACCTAGAGACAGTAATTTAAGGTGAAGGGGATGAGAGGATATCATACATCATATTGGAGGTGAATGAAATGGAGGCTCTCATCTAATGTTCAATGTGATCAGAATGTGCCATCAACACTAAAGATAAGTTCTTTAGAGTGGTGACCAATTATGTTATATGGGGAAGAGTATTATCTAGTCAACACCATGTCCAGAAGATGAGGCTGACAAAGATAAAAAGAATGTGTGGATATACTAGGAGATATGATATTAGGAATGAAGATGTTTGAGCCAAAGTGGGAGTAACCATCGTGGATGATAATATATGAGAAGTAAATTTGAGATGATTTGGACATGTAAGGAGTGAAGATGTATGAATGCCTCGGTAAGAAAGGTTGGTCGTAAAGGGCTTGAGCAGGGGTAGATAGGTATATGAAGTATTGGGCCGTGTGATTAGGCTGGACATGACGCAATTTTAACTCACCAAGGATATGAACCTTGATAAGAGGATGTGGAGGTCAAGGATTAGGATAGAATATTAGTAGGTGGTCGAGTGCTTTGTTTTCTCTTTCCCGGGGTACTAGTATTACTTTGGTACTATTTTCATATTCTTAGATTTCTATTTCTACTAATTGATTCTTTAGTATCAACTATTGTATCTTTAGTATTTGTTGTTTTTGTTTGTTGATATTGTCGTCTTTTTCATGTAGTTTATCTCAAGGATCTATCAAAAACAACTTCTCTATCATCTCAAGGTAAGAGCAAGATTTGAATACACACTGCCCTCCCTTAACTCCACTTATGGAATCACACCGAATTGATTGTTGTAGTAGTATCTAAAAGAAACCCTAACTCATTATTTAGGCATTCAATTTGAGTTATAGAAGCTCCTTAAAGAGGAAAAAGGAAAAAATATTCCTTTTTTCAATCGGAGTTTGTTATATATGTTAGTTATTAGTTTTTTCCTTTACTTCTATAGAATTAATTGTTTTATGCATATGTATTACATGATGCCTGTAAAGCTAAAAATTCAATTCAATTCAAAATGATTTAACATACCTTTTACAGGGAATAATCGATTAATACTAATAAAGCAATTGAGAAACCAAAGAAATAAAAATAATAAGAAAATATTCACAAAACACGCCTAAACTAAACCAAAATGATTTAACACAACTTTGGTAGGGAACAATCAATAAATATTGATAAGTAATTGAGAAACCAAAGAGCTAAAATAATAAGGAAAAATCCATAACATACCTAATATATACTAAAATTGTCAGTTATATACCTTTGTTTTAGGGTGAAATCATTTAAAAGAATCATCGTTTTAAGGTAGTTTTGAGGTAGAATAATTGTAGCAATTACTTATTTTTTTTCAAATATTTTGAAAATCCCTATTTTCTTCACTAATTTAAGGAGAAGAATTAATTGAATAAGCCTTTAAAGTTGATATATATATATATATATATATATATATATATATATATATATATATATATATATATATATATATATATATATATATATATATATATATGACAAGTAGCCATTAAAATAAATCCCCAAAACAATCTTCTTTCAAAAGAAGGAAAAAATTAATAAAATTGAAATATTTTTAAATTCAAGGTGGACGCTTGGTCAAGAGGATGAAATAATATGTGTATATTAAAAATAGTTATTTTTTAAAAAAAGAATATACATATGAAAAAAAAAATTATTGTTGAATTCCAAAAGGAAAACAATATTTGAAATTAGGAAGACAATTTGTTATTAAACAAAAAAATAAGAAGGAAATTTTTTTTATTTTATGAAAATCATATGTTCCCAACATTTTTATTCTACATCCAGTAAAAGACAAAGAAAAAAGTCTTAGGGTCAAAAAAATAATGAAAGCCAGATCAGGTTTTATCTTGTTCCTCTCTCTCTTTTCTTTCCTCTTATGTCTTCCCCACCCAAAAAAAAAAATTATTTTTTAAACCATTATATATATATTGGTAAAATCAAAGATCTACACCTACAATAATTATTTTTGTAGAATTTAATTAATTTCTCCTCCAGCTTTAGGTCACTCCAGACCAATTAAAAAAGAAATTTTCCCCCTTTCTCCACAAAAAAATCTAGTGTAAACTCAAACATAAGTTGAAAAAATAATTAAAATTATCGTAAAATTGTATTCCTCTAAGGACATCTAATAAAATTGCAACAACACTGATATTGACATAAAATTATCAAACTCTTCTGAAAATCATATATATATCTTTATGGAGAAAACTAATTGAGTATGTAACAATCTTATAACAAGAACTAAAAATAGAAAATATAGTGTGATTGTTTGTAACTATACAAAACTCATTTATCAATTAATAAAAAATCATATACAAGCATAGAAATAGTGTTATCACAACAAGAAAAATAAAAATCCAAGACTTACAAGATATATAAATAAAATCTAAAAAAATCGATGTTAAAATCACAAATGAGATTAAAAAAACTTCATATCAGTTAAATCTCATGTAAATTGAAATCATATAGAATTTAGTTATATAAAAAAACGAAAGATTGCAAGTTCTACACATAATTTTTAGAGATGTTACCTTTGTAGTCATAAGACTTTAGCAAATCAATGATATTTGTAATAAACTCTTGATCGTTATCAACCAACAATACATTAATTGTCTCTATCATACCGTAAAAGGGAGTTGCCATTGAAATTTTTTTTTCCTTCAATTGTATGAGAGCTTTTCTTTTCAGATGTATCAAGGAGGTATAAGAATTTTCTTTTTTTTACATAAGACTGAATTTATAGAGAAACCCTTACTCTTTTGGTAGGTGCTTTTTATAGTACCTATTGTCTAGTGGGTATGTTGGTATAATTTTTATTTGATCTAATTAATTTTATTTTATTTTTGTTACTTGAATCAAGACAAGGGATAATAAAATCATACTCTACCTATTCAGTATGGAGGACAATGCATTCTTGATAAAATCAACTTTCAGTATTTTCTACTTAAACGTGTTTTCTAGGAAAACATTTTAAATTAGAAGGGAAAATAACTTCTATCACTTATGGCATCCGAGTGAGTATTTTTTTTATTTAAAAAGTATAATAGTTGCATTCTAACCTTATATTTATTGTTTCAACCAATACTTATATATCAGTTTCAACCATTAGCATTCAAAAGAAATGACTATCTCCTTATCACATCCTCCATATTTTATAAATAATCTCATGGTTATTTTCTTAATTTGATATATTTTTACTATTTTACCCCTTTCCATAGCTTCTTTGTTGTTTTTGTGAATTGTTGAGATGGGTGGTGTAATTCCCGAGTTGTTCAGGTGAGTATGGAGAAATTTTTTTCCAGTTTTAAGCTTTTGTGCTAAAATGGTTAGCTTTGGTCGATATTATTTGTAAATGGGCTCAGATGAGAATTTTGTCTGAGTCGTTAGATCGGTGAATGTGATGTTTTGTCTATTATGGTGGTTTGTATCCTAAGGTTTTTGGATTGATTTTTGATGCTTGGTTGTTTTGGTTGTCATAATTAATATGTTGAGTATGATCAATATTTCATCAAAAACAACTTCTAATAGTTGTTTCATTGATTCTTCTGAGTCTAAAATATCATTTCCAATTAGAATATGGTCGACATTCATGAGACTCCTATTGAGTTTGGGGCATCAAATTCCAATTTTGATCTGTGTTGGTGTCTAGTACACTGCAAATGCAGTGTTTGTTTGCATTTGTGATAAAAAAAACTGCATTTATAATATTTGAATTGGGTCAGTAGACCATATTTAGGTTATTTTTGCTGCTTTTGCAGTACTTGAGAGGGCTTATATCAACTTTGTTCCTTTATTTTTAGAACTCATTTCCACCATTATTAGAGCTCATTGTAAGGTGATTATGCTCGATTATTATTGCATACTTCAACATTTGCTACCAAGATGGGTGTGATGAGGTTTTGGTAAGAAAGGGATATTCAGTAGCTTTTTTTAGCATAACTCTTGTAACAACCCTGCCCGCTAGTGATATTGTCCATTTTGGATCCAGACCCACACAACTTTAAAATGTGTTACAAGTTGGTAAGGTCTGCTTACTTATATACCCAACATCTCTCTTGTGTTTTGTTGATGTGGGACTTCTTATCTTAAGCTGTAGGGTAACAACTTTCTTCAACTCAACCAAAGTCAGATCATTATCTTGTTTTCCCTTAAAATCCGACACAAGAGACGATTATGGCCCATTTTGAACAATAACTCCCAAATGAAATAGTATGTGCACATCACGAACCAACTTTGTTTTCTCATACTCAATGTGACAAACATTGTTCATGGAAAATCTACTAAGAGGATTGGCAACTACGTTACCTTACTAATGGTAAAGAGCACTCATATCATAATCCTTCGACAATTCAAGCCAATTTCCTTTGGCAAAGATTTCCTTTTGTTTAAACATATACTGAAGGCTCTTATGATTGGTGAACACATTGCATGAACACCAAAGAGATAGTGTCTCCATATCTTCAAGGCAAAAACCATCGCCATCAACTCCAAATCATGAGTCAGATAATTCTTCGCATGAACCTTAAGTTGTCCGAAAGTATATGCTATGACCTTACCATTTTACATCAACACACAACCAAGACCAATTCTGGAGGCATCATAATACACAATAAAACCATCTAAATCTTCTGGTATAGTCAAAATCAAGGTTGAGGTAAGTCAAATATTCAACTCTTGAAAACTCTTCTCACAAACTTCGAGCCACTGAAATTTCACCTTCTTTTGAGTCAAGGTAGTCAAAGGATAAGCAATAGAGGAAGATCTCTCCACAAACCATCTGTAATTATCAGCCAAACCCAAGAAACTCTGAATATTTGAGAGAGAAAGAGGTCTAGGTTTGTTCTTAACAACATCGGTCTTTGTAGGATCAACTTGAATACCTTCTTTTGAAACTATATTGCCAATGAATGCTACCGACCTTAACCAAAACTCACCTTTTCTAAACTTAGCAAACAACTTACGGTCCTTCAGAACTTGCAAGACAATCCTCAAATGATTGGCATGCTTATTCTCACTCTAAGAATAGATCAAGATGTCATCTATAAACACAATGATGAACACATCCAAATACTGCTTGAACAACCTATTCATCAAATCCATAAAAGTTGCAAGAGCATTCGTTAGTCTAAAAGACATAACAAGGATTCATAGTGACCATATCGAGTCCTGAAGGTTGTCTTTAAAATGTCGCATTCTCTTACTTTAGGCTGGTGATAACTAGATCTGAGGTTAAGCTTTGGAAAGAATCTAGCACTCTGAAGTTGATCGAATACTTATTCTTGATTGTGACATTGTTCAACTGTCGATTGTTAATGCACATTTTGAGAAAACAATCTTTCTTACAAAAAATGAGAACGAGAGCCCCTCATGAAGAAATACTTGGTCTGATGAAGCCCTTATCCAAAAGGTCCCTTAATTGATCTTTCAACTTCTTAAGCTCGGCTGGAGCCATCCTATAAGGAAAGAAAATAGATTGGGTATTTGGAAGAAGGTCAATTATAAAGTTTATTTCCCTTTTGGGAGGAACTCTGGGATGGTCATTTGGAAACACTTTCGTAAACTCATTCAAGAATTGACTCAAAAGTAGGGGTTTTGGAATTGGTATCCCTAATTCAAACTAGGTGATAGATACAACCCTTCGAAACCATCTTTCTACTTAAGGCATGAGATAAAATAACCTATATGAGTTGAATTACTACCCTTCCGCTCTACGACCGGTTCATTTGGAAATTGAAACTTAACAACTATTGGTCAACATTCAGTAGAGGCATAACAAGCATGAAGCTAGTCCATACGAACAATAGCATCAAAATCAAGCATATATAACTCGACTAAATCAATTGAAGTGATTTTTGAGAAAACTAAGACCGAACAATTTCTAAGAACTCATTTAGCTAAAATTGAATCACCAAAAGTAGAGACTGAGAAGGGTTTTGATAGAATTTTGCGACTGACAACAAACTTCATAGAAATATAAGGAGTCATAAAGGAAAGTGTGGTTCCTAGATCTAACAAGGCATAAACATCATATTGAAAGACTCATAACATACAAGTGAACAAATTAGTGGAAACCTCATGATCCTGTTGAGTATGAAGAGCATAAAACCTATTCTGAAAATGTCCGACACAAGAACTATATGAAGTATCTAGTTGAATCAGTAACATGAAGAAGTAGGTTGAGCCTATTGACAAATATCTCTCCATTGCTAATAAGCGAGGGGAAATCTCTAAACCTATGACCAGTCTTATCACAACCTAACATCCATCAGTATCGGCTAAACACTTCCTCGGTTGGCTTTTACCATACTATTGACAAGTGGAGAAAGGATGTCCACATAAACCATTATTATGTGACTTAGGGTTGGGCACCTTATCATTTTTGAACTTCAGCACTAGAGCACTAGCAAAAGGTGGATCTAGGCCTGAAAAGCTTTATCTGAACTAAGAATGACCACCACCAATAGATCTCTAATAAGAATAGTCACCACTGTCAATTTGAGCCCTCTTACTCTCCCTAGCACTCCTCTTAAGCTTCACTTACTCAATCTATTGAGCAGGAGTGATCAACCTAAAAATATACATCTCTTTTATAAACATTGTGGTTCTACATTCTTTCACAACCATCTTCGAGACACCAAAAACAAACTTGCTCATCTGAGCTCTAGAGTCGAACACTATAGCAAGAGCATACTTGGAGAGTTGAGTGAATTTCATAGTATATTCCTTCAGACTCATATTTCTTTGTCTTGAGTTAATGAACTCTTGCCCTTTTGCCTCTCTCATATCAAGAGGGAAGAATAGATCTAGGAAAGCACGTTGAACTTATCCCAATCCTATAGACCCACATCAATAGCCCTTTCTTCCTTCCATTGCTTGATCCAAATTTGAAAAAACCTTTTCAACTAATAAGTAGCTAAGTCCTCACTCTCAATTGAAGTGACACCTATGATCTCAATAATCATTTGGATTCCCTTAATAAACTTTTATGGATCCTTGATCACCTTAGAACCATCGAATTCTGGAGGATTCATCCGAGTGAAATCCTAGACTCTAGCCGATGCCATACCCATAATTGGGTTTACGAGAGCCACACCTCATGGTTTTATTGAGAAGTCATGGCTTGAGCCAACACTTGGAAAACAACCCTAAAATCCACATGAGTGACTTGCTCAGCCAAAGGATCAATCAGAGCTTGTGGTGCTTCTGGTTCCACATTCAATTTCCTTCTTAAAAGAGCTCTTCTTAGAGGCATAGTTATAAAAAAGAACAGAATATAAGTTATAAAGGAAACCTTACGGAGTTCAACTCTATCATATAAAGTTAGAATTTTGAAAGAAGAAAAGTTTCTTAAACGTCTTGTAGCATCTCATTCATAAATGTGGTATGTTTCACACCTATGAACAAAAAGCTATTCAACACGTCTTTCAGACACCATAAGACATTTGAACCTAATTATCTAATTACCAAGTTTTCACAACCCAAGACTACCCTTTAGACTTGAAATGGTATTTAGAATTCTGAGGGACTCCAAGCTAACCTGGCATAGCATGACACTATGAAAACATGAATAACTTAAATAACATGATAAGCAGAATAAATTCTCAAATCGTGAACTCAACATAATAAGAAAATCTGAATACAAAGACTCATAAGTGGAAGTACTAAGTTTTGAATAAACCTCTATCATAAGTGAGTTTCTAGGACAAGCTCTAACTCACTCAAAACATTTGAAACTGGAATAAAGTTTGAAATGATCATAAAGAAATCATAAGTGGTATGTCTCCAAACCATTAGAACTCACCAATACTGAGCAAAGCTTATAAGAGTTCGTACATACCACAAGCCTAATATGGAGCGTTAATACCTGTAACACATTAGAATTTGAGAAAGGTACGATGGATTGAAAGGAAAGGTACACAAGCCTAAAACCAACCATGAACCCTCTATGTCGGCTCAACGGACCGCTTAGGCAATGATTGGACATTTAGGGATAGTGGGTTGGCCGTTTAAGACAACCCTGAAATAGGTCATCTACACGGATCCCTATACGGATGGTGGAGAGTTATATGGTCCATTTAGGCTTACATATAAGCCACCCATCAACTTTTTAAGTCAAGGATATTTTAGTATTTCCCCATGTGTCTAATACCTAAGCTATGTTGGTTTAACCCCTATTCTAAGCCCTATATAAGTGATTTAAGTCCTAAAACAACCCATTCTAAATCATTCACCTAAATCCAAAATATCCCTCCAAGTTCATTCCCTAAAATCCTCTTTAAAACTAAAGAAGAAGAAGCTAGGGTATCACTTCAAGATATCCAATTCACCATAGCTATTGGGCCTTGATCACTAAGGTATATTAGTATCCACCTATGGAGTCTTTTCCTCCATAGGGTTACCCAAAAATCTTCCAATTTTACAAGTTAGCTTCTCAATTCAAAGTTAGGGTTTTATTCAATCTTCATGCGGTCTTTTCAATTATGGTTCAATTGATTGTTTTGTATCTTTTAATGTATGAATTGAAGTATTACATTATTTTGTGTTGAATTTATATGAACCCATGAATGATCCATGATTTTAAACTATGAACACATGATGAAGTTTATGAACTCAAAAATATGATTTTTATAAAGATATGCATGCTTTTATGAAGTTGATGTAAATGATTTGAGGATGCTTTGAGAGGAAAGTATCAATGTTGTTGTGAAAGGATTTTCTCACATACCACTAAGATCATGATTGTGAAAGATTTTCTCAAATAAAGATTCATAAGGTTGAAAGGTTTTTCTCACTTAAGTTGAATCTATTTTTAGTAGCTATTTTAAATAATTTTATCTTGGATTGCTTGCTTAATTGTGACTTTCCATGGATGATAACATGACTATGATTAATGACTATTATGTAGGATTTTACTTAGCACCGAGTGATCTTTTGGGATGAAGGTTTATGTTTAGAGTCCTTGGACCTTTAATAACAATACTTAAGTCCCAGAACTATGTGCCACCATAGTATTTTGTCTGTGATAGAGATTAGCTAGTGGATGCACTTTAGCTCAGATTCATGGTTCTTACCTTGGCAAGTAAGACATCTTTTTCGGTGTGGGATAGACGCTGGATTTTATTTTAGCTCACATGGTCTATGTCGGTTAATGGTAAACTTCCCATAATAATGAACTGCGGTTACTTTCAAAGTATCTCACAAAGTGTTTTAAATATGTTAAGCTTGCATTGAACATAATTATGACTTATGTTTTCTAACATTTTATCTTATAATTTATCTTGGGCATTGCATGTCATGTAAAGTCCTTTTTAGCATGATTTCCTAACTTTTATGCATTGTTATATTTATTACATTTCATATACTAATGCATACTTGTATCTACATTGTTTCACTAATGTAGGGTCAGACACTCCTACTTCTCATACTCATGGCTAGTTGATCTCTCTTGACACTTGAAGAGTGGTGAGTCCTCATGATTCGAGGAGTGAGATACATTTTGTCACGACCCGAGTCTACACCCTGGACGTGGCAGGCACTCGAGAACCATTGTTAGTCCGTAAGTGAACCCTCATCCTAGCTGACTACAAGCGAAAGACTAACTCAAGCATACAAAAGCTTTAAAACAGAATAAAATTCATTGAACTCAAATAACTAACTTAGAATATAATCATATATTCAACTAGCCAAAGATAGGCAACTCAAGTTTTTAAAACATTTAAGAAGATAAATGAAACAAACTACTCAAACTCTACTGTCTATCTATGAAGCCTCCAAATGAAAAAGAGGGAACTTGGAACATGACCCACGACATCCTGACAAAAACTGAAAGTAAATGGAGTCCTCTGAAAGCAAAGAGGCTCACCATAGCCAACTCAAACTACAAGTGGTATCAATGAAGCTTCTGTTGATGATCCTGAATACCTGTATCTGCATTATAAAATGATGCAATCCAAATGGCATTAGTAAATGGAATGTACGAGCATGTAAGAGGAATTCTAAAACATAAACATAAGCTTGAACTAGTGGAAAAGAAGCATACTTACCTCTTCTCAACTCAACTCAATTCAACTCAACCCAAGGAATACTCATGATACTCAAAGGTACTCAAACTTACCTAACTCAGAAGTACTCAAGGATAAGATACTCAACTCAAAAGTACTCAAGTATAAGATACTCAACTCACTAAAAAAGGACTCAAGTCAATAAAAAGGTACTCAGCTCAGTGAAACATAACTCAACTCAACTCAATGAAATAGGGCTCAACTCTACGATACTCAATTCAAAGATACTCGACTCAAGATTCTCAACTCAAAGATACTAAATTCTAGCATAAAACAACAATAAAAGATGTAATATATGGAAAGTTGTAAAACAATAGAAAGCAACTCAATTGTATGTAAAAATACAATAATAACTCAAGATGTATAAAAGTACAAAATAACTCTATATGGGAGAGTTTCTAACCGACAACCATCACTATGAGCCATGTGATGATACAGTGTCTCGCTCACACTGCTAGAAGTCCTATATTTTGTCAGGGTATAAAACTCCTCAACTAAGTTGATCTACTAGTATATGCTAAAAGCATTAAGGAATCATCTAAAAATTATAACCCTTTCTACCCACATTGGCTACATGGTTTATGAGGGCTATGAATTGTCTGAACTCTCCCCCATATCGTGCTCAATACTCTCAAAATATACTTAGCTCACATGTTTAAAAACATAACTCTTCCTCTTGTTTGAGATTATTACTCAAAATACTTCTCTTAAAAGAGATAGTACTCAAAACTACTCATAACTCATTTGGAAATCTAAGTTTCCTCCTCTTTTAAATGTGAAAACATTTACTCTTGGGAATACTTAGTTTCCATATATTCATTTTGAAAAAAATGAAACTTAACTCTTCTCATACTCAAGAACTCAAGTCTTAAAACAAGTTTAGAAAAAAATTGAAAAAAGACTTCTCAAACTAGGGTTCACACTGAATTATGGATGTGAACGACTCAATTTAAAGTTTTCAATAACCACACATAGAACTCAATACTCGAAACTCAAGAACTTCAATGATACTACTCATTTCAAGGATGCTCCACTCAAAGGGTTCATGCAGAATTATGGGCATGAACAACTCAACTCAAGGACTTCATGGGAACATTTAATAGTCCATGATTAGGAATATAATCTAAAAAGGGTTAGAAACTCAATAATCAAGACTTAGAACTTGAAGATACTACACCTTTAAAAATTCCTCAACTTATGAAGTTCATGCGGAATTTATGGGCATGAACGACTATACTCGAGGGCCTACATAACAATATGGAACTCATGTATATGAATCTTCTCATTCTCATATGTACTTCCTCAAAAAGGCACAAAGGAACTTTCTCAAAATATTTGAAAGAACTCTCAAGACTTAACTCTTAGCTCTACCTTGAATTTGAATTATGAATTCAAGGTTATGATTTGTGATAGGAAAGATATCGTGATGATTAAAAGTGTTTTAGATAATTAATCACGAGAAATGATTGAAAAACCCTGTCTGGGGAGCAAGTTCGTGATACGGAGATTAATTATAATATTTGGCCATGAAATAATTTTTGAAACGGTGGAGTCAACGTTCTCTCCGCGACGCAAAGAGTGAAATTTCTCTCTCGGGGAGCAAGTCCACGACACGGACCTATTCCTTAAATCCTGCCCGATATTTTCTTACTTGTTTTTTTACCCTAATTCACCTAGAATCGAATGGTTTATTTCCCAATCACTTAGATTAGAATA
Organism: Solanum bulbocastanum; assembly: GCA_037074985.1. NCBI lineage: Eukaryota > Viridiplantae > Streptophyta > Magnoliopsida > Solanales > Solanaceae > Solanum > Solanum bulbocastanum. The sequence goes on from CM073604.1 coordinate 34,622,325, forward strand.
TTCAACTTGTGTACATGATAATCTACTCCAAATCAGCCTCAATTCACTAACTTTTAACTCAATAATTCATCATACCCATCCTAATTCAAGAATGGAAACAATACTTTCAAGAAACAAATCAAGAACTCAAATTCCTCAACTTTAAGAACGTAACTTCGCTGAAAATAACATGACTGGCGTGTGGTTGAACAAACCCAACACTAGGAGAAACTCACATACCTCTTAGGGATCAAACCCATGGTGAAAATCCGCAACAAAACTCAAGAATCTCGACAAACGCCTTGATCCTTTCCTCTTTTCTCCTCTTCTCGTCTTTTCACTTCTTGAACTCTCAACTAAAACCCTAAGCATAGATTAGGATTATAAAACTGAACCTAATCATTTTAGACTCCTAAAACCTTACTAAAAATGAATTAAATCTAATTGAGTAAGTAAAAGACTAAAATACCCCTCATATTTTTGGGTAACTTTCCTTAACTGGACATCCTAGCTTCAAAAGAGATATCTCACTCATCCAAACTTGAAACTTAGCAATTTGGTGGCGTTGGAAAGATAATTCCAAGACTTTTCATTTGATATCTTATGGGCCACCTAACTCATCTTTTACTAAAAGTTATGGTCATTTGAAGTTGACCCAAAACTTAGAAAAACTTAGGAATGACTTGAATGAACTCTCTTTAGTTCTTCTTGGAACTCAAGGTGCTACATCTAGTGACCTTAATACTCAAGAAACTTTAAATTCCTCGATAAAATCCTACTCACAGCTAAGGATGGTTCGAGTCTTAGTTCAAAAAATTTTTGGGTGTTACAGTTTTACAGCTTTTCTTTTATTTCAATTTTCAGACAGTGTATGTGGTGTATGAGTTACATCCCAACCACTTCTTATGAGTTAGTAGATAGATTGTTGATACTATGTTAGAACTTCTACTTTTTTCAAACTCTTTTATGATATAAGACTTTCTTTGAAATTGTTATTTCTATTATCTTGTATGATGTATGCTAAGTGGCTTGTGTAGGACCTTTTGGGGTTCTTTACGCCATGTTATGCCTAGGGTATACTTTGGATCATGACAATACCTAGATTATAAGACAATATAAGCACAAGAATGTATAGGGTCAGTACTATGAATGTAATGATTATAGGGAAGATGCATTACAAGGCATAATGGCATGATGAGTCTAAAAACATGATAATGCAATGACCAAGTAAATATAATATGAAGCTGAGAATTTGATTCTGAAAATATAGTACAAGGTTAATGCAATATGATGAAGATTATAAACATAACATATGTGAAAAATACTGTTAACCAACACAAACCATGTAAGTTATAACATGGAGTTCAATGTATACCCAGAAAACTAATATGTGGAACTAGAGCCTTACGAGTGTGTTGTTGAGTTAAATGTGGGGTTTAAAAGTGTAAAATGACTTCCCAGCTTTAGGTTGAGAGTTTAGGGGTTAAACGTCAAGGTACGAATCCCCAAGGACCAACCAAAGGGGTCCTTGAGGAGGACCCCAAAACAGTCCCCTAAATCTACCCCCAAGACTGCCCAAGAAGTGAACTACGGATGGCACCTACAGGGTGTAGGTCCATCCACGCTCCGTAGATCTTGGGAGTGATTCAAGCACTCAAAAACAAGCCCCAACCCTGACCTAATGACCAGCAGCACGGTCAGTAGGTCCACTCACGGTCCATGAGTGGAGGGCGTGAGTGAGGCCTGCTATGTTGTCCAAAATCCCGTCCAAAGGTCAGTTACTTTAGGAAATTCCTTTTTAATTAGTTTTAAGTGGGGGTTGTTTAATATAGTATTAACACATATATATAAATTATTTTAATTCATTAAACACCTCATTAATTCATTATAACCCAAGACCCCAAATCAAATCCCAAACACTCTCCTCACCCAAAATCTTCTCTCTACAAACCTCCATTGAAGAGCAAGAACAAAGTCAATCTTAGGGTTCAAGGAGCAGCCTTTATCCTTCAATTTTGGTTGGATTCTACACTTAAGGTATGTAAGTTTTCATCCTTGGGTAGCTATCACCCAAGGACTCCCTTGAAAAGCTTTTATCTCAAATCTATAAATCTCCAAAAGCTAGGGTTTCAACTCAACCCCATAGTTTCCTTTAAAAGTTGCTTTTAAAGGTTGAATTATGTTTGTTTATGAATGTATTATGGATTTTATATGCTTTCAACATGAATTCTTCAAGAATCCATGAGTTCTCCAATCCTAGCTATGGTTCTTCTTTACATTATGAATGTTGTCGCAAGTTGGTCCAAATTGATTGGGTGTGAGTAGATTATGATGTGATCGCATGAATTTAGAATGATTCTACATGTGTACTTGATTAAACTAAGATTCTAGTGTGAAATTGATGTGGCCTAGGGCTATGTCATAAAAGAGACCTTCTAAGATTGATGAACTTCTTGATGAATTACCTTAGATTAGATCACCTAGACATGAATTGATTATAAGCAAAGCTTGTAGACATGAACAAACTTTATTAGGTCTTACATGATGAATCATGATTAAAGTAGTATTGAGATTTAGTTTACTTGCTGCTATATGTCTGTAATTGAGTAAGAATAAAGCATGTGGTTAGTTTACCTTGAGAGTTAGGTTTACATGATGACCATGTGAGGTGTTGCTTGAGATTAATGCTCATAATATGAATATGACCCCTAGGGTTTAATGGTTAAAGCTAATATGAATAATTTAAGGATGTTAAAGCTTAAAGAAGGAAGATATTATGTAGGTTGAGTTGCATATGGCATTATGGTGAAAAGACTTCACCCACATGACCTATAATATGATCACATGAGTTTATGCATGAAATGAATGGATTACTTGAGTCATGGTTGTATCTATGTTTCATGTGTTGAATGCTAGATGTGTTGACTCAATGTGACCCTTGAATGCAAGATATGAGGTGTATGCATGATTATGATATTATGTGCATGTTTATGAATACTTTGAGAATAAAGTGTATATTATGATAATGTTGTTGTTGTGTCATTGGAAGGACAATCACACACACATACACCCCATGCATGAATATAAGGTGTTGCTTGTGGTTCATGGCCCTTGAAGGGAAAAGTTATGAGGGTTTGTTCATCTTTATGAGAATTGTGTATAAGCTTATGTTCACTTAGAAAGTGAAGATCTTATGATTATTGTGTAATTGTGGTATTGTTGAAAGGTAATTCTCCCCATGCCCTTACACTTTATTATGCATGAACTATTATGACTATGATGATCTTGTTGTGTTGAATGAAAGGCTATTCTCATGAAACATTATGAATATAATGTGAAATATTTACTCACATATTAATGATTCTAAGGTTGAAAGGACATTTTCACCTAATGAATCTATGAGCTATTATGATATTATATTGGTTTGAGTGCCTAGTGCATTATTTCATGAACTAAATTAAAGACTTAATATGACTTTTAGAGGGAATTATGCTTAGCACTGAGTGGATATGAAAATGAGGTGGAAACTTTTACGCTAGTAGACCGGCTTCCCAAAGTATGTAATCTCATGAGATGGAAACCTTTTATGTTAGAAGTCCGGGTTTCTAGTAGCAATCTCCTTATCCCATAACTATAACTATGTGCCCATATAGGTCTTTAGCTAGTGGATCCACCTAAAAGCTAAAATGAATGTTCTACCTTAGGCAAGTAGGACACCTCTTTTGGGTGTGAGGGTAGAACACCATATTCTATGTAGCTCACATGGTCTATGTTGGTTAAGGCTATATCCCTATATGATAAGAATATGAATTACGATAAGAACATGAGTTATGTATTATGGTTCCCCAAGAGGTTCTACTTAGTATGAATAGGGGTGTGGGACTTCATTCATGCATTGCACAAGTAGACTTTGAGAGTGGGCATGGTATGTCTCTCTTATGAAATGATGAGTATGAGTTAAATGTATGCTTTATATGAATTATGAACATAAACTATACTTATGACTACTTAATGAGATTTAGTTAGTGTGAGTGGGGGTATGGGACTTCACATATACATTGCACAAGTAGACTTATAAAGGGGTTATGATGTGGTTTCCTTATGTTATGAATATATATGAAATTATGTATGCATGATATGAATTGTTGCTATGAGTGACTTTACTTATTATAAGATATGAATATGAATGTCTCCTTGTCTATGAGTGTTGGCTATGGAGAAGTTCAAGGTATGTTATGCATGATCATGGTGTCCTAGAAGTGATACTTAGTATAGAAAGGATTATGGGATCCCATCTATGCATTGGACAAGTAGAGCTTAAGGTTGCTTATGTGATAGTTCTATTATGATGATATGACCTTGATATGTAATTATGCATGTGAACTATGTCTTGTGAAGATTGGAGTATGCATTAAGTTGTGTTGGAGACTATACTTATGATTATGATGATATCCTTTATGTTATGATAATTGTGCATGATTTGTCTTATGAGCTACATTCTCCAACAATTTTCAAAGATGATGTTCAAAAGTGCCATATAGCATGGTTTCAAATAAAATGTCCCTTTTATGCATGCTTTAAGGATTTTTATGCATGGCTTCCATACTTGGTACATTTTGTGCTAACCCATATTTCTACATTTTCTAAAAGTGTAGGGTTTGGTGATATTGGATTCTACCCTTATGGCTAGGACTATAGTAGATCAAGAAGAAGAAGATTGGTGAGTCTTCATATTCGAGGGCTTGACCATATGTCCTTTATGTCTTTCCTTTATGTTTTAGACTTTTTGTAAGGGACGTGTCCCTAAGATTGTATTCTAGAGTTTTAATTTAAATGTGATACATGGTTTGAGACATAGTGTCATAGATTCTCTCTTATTTTATAAAAGACTTCGATTGTAAAGAAAAGTTTTAAATTTACCATATTTTTTCTTATGTTCTTATGTCATGATATGTTAAGGGCTTGTATAAGACCACTTCGGGGTCAAGTACGTCGTGTTACGTCAAAGGGTTACCTTTGGGTCGTGACAAACTTGGTATCAAAGCATAAGGTTTTGGGATGGTTTTAGGATGTCTCAAACCACATCTAGTAGATTCTTGTTCATAAATGTGAAGTGTGCCACATTAATGAATATAAGGCTATCGGATGTTAGGAAAACTTCACTTCTTCATTCTCTAAGTTGTGCCCTCGAGTTTAGCTTGATTAGGTCTTTCTCCTAATGTGTGCTTTATGGTTTTTAGGATATGACTACTTCAAGGGCAAATGTTGAAAGGAATGAGGAAGACAAAGTGGAGCAAGAGGTTCCTCTCCAAGCTCATATTGTCCCTATAGGGGAGTATATGTCAAATGAGAAGATTAGGTATCATTTTCTATTGTTGACTCAAGTTGGGATAAAGATTTCAAAATTCTATGGGTCAAAGCTGAATCTAATATTATGTCTGAAAGCCTCTACTGAAAAGAGTTGTTGGGACATACCCCCAATAACCCTAGTAAAACTAAAAACTGAAATAAAAGACTGAATATAAAAGAAACATGTCTATTGTCCTCGAAGTATGAGGACTCACCACTGAAGCTGTTGAATAGGAATCAGGAACCGATCTGTGAGTTATCTGGATATTGAATACCTGAACGTACATCATGAAAGGATGTAGCGCAGAGTATGCGTCAGTACTTGAAATGTACTGTGCATGCAGGATATAGATAATAGCTAAACAAATACATAGGCTGAACAAAGAATAACTGAGCAATGATATGAACAGAACATAAGTGTTGAATTATAACCGAAAGGTACTAAACTGAATGTTATGACCAAGTATTAATTATTAACAAAATATGTTGAGACTGAATACTGAAGTATAAACTGAAAACCTGGTCAGTGCACTAGAGTATGCCTGTGGGAGCTATCATTAATTGACATCAAACCACGTGATCTAAATGTGGAGCCTGATGTATACGCCCCATCGAGAGGACCCGATATACCTTGTCAGGCGTATGAAGGCATGACTAGCATGATCACTAAATCTGATGCCCACAAAGGAGACTTGTAAACCTACGGGGTATGTAGTTTTGGGACTATAAGGGTACGCTGAACCCTAGTCCTAAGCCTAATTGATCTTAGGCGTATTTATATGCCCAGGAACCGAATAATACATGTATTTAAGCCAAATTTGGAATCAATTCATGTTTATTTATAGTGGTATCGAGTCATTTGATTTCATTTATATTAACTTATATGATTAGTTGTGTAGGTGAGCTTAAATGAAGAAGCAAGCACTTAAATGGGCATTGCAAAACAAGAAAGATCCAAGTTAAAGAAAAGCAAGAAAGAAGAATAAAGCAATGAAGATTTAGAAGGATTTCCAAATCCTATCCGCATTGTGGAGAGGGAATTCACCTTTGGTTTGAGAAAGGAAAATGAGGTAGAGTGATCCGTGGCCACCTTGTATCGCAGAGAAGAGAAGAATTCTTTGAACTCAGATTTTATTTTATTAAGGATTCTTTTTTTGGGTTTTGAAGAACGATGATTTGGAGAGCTATTTCATCAGTTTTTAGGTTTCTTTATTAATCTCTTCTATTTTCAATTTCTTTATGATATTTAAACTTTGTGAGTAGTTAATTTCCCTAGTTCTAGGGCAGTGGCTACAGGATGATTGTAATTTATTGAGTTTTTATGGGTTGAAATTGACTATCATATGAATCCTTAAGATGTTCTTATTTTTCGTATTTCATGTCTGATCACCATTAAAATAAATATATTGTCTGAATTGAACTTGAGAGAGGAATAAGAGGATAGAACGTGGGCATAAAGAGCATGATTTTCTCTTACTAATTAGAGTTATTTTGTATCTAGGATAGGAATATACCTAGAAACCATGCTTGGTCATTATACAAGAAGAAATCGTAATGCTTGATACTTGGTCCAACCTATCCCCGCTCAATGATGTAGTTAGGTTGTCATTTATCGTAGGCGATTAGAGGTTGGGAGACCATAATTATATATTTAATCTTGTGACCATTGATTCAATAGTTGATAAATATCCATTTAATAAGATAAATTTCATGAATCTAGATAACAGCTGTAGCCCTAGACCTTAACCAATCATTGTTTGAAACCTTAGAAATTGAATCGTGTTTGTTTAGTGCTTAATTAAATTTTAGATTATAAAATCAATCAATCTTGTAATCTTAATAACATTTATGTTTAATTGAAAGTTTTGGAAAAATTAAGCGATTCTAACCATGAGTCCCTGTGAGTACGATACCCGGCTCTTTATAAGAGTCACTTTAATACTTGAACGACCACGTACACTTACGTGTGCGATTTGGGCGCAACAAGTTTTTGCCGACGCTGCCGAGAACTTGAGAATTAGGAATTATTTGATTTTTCTGGTTTTTGAAGTTAAAATCAAGTGTTGATAACTTGATCTTAGTAATTCATTTTGCATGTTGTGTTGAATTTCCAAAATGGAAGACGATCAGGGGTAAAGCCTCTAGCTGTACCAGAAAGATACGTTCTTTATCGAAGAAGGCAAAGACGACTCACTTACCTAGTCCTTCTTGTTGCTAGTGAACCATCATCTCTGGTAACAAGAGTTGAGCAAGAAGAACCTGCATTAATGGCTGAGATGAAAGTAAGAGACGTGGTAATCCCACGTACCATCAATGTGACTTCATGCATTCAGAAACCTGGAACTAGTGGAAGATTTGAACTCAAGCACAGTATAGTGCAACTATTGCACACGAATGGACAGTTCACTGGTTTATCGCAAAAAAATCCAACAGTCCATATATATCTAGAATTTCCTCGAGATCAGTGATACTTACACTCCAGCTGGGTGAATGTGGATTACATAAGGCTTACTTTATTACCCTTTTCTCCATTGGAGGAAGCAAAAAGATTGAATTCTAAGCCTGCTAACTCCATTACCTCCTGGGACAATCTTGCACAGAAGTTCCTTATTAGATTTTTCCCATCTGGGAAAGCAGCTAAGTTTCGGAGTGACATATTGAGTTTCCATCAAAAAGAAGGAGAGGACTTATACCAGGCTTGGAACAGGTTTAAATCGATGTTGATGAACTGTCCGCATCATCATCAGGCAAACGAGGTGTTGGTTCATACCTTCACTGAAGGATTGGAGCCTAAACACAAGATTTTACTTGATTCAACAGCAGGTTGACAAGCTTTGGAAATGACTTATGTTGAGTTATTCACCTTGCTGAACAGGATCTCACAGGGCAACCCCGAGTGGAACGAAGGAGGAGTTAAGCCCGTGATATAAAAAATTGTCGACATGTTGGAGGTAAATGCAGTGACTTCTTTAACTACACAAATTGTTGCAATGTAGAATATGATGAACACTCACTTCAGCAACTTATCACTAGGACAACAGCCAGCTTAGGTGAATGCAGTCCAACAACCACCAACTTGGTGTGAAATTTACGGAGGAGGTGATCATAGTACAGAGGTACGTGGTGCAAAACAAGATTCTGTGAATTTTGTGGGAAATGCACAATGAGGAGGCGGCCAACAAAACTATGGAAACTCATACAATCCTAGTTTGCGTAACCATCTGAATTTTTCCTGGGGAGGTAATCAAAATCAGGCCCAAGACCAAAATCAATATAGACCCAGGGGAATGCATATGGGTATCAACAACAGGCCCAAAAGGAGCAGCCAAATAACATGAGCGTGGAGGAGATGTTGAAGAAGATCATAGATGATCATGCTCAATTAGCTACTGATGTTAGAAATAATCAGCTAGCTAGACAGAACCTGGAGAAACAATTCGGGCAGTTTGCTAGTGCCCAGAACTCACGACCGCAAGGAGTTTTGCCGAAAAACGCTGATCCTAATCCCAAGCAGATAAATGCGGTAGGTACACGCATTGGTTTGTAGTTGGAGGAGTTGGCTCCAAAGAAAAGAAATGTTGAATCTGCCAGCAAGGAAAGCGAACCTAAGGAGAGTGAGGTTGTTGCATAAGAAGAAAGAGCGCAACCAATAGTGAAACCACCTCATGCATTCCCTCAAAAGTTTAAAAAACAGAAAGAGGATAAATGTTTTGGTAAGTTTATCTCTATTTTGAAGCAAGTTCATATTAATTTGCCATTGGTAGATGTTTTACAGGGTATACCCAGGTATGCTAAGTATATGAAGGAGATTATGGAAAAGAAGCGGAGGCTAACAGAATATGATACTGTATCATTTACTGAAGAGCGCAGCTCCCGAATCTAGAATAAGTTGCCTACAAAATTGAAAGATTCAGGTAGTTTTACGGTTCAGATCACTATAGGACAGAGCATCCATGTACGAGGATTATGCGATCTAGGAGCTAGTATAAAATTGATGCCAACGTCTTTGTATAAAAAGTTGGGGTTGGGTAGTCCTAAACCCAACACTATTATCTTGCAATTGGCCGATGGATCTATTGCTAGGCCAGATGGTGTTGTAGAGGATGTCTTAGTGCAAGTGGGATCTTTGAATTTCCCAGTAGACTTTGTTGTGCTGAATTTTGAGCCAAATCTTGAATTTCCATTCATCTTGAGGAGACCTTTCTTGGTTACAGGGCGTGCTATGATAGATGTAGCAGCTGGACAACTCACTATGTGGGCACATGACAAAGTGAAGGTATTTGATGTTTACAAGCGGTTGAAGTTCCCAGTTATGTATGAAGAATTGACTGCGATAACAGTGACAGATCTTGAGGCAGAGGCTCAATATATTGCATCTAAGTACCCATTGGAGTGTGTGTTAGAGGGAGATGATATCTATGCGGATGCTAAGGCATAAGAAATGATACAATTTCTGGATGTGGCAAGTGTGGGCACATCAAGAGATTACTGGAAGCCTTTGAATAGGATGTTGTTTCCTCTATCCAAGCCTTCCATCGAAGAAGCACCTAAGCTGGAATTAAAAGCATTGCTAGCCCACTTCAGGTATGTATGTTTAGGTGAAGATAAGACCTTACCAGTTATTTTATCTGCAGCATTATCTGAATCATAGGTGGAAGCAGCATTAAGTATCTTGAGAAAGAGAAAAGCATCCTTAGGTTGGCGAATGTTTGATATTAAAGGAATAAGTCTCGCGTTGTGCATGCATAAAATTTACATGGAGTAAATGCATAAGCCGAGTGAACAACACCAACAGAGACTGAATCAAGTGATGAAAGATGTGGTAAGGAAAGAGGTGATCAAGTGGTTGGATGCAGGGATTGTGTAGCCCATATCTAATAGTAAATGGGTAAGTCTGGTACAATGTGTGCCCAAGAAGGGTGGAATGACGGTGAGTACCAATGAGAAGAATGAACTAGTCCCCACAAGGATAGTAAATTGGTGGTGTATCTGCATGGACTATAGGAAGTTGAATGATGCCACCAAGAAGGACCATTATACCTTACCATTCATTGATCAAATGTTGGATAGACTGGCTAGGCAAGAATATTACTACTTCCTTGATGGCTACTCAGATTATAATCAGATTTTTATTGCACCAGAGGACCAGGAGAAGACTACATTCACTTGCCCATATGGCACCTATGCATTCAAACGTATGTCATTTGGATTATGTAATACACCGACAACATTCCAGAGATGCATGATGGTAATCTTCCATGATATGGTGGAGGATTTTGTTGAGGTATTCATGGATGACTTCTCGGTGTTTAGTGAGTCTTTTGACCTTTATTTGACTAATCTTGACATGGTCCTAGGTGTGAAGAAACAAATCTGGTGTTGAACTAGGAGTAGTGTCATTTCTTAGTTTGAGAGGGGATTGTATTGAGGCACAAAATCTCAAGGAATGGGCTGGAAGTTGATAAGCTAAGGTGGAGGTCATTTTAAAAGTTGCCACCACCCATCACGATGAAGGGAGTTAGAAGTTTTCTGGGGCATGTTGGGTTTTACAGGAGATTCATCAAGGACTTTTCTAAGACTGCAAGACCCATGTGCAGTCTATTGGAAACAGAAGTGAAGTTTGTATTTGATGAGAAGTGTTTGCAAGCATTTGAGTTGCTAAAAAAGAAGGTGATAGAACCTCTTACTCTGATTGCTCCTAACTTGGAGCTTCCATTCGAGCTCATGTGTGATGCTAGTGATACAGCGATTGGTGAAGTGCTTGGGCAGCGAAAAGACAAGACGTTTCATTCCAACTACTTCGCTAGTAAGACACTTGATGCAGCTAAGTCTAATTATACTATCACAGAGAAAAAGATGCTAGCATTAGTGTTTACATTTGATAAGTTCAGGTCATACTTGGTAGGCACCAAGGTTGTTGTTTACACTTATTATGATGCAATAAGGTATTTGTTCAACAAGAAAGATGCAAAGCCGAGGCTAATTAGGTGGACATTGCTCTTGCAGGAGTTTGATCTAGAGATTAAAGATAGGAAGGGGACCAAAAACTAGATAGTTGATCATCTATCTAGATTGGAAGATTCATCTCATGTGAGGAATGAAGGACAGATTCACGAAGAGTTCCCCGATGAGCAATTTCTTGCCTTGGACCTTGCTCAAAAACCTTGGTATGCGGACATTCTAAACTTTCCGGTGAGTGGTTTATTTCCACCTGGGGCCTCAAAACATCAAAAGCATAGGTTGAAGTATGATGCATGCTTTTAAATATAGGATGAGCACTTCTTATTCAAGAAGGGACATAATTAGATGGTGCGAAGGTATGTAGATGACCAGGAAGCATTGCAAGTATTAAAGAGTAGTCACTATTCACCATACAGTGGACACCACGGAGGTGAGCGCACTGCACATAAGGTATTGTAATCTGGATTCTTTTGGACTACTTTATTTAAAGATGATACAATGTTTGTGAAGGGATGTGATCAGTTTCAAAGGATGGGTACTATTTCTAGAAGGCATGAGATGCCATTGAGAAGCATCCTTGAAGTGGAGATCTTTGATGTCTAGGGGATAGACTTCATGGGACCACCATTTTCCAATGGAAATCAGTACATCTTAGTGGCAGTGGACTATTTGTCCAAGTGGGTGGAAGCAATTGCTCTACCTACCAAAAATGCAAAGGTGGTGGTGAAGTTCATCAGGAAGCACATCTTCACCAGGTTTGGAACTCCAAGGGCCATAATAAGTGATGAAGGTACGCACTTTATTAATAGTTCAGTGCGAAATTTGCTAGCAAAATATGGCATGAGACACAAGGTAGCTACAGCTTATCATCCCCACACTAGTAGGCAGGTGGAATTGTCTAATCGAGAAGTAAAGCAAATCCTATAAAAGACTGTGAATGCGCAAAGGAAAGACTGGGATAACAAGTTAGATGATGCTATATGGGCATACAGGACTGCATACAAGACACCAATAGGGACTTCTCCTTATCAAATGGTGTTTGGAAAAATATGTCACCTCTCAACGGAGTTGGAGCATAAAGCATACTGGGCTATCAAGAAGTTGAATCTGGATTCTGAGTTAGCAAGAAAGAAAAGGATAACGCAACTGCATGAGTTAGAAGAATTCAGGCTCCACGTATATGAAAATGCCAAATTATACAAAGAGAAGACCAAGAGGTGGCATGACAAGCACATTATGTCATGCACCTTTGAGCCTGGTCAATTGGTGCTGCTATTCAATTCAAGATTGAAGTTGTTCCTTGGAAAACTTTGATTTAAATGGAATGGCTCATTTGAAGTTGTGAGGATGACCCAATATGGAGCTGTAGAGTTACGAAAAAAGGACAAGAGCTCTATGTTCCTTATGAATAGACAACGAGTGAAGCACTACTTTGGGCATGATGTAGATCATGAGCATGAAGCACTCACATTGAATGACGAGTGAGTCATGAGTTGGGTCGTGCCGCGACATTAAATTGGGTGTTTCATGGGAGGCACCCCGTGAACCCTTGTAATAGTTAGGATTTCCATTCTTTGGTTTTGTTAGTTCAATTCATAGGAATTAGTATAAAAAAAAGAGATATATCAAGAAAAAGCACAAAAATATGAGTCGTGCCGTGACAAAGCTAAGGCACTAATTACGAGGCAACCCATCGTATTTTTACTAACGGGTGTTGTGCTAAAAATGTGAAGGGAAAAAGACTGGGCACCCAGTGTACGTCGCGGAGGGAGTGTCAATTTTTGCATTGTTGGAAATAAATTATTTTTGGCGAGGTAGAACCTTTTGTAACATGCACGCGTCGCGGAGAGTCCCTGGAATTTAGGGTTCGACGAGAATTTTATTTTTTGTCAAAAATAAGGACCATCCGTAATAGAGTTGCGTCGTGGACTTTGTCCAAATTTTTGCCTCGCAGGAATTAATTTTACTGCACGAGGCAGAACAGTTCATACTGGCTCCGCATCGCATCCCCATGTAGTTATTTTTTATTTTCATCAACAAAACGGGTTCTACCATTTTAATTTGAAATAACTCGACCCAATTTCCCTTTTAACCCCTAATTCCACTGTAAATCCCCATTTTTTCCCTTTTCACCATGATTATTCCCATTTCCCTTACCCCTTGCAAATTCTCAAGCATCAATCTGTAATGCAGAGGAAATTCTACCTGTTAATCGCACGAATCTCCTTCCTTCCACTATACCAAGTATGTAGTCTTTCTCCTCTCACTTAATTGGTAGTCTATGATGTAAGAGGATGGAGGTATGAAGTGTTTGTATTGGGTGGAGAACTTAGATGTGATTGGTTGGGGGTGGGAGTGATGTGTGTTGATCTTGTTATCAGTATTTTGAAATCTTGAGTAGAAATTGCCTTGATTTGATGATGTGAGGGTTTTGAGTCAAGTGATACCCTTTTCATTAAGTCCATGAAAGCTGCAAGAGCATTGTTTAGTCCAAAATACATAACTACGAATTCATAATGACCATATCGAGTTTTGAAGGCTGTTTTCGGGATGTCATTATCTCTGACTCTGAGTTGATGATAGCCAGATCTACGCTCTATCTTAGAAAAGCAACTAGCACCCTGAAATTGGTCGAACAAGTCATCAATCCTGGGGATGGAATACTTATTCTTGATTGTGATTGTTCAACTACCGATAATCAATGCACATTTTGAGTGAACCATCTTTGTTTTTCACAAACAACACTAGAGAACCCCATGGGAGATACTAGGTCTGATAAAGCCCTTATCTAGAAGGTCTTTCAACTATTCCTTCAATTTCTTAAGCTCAAATGGAGTCATTATGTAAGGAGGAATCGAAATAGGCTGAGTATCTAGAAGGATATCTATTCCAAAGTCAACTTCACTTTCAAGAGGAACTCCAGAAATATCTTTTGGAAACACTTCTGGAAACTCATTTACTACTTGGACTAACTCAAGAGTTGGGGTTTTGGAGTTTGAATCCTTGACCCCAAACAAGATGATAGATATACCCTTTAGATATCATCTTTCTATCCTTGAGGTAAGAGATAAATCGACCTACATGCACTGAGCTACTACCCTTCCACTCTAAGACTGGCTCGCTTGGAAACTGAAACCGAACGATTTTAGTTCTATAATCGACTGAGGAATAATAGGAATGTAACCAATTCATGCCTAAAATGATAGCAAAATCTACCATTTCTAACTCTACAAGATATGCTGAAGTGACTTTCTAAGAGACTGTAATAGGGAAATTTCTGTATACCCGTCTAGCTATAGCTGGGCCACCAACTGGGGTAGAGACTGAAAAGGGTTTTAAAAGAGTTTTTGTCCTAACACCGAAGTTTACTACTATATAGGGAGTTACAAAAGGCAAAGTAGCCCCTGGATCTAACAATGCATAAACATCTAAATGAAAGACTCATAACGTACTAGTGACCATATCAGGAGAATCTTCCTAGTCCTTGCAAACCTGGAGAGCATACAAATTGTTCTTGCATTGACCGCCACCTATACCATATAAAACACTCTGCTGAGTTGGACGACCTGTTGGTGTTGCTGGAGTTGTAGACTGAGCCTTACTATTGTTACATTATTGCCCCTGCCTAGTAGAAGGGCAATCCTTCAACCTATGGCAAGACTGACCACACCCAAAGAACTATTCCTTGCCTGAAAGACACTTGCCCAGATGGTTCTTACCACATTTTGGACAAGTTGGGAAAGTCATGTTACCTGAAGTACTACCTTGAGACTTATAACCTGATGCCCTACCTTTCTGATCTTGTCAAAACTTGGGGATGGAGCACTAGCTGATGAAGGTGATGGGGCTGTAGACCTCTGCTGAAACTGTGAGCAATTTCCACCACCTGATTTCTGCTGAGAGTATTCATAATTCCCTGTTCTAGCCTTCTTGTTGTCCTTGGCCATTTTCCTAAGCTTATCCCCATAGACTTGTTGAGCATGAGTCATAAACCTAGAGATATTCATATCCTTTAACAGCAAAGCATTCCTGCACTCTGTCTTCACCAAGTTGGATACCCCTAACAGAAACTTATTCATTTATGCCATTGGATTGGCAACCATATTTAGAGCATACCTGGAGTGCTGGGTGAACTTGAGTCTGTATTCTTGGACTGACATTATACCCTGCTTCATATTCAAAAACTCCTGAGCTTTAGCCACTCTCAATTCACTTAGGAAGAACCTATCCAGTAAAACACTCCCATGTCACAAGAACTGCATCCGTACCCTTGTTGTTTTTCAACTGAGTGAACCAAAGATGAGACACATCCTTAACCTGGTAGGATAACAACTCCACCCTATCATTACCAATCAATTGCATCATTCCAAAAAATTTCTTAACCTCATCAGCGAAGTTATATGGACCCTAGAAACTCAGGCGGATTCATCCGAACAAAATCTTAAACCCTAACTGCCACTGATCCACCATTCATATTTGTAGGACCTGGGACCTACTGATTATTCCAATTGGACACACTCTGAGCCAAAAGTTGGATCGTATTCTACATTCGAAACCTTATGGTTTGGGACTAGAGAAACTGTGTTAGCATTGCGTGCATTAGCATTTTGTGCATAAGCTTTACGATGAGGCATGATCTGAAATGCATAACAACGGATTAGAAAGGAGAAGTTGGATCATACCTCATGAATGATAAGAGTAGCAAAGATAGTGAAGTTTTTCTTAAAACACTTCGTAGCATCCCTCACATGGAATGTGGTGGACTTCACACCCATGAAAGAGACTCTACTTAGTGTGGCTTTCAGACATCCTAGGAATCTTGAACCTAATGTTCTGATACCAAGTTTGTCACGCCCCGAGGCGACCCGCTGACGTAACACGGGACCTAGGATCACGAGTGACCCCAAGTTAACCCTGAAGCTGGCATATCATAAGTAATCTATAACATAACTTAGTAATGCATATACTATGTGAAAGTTAAACAGTAGATAACTGAATGTGCGGAATACCCAAATATGATCTAAATGTATATAAAACTTATTAAGAGTTTAGAGATACTAAACATTCACTCAAACCTAAAGTTGAATCTAATACTATGTCTAAAAATCCTCTACTACCTAGAGTTGTTGGGACATGCCCCAGCTAACCCTAGAAAAACTGAACACTGAAATAGAAGACTGAATATGAAAAAAAACATGTATATTGTCCTCGAAGTATGAGGATTCACCACTGAAGCTACTAAATACGGATTGGGAACCGATCTATGTGTGATCTGGATGATGAATACCTGAACCTACATCATGAAAGGATGTAACACAAAGTATGTGTCAGTACTTAGAATGTACTGAGCATGCAAGATATAATAATAGTTCAAAAATGCATAGGTTGAACAAAGCGTAACTGAGCAATGATATAATCTGAACAAAACGTAAATATTGAATTATAACTGAAAGGAACTGAAGTGAATGCAATGACCAAATACTGATTATTAACATAACATGCTGAGACAAAATACTGAAGTATAAACTAAAAACCTGGTCAAATGTACTAAAGTCTGACTGTGGGAGCTACTATTAACCGACATAAAACCACGTGTGCTAAATGTGGATTTCGATGCATACACCCCATTGAGAGGACCCAATATACCATGACAAGGGTATAAAGGTATGACTGACGTGATCACTAAATCTGATGCCCACGAAGGGAACTTGTAAACCTTCGGGGGCACGTAGTTTTGGGACTATAAGAGTACACTGAACCCTAGTCCAACTCGGTGCTAAGCTTACTCCCAACTGGAAATGTGTATGACACAACATAACTAAAATACTAGATAGCTCAATATTCTGACATGCAAATCTAAGAATGCAACATTAAGTACTAACAATGTAACATTTGAAAACTGGAGCACGTTTATTTGTTTAACTGACCTAGCAAGTGTAATTCATGAAATAAGATAATCTACACAACTAGGGTTGCGAGTTTCATGCAAGCAACTAAGCAACATTTTCACGAAAACATGATAATTCGATTAAGAATACTATAACAGCTAAATCATAACCAATATCTAAGGTTTTAAAAACCCTAGGCCTAAACAAGACAGGGAGAATCATGAATCTGACTGAATTTTATGGACCTAGTGGATAAAAGAAAGCCACTAGTGAAATCCCACATACCTGGTGTTAAAATTCATGAAGGAATCCTTTGATTTCGGGGCTGAAACTTGAAGAAAACCTTCTGTTTATTCTTAAGAGGTTAGTCGGCTTTCCTCTTATTTTAGCTCTAAGTTTTGGTAAATAATCTATTAGGGTAAGTTCTGACTAAATTACTAGGCTTAAACAGAGTAAAACGACGTAGTTTAGGGGTTAAACGACATAGTTTAAAAGTCCAACGTGTACGGTAAAATACTAAAATGACCCCAATATAAAATCTGAAGGAGGCCGACCATGGCGCCACTAACAGACCATTAAAGGGACCACGATCCGTCGTATGGGTCATGGTTGCTGGCTTGAGCTACTGATTTCTGGCACCCTACCCACGGTCCACTTCACGGACCGTATAAAGGACCACGGACCGTGCAGGTCCCCTTGGTTCTTCACTTAGGGATGGGGGTCTGCTGGCTCAGGACCATGGACCTTCCCAAGGTTCGTCATCAAGACCATGGCCCGTGAAAGGCTCCATAGCCTAATACCTAAGCCTGGATAGTTTTGTCCTAGTCCTACGAACTTTCCCACGGCTTGTGTGGTGGTTCATTGCCCATGAATGGCTTCATGGTCCACCACTTCTGGGCAGGGTGTGAACCACAAATGGGTCAATAGACCGTGGTTCCTGTCACGGCATATGAACCCCTCTGTGGTTCACCATTTTTCCTGTTGTTCAGGTCTGCTAAGTCTGAGGTGGCACAATAGGCTTAAAACCACATAGTATAGGAATTAAAAGAGTGAAAAAGATCCAACTACTCCTAACTAAAATATTTCGAACAACTTCTACGAATGCCTTCTACGATTCATAGAAGTGTACATAGCCCTGTCAATGACCTCGTGAAAGGCATGTGGGGAAATTCTTATTTTTGAAGTTTGATTCCATGGACTATTAATTTTTCCATGATATTTCTACCCTCTCATCCTGTCGAAGCAAAAACTTCCAACTTTTTTATCCTTCATTCCATGACAAGGTCTATGTCTCGTAAACCTTTACATGTGTCATGCAACCTTCCTTATAACCACCCCTAATTCCAATTACTTGAATCTTTAATATGGCCTATGGACCCATCCATGGTCAATATAACCCTTCATGGCTCGTGTAACCAGTCTGTCCTATCAACCCTCATTTTTCAATTCTCTTATGGGTGATCAATAGACTAGTCTACAGTTTGTGAATCCTTGTACAGATCATATAAGTATTTGTGGTCCTTAACTTGGGACTTCTCAAATCTTGATTTACCCTCCACAGACTGTGAAAGCCTATATGGTCCACGAACACCTCTCATGAAGGACAAACGTTGCAAACTTCAGCAACTTTTGTTTGCATTTTCCAACTTCAACTAAATTTTGCACTTCTGAAGTGTTACAACAGCTGATAGCAAGAGATTGAGGCAGAGCTTGTTGGCTTCTGGAGTTGAATCATCTCCTTCTATATATTTTGATGAATCTTTTGTATTCTGAGGCATTCCATTTACTTGTATATTTCTAGTCATGTACGCGATCTTAATTTATAGTAATTTTGTAGTGATGTCTACCAAGTTTTTGGATGGATCTCTTGTAACTTGTTTCCTCCTTCATTGTATGTATTTATATGCCTAGTTATTTCCACTACAATTTGATTTAATTTTAGTGTATATCTTTAAAGTTGGTTCTTACACTCCCTAAGCCTGTCACTCTCATTCTTAGCTAAGTGTTGACTTACCTACTGGTGGGTTGTCATAGGTGTCGTTATTACACATATTTTTGGGTCATGAAAGTACCTAATTAATTTCAACAACTATGACGCCGACATTCACCCTTCGAACAAAGATAGTAAGGTTAGGGCATCTAGCGCTGGCCATGGGGAGGTTGGCCTAGAACTTCATTACCCAGCACCCATTATTAGTGCATGACTCCTACACTAGTGGTTCCCACCCAATTATCTATAAAAGGGCATAGAACTGTGGTGCTTTCTCTTCCACCTCCTCCATAATAAAGCTTCTCTCATGTATAAATCTTTTTACCTTCTGCTCAAGGTAGCGCCTCTTGTGTTGATCCTTTATGATCTCTCATAAGGATGTTGCCAATATTTTCTTCAATTTTGAAGTAGTACCTAAAAACTGAAGGAAAAGTCGTAAGATGATGTATTGTAGCATTGTTAATAAGAAGTAAGTGTAAAACAAAA
This sequence comes from Solanum bulbocastanum, assembly GCA_037074985.1. Classification (NCBI taxonomy): domain Eukaryota; kingdom Viridiplantae; phylum Streptophyta; class Magnoliopsida; order Solanales; family Solanaceae; genus Solanum; species Solanum bulbocastanum. The sequence goes on from CM073604.1 coordinate 34,641,978, forward strand.
ACCTAGACAAATACTTCCAAAATCTGATTTCTTTTTAAACTTCCCACTTGTTAATGCCTAAGTCTTTGTTGCATCGAGTTTTATATGGTAAGGAACCCTTGCTATGCAATCCCCCTCTAGTGAAGAAATGTTTGTCACTACACACATCATCTTCTCCATTGAACTTGAGTCCAAGTCATGGCAATCAGGAATTTTGACACAATTTTGTTGAAATTCCTCACAGATCGAATCCTTTTCGAGCATGTAAGACTCTTAACCAATGTTTATACAATGATTTAAGGCCAAAATCAATCCATATGGGAATATTGAATGTTTTAAGTCTCTTTTTAAACCACCTCCTCCATTGTTGAGTTCTACCATAAAAAAAATCCTGGTTCGACCCATGCAACGCTATGAGTAACTTAGACATGTAAAGCTTAGAAGCATGATTTTATCTACCCTTCTACTAGAGAAAACAAGTTCCAACTCCAAGATCCCTAAATAGCTAGTTCTAACAAGCAAATTGTTGTGGAAAATGTGAGATTATTGAGAAAATCTAGGAGTAAAAGCATTAGAAAGGGTGACTTACCTTGTATTTAGTGAAAAAGAAGATAGGTTGTGGAGAGAATTCATGCTAGAAGTGGAAGAGTTCAAAATGACCATTCTCTTCCTTTTTTAGTTGCAGACATATTTCTATGTAGCTGACTTGAGTTCAAACTTCCCCAAATGTTCCAATACACAACAAAATTTTCCTAAGTTAATATCTATCCCAATTAGGGATATTTTGGTCTTAATAACTTTAATCAGTGCATAGTGTGTTATTTCCATTGTTGAAAATTTCGAAATTTACCCTTAAATTACAAAAATTCAAAATATTTGATTCAGATAAAGTCCCTTCAATTTTGGCCCTAACCGCCCTTCACCCTAGTCCATTTGAGGACAAATGGTTGCTTAAATAGTATATGATATAACAACAAAATCCCTCATTATAGAACTCTCCTTGATACATATGTATAAATTGATATTTTCCTAAACACAAGATTCATTCTAAATCATTAAAACATGGGACAAGAGTGGGCTCAGACACTAGAGTCCGACATAGCGGACAAGCTACCACCATAATGAACTCGCTGTAGTAAAGGCCTGATCACTACAGTGAACACCCGCAAGGTAATACTTGGAGATGAGTTATCTGAATTTTAATCCTACTCTAAGAAGGTATACATCCTAAAAACACTTGTAAGTTAGATTTTAGAGAAAAGAGCTCAAGAAAGGTGGAAAATAGAGACATCCCATGGAAAGTAACTCCACCCTACCTACTTGATTCTCTAGAAGAAATCTAGTTTGTAGATGAGAGCAGAGTTGCATGGGTTCTAAGGTAGTAGGTTTGCATTGAAGTGGGCTATGGTCTTACCTTTTTGTATAGAATTGATTTATGACATATATTTACACCAAAGATTTGATGGAGACAACATGATTAGACTTGTGGGCATGATGTTCTAGTGATCTACATTTAGAATAATGTAATTTGGATAACATAGATATGTGTCTCGCATATGATGATAAATATGAATAAACCTCAAAATGTCTAACATGAATGAGTTGATTTGGGATTTTTTGTGTGGTCAATTCTTAAAGTAATTTGTAATTCATTGTAGTGAGTATAAAAGTGAACTTGGGAATATCATAGAGTCAATTGTATGTATTTCTTGTAGTTTTCATGATGAAATAATGTTGTACTTAATAATATTGTGTGGAATGAAGGGTTGTTTAGTAGTAATGATGTGTCACTTGGGTGAAGAGATGCGCAATTAGTGAATCTTAATGTGTTAGGTGCGACTATTGTAGTTGGGGGTTTTAAATGGGGAATTATTAAATAAACTATATTATTGTATATGTACTCGATAATTTAAGATGCACAAGAGTTATGGTTGTTAGATATAAAAATTTAAAAAGATAATTTATCATCAACTCATCATGTTGAAGTGTTCATTGTGCAAAACTGATAAATTGATTAGTCTTATAAAGCATCTCATCCTAATTAAGAGAACATCACCCCAAGTCTTTGCCGACACTTGGGTGTTGAATTAATTTGTTCATTTATCATATTGCTCAAGTTAGCTATTCTATCTCAAAATCAAGTTATAAGATGAGGATTGGCTGCCCCCAAATACATGTTAATGATCTTTTTTCGTAATCTTAACTTATTTTATTAAGCAAGTAATAGTACATAATAGTTCTTAATGTTTGCAACCATTGAAAAAGAAATATTTACAAAAGAATCTTAATCCACAGTGATCACCCCTTTCTTGAGAAGAATTTAATATAAAGAATCAATTATCCTTGTTCCTACTCTAAGTTCCATCGATGTTGTTATGAATTTAGTTGCTCATAACTAGATACGAATAATAATAAAAGTAAATTAAACAACTAAAAAACATAAAGTTGCAAGAAAGTAAACTAAATCATTGATTAACTCAACTCTTGCAAGACTATCTTGTTCGTTCCACAATAATCTTCTATAAAAGCAATAATTAAACCTAAAAACTATTCTAAAGTAGCTTGCATCAAAGAATGATGAAAACTCTATCATAATGATAGTCCCTAACTTGTAATGATAATGTGTAACCCTAAAAATTCCTTTCTCATGAGCTATACATGATAAAAAAAGTCAGAATCTAACTCTTTGTTAGGCTTTGCTATCACTTGGTGTCACGGTCCAAGCCATCGGGCCGTGTGGGCACCTACTCTAATACCTAAGTAGGACCCTCTATTCCCAAACAGTGAAAACCATGCGGAAGATTAAGATAACTAAAATAGAAACAAATTCATGGAGATTTTCATAAAATAAGAGTTTAAAACTATTCGAGTCCAGACTTGTAAAGTAATTAACACCCAAGGATATAGTCTAAACAGGTACAAGAGCTTTTAAGATTACAAGATATGAACGCAATAACAAAAGACACAGCTCCCACCACATGGAAGGAAACATAGAAGTTGTTGGAGATTACCTTCGTCTTCACCTATGAGACATCACCGAACCTGCATCAGACTATGCCCAAAGGCATAGCAAGAGTAGTATTAGTACAAACCACACATACTGGTATGCATCATCGATCAACCTAATACCCACCACATAATATAAGAAATCGACCAGAAAAAACATGCAATAAGACTATTCATTCCTCCACCTCTATATTTTCCTGCCCTTACCATATTCAGATACTTAAATCATACTAGTACACTTAACTTTAACCCCTTACTCACTCCGTTCTTGATTATAACTTAACTATCCTGTCTCTCGAGGGAGATCCGGAATATAACTACTACCAATTTGGCCAACCACTCACAACATGCCCGTACGTCTTCCACATCACCACTCAACCCTTGACTCCATAGTATGTTCTATCAAGGCCTATTAATCGTTTAATACTATTTCCCTCACGGGGTAATACTTTAACTAATTGGCATTACGACATAGCACCACCCTAATTCTCAATTCTCAACGACAATAGTCAATACCATCTTTCTAATGTAACACATAATGACACATGGACGCTCGGTCTCCACTTACCATATCACATTTCGATTTGGGCCTAACCATTCACAATTCATTCCTTACGAGATATACCTAATTAACTTATGACACCACAACCCATATATATATATATAATTCTAAACGACAATACTCATTACCACCTTTCTAATGTAACACATAATGACACATGGACCCTCGGTCTCTACTTACCACATCACATTCCAATTTGGGCCTAACTATTCACAATTCATTCCATACGAGATATACCTAATTAACTTATGACACCGCAACCAATATATATATATATATATATACACACACACACATATATATATAATGTACAATCCAATTATCATTTTAGGAGCAACGCACAATTCCACATCCTCAATAATACTCATAGATGACAAGTCAATGGTCCTCTTATGGAATCCATACCCAAATTGTTAATGTACCGTTACGTGACACCCGATCCAATGCATGTAAGTGTGTCGGTTCGTGACACCCAATTTAATATATGTATGTGTGTTGGTACGTGACACCCGATCCAATTGATGTTAGTGTGTCGGTATGTGACACCTGATTCTATGTATGTATGTGTGTTGGTACGTGACACCCGATCCAATGCATGTTAGTGTGTCGGTTCATGACATCCGATCCAATCTATGTTAGTGTGTCGGTACGTGACACCCGATCCATCACCACAATCACAATTATAATCACAGTCACAACCATAATGAGCATACTTATAATCACACAATTAAGTATTACGTTCATGGCTGGTAACTATACATATTAAATTCATTAGGTTTGTTTCCACTTTTTAGTAGATGTCCCCCATATAGCAATCAATCCATATTCATTACAAAAACAGAAACCCAAACCATCAACTAACCCTAGCTTACCGATTAGGGCTTCCTCCTATGGTATACGTCTAATGTAACACCTAGGATACATGTGAAATCATCTCTTTTCGGTGTGCGAAAGCCTATGCATGACTTCTACCATCAATTACCATTGTACTACGCAGTAAAAACAGATTTATAACTACTCAATTAAATAAACCTAGCCTACCTGGGCGCCAAGCATTCACAGAGGGATTGAAGCTTGAATTATGGTTCCAGGATGACGCGAGGGTGGATCTTAACCGAAAATATGCAAGCTATCAACATCCTAACGCTAGAAATCTCTTTCTCCTTCTTTCCCAAGCCTAGTGGCCTTTGGAGGGTTTCCAGGGTGATTCTCGCCTCTTGTTGGTGTTTTTGGAAGAAGGAGAAATTAAGACCTCGCGTTATTTAAGTTCTGTCTCGCCCATCCCACTCTGGCAACCACTAATCCCGCTAGAGCGCCACTGCCCTGGCAGCATTTGGCCCGCTCTAGAGGGCTGAGAGACCTAATTTTCCTGCATTTTTCCTTTCCTAATTAACAACGGTTCGGGTCGTTACACTTGGTCAACTCTAGATTCATAACATAGGGGGTGCGGTGGGAGATGTATTGGGGAGAAGGGGGACCTATCATTGGGCTCCATCTTACCTTTCTTATTTTTTCTAGGTGCATTGTAAGTTCATCAAATTAATATTTATCCACAAAATCTCGATCCTCATCAGGTGCATTATGAGGGCCATTATGTTCCCCAAGATGTGGACTTTATTTCTTCAACCTATTTGGCTGTGTTTTAGTCTGGGATACTCTACTTTAAGTTTGAATCTATATTTTTTGTTATTCCTTATTTCTTAGCCTAAAATTAGTCTAAATATATAGCTCATCACAACAACTATACATATAACACAAGGATATATGTAAGCTTATACGTCGAATTTTGCTAAATTATGAGTAAAAATATGATGCTTGGATGCGTAAATACAACCCAGGTCTCTACCCTACACTTTAAGTTTTTGACCATCCTCAAGCAACTCGTCCTATCCCAATAGACCTAGTAACTCATCAACATTCATTTAGACAAGTTTAATCATAATCTGGTTTTCATAGACAGTTTTAATCATGATTTTGAATTCACTCAATCAAGCATAACTCTTTCAAACCTCTAACTTTTCATGCAAACATCAAAACTTCTAAACTAGATTTTTTATGACATATATTGGAGCAACGTTCTTAGATGCAACTAATGTAGTCATTAATTCACCAATTCTTTTTATCAAGTGTCTTCACCATTAAAGAAATGCCCTTCCCACTCATCATGCAGGTATATGACCAATCGGGGTGTCACGACCCAGGGGAACCTCTTAGACGTAATACGGCGTACTTGACCCCAAAGGGATACATACAAGCCCTTAGCATAATCATACACATAAATCCATAAGAATGATGTGGAAGATTTAAAACTTTTACAATTGAAGTCAACTTCTTTTTCAGAAATGAAAATAAGAGTCTAGACCTTGTCTCAATTATCATCTAGTACAATAGAGAGTACAAATAGGGTCAAAAGCCCTTTACATCAATAAAGTCTCGAAAGTAGAGAGTACAATAAAATCTAAAACATGATAACATCTTGTCCTCGAACTTGAGGACTCACCAGGCCTAGGGAATAGTCAACCCAAGCTTTTCTTGAAAGAAGAAGTACGTCTCAACAATCAGAACCTACACCCATAGTAAATGTAAAAGAAATGGGTTAGCACATAAAGTAATAAGTATGGAAGCATGCATAAAAATCCTTGAATTATGATAAAAAGGACATTTTTGTTAAAAAGTATGCATTTGTCAAGTTTGGAAATCAACATGCACATTCAAGGTAAAACACAAGCCATAATCACATTTATGCTTATAACATAGTAAAATCATTAACTTAGCAACCCCTAAAGAACACTTGTGCAATGTATGGTTGGCATCCCATAATACCAACCATACTAAGTACTCCTTTGAAGCTACCTTAGTCATGCATCTCATCTTTAGACCTCATCATAATCAATAGTCATACATAAGGAAATAGTCATGTATATTACTTTGAAAATAAGGAAAGTCATTCATAGTGCCCATCCATTCAACATCCATGCATACATTCATGTCTCATCATAGCATAAAGAAACTACCCCATAACACCTTACTATGTCTACTTGTGCAGTATAAAAGTGAAGTCAGATACCCCCACTCCTACTAAGTAAAACTCATCAAGAAGTCATAGGTATAGTTCATGTCTTATTCATTATCTTGTCATATAGGGAAGAATAGCCATAACCGACATAGACCGTGTGAGCGACATGGAATCTGGTGTCATGTAACCCCACACCAAAAGAAGGTGTCCTACTTGCCTAAGGTAGAAGTACATGTATTAGCTTTTAGGTGGATCCACTAGCTAAATACCTATGTGGGCACATAGCTATGGGATAGGGAGATTGCTTCTAGAAACCCGACCTGTTGTATTGACGGGGGAGTTTCCATCTCATGAGAATAATCTAGATGACCCGGCCTATTGTATTGACGGGTGGGGCTCTACATCATTGGCCATATTCACTTGGTGCTAAGTATTATTTCCCAAATTATACATAATTAGTCGTGAATTGCATTAACATGTGTGAAGGAATACTTTTCCCTTCATTCAATACAACTCATAAAATAGCTCATAGATCCAATAGGTGAGAACTAACTTTCAACCTTAGAATTAGGGGTGTACATAGGTCGGTTTAGTTTGGTTTTCATTACAAAAACCTAAAACAATTATGTCGGTTTATTAAATCTAAATACCAAATCAAACCATGCAAAGTTGGTTTTTTTTGGTTTTGGTTTAAGTCGATTCATTCGGGTTTTTTCGATTTTTTGGTTTTTCAGTTTTTTACAACTTAACGGTGTTTGAAAAAGAGATCAAATATATTTTCACCTACCTATGTGATAAGCTAAACTAAAGAAATGTTAAATGAATAGAAATTTTTGTGAAGACGGTAAAATTCACATGAGTACAAAATATATTTTTTTGAAACATCAACGTTCATTATGTTAAATTAATAAGATTAAAGGATACAGTCAAACAGAATACAAAATGAAATATTTACAAAGCAAATTGTTAACTTCAAATTTGAAAAACTATAACAATATAATTGTAACTTCAGATCTTAATACAAAATAAAATATTTACAAAATTTTACAAGCCCAAATTTGAAATAAAATATATAAACATTAAAAACTATAAACTAACTAAAAATTTATTAACCAAGTAGATTATAAATAATATTTTTTATCTATAAATAAAATAAAATTATATATACAATATTTACAAAATTTTACAAGCCCAAATTTGAAATAAAATATATAAACATTGAAAGTTATAAACTAACTAAAAATATATTAGCAAAGTAGATTATAAATAATATAGTTATCTATAAATAAAATAAAATTATATTATTTACAAAATTTTACAAGAAAAAATTTGAAATAAAATCTATAAACACTGAAAACTATAAACTAACTAAAAATATATTAATAAAGTAGATTATAAATAATATTTTTTATCTATAAATAAAATTATATATATTATGTCGGTTTGGTTTGGGTTCGATTTGACTTTTTCTCATTTAATACCAAACCAAACCAAGAGTAGTCGGTTTTTTTTTTTCAATCGCCAAACCAAACAAACAAAACCACAAGTCGGTTTTTTTTTTGGGTTTGATTTGGTTCGTCGGTTCAGTTTGACTTTACGATTTGACTTGTACACCCCTACTTAGAATCATCATTAACATGTGAGTAAACCTTTCACATTATTGTTCATAGTGTTTCATGTGAATAGCCTTTCAATCAACACAACAACATTATCATCATCCTAGACAATTCATACATAATCAAGTGTAAGGGTAAGGGAAGAATGGCCTTTCAACAATACCTCAATTTACACAATAGAGGATCTTCACTTTCTAAGTGTATTATCAGTCCATACACAACATTCATCAACATGTACAAACCCTAGGAATTTACCCCCTCAAGGGTCATGAATCATGTCTCACAATTAAACCTAGAAATACTACACTAGGCATAAAGAAAACAAGATTCAATAATTAAAATATCTACACTAGGCATAAAGAAAACAAGATTCAATAATTAAAATATCATAGACACAATTCATAGTATTCATCTTGCATCAATACATCCATCACAATTCATCAAATTGGGGTCATGGGGTAATTCATGGGTTCATGGGGAGTTTTACTATAAAAATCACCATTAAACAACAAATCAACCATAATATAAGACAATTGACCCACTGAAATCGTTTATAGGAAGAACCCATGGCTAGAATGAAAACCCTAGTTTTTGAAGAATCTACCAATTCGAAATTAAAGAGTTGAAGGACTTCATGGAGAAAAGTGTTCCATGAATCAAGACTCACATACCTTGATTGATGTTTTCCTCATGAAATTGGAGTGAAAAGGTTGGAACTTGACCCTAAGCTTGACCTTGGTCTTCTTCTTCAATGAAGCGTTAGAGAGAGAATTTTTGGAGAGGGAAGTTGGTTATGTTTGAGTCTTGAGAGTTATGAGGGGTTAAAGATTGGTTAATAGTTAAAAAGTACTTAAATATGTTTAAATAACTAATGTAAGTTGTTCCTAACCTTTAATAATTAATATAGAACTTACCTAATTTAATTCACCCTTGGCCGAGATTTTGGGCAAATTCACAGACCCCATCCACGACCCCCTACCCACGAGGCGTGGATGGACCCACGGACCATACTGGTCACTCATGGGTTGGGTCTGGAGCTGGTCATCTTGGCCATGCTTTCAGGACTTACTCATGAGACCCCACCCACGGGGCGTGAGTGGGTCTACGGCCCCGTACTGCATGGGCACGGAAAGTGACTGAGAATTGGTCAATTGGGGGAGTTTGGGGAAGAATAAGTCTTGACTCATGAACCCCACCTACAAGGCGTGATTCCACCCACAAGGCTTGGGTTCCCCTCTCGTGGACCATGCTGTTTTGACACCTTTTTGGGGTAGTTCCTTGGCCCTCCTCAAGGACCCTTGGGAGGTCCTTGGGGGGCCATGCCTTAACGTTTAGGCACTTGGACCTTAGTACTAAGTTAGGGAAGTTATTTTAGGACTCTAATCTTCATGTTAATCCTATTAAGTCTACTAGTTTACGTGTTAGGCTCTAGCTTAGGTCCTTAGAATTTCGGGGTGTTAGATTATCTCCCCCTTGGGAACATTCGTCCCTGAATGATGATCCAAACACCAAACTAAGTTAGAAACTCTAGACTAGCAGCCCATCATGCATGAAACATCAAAACCGTGCAAAACTTACAATTGCACTATTCACCTCATGCAATATTCAAAAGGAGGAACCTTCAAATCCATCATAAGACATGGTCAATGCAACACAAGGAAGTAGGAACTACATCTACCAACCCCAATATGCACAAAACTCATCAATTCACATAAACATGGGAGAACTACCTTCTCCAATTCAAAGCAAGTTCAACACCACCATATTAAGCCAACATGTCATTTCATCAAAAACACAACTAAGCATGTTCATCAATTCACCTCATGAAGTCAAATATGCAATCATCACAGTAAAATGCAAATCAACATGAGAAACATATAGATCATTAAAATTCAATATATGCTAAACATGAATTCTCACAAGAACATGCACAATATAAGGAAATCATAAAGAACACTTATAGCACATATGACTTCCAAAACACCAACTCAAGAAGACTACATACCTCAAGTTTGGTTAGGAGCAGAAGGAAAAAGATGAGGATAACGGGACTTCATATCAGCCTCGGCCTCCCATGTAGCACCCTCAGCTAAGTGATTCCTCCATAAGACCTTAACGGAGGCTACTTCCTTATTTCTCAACTTCTTCACTTGCCGTTCAAAATCTCAACCGAGACTTCTTCATAAGAAAGGTTTTCATCAACTCCTAAATTCTCTAAAGGAAGGATGGATAACGGATCACCAATGCATTTCTTAAGCATGGAAACATGAAGACACTGGGTGAACCGAGGCCAACTCATCTAGCAAATCTAATTCATATGCAAATTTCCCAACACGTTTCAAGATTTGGTATGGGCCACATATCGGGGACTAAGCTTCCCTGTCTTACCAAACCTCATCACACCTTTCATAAGCGATATTTTCAAGTAGACTCAATCGTCAACCTCAAATTCAAGATCCCTCCTTCTAATAACGACATAAGATTTTCGCCGACTTTGGGCCATCTTCAACCTCTCTCTAATGAGTCGAACATTTTCAATGGCATCATAAACTAGCTCGGGACCAATTAGAGCAAACTCACCTACTTCAAACCAACCAACCAAAGATCTACACCTCCTATCGTATAGTGCTTCAAACTTAGCCATGGCAATGCTTGAGTGGTAACTATTGTTGTAGGAAAATTCTATCAATGGGAGATGATTATCCCGATTACCCTTGAAATCAATCACACATGCCCTCAACATGTCCTCTAAGGTTTGAATGGTACGTTCCGCTTGACCATCCGTTTGAGGGTGGAAAGCGGTAACAACATTGGTACCAATCCCTTGTTGGAATGCCTTCAAAAAATGTGAAGAAAATTAAGTACCCCGATCCGAAATGATAGACAAAAAAACCCCATGCAACTTCACTATTTTCTTGATGTACAACTTAGAATAGTCTTCCGCCGAAAAAAAAAACCTTAATAGGAATGAAGTGGCCTCATTTAGTCATCCTATCAACAATGACCAATATAGAATCATGTTGCCTTCGAGTACGAGGCAAACCCACCACAAAGTCCATATTCACCTCCTCCCACTTCCAAGTGGGAATATTTATATCTTGCAATGAACCTCCCGGTTTTAGGTGTTCGGCCTTAATTTGTTGGCAATTCGGACATTTGGCCACAAAACCCGCAATATCCTTTTTCATTCCATTCCACCAATAGATTTCCTGTAGATCACGGTACATCTTGGTGGCTCCCGAATGAATAGAATACCGCGAACCATGAGCCTCTTCTAAAATTTGCTCTCTCAAGACATCAGCATACGGAACACATAATCTACCTTGGTACCTAAGCACCCCATCTCCCCCTTGGGGCAAAGCCTCAACGGACTTGTTGAGAACTGATTCTTTCAACTCCATCAAAATAGGATCAAGGTGTTGCTTAGACTTTACCTACAACAAAAGACGATTCGTAACTATGATGGACCATAACTCCACCCATGGTGGAATCCACTAGTTGGACACCTAACCGGGCCAACCTATGCACATCACGAACTAACTCATTCTTCTCATCTTCTACATGAGCCACACTACCCATGGACATTCGACTTAAGGCATCCACAACTACGTTGGATTTGCCGAGGTGGTAAAGGATACTCATATCATAATCCTTTAAAAGTTCTAACCATCTTCTTTGTCAGAGATTCAATTATTTTTGGCTAAACACCTATTGAAGACTCTTGTGGTTGGTGAAAACATCTACATGGACCCCATAACGGTAATGTCTCCATATTTTAAAGGCAAACACCACCGCCGCTAATTCGAGATCATGAGTCGGATAATTATTTTCATGTACCTTGAGTTGCTTCGATGCATAGGCAATCACTTTACAACGTTGCATAAGGACACATCCCAAACCCACTCAAGAAGCATCACAATATACCACAAACCCATCGGTACCCTGCGGTAAGGTCAACACCGAAGCTGATGTAAGTCTATCCTCCAATTCTTGGAAGCTTTTCTCACAAGCCTCTGACCACACAAACTTAGCTTTCTTTTGACTCAATACCATCAATAGAGAAGCAATAGAGGATAAACCCTCAACAAACCTCATATAGTAACCGGCCAAACCCAAAAGGCTTCTAATATCGATAGGAGTTAGAGGTCTAGGCCAACCCTTGACCGCATCCATCTTCTTAGGATCTACCTCAATACCCATGCCCAACACAATATGACCAAGGAAGGCAACCGACCTTAGCCAAAACTCACACTTAATATACATAGCATATAATAGGTGGTCTTTAAGGACTTGTAATATGATCCTCAAACGATCCATATGTTCACCCTCACTTCTTGAATAGATCAAAATATCGTCAATAAAAACAATCACAAACGAATCAAGATATTGTCTAAATACCCTATTCATTAGGTCCATGAATGTCGCCGGGACATTGGTCAACCCAAATGACATAACCACAAATTCAAAGTGACCGTACCGAGTCCTAAAGTCCATCTTGGGAATGTCAACCCTACTTACCCTTAGTTGATGGTAACCAAACTGTAACACCCCAAAAATCTAATGACCTAAGCTAGAGCCTAACACATAAACTGGAAGCCTAAATAGGATTAACATGAACAGTAAGGTCCTAAAACAATTTCCCTAACCTAGTACTAAGGTCCTAGTGCCTAAACAACAAGGCATGACCCCCCCTAAAAACCCCCCAAGGGTCCTTGAGGAGGACCAATGGACTGACCTAAAAGTTGTCAAAATAGCTTGGTCTACGAGAGGACCACCCACGCCATGTGGGTGGACTCACTCCCCGTAGGTGGGAGTCATAAGTCAAGACATAGTCTTCCCAAAACTACCCCCAAATCTCCTAGTCTCTGAAGGAAACCACAACCATGTAGTACGATCCATGGACCAACTCACGCCCCGTAGGTAGAGGCTCATGAGTAAGGCCTGGACCCAGGCTAAAAGAAAAGCCACAGACCCAACCCACAAGTGACCAGCACGGTCTGTGGGTTCATCCACATCCGTAGGTGGGGGGTCGTGGATGGGGTCTGCAAAAGCTGCCTCAATTCGGCCAAAGGTCAAACACTTTAACTAATTTCTAATTAATTAAGGGTGGGGATGGTTATTATTAGTTATTTTAGACCTACATAAAATACTTCAAAGTCATTAAACTCCACTTAACACCTCATAACTCACAAGACTCAATCATAACCAACTTCCCTCTCAAAATATTCTCTCTCTAAGACTCCATTAAGAACAATACCAAGGTCAAGATTAGGGCTCAAGTTCCAACCTTTTCACTCCAATTTCGTGAGGAAAACATCAATCAAGGTATGGGAGTCTTGATTCATGGAACACTTTTCTCCATGAAGCCCTTCAACTCTTTAATTTCGAATTGATAGATTCTTCAAAAAACTAGGGTTTTCATTCTAGCCATGGGTTCATCCTAAAAACAGTTTCAATGGGTCAATTGTCTTATATTATGGTTGATTTGTTGTTTAATGGTAATTCTTATTGTAAAACTTCCCATGAACCTATGAAATTCGCCTTGACCGCAATTTCATGAATTGTGATGGGTGTATTGATGCAAGATGAATACTATGAATTGTGTCCATGATATTTTAGTTATTGAATCTTGGTTTATTCATTCCTAATCTAGTATTTCTAAGTTTAATTGTGAGACATGATTCATGACCCTTGAGGGGGTAAAATTGCTAGGATTTTTACATGTTGATGAATGTTGTGTATGGGCTCATGATTCACTTAGAAAGTGAATATCCTATGACTATTATGTAAGTAAAGGTATTGTTGAAAGGCCATTCTTCCCTTACCCTTACACTTGATTATGTATGACTTGTCTAGGATGATGATTATATTGTTGTGTTGATTGAAAGGCAATTATCATGAAACACTATGAACAAAAAAGGGAAAGGTTTACTCACATGTTAACAATGATTCTTCTAAGGTTGAAAGTTAGTTCTAAACTATTGAATCTATGAGCTATTTTATGAGTTTTATTGAATGAAGGGCAAGATATTAATTCACACATGTAAATGCAATTCAAGACTAACTATGTATAATTTGGAAAATAAACCTTAGCACCGAGTGGATATGGAAAATGAGGTAGAGGCCTTCCCATCAATACTTTAGGCCGAGTCTTCTACAAATGATCGCATGAGATGGAATCTTCCCCGTCAATACAGTAGGCTGGGTTTTTAAAAGCAATCTCCCTATCCCATAACTATGTGCCCACATCAATCTTTAGCTAATGGATCCGCCTAAAAGTTTATACATTTAGTTCTACCTTAGGTAAATAGGATACCTTATTTCGGTGTGGGGTTACATGACACCGGATTCCATGTCACTCACATGGTCTATCTCGGTTATGGCTATTTTTCCCTATATGACAAGATAATGAATAAGACATGAACTATACCTATGACTTCTTGATGAGTTTTACTTAGTAGGAGTGGGGGTATGGGACTTCACTTTTACATTGCACAAGTAGACTTTGAAAGGGTTTGTAGGATGGTTTATTTATGCTATATTGAGACATGAACATATGCATGTATGTTGAATGGATGGTTACTATGAATGACTTTCCTTACATTCAAAGTAATGGACATGACTATCTCCTTATGTATGACTATTGATTATAATAAGGTCTAAAGATGAGATGTATGACTAAGGTAGCTTCAAAGGAGTACTTAGTATGGTTGGTATTATAGGATGCCAGCCATACATTGCACAAGTGTTCCTTAGGGGTAACTAAGGTAATGATTTTACTATGTTATAAGCACAAATGTGATTATGGATGGTGTTTTACCTTGAAAGTGCATGTTGATTTCCAAACTTAACAAATACATACTTTTTAACAAAAATGTCCTTTTCATCATATTTCAAGGATTTTTATGCATGCTTCCATACTTAGTACTTTATGTGCTAACCCATTTCTTCTACATTTACTATGAGTGTAGGTTTCGATCATTGAGACGTATTTCTTCTTTCAAGAGAAGCTTGAGTTGAATATTTCGTAAGCTTGCTGAGTCCTCATGGTTCGAGGACAAGACATCATTCATTTCTAGTTTCTATTGTACTTTCTATTTTTGAGACTTTATTGATGTAAAGGTCTTTTGACCTTGTTTGTACCCTCTATTGTACTAGATGGTGATTGAGACAAGGTCTAGATTCTTATTTTGTTATACTAAGAAGTTGACTTCGATTGTAAAAGTTTTTAATTTTTCACATCACTCTTTTGGATTTATATGTATGATTGTGCTAAGCATGTGTATGCGACCCCTTTGGGGTGAAGTATGCCGTGTTACATCTACGGGGAACCCCCTGGGTCATAATACGAACGAAGATCTATCTTGGAGAAATAGTTAGCCCCTTGAAGTTGATCAACCAAATCGTCAATTCTAGGAAGAGGATACTTATTCTGTATAGTTACCTTATTCAATTGGCGGTAATCAATACACATCCTAAGTTACCTATCTTTCTTCTTTACAAACAATACTGGAGCACCCTATTGAGATATGCTTGGTTGAATAAAACCCTTGTCTAACAAGTCATTGGGTTGCTCCTTTAACTCTTTCAATTCGGCCGAAGCCATTCTATAAGGAGGGATGGATATGGGTTGTGTATCCGACAAAAGATCAATGCCAAAGTCTATTTCCCATTTGAGAGGAATGTCGGGAAAGTCATCAAGAAAGACTTTCGGAAACTTACTCACCATGGGGACCAACTCTATAGAAGGGACCTTGGACTAAACATCCACAACCCTAACAATATGATACACGTACCCCTTGGAGATCATTTTCCTAGCTTTTTGACATGAAACAAATTGACCTCTAGGAATAGAACTCCCTCCTTTCCACTCTAAAATTGGCTCTTCTGGAAATTGAAATTTGACCACCCGAGTCCTACAATCTATTGAAGCATAACATGCATGCAACCAATCCATGCCCAAAATTACATCAAACTCAAGCATGTCAAATTCTACCAAATCAACCAAAGTGACTTTATGAGACAAAGAAATAGGACAACTCCCATATACTCTTTGAGCTACAACCGAGTCACCAATCGAGGTAGAAATCGAAAAAGGCTCTATTAGGGTTTTGGGGTGTACATCAAATTTCTTAGCCACAGAGGGTGTAACAAAAGAAAAGGTGGCATCGGGGTCTAATAATGCATAAACATCAATGGAAAAGACTTGCAACATACTCGTTACAACATCCGAGGAACTCTCTTGGTCACCTCAGGATTGAAGAGCATAGAAGTGGTTCTTCTTAAGAGCATCGGAGTTAGAACCACTAGGAGGATCTTGATTACCCTCTCTTCCCTTGGACGTACGGGTTGGGCAATATTTCGATTGATGCCCACTTTTTCCATATCCATAGCACACACCCATACCGGCAAGACATTTACCATCATGCTTCTTACCTACTTGGCACAAGTAGGCCTCACCATAGAAGATCCACCAATATTACCTCCTTGATGCTTAGAGTTAGACACCCTATCTTTGTTGACCCTTGGACCACTAGAGAAGCCTTGACTGGAAAACCTTTTCTTGAATCTTGGCTCACTTTGACCCTCGAACTTACCATTTGAAGAATTTCCATCATTGGTCCTTGCCCTCTTTACCTCTCTATTTTTCTTCCTAAGCCTTGTCTCCTCAACTTGTTGAGCATACACCATTGGACATGAAATGTCCATATTGTCATGAAACATTGCTGCATGGCATTCTTCCTGATTCGAGTCGGACACACCAGTCACAAATGGGCTCATCTAATTTCTAGGATTAGACACCAAAGATGGGGCACATTTGGACAACTTAGTGAATTTCAAAGAATATTCTTGGACACACAAACCTCCTTGACGAAGGTTGATAAATTCCTCCATGTTTGCTTCCCTCTTCTCCCATGGAAAGAACCTACAAAGGAATGCATTCTTGATTACTTCCCAACTTATGGGACCAGCTCTTATAGCCCTATTATCCCTCTATTGTGTATACCATACTTGGGCCACATCATTCAATTGATACCCGACTAGTTCGGCTTTCTCAATAAAAGTCACCCCCATAGCATCCACTATCTTGTAGACCTCTTCCACAAACTCTAGTGGGTCTTCATTCACTTTGGAACCAAAGAATATAGGAGGGTTCATTCTTATGAAGTCTCTCAACCTTGATATCATGGTGCTCACATTAGGATTTACCCGAAGCCCAACTTTCCTATTTGTTTGTGTCGTTATAGCTTAGGATTAACTGGTCACGGCTTGTGTTTGAGTCGTCATGAGTTGACTCAATGTTTGGAGAGCCGCCCTTATCTCCACATTAGTCATAGCCCCTTTATCATTAGGAACTTGAGGGTCTTGAGGAGCTTGGGGAGGAACTCCCTCATTCACATTCTCCTTTTCCACCCTTCTTTCATTCGCCCTTATTGTATTCACTGCCTATAATCACAAAAGAAGGGTTAGGAAAAGGGCTTCATAGAGTTAGGACTCCAAAGCATAACTAAAGAGTAACGAAAGAAGTGAAAGTTCCTAAACATCTTATAGCCTCTTAGTCATACGTGTGGCGTGCTTCTCACTCATAAATAAGACTCTACTAGACGTGGTTTGTAACATCCCTTTCCAATTACCATACGCAAATGAATCATGAGATATTTTTATGCATATATTGTCCCCATGCAAGTAAATAATGATAATAAAAAAAAATTCATCAACTTTCAAGTACCCAAACTAATTGGGTTCATGCTTCATACTATCATTCCAAACAAGTAGGAAAGGTAACATATTACAAAACTTGGGCTTACACACCCCAAAAAACCCAAACACGTAGCCATACTTAAATTACAACCCATGGACATGATACAGTTAGCCCTCAAAATCGAATGCAAATATACATCACATAGACCGTGTATAAGTACCAAAATCTATACAAAATATATATGCCTATGTGCAAATGTGATCTTCTTTAAAGTTCTCAAAATTTTCATCTCCCATGGCCATCTTCATGCCTCCTCTCGGTCAGCCCCTACGATAGAAACAATTATCGCTAAGCGTATAGCTTAATGGTGTAAAAACTATAGGGTCGGAGTCCTCAAATTTCACCAAGCTACCCTTTTTCCAAGTCAATGAGCAGTATACTTGAAGCATAATAAATAAATCAAGTAACAATAGATAACAAGTATCAAGTTCTACATTCAAAGATACAAATGTCAAGAAGCTCATAGCACCATTTCTAAGAAATTCAATAGCAAGGCTCACCCAATATATACTTCATGTCGTCACCCCTGGCACAAGCAAGTATCAAGAAGGGTCGCTACCCTGTATCAAGAAGGACCAACGCCCTGTATCAAGGAGGGTCACAGCCCAATAATCAAGAGAACCAAGAACCACATTAAAAATGGCTTTTTAGTTCGTACTTAAAATGGATAACTTCAGACGAACTACAAATCCAGAGTCAAGATGGAAAATGATCTGAATCAAGAGGCCTGCCAATAGTGACAAAGTCACAGCCATAAGAAGGACATGGTCCCAACAAGAGTGCCAAGTGATCAAACAATCCGTACAAGTGGGCAAGTTACCCGAGCATCATACCAACACGACAATGCAAAGATACAAGTGGTAGCTGAGGTATCAAGATCAATTTCATATATACCAGCTGTTACAAGAGTGCAAGTACAAGTTTATACACAAACCTCAATACTTTAGCGTAGCAACTGTCCAACCAACTTCGCAAGCTCAAACCGGAGACCAACCAACGTATCAAGGTCCTCAACTTGTTCACAAGTATATATATAACCTTAAAAATACAATTAAATAAATTTTTTAATTCCTAATATCTCAATAATGTCGAAATAAAACAGGATTATCATCACAAGTAAGCTCAACCCGCACAGATACAACTTTGTTCCTAAAATAGTGATTCTGGCCAGTTTAGTACCCCATATTGTAACATAGATTTGAACAGGAAAACGGAAAAACTAGACTTTGTAACCTTCATGAAAGATGTAGATACATATCCTAAGATTGCAACTCAACAAGAATCACCAAAAAATACATTTTGTACAAAAAGATATCATCAATACTCTAACAGTGGTTCCTACTGGATTTCCAAATCCGAAGTCTGGACAAAACTTTTCCTGCGTTGCGTGCCAAATTTCAAATCCATAAAAGCTAAATTAGACTTTCACATAAACATAAAAGTTGTAGGTACATGAATCAGATTTCCAAATCATATTTATTCACCCAAAACGGAGTTCTAGATAACGAGATATTCTAAACGTAATACACATTACTCAGCATCAAAAACAGAGAAATTTGGACAGAACTTGTTCGGTGTTGCATCCCATTTTTTGAATCCATAACAGCTAAATTAGACTTTCACATCAACATAAAGGTTGTAGGTACATGAATCAGATTTCCAAAACATATTTATTCACCCAAAACGGAGTTCTAGATCACAAGATAAACACAATTTACCAAACACTACCTAGCTCAGAAACAGATTTCAGCCACTCACCAACCAAGAAGTGTGTATCGAATTCCAGCCAAAAGAACCAAGGTTTTTTTCTTGTGATTTTGATGAACAAAAGGTAAGTTAAAGTTCTAAGGTTCCAAGTCTTCGAAAGCCACGAAATTCACTAGATAAATGTTAAAATATATAGCCACACAAAGTGATATTTATCACTTGGACAGCTGTCCTTCAAGCTACCCAAATAGTGTTGTGTGCTGCCCAAAATGCTTACCTATATACTTATATATATATCCTTCACCTTCTTTTTATATTTATACAACATTCTCATTAACCTCTTACGTAGATACCCCCATACAATCCCATCAATTACGATACACTTTATATTAAGCAAGCTAGCAATTTTCACAACATTTAAAGTTCCCAACAAGAGAGTAACCCATATTGAAGTAGTTTAACGACGGTAAATCAATATACGACTCTTGTTAGCATTTAGGGGTGCTACATGGTTCTTGAGACATCAATCCTAAAAATCATCCCAAAACCTTATGCTCGAATACCAAGTTTGTCACGACCCAGGGGTACCCCCTAGACGTAACATGGCGTACTTGACCCCGAAGGGGTCGCATACATGCCCTTAGCATAATCATACACGTAAATCCATAAGAATGATGCGGAAAATTTAAAACTTTTACAATCCAAGTCAACTTCTTTTTCATAAACGAAAATAAGAGTCTAGACCTTGTCTCAATCACCATCTAGTACAATAGAGAGTACAAATAGGATCAAAAGTCCTTTACATCAATAAAGTCTCGAAAGTAGAGAGTACGATAAAAAATAGAAAATGATAACATCTTGTCCTCAAACATGAGGACTCACCAAGGCTAGGGAATAGGCAACCCAAGCTTCTCTTGAAAGAAGAAGTATGTCTCAACAATCGCAACCTACACTCATAGTAAATATATAAGAAATGGGTTAGCACATAAAGTATTAAGTATGGCAGTATGCATAAAAATCCTTTAATTATGATAAAAAGGACACTTTTGTTTTAAAAAAAATTCATCTGTCAAGTTTGGAAATCAACATGCACTTTCAAGGTAAAACACAAGCCATAATCACATTTATGCTTATAACATAGTAAAATCATTACCTTAGCAACCCCTAAAGAACACTTGTGCATTGTATGGTTGGCATCCCATAATACCAACCATACTAAGTACTCCTTTGAAGCTACCTTAGTCATACATCTTATCTTTAGACCTCATCATAATCAATAGTCATACATAAGGAAATAGTCATGTACATTACTTTGAACATAAGGAAAGTCATTCGTAGTAACCATCAATTCAACATCCATGCATATATTCATATGTCATCATAGCATAAAGAAACTACCCCATAACACCTTACTAAGTCTACTTGTGCATTGTAAAAGTATAGTCCCATACCCCCACCCTTACTAAGTAAAACTCATCAAGAAGTCATAGGTATAGTTCATGTTTTATTCATTATCTTGTCATATTAGGAAGAATAGCCATAACCGACATAGACCATGTGAGCGACATGGAATCCGGTATCATGTAACCCCACACAGAAAAAAGGTGTCCTACTTGCCTAAGGTAGAACTACATGTATTAGCTTTTAGGTGGATCCACTAACTAAAAACCTTTGTGGGCACATAATTATGGGATAGGGAGATTGCTTCTAGAAACCCGACCTATTGTAATGACGGGGGAGTTTCCATCTCATGAGAATAATCTAGATGACCCTGCCTATTATATTGATGGGAGGGCCTCTACCTCATTGGCCATATCCACTCGGTGCTAACCATTTTTTCCCAAATTATACATAATTAGTCTTGAATTACATTTACATGTGTGTAGGAATACTTTTCCCTTCATTCAATATAACTCATAAAATAGCTCATAGATCCAATAGGTGAGAACTAACGTTCAACATTATAATCATCATTAACATGTGAGTAAACCTTTCACATTATTGTTCATAGTATTTCATGAGAATATCCTTTCTATCAACACAACAACATTATCATCATCCTAGACAATTCATACATAATAAAGTGTAAGGATAAGGGAAGAATGGCCTTTCAACAATACCTCAATTTACACAATAGTCGTAGGATCTTCACTTTCTAAGTGAATCATCAGTCCATACACAACATTCATTAATATGTACAAACCCTAGAAATTTACCCCCTCAAGGTTCATGATTCATGTCTCACAATTAAACCTTGAAATACTACACTAGGCATGAAGAAAATAAGATTCAATAACTAAAACATCATAGACGCAATTCATAGTATTCATCTTGCATCAATATACTCATCACAATTCATGAAATTGGGGTCATGGGGTAATTCATGGGTTCATGGGGAATTTTAATATAAAAATCACCATTAAACAACAAATCAACCATAATATAAGACAATTGACCCATTGAAATTGTTTTTAGGAAGAATACATGGCTAGAATTAAAACCTTAGTTTTTGAAAAATCTACCAATTCGAAATTAAAGAGTTGAAGGGATTCATGGAGAAAAGTGTTCCATGAATCAAGACTCACATACCTTGATTGATGTTTTCCTCAGGAAATTTAAGTGAAAAGGTCGGAACTTGAGCCCTAAGCTTGACCTTACTCTTGTTCTTAAATGGAGTCTTAGAGAGAGAATTTTTGGAGAGGAAAGTTGGTTATGTTTGAATCTTGAGAGTTATGAGGGGTTAAAGATTGGTTAATAGTGAAAAAGTACTCATATATGTTGAAATAACTAATGTAAGTCGTTCCTAACCTTTAATAATTAATATAGAACTTACTTAATCAAATTCACCCTTGGCCGAGATTTTAGGCAGATTCACAGACCCCATTCACGACCACCCACCCATGGGGTGTGGATGGACCCACGGACCATACTGGTCACTCATGGGTTGGGTTTGTGGCTGGTCATCTTGGCCATGCTTCAAGCCTTACTCACGAGACCCTACCCACGGGGTGTGAGTGGGTCTACGGCCTGTACTGCATGGGCGTGGAAAGTGACTGAGACTTGGTCATTTGGGGAAGACTAAGTCTTGACTCATGACCCCCACTTATGGGGTGTGATTCCACCCACGAGGCGTGGGTGCACCTCTCGTGGGCTATACTGTTTTGACAGCTTATTGGGGCTGTTCCTTGGCCCTCCTCAAGGACTCTTGGGGGGCCATGCCTTAATATTTAGGCATTGAGACCTTAGTACTAAGTTAGGGGAGTTACTTTAGGACCCTATTCTTCATGTTAATCCTATTTAGGCTACTAGTTTACGTGTTAGGCTCTAACTTAGGTCCTTAGAATTCCAGGGTGTTACACAGGGCCATGAGAAAATCAAATTCACTCACTCTCACAAGAAAATTTAGCACATGTCATACAAACCATAAGCATTTCATTATTGTATTACCCAATAAGTCAAAGTATTAAACTGTAAGATTAAAATGACTTTTTTGGATTGTGATATCGACTAAAAGATGAGTATGAAAATTTTGGTTAGAATAATGACAACTCTTCTTTATGCACTTTAAGACAATAATTATATAATTAAGTTTTACCCCCACTCACCTTACTTTCAAATTTAACGTTGCTTTCCCTTCTACTTTCCTTTAGATTATACCTTCCTTTTTAGTTTACTTGTTTTCATAATCTCATGCTTAATTTATTGGCCAGGTATGTTTCTGATATTGTAAGTATGATGTGAGCTAGAGTTCATTGATATGTGATATTCTTGGAGGAACACTTGATTAAAGATTGAATTATAGCATCTCTATAGGAGAATATGGATATTTTCAAAATTCTAGCACTTCCACAGATAGTAGAGGGTCTCTCAAGTCAGATTTAGGATGCCCACAATCGAAAAAGTGAGTAGAATAAGAGGGCTAGATTTTCTAGATTTTACAGAGAGCCTCTGATGAGTCCACAAATTGGACTCATTTAGGACATAT
Source organism: Solanum bulbocastanum (assembly GCA_037074985.1). Taxonomy (NCBI): domain Eukaryota; kingdom Viridiplantae; phylum Streptophyta; class Magnoliopsida; order Solanales; family Solanaceae; genus Solanum; species Solanum bulbocastanum. The sequence goes on from CM073604.1 coordinate 34,665,612, forward strand.
GATGAAAACCCTAAAGTTTCAGGTATTTGGAGTTTGAATGAAAGTATGGACACTACTTAGCAAAAAAGGAACAAAGGCAACTGAATAAACGAAGAAATGAAGATCTAAAAATTGTCGAACCCATTCAGCGAGTCACCAAAAGGTCTTATCCTCGCCTTTTGTTCCAGTATGCTGAGCCTTGAAGGAAGGGATCAAATCGACGGTGAAAAAGAGCAGTCCGCGTATCGTTGAGCAGTTCCACAAACCTATACTATGTTGCCCAATGATTCAAACACGATGATGCTGAAGGTTAGAGCAAGACAGTGATGAAACCTACCAAAGGGCAGATAGCCGAGTTGATCGGCAATCTCGACTAACGAAGCAGAATGATCCACTGCAGCACAGATTTTTGAAAACTATAAATACTCGTTGAGAGTTGTTGCTTATCATCAGATTTTAAATATAAAACCTTTAACATAGAATTTTGAGTTCTAAGTTTGGAGAGGGTTTTGAAAAACTTGAAGGTTCAAAGGGTTTCAACTCTAAGATTTTGGGTTTGGGTTTCTTGAATTCTTTACTCTTTGCTTGTTTTGAGACTTAAATCTTCATACCCATTTGAATGCAAACTCATATTGGTATAAATTTCCATCTCTTTTACATGTCTAGCTAAAACCCCACTTCTTGGGGTGTGATTTTGTGAATATGGGTTATATTAATTATTAGGTCGTACTTGTTAATAGTTTATTTGTTGTTTAAATGTGATTTTGTTTAGTAGTTGTAGTGGAACTTAATGAAATTGTAGTTGCAAATACGATTTCACCTTTGTGTTTTTGGCTTGCTCGAGAGAGAGGTCGTAAAACTAAGACTACTAAATTGATAGCCAGTGAGAGTAGGTTGACATGAGGTTCAGCTCGAGAGAGTGAACCCTAGTCCTTCTCCCACACACTTAGCTCGAGAGAGTGAGTGGGCTAAGGCGGGGGTTGTTCTTCATGCGGCAAGTGGATGTCCGAGAAGAAACCATTTAATTTGGGGTAAGTTGCTCGAGAGAGAATTTACCCCCACTATAGTCTAGCCTAGTCACAAATATTCAACGGATTGATTATCAAAAACATGTACCCAATAGTCTAGTCTAACCCGTATTCCTATCACATCCCAAGAATCCCCTCTCCTTGATTAGTACTCTTTGCATTTTTGCTTGTTTTTACTTACTTGTGACAAAACCCCATTGTTAATTGAGACTTTTGTTTCACCCTTTAGATTTAACATGTTTATATTCGACAATGTTTTTAGCTATGACTAATTAGAACTAAATTTTATTTTTCTATTAATTTTCAAGCCCACTCCCTTAGGACTCAACCCCAACCCTTGGTTGGGTTACTATACTATTGTACGATCATAGACACTTGCATTGGAAGTTGTGTCTTGATTATGCAAATATCAGCCTCAAAGCGACTTCCCAACATAGTTTCCCTAAAGAACAATCCACTCTTCTAGTAGTTCCCCATCTCAATTTAGAGTGCATAGGTATGATCTTTTTGTTCGGTCTTGAATGGGTCGGAGTTCAGGACATTAGATTCCCACTGCAGGAGCATTCAGGTACGATGAGACCACTATTTACACCTTGTGTTAAGTGCAGTAGACAACATCCTAGGTAGATTCACCTGGGTTTAGATGCTTTTTATTGGTATAGGCGTGACTGCCAATTTATGCAACATTGCCCGAGCAGAGGTTGGGGTGAGATATCCCAACCTATAAGGTTGTTGGCTGATTTTTTACATCTATTATTAGTCCCTTAAGAAATGGACCATAGTCTGGAATGGGTTGCGGTAAAGGTAGAGGAGGAGTATATAATTAAGGCGGTTTTCTAACCATATGTATGCCCTAGTTGGTTACTAGGACATGGAGACATCGTCTAACATTGTTGTAGTACATTGATTGTTTTTACTCATGTTGTATGCACTGATAAATCATGTCTTTACTCTTTCATATATTACCTCATTCTTTGTTAGTAAGTTTTGGGTATACCAAGAGTTATTGCTCATACCATTTGTTATATCTACGCCGCTTTGAGAAACTATTATATATAGAAACTTATATCGAGATTGTGTTGTGTAAATTTTTCACTATCTTACACTGAACTACTTGATTGAGTTAGATATGTTTGACTTTGATGTCATAAAGGCTATGGATTTGTTAGTTGCATGTTAGGCTAATGTTGATTGCAGAGATAAAGTGGTAAGTTTCATCTTCCAAATGAGTAGTCTTGTAATGGAAAGGTAAATCAGACATGATGTAGGGTAGGTTTAATTCATATCTTAAAGCCCAAAATACGATTCATGGAGGTTATATCTATCATCTAGTTTGAGTTAGAAGCACTAAGGATAAACCATAAACTATTTGGTTAATTTTTATGGTTGATTTGGGATGTATTTATGCATCCAATTACCATAAATTACATGTAACATAGCTATATTCTAAGTATAATACTCTGAATATCAATGTGTTGTATGCATAATTGTTGTAATGAGCTTAGATAAGATTAGAAAGATTTAAGGCTAAAAACAACAAGGAATGACCTAAAATGTGGATTGAAATGCAAAGAGAAGTATCTCATACTCAAACGTCGTTGAAGAAATTGTTATAATCCACAATGCAAATATTCTTCCACACAATGTGCTATGGTGTCCACAATGCAAAGGTACCTTCCACACAATGGACCCCATGTCGCACCTATCGAAAAGTGAGATTCTAAAATATAATATTTATGTGATGCATGGATAAGAAATTAGGAGTCCAAGATGGACCCAGTTTTGCAACCCTCGCCCCCCCCCCCAAGACCTCGTAATGGGCCTCACATAATGATCCTCTATTTTTTTGGACCTAGGTTGACCAAGTCAAATCAGAGTTCAATCGAGATTAGGATTTTTACCTTACTATCATGAATGTGTTTAGTATGATGACATTTTTAGGGTTATGAATTATCATTAGGGATTACCATTAGTCATAGAATTTAAGAATTATTACTTGCCTGTATTTTTCAACATTCTTAGATTTTTAGGATTGATTATTGTTTTCTTAGAAGATTATTGTGGAATGAACAAGATACTCTTACTAGAGATGCATTAATTAAAGGGTTTATTTACTTTATTTTATATTTATGTTATTTAGTTGTTCAAATTCCTTTAGTAATTATTTGCATCTAGTTATGAGTAGTTAAACTCATTACTAGGGTTATGGAACTTAGAGTAGGGATGCCGATAGTAGATTATTTACATTAAAATCTTCTCATGAAGAGATGATCCTTGTGCATTAAGGTTTCTTCATAAGATTATATTTTTTAATAGATGCAAACATAAAGAACTCATTTATATTATAATTTGTCTGACAAAAGAATTTAAAATTAGGAAAAAGAATCATTAACAAGGATTGGGAGCTACCAACCTCCATCTAATAGCTTGAGCTAGACATATGATAGATAGCCTAACACATGCAATGGATGAACAAATTAATTCAACACCCAGGAGGCATTGTGGCCTAAGGGTGATACTCTGCTAATTGGTTGAGATGCTTTAGGAAACTTATAGAATTTTTAGTTTTGAATAATGAACACACCTGAAGTATTTGATAGTAACTTATTTGCTTGAATTCATATCTTCAAGAATTGTAACCCAAGTTCATCTTTCATTTCTTGATTGCAAACTCATTAGTTAATCAATTAACAATTCCCCATTTAAAATGTTATGACCCAAAAATGGTGGTGATGGCACTTGTCTTATCCCATCAAGACAAGTCAGCCTAAAACGCAACAAACATGATTCTTTTCATAATTATATCACTTCCACCTTAATACAAGATCTACCATCCAAGCAATATACAACATGCCAACTACTCACATGAGGAACTACTCACGAGTCATCACTATAAGTGAGTGTGAATGGAATGAAGCAATAGAAATCAAGTCAGACCAAGGACGCACGATAGAGATTCAAAAGGTGAATATTTTTCCTAAAAGTCACTATAGCTTCTCGAAGATAAGTACAGACGTCTCCGTATCGATCCTCGAGACTCTACTTAGACTTGACTTGTATACACATGAGACCTATGAACCTGGGGCTCTGATAGCATAAAATAATCATCAGGGCGAATATTTTCTCACATAACCACGATAAAATTCTGAATCAATACTGGCTAAAACCAAGAGCAAACTTGAATCAACCACCAAACCCTCATATTGCTCAAACCATCACAGATCTTGTCAAGATTTCTTTCTAACATCATAATCATTCCATGAACTTAAGTTATAAAAATATGATCTTTAGACATCGGGTTCTCATCATGGAAGAATTAAACTTATCTAACCCAATTAAGGAAATGATTAAGTAACCACCCAAAAAAATGATACACTCAAGCATATAGAACCTCTAACAAGACTGTCAAAGTACTAGATCAATAGTTGTGCTTATAGACAACTCTTAAGAACAACAAACTAGATATAATGGTCCCCACATTCAACCACACATAATCAAAATGTGACCTCAATGACTAGATGAATAATAAGACTGTCAGACAACTAAAAATACCTATGGGAGATCTATAAATTCTCTTAAGCAAAGTGATACAAGTTACCATACTCAAAATCATAAAAGAATTTATCATCACACTCGAGCTGAACGTTTGTACACTCCTTTCTCAAGCCTTATCCAATAGTTTTTCAACCTATATAATGAACTTGTGACACTATTACCATAAGTAAAGCAAAACAGATGAAACCACGCGTCTCTAAACCCAATTATCAATCCCTTTGAAGATACCTCTTTAGCCATTGCAATAAGAGAAATATACTTGCTCTTACCTCTTTTCGAAGGCTAAACTACATCCCACATTTTGTTTTTCATTATGACTTTAGCTGCTTTAAATTTTATTCTAGTGGGGTTCCTACATCTCCTTAGACTTTTCATACAACCACATTACTCACCAAATAGTGGAAAATCACAACATTAGATACTCTCTAGTCGTTATTACCATAAAAAAAATTGTTTAATCAACAACCATTATTATATAGTTGCATCTCAATCACAATCCATCCTAAACTCTTATTACCATAATGCTCAGTTAGCCCTTGTCATCACCCAAAATCAACCTTTTCATCGATATGACATCTCAAACCCGGTTATACCAATCAAATTCAAAGGAATCACTCAATTTTATATGCACTTTCTTACTAAAATATTTAATTTCATTCACCCAAGTATACTCACTAAGACTTTTTTTTTTACCGATAAGTTGTCATTCCAGTATCAATCTACTCATTTAAAGCTTAAGATAAAATCATCTGACCTCATTTAGAATTTCATAATACACTTCACAACCTAAATGTATTAATACCGTACCAAGATCCACCACTAAAATTTTCCTTATAAACAATGCTTAACCCATTCGTCCGTAGTAACAAGATAATTGTTTTCTCAACTGCAGATGCAACATCAAATCTTGTTATACCAGCATGTGATACAACTGATAAATCCTCAAGTATTTAGTATTCACACTTGATACTCGATGTTTTCGTTTCCATATACCACTGGTACCACAGCATGAAAGTCAGTTAGATCCACCACTAGAACACATCATATCCCTCGAGAAAATTGTACTCAAATAGCCCACGCATTTCTACCTATTAAATAACTCTAATACATTACCACAAGGAAATACACGATTCTATGCACTTAACAAAGGTTTAGAAATCCACTCGCCTTAAATAATCAAGCAATTACTTTGGGACTTGAGTCTTCCCTTTTCATAAAGCTTCAAATTGTATTCAATCTATCAAATATATAATCCTCACAAGAATACGAATCTAATGAAACCCATAATACTATGTTTAGTTTCGGCTCGAAAATCGAGTCAAAAAATCATCTCTAGCCACCAAATTTGAATCTAAAATTGAAACTTAAAATTTAGAAAATATATTTCTATGAATTTGAGTATTATACTTTAAGAGTAATAACATATAACTCAGCTACTGCATATTCACCTAGATCAAGCAGAGTCAGACACTAAATTCTCTTCATTTAGAGGTTAAGCGATCCTTAAGAAAGCAACAATTAAGCTTCAAAAATGGGTATAAAAATATATCAATTCAAGTTTTTTTTCATTGTGAGCTTAGGTTTGTGGTAGTGTGTTTTGTCAAGGTATGAATTGATAAGATAAGAGAGGATCGATTGCATCGGGTATTGACCATTTTGAAGGATTTGTGCATAGTTTAGGTCATAAAGTTTGTTACTTTTGATTGTTAAAGGACCTAAGGAAGGATTTCATTTAAAAGTGTTGGTTAGAGTATAAGGTAAAAATATAATGGGTTATTGGTAAAAGAATAAAATTCGTAAGATAGTCAGCGAAAGAAATAAGAGTGTAGTGTATTGAAGAGTTTAGGTATTTGAAAATTGCTTCATGGAAAGAATTTAAGAACGGTGAAGGAATAATAAGACCTCTCGTATAAAACTTGGATTCGGAATTGAAGGCTGTAGGGATTTTAGCCTTTGAGTTAGATATGACTATGAGATGTGAATTGGTTCGGCACATAATTACTAAGGGTTTATTATTGACTTTTATAAAGATTGAATTTTGATTTGGGTGACAAGCAACAATGTATGGAAGATTCTACGTGGTTATGTCGAGCTAAATTGTTCAAATTATGATGGGTAACTTATAGATGTTCAACGGTGTCGACCTACAATTCTACATGGTTATTGAGGATTTTGAGGCGATTGAAACTGCTCTTTTAAATGGGACTACATAGACAATTGATATATTACATAGAAATTTGAATGTGAATAGAGGTTGTGAGCTTATAGTTTACAGAATTATTTGGGTGACCAAGAATTTTTCTAAGTTTTGGCATGAGATATATAATGGTTTGAATGGTAGTTGAAATTTTGTATGTGAAAGATTGTATGGAGTCGAGTTTGTGTATGATTCAATAGTTGTATCTCAATGGGAGAGTACTATTAGATTTGGAATTAGTTCTATCAACCTTAGGTGGGACCCGTCTATCATGAGATGTCTAAATGGAAAGAGAGGGAGCCGTAGTTCAATTTTTTTAGGCTACAATGTGTTTACTAAGAAGACTTTGATACTTGTGACGGTTTGATAGTAAGGTAAATGGTTGGTGTGGTTATGATGTTTGTTTGTATTAGGAGTGTTGGTTTTGATGGAATGGTGTGGGACTTGGTGATGGATTGACTTGTCAATATTGAATAATTCTAATGATGAAAACGGGGTAATAAAAGGCAATGTGATTAATTATTGGTGTGTGATGTGTTGAGAATGGTTTAAAAAGCTTATTGACTCATTGTTGATGTTGTATCACGATTGTGTTGTTGTGAATTGTGCATTATTATGAAAATGGTCATCTTCTCATTATTTGTGTGAACATGTCATTTGCAAGAAGGAAACACATTAATAGAAATAAACATAATTTATAATCAAAAATTAAATTTGGAATCCCAAAGCAAAACACATGATGATTAGCTTGACAAAAAATCTTACAAGGTACCAGAAGTTAAAGTTTCTCATAGTTGAGCCAGTTTGTGAAATTATTGCAAGAGGGAACAATATATTGTACTACTAGTTAAATATTGATAGCAAGTGAATTTCTCAAATAAACATTCAACTTCATGACATTGATTATCAAAACTATTTATTTTATTTTATAAAATAAAGTCACTTAATTTATATCATATTTTTCACAACGTAATTCTTCTCAAAAAAATTCTTCACCGAAATGGCCTATTTTCATGTCTAAATTGGGAGTTTACGGGCTCTGTAGGATTTCCATCTATAGGCTCATTAAAGATACTCAAAAGAAAGGGATTTCTTTGAATAGAAATATTAATCTTCCTTTACTCATCTCTTCATGTCTATTCAAGCCTTGCATCAGGTTGAAATCTATTGGTGATGATTTGAATTGGTCCCACAAAACTTAAAAATTTAAGGTAAACTACTTAATTAGAAAAACATTTCTATAATATTTATTGAATTTTTCAATACTTCAAAATGATTGCATAAACTCCAAACTAATTACATAATTACTCATCTGTCCTCCTCTTTCTCTCTCCCTCCCCCCTCGATAACTCATTTTTTTCTCTCGCTCTCTCCTCTCTTTCTTGTCTCTCCCCGTCTTTCTGCTCTCTCCCCCTCGTTTTTTGTATCTATGTACGAATACATTTACTAATGTATTAGCGTATTTTTTCTTTACTAGATACATGTATATTTTGATATCGAATACATGTATTTATGTACGGATACACTAAACATTTTGTACCAGATACACTGATGAAATTGATAGGGGATACATGGAATGAAATTGGTATCAGATACACTGGATGAAATTGATTTTGGATGAACAAATACAAAAAATTAATATTGGATACACATGTACATAAAAATTTGTGAAACTCAGATACATTCTGAAATACAAATACATAAGGAAAGAGGAGAGAGCCGAGCAACAGAGTCCGTGTATCCGGCCAGATACATGTGAATCACACATATCTAGTGTGATTCACATGTATCTGGGATACCATACAGAGACGGACCCACGTGTGGCCTTGAGGGTGCAAGTGCACCCGTTAACTTTGGAAAACTATATATATATCTTGAGATAGGCATATATTTTATTAGGCCCCAAAGAAAATAAAGTCAATTTGGCTTGCTGGTTTCGACGCTCAACTCTTTTGAGGTGACGGTTCTGGGTTTCAATCCCATTTGCATTTCTTCTTTTTTTTTTTTTTTTCTGTTTTTAGTTGTGAAGCTTAAAAATATTGAATAAAATATGGGGATGAATAGTTTTGAACTTGCGACCTCATGGTGCAAAGTGAAATTTCAAATCACCACTCCACAAAGCAAGCTTTATTTAAAAGAGTCATTGAATTTATAGTTATACGTTAATACAGTAGTTTTATATTTTTTGTTTAATAAAATTATCATACGAATCGATATTGGGTATATGCTTTAACTAACATGCATTAACTATTGTGGTGCACCTGTCGTCTTCAAATCTTGGGTTCATCTCTCATACCAGATATATTCTGAAATATAGATACATACGAATCACGCTTGGATATAGTGTAAGTGAAATAAATTATACCTAATTTGACCCGTATTTATCCGAGATACGTTGTATTTGAGTGCACCAGTATCTGACAAAGTAAATGTGATATGAAATCTGCTACCTCACTTTAATTTATCTTCTCCCACTTTTTCATTAATAGACATCATCTCTTTTACATCATAGCCGCGCCATTTCACCAAAAGGCCTTCCAAAATTCCTTCATTTTTTTAAGACATAAGATATCGTTTTGATACTCATCGTGGAGAAATATTATGTCACTATACGAGTCTTTGGTCAGAGGTTTGATATTAATTTCAAGTCTATTTTTTCAGTTTTGAGTTTTGGATTGTCAATTTAATTCTACCATCTTCTTTCTTTTTCCGGATAGAAAAAAATATTCTATGTTGTTACAGTAGAGTGAGTGATGGTTATGGTGATTTTGTGGAGATGGTATTGTGAAGAATATGTGAATATAAGAAAAATAGGTAACTGATATACACGATATACATTATGGCAGTGACTCTCCCTGAAAATCAGTGTATGCACCTTGTATCTCCTGTATATCAATGTATATATTTCATGTATATTATGTATATATCTCCTGTATATCATTGTGTGTGTGTGTGTGTGTGTGTGTATATATAATGTATATAATTAAGGAAAATGACGCAAAAGATTAGAGAAGACATTATACCTTCTAAATATATTTTTCAACTTCACCATTGAGTACTCTTTTTTTCCATTGTATGAAGGAAAAATAAAACATTATCTAAATGTTACTACGTATTAATTTTTGGTGAATGTTTGTGAGAGTAGATGTTATAGCTCGAAAAGATGGTCTAAGTGCAACATCTTCATCCCATGAGAGTTGTATAAGTTGTATCAGCTCTTCAAGTTGCTCATCCTCCTGCTCCGGAAGTTGTGGCCTTAATCCATGTTCTGCAACTTCCAATGCTATCTATTATTCCAACACAATGAGTTAGTAGAAAAATATATAGTATTACTCGTTCAGTCTCATGTTACTTGTTCACATCACTATAAATGTATATGTTACAAATTAGTACTTGTCAATTTATAAAACCAAGATAGAATTAATTAACTTTTTTTTTCATTTTACTTTACCCTTAAAATTAGTTCTTTTTTAAAGTATAAATATTGTATTTAAAGTTCCACAAAAGTTCTTCCATTGTTAATCTTGGTATTGATGGATGACGCTCACAATATTAATCAGAGTTAAAAGTTACGCTAGTAAACATATATATCCCTCTTATTATGATTCTTCCGTGGGGCATGTAAAAGAGAAAGTGGGCCATTAGTAATATGGGACGGAAGGAATACTAATATTCTTTGTCTCTCTTATTTCGTGCCTCAAGGGGTGTGATGTAGACAGTCTATTCTAATACAAGCATCAGTAACTGCTGCCACGACTCAGACCTGTTATCTATAAATTAACACACAAACAATTTTACCATTACCCCAATTAGACTCCCCTTCTTATGATCGAATAAGGTGCATACTTACAAGACAAGGAATTTAGGGTGTACCTTAGAAGGATTATAGAAAGTTTGAATGTAAGGATATTCTCCGGTGAGAAGTTCATTGAGAATAATGGCAAAACTATAGACATCCGATTTTTCATCATAAGGTTCTGATCGAATTACTTCTGGTGCCATGTATACATATGTGCCTGAAATCTCAAAACTTTGATGTTTAATCAATAAATATATACCACACAACTACTTAATAATTAACAGAGAATTAGGCTGACCTGTTTCTCCTGTTAAAGCCTTTTCTTCATGATTCAAGAACCTAGCATGTCCAAAATCTGCAATTCTAACATGCATAGAATCATCCAAGAAAATGTTGCTCGGTTTGAGATCGCGATGAATCACCATAGGCTTGTGTTCATGAAGATATTGCATGCCTTGAGCAATTTCCATTGCTTTTCCAACTCTCTCTTCAAAAATTGGAAGAGGAATAGTTCTTTCTTTTCTTCTTTTACCAGGACCATGTAGCCAATCTTTTAGTGTCATTGCTAATAACTCTGTCACTATCCATCCGTGCTGCGGAGGATCAAGGCATGCCCCCATGAGCTGCAGCACAAAACGGTGACGTTGCCTCGATAACGTCTCAACCTCTTGGGCAAAGAAGCTGACACCATTTTCATTCAAGAGGAAGAAGTCAGGCAATACGCATTTGACTGCAACTTCATATCCTCTCCATCTTCCTCTGTATATATGTGCTGTGCTTCCTTGAGCCACTTCTTTGTCCATTTCAATCTGTTTCCATGAATACACATGCATGTCATCTAAAAGTTTAAGTTATTACAGAAAACAAATTTTAAATTATTTTATGTACCTCATGGGGTTCAATATACCAACCATTCAACTTGGCTTGATGAATGAGGTATGTAATATCAGAGTGGGGTTGTTGTTGGGGTGGTGTTTGTGGACTGGCAGTGGCATGGATAAAAGTAGTATTACTACTACTGACTGATTCTTGTTGTTTTTCTTTGTTGTTGATGATTAACTCTAGAAAACCATTATCTTGTGCTACCTGAAGGCAATACCTCAAATAATTTTGTGTCCTTTCAAGTCTCATTTTGTACATGATCTTCATCTCTTTCTGCTTCTCTAATTCCTTCTCCCTTTCTTCCACTTTTTCCTAGTATATTTAAAAAACATGAACATACTTATTAGTTAGCCTTAACTAATGGTACTTTGTAACTACTTTATAAGGAAATAGTTGATAATTGACACTAGCTAGGTGAAGAACCGCACCAATTCAACTCTTTGTTCGTTTTTGTATCTAGGCCCGCACGGTTTTAAAATGTATCACCAAGTTCTAAAACTAACTTCCTTATATACCCCATATCTGTTGTGTATTTTATGGATGTAAGATTTGCTAAGAGTGTTACAGGAAAACTAACAAAGACAGAGACATGCATGCAGACGTGAACTCAGGATTTGAAGAGTTTGGCTACGCCAAATATGATCTTTAAGTTGAACTTAAAATAAAAATAATTAATAGAATTTGAAGACTTTTATGGCACCAAATATGATCTCTACGCTAAACTTAAAACAAAAATAATAAAATAACGCTCTAGCTCGATTCAAACTCTGATCTCACGGTGGTTCCTCTGCCTTGTACCAGCAGCACAAGACAACTCATAAGCTCATCATAGGTGTAGTGTTAATTATGTCCAATTATATATATACCTGTTGAAGGTGATGATATTGGGGAGTTTGTACAAGCTTTATGCTGCGTGAGACTTTAGGCCCCAAAATTAAACAGTCAGATATGCCTTTACACCATCCACCGCCACCGATGTTGGACTTGCGCGGAGCACCACTGCTTGTGGCCGATGGCGAACTCACCGGACTACACATGCCTCTCCTTTTATGTATGGTACCCTTCATCTTCGATGCCTTATTTTCAAGTTGATAAATTAAGTTTGCCTTAAATTTAAAGCATAATATAATTAGTCTTTTATGTTATAGCCAAGAATTTTAATGGAGGATGAAGACAGAATGGGCGGACCTTGTAATGAGCCATTTTATATTATGGAATTTTTTGTTTTCTTTGGACGGCCTTGGAGATGTAAAAAATTTTATCAAAATTTTAAAAATTATTACTCATTAGAAATTTGTGTTCTATAATAGTTTTTAAACATGTAAATTTTGTTTGAGAAAAGATAAAGAAATTAAAGTTAAAATTCATATTCAAGTTAGATGCATTACATTAATTTTGAGACGATCGAACTAGTTTGTAAAAGGAATAATTTTAAATAGGCATATCCTAAGAGAGTTTAATTACCATCGAAGTGGTGCAATGAGTTGGATTGTTCCTTTCTTAATCAGAGATTTCTAATTTGAATCTTTTTATATGAAAAAATCTTTAATAAGGAGTGGTGCCCCTGAATGAGTCCTACCTAAACCCTAACACAAATAGAAATTAGACAAATTTCAATACTATCGAATATCGAGATTTGAGTGGAAAACTTTAAAAAAAAAAAAAATAAGGCCCTTGAAAGTGATGGCTAATGCTTTGTAAAATTGTTTGAAATCTGCGGACTTGTGTATTTCTCCTTGTACATACGACTTTTTCGAGGCTTTCAGATACAACAAAATGTTAGATGAAATTTATATTGAATGTAATACCTATTATTTTCGATTCTTCCTGGCTGCCAAAAATATATGTGACAAACTACATCAAATTAAAAACTAATTTGAACTTTATTTTTATTGATCAATCATCTTATCATTTTTGGACGTGAATTTTTTACTGACTATTATAAAAAAAAATGATTATTTCATAATGTTTTACATATATTAAGCTATTTCTTTTGTCTCAATTAATATGATATTAATTATTTTTAGAGAATCAATTTAACTAAATTTTTATACAAAATCGAATTAGATCAACTTAATATAATAAAAATTTTAATATTTAAAAACTATATAAAAATATTATAAATTACAAGTGTTTTATTCATATTTATAATTTTTAAGATATTTATTTATCAAAATTTACAGAATTGAACTCTCAAAAGCAAATAGTATTGCAAGAGAAAGTAGTGAAACTGAATGGGAAGGAAATTGTTCCTTTGTATTAGAGCTGTCAATATGGGCTGACTCACCTCATTCGGGCTAATTTATACATGCTTTAAAATTTGACAAATCAGGTCGGATTAGCCCATTTTTTGTGTGGGACAGAAAATGGTTGGCCCAACTCACAAGTATGTCTCTACGGGCTTTGCCCAGTCACCTCTCTTTTCTTAAAAGTATATTTTTTATAATTTTTTAAATTAAATTATAATTTAAAAATTTTATCATAAATATCCACAAGACAATATTACATGGTGTTAGTGTTACTACTTGTTAATCAAATACACAAATAAAATTATTTTTATAATAATTATTAAGTTTGATTTCAAGTAAAAGCATAAATAACTAAATAGAAATATTAACCTAATTGTTTTCCAGTGATCATAAAAAAAAACACAAAAACTATGACAATATTCCATAGGTTATGGCCGATGTAGTAATCCCTAGAAATTTTAGGGAATTTTTATTTTATGTATTTCATATTTTATAAATATAATTTATATTTAAATTGTAATATTTCAAATTTTAAACAGATTTTGAGTTTAGAATCTTAGTTATTTTTAATAATACTCTATTTTATTTTTATTTTTTAATAAATTTTTATTTGGCCCACGAGCCAACCCTATCCATATTTCTCAAGCCCCACAAATCGACATGTTTATTCAGATCGGGCTAAAAAACTATTTTCTTAAATGAGTTTCAAAAATCATAATCCAAACCTATCAAATCACGAGTTAGGCTAGGCCGATCCAACGGACCTAGCCCATATTGATTGTTCTACTTTGTATGATAATATTCAACATATTGCTTGTTAATTTCACATTCTTTTGTTATTTCACCAACAAAACGGAAAGAGAAAGACAAGAATATTTTTTGGTCAATAAACTAAAAGGAACGTCATAACTATACTTGGAAACACTACAATTAAAAGGCAAACTACACGTTAACTTTATTTATTCTATATATACGTTTCACATATATAAGCGATCATGTTAATAGTACTAGTATCAATCTATGTAGAACGGATAAAATTAGGAGAGTAATATAATTTTAAAATATTTTAAGTTGGTAATTGTTGTGAGTTATGGTATTTTTTACGCAATTTTTTGAAAATATATATTGCTACTTCTTCTATCATAATCACGTGTGAAATATCCAGAGTCAACCAAATTTTAAATTTTAAATATCATTTTTATATTTTTAAATTGTTATTTATTGTGATTTATATTACTACTTTTTCGTTATTTTTAAATTTATAACAAACTAAAAAGAAAAGTAAAACATAAATTGAAATCGAGAAAGTACAAAATTACATATAAATAGAGGAAGTTGAAGCAAAAGGGCGAACCAATCAATTTATCGACTGACTGTAAGTTACTCACATTCTCTTCAAAATTATAGTGATTTATATTACTATTTTTTCGTAATTGTTAAATATATAATTGCTAAAAGAAAAATTAAGAAACGTGATAACATAATTAGAGAATCATGAAGCTGAAGAGCAAATCGGTCAATTGACCGACTGACCCTACATAAATGCTAAAAGTAAAATTAAGAAACGTGATAATATAATTAGAGAAAATTGAAGCAGACGAGCAAATCTGTCAATTGACCGATTAATCCTAAGTTTCTCTATTCACTCTTATATATAGCATACTAAAAGGAAGAGTAAGACAAATAATTTTAAAAAAAAGTACTAAATATGAATTATAGAAATTGATGTACTTCTTTTTCATAATTTTTAAATACATAAATATTAAGAAACAAAGTAAAATAAATAAATTAAAACAAAGAAAGTACTAAAAATAATTAGAAAAAAATTTAAGCAGAAGGAAATATTGGTCAATTGATCAACTTAACTGACCCTAAGATCCTCTATTCACTCTTCTATTATATTAGGGAGAAATGATTGGATACACCTCTCTGAGTGAAGTTAGGTTAGTAATTTGAATTTTATATCTAAAATTGGGCAACATCTCTATAAGTGGTTATTGGTACCATGTATTTTTGGCGCTTTAATTAATATTTTTTTCTTACTTATGTCTATCATAAATTTCAAGTCTATTACATTTGTGATTTCTAAAAAAAGATAACACCAGTAACTGGATGATATAGCTAGCATATTGTCAATGAATTCAATCGACAGCAATACCTTCAACACAGAATATAACTATAGTATATTTTAAGAAATTACTATCTGAATAGATAATAATTAAGTTTGAACCTATAATTTTAAAAGTTTAACGAATTCAGTGATAAGAATCTTAAGATCAAATCAATTAAATTTATGTCTCAAATTTATTTTTTTTTATAATAATATAACTCAAAATTCTGAATACGCTTATGTAGGGAAGAAGTGTGTCCTCACAACATGCATGAAGCCATGAAGTGTAAGATCCAAGAAGAAAGGACTTGGGCTAACTATACATAAGATGTACAATATGTTATAAATAAAGGGGTTTTCATCATGTAAGGAAGTGAAGTTTAAAAATGGTTGGTGATGATCATTATTAATATATGGGACATCCTTGTTAACAAGTTGGTAGTTGCAGCTGCAAAATGGAATGGCAGAAGCTGCAGGTACCTGACCTTACGCTTCAAAAAAAAACAAAACCATACAATTAGAAACACATAATCACTAGCTCACAAAACTGATTTTTGTACAATTGGATAGTACACATCAGTATTGACTACTCCTAACTACTTATTTTTTTTTTTAGGTCACTTAACTGTTAAAATTTTGCCTCATTTTCTTATTATATTTTAAGTTTTATAATTTTATTAAAAGAAACTCAAAGTATTATCATAAATGTTTGAAAATAAAATATAATTCTCTTTCATATATGATTTATTCTTGTTGGGTTATGAAGGGAGATTAGGGCGTCATGCGGAAGCTTACAATTTTCAAATCATATAGTTGATAAATCAGATAACAAAAAAACTTATACTAAAAGTCAAAATATTATTATATCAAAACTAATATAAAAAAATTTGAAACTTTAGAGAGAATAAATCTCCCCATAAACAAGACTCTTAAACGACTACATTGTGTATGTTATTGTTCTTGTGTTTGAAGAAACAAACCTATATTTATAGAGTCCTAAAACCTTTTCTTATTAGAAAAGGACTCTAGCTACTCCAAAACCTTCTCCTAAAAGGAAAGAATAAACCAAATATGAAAGAATATTATATTTTCCTTTCAGGAAAAGTAAAAACATTTATGGTAATGTTTTGTCTTTTCTTTAAGGAAAAATAAATCTTAAATTATGGTAAGAAAATCAGGGCAAAACCCTAACAATTCTTTCCGTAGAAGAAAAGTTTAGAACTCTATAAATTAAATATCACTCTTCTCATATCAAGAACACAATAACATTTGCAATGTAGTCGTTAAAAGAATTTTGTTTATGGAGAGATTTTTCTCCCAACTACGATATTTCTTTTTAGTAGTTAGTACTAGACCTTTTTTACGAAAGATCTTCATTTTTATATATGCCTAAAAAATCTGAAAAAGTCTAGTTTCTTCTATTTATTGATAGAATGTACTTTACCCTATAAATATTCCTAAAATAATGAGGTGAATATAAATTAATCAAATCAATATATTTCAGATATCAATCATAAAATTAAATTAAACCAATATATATACATACTCTAACTCCAACTCATGATTCATGATCAGAGTATTTAAATCTAAGTAGTGTGGTGAAAAGGAAGAATCCTTACTTTTTAAATAAGCTAAAAGTAAGAAACATTGATAAGAACTAAAGAATATAATCATGAAGGATTCGATAGCGATATTTATAGAGGAAAATAATATTTTCTTAATTAGGAAAAAACTAATTAATTAGTAGGTCAATTCTAATGCATGTAGTTTAATTTAGCCTACCAACATGGGTTGTAGTACATTGATAGAATTGTTCCACCCTTAATTAGAGATCTCAGATTCAAATTCTGAGTATGAAGAAAATCTTATTAAAAGCATCACCCTTGAATGGGTCTTATAGTGTGTGATTCGAATTCATTTGGGGCTCTAATATTGCTGGCTCCGGCACCAAAATGGAGAAAAAAACGTTTAATTTAGCCTTATTGATTAAACTTGATTATATTAATTCTCAAACATTATTCTTCTCATGATTGCCGGTAACTTCCCCACTCACCAACCCTATGGAAGCTAAGAGGAAATACCCAAATTAATGAGCCACTAACTTCTAACTTATATTATGCAAGAACAAAAAACTTTACAAACTCAATAATTATTAGAGGACTTTGTTAGAATAAGCCATTTTAATTAATTGAACTTAGTTACAAATCCACCACTTTGCTTAAACAATGCACATTCCTCTTTGCTGCTAATCATTTTTATCATGTTGGATTTTGACTAAAAAGATTCCAACTAAGCGTAGAGGTACTTAAGTTGTTAATTTTAAAATTGATAAACTTAATTTGCATGCTCGTCACGTAGTGCTTTATCATTTATTCTTCATTCCCTTAATTAATTAATTCTCTGTTAATCATTTTTTTCAAATGTCACGATATTGAATATTGAATATAATCAAATAATTATTTAGGTGTATGTTCTTCTGATGGATTTAATGTATATTATTAAAGTGTGAACGGTTGTAGCTAGACTTGCAATAAAAAAGACTTAAAATGATCAATTGGTAGTGAATTGTTGAATATATAATAGTTATGATAATTTAGAATATTTGATTCGGTAATTAATGAAAAGTTGAGAAGAACACTTGATCTAAATGTATAATTCTTGTAGTATAGGAGGGTGTAATTAGCTAGAAAAATAATTAGTTGCAAATTAATAAGCTTAATTAAGCATATATCAAACTTACATGAGATTTTATTTGCAAATGTTTAATCACAATCACATCCTTTCTTGACTGAAAAAATAATTGTTGACGAAGTCCTCCATTGTGTACATATGACTTTGTTTGAGATTATACTATACAAAATTTATTTCATGATTTTAAATCACGAAATAAAATCATAGGTTCAACACTGACATAACGGTGTTGAATGTACAGAAAATGCAGGTTCGAAATGATTTTATTGATTGAGACATTAAATTAAATTAAAGAATATTGAGATGGTCCCTATATTTGGATAATAATGGATGAAACGCCGACTCTCTTTTCGTTTTTATCCTCTTTCATCTGTAGAATTTAGAAAAATTTCTCAAACAAGGACCACAAAATTTACAAAAAGGACAAAGTTTATCAAAGGAAATGAACTAGGGTTTCAAACTCTATTTTGTAGGTCATTCATTATATTAGATTTTATATAACTAATTATTTATTATTTTCTTC
Organism: Solanum bulbocastanum; assembly: GCA_037074985.1. NCBI lineage: Eukaryota > Viridiplantae > Streptophyta > Magnoliopsida > Solanales > Solanaceae > Solanum > Solanum bulbocastanum. The sequence continues at coordinate 34,684,625 of CM073604.1, forward strand.
TATTCAAAATAAATAAATTTCTTTACGTGTGGACTGTGTTACACCCCTATTAATTAAAAAAAGTCGTCCGTTTCATATTATTTGGTTTTGATATATTTTAAGAAATTTTTAATTAAATGTGAATTTATTAAATTAATTATATTAATAATGTTTTGAAACTCTAAATTTGATTACTATTATCATTTTATGTAGTTATTTAATCCTAAGAATAGTTGTGTAAAAAATAACTTTTTTAATTTGCTAAAATAGATATATATTTTAAGTACTTGAGCCAAGTAAAAATGGAACAGAAACTGAAAGAGTAATTTATCAATAGCTTTTACCCAAACTATACTTTAAAGCTCGAGATAGTTGGAAAATCCTATTAAAAATGGCTAATGTTGAAAAAAAAACTAATACAACTTTGAACTTTAATATGTTAATTCATTTTGAATTATAGAGAAGTGTTTAAAATTTATTTATTTTGGATTAGAGATCATATTATACTTCCTCCCGTTCATATTAGGTGAATCGTAGAAACTTTTTTCTTAGTGAAAAGGAATAATGGTGAAAATAGCTTTTATTAATGTTCTTAAATATTATTTTGATAGGACGTGTCATACGCAATATAATTAATATGGACGAGAGGAAGTAGTTCACAATTTCACCTCAATACTATTCGTAGACAAAATTTAAACTCAAGGGAAAGAAGTCATGTATTCCAAACTCTACCAAATAAAAAGAAGATGATGTTTTAGTCATACCTAAAATTTGAGGAAAATGCTAAAGAGAAAAAGAAAGTAAAAAATCGGAAAAGTAGTATGTAAAATAGAAAGAAGAGAAACAAGTGCATTTTTTGTTGGACATTGTATAGGGATTTGTATTAGAGGAATGAAACACAACACCAAAAGATGAAGCATAAATTCAAGAGAAGAAGAACAAAAAAAAAAAAAAAAAGCAAATCCCTTTTAACTTTTCCCTATTCCAATGAAAACGAACAAACATCTCTTTGCCATTCATTCTGTTGCTTCTCATTTCGATCTCGAATCTTCAATTTTTACTCTTTTCCTTTTTCCCTTTCCTCTTTATCAAAAATCTATCACTATCTAAACTTGCCTAGGGATCTTCCCAATCACCCCATTCTCTCCTCTCTCTTTTTTTTAAAACATTTAGTCTTCGATCCTACCTTCCTTTACCTTTTTCTCAAATATAAATTCATATTTCAATTTTCTATCAGATGTTGTAGTACTTCTAAAAAGGACAGAATAATAAAAGTCGATTTATTGGAAAAATTAATTGATTTATATTATCATCAAGATTCAAATAGCTTTCTTACTAAATCACATTGTCGGCTAACTAATGATAATTTACTGAATGAAACCACTTGCGATTCCTCTATTGGTATCAACATATGTGGTTTCATAGACAGGTAGTTCGTCACAAAATCTTTTGTTACCGAAAAATGCTAAGTGATCAATTTCAAACAAATCTGAACTTGAACAGCTAGCTGCATCATCCTCTTCTTCTTCTTCTTCGTCTGCGAAATCAACAATGTAATCATTCTTATAGCTCTTTAATGAATCAGCTTTTGTCACTTCAAATTTCCTGTTCTTCTCTGCATTTCCTTGGGATTTGGGCCGACGAAGATTGTCTGAATCGTGGTCATATATGGATTTATGACCACAAGGACGACAATCTTTGTCAACAATAACACTAACAGGGTTGAATCTGACTGTCCTTTTGACAGCAGTTTGAGAGAATTTTGGTGGGGTTTTACTTAAACAGGATCTTGAAAATGATGAACAAATTGAAGAAGATTTGGACGTCCTCTCATCTACTTCATGAAAATCTCCTCTGTTTCCGCCATTTGGGTCCTTCAAATTCTTCGATTTGTTATTGAAAATGGAAGTGAGAAAATTAGTAAGACGACCCCCTGGTGAAATGGGCTGTTTCACTTTCTTCAAATTGTTGTACATTTTCAAAGCAGTTGATTTCGACTTTATCAAATTGGTCTCTTCATTTTTATTTGCTTGTTGATTGTCAAGTGAATAGAGTATAGTACCTCTACGCGGTGAAACACTGGCTCTTCTAATGGATCTAGTTCTCGATGCAGCAAAACAGGTTGTTGTTGATGAAGATGATTTTTCAGAGTAAAAAGAGTCGGGTTCAGATGAAGATGCAGAGAGAGTACCAGAATTGGATTCAGATGAAGTTGAACTGAAAAGGAGTGAATCATAATTAATACTATCCAATTCACTAAACGGACCTCTTCGTGCTTTGTCTTTCACTTTTTTCTCCATCCATTTCTCAATCAAGCAAGCCCTTCGAAAACTAGCAATTTCTTCATCTTCTACACTCTTCTTCTTGTTGTAAATATTGGCAACGCCTGTCGGTTTCAGTCCAATATTGGCGCTGCTGCTCTGTTTTCTTGTTTCAAATTTTGGTAATTTCAAATCTTCTCTTCTTTGATCATAACCATCAATGGAGCGGTAGATTTCGTCAAGAAGCGAAGATGAAAATGAAGGGTTTTTGTGATGTCTCCTAGATAACTTATCCTTCTCCATATTATACATTCAATTTTTTCTTGTGTGTGAGAAAAGTGAAGTGAAGGGGATGAGAATAAGGAAGCAAGAAAAAGGTTGGAAGTAAGTGTGAATGAAGAGAAAGAGGGGAAGAAAATGAGGGTTATAAAGGAGTGTCATGCGCGTGCATGCTTTACTTCTAATTAATTGCCAGTTTGGCAAAAATAAATTAATTGGAGAGGGACCATTTTTATTCATTTTAAAAATTGTATATTTTCACACAATTTCATTCACTGCGACTTTTCCCTTTTCCGGTGTTTGTTTTTTACTTTTTCTATATTTGAATATAAAACCAGTACTTACTTAATGTGAAGAGTTTCGACATTTACGGAAATGTCTCTAAACGGATAGTTTAATACTTAACGTATTGTTTGAATTGCTCATTTTGACGATATAATTTAGTACCCAAATATAAATTCATATGTTTTTATTAATAAATAGTATGCAAAATATCTTAATACTTTATAAACTTGGCACAGTTATATACCGAAACTTTTATTATTTAGGCTAAGAGTTTGTTTGGCATTGCTCCTAAAAACTCATTATTAGAAGAGTTTTTCAAAAATATCTTTTCAGAAAAATAGTTTTCATAAAAATTCATTTGTGTTTGACAAATTAATTTGAAAAGTGCTTTTGATAAGCAATTTGTGTTTGGGTAAAAAAATTTCAAAAAAAAGCGTTGTTGAGAGTTAAATTATTAAAAAAAAATGTAAGTATCAATGTGTTTTAATATTAAGATTATTTTATAGAGAGAAATTATTTTAAATATCTAATACAAAAACTTTAATTACATTTTTAATTTAATTAATTAAAATGTACATATTCAAATTTTCAATCAGTATTATAAATAGATAAATATTGTTGAAATGTATTGAAAATAAGAATATTTTTGTTATTTTTTTTTATCTATTTTTGGATTCAATCTTAGCTATTATCCTTTTTTCGGTTATAATACTCTAAAGTTTTAAAAAATTAAAATTAAAATATAAAATAATACGTAAATTAAAAAAAGAAAAATTTGTTATTTGTTACTTTTTGGGGAGGTCTAAATCTTTAATTATTACTTTTTCTCTTCTTTTTAATGCAGCAAAAATATAGTTGTTACTTTTATTTCTAGTTCTGTAAAATAAAAAGTAAAGTAATATTTATAATAAAAAGAATATAAAAACAGAAATAAAAAAATTATTATATAAAAATAAAATATAAAATTCTTGAATGAAAATTAACAAACGTATGAGATATGTTAATTAATTAATAAGTGGATATAGTGATAAATATGTATATATTTAAGGGATATTTTAATTTTAATTTTCTGCTTCTGCTTTTTTTTTAAAAAAACAGAATTTTTAACTTCTTTCCAACAACAGCTTCCATTTAAAAGCAGTTTTAAGAATTTTTCAAACACTTAATTTTATCAAAAAAGTGTTTTTCCTCAAAAAAAAAAAAAAAAGCACTTCTGGTCTTCCAACTAGCAATGTCAAACAGATTTTAAAAAGGAAATAAATAGTTGAATTTTATTATTTTAGCTAAATTTGTTTCTATTTGGCTAATTTAATGAAATTTTCACCACGTTTTTAGAATAAGAGTACAAATAAGACGGTCTTCGAGATATGAATTTAATCGAATTTAGCAATTTTGATTTAAATATTATATTTTTCTTAAGAAATTTATTTTAAAATGTATAAATTATTAATTTAGACCTAAAAATTTTTTTAAAAAAGAATTACAAATTCATAAGTTTTAAATTTAACCTTTGCCTATATAATATATGCATTATAAATTCACATATATATAAAGAAAAATACATAATTGGACAAAATAAACTACTTGTATTATTATTATTTCACAATTAACATTTGAAAATAATTGTTTGAAAGTTGATTAATTAGTTTTTTCTCACCTTCACATGCTTAAATAAGCTTTTATTTTTATTTTAATAAGAGGGAATTACTAGTAGGATATAAGTATTTTACACCACCAATTTTAAAATTGTGATTCAAATTGCCAAGAAAACAATAAAACATGAAAACCCTAAAGAGGGGTTAAAAAAAAGTCTATATCCGTCCACTTTGCTACATCAACACATACAGACGTTGCAAAATATTAAAAATTTAAATATTGCACCGAATACATCATACCAAAATTAGGGGTCGTTTGGTAGGCCGCATTAAAATAAATAGTTTATATATTATGTATGGTATTATTTAGTACTATGTTTGGTAGGAATTTGAGCCTATCTATAACTAATCCTGGATTAGTTATACATCCTACATGGTATTATAGGATGTATTACTAATACCTTCCATTTGGAGGGATTAGTAATACATATGATATAATACGATGGGATAAGTCACATAAAGACAAAAATATCTCTCAAATCATTTTAATTTTCTTGATTTTATGTTTTATATTTGTACTAGTAAATTTATTTAAATAAATTAGCTTACAAATTATTTAGAGAGAGTTGTTTGTTACTAATATATCTAATACAAATTTGAAATGTGAGTTATTTAACATTTACTAATTAAAAGGCAAATATATCACTAATTATTCGTATTTTGAACAATTTAAAAAATCACATACATATTAAAATTATAACTTGCAATTTTTATGTGTAAATGTAGATGGTTTATTCAATTTTACCATTGTTGACCATCTTTTTAATTTTAAGGTTAGTTGGTTTGTCTTTTTTAAGATGAAAAATTGACATTTTGTGAGTGATCAATTTATTAAGATGAAAATTATTTATCCTCAAATAATTCAAGTAGAAAATTGGAAACATGACAACAAAATTATTCTTCTCATAGCTAGTTAGAAGGCCATAAAAAATATTTTCCGACAATTATCTACCTTGACCTAATTACATAATAATTCAAGGGTATAATTGGAAAGAAGATTTTTAAAGAGTTTTAATCCAAACACAAGTTGGGATTGGAAACAATGAACCCAACACTTGATAAAAATAAATCTTACATTACTAATTCTTGCACTACTAATCCCTACATTACTAATCCCTGGGTTATTCATTTTTGTACCAAACGACCCCTTAATGGAATAACTAGGTATTCTTCTCAATTAAAAAAAAAATACTTCTTCTGTCCAATAGGCAATATTAGGTGTCAAGGTATATTTGTTTCGGATTAGTCGTTATCTTATAAAATTAAGATTGAGTTAATTATTTTTATTTTATTTTACCTTTTGTATAAATATTTTTGAAGTAATATTATTAATTTTCATATTAAGACATATGTTTCAATTTGAATACACGTCTAAACTATTAAAATAGTATCTCATAATTTATTTACTTAAATCTGAAAATAAATGCACATAATGTCATAAGGTATTAACAAATGAGACTTTTAGGCTTGTTCCTAAATGAAGTGTAATTTATTGGAGAAAGATGATTAAAGTAATAAAAATAATAATTTCATTTATGATTTCTTAATAGACGAGTAAAAGTGATATGCGACAATTAACATTAGCGAATAATTCTTTTACCTCATTAATCTCTTTCCGTATTTGTTAAATAGGACAATGGTGGAAATTGATAATAAATTATATCTCAAAATTTTAAAATAACAATTAGTTTGGATCAACTAGAAAAAGGTTTAATATTTTTTAACTTTACGATTTAGAACTGATATATCTTTCATTATAAAAATAACTCACATATACCTTTATCATTATAAAAGTAACTCACATATATCCTTTTCATCCAACGAAAATGAAAATTAATTTTAAATTATTATTATTATTTTTAAAAATCATGTAGTATATGATCCTTTTACCAAAGTTAAGTGTTATATTGCAAAATAAATTTTAAAAATATTGATTTTTATACTTTTGTTAAACCAAAAGGATATATCTTAGTTATTTAAATAAAGATAAAAATATATATAAGTCATTTTTATAACGAGAGATACATCAATACTAAATTATAAAATTAAAGGGTATATCTGAGTTTTTTTTTTTTCCTTTCTTTATAAGCACATAACGAAATGGAGCAAAAAAGTAATAATTTGGTGTAATTTTGTAGTATGCGATCCAGGAGGATGTCATCGATACAAGTGTTGGTCAATTGATATGAGGGGGCCATATGTCTAGATTCTATTATTTTCGATATTGCAATTTAGATGAATACCAAATACAACATCAATTATTTTAACTAATTTCTCCTCTAATAATACTTACAAATCTAATTGTAATGCAAAGTGTGAATTGAATGTCAACAGATGAAATGAATTAAGTAGAAAATTATTTAACTTAAAATAATTTAGAATCAAATATGGATTTATAACTTTAGGTGTTACATTCTCAATTTGATTTTTTATGGAGAAAAGTTAAATTGTATGATTTAGCGTAAATATTGGTAAAATATTTACGGTAGTTTATTGGTACAATTACAACTATTTTATAAATAAAGGAAGGAAAAATACTTAAATTATATCTGTCTCAAATTTTTACTTCATATGTAGGGCGGAACTAGTAAGGGGCTAGGGATTCATTTGAATTTCATTCGGCATAAAATTACACTATTTATACATGATTAAAGTTAGTTTTTATGAATAAATAGTGGATGTTGAAATCCCCACAACTTTAGAGTTAAATGATTATTAAAATCAATTTTGAATAAATGAAGGCTACAGCATAAATATAAACTATAAAATATGGGGGTCCAATTATCTGTATAAATATAACTTCCAGTCTAATTATTTAGACATGATGAAGAATGATTTTTATTCATTACATAGATTTTTATTCTTCCGTCAATTGAATCTTAGCTAAAGTTCAAGATAATACTGCTCTAAAAGCTTGATTTTATGTGAGATTTTGTCCAAGGCCTTTTTGGCCCCAAAAATACCTTGTAAGTATCGTCCAAAAGAATAAATACTGATAATTCAAGATGGATTTAAAATTTTAATTTTATAAACTATAACAATCTCAATAAACAATAATAATCGGATCGGTGAACTAGATTCGAGCTAAATATTTATATAATATTAATTAATCAATTATTAAATATTTATATACTCCCTCCATTTCATATTAATTGAATTGTTGAGGTGTTTCACACCCTTTAAGAAAAGAAATTAAGACATAAATTAGACTTAACTTTCCATTTTTACCCTTATTAATTATTATCAAAATTATGATTAAAATAACTAAACATTAATTAATAACTAATTCCAATACTAACTAATGAAGGGTAAAATTGAAAAAATATTCTAAAAGTAGTCTTGAAAATTGAACAATAAAGTTAATTTGGAAAATAAAAAATGCATCAACAATTCAATTAATATGAATTGGAGGGAGTACAATTAATTAATCAATCATCAAATCCGTAATCATTGCATTAAATACACCCTTGTTTGCTGTATGTGTTTCTAATTAATGCATATTAATTTTTAATAAGTATAATTGTCCTTCAAAAATATTTTTATGATTATTTTTAAATTAAAAAGGAGTATATGTATTATGCTTCCAGCTATTATAATTATTCTTATTTGAGTTTAACTTTTATAAATGGAAGGTATAGCGAAAATTGACGTTATTAGGTTACAAAATTTTATATTTTATTGAAATAAAATTAGTATATTTTAAAACTACTTAAGAAGTACTATATTTCACGATAGTTAACCATTTAAAATATTTTGAAAGTACTTAATAAAATAGTCAAACTAAAGAGAATATATTTTGACTCTCCTAATAATAATAATTAAAACAGATAAATTGAAATGAAAATAATATTAAATTTAAACGATGGTATAATATTCTTTTGTATTATCAGTTACATAAGTTAATTCTTTTTTCTCCTTACCGATGTACCCATATTTGATTTGAATAATACAGGATAGAAAGAACCATTACAAAAAAAAGATTGTCCAATTATATAGTGCTAGAATTTTATGAACTTTAGAGTTGAGGGAGATTTATAATATGTAGTCAATTGGTGAACTAGATTCTTTTTTGAATTGCACTTGAGCTATGGTTCAAGAAATTAGTGGCCTAAAAGTTGATTTACGTGAGATTGTGTCTCTTTTTTTTTTAATATATATATATATTTCAAAGTACATTGCATGCAGCCTCAAAGAATATCTAGCAATTATTCATAATCTGATTAATTCTTGTGATAAAAACCTATATTGTAATTAAAGCTAGCTAATTGTTGAATAATAGAAATTAAATAGAATATTCAGTTTGTTAGCCACCAAAATTTAGCTGGCAAAAACATATCCTGTTGGGAAGTCCAATTATACTATGTATAATCATGTCATTTAGATATATAAAACACCAAAAAATAGGTACAAAAACAAAAAAAATAGTTGATAAGATTATTCCTTCTTTAAGCAATTCTTTTTTTTTTTTGTGTGTATTTTCTAATTTGTATAAATTTGTTATAGGGCCATAGGGGTAGATTATTATTAGAGTAGGAAAAGAACATTCTTGTTAGTCGATTTGATAGTTATAATAGTATGAAATTAGGATGCTCGAAGTAACGCTGATTATATAATTATTCATGTAAATTAAATGCTGCGGAAGGGTGGGGTCCTCTCTAGTCTTTTGCCCTCAGTAAAATAAAGATACAATTCCAAGAAATTTTAAAATTAATAATTAAGTATTCCTCTGTTTTTTTTTTTTTTTGGTTATCATAGTTATTTTTTTTACAGTCCAACAATATGAATTTTAACTAATATTTTAAGATGTATTTTTTTATGATATTGTTATAAAAAAAGTTATAATTTATAGTACTTTTCGTATAGTTTTTGAATATCTAAAATTTTATTTTAAAATATCAAATTTATTTAATCTAATTTAACATTGAAAATTAGTCAAATCGACTCTCGAAAAACGCAACACAATAGCTTAAAAAAAACTTATGGAGTAGTAATTATTACTTTATTTATCTTAAATTATCTATCATGATTTCTTAAATAGATGTCTTAAATTATCTATCATTTTAAAAGTTTAAATCAAACTAAAAAATATTCCTATTTTATCTTTAGTAGTAATTGTTCTTGAAAATTATAACACATCAATAGAATAAATATTTAATGAAAAAAATATTATCTTAGTAAGTTTTTTAAGATATAAATAAGAATAAAATAGCCAAAAAAAACCCTCCTAATTAATAATTTCTTTAAAAATGTATATAAAAAATACGACATAGAATTTAGGACAAAGTGATTAATTTTGAATCAAAAATTGAAGGCGCATGTTTTAATTTAAGTAGTCTTTGTTTTAGGTGAAAGGACGAAAATTATTTCCAACTATGCTTATGAATTATGACAAGTTATTTACCTTTACAGGATTAAAGGAATTATTTGGAGCCTAAAAAAGTCAGCTTTTAATATAATCATTAAAATCAACCAGTTGAAGAGCCTCTTTGTTGTTAAACGGTAACTAAACTAGTAATTGCATTATGTAAATATTGAAGTTCAAATTCAACAAGATGGAGCTGTTATTATACTCTCAATGTCCCGTATTAGTTAATTACTTTTTATTTTGTACTGTGCTTAAGAAATTATAAATAAGAAGATGATTTTATTAATTCATTCATAATGTTTTTTTAGAAATTTTACAAACAAATGTAAACACTTTCAAAAAGAATTTATTGGAAGGGCAATATAGAAAAAAAAAATTAATATTTTTTTATTTAGTAAGATGATTAATTAATATGGAACAATTATAATTAGTATAATGATCAACTAATATGGACGGAGGAAGTACTATTAATAGGAGCCATAAAGCAGCTCCTTAATTGGAATTCTAAATATTTTAAATAGTGATATAATATCATTATTAAAATTTCTATCTTACTCATATAAATAATTTTTTCACTACACTCCAGCATTTAAGAATGCGACTGAGGTTAACTAACACACACACAAAAAAAAAATTTTACTTATCAGATTATCTTAATGATAACTACAATGTCATAGTAAGTGAAATTGTTATCTTGAAAATAAATAATTTATCTGATTAAAATAAAATAATAAAAAGGGTGAAAAAGTATATCTAAAATATGTGCAATTGAACAGAAATGCATTAATTAATAATTTAGTCTAAACATTGTTTTAATTTATCGTTAATGGTTTGATCAAAAATGCCTTCTACCGCTAATAATTTGATTAACAATGTCCCTATTGTTATTTAATGGGTCAAAAATATCTTATATATATATATATATATATATATATATATATATATATATATATATATATATTATGTTATTTTTTAAATATATTTTATTCTTAATAAAAATATTATTTTTAAAGAACCTTATTTTTGTTTCTTTTTTTTTTAAACCACTTTAATAATAAATAAGTAGAAAGTATATTTTTTTAGTCTCATTTTATCAATTAAATAAAAATAACTCCATATATTTTTTTAACTGACAATATAGGTTATATATAAGATTATAGTAACCTCATCATTAGTTGTCACTTAAACAACGATAAAAAGGTTTCTAGTAAAATAAAAAAATATTTTTAATTTTTTAATCTTTTACGAATTGAAGTAGGATAAGAATTTGTTAATTAAAAAATGTATCTTTACAAAAAAGAAAATAATATATTTATTTGAAAATTATTTTTAATTCATTAAATAAAATAACGTATATATATATTAAATTATTAACAATAAATAATTTTAAATCAAACTATTAATCAAAAGTATTTGTATTTGTTTTTTATAATTTAAGAACACTATGACCCTACATAGAAAAAAGACATGATTCGAAGAGATCACTTAAAAAGCTTTCAATTACGCAATTGATGGATGCCGTCATCTTTCTTTCACCTTCACAAAGATATTCATGTCACTTCCCATTTGGACTCACTTTTATTATATCCATCCTCAATTATTCAAAATATATATTCACTTTTATTATATCCATATTCAATTACTCATACTGTAATTACCAAATGCCTAGAAGGTGATTAAGGGAGTGTTTGGATAGACTTATAAAATGTAACTTATAAGTTAAAATTTAAAAGTCATAAATAGATGATATTCTACTTTAGAATTTTGATTTATTTTTAAAAATATTTGGCCTAAAAACATTTTTTTAACCTTTTCAAACACCTTCAAAATTAAAAAAATGTTTCAAAATAAAAAAGCATCTAAAAGTAAGTTAATTCACAGGGACACTAAGTAACGTAAAATGATTCACTTTTGTTATACTTCCTTTTGTTAACTTTTACTTATTCATGTTATTATACATTAAAAATAATTTTTAATAGTAATTAACTAAAGGTTATAAATAATTAGTGATAATTATATTTTAACACTCTTTGTAGGTCTAGCGAATGTCTATAGCGAAAGGGATGTACATGGACCGAGTTGGTTCAGATTTTTTAAATACCAAACCAAACCATTTATATTAGGATTTTAAATTTTTAAATCAATCCAAACTAATCAAATCGGAATTTTCGACCTTGATTTTTTTCAAATTTCTCGAATTTTTTGGATTTTTCCGATAAAGTATTCATACAAACATATAGTTAACTTGTGTTTCAAATATTTTGTTAGTCTTGTCAAAATATAATTATCTAACGTGTTTCTTAAGAAAATATCATAAAATATGATATGAGGATTGACACTAAAATATTCAACAAGAACAATAAAGAAATCACATAAAAACAAATGTTGCAAATAAATATGTCAAAATAAAAATGATCATAATTTAAAGTATAAATCATGCTAAAATAAGTCTAAACCAATATATAACTATAGAACAAATATTCAGCATTAGTATTTGAGTTGATTATTTTTTTTTAGCAATAATATTGATTTGGTTTTGATTTGAGCTATGTTAGAGTTGCTAATAATATAACATTTGTTGGACTATTCAAAATTCTAAGTCAAACTTGAAATAATATGGTAAAAGATAAAAATTATGAAAAAGTATAAGAAATATTTATAAATTATATCAATGTAAATAGTTTTATGAATAAAATAATTTTTAGAAATTATATACATGATGTCGGGTTTGGTTTGGTTGCATGTTGACTTTTTAAAGTTAAAACCAAACCAACCCAATATAGTCGGGGGGAGGGGGTTCTTCAATACCAAATCAAGTCAAACCAAACCACTATTCATTTTTTTTTTCGGTTCGATTTTGTTCACCCCTAATAGCGATATTGGATCTAATGACAATTAATTAATGTCGGTAAAAGCTTTTGAACACTTTGTTAATGTGCATATTTATTATTGTTAAAAACTACTTCCTCTGTCCGATAATAGTTGTCCACTATTGACTTGACACACACCTTAATAAACAAAAAAATGAAAGATAATATTACAATATTACCCTTTGGATATATTAAGTTTAATGATTGAGAATGTATTAGATATTGAATAGTATTTAATTAATACCAAGGATAAAATAGATACAAAAAGGTAAACTACTATCTCTTAGTTTTCCAAACCGGACAAGTATTGTTGGACAACTATCTTATGTATACCCATAAAAAGATCATTTTTTTCGTTGATTTTTTTTAGGGTAAATACAGTATTCCCTCCTGCCTATTTACATGTCGTCCTTACTAAAAATAGATGTTCCTTAGTATTTTCTCTGTCCACTTTTAACTGTCATGATTTTTTTTAATGCCAAACTATAAGAATTTTGACTAACATTTTACGATATATTTTTCATCATATTAATTGCGAAAAAATTGCAATTTATAGTACTTTTCGTATAATTTTTGAATATCTTTTTTTTAAAAAAAAATATATCGAATTAATGTAATCTAATTTAACTTGGAAAATTAGTCAAATTGACTTTCGAAAATCACAACATGACAATTAAAAGGAGGATATTTCTAAACCATTTTTAATATGTTAAGGACATTTTTAACCCAATTGTTGAAAGGAGGATATTTTTGAACCATTTGTAATTATCAGTAAATGCACTTTAAATAATGTACTTGAACTAGTTGTAGTAACCTCACTCCGACGTTTGTGATAATTAATGTAGACAACGAAATTGCCCCCCAAAAATGACAGGAACACTGTATATATAACGTGTTAGGAGGGGCACGTGATAAAGGGATGAAGCAATTGAGTTATCACATGAAGGACCATATATATATAAGATTGTTAATGAACTTGTTTCATCATTACAAAGATATTGAAAGTGATATCTTGGACTCATGTTTGTATATAAATAAATGTGTACATATTATGTATAATTAAACACCCCCACCCCACATATTTAGAAAGAAACACATGAAATGAATATACATTTAGGTTCATTGGTTTGACAGGTAGTTTGCCTTCAATTATCCAAGCAAATATCACATGCTTTCCCCTTTTGGTTCATACTTGTTTAGAAAATATATTGGAGTTTTGATTTATCCCTTTCTATGCACCTTCACTTGTTAAAGATAAAGAAGGGTTTATCCCAATTGGCAGCAGAAAGTTTGGCAGTTTGGTCTCACTAGTGGGAGGTTCCTCTCTGAACTAAAGCAATTTTCATCCTCCTAAATAGTAGACAACCTCTCATCTTTAGTGTAATCCTGTTTATACATCTCTACTTTAATTTAATTGATGATATAAAATCAGTGACTAATGTTTGAAGAATCTGTCTTGCTTCTTATTCCAGAAAAGAAGAATATATATACATAAGATTGAATCTTCTATACTCCTAAAATATTTTCTAAAGATATTTTGAGAATATCTTATTTCTATAATATATCATACAATATCTCATAGAATATTACATCTCTCACAAAAGTATATACACAATCTAAAGTTACTATATTTACACAGATCTTTGCTTAATACCTGCCCCTCCCCCTGTGCTCAAGTTGGTGCGTGAAGATTTTGAATGCCCAACTTGCAAAGAAGGTAGTCAAACTGATGTTTTCCTAATGCTTTGATAAAAATATCAGTGAGTTGCACTTTAGAGGAAACATATATTGGATGAATGTTGCCCTTCGTTATTTCATCTTGGAGAAAATGGCAATCTATTTCTATATGTTTCGTCCTTTCATGAAATACTGGATTTTTTGTTATATGCAGCGTTGATTGACTATCACAATATAGTTTTACTGGAGTAGAATTTGTCACCCCTAGACTGGACAAAATTTCCTTTAGCCACTTTAATTCACAAATTGTGGTGGCCATAGATCTGTATTCAACTTTTGTAGATGACCTAGACACCGTTTGCTGTTTCTTAGTCTTTCAAGATATTGGTGAATTGCCTAAAAGAACAAACCACCTAGTGAGAGATCGTCGTGTTAAAGGACAACTTGCCCAATCTGAATCGCACCATCAATATAGCTTTAAATCACATGCACTATGCAATAAGATACCTTGTCCAGGTTTTCCTTTAAAAAACCAAAGAACTCGTAGCGCTGCTTCCCAGTATTCTTCTTGTGGGCAATGCATAAATTGGGATAGTACATGCACACAATAGGACAACTCTGGTCTAGTAAAGCACAAATATATGAGACGACCTACTAATCGTCGATACCTCTTTGGATCAACAAGTGGACTTCCTTCCGCTAGTGGTAACTTGTGGTTTGACTCCATAGGAACATTTGCAGGTTTGGCTCCCAATAATCCAACTTCAGAAATAATATCCAGAGCATACTTACGTTGACATAGGAAAATGCCTTTTTAATTTCTTGCAACTTCAATGCCCAAAAAATACTTCAAAGTGCCTAAATCTTTCATGTGAAAACAATCACTCAAATAGCTTTTGAGTTTTTGGATAGCACTATGATCATTTCCAAAAATTATCAAGTCATCCACATAAACAAGAACATTAAGTTGCATACCATTTTTCTGTAAAGTAAACAATGAGTAGTCAGAGTAGGATTGCATGAAACCATACTCCTTCAAGGAAGTTGATAACTTTGCTAACCAATATCTTGGGGCCTGCTTCAATCCATACAATGATTTTTGCAGTCTACAAACCATATCTAAATGTTATACTTTGAAGCCTGGAGGAATTTTCATGTACAATTCTTCTTGGAGGTCTCCATGAAGTAAAGTGTTATGAACATCCATTTGATGCAACACCCATTGCTTTGCTGCAACTACAGCTAAAAATGTCTGCATTGTAACCATCTTGGAAACTGAAACAAATGTTTCATTATAGTCAATTCCCTCTTTTTGATGGTTGCCAAATATTAATAGTCGTGCTTCGTGTCGCTCCATAGAACCATCAAATATTTTATTTTATAAATCCACTTGAATCCGAGTTCTTTTTTTCCAGGTGGTAATTTTTCAATTATCCACGTCTCATTCTTTTCAAGAGCCTCAATTTCAATCTGCATTGCTTGTCTCCACCTTTTATCTTTCACTGCTTCTAAGAAGGATGATGACTCATGATCTGTAGTAATAGCTGCAAGAAAATTTCGATATCGCAAAGAAAATCTATCACAATTCACAAAATGGGTTATTGGGTAAGGCGTACGTGATATATGCGTTGTAGCAGATGAACTAGTGAAAGGACTCAATTACCGAATGGTATTAGTAACATAATCGCATAGGCGAGCAGGCTGTTGTTTTATTTGATGTCCACGACCCAATTGAGTTTCATTATTTTGTCCTTTGATGCCCTCTACCTCTTGGATACTAGACATGTCCCCTTCCCCCATTTCTTAAGCATTTTGCGGCTCATTAACTTGTGAATCAAACATATTAATCACTGGTTGGTGTTCGTCATGCTCAACTCAAATATCTCTCTCAGAATCATCATCAACCGATCCATTATCAACAACAACTTTTTCAATATTCTCATAAAAACTGGGAACTTGTTTTATAAACGAAAATTAATTCTCAAAAAATACAACATCTCTAGAAACAACGTATTCATTTGTTTCAAGATCATATAATTTCCAACCCCTTTTTCCGTATGGGTACCCAACAAAAATACATTTACGACTCTTACTTGTGTAAATATAATAACTTTAGATTGTGTATATAATTTTGTGAGAGATGTAATATTCTATGATATATTATAGGAATAAGATATTCTCATAATATCTTTAGGAAATATTTTAGGAGTAGAAGATTCAATCTTATGTATATATATTCTTCTTTTCTAAAATGAGAAGCAAGGCAGATTCTTGAAACATTAGTCACCAATTTTATATGAAACATTAGTCACTGATTTTAGGATGAAGAATTGCAAAGAAATGAACCAACCAAAAAGAAAATCTCACCATACGATTTGACTTCAAATGACAACCCAGGAAACTTGATCACGCAAGTACAACTGCGAGGAGAAAATCATGAAGAATGAGCTCACGCAATGCGTACCTTATTGCGTGCTCGAAGGAAATGTGAATTTTTTGACGGAACAATCACACAATCGGAAGAAGGGTCTTATAAGTTGGAGGACTAGTGGATAGTTCAGTCCATAGTAGTATCATGGATTTGAAATACCATCAAACCAACTTTGCCTTCAACCATATCACATATGGAGAATGCAAAAGATCTCTGGACAGAAATTATGAAACGACTTTTACTTGCCAATGGACCTCGAATTCAACAGTTGAAATCTGATTTTGCAGATTGTAAGCAGAGTGGTATGGAAATTATAGCATACTATGGAAGGATGAAGGCTATATGGGACGAACTAGCAAATTATGAACAAGTTCATATGTGTACGTATGAAGAATACAAGTGTAACATAGGAGCACAACTAGAAAAGCGATGGGAAGAAGAAAAAGTGCATTAATTCCTTATGGGATTGGATGGCACACTCTATGGGACTGTTAGAACCAACATGCTCACTGCAGACCCATTGCCGACTCTAAACAGAATCTACTATATTTTAATCCAGCACGAGAAGGTGAATACCTTCACTCGTGCAAAGGAAGAAAGAGGTGAGGTCTTCGGACTTGCGGTTCAAATAAATAGAAGGACAAGGGGACGTGGAGAGGTGAAGGACAAATCACTGAATTATACTCATTGTAAACGTTTTGAACATGAGGCGGATTTTTGCTTTCAGCTTATAGGCTACTCGGAATGGTGGGTTGATTGCCCTTGAGGAGAAGGATGGACTAGTGGCAAGGGTAAGGGGTTGCCACAACAACAACGAACTGGGTCAAGCACTGGACGTGGTCGAAGCGGAGCAGTACGTGCTAATGCTACTCAAACTACTACCGGAGGTACATGAAGATCGGGAAAAACTAGCATAATAAATGATATGACCTGTGTTGGCTTGAGCAATGAACAATGGTTGATTCTGCGTGATATGATGAACAATCATAAAACTGGTACGGATGAGAGGATGACAGGTAAACATGACAAATCCCATGGATAATTGACACAGGGGCATCAAACCATATGACTGCAAACTTAAAGCGCATGACAGACTTGCGTGAAGTGGTTGGATGTCCTGTGGGACTTCTAGATGGACAACATACAATAGCTACAAAAGAGGGATTTGTAAAAATGATCATAATTTAAAAGTATTAATTCATGCTAAAATAAGTCTAATAAGTATTAGTTACATAATTAAACATTAAAGAAAAATTAAAATTAGATTATGTATTTTAAATGTCTAAACCAATGTAAAACTAAAGAATAAATATTCAACATTATTGTCATTTCTTAGTGTTGAATTAGTTTATTTTATTAGCATAGTATTGATTTGATTTCAAATTGAGCTTTATTAGAGTTACTAATATCTATGGACTATAATCATTATTGGACTTGGTTTGCGGTTTGATTCAGTTTTCGGTTCGATTTTGTACATTCCTATACATAAGATTGAATCTTTCACTCCTAAAATATTTCCTAAAGATATTCTCAGAATATCTTATTTCTATAATTTATCATACAATATCTCATAGAATATTACATCTCTCACAAAATTATATACACAATCTAAAGTTACTATATTTACACAGATTTTTGCTTAATAGATGATAAATTCTAAAGTGTGATCTTAGAATACCCTCAAACATATTAGATTTAGTTTGTTATTATCAATATCAAATCTGTTTTGATTTAGTCAGACATTCTGCTAATGTTAACTAGAATACACATGTACTTATTTTTGTTTTTTTGGTTAGATCATTTATGATATATCAAGCTTATTGGTCTGATTAATCAAAATTTGTGGCAGACAATTCACTAACAAAAGAAATAAATGTCATGATTCAAAATTCTCTTAGATTGTAATGACATCTACACCCAACCAGATAGGTGAATAAATTTCGATTTTGCCCTTTGTTCCTTATTAAGGATATAATGAAATAATACAAGAATATTAATGATACATTTTTAAGTCTGAATATATATCAAGTAAGCGAAAATACAACTAAATCACCTCTAAAGACTTGATGATATAAGTCAAAAGAATCTAAGATTGAAAGCAAATACAAGAATTTAAAACAATACATTGTCTATACAAATCGTCGTGAATGAGACATGGGGAGTATGACTATATGTCTCATTCACGACATGTATATGTATGAAAGATCAAGCTGACGGAAGGATCCACGGGTTAACATATGGACCGTGGATCAATATATGGTTTGTAGTTCAATCCACGAAGTAAGATTTAGAAATCCTAATTAAGTAGCAATCGATAGCGAGCTTAAAGACAATCCACGTACCATGGATAAATATACAATCGTAGATTGGCTCACAAATTATATCGAGTATCAACATACAATTTAACATTTTTAGGATTCCAAATTTATGGATCATTATAAATATTTTTTTGCGTTTTGTAGGGTTTTGGAAGAAGAATCGAATTTTTACACCATTTCTAGTTTTAATTTTGGAGTTCTAGTTCTAATACTTTTTTCTCTGATTTTCAAATCTCGAAACATCATTTTGACCAATTGGGACTTTTAAACCTCAGTTTCAAGCCCAGTAATCTTAAATGTTGGCTTTGATAAACTTTTAAATTTACAAATTTATATATTTTATTTTACTATAATCTCTAAAATTCTCTACCATATAAAAAAATTACAAAATTCCCCTTCAGATACATCCCTATCCCTTCTCATATACATCCATATACTCTCTAGGATACATCTCTCCCTCTCTCCTCTCCCAAGGGCGGAGGTACACTATTGGACACCCTTCGTTGAAAAATTACATCGTATATATAAGTAAAATCATAAAATAAATGATTAAATAAGACATTTTGGACACCCTTGACACAATAAGGTTTCTCAGCCCAACGGTTTCTTTAGCTCATCTAAAGCTGACGCGTTAAGGAGTAGTGTGCGCACGGGTTCTAATCCTGCATTTTGTTTACATTTTCGAAAAGCTCCTAATTAATTTCTAATTTATTGTTAATAAATCAGTTTTTTTTTAATAATTCAAAACTAATATTATCTATTAAAAATCTTAAATTAGAGACCTAATCATATGTAATAAATTTGTTATTCAATAATTCAAAACTCACATTATCTATTAGTATACTCTTAAATTGGAGGCCTACAACTTAAAAATTTAAGGAAAAAAATAAAAGCATTGTAGCCATTAAATTTTAATCATTTTTTTCTTTTCACTAAAATTTAGAGTAATTATTTAATTTGAAGTTAATAAGCAAATTCTATTTTTTTTTTCTATAAAACTACTAAAAGCGAATAAGGCTCTATATAGAATTTCTTTTGAAAAAAACTCGTCTGATTTTATTCTTTATTTTTTATATCTCGGTTTTAAGTCACCAAAGGATGATGAAATTTTGAATTATAAAAGTGATTTCATTATAAACTGAATTTTCTCTTTCTTTTTTTTGTTCATTCACTTCCTATTAAATAAATATGAACATTCAAGCTAAATTTTATGTAGTTTGATTTTAAAATTTTAGTATTTTTTTTAATTAAAAAAATAATTGTTAATGTAATGTAGTTTGATTTACAAAATTTTAGTGCATCCATCGTCAATTTTTGTTTACCTATACGATTCTTGGACACCCTTTTTTGGCTCCACCACTGCCCTCCCCTCTCGGATACATCTCTCCTTCTCAGAGACATTCCTCCATTAAGTAATGTAACATTCACAATCCGTAAACTATGTATCTATAGGTTTTCTGATGTATCTGAGATTTTATAAATGGAAGGAATTTTTGTAATTTAAGAAAGAATAGGAATAAGATGTAATTAGCTCTTAACATTAAACATTATGAATCTATGTAATTTTTACTATAAATTTCTAGTTTTGAATTTATTCTCTAAAACACACACCTAATAAACCTACTTGGAAGTCTCATTTAGTAGAAAATAATTCTAATACTCGAAATAATCGAGAGAATCAATATCGAAAAAGCATTTTGTATTAAGAATTTTTTATTTTCAACGCTTATAATTTGCATTCAGACCGCATATGACTTATTAAAGAAAAATGCTCCCAACTAAAAATTTCTTCATTTTTAGAGCTCAAATTCAAATAATCTAATAAAAGAACATATATCTTTAAGCAAAATTAACCATATATTTGTTAGATCTTCGGTTGATGCTTCCCACCTCCTCTCTTAATTAGCAGACACCTTTTGCTTTGCAATTGAGTTTTAAAATGTACACAATGATCAAGTAAATAAGCTGTACAAATCATACTTAATTAATTAAAAGTTGAACCTAATAAAACTTGATAAGCTTTAGTAACTGAATTTAAACCAATTATTTTGATTCAAAGAACTTTGCTCAAATACAAACATTGTGTAAGTGAGGCCCCATCTTTGAATTAAGTCATGTGTTTAGACTTAAATAGTGTAGGTAAATGGGTAAGAGAGAAATTAATATGTCTTCATCTATAAGTGTATAGATATTGTCACTTTCTTAAGAAATCAAAGAATAATAGTGGCAAGTGTCCACTTTGAAAGGGATGAGTCATATTTCAAATATGTAGGAGACATGGCATGGAAACTTCACCTGATCAATAAACATGAATCATGGCATATTCAATAGTGTTCTTGGATCAAGAGCCTCCCCACAAACACTTAATTGGACCACAATAATATTTATCACTTTCTTGTTTTGGTTTTCACCCTCTTTTACTTTTCCTTTTCCTTTTTTTTTTTTCCTTCTTCTTGCTTTCTAATTCCATTCAATTTCCAACCATAAACTTAACAACCCTTTTTTGTCTTGTTCATCTACATATTGTCTTTTGCACTTGTTGATCATGAAAGCAACATTATCCTTACACATTCTCTAGTTCAACTCTTGAATTTATCCCCAAAAAAAAAAGATTTTCATGCATGCCCTTTATGCTTTTACTTCAAATGGATGGGATCTTGCCTTACTTACTTTCATGATATAGATCTTTTTTTTTGGTTAATTGTAGTGCCTACTTTCACTTTATCCTAAATAAGAAAGAGAAGCCAAAAGGATTCATTTTCATCATATACTAAAAATAAAAAAAGTCTTGAAATATATGCGAATTTTGACCGAAATTGCTGTAACAATCCCAAACATTAGGCATGACCTTTTACCCCCTCTGCACTATTTAATAGTGTGTTTTTAAAAGTATATATGTGTCCACGTGGACATCACAAATATTGCATCATTATAAATAGCAACTTGTCCACGTGGGCTCATATATACCTTTAAAATACACTATTAAATAGTGCAGAGGTATAAATCCTACCCAAAATTTGGATTTGTTAGAACAATTCTGATCAAAGTTCGAATATATTTCGACCCCTCTTCCCAAAATGTTTTAATTCGAACTACTGCAAATAAAAATTCAGATTCTAATATATTGTGCTCTGATCAAACAAATAGTATAATATTAATTTTATTTCAGTTGAACTTAATTTATGCATATGATTTTAATCATGTAGAAAAAGAATTATTGATTTTTTAAGAAGCTGAAAGAAAAAAAATCATTAGTTATTCTTTGAGCAAAAGGGAATTTTTAGAAAAATATTTTCTATCCTTTTGATTTGTAAGAATTTTTTCAGATATTTTTTTTTCCTTTTTTTTTTTTTTTTCTTTTGTTCTTTCTCTCACCGTTCTACAAAACAGAAATTAAATAAACTTATACGACCTAACTTAAAATGGTTGATTGAAAGGAAGGAAAAAAACGAGAAGTGAATTTCATTAGTTTCGATTGGCTAATTTGAGCAAGTTCTTCTATGATGTGACACATATTTGGGATCAAATTCAGATGGAAGGCAAATTTACTTTATTTCATATATAAAGTAAAATCTATCCAAATTAATTTTATCGAGATTATAAAATATTATTATTTTGCAAATTTAAAGAGTGTTTTAGAGATTATGAAGATTCATTTTTATTATATCATTTGGGGATGAAGCTTCAAGGAATTTAAATGAATCCTCTTGTGAAAACAACATTCATGAATATTAGATCATGATTAATAATATTGGTTATCGCAATAAAGTGTAGGGATGTCAATAGTCTGTTATTATTCTGGTGAAAATGATACATGGTAACAGATCGTGAGCTTAAAAGAAATTGTGAATTCTATCATTGTTGATAAAATTGAAGACAATATAATATCTTTAGAACCAATTATCCATACGTTTTTTTTTTTTTTTTACAAAGTCTTGTTTATGTAAAGGATTATTTTATAGTATTAAATAGTTAATTGTGTCCATTCTTTGCATTTACTCTCACGTGTGCTTATTCAAAAATATTTCATAACATGTGGTAACAACAATGAGGAATGATCTTCAATAACTTGTAAGGTCCCTTAAGTCTACCTGGAATTTAAATTGCCACGTGTACATATTGACACGTGGATGTGGGGTCAAAGCGTTATACCAAAATTCCTCCACGTTACCAACACACGATCAATCTGTTGACACGTGTCATATTGCTGCAATCATTCGGTCAAAATATTGTACGGAGGAACATTTTGCATACGCATGATCACTTTTTTTTTTTCAAAATCTCAAAAAAAAAAGATACGTAATTTTTTTATTTGATGGGAAAAATAATATTCCTTTCATTTCAACCTGTGTGGCACGTCACTTGTGATGTAATTTGGATAGAAAGTTTTTTTTTTCTTCTCTATTACTGTTAAATAAAATTTTAATTTTCTTCGTTTCTAATTAAAGGTCTCAAATTTAAGTCTTTTTATTCATATAAAAAATATCTAGGAATAGAGAGCACTTCATTTCCTAATTTTGAAATTTTTCATGCAAATTTATAAATATCGTATCAAATGAAAAAACACAATAATAAATAATACTGTATGTGATTTAAATCTATGGAATGTCATTACTGGGCCCATACTTCAGAAATGAGATGCTTCAAGCTTTTTCACTTCTCTTCAATTTATTATAGTTACGATTTGTTGTGGTTGTCCTTTAAAACGTTCTAGTACAGAACTGAAAAATACTTTTTTTACTTTAGTCAGTCATCTGGTGATCCATTTTTTTACATATAATTAAAATAAAGGGAACGTCTTCGAACGAATAGGGAAGGAAAAATTTAAGGTATCTTTTGAAGTTTTTTCTTAAATATAAATATTTAATCTCTTATTGACTATACATACTATACATACGTCAATAATAAGATTTGATGGTATTTTTACGCCAAAAGGAAGGATATCTTTTCTAATCACAACAAAGGTAGAAGATATTTTTAGATCAAAAGGTGAAAGGAGGAGTAGGTATTCAAGTAAGAAAGAATGATACAATTACATAAAAATTATTCTAATTTTCAAGTATTCACGTAAGAAAGAATAATACAATTATATAAATACTATTCTATTTTTCAATTATTATAACGATCACCACATTAAAAGATATAAATTATTGTACTTTCTCCTAAAAATTTCTCTTCCAATTTAACAATACATAAAATTTAGATCTAACTTTAGGAAAACACAGAACCCCTAAAAAGTTGGGTCCCAAATCTTTGTTTTAATTGCTTTATAGTTAAGCATGACCTCTATTTAACTCTATAACAAATTAAATAGTTGATACATATATTAAGAAAATAATGATTGATATAATAAATTTATTATTTTACCCTTATTAATTATGAATTTGATGAATTAAAAACTTAATTTTTTTAAAAAAATCTACATTTTTCAAAGTAATTAATTAAGAATATAATAAATAAAAAAATTATCCTTCTTAATTTTGTCAAAATGAACAAAGTAAATAAAAACAAAAGGGACATGGGGAGAAAAGAAAAAGAGAAAGGGGAAAAAGCTAAAGCAAGACTCTACTAATATTGGAAAGAGACGTGGTACAGATCCCAAGGTGGAAGAAATGATGGTCCAAATATGGAACCAATCAACTCTTTTCTAGACAAAAGCTTACACCGCTAATCTCCCCTCCTCCTTCTTCCTTTGTCTCTATTTCTACTCTTAGCTTCACGTGCACTTTTACAGACTTACACCCCTTCTTTTTCTCTATCATCACCTGCCCTCCCATCAAAATCCCCCCACCCCCGTAAAAAACAAATGGACTACTTTTATTTTAATTAAAGATTTCCAATATATTAAGTACAAATGAATCAACATTTTTTTTTTTTGGTATTTCAGTTAGGACTCATAGTTAACATCGGCCGACAGGCCAAGAGTGAAAGGAGAAAACCAAAAAAAAAAACATCTTGATGGAGAGTGCAATCAGTATATGAGATGCCTAAAGGAAAAGTGTGTACAAATATGTAATGTCTACCCTCACTTAGAAGGATCTTGCTTCACAATTTGAGACTAATGTTGAAAATGAGAGGTTTTTCATGGATATTTTTAGAACTAATCCACTTGGAGAAGACCTCATCCCTAAATAAATGACACTTCATTTGATCAAAGTAGAAGTTTCTAGCAAAGATGAAATGTTCCAGCATGTAGGGTCACTAATGTCTAAAGAACAATAACATTGTTACATCTCCTGAATACATATGTCTCCTGGAGATTATTAACTGTTCCAAGTTCAGGAACAAGTTTCCTTTTCATCTTAACTTCCTGTTTATAAAATGACCCGCCCTGTGGCTCTTTTTAGGGAGATTGATGTTGATATCAGACCAAAAACAGAACAATCACCAGTGTAATAGATAAATACATGAACAGTTGCAGCAGATTACTAGATGTCATTCTCGTTTAGGTATTAAATTAAGGATGATTGAATAGAATGCTGAACATCAACCACTATTGAAGAATGGACAATCCTCTTATCTGATCCCAGTTTCTATTGAATGCATCTTCAGTTCTGGGAACTCCACCATTGTACTAACATTAGACTCCTTATTTCATAAAACTAGCCTTCCTGAGAACTCGACCTCTGTACATCTACCAACTGGTAAAGATCACCTCGTCTTTGCTTCTCTAATGGAAGGTTTGTCCTAGATGTCAAATGATTCATATGTTAGTGAAGAGGTCTCCTAATAGTTTCTACTACAAACAATGTAAAAAGGAAACACATAGTAGGGTCACCTCCTCAGATCAATTTGTGAATAGTCAATCTCCGAGATGATAATTGCCTCGTCATGTTCAGTTGTAGCCAGCACTTCTCCAAACTGCAATATATACACACAATTAATCAGAGTTGTCGTTACAACTAATGGCACCCCTTCTCTTTGTAAATGGAGAAGACTGTTCCTTCCCAAATCAGATGATTTACTTTTTGTATATTTTCACATCATAAGGTCATAAAATATGCTCACTTACTGGTCCAATTAGTGTGGAATGCCCCCAAGCCACATATCCACCACCAACGTCTCGGGCAGGTGCACATGTTGCGACATATAGCTGAAACATATACATTTCATTTTTCTTTAACCACAAAACATATGAAAAATATACAAAAGAAAATTCATGCATTTTCTAAAAGTTTCCATGCATGACACTCATAAGCAAGACCATTTTGTTTCTTATGAATGGTACTGGTAGGTATTGTAATTACAATTAGGCTTAGCTTCCAGTTAACTCATCGATTATACCTATGCTGTAGACTGTAGTATCCTTTCCCTATTCTTTATACTTAATTCCTCCCATTTTATTTGTTTTAAAGCCCATTTCCAAAACAAAAGTTAAGAGACGATCCAAGTCACAGAATGACAGGAAATCTACAAACCCTGGACAAACATCTGTTTTTGTTCATCTTTCTCCATCCTTCCCTCCGATACTTCATGCATCATATGGTTAGGTTTCACTGTCTCAGTTTATTTGGAAAACAATGCTTACAAGGCAAAAATAGTTCAAGGTATCAGAATAAAATGGTGTTGCACCAAAAAGGTGAGAGGCATCTCAGGTCCTTCACTTTTAAACCTTTTATAGTCCAAAGGAAAGTGATTATGCATGCATTCCGTATACCTGATTATCAACTGCCCTGCAGATGAGAAAAAGGAACAGATTAGTGATGTCACGTTTGGCGATATTGGAGTTGGACTTGTAAATGATAATACATAGATATGATTTTAAATAAACAAAATTTAATATAGTGATGCAACCATGAATTGTCTATTCAGTCAAATGACCTAGATGTTGAACAATTAAACTTCACCCAAAAAAAGACATGCATAGACCTTGCCCTTTGCAGTAACTCCCAGTGCAGTGGTCCAGTAGTCATGTTGAACGCCCCAGGATAGCAGATCAGATGAGCCCCTGGTAATCACAATTTTAAAAAGGTTCAAAGACTTTGCTGACAAAGATAATGATAGTGGAGGAACTATTGACAAACAACCACTATTATTAGACAGAGTGCTGAGTTAGCACAAGTTAGTGTCTCAATGAAAAAAGGACTGAACAATTAACAAGGTGTGCTAAGAATCTCAATGAAAAAAGGACGGAAACAATTAACGAGGTATGCTAAGAATTCCACATAAGTGTGCAAGTAGCTTTGTCAGGGTTTAATACATCGACAACCCCTTAAACTTGCAAGCAAGTTTCATTTAGGCACTCAAACTACGATATGTTCCAATCGAGCATCTGGAAATATGGTAAAGTGTTCCTATTGACACATTTGGTTCAAATTTTGAAAATACTTTTGCACTAGTTCTCAAATGTCTATATTAGGTAGTTAAGTTAACCACATAAATTATGTTCACCAAGTGCACATTAGATGCATGATATATCTTAAACTAAAATAAAGTTTGAAGGTTTAATACACCAACAACCTCTTTGGCACTCAAACTATGATCCATTCAAATCGAGCATCTAAACACATGATAAAGTGATCATATTGACACATTTGGTTCAAATTTTGAAAATATTTTTGCACATGTCTCAAGAGTCTATTAGGTAGTTAAGTTAATAAATTATGTCACATCCTTTAGTCATACACATCAACATCAATTGAAACATGCTTGACGGTTTACGGCCTAATAAGGCTAATACATATAACTAAAGGAGGTGACATTTAAAGTGATTAACTAATCTACATAATGGGCGCTTAAGAATACGTGCGGAAACTTTTCAAAATTTTGAGCATGAAATGTCTAATAGGAATACTTTAACATGTGTTCAAGTGCTCAATTGAAACAGATCGTAGTTTGAGTGTCCAAATAAAATTTACAGGCAAGTTCAAGGGGACGTCAATGTATTCCAACAAATTTGAAAGTTGCATCAGATTATGATGACACATTTTAAAATCATCGTATCATAGTTCTTTCAAGTTTGTTTCCCACTTCAAAGAAGAAGAGTTGATGCCCTAGTGGTCAATGAAGTGGGTTGAGAATCATGAAATCTCATGTTCGAAACCCAACATAGACAAAAATACTAGGTGATTTCTTCTCATAGAGTTACCTAGCACCAGTTGCTAGCGGGAGGTGCCAAGTATCACGCAGAGCTAGTTGAGGAGCACGCAAGCTTGCCCTAACATCATGGTTATAAAAATGAAAGAATAGTAAGAGTTGATCACAGTCAAATATTTGAATAAACAAGCCAGGATTCATGATTTGAAGGTTCCAACAGGTTTGTATGATAATTTTAGACTTGTCCACAAATTTCAGTTAGATTTCCAGGTGGTTTGGAACTGATGGAATTCACAACATAGATTGCATTTCCAGAGAAAAATCAAGAACATGACCCCTCATTTGTGCATTTGAGGTCCAAAGGGTAATTTAATTGCAGGGCTAAGCTCATATCGTAATTTGTTACTTATAGCAACTGATTTTGTCCAAATTTCAAGTTTGATTGACAAACTCAGTCCATGGTTAAAGAATTATTTCGGGTTCATCCAAAAAAGGTATTGGATTCACATTTCAGACATGCCAGGGAAATAAAGAATTATAATACTTTTTGGTTACAAAAGCCAATTAGTTTTATTTATGGCATGGCTCATTCCAGTATATTTAAAATATACAAGAGCCTCAGTCTAGAAAGATGGTGAAGAATATTTCTAAACACAAAGGCTTATCTCCCAAGAGAACAAGTGCAGGCCAAAAGTAATTTGGCTGTGTCCTTTAGCAAGCTGGAATCATTCCACATCAAATCATCCATGGAGACCTGATCTTAACCTCCAAGGATAAAGAGTGATATCCAAAGAAGATGATGAGTGGTTACAGAGGAGTTTTGAGGAGGAAGAAGTATGGGAGAGCATTAAACCTTTGTGCAATTGACAAGGATCTAGGCCCAGATGGCTTCACAATGAACTTTTTTCAGACATTTTGGGCTCTGGTTAAGGAGGACATCATGGGAACATTGCACTATTTCCATGAACACCATGTGTTTAAAAAGATCTTTAATGCCAATTTTGTGGCCCTTATCCCAAAAAAGGAAGGAACAGTAGAGTCAAGAGACTTTAGGCCTATTAGCGTGATCTCTGGGGTGTACAAGATATATGCCAAAGTTTTAGCACAAAGAATGAAGAGAGTAACACACAGACTAGTAAACAAACATCAAATGACTTTTGTAAAAGGGAGACAAATTACGGATGCAGCCTTAATTGCAAGTGAATGCATAGATACCAGATCTAGAGGGGAAGTGGCTGGAATGATCTATGAATTGGACACTGAAGAAGCCTATGATCATGTTAATTAGGCTACCTTCTAAACACTCTAAACAGATGGGATTTGGGGACAAATGGTTGAAATGGATAAGCTTCTGCATCAAAGCAGTAGGGTTCTCCATTCTGATAAATGGAGAACCTATTGGGCTTTTTCACTCTGATAGGGGACTCAGTATAGGGGACCCCCTATCCCCTTCCCTATTCATTTTAGCCAATGAAGGTCTCAATAGTATGATGAGAAGAGCACAACAAAATAACTGAGGGACTTCAACATAGGAGGAGGTGAGAGACGAGATTTGGAGATCTGCCATTTGCTATATGCAGATGATATTGTTTTAATCCGTGAACCTAAAGTAGAACAAGTTTACATTAGAGTCTTGCTAGTAGTGTTTGAAGTTGTATCTGGTTTAAGGGTGAACTGGAGGAAGAGCAGCATTTATCCTGTCAAAGAAGTGTCTAACATTCAGACTTTTGGTAGCATACTTGGGTGTGGCATGGGTTATCTGCCCATAGTGTACCTAGGGATGCCTTTAGGCAGGAGACACAAGGATGTGGAGATTCAGAACAACATTCTGACGAAAGCTGAGAAGGGGTTGGCTCAGTAGAAAGCAGTGGCACAATACCTGTCACTAGGAGGAAAGGTCACACTAATCAACTCAGTATTGAACTCTCTCCCTGCCTATGTGATGTCTCTGTTTTCTATATCTGCAATTGTGATCAAAAGGCTACAGAAACAGAGTAGAGACTTCCTATGGAAAGGCAAACAAGCAAAGTGGGGGTTTGGGATGGGGGGGGGGGGGGATATTATCTGGTCAAATGGGAGGTGGTGCAACATAGCAAAGGTTAAGGGGGTCTTGGTATCAGAAACTTGAGAATCCAGAATAACAGTCTAATGATGTAATGGTGATGGAGATTAAATGTAAAAGAATCTACTTTATGGAAGGAGGTCGTATCCCACAAGTTGGGACAATCTAGCCCATGGTGTTCCAATGAGGGTGAACTGTACTTTTGGAATGGGGGTTTGGAGGACAATCAGATCACTATGGCCAAAACTACAAGGCAATTCCAGTATCAGGGGTGGAGATGGTACCAATAGCTTGTTCTGGAAGGAAGATTGGATTGGGCAAGCCCCTTTGCAGGAAGCTTACCCGGATCTTATGATTCTTAGTAGTCATCGTGAAGCAACCATTTTTGAGAGCCGGTCAAATCAAGGGTGGAATCTAGGTTTTAGAAGACATTTAAGTGACCGGGAGATAGATAGGGTGACAACTCTTTTACATGAAGTGGAGGATTTTCCTGGCACTACTATACAATCTGATACACTGAGATGGAGACATTCAAGGGATGGCCTTATCTATGTGAATAAAATGTACAAGGATAACAGTGTGATGCAAGGAGAATGCCAAACATCTGGAAGAACATGGCTTCCACCAAGGTTAAATGTTTCACCTGGTTAGTGGTGAAGAGAGCATGCCTTAGGGCATCTCCAACTCAATACTCTATTTTACACTCTAAATATAGAGTTCTTTATTTTTAAGACAATCAACTCCAATCCAATTCTCTATGTTACTCTCTAAAAAAGAATCTTCTTCTCTCTCCTCAACATTATATTATTATTTCTATTTCATTCTTATTTTCTTATTTCATAATATATATCATTTCTTCTTTTTTTCCAAATAATCATTTTATATAATTTTCATGTGATATAATATTTATTCAAATTCTTTATTTAATATAAAATTATATTTTATTCTAAATTTTTAAATAACATAAATTGCAAGGAAATATTATATAATATACAAATTAATGGACAATTCAAATAAAAGTGAAATCATTAATGAAATACATTTCATAAACATTACATAAATACTCAACTTTCAAGATTATTATGATGCTCTCATAAATGCTCTATTAATGCATTACGGAGTTAAAAATGAACATTTTTGTCCTTACTTTTTTAATGTCTAGCTAAAAATTGTTCAAACAAGAGATTTTCAAATTATATTAGTGACAGAAAATTAAAAAAAAAAATTATTAATTAGGGATGAAAATAGTATATATTAAATAATATATATTTTAAAATATTATATTGCATTTAAAAAAAAAACATGAATATTAGATATTTAATTAATGGAATTATATGTAAAATAATATGTTCATTACAAAATAATAGAAATAATAATAAAATAATGAAAAAGTAAAATAGAGAGTGTGAATAGTAGTTCTCCAAATTTCGAGAACTACTATTCACTTCTCTAAAAATGAAAGATAGAGGCTAAAATAAAGAGGATTGGAGTGCCCATTCTCTATTTTACTCTCCAAATATAGAGAATGGAGAGTAAAATAGGGGTGGGTTGGATAGGGGTGGGTTGGAGATGGTCATACACATGAGGTCCTACAAAGAAGGGGAGAGTATATTTTTGTGCAATGGAACAGGGAAGAGAAACAACCATATTTTTTTTCATTGCAAGTTCATTACACAACTGTGGAACATGTTCCTTAGTCTAGTAAAGACTGAATGGACAATGCCTAGCATACAGCATACTGCAGATTTGCTGAGTTGTTAGATAAGTAGAGGGGGTAACAAGAGTCAGAAAAAATGGTGAAGGATAATACCTTCAAGTATATGGTGGACAGTGTAGAAGGAAAGGAATGACAGATGTTCTAAAGACAAGATCAAGTCCATTCATGATGTGAAATGGAACTGTTTACTGTTTAGTGTCTTGTTCTCTTGGTGTAAGGAAACTGTATAGAGGAAGTAGATGAGCAGGTAGATTTCTTAGGTGCTCTATAAAGCTTAAAAGTTTAACCTTACTACCTTGTAATTTTTGGAGGTGACACAGCACTCCTTGAAGAATACAACAGTACTAATTCTCAAAAAAAAATGTAAAAAATGGATCAAAGAAGCCCTAAATGAATGTTGGGCTTCAAAACCGATTGTTCAACTTGCACAAGAACCTGATCTGCCATCTACAAATTCCTGCCAGTGGAATGATAACAGACTCCTCATCACACAGGTCCCACAAGAAAAGTCACCAGAAAATTTGACCAATAGAATGATAAGCTCTCCTGCTCAAACAGGCCTCACAGTGAAAATCACCAGCTAATAGAAAAAATACTTGCTTCACAAGATCGAAGAAAAGAAGAGAAAGGAATGAGGTGTTGTTCAAAGTAATTTATTGTGAAGAATGGTGGATAGATGAAGCCGGTACACAAGAAAGCAATCTACAAGAAGTGCATTGTTCAAGTACAGTCCATAATTGCAGTTGCAAAAATCACACAGGGAATCTTATCATAGCCCTAAAGTGAATAAGTTATTGACTGAGAATACATATACATTTACAAGTCCTTCAATATATTCGCTGAAATTTCTCACTACGCACAAAGTAGGTGGGCCCTAGTGGCCACAATGTTAAAATAAGTGCTCCTTAATGATTCTTAGTGGTCAGTAGGTTGAAGAAAGTGATCTTTAGTGATCACTTAGTAGTGTCTTTTGATTTTTAGTATCTTGTTCCGGATGAGCTTTTCAGTTCACATGTTTTACAAGTTCAAGTGTCAGTCCAATTAAACTCAAGCAATGTAATGAAGGTTAAAAAAAAGGGCCTCAGTCGAAGAGGGGCAGCACTCTCATATTCTTGTAAAATATTGTGTGTAGAAATTGAATGCTTTCTTTCTAAACTACCTCTCTTGTTTCTAACTTCAATTATGGAAAGTTGATCCTTAGTTGAGTGTAGAATCTTAGAAATCACAGTTGGTGGTGCGATTACCATGGTTCAAAGATTCTTCTTGGATAAAGGCATAAAGGCCAAGCCAAACTGCCAAACAAAATTGTTGGCAAGGTTTGTCATGTTAATGCTAAGGCTAGGCAAACCTTCATCTACAATGGGCTTCCCACAATTTACATTCTACTGATGACATAATTAAATTGGGGAAATTGATTGGTTCAGTTCATTTTCTTCTCTATTGGACTTTTGGTTTACGCTACACTATAAGTTGTCTAACTCTGACCTAAATGCTTCTCCAACCCAGATCATCTTCACCTTGATACACTAATTATGCACTAGGTCATTTTTTCCCATCATATGTGGGAAATGGCGTATTGAGGCTGTAAAACTATGCAAAACCAAGACCTTCAGCGGTTAGCTGGAAATAGGTGATTTTCCTCTTTTTACACCTAAAATTCACCATACTACACTGAACAAAGGTATGGCATATATTTAATCTATCACTTGGTGCATGAGAGATAGACCTAGGATATTGCCAAAATTGGTAAAACCTTTGCCTTCTTGACCTAATTGACATTCAAGAGTAACATTTTTCTTTTTCGTTTTGAGCAGTTGCATTGAAGAGTATTGTGAATAATTCTCATTTTTAAGAAGTTAATACTGAGGTCTTGTGAGTTGGTTCTGAATTCCTGATGATGTACAAACTGTTTTAGTTTAAGTCTCTACTTCACCCTTTGGCAAACGATTTGGAAGCTTCTGCTTGTATTTCTCAAAAGTATGCACAACGCTGAACCTTTTTAAAAAACACTGCACCATATTTCATTATGAAACATGAGTTGTATCATCAAATGGGGAATCTTAGTAGCTCAGTTGGTTGGCTCCCTAAACTCCCACCTTGTTGGTGAGGGTTCGATTCCCCACATTGTAATCCCCACCCCATTTCCCCTTCCCCTACACCCAATTTATTTATTTATTTATTTAAAAAAAAAGTTGTATCATCAAATTATCTACACGTTCTGCTAGACCACATGCATACACTTCAGAAAGGATGCAATGGTAGAAATTGGTCATAAACATACAGAATCTTTCTAGCTAATAAAGCAAAGTCATTGCTCATTAGCATTACGGTGTAAATATTACACAACACATTATGTTGACATCAACTATTAGGTTAAAAGAGGTTGACATATATATATATAAACTGCAGTCAGCAATATATAACTCCACCATGATTGGAAATGTCAATCATTTGCAGAAATCAAATAAGGGAAAATACACACCTCTTGCTGCATATAGCATGGCCAATTCCTGAAAGCGAATGTCATAGCAGATCCCTATACCAATTCGGCCAACCTCTGCAGAAATATATTTATGATCATTTCTCAAAAGCACAGGATGGATATATCAATTAACGTAGAAAAAAGAAAGGAAGATATTCAAGCTATTCAACGAAGCAAAATCCCATGAACTTTCAGAACAGTCTTTTTGACACTTCCTTAGCAGTAACTTGGTTCATTTATTATCGATGTATGTTTGGGAAGTAAGAAGCAGAGAATACCTGTATCCACAACAGTTGGAGTCTCTCCTGCAGTAAGCGTCTGTGATTCCTTAAAGGTTATTTTACCAGGAATATCAATGTCAAAAAGATGTATCTGCAAAGACATCAAACTGTCAGATATTTTGCAGAGTATCCATTTTCTTGATTTTCCCACAAACTACTAGATATGTTCCTTTTCCTTGGTGTCTGAACTTAGTTAGCTAATGCACACATGCCAATGATGCCATCATGCAAGGCAAAAGACCAACATTTTATTTCCACTATTTCACAGCAATCCTGCAACTCTGTGTGAACAGTTGCAGAAATACTTCAATTAACATCAACACGGCTTACAAATGGACGACCCCAGACAGTTTATAAGTTGGCTCCCAAAATCTATAGTGTCTATATTATAAGTTCCCAGCCTTTTTAATAATACCACCATTAAACTATCAGTCACAAAATCTGAAGGAGATTTGATTTTAAAAGATAAATAAAAATAAGATCTATTGGCAATCCTCAAGTGCAGAAAATAAGCAATACTTGAACAATCTTAGTTTGTTCTCTTATATTTTTGTCTCAAAGTTCGTTAATTTAAACCTGACAATCATCTGCTCAATTCGGACCAATGGCAGCACACTAAGTGTAAAATGACATTATCAAGATGCTATTGCCAACCCAGAAAAGCAAAAAAGAATACAAGGAACAGACCCCTCATATCTGTCAAGTGTAAGTTGGCAGTAGTTTTAAAGGCAAATTATGAGAAGCTGGAACAAGTAAGCAACTCACAGATCTGCACATCAAGAAATGAATGTCTGACTACAGTCTGTAACATCATTCAATCTCTGAATCCAAAAACTATTGAACACTGTGAGAAGTGATAACCTTGTCCTTTTGAAGTTTATAGTTTACATAACTGATCAAGCATACTACCATCACTTCCTTAGCTTCTTCTAGAACTTAATGGCTTAGCTACCTGCCCTCACCACAACAAGAGAGGTGTATGATTACCTTTCTGTGCTTAGCTTTCAACTTTCCATCAGCATCAAAGACGCAGCAAGTATTATACAGCTTGTCCCCACTGCGTTCAGGTATAGAGCCTCCCACTATTGTAATCTTCAGAAGTCGAGCTGCTTCAGAGAGCATGGCAGTTGACGGAGATGCTTCAGGACCAGCATCAATGTCTTCAGCATAAATTGGGAAGCTATCATTTGAATATGGACTATTCCATATTTCCTAGCAAAAAACAAAGCCCAATAGTATGCTAAAGTCAACTGCTGTAAATTTCAATGGCAGGTAATAGCCAAGCAATTGTGGAAAGATCTGTTTCAGGTTGTAAAATCAAAATAACAGAACATGTCTTTGTTGCCTCACTATCTAGTCTCATATCCTTAATCTATAAGTTTAAGTCAGACAAGAGGAAGTTGCTCGGATGGTAAAACCCCTCACTTCCAACCCACCCTACTTTGCAACCCTACTTTGCAAGTTCCAGACACCAGGGGAGCAAAAAGGTAAAAATTATACAACAACAACAAAAAGGTATAAAGATTACAAATATATTTAGACATGAAAGAAGTGCAGGTTTCATAGGCTTTTGCAGCTAATAGGGAGGCTAATTTAAGATTGAAGGGGCAATAATATCTGGAACTCATTTAGCTACGGTTAAAAATATACACAATGTCCCATGTTATCTTTATAATCGTGGTGTCTGCTCCAGCTTGTGCGCACCTCGACTAATTTTAGTGGTATCTGCTACCTCCCACCAACACACGTATTGAGTAACTATGTCCCCCAAGTGTTAAACAAATACGAATAAATCACCTAGTATACACAATATCACGTGTTGGTTGTATAAAACAGTGACAGAGCTAGAATTTTTAATAAGGGGATACAAAATCTGAAGAACTAGACACACGAACTAATCGAAGGGTGTTCGACATCTATTATATATACATAAAAAATAATTTTAACCATATATAAATAGTACTCCCTCCGTCCCATTTTATGTGGCACCATGTCCTTTTTGGTCAGTCCCAAAAAAAAATGTCACATTTTCTTATATATAAGTATTTAAAGGTACAATTCCTCTTTCACCCTTATTGATCCCACTTAATCTTAAAGATAGTACTTCAATACATTTATGAGGAGAGAGAAAAGTGAGTCTACTTTTTAATATGACTATTTTTTGAAGGGTCAATTTGGTAAACATTTCAAAGTCTTCATTTATTTCTTAAATTTCGTGCCCGGTCAAATGTTGCCACATAAAATGGGACAGAGGGGTAATATTTTCCGCCAAAGGGGGTTCGGATGAACCCCTAATAGAGGGCTGGCTCCGCCCCTGGCATAAAGTGTTTAAGAAAATTACACTGCCTACTCTACCCATTATCTTAAAAATTTTGGGTTGGATGCACAGATATTTCACAGCTACATTGAATATCTCACTATTAGCTGATTGAAATATTTGATTTTATAACTGAACGGAACAAAAGATTGAGACCTCTTAAGTTGCTCAATAAGACTGAACTCTATGTGTGCACACAAAAGATTATCCTCAAACGGGTTCAATACTAGCAATCAAACAGAGTATAACTAGAGCTCTATGCATAGGAAAGAAACAGCTGCATTAGATGACAATTTATAACTAAACTCACAGGCAAAACAACAAGCTTAGCCCCCTTCTCAGCAGCCTCCTCAATTGCTGCTCGCGCATGAACAATATTCCTTTCCTTATCCGCCGTCACCGATAATTGACATAGCCCAATCTTAAACTGCTCATTCAACATCAAGTTCACAAATCAAAAACGGATTAAACATAATTCAAAGAAAAATTCAGATCAAGTTAGCCTCAATTCCAAACTAGTTTGAGTTCCACTATAAGTATCATAGTTTTTGACTATTTATTTCTACACTGGTCCACTACTCAACTTGACCTGCAACTTCTAACTCAAATAAATGGAATATGTAGACACGAGGAAAGGGATACCTTAGCGATGGGAGGAGAGGGCAATTGGAGAGCAGGAGGAACCCTAGCCTGTTCGGGCTTGAAACTGGAAGCCATGGAAGAAGCTGATGCAGTGAGAGTTGTACGTGGTGAAAATTGGAATCGGTTGCTGTTAGTGGTTGTACGATTTGGGATGAAGTGAAAGGGACGATGGAGCAGGAGTGAGGGTGCAGGCCATACGATGGACCGAGAAATGGAGGATCCAACTACTGACGAAGAAGAAGATAAGAAGAGGAATCCAAGTCTCATTTCAACTTCAATTTCTCTTTCATTTTCTGCTCAAACACAAACTTTAATTCCATCGAATAAAATTATCAATTTGTGATTCTTACCAATTAAGAGGATTTTATAATGTAAAAATTACAGAAATCCGACCTTTTAATTTATTTATTATCATTATTTCTTATAAATTTTATAAATCTCCAAAAAATTTTATTTTCACGCATCAAATTAGTATATCATATATAAAATGTAATGTATCTTACTTAACGATTAATGTATCTCGCGCATCAAATTAATTTATCAGCATTTATATTATTGTATCCATTTGAGGAATTTCTGTAATTATAAACTTTTAAGGAATAGATAGTAATTTTGTCTTAAAAGTATGTGATTTATGTAATTTGCCCTTTTATAATTTTGTAATTTGTTACTCCTTGTCTTTTTTATTGATTTTCTTTTTAAAAAATTGAACACTTTCACCATTTTACTTCCTTTATATTTCTTAAGTTTTATAATTTATTGTGGTGTTTAGTTTATTTTTATATTTTTAGTTAGAAAATGAATATTTAAAATGGTATTTTTATTTTTATTTTACGAAAATACTACTCCCTTATTATATTTTCACTGCCCCCTTCCATGCTTATTTTCCAACTTTCTTATCTTGTCTATTTTGAAATAATTGTTGAGAATTTAATTAAAAGACAAATTTTCATGATTATAACATTATATGATTGTAGTAAAGTGTATTATTTTCATTGATTAAATAGCTCTAAACATTTATGGTGATGGTCTTGAGAGTCCAATGTATGTTTATTTCGAATTTCCATGGTTATTTTTTTATATTAAATTGATGGGTTCGTTAAAGTCTTTAAAAAATTCTCATTTTGGTAGATTGTTTTGTCATTATTTTTGTTATGAATTAGAATGTGATTGTTGTGATAGATTGAATTCATATGAATTGTTGTTGAAATTAGCTGTGTAAAATTTGATAAAGTAGATAAATTTAAGTAAAACTAACATGTTTGATAAAACGAAAAAAGGTTTGCCTTTGGTTGTCACGTCCCGAGTCTATCCCTTAGGTGTGACCAACATTTGAAAATCATTGTTGGTCCCAGGCAAATCCTTGACTTGGTTGACTACTTAACGGAAGACTACATACATACATATGAAAACTTTAATGAGGAGCATTCAAAAACATTTAGCTAATTCTCATGTACTGTCAGAAAATACTTAATATAGATAATGAATTTGTTTGAAACATTTGAAAGAAAAATACTGAACTGACTCTCTAACTTTGTTCATGAAGTCTCTACTAGACTGCGGGTAGGTGTCGGGACAAGATCCCGGCTACCTCAAAAGTACTATCTAACTATTATAATTACTGATAAGCATAACGAATGGAGTCCTCCGAAAGTAAGGAGGTCTCACCAAAGGCTGATGTGGTAGTGATCTCAATGAAGTGCATGTATCTGCATCATAAATGATGCAGCATTGAAAGACATCAGTACATGGAATGTACGGTATGTAATAAAGTTGAATGAAATAGTATCTGAACTGAAAGAATACTGAAAATAACTTGACTGCAAGTAAAACATGCAATGTAATATAACAAGTAAAGTTTTACATAAGGTAATGCAATCAATTTCTAAAATGGTACTTTACTTTCTTGGGGAGTTTCTCTACAACCATCACCATGAGACTTGTGATGATACAACTATCTATGCTGGCGGCGCAGGTTATATGGGGTTTGAGTTATCTATACTTTACTTAAATCGGTGCTCAATACTACTGCCAAAACATGCAATAATTCTCATATTAATATTTTTGTTGAGTTAATACTCAAAAGGGTCTCTTTAGGAAAAGATGGTCTTTACTTTACTAACAAAAACTTCTTCTAAAACTGTTTATGCTCTGCTTGAATTAACAATCTTTTCTCAATACAAAATAGTACATTTGTAACCATTTGTATTCCCTTAATAACTTTTCTCAATTGATAACTTAAAATATTTAAATTTACTTTAGTCAGAGGTCAATGCATAAAAATAGCTATGTTGCTTTCAACAATCCGTAACTAAATAGAGTTAATGTGATAAAATAAGCACGAACAACAATTTAAGAATCAAAATACATGAAGTAGTATAATCTCAATGATAAGAATCAGAATTCAATAACAAGAAATAAAGGTCAATTCAAAGATCATGAAAACTTGAGTAAAAATCTTAGATTTAACTCCTACTGACTGAATTTTAGATGTAGAGTATGAGGACGAATTTAGTCCATCACTATGAGTTGCCTTACATACCTTAGTGGTGAATCTTGAAGAAAATTTTTGGAAGATAAACCCTACCCTTAGTATTTCTTGAAGTTCTTGAGCGTAGAAATTTAGGAGTGAATGAGAGGATTTAATTATCAAAAAACTGATTTCATACACGTTTAGGGTCATATAGATAACTTCCTAAAGGTTTTAGGACAAAAATATCCTTAAAAATTAAATAAGAAGAGTTGGACATCGAAATTTTATTCCAACGGACAGTAAAGTCCGTATTCACTCCGTATCGCGGAGTTTCTGTCAGGTTACAACGTCTCTAGTAAATCAGTCATAACTTCTTACTCGAACTCAGTTTGATGCAAAATCATGATATATATTTTAGATACCTTAACCACCAACTTTATGTACACCGAAATGTTCAAATTTGCACTTGTGGTTACAAATTTGGTTCAACTATGACCCCTCTATTAATTATTGAAGGCAATTTCGAGCTAATATTATTATCGAACATCAATGAGTCAAACTTTTAATATAAAGTACTTAATTTTTCCCTTCAATTAAAATAAATCTGAATACTAATGTCATCTTTCCTAGGATGAATGTTCTTTCTCCCTAAAAAATTAGATGAACTAATCCTCATCTTCAATTCTATTTCTTTCCGTTATTTTTGCTTAAAATCAAAACCTAATTAAATTATTTGGTTTTTAAAATTAAAAATAAAATCAAACAATTGGTTAAAGAAGTACAAAAAGTCGAAAAGTACTTATATCGGTTGTCTCTTAATTGTGTGTATTTAAATAATTTTAAGTTGCATTCTTTGGAAAAATTGCAAATTGTAACTTAAAAAAAAAAAACTAGTTTTTGAAGTTTCATTAAAGATTTGAAAAATGACTTGGCATTTTTTTTTTTTTTTTGAAAACAAAGGAAAAGAGATATAAAAGGCTAATTACGGCGTCGTTTTTTAAACAAGTTCTCCGTGGTGCATCGCGACACTAGAAATTCGAAGTGAAGAATGCAACGGTTATTAACTTCCACTTCCCTCCCGCCCCTTCTACTTATAAATATACTATTCCATTCAAACCTGTTATCTTCTTCTCTATTTTGCTCTTGTCTTTCAACCTATCTGTGGCGCCGCTTGGTCTATGCCAAGCGTCGTCGCATAAATAATGGACAATTTTAATACATCCATTGTGCCTTATCATGATCCTTTTGATGATAACATTCTTACCGGACTTTCTCTTTCACTCTTTGATGATGAAAACCCCACCATTGATGACGACAACAACTACCAAGGACCCACTTATGAAAATTACCCAACCATTGTACAAGGACCCATTAATGAAAATACAACAAATTTGAATTCTGGTTTACGTGTCCCTGACTATGATTCATTTTTGCTTGAAATTTCATTCGAAAGTGGGAATCAATTTGTTGGGAATAGTACCAATTCAGAGGGGAAGAATAATTGCCAAATTCTAAGAGAAATAACTCACGGCAATGGTGACTGTTTGTTTATCTCTTAAATTTCTATTTGTGTACGAGTAAAATAATTTTAATTGATTTGGTTAATTACTCTATTATAGGCACGGTGTTATCTAAGCTTGGAATATTTGGAACAATAGGAAGGATCAGTCATGCAAGTCTTGAGAAATCCACAATGGATAATCACGTGTCAACCGATGTAATTGAGTACGGATCCTTCTCTTTTGTTCGAGTTTATTATAATTAAAATGTACCATTTGTTTGGCGAAATTAACTCTATTTTTTATCTTCTGATTTAAACAGTTTTAGCAATGACAGTATAAGCAAAGTGAAGCAATTTTTAATTCAATATTTCGAGGGTTGTAAGAAGGATGGTTACATAGTGATCGAAGATACGCTCTCTGAATTCTATCAAACTTTAAGTGTTCATTCTGGCGACCGTACTAATGACATTAATAATCTACTTCAGTTATCTCCAACAACTTCGCGTAAGTAACATCTTTGCTTAGTCCTTCATCTGAATAAAGGATACAACATTTTGCTTACCATTTTCATCTGTATCACCGAGCAGATGATGTTCAAACGGAACAGCAAGAAATGGCAAACGAAAATGTGGGCACTAGCAGTGGCGTGAATCGTGGAAAGATCTCTCTTTCGGAACAGGTTTGTAGTTTGCACGCGGAGAGGTTATTACTATGATATCAAAAAAGGACTTGATTGTTCATTATCTTTGGTACCTTTTTTTGATAGAGCAGAGGAGAAGAACTAAACTGATGAACGTGAAAGACTTTGAAGACTATCTTCATCTTTCCATTCAGGAAGCAGGTATCAAATTGAACGTATGTCCTACTGTGATGAAAAGGGTTTGCCGTAGGGATGGCTTGCGCAGATGGCCCTCCAGAAAGGTCTCTTTATTTTTTCCCTTCCCACATCCCGCCCCTCATTTTCTACATTGCCTTGGTAATTGAGGTCACAGAATTTTCATATTGATTGCAGATTAATAGCATTAAGAGGAAGATATTGAAGCGACGAGAGAGTTTAAGCTCTATTCATGCTGGAGAAAGGAAGAGTGCAAAGGCTGACATCACGAAGCTGGAAAAGGAACTTGCAGACATTTTTGAAACCATACAATGACATCACATAGGTTTTCTTATAAGTAACTAGTAATTTTCAACCATTTTTTCTCTACAGATTTAGCTTAGTACTTGTTTTTATAGTTGAAGGCAGATTTAAATGTACAAAATGAGCTATATTGTTGTGTATGTACAAAGCTCAAGAGTTTGAAATATTTTTTCTGTAATAAAGTTTGTTATCTAGCATATGCCCGCATGTCCAAGTGTCTTAAAGTTAACACAGCTTTGTTCTATGTGTTATTTTTGTTTGTACTCATGCCAACATCCCAGTAGTTAGGACAAAAGTTTTGCTTGTTTTATTCTCAGAATATACTATGTCGTGGAGCGATTTCCATTCTAGTTCAGCTTCTTGTTTTTTTCACTTTGTTGCCTTTTTGCTCACAATAATCCGTAGAGCCGGCCTGTTTTATAAATGACCCTTCGGATACATCAAACCAGAGAATATTTCTCTAAGCCACCATAGTACCTTTCTGACGTTCACAACTAGAAATCTACTTCACTTTGAAATGTCCGTGCTCAAGTTCATTAACAAAGAGGATTGATCAGTGCTTGATATATATGAAGCTATTGCAGCTACTCAAGAAATACTATTGTTCCATCTTCAAGAAGAAGAAGAAGAAGAAGATGGCGAGTGTTGAGAAAGTTGTTGGTGTGAAGAAAGTGAGGCAAAAAGATCCAGATGGATGGGATGTGAGCATGCCACTCCCCGGGGACATCATAGAAGGTGTTGCTGAGTTAGCTTCTGATGATGACTCCTTTGTTCAGGCCAAAGCATGGTCAGAGTTAACCTTATTTCTTGGTAAAATTGCTGGACATTTCATTTGGTTCAAGGTTAGAAGGGGAGAGAGTACACTTAAACTCAGAGGATATGTCTTAGTTGAACGACGTTCAAATCTCCAGAAAAGGTTTGTTGTTAGAGCAGCATCTGATGAGAGACATCTTGCTGTTATAGCAGAACTAACTTTGGGACGTTGCACTGAACTCCAGGGTATGCATATGATTCTTCTTTTCCGCTTGCTACTACATAACATTAAACACCTTTATACTGTCAGGTTATTATGTAGTTTTGCAGCAGTATACCAGGAACGTTATTGTATATAAACTGTTTGTTTGATTATGCAGAAATGAGCAGAAGAATGGTCAATTCAGGATCACGTGGGTATAACCAAATGGGATTACAATATGACTGGAAGATGAAGATAGGAACTTATCTACCAGATTCTCATTCTACAGTTGTTAGCTCCATAGTTTTTATGCCACTGACAAGAGAGTATAGAATAGACGCCACA
Source organism: Solanum bulbocastanum (assembly GCA_037074985.1). Lineage (NCBI taxonomy): Eukaryota > Viridiplantae > Streptophyta > Magnoliopsida > Solanales > Solanaceae > Solanum > Solanum bulbocastanum. Next base: position 34,728,695 of record CM073604.1, read on the forward strand.
TTAGTTCGTACCATGGCCTGGTTTTCAGCGGCAGTATCTTCAGGAATCCCTCTTGTATTCGTTAACATTCAAACCGAGCAAATCAACAATTTGGTATTCCTCTCTTCCTTTTCTTGCCGAGTTTAATTTCTATACACTGACAATGTAAAATAATTCTTTGCAACATTAGGTCACCTAAATTCACTACAAGTATGAAAATTCTTTGAACTGTCAGTGTATATAACTAAATGAATTCACTCAAACTAACAGTTGCATCCTGAACTAATCTTTTCGTTCCTGTTCATTCTTTGTTTGTGTTAAGGATAGGAGAAACACAAGTGGAAAAGATCTCACTTGTAGTAGGCAACTAGATGGCTATGTTGGTAACCAATCCGCACAAGGTGTAAGGCTATGGTATCTACCAGGAATTGCAGAGGTTCCACTTGAATTAACACCAGAACCAGGAGAATCCAGATTTGGAATAGACATTAAACGAACAGATGAAGTAATAGTCATCGCCTTTTCTTTTCCGAAAACAGCAAATTGAATAATGTAACTATGAAGTGATGATATTCTTAACATGTTCTTTTTCTTAAATATCTTTTCAGGGATTTGTCAGTATTTACTCAGTAGCAAAGGGGACAGCTGCAGAACGAGCCGGTTTAGTGCATTTATTTGAGGAGGCAAATAAAAGCAAGCACCATCTTGTGATTTCAAGGCTAGAAGGAAAGAGTCTTTTGCCATCAACAGTTAGCTCAGAAGGTCTAATATACTGCTGTGATCATGCTGATATTAAGGACACTCTCAATTTAGCAATGGAAAGAAGTGAAAGTATTAGACTGCATATCATGTCTTGGCCTAATCAGATAACTCAAAATACCAGAGGATTGATTGGCGCGGCTGCAGCTCTTATGCCTCCAAATTGATACCATCAGCTTTTCAACACGTTGGGGGTACTCCGCTATATGAATACTCTTTACTTTACATGTTAGTCCATTTAATCTCATCTCAGTCAGCACTTCAACACCACGTATAGAAATAACGTCAATTTTGTAGAAATTTTGTCGACTAATGGAATGGATGTGAAAGAGTTATGCATGTCTTGGTCTAATCAGATAACTCAAGAAATTAAACCACATGATCTATAGGCACTCTTATGCCTACTGATGGTTTGATATCATCAACATTAGGCTCAACAACATGAATAAATATTGTCTGTTTGTTTGATATTTGATGGAAATAATCAACTTGTCCACTAAATTATATTGTGAGAAGTAACATCAGAATTATGTCTGGCATGTTAGAGTTTAATAAGTCTTGAATTGAAAATTTTCCATTATAATTTTTAGGTGAAAAAGTTTGGGAGACCCTTGTACTAGTTCCAGTTTGTCATCCCGTCCTCTTTACTCCGTGAAGTTTCAGACACCTCAACTCGACCAAAACAAGTGTTTTGAACTCATAATATGTGTATAACACACTTTTTCCAACTCTAGGGAGTAAAGGGGCCGGGATAACAAATCGGAACAGGTACAAGGGTGTCTCTCAAGCTATTCCGCATATATAATCTTTAAAGCAGCATGAGGGTTAGTGTCTGAATCATCTTTTTAAGAGCACTAGTACCCAAGAGTGCCTGCAAACGCATGAATTGAAGAATATTTCCTTTTTGCAGTCTTCCCTTTTCAGAACATACATTCATGCATGCGCAGTTAACCATTTATACACAGAGAGGCGTATCCAGGAGGGGATCACCGAGTTCATGTGAACCCATGTTTCCCTCTTGAAATCATATATAGTAGTGTTATATTTTTTAAAAAAATGTATTTAAATATAGATGTGTGAACCCACATTTGAAGTATCATATAATGTCGTACAATGATGATTGAGTGCAACTCTCTAAGTGAGGTTAGAAATTTGAATCTTTTTTTGACAGAAGAAGATTAAATCGATCAAATTTACATCTTAGATTCATCTTTTCGTAATAGTCCATCCATCATCTCAAAATTATGGATAATACACTGGTAGCTAAATACACACCCACTCCCAAATGCAGTTGCTTAAAAGGATCTACACAGTTGCATTAGCACTTCAATAAATCAATGAACGATCCAAATTATGCATGTACCAAACCTCTTACACGGGACACTGATGGTAACTCTAGCAACGTATAACCGAACAAATAACAGATGATTTGTCGTCACAGAACTACTTTTTCTCTCAGATTACACACGTTCCTTTTTAGTCTATCATGAAGAGAATGCTTCTTTATATTTAGAACCATTATAACTTTTAAATTTGTAGTTTTACTCTCAATGAAATGATTTATGACTACACAAAAATAGAGTAAATTTGTTAGCAACCACAAATTTATGAAGCTTCACTACAACAAATATGATATATAGCTACGAAATTATTACCTACGACATCAAATTCGTCACTAATTGTTCCCTTTTAGTGACAACAATTACTTTTCGTGCTTCAAATATATGAGACACATACTTTTAGTGACGAAACATAAGAATCCGTAGCAAAGTTTTGTCCACTAAAATTTCCCACCAAAAAGTTAATTGACGCCATTTGTTAAGTAGTGTTAGTCACGAATTTAAAGTCACATTATTTTGTCACTAATAATGTATCTAATTCATGGCAAATTATTTTTTGTGTTAAAATTTATTAATTTTTGGACACGAAAAAATTTCATCTACAAAAAAATATGTTGTTACAATATCGACAAATTATAGTTCGTAGTTAAATATTACTCTCTCTGTTTCACAAAGAAATACTTCATTTCCTTTTTAGTTAGTTTCAAAAAGAATGACCTCTTTCCTTTTTTGGTAACATTTTACTTTTAGCTTTCCACGTGGCATGTTTAAGACTACAAGATTAAGGACAATTTTGTACATTTAACATAATTTTAATTTAGGACCACAAGATTCAAAAGTCTTCTTTAATTTCTTAAACTCCGTGCCAAGTCAAACCAAACCACTCTTTTTGAAACAGAGGGAGTATAAGTTTTAGCTATAAAAATTTAGATTTAATTATGACATTTATTTTCATCACTAATAATATAAATAATTGGTGACAAATATTTTATTGTCTCTAATCAATCTGTGATTTAGTGACAACAAAAAAATTGTCACAAAATATGTAAGGTGTTGAATAGCGACGACTTAAAATTTGTAGGGAATAATTCAACTATTTGCTACAAAAAAATTCATAACAAAATACAATTATTTTGGCTACAATTGTTCATAATTACAAGTGACAACTTACAAAAAGAATAATACAAGTGCTTCATAAGAAATAGACAGAGTCCATTCTTTAATTGGCGAGGAAAAATATTAAAACCAACAAATTCGATCAATTTTGTAAAGATGAAAAAGTTTAATTCATCAATTTTCTTAAATTATGCAATTATAAAATGCATCATTTGAAAAATATAATTAAGGTTATAAGTACCGTGAGTGGGGTACGGTTCTACCACTATATTGCTAATATTTGTTGGTTTAACACTTTTGTTTTTTATTTGATATACTTTCATCGATAAAGACGATAGAAAATATAATTTCACAAATCTTGGTGCTAATTTTTGAGCGTGTCTATTGATTTGTGATTGGTAAACTGCATTAATACATATATAGTCATTAGAAATTTATAATAATAAATTTATCCCTAATTAATACATTTAAGAACAAAATAATTTTATTTATTGAAAATATAGTCATTAGTGACGAAATTAGATTTTGTTCAACTACGAAATACATATAACCTTAGAGATAATTAATGTCGTCACTGATTGAAGTAAAATAATTAGCGACGATATTATTTTGTCGGTAGTAATAACCTTTTTAGTGACAAAGCATACTATTAACTACCAAAATATACTTTTTACGACAAATAAATTTGTCACAAATGTTTAAGCATTTGGGGACGATTTTTCATTTTGTAGTTAAATAATACTTTTAGCGACGAAGCACTAAATCATATTTGTATACTTTTAGCGACACACATTTAGTGACGACTGATTGACAAATTATTTTAGAGACGAAATATGATTTTTAAATGATGAAATTATTTGTCTCTGATAATCGAATTTGTTATAGTGCATCTTCTTTTTTCTTTTTAGCTCAAACTCCAGGTCTAGTCAAACAATATCACATCAATTGGGCGGAGGGAATGTCTCCTTATAATAACTTGGTTGTCTTATTACTATATAGCTTCCATGTTGGTGAAGTGATTAAACTCATTTAAGGAAAAAAATTTAAAATGACAGAAATAGAAGTTTGAATTTGTATGAACATGTTATAAGATAGACTAGGGAGAAAACATGGTCTGTTTTGTTTCGCCCATTGATAACAAAAAGAAGACATTTTGTCATGACTTGTGACATTATTCGTTTAGTGGCATGCGAGGAACATCATGTTTTCATCAAAATGGATGCTGACAATTTTCCCACTATAGTCTATAGTCTATAGTCTATGTGCACTACTTTTATCATTAATTTATAATGTATACAATGGTGCCACTCATACAATATTCCCTTGTCCTTCACTTGTTCTTAGTTCTCTTATTGTCATCAACATGCATCTATAGTCACCGTAGTTTCCTTTTACTCCACATCCCCAAGGCCACATCACCATCATCATGATCACAAGCATAAATGCCCACCTCCACCACTTTCATATACCTATAATTTTTGATGGTGTAGGTGCATGATTGAAGAAGGTATTGTAGGCTTCAATGGGCTAGAAAACCTATAACGATCTTGTACTAATTATATAAAGGGAATTTAATTTTTGTGTTTCATTAAATACTCATTTTCCCATGAAGTCTACAAGTGTCAAGTGTGGAAGCTCGATTACCAAGTTGAAGAACAAATGATTTTGGTTAGAGCACAACAAAAAAAAATACTAGAGGTGGTTTGTGTTAATATAGCTAGGCCTAGTATTTTAATATCAACTTATTAATTTGGTTCATTATTATTTATTGTTTTTATTATGATTATGTTTCACCTCCACCACCACCATCACCACGTAAGAATCACCATCACCACCAGAATCACCATATCCATATATTTATTATAAGTCCCCACCGCCGCCACCCAAACATTATTAGTGGCCTCCACTTTCTCCGCCATCTCATGTCACTTAGTAATCATGATGGACATACACTGGTTTGTAATGTGAGTTTGGGCCTTTAATCTTTTTGTACCTACCTTGTAGTTGTTGGGTTTTAAAGGTGTAAACAGGAAATGAAGGGTTGTGACTCTTTTGAAGAGTTGTGACCTTTATGAAAGGTTGTGTCCTTTCTAAAGGGTTTTGACCGTTTGAAAGGTTATGCCTTTTCCAAAGTGTTGTGACCTTTCTGAAAGGTTGTCTTCTTTCAAGAAAGGTTGTCTTCTTTCCAAAGGGTTGTGACCTTTACCCTTTGTTGGCTATAAATAGAGAAGTTTTCTCTCATTTTTCTGCATTGAATTATTCCCTTCTCTTGCATACATTTTCTTACATAAACAAAATTGTTGATTGACTGAGTCTGTGTGTGCTCTTGTTGCTGTTCTTGCGTTCACTGAAGTTATTGAAGTTTGAGGTACCGCTACTTCTTTAACAGGTTAATCCGTTTTATCTTGAGAGGAATTAATCTACAACCTCGGGTACAGTGAGGGGATTAAATTTCTTAAGGAAACACAGTGATTTCTGTGGACTCGGATTAAAATATTATATCTATTTCATCTTGTTTCTGTTTCTGTATTTTTTTTACTAACCTGAATACAAGAGATAACAATCTTAAGAAATTTATAGTTTCTGTATTTGAGGTTTCTAGAGATTAAAATTTTATGGTTTTCTACTCTGTTTGAATTTTTAAAATTCATTCGATTAACGGTTAAAAGAACATAAAAACTTTATCGTTACATCAGAAGCAGTCTGTGTAAGGATTTATTCTTTATTGTTAGTATTTCACATACTAAAATTGTCTGCCATTTGTGACAGAAAAAAAAAAAAGACTAATTCAAGTCAAGTAAATGTTGGAACAGTAAGTGCTGCAACAACATCGGTTGCACCCAATCGTTCAATTATTGCCTTAGCACCGACTGAGAAACCTGCAAAGTTTTCTGGAGTCGACTTCAAGAGATGGTAGCAAAAGATGTTCTTCTATCTGACTACGTTGAGTCTGCAGAGGTTCATTAATGAGAACGTTCCTATTATGTCAGATGAAACTCCGTCTGAAGAATGATTCTTGGAAACAGAAGCATGGACACATTCTGATTTTTTATGTAAAAATTATATTTTGAGTGGCCTGCAGGATGATCTGTACAATGTGTACAATAATGTCAAAACCTCAAAAGAACTTTGGGATGCTTTAAAAAAGAAGTATAAAACAGAGGATGCCGGAATGAAGAAGTTCATTGTGGCAAAGTTTCTGGACTATAAGATGATAGACAGTAAGACCGTCATTACCCAAGTTCAAGAATTGCAGGTCATAATCTATGATCTCCTTGCTGAAGGTATAAATTTATGTAATATCTATGTTGGAAATATTAAGTCTATTCTTAATACTCACATAATCTTTAATGTAGGATTGGTTGTGAATGATGCTTTTCAAGTAACTGCCATTATTAAGAAGTTACCTCCATTGTGGAAGGACTTCAAAAACTACTTGAAACATAAACGCAAAGAGATGACTGTTGAAGATCTCATGGTAAGGCTGAGAATTGAAGAGGATAACAAGTCCACAAAAAAGAGGTCACGTGGTAATTCAGCAACATCTAGAGTAAATATTGTTGAAGAAGATCCCACAAAATCAAAGAAAAGAAAGAAAGCATCTGGTCCAAAGAGCAATCCTCCTAAGAAGAAGTTCAGTGGAAGATGCTTCAATTGTGTCAAACGTGGTCATAAGGTAACTAAATGTCGGGGTCCCAAGAAGGACAAGAAGAAGGATCAAGCAAATTTGACTGAATCCAAAGGAGAGATGGACGATATTTGTGCAATGCTTTCAGAATGCAACTTGGTTGAAAATCCAAGAGAGTGGTGGATAGATTCTGCTGCCTCATGCCATGTGTGTACCAACAAAGAATTATTTTCATCATATACTCCAGCACCTACATATGAGAAATTGTTTATGGCAAACTCCGTTGTTGCAAAGGTGGAAGGAACTGGAAAAATCCTCTTAAAGATGACATCGGGCAAGGTGGTGACTTTGAACAAGGTCTCGTATGTTTCGAAATTGCAAAAGAACTTAGTTTCTATACCATTTTTGACTAAGAACGGATTCAAATGTGTATTTGTTTCTGATAAAGTTGTAGTCAGTAAGAATGAAATGTATGTAGGAAAAGGTTACCTCACCGAGGGCCTCTTTAAACTTAATGTAATTGCAGTTGATATGAATAAAAATTATGCTTCTTCCTACTTGCTTGAGTCTAAATGTTTATGGCATGAACGTTTGGGACACGTTAATAACAAAACCTTGTGAAAACTGATTAACTTAAATGTTTTGCCTAAATTTGAGTGCAATAAATCAAAATGTCAAGTTTGCATTGAATCTAAGTATTCTAAGCATCCTTATAAATCTCTTGAAAGGAATTCATATCCCTTAGAACTGATTCACACTGACATTTATGACATGAAGTCAACACCAACACGTGGTGGGAAAAAGTATTTCATAACTTTTATTGACGATTGCACTAGATATTGTTATGTCTATTTGCTAAATGGTAAGGATGAAGCAATAGACGTATTTAGGCAATAGAAAACTGAAGTTGAAAATCAGTTGGATAGAAAGATCAAAATGATCAAAAGTGATAGAGGTGGAGAATATAAGTCTCCATTTTCAGAAATATGTTTGGAAAATGGAATAATCCATCAAACTACTGCTCCTTACTCTCCCCAAGCTAATGGAATTGCGGAACGAAAAAATCGAATTTTAAAGGAAATGATGAATGCCTTACTTATAAGTTCGGGTTTACCACAAAACTTATGGGGGGAAGCTATCCTTACAGCAAATCGAATACTAAATAGAGTGCCTCACACCAAGACACATGTTATTCCATATGAGAAATGGAAAGGTAGAAAACCCAACTTGAAATATTTCAAAGTGTGGGGGCGTCTAGTCAAAGTTCAGGTTCTTATACCTAAGAGAGGGAAAATAGGGCCTAAAATTGTGGATTGTGTATTCATTGGATATGCCACAAATAGTAAGGCATGTCGATTTTTGGTTCATAAGTCCGAACATCCGGATATTCATGATTATAGGTAATGGAATCAGATATTGCTGAATTTTTTGAACATATCTATCCGTATAAAACTAGACTTGAGTTATCTGGTGTAGGGTCTAAACAACCTCGAGAAGAACCAAAAGATAATGAAACCAATAAAGAGAGTACAAGGCACAGTAAACATCAAAGGACAGCTACGTCATTTGGATCTGATTTTGTAACATTCCTTCTTGAAAGTGAGTCTCAAACATTCAAGGAAGCGATGTTGTCAAGCGACTCAACCTCTTGGAAGGAGGCTGTTAATAGTGAGATTGAATCAATCTTAAGCAATCATACCTGGGAGTTGGTTGATCTTCCTCAAGGGAACAAATCCTTAGGTTCAAAATGGATCTTCAAAAAGAAGATGAAAGATGATTGAACTATTGACAAATATAAAGCAAGACTTGTTGTCAAAGGCTTTAGACAAAAAGAAGGTCTTGATTATTTTGACACATACTCTTCAGTGACTAGGATTACATCAATTCGGATGTTAATTGCCCTAGCTGCAGTATACGATCTTGAAATCCATCAAATGGATGTGAAAACTGCCTTCTTAAATGGAGAGCTAGAGGAAGAGATCTACATGGAACAGCCTGAAGGCTTCGTAGTTCCCAGTAAAGAAAAGAAAGTATGCAAACTTGTTAAGTCACTTTATGGACTAAAACAAACACCGAAACAATGGCATGCAAAGTTTGATCAAACCATGTTGGCAAATGGATTTAAGATTAATGAGTGTGATAAATGTGTTTACATTAAAGACACTCTGAATCAGAAAGTCATTGTATGCCTATATGTGGATGACATGTTGATAATGAGCAAGGACATTGCCAATATAAAAGCTACTAAGCCATATGCTCACTAGTAAGTTTGATATGAAAGATCTAGGAGTTGCCAATTTGATATTGGGAATTAAGATTCACAAAACTCCTAACAGTCTAGCATTGTCTCAATCTCATTATATTCAAAAGATACTTGAAAAATTCAAGTATTTGAATTTCAAAAAGGCAAAGACCCCAATTGATGTAAACCTTAATCTTGCAAAGAATAAAGGTGAAAGTCAATCTCAATTGGATTATGCCAGAGTATTGAAAAGTTTGATATATGTCATGAATTGTACACGACCAAACATAGCTTGCGCTATAAGTAAACTGAGTCGATACACAAGTAATCCCAATCAAAATCATTGGTTGGCAATGAAGAGAGTTTTGGGGTACTTAGAAGACACTCAAAACTATGCTTTGCATTACAACAAATATCCAGCAGTTCTTGAAGGATATAGTGATGCAAATTGGATTACTGGGTCAACTGAAACGAAATCCACGAGTGGATATGTTTTCACTATTGGTGGAGGAGCAATATCTTGGAAATCATCCAAACAAACATGTATAGCTCGCTCTACAATGGAGTCTGAATTCATTGCCTTAGACAAGGTAGGTGAAGAAGCTGAATGGCTTCGAAATTTCTTAGAAGATATTCCTTATTGGCCCAAACCAATGGCCCCTATATCCATACACTGCGATAGTCAAGCTGCAATAGGAAGGGCTGGAAGTGTTATGTATAACAGGAAGTCTCGTCACATAAGACGAAGACATAACTCTGTTAGACAACTACTCTCTAGTGGAATTATCACAATTGACTATGTAAAGTCAAAGGATAATATGTCGGATCCACTTACAAAAGGCCTACTAGAGAAGGGGTTGAGAGATCATCAACGGGAATGGGACTATGGCCGAGAACAAGTCATCGTGGCAGTAACTCTACCTAAAAGATTGGAGATCCCAAGATCTAGGTTCAAGGAGATAAAACAAAGTCATAGATGACGGTTCAACATTGTCAAAAATTATTTTATGTTTATTCTCATGATGAGACAATGTTCAATAACCAGGATAAAGGCATAAGGACTTTTTTAATGGTTTCTAATTTTGATACAGGGTATATCAAATAGTGTATCTACGGGATAACACATTTAGAAACCACCTATGTAAGTGTGAAGTGTATGCCGCTTCAAGGAGAATCCGGTAAGGCCAGTTCTCTAAGCACTTATTAACCGAGATGTATTCATGGCTGAAACGAACAAAACAATGAGAACCAAAAATAGTTCAAGGGTTGATTGTGTGACTTATGTTGTCTAGGTATACACCGAAGCTCGACGGTTCAAAGATATCAAATCTACCGATTGACCGAGTATATCCGATATATGTTCACTACGGAAAGTTTAAAGGGAAACCTACTTATCCAGATGCGATTAACCTTTACGTACAAGACACACAATTTTTCATGCATATGTTTTAACAATAGCCATTCCCTATTCATGTGGGGGATTGTTGGGTTTTAAAGGTGTGAACAGGAAATGAAGGGTTGTGACTCTCCTGAAGAGTTGTGACTATGCCGAAGGGTTGTGACCTTTATGAAAGGTTGTGTCCTTTCTAAAGGGTTGTGACCGTTTGAAAGGTTATGCCTTTTCCAAAGTGTTGTGACCTTTCTGAAAGGTTGTCTTCTTTCCAAAGGGTTGCGACCTTTACCCTTTGTTGGCTATAAATAGAGAAGTTTTCTCTCATTTTTCTGCATTGAATTATTCCCTTCTCTTGCATACATTTTCTTACATAAACAAAATTATCGATCGACTGAGTCTGTGTGTGCTCTTGTTGCTGTTCTTGCGTTCGCTGAAGTTATTGAAGTTTGAGGTACCGCTACTTTTTTAACAGGTTAATCCGTTTTATTTTGGGAGGAATTAATCTATAACCTCGGGTACAGTGAGGGGATTAAATTTCTTAAAGAAACACAGTGGTTTCTGTGAACTCGGATTAAAAACATTATATCTATTTCATCTTGTTTCTGTTTCTGTATTTAAGCAAATTAGAATCATGCATGATGTGGAATAATTAGGCAACGTTGTAATCTAAATGGTAATTAAATAAACTGCTATATTTTTGTTTTATACATTTATATATCTTACTAAAATACATAATTTTTCATAAATATTGCATCTCAACCGGGCATTTACCTTAAAGGATTCAATATTTTACTTTGGGAAACAGGACAATTCCCATGGAGTTCCTTAGAATTACTACATACAACCAAAATTACAAACATAATTAAACTCCTAAACCTTATTATAGGAAAATATTGTACAGATATTTGTTCTAATTTGATTGCTTTTGGTACATAAAACTTCAAATTAATATACGAATAGTTAAAATTCTATACACTTAGGAATTTCGGATATATATATATATAAAGTTAAATATAAAATTTTATCAACATATTGTGGTTTGGCAAGGTGATTGGTAATTGATCAAAGAATGGAGCACAGAAAATGATTATCTGTCCAAATTTGAGAAGAACCACTTTTAAAGTGTGAAATGTCCACATTATTTACACTAGAAACAATTTTTTGACAATGATCGTTGATCGAGTCATCATTTAATTTAGAGTTGATTAAGTGCTAAATTGAATATACAGATTCATGCTAGCTAGCTCATACATATCTAGTGCAAACAATGTAAAGTGAAATAGTAATTTTGGACAAACATGAATCATTGCACTATGATCCTAGAAAAATACGTACATATATAGGACCGCTTAGCTAACATAACATTTGTCTTTGATATAACCAAAATGTCCTTCACACCTATAAATCCAAAGGTAGCATATAAACTCATTGATAGGTTTGGTTTAGAGTATAATCGACTATTGAAGAAAGTATTCATTAATAAATGAAATATTTTGAAACTTAAAAGATGTGAAAGATAAATAGTGCTCCATTTTGTACTTCATCCCTTCTAATTTATATAGTAAGGTTTAATTGATCAGGAAGTTTAAGCAAGAAATTAAAATTTGTTGTCTAAGATAATCGGTTAGAATTAATTTGAAGTTTTGATGATACTCACAAACATGTAATCTGGTCTCGTAGCTGATCAAATTATCTGAAGTTAATTGTTGAATAACTGTAAAAGTTGTTTTCTCTGACACGGCTAGTGAGCAATGGAAAATGTACTCAACCAATCATAGAGCACTAGGTTGTTTTAGTTCAAAGGTAATATATCTCCCTAAATGTGAAACAACCTAGTCAAGCAAGTAAAAGCATTTAAAAAGCAAATTCTTGTCTTCGAAGAACTCAAGCATTCAAAAACAGCAAGGGACCTAATAGAGTTATCAAAAATGTTTTAAGTTGTTCTTTTGAAAGTTGTGTAATGAGTCTTAACACTGTAAGATCTAATCCTAAGAGATAAAAGAACTTAGATCGTGTCCTCAATCATTTTGTGTAGATGATGAACATAGCTAGAGTTAGTAGTGTGATGTATTGTTGAAGTCTCTGTTGACTAGAGCTAGCTAACATAGTGGGCAATAGAGGTATTATTTGGCTCTCTTCTTGTAATAGAGTTATTACAGGATTGTGAGATCAAGAATTTGATCTCTGTATGAGCCCTTAGAGTTTGTATTCACTTGTTGCTTGAAAATAGTGAAAACAATTGAAAAATCTTGTGAGACAAATTGTGGTTTTTCTCCCTTAAGCAAGCTAAGAAGGTTTCCACGTAAAACTCTGTGTTGTCTTTACTTTATTGTTAGGTCTCTTCTATTGCATTCCTAAGATAATATCAACCCGGTCCCTTAAAGCACGGTGGACGAGTACATCTTATCATAATCCATAGTAAAAATAAATATAGTTATAATTAAAACACTCTCATTCTCTCTACAAGCAAATTAAAAAGGACCTAAACCCTTCCCATGGTTGCTCTGGTCACTGGCCAGCTCCTTCAATAATTGGCCAGATCCTCTATGGACTATAATTTTTATTGAACAATTCAAAAATTCTAAGTTTCTTAAAAAAAAATATGTTAAAAGATAAAATTATAAAAACGTATAAGTAATATTTAGAAATTGCATCAAAGTAAATACTTTTATGTATTTTAAAAATTATATACATCAAGTCGGATTGGTTTGGTCTTGGGCTGACTTTTTTTAGTTAAAACCAAATCAACTCAAGTATAGTCGGATTTATTTTCCAATACCAAATCATTAATCAAGTTTTTTTTTTGTTTGACTCGGTTTGCTATTTGAATCAATTTTCAGTTCTATTGTGTACACCCCTAGCTAAAAGTACTTATCTGAAATATCTCATATATTATTATAAGTGGAAATGTTTGAACAAAAGTAAGATTACGAAAATACCCTTTGCTAACTTTTTCCATTAAAAAATATCTTTTACTATCTTTTAAAATCAAAATCAATAATGATAATTAAATGACATTAATCTTTTTTTCTTAAATTCTTGACATTTTTCTTTAAAAAATCTTAAATTTTCCCGACCTACTTCCGTTCATTTGCATTCACAAAACGCAATTAGCAAAGTAAACACCTTTATATAGATATAGCATTTTTCTTTAAGAGATCAGGCTCTTCATTGTTATTATTCTAAACTCAAACTTTTGGCCTTCCAATCCAATATATTACTATATATACTTATAACTTCTAAAATTATAATTTCACTTTTTAGTAAATTCTAATCTTAAAGCTGTTGATTTTCTTTCGTAGGCTATATCAGGTATTGTTTCTTTGGTAATAAAGAAATTTGTTTGTTTTATTGATTCTTGTAATTTCTCGTAAGAATTTCTTCTTCTTCAATTGACTTATCAGAGTTTCAATTAAGATTCTTTTCGAAATTATGAGTTATTTTCATTTGTTAATGGTAAAGTATGTCTGCTTCATCATGTATGGAATTGATTTGCATTGCAGCTGGTGTTGCATTGAATTGTGTATTATTTGTTACATAAAGGATAATTTTTATTTCTAATTTTTTATAAGATATAAATAATCTTAATTATTATTTTGAGAAAAAATATGTTACCCCTTTTATTACAATGTACCAATAAAGCCATACGTAGAAGTAACTCAATAAATTTTTGTATGTATCATTATAATTCTGTCTTTTGTCATAACTATTTTTTTTAAAAAAATTTTTGTACCATTAGTTAGTAAGGAATAGATACGGCTGTAAGCAAACGTACTTGGCAGATCTAGATGTTAAAAACTAAATTTTGATATAATTTATATTGTTTAAACTGAAATTTGTAAGCTAATTGTATATGTCAAAGAACTGAAAGTAAACTCTTTATTTCATTTCTTCCATGTTTAAAAGTGGATTAGAATGATGAATTGAGATACGATTATTTCTTATGCAAAATTTTGATCTTACTGAAATAACTTTTTTAGTTAAATATTAAGTAACTTTTTTAGTGAAATATTGAGTAACTTTTTTAGTTAAATATTAATTAACTTTTTGATTAAATACTATATAGTATATAACATAGTCTGATAAAAATAAAATAGTGATAAGAATTGGATTGAATAGGTCCGTATATTGCTCCTTGACATGGGTGACATTCGATCCAAATAAAGAAGATATTTTTTTTCTATTTGATCATTTTTTGTTATGTCAACACTACAGCGGTCAAAAAGGGCCGGCTCAGCCCCACCCGGCTCAAGCGTCGCGGAACAAGGAATTTAAAGGGCTAGGACGGGCTGGCCTTCGTTCAGAAGGGCTTGAAAATGTTCAACCCAATCGAATCCTAGAAGGGCCGAGGGTTGGGGCGGGTTAGCCCTTTTTTTTTTTTTAATCTTTTTCTTTTCAAACTTATAATTCCATAACATCAAGAAAATGAGAAGATTTTCAAATCAAATATGACAAACAATTGTGTTGTTTTAATAACACTAGCAAAAAGTCTAGTGTAATTAGCATGTATCTCACATATCATATACGCAAGCGAGATAATTGAGTGACAAACAAGATTGGAGGGAGGTGAGGGCGCGAGATTTGTCTATGCATCCTAGATACATGTGAATCTACTTTGATAGAGTATATCTAGAACATATTAACCTAATTTTAAGTCCATATATTTCGAGATATATGTATCTGGACGTACCAAAATTTGGTAAGATTCATAATATTACAACATAACGTGTATTTAAGTAATTAGATTATATACTAGTGAAATTATTTTAAGTTACCCTAATAAAAAGTTTTGGTCCATGGGCTAACCCCGGCCCGACCCTAATCAGGCCTCAAGGGCCAAGGACTTATATGGATTAGGCAAATAAGCCCTAATTTTAAAAGGGCTTGAAAAATCATATCCCAACCCTATTCCAATAACGGATTGGGTTGGGCCGGTCCCATGGGTTAAGCCCATTTTGATAGCTCTAATCAACACCTTGTGTCAATTTATTTATACAATTTAATAGTATCGAAAAGAAGTCTGAATCAACTATAATAAGTGAATATATACTTTATTTGTAGCTTCTATTTTATAAAAATGAAATTTGTGATTTAACTATTATGTCAAATAATTGAAAGTAATATATTGAATCTTCATTGCATTTCTTTCTCTTTCAAAAATTAATCAGAATAGAAACAACATTTTCATAAGTTAATTGTAATATAAAAAGGAGAGTAGTTTGATTATTGATTTTTGTGTGGTATATATTATTTTCACGTTTTAATTGAATGCGTTCGAAATCGATTTATTAGTAAATATGGGATCTTAAACGTGACATGATAAAAGGAAAGCAATATTAGAACACGATAGAATTATATTTTCTCCCCAATAAACCAAACTCAATCTAGAAATATAATCATCATTTTTATTATAGGATGTTAAGATTATTATATTTGATAAGGTATGTTTGAAATTTTTCCAAAAAGTTTGTATCAATTATTCCAATTCTTCCCGTTCTCACTAGCAATTTTCAGTTATGCATTTAGTGTGATACAATAAACAAAGATATTTAAGTGCAAAAGAATAGTTACATATTATGTACTAACTTCTTTTCATAAAATTAAAGCCTTTAAATTATTTTGAAGTAATTTTATTGGGAAAATTACGCATATAAGCAAACATATACTAGTTAATTAGTTAACATAGCTATAGTTTATCTTAATTATAATTCACAACCTACTTTTAGCTATAGTTACGTGGCTTAGCTTTTTAGTTTTGTATAATTCGCACGATTGTATAGTTCGAAATTTGTATAACTTTTGTATAATTCATAATATGTATAGTATAATTTGTATAACTACTTACACTTTTGATGTTTGTAATTGTATAAATTTGTTACTTCAAGCTTATACAAAAATAACTGAATTATACAAATGTACCCCCGAATTATACAAACGAGCCAGTTTAAACTGTAGCTACAACCTGTAAATATGCAAACTATAGTTATAGAGCATAATTAGTTTTATTATTGTGGTTATTTGCGAAAGTTCCCCTTTTATATTTATGACTTATATACATGACACTAGATACAAGGTCCGTGCAAGCACGGGGCCCAATATATGTTACTTTTTCTGTTTCAA
Organism: Solanum bulbocastanum; assembly: GCA_037074985.1. Lineage (NCBI taxonomy): Eukaryota > Viridiplantae > Streptophyta > Magnoliopsida > Solanales > Solanaceae > Solanum > Solanum bulbocastanum. The sequence goes on from CM073604.1 coordinate 34,745,272, forward strand.
TTTATGTGATATATATGGAATCTGAAGTCAATTAATTTCTTAATTGCAACATAATTATTACCAATTATAGTACTTTTTACGCAATTTTTGCATGATATAAGTTACACTTTTTGTCTCAATTTAAGTGATACATGTGAATTTGAGAGTCAACCAAATTTTATATATATATAGATAGATAGATAGATAGATAGATAGATGCTTTAAGTTGCTAATTGTTATGATTTATAGTATTTCTTTTTTATGTATTTGTATAAGTTATTTTTTTTTTGGTAACTAAGTTCTTCTTGATATTTAACTTGTAATTTTTGTGATTTCTTGTATATTTACTGTATTTTACATAATATATATTTCTCTCTTTAGCCCAATTTATGTGGTATAGATGGAATTTTGAAAGTTAACGAAAACTTTTATATGTTTATAAATATTTTAAGATATTATTATTGTGATTTATAATATTTTTTATATAATTTTTTATCTATATAAAGTAACAAAACAAAAATATTAAAATTATCATATTACCCCTGATATACAAGCAGGCATATTGACGAAGTGTTGCCTGCTTGTAGCCTCTTCTAATATGTAGTAATTCAATAAGAATGTAACGCAATATAGAAAACGAAAAGTTTTCTATTTAACATGATGTAATATTTAGTTAAAATAATTTTGAGCAAATTATTAGTACTTTCCTTTTATGTATTTATTTTAAATTGATGAAATGCATACATCCGTTTAGACCAAATAGATAAAAAAGAATTAAAAAAAAATTAAATGAAACAATAATATATAAACACAAAATGTGCATAATATTTTTCTTGCGATACAATTAAAAAGAAGAATTGAGGTTTCTTTATTTTTCTCCCCAAAAACTTGCATTAAATTACTATATACATTTTTGCCTTAACTTACATTTTATTTCTTAAGTTTCAAAAGGAACTCAATAATAATAGTGCAAAGAAAATAAAGAAGCAGTATATCACAAAGATACACTTATTTGAGATTTCAAAAACATGTTCAATTACTAACTTCCCTTAAGCTCATATAGCAGTATTCTACTTTATTGTTTAGTTATTTACAGTTTCACTTTTATAATATTTATATATTTGTTGAATATAAAATTTATTATTGTAAACACACTATATATTTTTACCTTTATGAATAAAATCTTAGAAACTCAACTCTTATCTTAAAGGAAGGAAGAATACAATATATATATATATATATATATATATATATATATATATATATATATATATATATATATATATATGACAAAACATCCTTCATTTAGGAATATAAGATTTATCTACTGGATTTTATATAGAGAATATAATCTCAAAAGAGTAGTTGTAGCAAGGAAGAGACAAATAGAAAATAAATATAATATTAAGACTACGGAAGATTTAGATAAAATATTAGATCCAGAATTCATTAATAATATAAGGTGGGAAATACTAAGTTACTATAGTGACATAAATTGGTGTAATAATAGAATAAATAAAAATTTAAAAAGAGAAACAATTTTATTAGGATAGTTAATGCAAACTTTAATTAAAAGATATAGACAGTTAGAGGAGTGGCTTCACGAAGAAATAATTCATAGAGACGTACTAGGTACTACAGAAAGAGACCTTAAACAACAATTAATTGTGGAAAAACAATTAGACATGGAAGATTCAGAACATAATATAAGATATCTTAATAGAAGATTAGATTACACTATAAGACAAATAGACAACTCGAATAAAGAATAAAAAGATACAAAAGGGCACTTGACTATATACACTTTGGATAAAATAGATGCCTCTAGAATATATTAAAAGAATAAGATTAAGATATAGTTGGCTATACGAAGAAGTACAATATATATTTGAGCTTAGAAATACTTTAAAAGTATTAATAGATTATTTAAATTGGACACAAAAACAGTTAGATAAATCATTAATAGAAGATAAATATATTGTAGACTCATTAATAGAAAATAAATATATTATAGATTCATTGGTAGAACATAAAAATAGACTTATTAACGAAATAAATAATATCAAATTAAATATAAAATATACAACTAATAGGATAAAATACTATAAAAGGATTTGTTTAATTAGAAGTACATTAGGATAGAAAAATAGATTCGTTAAGACATCTAGAATACTTAGACTTAAAAATACACCCGGAGAAAAAATATAGATCATTACATAAAAATAACATTTCAAAGTGTAATTTCACTGAAGGAGAACATATACTACACTCTGAAAACAAGTAATATAATACTTTAATAGACTTAACAATAAATCTTAGTGAAAAAATTCAACAACAAGATAAAATCATAATAAAATTGTTAGAAGCAATAGAAGTAGTACAAAACAAACAATATAAGACTTTAGATAAATTAGAAAAGAATTTTGATTTTTTAAAAGCACAAGAACTAGAAATAGATAGAAAAATCCAATACTTAAATACAAAATTTAATCTAGAAAAAATACCTACAAAAATAGAAATAGAAAAACTAGTAAAAACTATAGTGGAAAGGCCTAAAGATTTAGAGATTAAAAATACCCCAGTAGTAACAAAAATTATAGAACAAGTAGAAAAAATAACCACTGAAATTAGTCATCTGAAATAAATAATTACAAGACTTGAAAGAATCTCACTCTCATGATTGAAGAAGATATAAATTATTAAAAAACTTTAGAATATACAACTAATTCCCATCAAGAACCAATAGGATATTCCAGTCACGTTCCCTCTAGCCAAACAGATAAAGTAATCCTAAAACAAAACAATACTATAATAACATTACTAATCGAATTAAATATAAAAATAGATAAAATATTAAAAGAAAAACAACCTGAACAAAGTCATAAAAATATAGAAATAGATGAATTAATTACTCAACTTAAGAAAGTAGAAATAACTCCCAAACAAGAAAAACACAAATTAACTAGAAAACCTCAAAAATAGACTTTCTTTCAAATAAACGACCAACCCAAGAAAGCAGACCAAGTTTCTCAGAAAATAGAATAGGAAAAAACTTGATTTCACGAATATTATCTAGGAGACCATCAATTATAGAAGAAATTCAAGAATTAAATGAAATAATAGACATAGATAGAGATTTACAGATTTTTAAACAAAATCAACAAAAATTATTAAATCCAAAAACTTTATACAATGTAAAATATTTATCTAAGAATAATCAATTATATAGACAATATAGAGAAGAACAAATATCAGCAATAGGAGAAACCTTTGCAATTTTAGACTTAGTAAATCCAGCTTTTACAAAGACGATAAAAAATATCAATCTAATGTTAATGCATATGGATTTAATAGTCATAGGAATAAAGGATTAACTAGAAAAAATTTAGGATCTAAAGTATTAATTGTACTATATGATGATAGATGGTCAGATTTAAAAAAAATCTATAATAGGATTAACTGAAGTAGACATGACAAATAATGAAGGAATATTTTATCTTAGCCCAGATTTTTTAATCAATCTAAAAGAATTTGGAAAACATATTAAAATAGGAATCCAGACAAAGGATACGAAGAAATGAATAAAGGAAATAACTTATTAATGTGCGTAGGTTTCATAGGAAAAATGACATTAAGTAGTAATACAAAATTTAAACTTCAAGTAAACGATGTAGTAGAAATAATGGGAAATAAAGGTGTAAAATTAATCAAACCAATAAAAAATAAATCCAAAAGAATACGCTGGATTAGAATGCAACTTAGATAAATTAAGCAAGTCAAAGGTATTTGCTCCCGAGCAACATTTAATGTATACTAGCTCTAGAGGAGAAACATCAATCAGGTTTACAGACTATAATTATACTAGTCAAAGAGATTTAGATGATAACAAAACAGAAAGTACCATAGAAACAGAACAGAAACAATTTATGAATATAGAACTAATACAAAAAGGGTACGAGGTAGAAAAAGCCATAGAAGAAGCAACAAGATAATATCAAGAGAATAATATGACAGTTTTTAAGTGTAGAAGATGTAAAAAAGGAAAAATGGATATAATGGAAACAATAGAACATTTTAGAATATGCCAAGAAAGAGATGATAATTTAGCATATAGAATAGACGAACAGGAAAACAATATAGAAGAAAAAGAAGACAATTTATCAATAACTAGTTATACAGAACTTATGGAGGAAGCAACTAGTGCTTATAGTGCCAGTCCTTTCCAAAAAAAAACTGCAGCCCCAAGTGTTAGTTACAGTATAGGTAATTTACCTAGAAGACCATGGATTAGACCTGACCAAAAAATAAAAGATAATATCAGACTAGCAGGAAAAAGAATGTCTAAAGAGGAACCTATTAGGTTACAAGAAGGAGGAAATAAAGAAAAAATATTAAATATAGCTGCTCATGATCCACAAATGTGGAATACTGTAATAGATTTATGGAAAGGAATAGTAGTAGCAGACTTTATTTAAAATTATCATGAAACTGATGAAGAAACTATGTATAGATAATTAGAAACCTTTTTAGGAGAATCATGTAAAGCAGTATGAGAATCTTACAAACAAACCTATCCACAAGAATTTCAAGGACTAATAGAATTAGGACCTAATCCATACAATTTTACAAATAAAATACATGTTTTATTAACAGGAGATGATCCAAATAGTGGCTTAGTAGCATTACAAAGAAATGTTGTAATAAAATTAGAACAATTAAGCATATCAAATTGAATGCATATAAAGAATTTTCTTAAAGATTATTTCTACTACTGTACTATAAGTGGAAATACATTTAATGAAGAGTTAGGTAAAAAATTATTTAATAAATTACCAGGAGCTTTAGGAAGAGAAATAGAAGAAAGATGGTATAAAAGAGAAGGAGTAATTCAAAATCTCACTTTCTTATGGCCAATGGGACAAAAAATAAACTATATAATGAAAATACTAACAGAAAAATGTACTAATATACAAATACAAAAACAATTAAAACACAATGAAATGAACTTTTGCAAAGCAATGATATATACTACCCAAAGTTATGACAAAGAACCTAGCAAAATAAGAAAATCTAAAAGAAGAATGGAATATAACCGAAAACCTTATAGACATAAGAAATATTTCTTAAGAAAATCTTCAACTAGAAACCTTATTTAAATAGAGATAGACATGTTAGAAAATATAAAAATGATAGAAATTACAAAAATAAGTTAGAATGCTATACTTGCGAAAGTATAGAACACTTAGCAAATACATGTCCTAAAAGAAATAATATGAAAGGTATAAATTCTCAGTTAATAGAAGACTTTCAAAAAACTCTATTAAATGTAGATGAATATATGTCAGACACGGAAAGTATATGCTCAGTTGTTAGTATAGTTACAATAGAAGAAAGAAATCAATCAGACTCATCTGATTCAGAGAATGATGACAATTTAATTAATGAAATAGGAGTATAAAGAAATGATGATTTAGATAATTTACTAATAACTACCATGATGAATATTTATCAAGACTGTAATCATGAGTTCGAAAGATTAAAAGGAATACATAGTAATCAGTGCAATATATGTAGATGGTACCTTAGTAAAATAAATAGAGCAAAATGTAAGAATTGTTATATGGAAGCATGTATTAGTTGTATAGAAAACAAGTTAAAACAAAAAATAGATAATCATGAAGATCAAGCCCATATAAAGATCAGACTACAAATTTAAGATTAATAACTCTAGAAACAAGAGTAAATGACTTAGAACAAAGATTAATTAAGTTAGAAAAAGGAAAACAAAAAATAGACACGGATAATAAACAGTCACAAGGTACAATACATCTAGATCAAATGGAAAGTGAATTAATGAATATAGAAGAAAATAATACTAGTTTTATATGCAATGAAGATAAAAGGTTTGGAACAATAAAAATATTAGTAAAAATAAAAATAAAAGAAGTATAGATAGAAACATTAGCATTAGTAGACACAGGTTGTACTAGTTATCTTCTTAATAAAAAGATACTGCCACATAATTTGTTGTCAACTCTAAAAAATTTTAAGGAACTTATACAAACAATACAAATGGATGGGACTTATAATCTCTACGACCAATATATAGAAAAAGCGCAAATAAGTTTTATAAATACATGCAGTGAATTCTATAAGCCTACATATAATATGTATAAGATATTAGTAAGAGATCTTAATATTAAAGCAAATTTAGTATTAGGTTTACAATTTCTTATACAAAATAATGGAAGTTGTTTAGTTTCCAGAGATGGGATAATAATGTTTAGAAATACAACATATACTCCTGTACAAACTAGAAAAATTCCAACTAAGGAATTAAATAAAGATAATAAAATAAAAAATACAACTCCGTGTTGTGACAATTGTAACGATAATGACTGTCGTGCCGTAATTTTCCTATCTGTAGAAAAAATTACTTTTTGAAATGTTCTAAGTATAAAAAATTTGAGAAAAATACTTAGAAAAGAGTTTCCAATTAATTTTTTAAAGAAATTAAGAAAAACTTATAATTTTCAAAGATTTAAACAGAAAAAATCATTGGAAAATACCAAAGAGGGTTCAGGGTTCAATTTACACTTCGAGAAGGGTTTAAGCATTCGAAGTGCCCGCTAACATACGGTTGACCTGCGACTTGACTGAAATATATTTGACTAATCCTTAGGAACATAAAAAATAATAATTTACAATATTTGATTATCTTTGAGAAAATAATTAAATAAATGACGCATTTCATTTCATTTTATTTTTTAGAAAAATGGAACCTTAATTGAACCTATTTTAATTAAGGATAAGTATTCGAAATATTAACAAAACTAGATTAATCAGTTTTTATTTGAATCATTTTTTAAAAATATGAAAACTATTTTAAACTAATAAGAGTCTTGACTAAGATTATAAATGAAACTACGAGAGTTGTTAAAAAACCAAAACAATATTGAGAAACAGTCCGTCTTTTGGGGAGTTTAATTAAGTTAAAAACCATTCTAAAGTTAGAGTTAAACAACAACAATAAATAATCACAATGAAATAATTAAAGAGTAAGGAAGAAATCGAATTTGGGCCTCCTTTTGGGCCAATTTCGTTGGAATTTTTAGGTTTTTGCCCAATCCCCTGTTTGTATACAATTGGCTGTATATCAGTGTATATCAGCATGTATAACAGCGTTTTTCATGTATATCCTGCTTCCAAACATATGTGCTTCGCCTTAGCCTTGTATTTTTACGTTTTTGACTTGTATATCAGTGTATAATGCTGTATACAGAACGTATACAACCCATTTTCGACTTTCCGAAACCTGTAATTTGACTTTTCAACAACTCGAACAAGATGTGGTCGACTCGATAAAAGGATCTTGGGCCTTTATGCCCTCTTGAAATGCGAAGGGAAGAAAGATGGGGACCCATGGAACTCATCCAATATCGCATGCATCAAAACAAATAAATAAAAAAACATAAGAAACTTTTCACTTGAAGCCAAATAATGAAAATGTCTAGCTGGTTTGAAATACTAAGCAGTGGAAATTTAAGGGAACGGACGAGGATTAACTCATGCCAAAGAATCCTCTTTAACTATTCAAGATGAGAATGAATAAATGTATGTAAAATATCAATTATAACTAAGCTTTCATAATTACAACAAACTCAAATGCCAACCAGCCACTAATGGAAATCCAAAGGGAAAGAATACATATCAACAAATGCTCAATGACTAATATCATGCTAAAGAAGTGAAATTTGGCCAAAATTATGCTACTATTCTAACCAAATTCATATTCGTGTTCAGTTGATGAGGAAGTTAATAATTTCACCACACACAAAAAAAAAATGCATCAAGCAAATTTTCAAATGCTCCAAACAGATTCTAGGAGAACAAAATAAATAAAGGGGGCCAAAAATGGAGGCAGTAGCCAACTGACTTATTTTTAGCAAAGGGAGAAAATAACTACAAATTAAATAATTAAACTAGGCAACATCATCATCATCATTCAAGCAAACATGTTAAGTAATGATATAACGAGTATAAAAACGGCATCCATAGCATTGATAACATTCAAATAAACGACTAAGATAAACACAAGTTAAAAATCGCTAATTTCAAATTTAAACAAAGATAGGAGGGCTATTATCTGAAATATAAGGCTAACCTTAGTTAAACCGTCACATTACAATGGTAGAGCTACAATTAACCCGCCATCAGTTGAACTCCAAAGAAACATATACCAGTTAAGCTAATCGAAATAAGAGGCTAGATACATCTACTAAGCGAGTTCAAACTAATATTAACAAAAATCCTTCACAATAAGAAGGACCCCAAAGCAGACGACCGAGACTATGATCACATTTTTTGCCACACTGATGAAGGCTAAACCGAACAGCGACTAATCTAAAATGACACAACCGATACACTCGTAGTTGCGACCAAATAAGTTTAAACCATTTTGAATAAGGCAAAACAGAGATTCTACTAATTATATAGATACAAAATTGGCCTAGTGAGTATAACGACCAACATATAATATCGAAGGAATTCTACCAAAGCATCATTCATGCTTAAAACCCAAGTATTCCTAAGAAACGATACTAAGAAAACCAAAAACAAGGAACCCAATATTTAGCAGCAGAGCATATACCAAAGCTTGAACATACAACACACCATATCGAAATAGACGGTAAGAGGGAGCGAGATTACCTTTCTTGGAGCAGCGACTGGGGCGAACGAGTTGAGGCGAACTATTTCACCACCACGCGAAAAGAAATCCGATGAAAGCTCTCGACGACAGAGAACAAAGAGCTTAAGCCGAGAGTTCAAGATTTGAAATTCTTAACTTAAAAACTATGGAAACCAAAATTCTTCTTATGCACATGTATTACAATTTTTCCCTCTATTTTCGCCTCTGTATCCCCCCCTTTTCAATTGAGCTTGGGGGAACCATTTAAAGAGAATATATGATTTTTTTTTCCAAACTCGAAATCCCTTTGTCCCTTTGAAAATCCCTTGAAATGGGGGAAAGGGACGTGAGGATTGACGTTGAGGTCGAAAGGGTATGGGTTTTGTAGGGCAGTTGGGTGGGTTTCGAGTTTGCGGCGCGATTTCTGCGATTTTTTTGCAATGGAAGAATGCACGTGAGGAAGATGAAGGCAGGTATGGGCAGTGGGGTCAAGGTACTGCTGCTGGACTGCTGGAGAAGGGTCGATTCGCTGGAGCTGGGCTTCGTTCTGTTTGGGTCACAATGAGGAAGAAGGAAAAAAACGTACAGGGGTCGATCTTTGTATTGTCGGTGTGTTATTGTTGTATGTATGGGTTATTTGGGAATTGTATTGGAATGGGTTTGCTGGAGTTGGGGTTTTTGGATTTAGGAAATGGGCTGCTGGGTCGGGTCGAGGAAGGGAAAGAGTGGGTTGTCCAGAAAATTGCCAAATAGATCCAAAATTGGCCTTTTATGGGTTTAAGATGTTGGCAAAAAATGGCAATTAAACAAATGACCAAATGAATTTAGATTGTTGCCAAATGAGATTTAACCAAATTGAGTTAATTAGTTAAATTCGGCCAAATCTTCATCAAGATGAATTTAAACAAAATTAATTAACGAACTTCTTAAACTTAACGAAATAAAGTAATTAATTTACTTGAAAATAAATTTACTCAAGAATATAAACATAATTTAAATTAATCAAACAAATACTTAATTAAAGCAAGATTTTTTTTTGAGATGATTTTCAAATATTCTTAAAATACACTAGTTATATACGTAATTACATCAAACACATATATTATTTAAAAATTATAAGAATGATATAACTATTTAAAATAACTTGCAAGCTATATATATATATATATATATATATATATATATTATTTTTTTATAAAACTAATTATTTTAATTCATTTGAAATTGAAGAAGCTCATTGATTAATCTATAATGTGGAGGTCCAAAATTGGGTGTCTACAATGATAGTCGTTGTTCAAACAACCTATATGAAGAAAAATAAGAAGAAAGTTATTCAGACAATAAATACTTAGAAGACATAGAAAAAGATTATACTCTAATAAATATAGAAACAGAGTTTTACAATTTTCAAAAAGGAATAAATACTAAAGGAAAAATAAAAAATCCTAAAGACTTAGAAAATATAGTAGCAATATTAGACTAAATGGAAATAATAGGAGAAAAACCCTTAATACATTGGGGAAATAATAAAATTATGTGTAAATTGGATATAATAAACCCAGAATATATTGTAAAAACTGCAACAATAGAAGCTAATAATGAAGATACGAAAGAATTTAATAAACAAATAAAGGAGTTACTAAAACTAGAAGTAATAAGAAGATCTAGATCTAGACATAGATCAGCAGCTTTTATGGTTAGAAACTATAGTGAACAAGTGCGAGGAAAAACTCTCATGGTAATAAATAATAAAAGATTAAATTATAATACTAGAATAGATGAATATAAATTACCCGATAAAAGTGAGTTAATAAATATATTACAAGGTAAAATTTTTTTTAATAAATTTGATACTGACAGGTCAAAATGCATCCTGAAAGCATAGAATGGACAACTTTTACTTGTCCCGAAGGACATTTTGAATGGCTAGCTATGCCTTTTGGATTAAAAACAGTTCCGCCTATATTCCAAAGAAAAATGGATGATATGTTCGGAGAATATAAGAATTTCGTACTAGTATATGTAGATGATATTTTAGTATTTAACAAAGATATACAAGAACACTTAGGACACCTACAAACAGTTTTTAGATTATTTGTAAAATATGGAATAATAATAAGTAAAAAGAAAATGGAACTGTGTAAGACACATATAAATTTCTTAGGAGTAACTTTAGGAGAAGGAAAAGTAAAACTTCAACCACATATAGCTAAAAAGGTGTTAGAAATGCCAGATAGATTAGATAATACAAAGGAACTATAAAAATTTTTAGGGTTAGTAAATTATGATAGGAACTTTATCCAAGACTTAGGAAAAATAGCAGGACCATTGTACGCTAAGACATGTAGTAAAGGGCAAAAAATTTTTGACTTAAAAGATATAAAATTAGTACAAAAATTTAAAGATAAAGTTAAAAACATACCTGACCTACAAGTGCCTTTAGAATCAAATTATTTAATAGTTCAAACTGATGGAAGTAAATTAGGATAGGGAGCTATTTTAAAATCCAGACCTAATAAATATAGTTCAAAAAATGAAGAAAAATTTGTGCATACCAAAGTGGACAATATAAAGAAAAAGGTAATATGAGTAGTATAAATGCATAAGTATTAGCAGTAATATATGGACTTAATAGTTTTAAATTATATATTTTAAATAAAAATGAAGTCTTAGTAAGAACAGACTGTGAAACAATAGTTAAATTCCACGAAAAAATAAATAGTAAGGCTAGCAGTAAAAGAAGATGGTTAGATTTTATGGATATAATATCTATATATAATAATATTGTTTTTGAGTATGTTAACGGAAAGGATAATGATTTAGAAGATAAATTAAGTAGATTACAATTAAAGACTAATTGACATATATTTCAGTATGAGACCAAGCATGCGACCAACTGGCCAACAGCCAGCAGACAGAGGCAAGGGCATTGCCCAGCCAGATACTTATGCTCAGACTTTATTAGGAAAACAAAATTTCAGATCATTAAATACAACAGACAATTTAATGGAGCGAATCTATTTCGGTAAGTACAATTTAATTTCATACCCTAAGCGTAATTTATCATTTAGATTAAATCCAGACTATAATATAGACAAGGCTCAACAATGTTTAGTGGATAACTTATGGATGACATACAACAAATAAGACACTAAGTATTTTATAACATCTTCTAATGTCTTATGTCAATATTTCTCAGATAAAAATTGATATAACAAATTTAAATATTATGTAGTTATACATGGCAAGACTCAAGGTATATTTCATTGGATAAAAGTAATTGATTCTATAAATGAGGTAAAAAACCCACTTTTCAAAGGATTTAATAATTTTACAGAATCTTTAGACTATTCCAGAGGAATACTCAGACCAAATTATTACATTTCACCAGCCTTAAAGCAAAATCCAAATTAAATACCCTAATACAATATCCAAAAAGACTCAGATAAAATAATCTTCTGTGATCATTGTTCTTCCATGACTGATGGTTTCAAAAGACTCAATACAGAAAACAAAATCATTATTCAAGAAAATATGAGACTTGTGAAACAGCTCGAGACTTTTCAAAATAAATATGATCCAAGAACAGGCAATACCAAAGACGTGAGTTCTTTATCTCCTTTAAAAATGGATGAGACGGGTGTGCATTCCCTTCTGAATGCTAAGAACTCTACTGTATCAGCAAAAGATACAGCTAGTCTGGTTCAAACGGTGACGGGTAAAGACTTATCAAATCCGTTAAAGGCTATCACTTTGCCAAAAAGTGAAGAAGAAGAGTCATCTTCCTCACGAAAGAGACTACCTAAATATTTTCAGAAAGATTCATTAAGAAAAATGAAGCATTAAAAAAGAAAAAAAATGACAAATTAGAAAAACTAATCAAACAAACTTTAGAAAAAAAATTTCAAGACAAAAGCCAAGACAAACATATTATCAAAGATATTCCTTGTAATGGTTCAGAAAATAATAGTCACAGTCCTTCATTATCAGACGAAGAACAGATAAATAATATGCAAGACTCTCAAGACCCTTATGAGGATAATGATTCAGGCATGAGTTTTGATACTATTGCATTACACAACTTAGACACTTGATCATTTTTTTCTATTTCAAAGACTTCATTCCCTATCACAAGAAGGATATACAACAGATATAATTGAAAGAAGGCAAGAAGGCATGGGAAAGAGAATGACAAAGAGACAAGAAGACAAATGACAAGATAAGAGGATAAGAAGCAAAGTAGAAGAAACGTGTTAAAAGATGTATGTATATTATTAAAAGGAGTAAGTGGGGATGCCCACTAAGTGTCCTGTAAAAATGAGTGTGTTGTCACTTTATCACTATCCTCCAAAAGAGGGAAAAACTGTTGACATAGCACGCGTCCCTCCAATAATTGTGTTAATCTGTAATATTAGTCCAAACAGATGAACTTAATGATGCATGTGACGATGGGGCCCAATGAGTACCCGACTTGCATTATTAAAGGAATCTTATCAAGTTGTCGGCCATTAATAATTAAGGCCACGTAGCGGGTTTAGGACGGTGGATTCAATTTTCTTTGCCTATATAAGGATGTAGTAGATATGAGAAGAAGTAGAACGAAAAATTAAGAAAGGACTAACCTACCAAAAAATCCTCCTACTTCCTTCCAACCTTTATGTTTATTATCTTGTTCCTACAACCTACTATTGTATAAAGTTTGTATAATAATAAAAGTGTATTTGAGTTCTAAGTTTTTCAAAAGTTCTTAAAAAGCTCTTCTAGTGTTCCCGAAAGGGAAACCTCTCTCGGTTAATCATGTAAGTTTTATGATGCTTATGTCCCGAAATCTCCAAAAAAAATAAAAAATATGTTACTTTTTAAAAGTTTTCTTTATTATAATTTTTTAACTTGTTATATTTTAGACTAGTGAGGGTTAAATTAATATAAATTGATGTATATGTGTTAAATGATTACCCTTAGTATATGGTTAACCTCTTAATTTCTTAAATAACGACTATGAATTAGCCTGTAAATTCCTATAATTCTTGGCCTTGATAGTCCGCTTGATAAAAGGACAAAGTTGTTGCCAGATAAATATCCGGGGTATGGCAAAAGATGAAGTTTTTAAGAATAAAGGTTAAGAGGAAGAGATGAACGGGGTAAGACAAAAAAAAAATTGTTTACTTACATATGTATTTATATAAAAAAGGGAAAATTAGGGTATTACATCATAATTAAACATGAAAAACATTTAAATAAAGATAACATTTAAATAAAGTATAAAGGATGTAAATAAAATTGGCAGATTAAAATAATCAGATGTAAATAGATTAAATACTAGATGTAAATCCTACTCAGTACTCCCTTTCTCTTTTCGAGTTATCATGTTTAATTATGATGTAATACCCTAATTTTTCCATTTTTATATAAATATATATATAAGTAAATGGTTTTTTTTTTATCATCTTACCCCGTTCATCTCTTCATCTTAACCTTTATTCTTAAAAACTTCATCTTTAGCCACACCCCGGATATTTATCTAGCAACAACTTCGTCCCTTTATCAAGCAGACTATCAAGGCCAAGAATCCTAGGAATTTACAGGCTAATTCATAGTTGTTATTTAAGAAATTAAGAGGTTAACCATATACTAAGGAAAATCATTTAACACACATACATCAATTTACACTAATTTAACCCTCATTAGTCTAAAATATAATAAGTTAAAAAATAACAATAAAGAAAACTTTTAAAAAGTAACATATTTTTTTTTGGGGGGGGGGGGGGTTTCGGGACATAAGAATCATAAAACTTACATGATTAACCGAGAGAGGTTTTCCTTTCGGGAACCCCCGAAGAGCTTTTTAAGAACTTTTGAAAAACTGAGAACTCAAACACACTTTTATTATTATACAAACTTTATGCAATAGAAGGTTATAGGAACAAGGTAATAAACATAAAGGTTGGAAGGAAGTAGGATGATTTTTTGGTAGGTTGGTCCTTTCTTAATTTTTCGTTCTACTTCTTCTCATATCTACTACATCCTTATATAGGCAAAGAAAATTGAATCCACCGTCCTAAACCCGATACGTGGCCTTAATTATTAATGGCCGACAACTTGATAAGATTCCTTTAATAATGCAAGTCGGGTACTCATTGGGCCCCATCGTCACATGCATCATTAAGTTCATCTGTTTGGACTAATATTACATATTAACACAATTATTGGAGGGACGCGTGCTATGTCAACAGTTTTTCCCTCTTTTGGAGGGTAATGATAAAGTGACAACACACTTATTTTTACAGGACACTTAGTAGGCATCCCCACTTACTACTTTTAATAATATACATACATCTTTTAACACATTTCTTCTACTTATCTTCTTAACCTCTTATCTTGTCATTTGTCTTCTTGTGTCATTTGCTTTCTTGTCTTTTTGTCATTCTCTTTCCCATGCCTTCTTGTCTTCTTTCAATTATATCTGTTGTATATCCTTTTTGTGATAGGGAATGAAGTCTTTGAAATAGAAAAAAATGGTTAAGTGTCTAAGTTGTGTAATGCAATAGTATCAAAACTCATGCCTGAATCATTATCCTCATAAGGGTCTTGAGAGTCTTGCATATTATTTATCTGTTCTTCGTCTGATAATGAAGGATTGTGACTATTATTTTCTGAACCATTACAAGGAATATCTTTGATAATATGTTTGTCTTGAAATTTTTTTTCTAAAGTTTGTTTGATTAGTTTTTCTAATTTGTCATTTTTTTTCTTTTTTAATGCTTCATTTTTTTCTTAATGAATCTTTCTGAAAATATTTAGGTAGTCTCTTTCGTGAGGAAGATGACTCCTCTTCTTCACTTTTTGGCAAAGTGATAGCTTTTAACGGATTTGATAACTCTTTACCGATCACCGTTTGAACCGGACTAGCTGTATCTTTCTCTGATACAGTAGAGTTCTTAGCATTCAGAAGGGAATGCACACTCGTCTCATCCATTTTTAAAGGAGATAAAGAACTCATGTCTTTGATATTGTCTGTTCTTGGAACATATTTATTCTGAAAGGTCTTGAGCTGTTTCACAAGTCTCATATTTTCTTGAATAAGGATTTCATTTTTTGTATTGAGTCTTTTGAAACCATTAGTCATGGAAGAACAATGATCACAGAAGATTATTTTATCCGAGTCTTTTTGGATATTGTATTGGGTTATTTGATTTGGGATTTGCTTTAAGGCTGGTGAAATGTAATAATTTGGTCCGAATATTCCTCTGACATAGTTTAAAGCTTCTGTAAAATTATTAAATACTTTAAAAAGTGGGTTTTTTTTTATCCCATTTATAAAATCAATTACTTTTATCCAAGTTCAAAATATACCTTGAGTCTTGCCATGTGTAACTACATAATATTTAAATTTATTATCTCAATTTTTATCTGAGAAATATTGACATAAGGCATTAGAAGCTGCTATAAAATACTTAGTGTCTTGTTTTTTGTATGTCATCCATAAATTATCCACTAAACATTGTTGAGCCTTGTCTATATTACAGTCTGGATTTACTCTGAATGATAAATTACACTTAGGGTATGAAATTAAATTGTACTTACCGAAATGAATTTGCTCCATTAAATTGTCTGTTGTATTTAATGATCTGAAATTTTGTTTTCTTAATAAAGGCTGAGCATAAGTATCTGGCTGGGTAATGCCCTTGCCTCTGTCTGCTGGTTGTTGGCCAGTTGGTCGCATGTTTGGTCTCATACTGAAATATAAGTCAATTAGTCTTTAATTGTAATCTATTTAATTTATATGCTAAATCATTATCTTTTTCTTTAACATACTCAAAAACAATATTATTACATATAGATATTATATTCATAAAATTTAACCATCTTCTTTTACTGCTAGCCTTACTATTTATTTTTTCGTGGAATTTAACTATTGTTTCACAGTCTGTTCTTACTAAGACTTCATTTTTATTTAAAATATATAATTTAAAACTATTAAGTCCATATATTACTGTTAATACTTTTGCATCTATACTACTAATATTACCTTTTTCTTTATATTGTCCACTTTGGTATGCACAAATTTTTTCTTCATTTTTTGAACTATATTTATTAGGTCTGGATTTTAAAATAGCTCCCTATCCTAATTTACTTCCATCAGTTTGAACTATTAAATAATCTGATTCTAAATGTACTTGTAGGTCAGGTATGTTTTTAACTTTATCTTTAAATTTTTGTACTAATTTTATATCTTCTAAGTCAAAATTTTTTTGCCCTTTACTACATGTCTTAGCGTACAATGGTCCTGCTATTTTTCCTAAGTCTTGGATAAAGTTCCTAGCATAATTTACTAACCCTAAAAATTTTTATAGTTCCTTTGTATTATCTAATCTATCTGGCATTTCTAACACCTTTTTAGCTATATGTGGTTGAAGTTTTACTTTTCCTTCTCCTAAAGTTACTCCTAAGAAATTTATATGTGTCTTACACAGTTCCATTTTCTTTTTACTTATTATTATTCCATATTTTACAAATAATCTAAAAACTGTTTGTAGGTGTCCTAAGTGTTCTTGTATATCTTTGCTAAATACTAAAATATCATCTACATATACTAGTACGAAATTCTTATATTCTCCGAACATATCATCCATTTTTCTTTGGAATATAGGCAGAGCTGTTTTTAATCCAAAAGGCATAGCTAGTCATTCAAAATGTCCTTCGGGACAAGTAAAAGTTGTCTATTCTATGCTTTCAGGATGCATTTTGACCTGTCAGTATCAAATTTATTAAAAATCTTTTTGCCTTGTATTATATTTATTAACTCACTTTTATCGGGTAATTTATATGCATCTATTCTAGTATTATCATTTAATCTTTTATAATTTATTATCATGCGAGTTTTTCCTCGCACTTGTTCACTATGATTTCTAACAATCAAAGTTACTGATCTATGTCTAGATCTAAATCTTCTTATTACTTCTAGTTTTAGTAACTCCTTTATTTGTTTATTAAATTCTTCCATATCTTCATTATTAGCTTCTATTGTTGCAGTTTTTATAGTATATTCTAGGTTTATTATATCCAATTTACACATAATTTTATTACTTCCCCAATGTATTAAGGGTTTTTCTCCTATTATTTTCATTTTGTCTAATATTGCTACTATATTTTCCAAGTCTTTAGGATTTTTTATTTTTCCTATAGTATTTAATCCTTTTTGAAAATTGTAAAATTATGTTTCTATATTTATTAGAGTATAATCTTTTTCTATGTCTTCTAAATATATATTGTCTGAATAACTTTCTTCTTATTTTTCTTCATATAGGTTGTTTGAACAACAACTGCCATTATCATTACAATCGTCACAACATGGAGTTGTATTTATTATTTTATTATCTTTATTTAATTCCTTAGTTGGAATTTTTCTAGTTTGTACAGGAGTATATGTTGTTTTTCTAAACATTATTATCCCATCTCTGGAAACTAAACAACTTTTGTTATTTTGTATAAGGAATTGTAAACCTAATACTAAATTTGTTTTAATATTAGGATCTCTTACTAATATCTTATACATATTATATGTAGGCTTATAGAATTCACTGCATGTATTTTTAAAGCTTATTTGCGCTTTTTCTATATATTGGTCGCAGAGATTATAAGTCTCACCCATTTGTATTGCTTGTATCGGTTCCTTAAAATATTTTTAGAGTTGACAACAAATTATGTGGTAGTATCTTTTTATTAAGAAGACAGCTAGTACAACCTGTGTCTACTAATGCTAATGTTTCTATCTCTACATCTTTTATTTTTATTCTTACTAATATTTTTATTGTTCCAAACCTTTTATCGTCATTGCATATAAAACTAGTATTATTTTTTTATATATTCATTAATTCACTTTCCATTTGATCTAGATGTATTGTACCTTGTGACTGTTAATTATCCGTGTCTATTTTTTGTTTTCCTTTTTCTAACTTAATTATTCTTTGTTCTAAGTCATTTACTCTTGTTTCTAGAGTTATTAATCTTAAATTTGTAGCCTGATCTTTTATATGGGCTTGATCTTCATGATTATCTATTTTTTATTTTAACTTGTTTTCTTTATAATTAATACATGCTTCCATATAACAATTCTTACATTTGACTCTATTTATTTTACTTGGGTACCATCTACATATATTACACTGATTACTATCTATTCCTTTTAATCTTTCGAACTCATGATTACAATCTTGATAAATATTCATCATGGTAGTTATTAGTATATTATCTAAATCATCATTTCTTTCTACTCCTATTTCGTTAATTAAATTGTCATCATTCTTTGAATTAGATGAGTCTGATTGATTTCTTTCTTCTATTGTATCTGTACTGACAACTGAGTATATACATTCCGTGTCTGACATATATTCATCTACATTTAATAGGGTTTCTTGAAAGTCTTCTATTAACTGAGAATTTATAATTTTCATATTATTTCTTTTAGAGCATGTATTTGCTAAGTGTTCTATACTTCTGCAAGTATAGCATTCTAACTTATTTTTGTAATTTCTATCATTTCTATATTTTCTAACATGTCTATCTCTATTTAAATAAGGTTTTTAGCTGAAGGTTTTCTTAAGAAATATTTCTTATGTCTATAAGGTTTTCGGTTATATTCCATTCTTCTTTTGGATTTTCTTATTTTGCTAGGTTCTTTGTCATAACTTTGGGTAGTATATATCATTGCTTTGCAAAAGTTCATTTCATTTTGTTTTAATTGTTTTTGTATTTGTATATTAGTACATTTTTCTGTTAATATTTTCATTATATAGTTTATTTTTTGTCCTATTGGCCATAAGAAAGTGGGATTTTGAATTACTCCTTCTCTTTTATACCATCTTTCTTCTATTTCTCTTCATAAAGCTCCTGATAATTTATTGAATAATTTTTTTACCTAACTCTTCATTAAATGTATTTCCACTTATAGTACAGTAGTAAAAATAATCTTTAAAAAAATTCTTTATATGTATCCAATTTGATATGCTTAATTGTTCTAATTTTATTACAACATTTCTTTGTAATGCTACTAAGCCACTACTTGGATCCTCTCATGTTAATAAAACATGTATTTTATTTGTAAAATTGTATGAATTAGGTCCTAATTCTATTAGTCCTTGAAATTTTTGTGTGTAGGTTTGTTTGTAAGATTCTCATACTGCTTTGCATGATTTTCCTAAAAGGGTTTCTAATTATCTATACATAGTTTCTGCATTAGTTTCATGATAATTTTTAATAAAGTTTGCTACTACTATTCCTTTTCATGAATCTATTATAGTATTCCACATTTGTGGATCATGAGCAGATATATTTAATATTTTTTCTTTATTTCCTCCTTCTTGTAACTTAATAGGTTCATTTTTTTTTTCTGTTGGTCTGATATTATCTTTTATTTCTAGGTCAGGTCTAATCCATGGTCTTCTAGGTAAATTACCTGTACTGTAACTAACACTTAGGGCTGCAGTCGTTTTTTGGAAAGGACTGGCACTATGAGCAGTAGTTGTTTCCTCCATAAGTTCTGTATAACTAGTTATTGATAAATTGTCTTCTTTTTCTTCTATATTATTTTCCTGTTCGTCTATTCTATATTCTAAATTATCATCTCTTTCTTGGCATATTCTAAAATGTTCTATTGTTTCCATTATATCCATTTTTCCTTTTTTACATCCTCTACACTTAAAAACTGTCATATTATTCTCTTGATACTGTCTTGTTGCTTCTTCTATGGCTTTTTCTACCTCGTACCCTTTTTGTATTAGTTCTATATTCATAAATTGTTCATGTTCTGTTTCTATGGTACTTTCTATTTCATTATCATCTAAATCTCTTTGACTAGTATAATTATAGTATGTAAACCTGACTGATGTTTCTCCTCTATAGCTAGTATACATTAAATGTTGCTCGGGAGCAAATACTTTTGACTTGCTTAATTTATCTAAGTTCCATTCTAATCCAGCGTATTCTTCTGGATTTATTTTTATTGGTTTGATTAATTTTATACCTTTATTTCTCATTATTTCTACTACATCGTTTAATTGAAGTTTAAATTTTGTATTACTACTTAATGATATTTTTCCTATGAAACCTACGCACATTAATAAGTTATTTCCTTTATTCATTTCTTCGTATCCTTTAGTCTGGATTCCTATTTTAAAATGTTTTCCAAATTCTTTTAGTTTGATTAAAAAATCTGGGCTAAAATAAAATATTCCTCTATTATTTGTCATGTCTACTTCAGTTAATCCTACTATAGATTTCTTTAAATCTGACCATCTATCATCATATAGTACAATGAATACTTTAGATCCTAAATTTTTTCTAGTTAGTCCTTTTATTCCTATGACTATTAAACCCATATACATTAACATTAGATTGATATTTTTTATCGTCTTTGTAAAAGCTGATTTACTAAGTCTAAAATTGCAAAGTTTTCTCCTATTGCTGATATTTGTTCTTCTCTATATTGTCTATATAATTGATTATTCTTAGATAAATATTTTACATTGTATAAAGTTTTTGGATTTAATAATTTTAGTTGATTTTGTTTAAAAATATGTAAATCTCTATCTATGTCTATTATTTCATTTAATTAGTGATTTTTCTTCTATAGTTGATGATCTCCTAGATAATATTCGTGAAATCAAGTTGTTTCCTATTTTATTTTCTGAGAAACTTGGTTTGCTTTCTTGGGTTGGTCGTTTATTTGAAAGAAAGTCTATATTTGAGGTTTTCTAGTTAATTTGTGTTTTTCTTGTTTGGGAGTTATTTCTACTTTCTTAAGTTGAGTAATTAATTCATCTATTTCTATATTTTTATGACTTTGTTCAGGTTGTTTTTCTTTTAATATTTTATCTATTTTTATATTTAATTCTATTAGTAATGCTATTATAGTATTGTTTTTTTTTAGTATTACTTTATCTGTTTGGCTAGAGGGAACGTGACTGAAATATCCTATTGGTTCTTGATAGAAATTAGTTGTATATTCTAAAGCTTTTTTATAATTTATATCTTCTTCACTCATGAGAGTGAGATTATTTCAAGTCTTGTAATTATTTCTTTCAGATGACTAATTTCAGTGGTTATTTTTTCTACTTGTTCTATAATTTTTGTTACTACTTGGGTATTTTTAATCTCTAAATCTTTAGGCCTTTCCACTATAGTTTTTACTAGTTTTTCTATTTCTATTTTTGTAGGTATTTTTTTTAGATTAAATTTTGTATTTAAGTATTGGATTTTTCTATCTATTTCTAGTTCTTGTGCTTTTAAAAAATCAAAATTCTTTTTCTAATTTATCTAAAGTCTTATATTGTTTGTTTTGTACTACTTCTATTGCTTCTAACAATTTTATTATGATTTTATCTTGTTGTTGAATTTTTTCACGAAGATTTATTGTTAAGTCTATTAAAGTATTATATTGCTTGTCTTCGGAGTGTAGTATATGTTCTCCTTCAGTGAAATTACACTTTAGAATGTTATTTTTATGTAATGATCTATATTTTTTCTCCGGGTGTATTTTTAAGTCTAAGTATTCTAGATGTCGTAACGAATCTATTTTTCTATCCTAATGTACTTCTAATTAAACAAATCCTTTTATAGTATTTTATTCTATTAGTTATATATTTTATATTTAATTTGATATTATTTATTTCGTTAATAAGTTTATTTTTATTTTCTACCAATGAATCTATAATATATTTATTTTCTATTAATGAGTCTACAATATATTTATCTTCTATTAATGATTTATCTAACTGTTATTGTGTCCAATTTAAATAATCTATTAATACTTTTAAAGTATTTCTAAGCTCAAATATATATTGTACTTCTTTGTATAGCCAACTATATCTTAATCTTATTGTTTTAATATATTCTAGAGACATCTATTTTATTCAAAGTGTATATAGTCAAGTGCCCTTTTGTATCTTTTTATTCTTAATTTCGAGTTGTCTATTTGTGTTATAGTGTAATCTAATCTTCTATTAAGATATCTTATATTATGTTCTGAATCTTCCGTGTCTAATTGCTTTTCCATAATTAATTGTTGTTTAAGGTCTCTTTCTGTAGTACCTAGTACATCTCTATGAATTATTTCTTCGTGAAACCACTCCTTTAACTGTCTATATCTTTTAATTAAAGTCTGCATTAACTATCCTAATAAAATTGCTTCTCTTTTTAATTTTTTATTTATTTTATTGTTACACCAATTTATGTCACTATAGTAACCTAGTATTTCCCACCTTTATTATTAATGAATTCTGGATCTAATATTTTATCTAAATCTTCCGTTGTCTTAATATTATATTTATTTTCTATTTGTCTCTTCCTTGCTACAGCTACTCTTTTGAGATTATATTCTCTACATAAAGTCCAGTATATAAATCTTATATTCTTAAATGAAGGATGTTTTTTCATATATAAGTACTAATTCTTCCCTAAAAACTTCTTGCTCTGATACCAAACTATATAAGCGTTTAAATAAAGATAATGTTTAAATAAAGTATAAAGGATGTAAATAAAATTGGCAGATTAAAATAATCAGATGTAAATAGATTAAATACCAGATATGATGTAAGTACTACTCAGTACTCTCTCTCTCTTTTTGAGTTATCATGTTTAATTATGATGTAATACCCAAATTTTCCCATTTTTATATAAATATCTATATAAGTAAATAGTTTTTTTTTTTTATCATCTTACCCCGTTCATCTCTTCCTCTTAACCTTTATTCTTAAAAAATTCATCTTTAGCCACATCTCGGATATTTATCTGGCAACAATTTCGTCCTTTTATCAAGCGGACTATCAAGGCCAAGAATCCTAGGAATTTACAGGCTAATCCATAGTCGTTATTGAAGAAATTAAGAGGTTAACCATATACTAAGGATAATCATTTAACACACATACATCAATTTACATTAATTTAACCCTCACTTAGTGTGTGTGTGTATATATATATATATATCAAACAAAAAAGTTAAAATTTTATAAATGACATATATAAGACTAATAATTTCAAGTTATGACAATATAATAAAATTTTCAAGTTGTAACAATAAAAAATTTCTTGTTATAACAGTTTATTTAAAAAAAAGTTTTAAAATAATAATAAAAAATATTTTTTAAAAAATAATAAAAAGTAAAAAAGGGAATTAGTTGTAGTAATTAATTTGAATACATTAATCATAATTCATAATTGCAATAAATTTAGGAGATTCAAATCAAAATAGGAATATTTGTTTTCCTTTTTTTTACTCTAATCGGTTAAAAGTATTTCAAAAAGCAGATTTCTTTTTTTATTCAAATTTTTCTCTCTCCTTGATTTTATTTTTTTGTATTTCAAAAATCAGATTTTCTTCTTTTGTTTTACATTGTTAACCATAACTTTTGTTGAGGCACATTTGTCAGATGCATGACTTCAAGTATTAAGACAGTTTCATACCAATATTATTCTTGTTTCATACCACATTCATATACAGATATTAGTTAGATGACATACTTTATACAAATATTAAGACAGTTTCGTACCAATATTATTCATGTTTCATACCACATTCATATACAGATATGAGAGATTTTGAATAATAACTTCCCTGCTAAAAGGTGTATCAACTTCATACCAAAATTAAATCAATTTCATACCAATGTTAAAACATATTGCATACCACATTCCTAAACCAATATTAAGACATTTTCATATCAATATTATTAATGTTTCATTCCACATTCATAGACATAATGAGAGATTTTGAATGATAACTTTCCTGCTAAAAGGTATATCAAGTTCATACCAAAATTAAATAAGTTTCATACAAATGTTAAACATACTGCATACCACATTCATAAATCAACATTAAGTCAGATTCATACCAATCGTAAACATGCTTCATACCTTTTTTGATAAAAAATAATAACCAAATTAATACCAATTCCATGATAGTAACTATACATATGTATGCTTATGTCACAACAATTTCATGTCAAACATTAAAACAAAATTCATGCCACAAATAATATGCATAAATAAACTGTTATAACAAAAATTCTACTAAATTTAATAATTGGAAAATAAATTAAATAAAATATTTACCCTAACCACTTTTTTGCGCTTTTTTGATATTGGAATTTTCGAAGCCTCCTTCATAAATAAACTGAGTTTTCTTCTTCTTTCTTGTAATTTGCTTCTTTTTTTGAGAAGTACCAACCTTTTTCGCTAGAGTTGCATTCTTGTTATGCAGTGGTGTTTGAGTCAATATGTTAAACGTCAGAGACTATTCCAACCGTAGAACTCACTTCTACTAATCTGGGACTCTTTCTAAAAGTATGCTCTGGTCTCTTCAACATGTTTTAATGAAAATCTTGAAAACTTGATTCTTAATAT
The DNA here is from genome assembly GCA_037074985.1 of Solanum bulbocastanum. Taxonomy (NCBI): domain Eukaryota; kingdom Viridiplantae; phylum Streptophyta; class Magnoliopsida; order Solanales; family Solanaceae; genus Solanum; species Solanum bulbocastanum. The sequence goes on from CM073604.1 coordinate 34,770,338, forward strand.
TGTGAAATCGCCTTTTCTTTCTGATTGTAGATTGAATATTTTCTTATTTAGGAGGTGATGTTGAGATGTAGAAAAGGCTTGAATGGAAGATGATTGATGAGGTGAAAGAGGAATGGGTAATTGTTACAACGAATAATTTTACTTTTTGAACGTGGGGGTGGTGTGTTACTGACTAGAAGAGGTGTGGTGACATTAGGGGTGTGTGTTTGACGTGTAAAAGTAAAAAAAGAACAAGAATCAAGGTAAATTTCCTATAAATGTGTAAAAGATAATTATGGTAGATTATTTATTTATATCATTTAATAATAAATATAAAATAATTAAATACTACTTATTTAATAAAGTAAAAGTTTAATTGACTTTTAAATAAAATGTGATCTGTTATAACCCGTAATTAAACTGTTATAAGCAATAATATTTTAAAAGTACCTTTGAAACCCATAATATTGCCTCTCAAATATATATGTGGGGTGATTTTCATATATTCTTTTAGAAAAATTATATATCATATATACGTACACACTTTTAATGATATATCTTTGTTGTATATCATATATATGTACACACTTCTAATGACATAAAAATCATATATATATATATATATATATATATATATATATATATATATATATATATATATATATATATATATATATATATTCTTATTGTTTTTCGTGTTAATTGGGTTGATATTACAAGTTATTTTTTTTATGGTAAAAGTGAAAGGTTTTGAATTTAAAGTTAGATTACGAAAATATTCTTCTCTATTTCTTAATTAAAATATTACTTTTTACTAACTTTTAAAATCAAATCAATACTGACAATTAATATATTATATATTAGAAAGTTATCTTAAAATACTAACCTTTATTATATTATATTAGCTTTTAATTGTAGGCAATTTATTCAAATGAATATCTTTAAACTCTCCTGCATTCTTTTCAATCTTCTAAAACTTACATTATAGTAGTTTATTACTCATTAATATTATCTTCTTTTTTTTTCATTTTTCACATTTAGCCTTTCATATTCTGAATTATATGCTTTTGAAATAAACCTGTAATGACACCTTCAACTGATTATAAATAAAGTTCTTCTAAAGCAATTTTATAAATTTTATTATTGCATAATTTCGTAGGTTACATAGACTCAATGGACAAGCTTGGTGTCACACAATAAGATAAAAGATATTAGAAACATGTGTTAGGACAGTATAAATCTAATATAATAATAGGGATAAAAGGAGCAACGCATGTTCACAGAACTAGTTAAATCTAGAAAGACACAAAAAAACCTTTCACACTAGCTCCAAACATTAAACATACATCGTCATTTCTTTTTATTAGTTGTAATAAAACCTTTCAACAAGCAAGACGCATTAAAGATATGGAGTAAAACTAAAACTGCATTTCAGACGTCTTAATCTTATTGATCACAAATGAGGCCTTAAGTTTGGAAAATACTTTCTTTTGAATAAATAGACACAATTATTGTCATCTTTTCAAAAATCAAGTTTATATTTGAAGAGCTAAAATTAGGACCGGTCAAGGAGAATATTCAGGTAAAATAATTGATTCTCTTTGAGATTTTATATCTAGAGCAAAAATTGGGGGTGATTTAAGGTGAGGGATATGAAAACATTGGGGTTCTTACATGGGAGAAGAAATTGGCTACCAGCGTTGGTTGGTGCAATGGTGAGACTGCTTCATTCTTAATTAGAAGTTTCAGATTTGAGATCTGGATATGAAAAAAATCATGTTGGGAATGTCACCTCAAATGGGCCTTGCAGTTAGGGGCTGCTCTAATAAATCGGTGGCCTAAAGCCAAATCCAAATAGAGGCCTTAAATTCGAATATATATTTTTTATGACGTTTATTATAGTTCATTATTTTATCTTTCTTGAGACATAGTATTCATAATTTGTCAAACTTATATTACTTCTTTTCTCTTTTATGAAAAGTTTTTATTTTCTACAAATACTATTCAATTTTTTTAAAAAACAAATACTTATAACCTATTATTTTTTTTAAAAAAAAATGAGGCCCCTCAAATTTTGGCGCTTAATGCAATTTCTTTTTTTTTTCCTACAGCTGTAAAGCCACTCCAGACACCAGGTGAAAAATCAAAAACAAAATTAAAATAGCTCGGGTATAGTTTAGATTTAGTGAAAAAAAACGTCACTTTGGTTTTAAATTTTAGAAAAAATCTTTAATAGTTAAAATTAAGTGGATTTTTTTTACCCTGTCTAGGAGCTCCCACCCCTTTTGCTCCCTTGGTGACTTGAACTCGCATTCTTCGAGTTGAAAGTGAGGGGTGCTTACCATCCGAGCAACTTCGAATTGTGCGCTAAACTATGAAAAATTAATTAAACATGATATAAAACGTCGATTTTCTTAAAAGAAATTTCCCAATTTAAGTGAGTTCTTTGATGGAATATATTCTGACCCATTAGATGTAATTATTATTATTAATAATAAAAGATTAACGTTAATTTGATAGTGTAGTGTGACACACATTATTTTTTTATTGTTGTTAATAGGCACGTCATTAGCTCTATCATTTAAGGCATCTTTTGACTTTAAAATATTTTTGATAACCATACACTTGGCCTTCATCTGATTAAAATTCATATTCTAGAATCACGACAATAATTAGTTTAAGAGACTTTAATCGGGTAGCCATTGAGAACTAATAAAGGACAATTAAAATAATCCCATTCTTTAATAGTTAGATGTACTTTAATTAATAAGTTTGTTAGAAGTTGATAAGATCAAATTTGGACTGTTATGCTCACCCTTTTTATATTGCCATAATAAATTTTCAAGAATTAACAAGTACATTAGTGCAAGTTTATTCTACTTAATTGTAGCGATCTCATGATCTTTTAAGACAGGCGGTTAGAAGGGAACAAGGATGACCAGAAAATACTCGTTAAAATTTTTTATTTTTGAGAGTCAAACAATATGAATTTTGTTCAATATTTTAAAACGTATTTTTTCATCAAATTAATCTGAGAAAAATTGTAATTTTTGTAGTACTTTTCATATAATGATCCGGGACTCTTGAATCACTATGACAAACTTTTATTATCTCTATTCGATCAATCGGTTTTACAGTCAGACTTGTACCATTATGCTCACAAGTAGAATCTTAGCTTGAGCCTACCTTTAATTTTGAAATATTAAATTAATCTAATTTAATTTTGCTTTGAAAATTAGTCAAATTGAAAGCCAAATATAATACTCCCTCTATTTAAAAAGAATGATTTATCCCTTTCCTTTTTTGGTAACATTTTAATTTCGCTTTCCACATGACATGTTTAAGATCACAAGATTAAAAGACATTTTGATACAATTGACATAACTTTAATTTAAGATTATAAAATTAATTTTTTTTTATTTTCTTAAACTCTATGCAGAATCAAATTAGATTATTTTTTTTAAACGGAGGATTATAATCTATTTGATTTGGCATAGAGTTTAAGAAAATAATTTTTTTTAATTTTATGATCCTAAATTATATATATATGAGAAAAGAAAAGACTTCACTGGTCCAAAGTGTATAGTAAGTTTAAAAGGAGATGGATCACTCTTATTCTATAAGAAAAAACTTTTTGCATTTACGAACATTTGTTAAGATAAGATGCTTGTATTGTCTGTATTATATATTATTAATTTTAATTGAAAGTAAGTGTATTTCCTTTAAGAGCTTTTAGCATTCTTGTTTAGTTTTAACTTTTAAATAATAAATAAAACCACCTCATAAACAACTAAAAAACAAACAATATTAGTATATATTAAAACAAAACACATGATGGATTATGTTTTTTTTTTCTTTCATATAGTTGTTATTGGTCATAATGCACAAGAATTATAATTTATGTTCGAATTCTGAGGACAACAATAGATTCTAGTTAATAAAAAAAATAATGATTTGAAATATCAAATAATTCATCTCGTGCTTTTATTTTTAATTTTTTTTCCTTCTCATTTTTTTTTTTTGGGAGAATTTTTGCTTGCCGCAAGCCAAATATATGCTGTCATATGTTGAGATGTCATTATTCTATATACTACAAAAATAAAGAATGGTGCGTACTATATTTTATAGTTTCCTCTGTGAGCTGACGTAGTCTAGCGTGAATGCAACTTCATTGATATTTATGTCTTTTTAAATTTATAGTTTGTATGGTTTTTTTTGAAAAGGAACACTACTTACTAGAAGAAAAAAAAAAGTTGTACTCTCTCTGTTACCTTATATAGTTTATTATTTCAAAAATAATTTTTTTAATTTTGTTTATTATTTTTAATATATTTTTAAAAAATATTTTTTATTTTTAGTTAGCATTAATTACTTATTTTCTAGATTATTTTTAAAGACCTAATATTAAATATCAGAGAGAGGGAAGTAAAATAATCATGACAATTATATTTTTAATGGCATGCCAAATTTAAATATAACAAGTAAAAGTGAACGAGGAGAGTATTTTGATGCTTGAGTTTGCAAGAATTGTTAATTTTAGTGGGTGACTATAGTTCAAGATTGAAACATGGTAAACCTACCACTAATATATATGCGGATGAGGATATTCAATATATAGTCAGAGGTCTCGGGTTCAAGTCTTAGGTATGAAAAAATTCTTGATAATGAGCGTTTTCTCCTCAATGGAGCCCTGTGCGGAGCGAATTTGAATTAATCGGGATCTAATATAAGTATCAGATACTGGATTAAAAAAATTTAAAAAAAGAAAAGAAAAATAAGAGAAACATGGAAAACATTTAAGGGATTGCTTGGTGATTGGTTAGGAAGTGAATTTCTCCAGTATTAAATTTGGTATAACCAGTCTCACTTTTTATATTATATTAAATATGTATAAAAATGGTACGATGTTTGCTTGATTATTAAACTATTTCATACAACCAAAACATATACTCCCTTTTCAAAATAAATTATGAATCAAAATAACTAATACATAAATAATTAATTTTACATAAACTAATATCTACCCTACTAATAATATCTGCATAACTCTAAATCAACGGACAAGGTGTTAACTACTTGTAGAATTAAACAATTGGGATTATCAATTTATCTTGTTTGGAGCACCTAAGTTTTTTCTTTTTAGAAGTTGGGAAACCCTTTTTCTCCCTCACCAAGACAATTATAATAAAGTCTTGTTTCATTTTCAATGTGGGTTTAATTGGGTACCTATGTTTCTTCCGCAACTCTCATCTTCCTTCCTACTATATTTTCATCAACTTAAATGAATCTTCTTTTTCCCCTCTCTTGAACAGTTTGCATTATTAAATTAAGCACAAAAGTTAGGTATTATTAGGTTTATTTTTCATACTCCTGGCCCATTTTTATATTAAAAAAATGTATGTTTTTTTACCACTAAGCCATACTTGTTTGTCGTGTAACATATAAAATGAAAAAATGAAGAGGTAAACTTCTTATGACATGGTGTGTTGATTAGTTTGCAGCACACCTCAATCAATTCTATCTCATAATTTATTAGTGTACCAACAAGTTATTCCATAAAGGGATTGTTTCTTACTCTGTTTAGTCCATATTAAAGTCTCCTTTTGATTAAGGAACAAGTAACTTAAAGATTAATTAATTTGTGAGTAGTGATTTTAAAATTGTTATTTCGTTTTCAATATGAAATTAAAATGACATTACAATCTCTGGATTTCAAAATAAATTATCCCGTAATTTTATCCCAACCAAATATGGGATAAATCTATCATAAAATTAATCTCAAGATTAATTATTCATTATCCCCCATTCTAAAGGAGCCGTAAGTGAATTGTTACTTCTTTTCATAGTTTAAAATAAATGAATTATTCATAATTTCATTTAATGAGGTTCTTAACTTCTTATACTTTACCCATTCCAAGAGAATAATTTAAAAATAATCAAAAAAGTAATAGTGAAAAATTATCTTTCATTTATATCTTTAATTATTTTTCTTAAAAATATGTCATACTACAACAATTTACTTATAATATGAATTAGTGGGAGTTTTATAGTTAAAATTACTCCTTCCATCTCATTTTACTTGGCCAAAATTAATACTCCTTCCGTTCCTATTTACATGTTACGGTTACTAAATATAGATGTTCCTTAATATTTGACGTTTCACAAAACTATTTCCTCTGTCCAACAATAGTTGTCTACTATTGACTTGACATATCCCTTAAGAAATAATAAATAATAGGAGTAATATTACTATATTATTCTTTGACTTTATTAAATTTAATGTTTTGAAAAATGTATTAGATGATAAATTATCTCTTGATTTTCTAAATTGGACAAGTATTGTTGGATAACTATTTTTAGTATAGTGGACAACTATTATTGGACGGACAAAATAATACATAAAAGAACACAATTCTTTCTTTTTTATGCTTGAAAGTTGTTAGTCTTGAAAGTAATTTGACCAATATAGAAAAACTAAATGATTAATTTATATTTATTAGTCAATTTAATTAATTAAAATAAATTAATTTATTCATTTATTAAAAACTTAATTTAAAATAATAATAATAAACTTATTTAATTTCTTAAGGGTCCGTTTGACCACGCGATATGGTATCATGATATGGAATTATGAGATGAAATTGAAGTTTTGTTTGGACATGCGATATGAAATTTTTGTGTTGTATATTTTCTCATAAATATAAAAGTCTCATAAGTTGTAAAACTATTAAAATAGCCCCAATTGTTTATTCAATCTTATCAAATAAATAAAAATTTATAAAATTGCATAATAAATTAGTACAAAGTTATTTGTTCTCCATTTAAGTAATTGTTTCATCTAACTTTAATTTAATAAAAAAAACATTGAACATAAATTGTAGTGTACTAGTATTTAATATAATTCTCCCACATAATACAGACAATTTCCTCATGTTGAATTTGCATTTCTCGATCACGTGACCGAGAAGACGAACCAAAATTGTTACTTTGAGCCTTTTGTTGATCATTATTATCCGCAGCTATATTTTCATGCTCATAGATCATAAATATTTCATTACTTTAACAATTGGTTGGTGTGAGTTAAAATGACTATATGTTGATGAGAATAATAAATTTTATGTCGGTGAGAATAATAAATTTTAAAAAGTAATGATGTGATTATAAATTTTATTTACATATGAAATAACTGGTTAGTAGATATAAATGTGTGGTTGTTTTAACAAAATATAAACTCATGGATCAATTTTTTTTATTAAAATATCTCAAATCATGATATGAAATCAGCGTAAAATCACATGTTCAAATGCTGATTTCATCTCACGGTACCATATCATGATATGGTATCGCATGGCCAAATGCCTACTAGGTAACATGAAATCTAAAATAATAAAGTATTCACTCTGTTCCTAATTATTTGTTCATTTTTCATTTTTTAGTTGTCCCTAATTATTTGTCCATTTTTACAAATCAAGAAAGGACAATTTTTTTTTTACCTATTATACTCTCAATTAATTACTTTGAAAAATGTAAAAAAACTTCTTAAAATTCTTAAATTTTTAATTCATCAACTTCATAATTAAATAAAAGTAAAATGTTAAACTCAATATGTTCATCATTATTTTCTTAATAAATATGTGATTTCGAAGGTGAAAGAAGTAATTAGGGGAGAGAACATTAGTTAGTAGTAGTATCATTCCAAGTCTACTTGAAAGTCATAAATTCTAAAAATTAAGTTAGTTGGGTGATCTAGTGTAGTGTAGTCATAAACTATATCAAAACATGTCCAGAAAAAAACAAAAGAAGGTGGATGTGGTGAGGCATGTATAGGAAGTTGCTTGTAATGACTGAAGGCATGTTTTTTGTTTTTTCCTCTTTTTCTTTTCTGATTAACTTTTTTTAGAAATGGAGAAAGCAAAAGTACCAACTACTCCTCCTAGTATAATAGTACTAGTACAGTAATAGCATTTATTCTTTTTCCGGTGGGAGAAAACAGCACAGACAGCATCAAAACTCAGCAGATCTTTCATTATCCAAACCAAAAGGTCTCAACTCTTTCACTAACTTATCTCATATTTCTATTCAAGTTTTCATGGAACTTTCTTTTTTCAAACATCCTGCTATTGTTATTATCTTTGAGCCCAAAAAAGTAGGTCAAGGATTGCTTGCTTGGATCTTGTATTTTTGCTAAAATTGACTCCTCAAAACTTGTAAAATTCTACTGTTTGGTGCAAAAGAGCTTGGTTTTGAACAAGAAAAACAGGATATAAGTTTTTTTTTTCCTCTTTCTATCCAATTTTTGGTGCAGCAATTAGGTTCATATTAGTATAGATGAGTATTTGGTACTTGTATAGTGGTGTAGGCTCTCAATTTTCTTTATACCAGAACTTAAATCTACTACATCAATAAATTATTACCTTATAAAAAAGCTAATGTTTTGTGCATTCAACACCTCTCTGCTTTTTCTCGTACTTGCTATGGTGAAGTTAAAAACTTTCTTGTACATTTGCTTGCTGTTGCATTTGACTTTAGGAAATGGTGATTTTGGCATTTTTTTCTCGAATCTTGTGTAAAGCTTTGTTATATAAATTTCAAATGCAAAAGTCAGATTTTTTCTTTTAACGAATTTCAAATGCAAAAGTCTTTATTTTAGTAGTTGAGTCTATTCAGTTATTTCTCATGTATCTTGGGTTTAGGGGAATAGAAAATAGCTATGGAATAAAAGTGTAGTCATTTGATTAGTTGAATCAGTTTTTGGATGAAGCCTAAAGAAAGTAGTGTGGAAAGCTTCTTTTCATTCTCACATCTTCTAGTTATCTGAATCTGAAGCTTAAGCGTAAATTCTTTGTACATTGTACTCCCTCTGTTTCATTTTATGTGGCACCATTTCCTTTTTGTTTAGTCCAAAAAAAAATGTCACATTTTCTTATATGGTAAGTATTTATAGGTATAATTCCTCTTTTATTCTTGTTGGTTCCACTTAATCTTAAAAATAATACTCCAATACATTTATGAGGAGAGAGAAAAGTTGACTATTTTTTGAAGGGTAATTTGGTAAACATTTCACAGTCTTCATTTATTTCTTAAAATTCGTGCCCGGTCAAATGTTGCCACATAAAATGGGACGGAGGGAGTAACATTTTTTAACTATTAAATAAATGTAGTTAATAAAGAAAAAAATGTTTCTACTTCTGCATTGTCTAGTACTCTTTGTTCTCTGTTGCTTGCTTCTGTTTGGAGGGATTCTGTGTTATAAACACTAGAAAAGAATGAAAGTCTGACAGTATGAGTCAGCATTCTGTCTGCTCGTCGGTCCTCACTACTCCTCTTGGATCTATTTCTCTTGCAATGTGAGCTCATAGTTGATAGCTTAATAGATACGTGCCCTTAGTATACGAAGAGCTGATTCAACATACTAGGTTGACAACTAATTTGCTTGTTACTTCTTATTGGGTTGTAGTAAAAGGGTTGGTTGAGGGGAACAAATATTTTTTATTGGCTGGCTTTGTGCTCATTTAGTTGATAAGGAGAATATATAGACATCACTGTCTATTGGTGTTCTTTGATTTTGGTGGAAGCACTAATCATTAATAAGTAGTCTTCAAGTTGTTATCATATTCAGTTTCTTATTGCTAGCCTGTCCTTGAGTGATCGTTATGTCTATGTCCTCTAAATTAATGTCAGTCTGCCTAAATCTTCCTTGTCAATGTGTGGGTTTTGCTCCTATTTAAACAGGTAACTCCAGTCTAGAGAGCTATAGTGTACTACAGTAGCATATAGGTTTTCCATATATTTGGTGTAAAGCTTCTAGAGCACCAGTTTTGAAGAGGATGCTAAGTTTCTCAAAGAAAGGTGGCCCTGGAAAAGAAGGTCAATCTTTTGCTCCTTTGTTTGTGAGTTGCTCATCCATGTGGAACTCCAGTGACAAACCAGAATATGCTCCCTCTAAGAAGGTGCTGACCGGAGTGGAATCTGCATTGAAACATCACTCCAATATCAAGAAATCAGAATGCCAGTTCCAAGATCAGGATTCAATGTCTACTCTGTCAACTGGTCAATCTAATCATGTGGAGGCCGCAATGGGAAAAAGCAATACCATTCTTCAAAATGTTGCAGTTCATCCAGGTACAAAATGAATGAAATGGAATGTAATCTCTTCTTATGCTTCAATTCATGATATAAGTAATGTTAGATGAAATTATTCACCTTTGTGGTGAATATCGCGGAATTTAAGTAACTCAAATAATGTTCTTATCAATATAATCCCAAATAGACTTTAGAAGGAAATTTTTAGCTTTTATATTTGTGATACATATAATTTATACATATGCTGGCGGGCTAACGTCAGTTATGTGATGTTCTTCCACAATAGGTTGGGGTGGAACTTATGAGGTGCAAGCAGAGAGTGGAACAAACGCATCCCGATCAGGCGAAAGTGACACCAACACTCCTCCCCAGCCGCAAGTGCATCATAATCATCCAACGGTCTGTAATCTTTTACTTATTCATCTTCTTTGTAGACTGGTCACTGGTATATCTTGATGTCAGTTTGTTACCTGCATTTCCATATAGTTACTGTCATCCAGCGATATTTATTTCTCTTTTTTTCCTTTTTACAATTTATCTTCCACTACCTCTGTATTTACTTGAGTTTTGGTGTGTGTGTGGAATAAATTACTGTGAAGTTCAAAACATCTCTCCCTCTCCTTAAGTTCTTTTCTTTTGTTTCCTTTTCCTGTTCTTGCTTCTGGTGTCCTTACCCAGAGGAAGGAGAATGATAAAAAAAAATCTGGTTTCAGTGAAATTGCTCCATTTTTCTAAATTTAGTATTTTTCACCATTCCAAGTCACTACAACTCAGTAAATTACTAAGTGGCTCTAGTTGTTGGTGAATATAGGTTGCACCACATTGAAATTAAGTTTGTTTCACTAAAGGAAAAAAAGAAGAAAGAAAAACAGGGGAGAAAAGAGATCATTATGTGGAGTGCACTTTAGCATTAAGCAATTCAGATGAAAATATTACAAAAGCAAAATAACTTTTAAAATTAATCAATCACTTTTTTTTCTAGGCCTGTGTATCCTACCCTTTGACCGACACTTACTTTGGAAGGCTCGTGACTGCTTATGGATCAAATGCCATCGTAAGTAACCTTTATTACATGTTATTTACCTACAAATATTTATAAGATTGTTGTCTTGTCTCTTTTGTGTTTTCTTTTTTGATTCAAAATCCAAAATATAAGGTTGCTGGAGTGAAAAAAGGTCAATTTGGGCCTTGATGTTGCCAATGTCATTATGACTTTAGTTGCTCACATTCTCACCTTTTCATGTTTGGATAATTGTGCATTTTCCATGTGATGAATATGTTTATATCATCCTAAGAGGAATAGTGAAGCTAAAACTGGTCACCTTTGATGCACTTCTCTTGCTTCTTTAATAACCTGAAAATGATCGTAGAGTAGGAGATAGCCATTTGGTGATTGAGTTCCAGTTTTTGAAGTTTATCAATTAATCAAGTATCTTTTTTTTTTGTTAAACATTTCAACTTATCAAGTATCTTTGGACACTCTTTTTTACTAATTTTGTCTTTGTTTTCTCACTAACCTAGAGTTCCTGATACTATGAGATTCGTCAGCCTCTAACAAGCTGAAAGTAATTTAGACTGCATGGAATTATTGAAGTTACAATATTGTCTTACTGTATAATCACATCTAAAATACTAAGAGAAGTGCTATTTGGCACTAATTGGCACCACTGTGCCTAAAGACAAGAATGCCCTTTTGGCTCCAAAACCACCTAATCTTTCCTTCTTTCCTTTGACTTTTATTTTTTATTTTCTTCCAATAAATCTTGCCCATATTTGTTCTATATTGATTTGATTTTGTTCAATAGTGCTCGATGTTCACCATCCTATAAATTATAGAAACGTAATTAGATAAAAAAATATAAATATCATCAAACAAATTTTAATTAACAAAAACATAAATACATAACACATACATGCACCAGGCAATAATTGTTAAACAAAAACACTTAAAAATTAAACAAAAAAGTTAAACTAAAACAAGTTTAAATAAAAGGACTTGACCCAATGTCCTTCGCACCAATGTGCCTTGAACCAAAGACTCTACTGTATCCACCTACAGTTGCAGAGCTCTATGACATTGTTTCTTGTTCGATCGTCCATCGATTGAGTCCCCTTTATCCCCTGAGTTGAATCTGCAACTCCATCAACGGTGACGCTATAACCCTATAACCCTATAACCCTGGGGTTACCGCGACAATTTTTTCATATAGGTCGAACATTTTTGTTAGGGGAGGTTCATCCATGAGAAGCATTATTTCAACCCAATGGTTACTTTTTCAAGAGATCACCTATTGAAGCAACTCGCTCATCTCCTGTTTCATCGTCTCGGAAAATGCCCTTTTTAGAAAATGTAATTTCTTTACCCCCTCTAGAGAGGTGGTGAAGCTCAGCGACTTTTGCTTCTTGTTGGGTGATTGGTTATCCATACTCTCACTTCTCTTTTAGTATTTATGAAAGAGGAAAACGATGATGTGAATGTTGAGAAAGAGAATTCATGCTCTATTCATATTTATATACAAATAAAATGGAAAAAAAAATCGCCCTACCTAAATTTATATATAAAGAAGTTTTTAATTAGTAGCAAATATAGTTATTCTAGTCTAATAGTAATGTGCTATATGTACGAAAGCTGGACTGTGTGTTCGAATCTAGACTATGATTTTTAAGTTTTGAAAGAAATTTTATCAAGAAATTAAATTAAATGAAATTTTACTAATTACTCCACGTTAATTGTTATTAATGGAAAATGTAATCTTACATGACAATTCTTAAAAACTTGTTATGTAAAAAAAAAATAAAACCAAAATGGCCGGAACTGGATTATTGACTCTTCATCTTCATCATTAGTACTTGAGTACACCTAATAACATTATTTGAAAAAAGTTGATTTTTCTTTCACTCTTTTTAAAACAAATTAATTAATTAATGTAAGGTTATGTGTATATTATAGAGCTCGTTTGGAATGGCTCTAAAAAAGTAACTTTTAGGTCGAAAATAAGAAGTCAAACTTAAAGGACTTTTAAGTCGAGAAATAAAAAGTAGGGGGAGACCTACTTTTGGTTTTTGACTTATTTTAAGTCGTTTTTGACCTTGCCAAACACTTCCAAACTTGTCATTTTACACTTGTTTTAAGTTGTTTTCTATATTTGCCAAACACTTCCAAAAGTAAAAACTCATATAAAAGTAGATTTGACCAACTGTTAAGCCAATCCGAACGCCTTTTTAATTACATTTTCAACAAGTTTAATTCAATGTAACTACACATGTACAGATCAATTAAATGTAATTACACATATATAGATCAATTAAATTTAATTACACATATAAACATATATTAAATTTAATTACACATATACATCAATTAAATTTAATTGGTTCTTAATTACATTTTTCAACCGGTTTAATTAAGTTTAATTACACATATACATCAATTAAATTTAATTAAATTTATTTTTCAACATATTTAGAAAAATACACACATCACCTTGCATTAATTAATTTGTTTTGAAAAGAGTGAAAGAAAATTCAACTCTTTTCAAATAGTATTAGTAGGTGTACTCAAGTACAATTGGTGAAGATAAAGAGCCAATAATCCAATTCTATCGATTTTTTTGCGTAACAAGTTTTAGGAGTTGTCACGTAAAATTATTTTATCTATTAAATAAACAATTAACGTTAAGTTATTATTAAAGTTTTATTTAATTTATTTCCTCTTAATAAAATTTCTTTCCAAACTTAAAAAATCATACATTAGATTTGAACGTGCAACACAACGTTTGTAACATAGCGCATTACCATTAGACTAAAATAACTACATCTGCTATTGATTAAAAAACTTTTTTTATACATTTATTTAGCGCAAATCTTTTTTCATTTTATTTGTTTATAAATACGAATAGAACACGAATTCTCTTTCTCAATATTCACAACATCTTTCTTCTCTTTTATAAATACTAAAAGAGAAATGTGAGTATGGAGAGATTATACTTTCTAAAAAGGAAATTTTGCGAGACGATGAAACATGAAATGAGTGAGTTGCTTTGAAGGCTGATCTCTTGGAAAAGTAACTATTGGGTTGAAATGATGTTTCTCATGGATGAACCTCTCCTAACAAAAATGTTTGACCTATATGAGAAGGTTGTCGTGGTAAACGCCCGAGGTTACAGTGCCATCTTTGATGGAGTTATTGATTCAACTCAGGTGGTAAAGGAAAGGGGAATCGATCGATGGACAATCGAACAAGAAACAATGCCAAAGAGCTCTGAACTATAGGTGGATGCAGCCGAATCTTTGGTTCACCCCACATTGGTGCGAAGGACCTTGGTCAGGTCTTTTATTGAAACTTGTTTAACTTTGTTTTTGTAAAAATGCAAGTGTTTTTGTTTAATACCTGGTGCATGGGTGTTACGTTTTTGTTAATGAAAATTTGATTGATGATATTTACATCTTTTTTCTAATCTAATTACGTTTTTATGATTTATAGGATGGTGAACATCGAACAAAATCAAATCAATATAGAACAAAAATGAGCAAGATTTATATATTAGATGTAGGATTACTTGCTACATCAATATTCAAATCACTCCTACCACCATCTCGACTGCCTCTACCAATCTTTCTACCTCCTACCTTGACTACTCTCACCCTCTTGAGATGCATCATAATAAGATGTATTCCAACGCCCACCACCTTTCCTAAATATGTTGTCACGAACTGATCTATTCCTGGTCATCTAAGGTCTTCCACGTGAATGGACTTTCCTCGGATTTCTGATGAATGTTATTACATCATCGTCTGAGTCTAGATCACCAACGGACGACCATGTCATCATTCCAATTTGAATATGCATTGACATGACCTTTCAAAACTTTTTTGAAGTCCACATATTTAGCGTTGTCCAATACAACATCACAGTTCCTATCAAACCATTTCTTCAAGGAATTGTACTCGTCCATCATTGTTGGAAAGAATTTGCACAAGTGTGGACGAATTACATCTCTTTTCCATCGGCACAAAACATACCTATCGTGAAGATTTTTAATCTTTTGGTGAGATATAGTCTTCAAAATGTGGTAACACACTAACTTTCACTTTCAAAGTTCATGCCATTGCATTCAATATATAGGTTGTCTGGTCGATAACAAATTGATTTCCATGAAAATCACTCATTATTGAAAAATCTGTTACACTTTACTTCTCAACTCCCTTCACTGCATCAAAATCAACATGTTTTTCTATTTCGCAATGGTACAACGTCTTTAAATGCTCCACTACGAAGGCATCATAAATATGTCGAGTGTAGTAAGTTTGAATATGCATATCCCAATGAAACCCACGATTGAGTGGTGAATGTGTCTTTCGTGAGTCAACTTCTGCGTGCAGGTCCTTTTTGTATTTGTATCGCAAGGCTATCTAATATTGCTCAACAAACTACTTTAGAGAGCTTCATCCGTTGATATAGCCATCAAAGAATGCATGCATTGACTCACCTGACATCATGTCGGCCCCAAAATAGTGCGTGAGAAAAATGGGGACTCATTTTTTTCTTTTTCCGAATATAGATTATGGAACCATTGTCTTTCTTCCAGCTCATATTTGGATGAATGCAACCCTTTTTCCCTCTAATTCGTCTATAGTGATGTTAAAAATTATTGATTTAAATTCGGCCTTGACAACCTTAAAATCCGACACACCCTTTAGCCTTGCAGGCAGCTTTGCTTGATGTGCCAAATGCAATAACTATGGATTGTGTCTGGCAGCACCTCTCTAATTGCTGCCTTGATACTTTCACATTGGTCTGTGAGGATAGCCATTGGAGGTGCATTGCCCATTGCCGCCAACTACGTTGAGAACACAAATTTGTATGTTTCGATATCCTTACTTGTGATCAAAGCGTAGCCCAAAAGAATGGTCTGTTTGTGCTGATTCACACTAATGAATGATGCAAATGGCATGGACCATTATTTCACAAGGTAGGTGGTATTGAAACAAACAACTCACGAAACTCCTCACGAAACTCCTGATATGCATACTTGCAATGTGTGTGAACACCACACTACATTGCGAAGTCTTGCACTATTATTTGTGTTGAAAATTCATCGTCCTTCATTGCTTATCAGAAAAGAACTTCTGTATTGCTGCAGCATCACCGGACAATGTCCTCATCTTCTGTTGTTGAAGAATGTAATTTCGATAGTCTTTGAGAGTGTACCCCACTCTATGAGGACCACCGTCATCAACTTCCAACAGTCTTATGCTTTTTGATGGTCTTATTCTTGCGATGTCATGAGTTTCGAGACTTGTGGCAACTAAAAAAATGTGACATAGAAGCTTCCAATTGATGATTGTGCTCAGACACAATTGTTGTAACCTGATATGAACCATCAGGCATCACAGAGGAATTAATTTTGGTTGCAATCAACCCTTTTACTGGAATTCCTAGGGGTTGATTTTCTACTCTTATCGCAAGCAAATGATAAATACCTAGCGTATTCACCACTTTTTCTGTGTGAACTCTTTTTAACAACACCAAAAATTAGTCAGACGACTATGTTCATAAAATGTGAAAAGAGATTCAGCACTGCCAAATACCATAACTACAACGAGGCCTTCAATATATTGTTGGTCTGAAAAATTATCATCATGCATTGCATCTTCATCTTCAATCCACTCATCCTCAAATTCATATTCCTTTCCACCTGAAACACTTAGAGATTCGTCTTGCTCTGGTTGATTCATCTATTGATGAAGCAAGTTTGGAAGATCTTCGTCCTCATTGTTAAAATATGTGTCAGGGCCATCACCATAGCCACAATTTGAATGTTCATCATGTTCATTTTGGACAACAAACTATCATCGTCACTTAACCCCAAATATTATTCAATATTTGAGTTAATTGACTATTATCATTATTGGGATCATTTTAATATAATTATACAACTTCTATTTATAAATGGACGAACAAATGGATGAAAGACTTAAAATCAAAATAAAAGATAAAATGGGTAAAGGAGGCTAAAATCAGAATGAGAGATAAAATGGGTAAAGGAGAAAGTAAAACTTAACTTAAAATATTGGGATAAGACACTAGTACCCCCTAAATATGACCGAAATCTCAGAGACACACCTTAACTAAAGTAAGGTCCTATTACCCCTTTGAACTTATTTTTTTTTGTAATTTTGGACACCTTTTTGGCCTACGTGGCCTCCAAACATTTCCCACGCGCATCACTTAAGTGGAGTCATGGAGTGTGCCATGTAAGCCAAAATGTGTACAAATTACACAAAAAATTGAGTTTAGGGGGTAGTAGGACCTTAGATTAGTTAGGGTGTGTCCCACACGCCTTATCCCTAAAATATTTTGCGAAATACAAAATAATCATAATTTATATAATTTAGGATAAAATAGTTAAGTTCGAGAAATAAGTTAGCTCATATGAGTTAGATTTAGAGAAGCAAATGAAATTAATTTTACATATGCTAAAGCTCAACTTGGATCCTAAGAGACTAATCTCAAAACATTCAGTAAAATAGAAATTAGAAGAGTTTTCATTCATGCATTTGTTTGATTTTTTTAAAAATAAAAATTCTAATATACAAATTAAGAAAAATATTCCCATTCAACTTCTCGATACTTTTTTCTACTTTAATATTGTAGAAAGTGTCAAATTGATAATACACACAAAAAAAAGGAGTAAGAGCAGTAAATTTTTTGAAATATTCATAAATTTATGGTTGGGTCTGGGCTTAGAATGTGCCAAATGGCAATAGAATGAAAAATATTCTTTGAATCTTGTGATCTTAAATGTCATGTCATTCCCGTAATATTCATTCATTGAATTTGGGTAAGATTAATAAGCCTACGACCACTGAACACACTTGGTTGACGAACATAGTTTATCCGCCGCTAATGTAGCGGCTTGTCGAGCATTTGACAAACTCACAGTCTCACACCATCCATTTCAAATAGGATTTGAGCAGCTCTTGGGTAAACTATTAAACTAATAAGAGATGTATAGTCTAACTTCATTCAAAAATGAAACTGGAATTTTTATATAATCAAATTCGAAAATCATTTCTTAGATTCTGGTGAATTGTATCGAATTCAGGCAAAAAATTTATCATTTCTATGGGATTAAATCCCAAGTTATTGCAAAGTAAAAAACCGATGAGATTATGGAAGTAAATATGCTTGCAATTATTGCTACTGGTTTCGGGTACCAGAGGCGGACCCACATGGTAATGTGAGGGTGCACATGCACTCGTTAACTTCGGGGAAAATCATGTATATATATATATGTATCAATCTTGAGAAACTGACATAAACTAAATTTTATTAATAGTGCCCCCATAAAAAGTATGAAATGGTGCTTTGTACCGGTGGTACAAGCTAATAGATCCACCCAGATGATCAGGGTTCAATCCCAAGTAAAACCTTTTTTTAAAGTATTTTTTAGCTTAATATTGGTGCACCCGATTTTTTCAAATCCTAGGTTAGCTTCTAGGTATAGGTACCCTCTTGCTTAACGTCGTTCGAGCATTTCCTGGGAGCTCGACATGGGTTACTTCAGCGCCGTAACGAGGAGTGTCATTAGGGGTAAAATATGTCATGCTTTCTCAGTCGTGGTCGAGCTCATCGCAAGGGGCTTGCCCAGTGCAATTTACCTCTCTTGTGTGGTTTGCGGGCCATCATAGTGGAGTAGATTTACTCTGTGCGCAATTGAAGGGTAGCGGTTGAGTGTTCCCTTGTCATAAAAAAATGGTAATATTGGAAAAAACTGTTGGTGTTTTTTAAAAATGGGACAGCAAAAAGAATTGACTAAAATATCTCTCTATTTTTGTTAAGCATAATAAGGCTTTAAATAGCCAACTTGATAACATAATGCAGAAAATCTGTATAACAAAAATTCCAAAAAAGCTTTTAATCTCAACAATTAAAACAAATTAACAAATATTTAAAATTCAAATTCATCCTAAAGCTAGGTAACTTATTATGTTAAAAAATGACCGCAGTAACTAAAAGCAAACTCAACAAAAACTTACTTAATATAGATAGAACAACATTCTCCGACTTAGAATCGAATTCATATCCGGCAATCTACGATCTACCCAACGTTTCTTTTTTTAAATAGACTTAAAAAGGAAAAGTAAGACAAAATTGAGAGATGATGCACCAAAACAGATAAGAGTATCTTTCTTAAGCACAAGACACCAAAACAAATCTTATCTGGGGGGAAACAAATGATGCATCAAACAGGTCTCTTTGATGATGTCCAGCATCCTTTTACCATTCGAACTTTGTGATTTGCAAATCCTATCGAATGCAATACACAACTAACTTGTGCCATCTCTTCCGAGCAACTAGCAGTTGTTTGTGCCAGTTATTCAATAGCAGAGTGTAGCAATTCATCCAGTCATCTTAATTACAAATGAAGATCTCTTCTTCTCATTTAATGCTTTGTGAAGCTCCTTGATTTCAACTTAAATGAAAAACTAGAATTTGTTTCACTTGGAAATGCATTTGTTGCTGTTAATATTAACTCTTTTCGATGTTGGCCTTACTAGATTTATCCTCAAATGGTTGGTGTCACCTCTACTAGAGTTGCACTTCCTCTTGAATGCACAGAGAGCTTGCCCATTTATGTGAATGCGAAACAATACAGTGCTATCCTCAGAAGGCGACAGGTCCGTGCCAAGCTAGAGGCTCAAAATAAGCTTGTCAAAGACAGAAAGGTACGTCCATCCAGTATAATACTCTTGCACTAGCTAACAATGAAATTGTGGTCTTATCCCATCTTTTGTATGACAGCCATATCTTCACGAGTCTCGACATCGTCACGCAATGAAGAGAGTTAGGGGTTCTGGAGGGCGCTTTTTGAACACAAAGGATATGCAGCAATCCAAGCCTTCATCTCCAAAGCACGATAGAAATATCTTCAAGCGACAGACAGGTGGCAACTTATCTAGTTCCATGGTTCAGCACTCAGAGAGTGGTAGTTGGGGGACTTCCACCCAATCTGGTTCTGATGTGACAAGTATCTTCAGTGGCGATAACATGTTTCAGCAACCAGAGTTTAGAGTCTCTGGCTTCCCTTTTCACATGCAGGAAGCTGAAGACTTCATGCATGTTGGAACCTGACAGCACACTTGTTTTATCCATGGTGGCTGTGCCAATACAGGCTGCATTACAAATGCATTCTTATTGGTGCACACAAATGGATAATCGGCAGTTCATCCTTGGCTATGTTACTCTTCCTTTTCCTGAATTGAAATCATTAACACTTTTTCCTAAAGCTTTGGTCGTGGTGTGGTATGGTTTATGGTTCATGGTTAATGAGAAAAAGAGCGCAGGTTGGTGCTGCACATCATCAAGAAGGGCAAGGAAAAGAGAAAATATATTGTTCTTAATCAGAAACAGTGGAGATTAAGGCTGTATTCTCCTTTTCTTGGTCGAGCGTGTATGTATCATCTTGCACTTCTAAATCTGTACTTGTTACTGTCATTTGCATTTGTGGTTTTCATTTTACTTTGCTATGTATCGTCTCATTGTTAATATGTTTTAACTCAGGCTTTGTGCAACAAGATGAACTTATTGAATCATTTTCATGCTTAGTACATAAACTTCTGAGGTTATACAACATGCATTGCTCTAACTACACAGAATATGCTAGGCATTCCATAGAGAAAACATATACTTAAAGATGACTAGATAATAAATTTTTTTGGATCTCACTTATTCTACCCTTGCTTTCTAACCCAAAGTAGAATGCAATGATTAAATCACTGACCATCAAATTGTCTAATGTATTTTGATACAAATTCTTCAACATTTTTATCAGATGTTCCACCTTCTTGAACAGCTTCCTTAGCCAAATCCTTCCATTTGAGTGCGTTCTTCTTCATTTCTTTCCCTTTCTCTCCTTGTAACACTATTCTCACACATTCCTCAATTTCTTCTCTTCCAACAATCCCATTCTCATTAACTTTAACTCTCACCCCTACACTCCAAACATCTTGTACAAATTTTGCATTTGTTGTTTGATCAGTCCATTGTGGCATTACAACCATTGGCACTCCAAAAACCAATGCTTCAATGGTCGAATTCCATCCACCATGTGAGAAAAAACAACCAATTGCCTTATTAGATAACACTTGTAATTGTGGACTCCAATTTATTACTAATCCTTTCTCCGAATTTTCCTCAATGAACTTTTTGGGAATTTTTGATTCTTGGGAAGTTTTAACCACCCACAAGAAGTAGCTGTTAGTTGCTTTTAATCCCTCAGCAATTTCTTCCATTTGTTTGTCATCAAAAGTAGACATGCTACCAAAAGCTGCATAAACAACTGATCCTTCTGGCTTAGTATTTAGCCAGTTGATACATGTTGAAGAATCGACATGGAATAGATTGAGACCATACTCAATGTCATTTTCAACTCTATTGTCCATATAGAACGATGGTAGCGTCGGCCCTATGGTGGACAATGGGCTAATTTTTGACATTGTGTCTGCTACCTGCAATAAATATATTAATGAAAAATAAAATTAACTTATCCACAGAGATGATATTGATTTGTTTACTCTATTGACTACTCCCTCCGTTACTATTTACTTGCCAAATTTTAATTTGACACTCCTATAAAGAAAACAATATAGTGAGTTTACCATTTTTCTCCTATTAATTGATAGGTTCCAAACATATTTACTTAATATATTTTTCAAAGATATTAACTCAATGTTAATAATTTAGGGTATAAAAGGAAAAAAAATTGTCCTTCCTTGATTTGTCAAAAATAATAAATAAAAAGAGAAATCAAATTAGAAAATATTT
The DNA here is from genome assembly GCA_037074985.1 of Solanum bulbocastanum. Taxonomy (NCBI): domain Eukaryota; kingdom Viridiplantae; phylum Streptophyta; class Magnoliopsida; order Solanales; family Solanaceae; genus Solanum; species Solanum bulbocastanum. The sequence continues at coordinate 34,792,230 of CM073604.1, forward strand.
GACAAGTAAATAGAGATTGAGGAAGTAGTATTAGTGTATTTTAGGTAATGTAAGGTCTCCAAAAGATCACATGTTGAGTTTAAGTGGTAATGCGGAAATATTGAACTAGTTTAGGTATTTGGCTTACCAAATTTTATATTGTTATCATATAAAAAAGGAAATATTATCTACATACACAATTTATTTTATTATATTTTTTAGAATTTTCTATCATTTGAAAAAATTATAAAAATTCTTATTTTTTCTATTTTTGGATATATTACTTTATGCAATGTATCAATCTGATACATCACTTTACGCAATGTTTCAGGATGTAGGTGATGTATTGAGATGTTGAGTGATGTATCCGAAATCGAGACGCGAATATTGAGATGTTGAGGGATGTATCTGAACCGAGACATCATGTTTCAGGACGTTTTGGGATGTATCTGAAACCGAGACGTGATGTGTCAAGACATTTTGGGATGTATCCGGATTTCACCAAATTTAAGAGATTTTTGTAATTTGGAAAAGAATAGGTATAAGATGTAATTAGCTCTTAACAATATGAGATTTGTGTAAAATTTCTGCATTCACTAGGGGTGGAGCCAACCTTTTAATTACGAGTTCCATAGAATCCATGTTAATTTTAACTCAAATTGTATATTTATGTTAAGAAAAAAAATAATTTACATAAATCTCATAGTGTTAGAAACTAATTACATTATTTTTCTACTATTTTCAAAATTACAAAAAATCTCTTAAAATTTATAGATTACGGATACATCACTGGACTTCCGCATACATCAACAGACATCCGGATACATAGGGAAGGGTTGTACCCGAGAGGGGAGGAATGTATTAGAGAGGGAATATGACATCAGGGAGAGATGTATTCGAGAAGGGGATAGAGGGGGTATCAGCGAGAGGGGAGTAATGTATCTGAGAAGGAATTTTTTATTTTTTTAAAAAATAATTGGAAAATTTTGAAATTATGGTAAAATAAGAAGTACATTTAAGTAATTTTTCCTAAGAAAAAAAAAATCATCTAATAGGTATAAAAACCTAGACAAAATAATTATAATTCAAAACACATGAACTAATTAAAATCTGTCTCCTTTCTATAATACTGAAAATTTTCCTTTGAAAGGAGAAAAGGAGGGTGCATATTCAAGTGAATTGAACTATGCTAAAATTCATTAAATAGACAAAAAAAAAAAAAAAAGCCTTATAAAGAGCTCTAGTTGCTAGGGGATTACCCATAAATAGTAAGTTAGTAACTAACCTCAGCTTCCAACTTGTAGAATGAGTTCACAAATACATAATCAGCTTTGTCCACATTTGTAAATTGATTCAACACCATTTCAAAATAGGCTGGATACGTTCCATGTACGTAAAGAAACGAAGGCATATCTCGGAGTTCGAGCTCTGGTAATCCCGATATCTTCACCGGAGTGGAAGATATCGGTAACGTTAATTTACCATGATGAACATAATAGTAAATATAGTTCACCGCACATGCTTGAGTAAAAAAACAAGCCCCAATTAAACCATTTTTTTTAGCTACGTCTAAAGCCCATGGCACGAACGCATCATACATGATGCAAGTAATAGGAAACTCCGATTTTTCATATTTCTTGATAAGATCCACTAGGGATTTTGAGCCGATTTGCTCGAAACGTTCGAGGTAGACAGCTACGCTATCAGCATCAGTGTAGCCACCTTTATCGAACCCATCAGAAACGGTGTCGATACCGACGATACCCGGATTTGGATGTGTTGAATTAGAAATGAAGTTTGTGATGGCAAAAGTGGTTTTTAGACCTTTGGAGACTAAACGTTTACAAAATTGAAGCATAGGGTTTATATGGCCTTGGCTTGGGTAAGGAAGAGCCAAAATATGACCTCCATACTTTTTATTTTTTGATACCTCCATACTTTCTTCTTTGTTTCTCTTTGTGTTGATTAAGTTTTTCCTTTGCTTGTCACTTGATCGAGAAAACGATGTACATAGAATAAAAGAACCACCCCCTTATTTTTGTCACGTAGTTGGTCCCTCCATCTCATTTTTTATATATATGTTGTTTCTAACACTTTTCAGATTTTGAGATTTAAACAAGTTTATTTTTACCGTAAATATTTCATATATCTTTTAATTATTTTGAATTGCAAATTATTGTGACTTATAATATTTTTTATCGTAGTTTACAAATATATAAATTTCATTATAAGAAAATTAAAGATTCCACGCATAAATTTTCAGTCAAACTTAAACTGTTTAACTCTCGAAAAATGAGAAGTGTCACATAAATTGGGATAGGAGAAGTATAAATTATGAGAGTCAAATTTTTAAATGTTTATTATGAATTCAAATATAATTTTTAAATATAAAATTTATATATATAAAAACTATGGAAACATTTTTGAGCTTAGCTTAAATTATTAGTTTAATCCACAAACTATTGACAGCCATAAAATATCTCTCTATTTGACTAATTAAACTAATTAGATACACCTTTGATTTAGCACATGACATAGAAAGTAGTCTTGAACTCTTGTAGCACTAATCAAAAATGATCTTTAGCGGCAATTAATTAACGATAATCGCTCAATTGTCGGTAAATATGTATTTTTAGCGGCAATTAGCACTCTTTGTATATGTCCCTAAAGCCTTTAGCGACATTGGATCTAATGACACTTAGCTAATGCCGGTAAAAACTTTAGCACTCTTTATTAATGTGTCTATTTATTGTCATCTAAAAGTTGTTTTTGTTGTAGTGTAGGAGCATGAGACTCTTAATTAAAAGTCGAGAGAAGTGTTGAAAATATCTCTAAACTTGGCGAATATTTAGAGGTGTATTTTACTAATATTAAAAGATCGGGTGTATATTTAAGTCTAACTAGTCAAGTAAATGAGTGTTTTTAAAATTGTCAATAGCTTGATGATGAAACTAATAATTACATGAAGTTTAGAGATATTTTCAATATTTCTCTCTATTATTTTATTATAAGTCATAATAATTACTTTCTTCGTTTAAAAAATAATGAACTACTTTTTTTTTTATCTGTTTTTTTTATTAAAAAAATGACCACTTTATTTGGCAACTTTAATATCAGTTTTCTATGTGTCATGTTTAAAACTACAAAATTCAAGTATATAGATATATATTTTTTATATTTGCCATAACTTTAATTTCGCACCATAAAATTGAATTTTTTTCTTTATTTTCTTAAGCATCATGTCAAATTAAACTAAGTTATTTTTTTTTAAAGAGAGAAAATTATAACTTATCTAAAAGAAAAATATGTAAAAAGATTGAGATAGAAAATTTGATTCTCAAAATTGAAAAAAATTGTAAAGAACGTAATTAGTCGATAAATGTTTTTAAACAAACTTTTTAGGATGATAATGTTGACCACAAATCTGGGGGAATGTCGTGTATAATTTTGTTTGCTCATAACGACGAAAAGTTACTTGGTCCACACGGATTATATAGAAAAAACAATGAACTCCGTTGAGAATGGTGCAATAATAAAGAGATACTTTTTTTAAAAAATCATTTCATGAAGTGTTTATTCTAACCACCTCTCAATTTATTTTTACCATAAATATTTTATATATCTTTTAATTATTTTGAATTGCAAATTATTGTGACTTATAAAATTTTTTATCGTAATTTACAAATATATAAATTTCATTATAAAAAAATTAAAGATTCCACGCATAAATTTTCAGTCAAACTTAAACTGTTTAACTCTCGAAAAATGAGAAGTGTCACATAAATTGGGATAGGAGAAGTATAAATTATGAGAGTCAAATTTTTAAATGTTTATTATGAATTCAAATATAATTTTTAAATATAAAATTTATATATATCAAAACTGTGGAAACATTTTTGAACTTAGCTTAAATTATTAGTTTAATCCTCAAACTATTGACAGCCATAAATATATCTCTCTATTTGACTAATTAAACTAATTAGATACACCTCTGATTTAGCACATGACATAGAAAATAGTCTTGAACTCTTGTAGCACTAAACAAAAATGATCTTTAGCGGCAATTAATTAACGATAATCGCTCAATTGCCGTTAAATATGTATTTTTAGCGGCAATTAGCACTCTTTGTATATGTCCCTAAAGCCTTTAGCGACATTGGATCTAATGGCAGTTAGCTAATGCCGGTAAAAACTTTAGCACTCTTTATTAATGTGTCTATTTATTGTCATCTAAAAGTTGTTTTTGTTGTAGTGTAGGAGCATGAGACTCTTAATTAAAAGTCGAGAGAAATGTTGAAAATATCTCTAAACTTGGCAAAAATTTAGAGGTGTATTTTACTAATGTTAAAAGATCGGGTGTATATTTAAGTCTAGCTAGTCAAGTAAATGAGTGTTTTTGAAGTTGTCAATAGTTTGATGATGAAACTAATAATTACATGGAGTTTAGAGATATTTTCAATACTTCTCTCTATTATTTTATTATAAGTCATAATAATTACTTTCTTCGTTTAAAAAATAATGAACTACTTTTTTTTATCTGTTTTTTTAATTAAAAAAATGACCACTTTATTTGGCAACTTTAATATCAGTTTTCTATGTGTCATGTTTAAAATTGCAAGATTCAAGTATATATATATATATATATATAATATTTGCCATAACTTTAATTTCGCACCATAAAATTGAATTTTTTTCTTTATTTTCTTAAGCATCATGTCAAATTAAACTAAGTTATTTTTTTTTAAAGAGAGAAAATTATAACTTATCTAAAAGAAAAATATGTAAAAAGATTGAGATAGAAAATTTGATTCTCAAAATTGAAAAAAATTGTAAAGAACGTAATTAGTCGATAAATGTTTTTAAACAAATTTTTTAGGATGATAATGTTGACCACAAATCTGGGGGAATGTCGTGTATATTTTGTTTGCTCATAACGACGAATACTTGGTCTACACGGATTATATAGAAAAAACAATGAACTCTGTTGAGAATGGTGCAAAAATAAAGAGATACTTTTTAAAAAAAATCATTTCATGAAGTGTTTATTCTAACTACCTCTCAATTTATGTAATTCTTTTTTAAAGTATATGTCAAAAATAATGTTTTCTTAAATATAATTTTTTGTTTTACTTTTTTTCAAAGTCCATTTCAGAAAATTATCTGTTTTTCTTTTTAACAACTTTTTAATTCTAAAATTTCCTCATGACGTATTTAAAATAACAAGATTCAAAAAAGTTTTCATTACCTTTATTAAACTCAATTCAAAATCAAACAAATTGTTGGGTTATGCTAACATCTTGCCTATGACAAGACTCACGATGGGTTAGAGTAGCTCGAGTCGAAGTCATAATCGAACATGACGCTTGCTTGGTGGACTTAACCAAGAAATAAAATTACGCATTTGCTATCAGCTATATGTTTTGACATGATGGTATACACTTGATCCTAACACAAACAAATTAAAATAGAAAAAATAATATTTTTTATATTTACTAAAAATACAACTTTAAATTTAACATTTTACCATAAATGAGACAATTTATTGCCAAGAAATATCTATACAACTTGTAACCACATATTTCAAAAAATTTCATTTCATTCTTAAAACTTCATACATAATTGGAGGCATAATAGTTTGACATGGAGATCTTAGTATCATTTATGACTGTATTACAAACCTAGGGGCAGATCTAGAATATGTCATCTGTGAGTAACCTTAATGAACCTAGCTAGTAGTTTTTATTTGGCCTAAACCATTGATAACCCCCTAAAGTTGGCATCATGTTTTACTTAAACACCTTAATTGAACGATGCTTATTTTAGACACTTTATATAAGATCTCGCTATGACACTTTTTGCTTACATGGCATAATGAGTGTGATACACTCAACCAGCGCATGAAATGATTCTTTATTAATTTTAAATTTTTTTTTTCTTCTTCACCATTTTTCAGCCATTTTACCCATGTTAAATTTCATCCATTGTGAATGAAGATTTCCACAGAAGGATGGAAGCTCTAAGCTAAAAATTTCATTGAACTAGTAAAAATATTTCATTCTCTATCAAACTATTTATCAGGCAAAAAAAAAGGGAGAAAGTGAACTTAATTTTTTTTTTAAGAAAAAATATACGATGGTGCACAGATTGGTGTGCGTGAATAGGAATATTTAGAGAAGACAACCCGGGGGGCGTATTTTGCGGACACAAATCAGGAGGGGAATTTTGAGGGGTGGGCAGGTTGGGTTTGGCGGGGGAGGGGGGGGACAGGATAGGGATATTTGGACAAGACAACATTGGGGTGGGGTTTGGGGGGTTTTGTTTGGGCCGGGGGGGGGGGGGCGATTTGGGGTTGGTTTTTTCTTTTATTGATTTAAATTTTATTTTATTTTGTAATTATTTGGGTTATGTGTCATTAACTCATTGATCAATTTTTATTTTTACTGAAAATTAATTATTTAAAAATTATTTTTGATACAAATGACAAATGTCATCATTTAATTTGTCACTTTACACGTCATTAGCGAGTGTAATACACACACACACACATTATATACTTTGATGATATTAAAAAGAGTGTCAAAATGATGCAGAAAAATCCTACATGAGGTATCTAAAATGAACATTGTCTAGTTAAGGTGTCTAAGTAAAATATTGTGTCATCTTTAGGAGGTCATCGATGGGTTAGACCTTTTTATTTAGATATATACCTAGTTGGTTCTTATCCTACAGAGATAGTAAAAATCTATATAATTACATTATAATTTTATAATATTAACATAAATATCAACAAGACAATATTACATAGTGTTAGATTACTATTTGTTATACCAATCCACAAATAAAGTAATATTTATAATATTTATTAGTTTAGATTCGAGTAAAATATAACTAGTTAAATAGAAATATTAATTATTATCTTTTCAATAAAACACAAAAAATATGACAATATTTCAACCAGTGAAACATGAACTCTTGAAAAAAAATTCATGAAACTTATGACATATATGTGCTAGGATCGTTGGGCTGACTAACCTAACTTGTGATTTAATACAATTAAGGCTGGGCACCAAATCGGATCGGAACCACTGGACCGAAACGGAATAGGTTGACCGGTTTGTTGATTGGTATCGGGATGAATCGGACTGGAATTACCGGGATGGATACTAGGTTCCGTCCCCGTCCCACTATATATCGGGATGGAACCGAATCGGACCGGAATGGAACGGGATGGGACGACACATATAGCAATTTTCAAATAATAATAATTTTTTTTTTTAGTTATTTTGATTTTTCGAATTACGAAAATATGAATGTTTGTTTATTTTTATAAGTTTAAATTAATTGTTTTGAGATTTAAGTTTTGAAATTTATAATGTAATTTTACTTAAGTTTATTTTAAAGATATTTTTTTTTTACTTTTTACTTATTAAATTTGTAAGTTTAAGTTTGATAAAAGTTTTTTTGTTTTAAAGTTTTTAAGCTTAAGCTTAAGTTTTCAAGATTTGAAATTTTGAATCTTTTGAAGTTTATAAGTTATTACTTATTAATATGTTATAAGTTATACTTATAACTTGTAATTTAAATAACTTAAGTTTGTAATTTTAAAAAATTAAATAAAAATAAGAATAAAACAATGACACAAATTAAAAAAATATCAATCCAATCCAGTTTTTTTTTTTTTTTTGAAATATGCCTATATAAATTAATTAATAAAAAATAATTAATCGGAACCAGATCGGATCGAAACGGAACCGAAATAAACCAGGATAAATCGGTACCGATACACCGGTATCAAATCATGATACCATTTCGTTCCGAGTACCGGTTCACGGTGTCCAATTCCGTCCCGAGGACTATCGAACCGGAACGGATCGGAATGGTACCGAAACGGTACCGGTACAACCCGGTCTGGTGCTCAGCCTTAAATAGGATAAGACTTAGATTTTTGAAGGTCATTTAAGAAAAGAGTTTTTTAGCGTTGCCCGGACAAGCCTGTTGGTTTATGGAGCTTAATCAATATAGGTTGAGCCGGTCCGTGGGCTAAATAGAAACATATTTAAAAAATAAAAATTAAATAGAGTATTAAAAAAAACATAAGTTCAAACTCAAAGTTTATTTAAATTTCTAAATATTAAAATTTTGAATATCAAACGTGATGTATTTAGTATTTCTATTACTACTGTATCATCAGAACAATCATTCAACATTGGTAGACGTGTGTTCTAACCAAGTATAGAAGTTGCATCCAGAATCAAAATATTCAAACACTTGTTGTTACTCGATACTGATTGCATGATTTTTCTTAAACTGATACTATTTTTGTATGTACATTTAAATATTATATGTAGTTCTTAAATTTAGTTATTTTGAAAGTTTAACTAATTAATATTGCATACAAACAGTAAATGAAAATGAAAATGGAAATGTTAAGACAACCTTGCCACAACCTTATTCATATGTGCTTGATGAAAATGATGTGTTGGTGTTGTATATGCCGCAAGTTTCATGATATTTTTTTTCAAAAGTTCATGTTTCACTGGTTGAAATATTGTCATATTTATTTGTGTTTTCTTGAAAAAAATAGGTCAAACATTTCTATTTAGCTAATTATATTTTTACTTGAAATCAAACTTAATGAGTATTATAAATATTATTTTATTTGTGGATTTGTATAACAAGTAGTAGCACTAACACATGTAATATTGTTTTATCGATATTTATGTTAATATTTTTAAAAAGAAAAATTGTATAAAATAGAAAGCTATTAATTCAAATTAAATGTTATAACCACAGTTTGATTTAATTGTAACCCGTCGTAGCAAACAGTTGTCATTCGCCTCTCTCCCCAGATTTCTCGCTCGCCACTCTCCATTTCTGGCTCGCCAGTCTTTCCCTCGTCTCTCCCTCTTTTTATACAAACACAAATGTTTAAAATGCGTTTGTGTTTGTATAAAGCGAAAGAAAACTATATATACAACTACAAATACATATATTTTCATACAAACACAGATCTTCTCATGCCCAGTTCTCTTTTGCCTTTCTCTCTTTATACAAACACAGATCATACAAATTACAATGTATAATTTGTGTTGTATAAAACGAGATATATATATATATTGATATACAAATATTTTATTTCGATTCAAGTGTATACAAATTCAAATTTTATGCATATATACAAACACATAAAATTGAATTGAGAGGCTGCCATTGAATTATACAAATGAGAGGCTGCCATCGATTTATACAAATGAGAGTGCCAACAATTTATACAAATCTGATGCTCCATAACAAACATAAAGTTTGCTATGAAGCGCAACTATACAAACTATAAATATATCATCCAAATATATCTTTTATGTTTGCTTAACCTAAAATTTACTCCATAAAAAATATAAAGTAATACTCCCTTTGTCCCAATTTATGTGACTTACTTTCCTTTTTAATCAGTCCCAAAAAGAACGACACATTTCTATATTAAGTAACAATTTAACTATAAAATGTCTATTTTACCCTTAATGAAATGATTTACAGTCACACAAATTTCTATCATTCATTTTGGACCACAAATTTTAAAAGTCTTCTTTTTTTTCTTAAACTCCGTGCCCAGTCAAACTACATCACATAAAATGAGACGGATGGAGTATACTTTTAAAAATGTGGGCTGACCCGACAAGGGTCACAACCCACATACAGATGGGCTGGGCTGGCTGTTTTCTAGCCCACCAAATTAGTGGGTCAGCTCGGCCTAACCCGTCAAATTTCAAGCTTGTCTGGGCTAATCCGAATGGGATGGGTCAGTCAATATTTACAACTATAATTTCAATGTCTTGTCCTTTTATTTATGGTTTGAATTTTAACTAATAAAATAAAATAAAAGCATTTCTTAAGAAAATATACAAAATTCATTACGCTATTTAGATAATACTACTTATTAGTATTATTATTATAAATTTTAGGCTCTAAAAAGATATTATCAAACACAATATGTTTATCAAATAATAAAAGAAACACTTTATAAAAATGAATTTAATCAAGTACAAACCTTTTCTTTTCAATTATTAATTACTTTTCTACAAGTTATTTATTTAGATAAAATACACTTATCTTGATAAAAAATTTTATAAGTTTATCTAAACATGTTATACTTTAGAGATATCAATGTTTTTGTCCTTGACTAGTAGCTTCTTCTCAATGCACACATAAGTCAAGCTTCATTTCTCTTTGTTTCGCAAGCAATAACAAAGAAACGTCATATTTTAAAATAAAAAGATTAAAATCTTCTATGACTGACCTAAATTAATTATTAACAAAATTAGAAGTTATCGGACAACATTTTAATATATTTTCCGGGAATTAATCCCCAATTATTTTCTTACAAATTGTTGGACATTAAGAATTTCCAATCGTTAATTTGAGCTAAATGAGATTTTAAATTATTTTGGTTGGATGTCAAATCATTTCCTTATCAAAATTGGAGACTAAATTTACAAAATCCCTCTCTTAACTATGGTTAAAGTTAGTCATTTAGTTACCAAAATTGGAGACCAAATTTACAAAATATGTCCCTTAACTATGGTTAAAGTTAATCATTTCCATACCAAAATTGGAAACTAATCAAAATCCATCCCTTAACTATAGTTAAAGTTAATCATTTTTCATCATAAAAAACTCCATATAGGGTTTATTTGATCCAATCACAAAGTTAAGAGGTATATTTGATCTTTTCTTACATGTGATTTTTTTTTTGTTGACTTCTTTGATTCGTGACCAATTCAAGGTGATAAATGAGGTAGCTCCTTCGGTGAGTTAAAGTTGAGCAGACAATTTGAATCTTAAATATCTTTGTTATAGATCTATTTACTTATTATTATATAAGTTTCTCATTTTTATATTATTTTTTGCTTTCATTCTTTAGTGTGATAATATGAGAAATAAAAATAAGTGTGAATGGAATAAAAGAAAAAAAGTAAAAAAAATTAAAACCAATTTTCTTGCATTCATATTGTAATTTATTTTTGTATCTATGAAAAAAATCTATAATAGTTTTTACAAGAAGAAAAGTAAAAAATTATTTTGATAGTTAAAAATAATAAAATTAAAATTTGCCGTTGAATTAAAAAAGTAAAAAGGATCATGTATAATTGTGTATCATTGAACTTTGCGAGAAAGGTCAACTATACTCCTACATAAATTTTATTTTAATGAAGAAATTAAGATTAATTTTTCACTTCCATCCATTGAAAAATGATATATTTAAGTCAATTACATCACATAAAAATATACGTGAGCCATTCTTTTAATAAGTGGTATATGAACTCTAAAATAACAAAGTTAAAAGAAATTTAATACCTTTTCCCAACATTAAATATAGCAAATGTGACTCAACTAATGGTCCATTCCTTGGTTGTTTTCCTTCAACTTCCTCTCTCTTTCTGTAACAGTAGACGAGACTTGTTCAAAGTCTTCATTTTTCTTGTTATCTCAATAAGTTAAATACATCATTTTTCTTGTTATCTCTCAACGTTGACTTAGCTCCAAAGGAACCTCCAACTAATAAAAAATTTAGTATATCTCATTTGCAAGGTTGTAGGCGACAAAGCCAAAGATTGGAAGAAAGAAATTAAGTGTGAAATTGAAGGAGATGGAAATTGAGAAGAGACTCTACGAAGCTGCAGCGGAAGGAGATGTAATTACTTTACAAGAATTACTTCAACAAGATGCTTTGATTCTTGATAGACTTACCTTAACTTGCTTTAATGAAACTCCTTTGCACATAGCATCAATGCGGGGACACATTGAGTTTGTGAAGTTCATTCTTTCTCGAAATCCCCTGCTTGCTGCTGAATTGGATTCCCGAAAATCCTCTGCACTTCATGTCGCTTCCATCAAAGGGTACGTAGAAATTGTTAAGGAGTTGTTGGTAGTGAATCCTGAAATGTGTCTGGCTCGTGATCATGAAGGTAGAAATCCTCTACATCTTGCGGTAATCAAAGGTCGAGTTGAGGTTATTAAGGAACTTGTTCGAGCAAGCCATTTTGCAGCTCTGCAGACGACTGATCGCAGTGAGAACGTTCTGCATTTGTGTGTGAAGCATAACTATCAGTTGGAGGCTCTGAATGTGCTGATGGAAATGATATCAGATGATAAATTATTGAATGCTAGAGATGGAGATGGATATACCATTCTACATTTGGCTGTTGCTGATAAGCGAATTGAGGTAAGTTCTTGCCCTTTTCTATACAAATTTACTAGTTAATCTAGTATTACATCACAAAAGTTGAGAAAGAAGAAAATTGATACGGTCAAATTTGATAAAACCCACCCAAGTTTACTCGGATAAGCTAGGTCAAAAATCTTATACTTATAACTTTTGACTTATTTTTTTTTTTTTTTGGCTTAAGGATAAAAGCTTTAAAACACTTATTTATTTTATCTAAACACAATATAAGTGTTTAAAAACTATTTTAGCTTAAAAAGGCTCTTAGACTTAATATGGCTTGAAAATTCAAGTCATAATTCAAACCTTTCAAAAATGACTATACTAGAACCTAGGGGTGTTAACGGTTTGGATAAAAACCGATCCAAATCGAAAAATCGAACCAAACCAATAAAATAAAACCAATTTTATTTGGGTTTGGTTTGGTTTGGTTTTAGAGTTTTGAAAACCGATAGTATTTGGTTTGGTTATGGTTTTATTCCAAAAAATCGAAGAAATAACCGAACCAAACCGATGAATTATATACAAATATTTTATTAATATACATACTTAATATATTATTTTTATAAATAATTTTAAAGATCTCATATATGTTTTCATTATAATTTCTTTATAATTTACTTATTGAAAGCAAAAATGTCTAAGGTGAAAACATTTATTTTATTGATTTCATGTATAAGAGTGTCAATGACAATTCTCCGTGGGACTGAAAATGTTAATGTCTCTTCCTTCTAAGCCAATATAGTGAATTTTAAAGCTTTAATCATAATAAATTCAGTGATAGAAAGTTTACTAATTTCAATCATTCTAACTATATTTTTTTTGTTTTGAATGGATTGTTGTCACTTTTTTCACATTTTGAAAGAATTTTTTCTTTTATTTTTGTGTATGGTTAATAACCGAATAACTGAACCAAACCAAACCAAAACCAATAACCACCAAACCGATAAATGTATATTATATTTGGTTTGATTTGGTTTTGATAATTTTAAAATCGATTAAGTTGATTTGGTTTTGGTTTTGACCAATAACCGATCCAAACCGACCCGTGAACAACCTATTAGGAGTGACTTATAGATTTTTGACTTATTTTTATAATTTTAGTTTAGAATTGAATACTTGTAACCATTTTTTAATTTATCCAAACACCTCAAAAATGCTTAATAGCTATTTTGGCTTTAAAAATACTTAAAAGCTATTTTGACTTTAAAATACTTAAAATAAGCCCATCAAAACGGGCTCTAAGCGCTCCTTTGTTATTTGCTTCTTAAGAAAAGAAGAATGAATGATAATGTATTTTCTTAAATTATTAGCTTGAGTTCATCTAATTTACACTATTTTGACCCAATGACTTGATGGGTCAGAACGGGTTGAACTTGTTAGATCAAGTCAATAAACAAGTTATAACCCACCCACTCTAAAGTCATAATCCGTCCCCTCTAAACTTAGAGATGTTACTTGAAAATGTATTATTTTTTTCCAAAGACTATTTAAGTGTTTGCTCATAATTTATCACTTTAAAGATCAGACAGTTTAACAACTAGCATAGGAAAAAAAAGAATTTGCTTGATAGATTAAAATGGAGTTAACGTTTCATGTTAAAATTTGCAGACAATTAAATATCTGCTAAAAAACAATAAGATTGAGGTCAACTTAAAGGACAACAATGGGAACACAACACTAGACATTTTAACACAAAGTCGAAGAGACATGAATGATCTGGAAATTGGAGACTGTCTCCGTGATGCCGGAGGTTTAAGAGCCAAGGATATGATTTCATCATCCTACACCCAAAATGTAGCCAAATGTTCTAATTCTCAAGTTGCTTTAGCCCACAAGCACGACATTTCAGGTGATTGGCTTTCGAGGAAACGTGATGCAATAATGGTGGTGGCATCGCTTATTGCAACTATGGCGTTTCAAGCAGGAATGAACCCTCCAGGAGGCGTCTGGCAAGACAATAAGGAAGTGCTAAATTCTCAAGTAAACTCCCTACAAATACCACACAAAGCAGGGGAAGCAGTAATGGCGTATAGTCATCCCAAGTCATATCGATACTTTATCCGTGTCAACACAACAGCCTTTGTGGCTTCTCTTAGCACAATACTGCTACTAATAAGTGGATTGCCCTTCAGGAAAAAGTTTTTTATGTGGGCTTTAATGGTTATTATGTGGTTGACAATCACCTCAATAGCACTCACTTATGGCATATCAATATACATTGTCACGCCTAAGAAGGATAGAGAACAACTTGGTCAGGTTATTGAAGTTGCTGTTACAGTATGGAGCTCTGTAATGACATTACTTTTGCTCGGAAACACAGTTCGTTTGGTCTATAAATGGATGATGAGAAAGAAACAACAATCAAGAACATCCGAGACTAGAAAATCTGCAAATTTTGTTCATGTCAATGTTTGAGGATATTGCATTTTAACTAGCGAGCCTACGTATTTTGCTAAGACCAAAGCTACACAAGGAATTGATACAGATGAATTTGTTAAGAAGTCGAGGCACACGTTTAGATTTTAAAACAGAAGAAGTGGACTCTATATGATAAAGCAGAAAATTGTACCGCACTTGCTTTAAACAAGATATAGCACATGTACTAACAAATTTAGTGGATCCTTCAAACTTGATAAAAATATGGTAAAGACTAGAGGAAGCAATCCTAGACCTTTATCACTTTATTACATCATATTTAACTCATCAAAACAGAGTATCTCCATTTCAAGCAACTTTAACCTCAATGGTTTTGGGCTTCTTTGGCTCAGGAGGAGGCAACTTCTGAACAGTAACGGTCAGAAGAAATTGCATCAGTATTCGCATTCTCCGGCAGACTAAATTTCCTCATGAATTTCCCAACCCTTCTCTCCATTCTGATATACTTAGCCCCTTCTTCCCTCTTCCTTTCTCCGCTAATCAACAGCACATTGCACTTTGATATCTCCAGATTTCAACCCTGGCATATCCACAACAAAAACATACGAATTAGGATACTCCTTCACATCCGCTGGTGTCGCAGCCATGGCCTTAGCGTCACGAACATAGTTCCTTGATGGGACATTGACAGACTTGTCGGAATCGTCACCGGCGGCTTCCATCATCTGGTGGAGAGCGTGGAAGAGTGGTGTGTTATCGATACCCATCAACCTCAAAACCATTCTCCCTTTTTTAATTGATCAATTGATTGTATTTTTGAATTTTTTGACTTTGAAATTTTTAGCTTTTGATTGCAGACGTTGATTCAAAGATGGGGCTAATATGTAGTGGAAAAAGGGAACCTTGTATAGGGAAATGGAAGAAGAGGGGGGCCAGTTTCTGTTTAGATGCTATCCGTGTTCTACACTTTTCTAGAACCTGCTTCAAACCTAGTCCCAACTTTTATGAAATAAATTCTCCGAGGCTCTTAAAAATAAAATAATGACATCAATTACTCCATCTCTTTTTAGATGGTTGTTTTCACTGTTTATAAAATAAAATAAATAATATATCCTATCAAATAATACATATATATCTAGTATTTTTTACTTGCAACAAGTGTTTATTTTTAAAAAAATATTATTTCTGTTATATTTGTTACTCAAATAGAAAAAATATTTTTCTAAAAATATATGTACATATCTAAAACAAAACGAGAAAAAGATTAAAAAAAAAAATAGGAAGGGAGGATTAGACGGGATGGGGTAAAATTATTTTTAGGAAGGAGTGGGGGAGGGGTGAGATTTGAATTTTTTAAAAATATTTTATAAAAGAATTTTAAAAAATAAAAAGATAGAGGGAGGTCGGGAGGAGGGGGAGGAGATGTTGGAGTGGGGTGAGAAAAATATTTTAATTTTTTAAAAAGATAATAATTTTTGTTTGGGTAGTAATATTTTAATCTTTAGTTTTTAACTAATATTAATAATTTATTTAATTTTTGTCAAGGTAGAATATTTTATTCATATGAAATGCCATGTGGCAAGATTTTTGCAAATAAAAGAGAGTGTATTACATATACACCTACTGAGGTGTGTTTCCCAAACTAATAAGTCATTTTTTATATATGAAACTCATACCCTCAATAGTTTAGGTATGAAACTAAAAAAAAAAAGAATAATTTAAGTGTTTTTTAAATTTATCTCTATGTTAAAAGATAAAAAAAAGTATAAGAAATATTTTTTTAATTGTATCAAAATAAATATTTTTATTTATAAAATATATTTTAAAAAATTATATATATAATGTCGAATTTGTTTGATTTCAAATTTGCTTTCTAAACTAAAATCAAATCAATTCAAATATAATCATTTTTTTTTTCAATATCAAATCAAATTACCAATCAAATTTTTTTTCTCAATTTGCAAATTGGTGCCATTTTCAATTCAATTTTGTTGAACTCTATCGAGGGTTGTTCGTGGTTAAGGTGAAAAATCAAACTGAACTGCAATCTAAACTAAATCGATTAAAAAAAATTGATATTTGGTTTGATTTGATTTTAAATTTTGAAAACCGATGCTATTTGGTTTGGTTGTACTAAAAAACAACCAAAAAATTTAATCAAAAGATCGAATCGATAAATTAGATATATAAATTTTATAATTATTTATATATTATTCATAAATAAAATATAATTATTTTGTTAAATTTTAATTAACTTAAGTCTAACTTTACCATTTTTCAAGTCCACTATTTAAATTTTAACCCAACTATTACTATTTTAAGTCCAATTCTATCAAAATTCATTACTTTGGTCTTTACTTACCCTTAAAATAATCACATTTTCTCTTACTTGAATCACTTTGTTCGTGTAATAATAACTCGTGCTAACTATCTTTCTATGTTTTTTGTGTCTGTTGAATCATCAAAATATATTGGAACACCCTTCATATCACCTATAATAATAAAAAGGTATCAACAAAAATAAGTGTTCAATCTTATAAAATAAACTATCCTAACATAATCAAAGTTAAAAGAAGATTCAATCCAAACCTAAGTAAATTATTAAACCTAAAATATAGAGTCCGGATCAAATAAAAAACCTATTTTTTCCTCCAAAATATAAAAAGGGCAACTTAATTTTAAAAGAAATCAAAATGAAAAACTCACTACCTCAAGAGCGTGATTCTTTTTGTAATTTTCTCCCCTTCTCACGGCTCACTCAACTAGAAATGTTAAAAAAAGAGAAAATTAAACAATATCACTAAAAAAAGCGGGTTATCAAATTTTTGTTTTTTACAATAAAATCAATGCAACGGCATCGTGTATGTCTAAAAAAATTTTTTATGTAAAATTGCTGCTTCAACAGCGTAATTTATGTTAAAAAAAATTGAACTAAAATCGATGCACCTGCAACGATCGCTGTACCTTGCAGCAATTTATTTTTGCTTGTAATAATTTGGTTATTTTCAAAATAACTATATTTGGTTATACACAAACCAAATAAAAATAGAACGAAGAGATTTTATTTCAAAATTATATTTGACTTACCATAAATCGCGGCAGTGCAGCGATTTTATATATATATATCAAACAGCTGCTGTTGCAGCAATTTTTATTTTTATTTTAAAAAAAATTGGTAAGCAGCGATTTTATTTTAAAAAAGAATAAACAAAAATTTGATAAACTCGCTATTCGTGCAATGATTTTGTTTAATTTTTCTTTTTAATATTTCTCAATGCGAGAAGGAGAGAGAATTAAACACAATTAACAACCGTAAAAAGTAGAAAGAATCTAACTCCTACCAAGTCAGGGCATCTCTAATTCAAACACTAAATAACACTTTTAGTGTAAATCAATTTTAACATATTGTACCAAATTTTACATCAAAAAAAAGTTTTTTTTCTCTCTCCTTATTATTATATTATTATTTTTTATTTCATTTATATTTTCTTATTCATAAAACAAATTCTTTATAACACGTTCACTATATATAATTCATATTATTTTCTTTTATAGTCATTTAATATAAAATTATTTTATACCATAATTTTTTAAATAATATAAATTGCTATGGTATTATGTTTGCATTTTTAATTTTTGTGAAGGTTAATTATAATTATATCCAATTATAATTTATAGTAGAATAATTAACATAAATTTATTTTTTTAGAAAAAGTCATATATAAAAAAATTAATTCATAAAAAAAGCTAACTTTTATATCTAAAATCAATATTATAAAAATATTACATAAAAATAATTAAATATACAAGAGATTTAATTAAAACATACAATTTATATAATGTTTAATTAAAAAATTTGTACAATGAAATAATATTAAAATATTTAATAAAGTGAATTGGTGTGATGAATAGTGTCACACCAAATTTGGTATAACACTATTCACACACCAAAATGGTGTAAAATTTGATGTTGGTTGGAGTTTCAAAACACCAAATTTTAAACCAAATAAAAATTTGGTATAAAATTTGAAAGAAAATGACATAAATAGTCTCTTAACTATAGGAGTAGGTCTAAAATGATCTCTTAACTATACACTTAACGAATTTAGTTCTTTTAACTATTCAAAAACTTATCAGCTTTGATCCTTTAACTATACACTTACCAATTTTAGTCATTTAACTATAAACTTACTGATTTTAGTTCTTTAAATATTCAAAAACTTATTAGGTTTGATCTTTGTCCATTTTTTAATACAAACAACTTAGGTTTATATTAACCAAAAACTTCTTGAAATTAAAATTTGTAGTCCAAAATGAATGATAGAAATTTATGTAGCTGTAAATCATTTCTATATGTTCTTTCAATTTGCACCCTCCAAGATTACATTTTTGAACTCTTAAAAAACATATTTGGCGTAACTAAATTTAGCAAATTACTATTTTTTTATTTGTAAGATAGAAATTTGAATGAAATTCTTGATCCATAGATGAAGACAAGGTTTTATGTCATAAAGATACAATGACAATATTTTAATGACATGGTCAAATATTTCAGGCTTTCCAGTCTAAAGGTCTCAGGGTTAATATGACTAGGTGGGCAGCTGGGCATTGTTATATACCAAATTATTATATAATGTTAAAATTTATTCGTCCTAATTTTGATATTATGTATTTGATATATATTTTAAATTTTTTAATATCCTATGATATTGGAAATAACATATTAAAATATTAAAAATATATAATTACATAAATAACATTTATATATGAAATATTAACAAATATATAACATTATTATTAGTATAAACTAAACACTCCTTCCTTCCATTTTTAAAATATCAAATTAATATAATTTTATTTATTTTTTAAAATTAATTAAATTGACTCTCAAAAATATAAAATGACAATTAAAATTGAAATATAAAATGACAATTAAAAGTGAAATATAAAATTATCACATACCCATATGTTTAAAAATTGAAAGTATGACTGCTCCAAATGCTTAAAAGTTGAAAAGTTGAAAGTATGGCTACTCTATAGTATAAACGAATAAACTATAGTTATCGATTTATTATATCGTAAAATATTAAAATTAAAATTTTAAAAATAAAATATCAAAAATTAAATTAATATATTAATTTTAAAAATCAAATATCAAAATTAACATACTAAGATTTCAAATATCAAACCATATCAAATTAAATTGATACAACAATTTTAAAAATCAAATATTAATAAAATTAAATATCAAAATTACCATACTAAAATTTCAAACACTACCATACATGCATGCCCCTATATACTTGCAGGGAAGCATTTCCTATTCTTTCGACTATTTTTTAGCTACTTTTTCTTCTCCACTTTTTACCACAAAGACAATAATTTTTAGTAGAAAAAACTTCGTAGAGAATTTAGATAACACAAAACTCTAAAAAACATAATTTAGTAAATTTTTTTATCAGCCAGATTCAAGTTAATGGCTATTGTGAAACAGTTAACAAGGAAGTGAGGCAAAACGTAATGAAAGTTCGATTCAGTATCAAACAAGATACATGCATTAAATTTCTTTGTTAATCCTTCACACTTTGGATCCATCAAAATATGGTAAATCTAGAGCAGCAATCACTTTATTACATCATGTTTAAAACCATCAAAACAGAGAACCTCCATTCAGAAAACAGAGTAACTATTTTCAAGCAACTTTCACCTCAATTGCTTTGGGTTTCTTTGGCTGAGGAGGAGGCAATTTCTGAACAGTAACAGTCAGAACTCCATCTTGACAAACAGCAGAAATTGCATCAGTATTCGCATTCTCCGGCAGAGTGAACTTCCTCATGAATTTCCCAACCCTTCTCTCCATTCTGATATACTTAGCCTCTTCTTTCTCTTCTTCCCTCTTCCTTTCTCCGCTAATCAACAGCACGTTATCTTCTTCCACCTGCACTTTGATATCTCCAGATTTCAACCCTGGCATATCCACAACGAAAACATATGAATTAGGATACTCTTTCACGTCCACTGGTGTCGCAGCCATGGCCCTAGCATCACGAACATAGTTCCTTGATGGTGCATTGACGGTCTCTTCACCGGAAGCATCCATCATTTGCTGAAGCTTGTAGAAGAGTGGTGTGTTATCGATACCCATCAACCTCAAATCCATTCTTCACTTCTTGGATGTTGTGATTTCGTATTTGAAACTGTTCAAATCGGATTTTGATTCTTGATTTCAGGGGATGTTGAGAGGTGTTTATATAACACAAGTATGGAAATTTCTAGAGGAAAATTGAAGGAGGAGGAAAGTTTCGAGGAGCTTCTTTCTCCTCATCGCGTTATTTCTATACTTGTCTAGAACGTTCCCGACTGTTAATCCCCTTCTTTTCCTCTATACACTTATCTTTTGAGGTTTTTTTTCGACTATTAATTTAAATTTATTATTTTAAGTTAAATTTATTTATATTTTACTAATTTTCTTGTTAAATTTAGTATAGATACCCCCTTTTTTAATTTTAATTTTACAAATGCGAAAAGTAAATTACAATATAGCCAAAGAATTAGTTTTAGATTTTTTCTTTACACTAAAGAATGAAAGAAAAAAAAATAATGATAATCAAAAAAGTCAAAAATTAATTTTTGTATGAAAAATATTATACCTTGAATTTTGCTAGAAGGATCATATATATGAGCGCTTTTTATAATGGTAAGAATATATGTGAGTCATTCATATAACGATAAGGGTATATATAAGTCACTTTCATAACAAGAGGTATATTAGATTCTTTTCCTTTTTATATTTATCAGGCCCTTTTCCCTATTTATATTTATGAATTTTAGTCCTTTAAGTAATAAAAACTTGTCAAGTTTGATTTCTATCTATTTTTTAAGTTTATATTAACGAAATTTATTCCTTCATGAAATTAAATTTTTAACTCATTTTTTCAACTGTTTCTCTCTTTCTTATTTTTCTTCAAATTACTCTTACAAAAAGATTTGTGACGTCAAGTATTCAAACTAAAATTAGTGAGGAAAAAGGATATAAACTTTGATTTTATGCTATTAAGGATAAAATGAAGCACATTATTGTTGTTAATGACTTGACTTACTATGTTTTCCTTTTTAGCAATTAACGATTTATAATTAGTGTGAATTTTTATAATTTTATTTTGCATACAAAAAAATAAGAGATGTGATCTTATTATTACACAAATTTTTCTGAATAAACTAAAGCAAACTAAATAATAAAATTGATCTATTTCAAGATTAAAAAAAAATTAAAAAGAAATACAAATCTACCATTTTGTAAAATTCAACTTCTAAAATTTTAACAAATTCCTTATAATAAAGTCGTTTGAGCACAAAATTTGAAATAAAGAATATGTGAGTAAAGAACTTTTAATTTTATTTTCATTGCAAGAAATTTGTTTCCATTAAATATAAATAAATCTATCCCCATACATAACGAGTTATAACTTTTTTTTAATAATAAAAATATATTCAAGTCTAACAATAATATACTTCATTTTATCCTTCATTGAATAAAATCAAAATTTATATATTCTTTCCTCGTGAATTCTATTTTGAATCGTTGAGGTTAAGGTTCTTTTCATAAGAATAATTTGAAGAAAAAGTAACAAAGAGAGAGAAAAACAACTTGAAAAATAGGTTTAAAAATTTAATTTCACGGAGGCATGTGTTTCGTTAATATAACATAAGTTATCTATACTCCTTATGTCCCTACTTATTTGTCCACTTTTCCTTTTATAATTGACTCTAATTACTTGTTCATTTTGACAAATCAAGAAAGGATAATTTTTTTACCTATTATACCCTCAATTAAATGACTAATTACTTCGAAAAATATAGAACTTTTCATCCATTTCATAATTAATAGGGTTAAAATGGTTAACTCATTATGTCATTTATTGCTTTCTTAATATGTGTGCCAATTCAAAAGTGAAAAAGTAATTAGGGACAGATGGAGTATAAAGAAAAAGTAGACAAAATCAAACCTCATAAGCTTTTTGAGAACTAAATTTGATAAATATTTAATTAAGAGACTGTTTTATTTTTACTTCAATAGTTCTGGGGCCATTTATGAGTTCTCTCAAAAAAATTCTTAGTGCTTTGTTTGAAATTTTTTAATTTAGGTATAATTAAATAGAAATAATTGTACTAAATATCTTTATGTTTATAACGTGATATGTTACAAGGGTGTTTGATTACTTATTTTAAGTACCTTTTAATTTGTAAGTTCTTTTTTTAATTTTTGGAAGTATTTAGAAAGGAAAAAAGAGTTTTAAAGCTTTTTAGGCTAAAAAAGTATTCAAAATAATCTAAAAAATAAATGTTGGATATGGCTTTTAGATTTTAGGTTATAAGTTACCTAAAAAAACCAAATCCAAACACCATCATAATTTTGAATGTACTTTTTTAATATTTTAAAATCATACAATTTTATGATTTATAATGAAACTTAGACCTTGTTTTACATTGCTTGGAAGGTCAAAATCACTTATTTTGAGAAAAAAATATTTTTGTTAATAAAATAAGTATTTGGCTAATCAGTAAAAACGCTTAGTAAAAATGCTTTTAAATGAAAATAGAAGCAGTTTTTCTATTGTTAAAAAGAAGTTAAAAAGTTTTGCTTCTTAAAAAAAGGTAGAAGTAGATAAAAAAAAAATCTCAATACGAAAATATCATTTTCATATATACATATTTATCACTATATCTCTTATTAATTAACTTGCATATTTCACAATTTTGGTTAAATTTCATTTAAGAATTTTATTTATTATTTTTATAAAAAAATTTAATAGTTTAATTTACGTTTATATATATATATATATATATATTATTTTATATATTATTTTATGTATTATTTTTGCAGAATTAGAAAAAAGATAACAACAATAATTTTGCAAGATTAGAAAAAAGAAAAAAATATAACAATTAAAGTTTCAGCCTCCCAATAAAGGTATAATATTGATTGAAAATTTAAATATGTACATTTTAATTTAATAAAAATAAAAATCTAAATATTTTTATAAAAGACATTTAAAATAACTTCACTCTATAAAATCTTAATATTAAAAGTACATTAATATATAATTGTCATTTTTTTGTAATTTGATTCTCAAAAGCATTTTTTAAAAAAAATTAGTCAAACTTAATTTTCTTATGAAATATATTTTTCAAATAAATTAAGTAAATACAAATTATTATTTTTAAAGTACTTTTCTGAAAAGTCATAATAAAAGTTGCTTCTAAAAATAAGTTATTTTTAATATTAGTGCCAAACAAGCTCATAAGCTAAAGATGCTAAAGTTTGTTATGTCTTGCACCACCCTACTCTGTTTACATTCAACCTCTTTGCTCAGTTTAGCCCCACCATGCTACTCCTTATGTAGATATATTTTTATTTCTACAATCAAAATTTAATTATTTTTAATTTAATATTGTGATGTCATATGCATCCCCCCCCCCCCATCATCCCCCCCTTTTTTTGAATTTATAATTTTTTTTTATTAAAGTGTAATGATATTTTTAAAATATTAATCCATTTGGATTTCGTAATTATTTGCAACAATTTTTCTCAAGTTCAAAAATATATTGCAATTACAAAATAAATAAGAAGAATAATTTTATTCAATCAAAATTGTGAGTATAGAATTTGTTGATCCTTGATTCTTTTTTCTGAATTTCTCCATTATTCGAGGACCATTAATAGTGTATTTCTTGAATGTAGGAGCCCAAATCTACGTTTTTTTGTGAATATTTCATGAATTTATTTCTTTTGGGGAACCCATCGGTGGCCCCCTAAACTTGGCACAATCTTTCACTTAGACACCTCAACTGAAGCATTTTCATTTTAAGCACCTAACGTAGGGTCCCCATGTGTCACTTTAACACTTTTTGCACAGACTTCTGTTGACCATAGGAGCGTGCAATGCAACCGATCTACGTGGAGTAACTGACCAATTATATGATGCCAACTTTTAAGCCTCTTTACACATAGTTTTCTTCCAAACTAAAGGAAAAAAGGAACCATTTTGCTGATTTCAAACTAAGAAAAGGGAAAGAAACTAAACTTACTCTCTTCTCCGACGAAAACCCTAGGTAAATCTCCCTCTCTTCACATGTATTTCTTTGTTTTTCCTTCATTTCGTTGTTAGTAATAATCATTGTTGTATTTTATGTCGCCATTTTTCTGGTTTAAGGTTGTATTGACGAGGTATCGGGCTGCGCGACATTGAAGAAATTGAAGGTAATGGTGTATTTTCTTTTCTACATGTGTTTTTGTTTTCTTCAAGAAGGTGTATATTGTTGTTGAAAGTGTATATTGTTGTTGATTCCGCTTTCTTTATTTTTATTTTTAATATAGTTTTTGGCTGGTAAAGTAAGGGGCTTTTTGGGTATTTCCTTTTATTAGGGGTATTCTTTTCGAGATATGGACAACTATATTTTAACTTGTTTTCATCATGGGGGGTGTGTTGTTGGAAACCTTAACCCTATTTACCAACGAGAAGTAGATGTATTTGGTGTTAGCATAGATAAAAATCATTTTAGTCTTGTCGAATTTATTTCCTACACTAAAGACCTTGGGTATACAAATGTGAAGGGATTTTACTGTGAAGATAACAATGAATTGGTTCAAGTTGCTTCTGATACTCAATTGTTAGAATTTGTGAAAGACTTGGTAGATGGTGATGAGCTTCATGTGTATGTGGTCCATGAAATTAATGAGTTGGAAGAATTGCCTGCTTCTGTTCTTTTACCATGGTCTGGTCCTGTTGATGAATCTGTGGGTATAAATACTGAGGGAACTGTGGAGAATGATTCAGATTTGAATGAAGTTGATACAAAACTGCTTGAAGGTGATACAAATCAGAATGAAGCTGAATCATATCTTCCTAGTAGTGACACAGATGTAGATGCTATTCCAGATGAAGATGATTCAGATGTTGATGAAGAATTGAGATCCTTTAGGGCTGAAAGGAGAAACAAAAGAAATTCTAATCTTAGGAAGAAAAGAGATAGGGAGAAGAAAACAATAACTAAAGAAGTACCAATAGGTGAGGCTGGTGTTGATAGAGGTTTTGAAGATATTGGAATAAATAAGAATGATAGATATGTTGGATGATTGGGAGGAGATGAGAAGTATATTGATAGCTCAGAATGTGACAATGATGATAGCACTGATATGCTAGATGCAGAAGCTGTTGGAGGTGTTGATTTACCAGGCAGAATAAATAGCAAAAAGGTCAGGTATGATGATGAATGTACTGTTGCTATTTTTGAACTTGGAATGATTTTTGAGAATGCTAAGGAATTTAAAAAGGCTTTGGCAAAATATGCTATTGAAAAACATTATCAGATTAAGTTAAGGCCTAATGAAGCTCATAGAGTGAGAGCTAAATGTAAATTCAAAGAAATATGCAAATGGTTGTGCTATGGTGCTATTGATAGGGATTCTGGCAACTTTATGATTAAGAATTACTATCCTATACACAAGTGTTTACCATCAAATAAGAACAAAATGTGTACAAGCAAGTAGATTCAAGGATGAAATAACTAAACAACCATCTTTAAGGATTTGGGAAATACAAGAATTGTGCAGGGAGGAGTTAAGACTGCATGTGGGTAAAACAATTTGTTACAAGACAAAGATGATGATTCTTAGAGAAAACATGGGTGACTGGAATATGGAATTTGCAAGGTTATGTGATTATGCTGAAGTCATAAAACAAACCAATCCTGGTAGTTCTGTTTGGGTAAGGATGGATAGAGAAACTGTACTAGGAAAGAATTTGTTTGTGTACTTTTATGTATGCTTGGATGCATTGAAGAAAGGGTGGAAGGAAGGATGTAGAAGAATAATAGGATTTGATGGATGTTTCTTAAAGGGTGCTTGTAAGGGTGAACTTCTTGTAGCAGTTGGAAGAAATGGAAACAATCAGATGTTTCCTATAGCCTGGGCAGTTGTGGACAAGGAGACTAAACATAGCTGGAGTTTCTTTATCAACTATTTGAAAGAGGACCTGCAGTTGGGTACTGGACAGGGTCTTACTGTAATGTCAGATATGCAGAAGGTAATTGTCTATTACTTTTATAGTTGTAGATATGTAGAAATGTATTTTTTTTCTTGAATTGTATTTTATTGTAGGGTCTTCAAGCAGCTATTGGTGAACTGCTACCAAATGTTGAAGTTAGAATGTGTGCTAGACACATCTGGTCTAATTGGAGTAAAAGATGGAAGGGAGAGGAAAGGAGAAAACAATTATGGAGATGTTCCAAGGCAACTTTTGAAGTAAAGTACAATGAGGAGCTTTACAAAATGAGCAGACTTGGTAAGGAAATTAATGATGATTTATTGCATTATCCACAAGTGTCATGGGTTAATGCATTCTTTCAAGAGCATTCCAAATGTGATGCAGTTGAAAATAACATGTGTGAAACCTTTAACTCATGGATCTTATCATGCAGACACAAATCTAAAATAACCATGTTGGAGGAAATTAGGAGAAAATTAATGACTAGAACTGTGGATATGGTTAAGTTTGCTGACACTTGGATATGTGATATTGCACCTATGGCTAGACTTCTGTTAGAGGAGAATAAGGAAAAGGCTAGGGCATGTAAGGTGCTTTGGAATGCTGATGTTGGGTTTGAGATTGGAGAAGGGCAGTATAGGCATACAGTCAACTTGACTAATAGAGTTTGTAGTTGTAGAACTTAGCAATTGAGAGGCATTCCATGTCAACATGCTATTTCTGCTTTGTACCACATAGAACAGGACCTAAACCACTTGTGGAGCATTGGTATAGGAAGGATACCTTCTTAAAGGCTTATAGTCATTTCATTCAACTAATTCCAAATATGAAGATGTGGCCTGAAACTAACAATTCAAGGATTGATCCTCCTGAACCTAAGCAAATGCCTGGTAGACCTCCAAGAAATAGAAGAAAGAGTAAAGATGTACCCAGAAAGAAGTATGGAAAGATGTCCAAACAAGGGCTGAAAATTACTTGTTCCAAGTGTAAATAATAGGGCCACAATAAGAAATATTGCAAGGTAAAATAATTCATTATTTGTTTGTGCCTTTTTTAAATTCTTGTTGAATGTAATGAACAAACTTTATGTTTGATATTTAGGTTGGTGTCCATACTTCACAACCAACTAGCCACAGTTCACAATCACAATTTACTGCTGGTTAAAGTTCACAAGGAAGTTGCCATCCTGAACCAACAAGCTCCTACCAACCTGGACCAACAAGATTCAAGCAACCTGCATCAGCAACATCAAACAATCATGCTTCTTCAACAACAGTTTGTGGTGATACCAGTAACGTTAAGAGGGCAAGGGAAACTGCTTCTTCAACAACAATTTGTGGTGCTACCAGTAGAGTTAAGAGGGTAAGGGAAACTGCAAAAACAAGCCAACCACCACCATTTGTGGATACAAGTATTCTTGTTACAAGAGGTATAACTAGTCAACTACCTCCAAGGACAAGACAAACTGCTGGGCAAAAAAAAGGAAGAGTTGCAACTGGAGAAGATTCTGCGAGAAGGGGACCAAAGAGGCCAATTAATGGTGGATCAAGTAATGTTGGATTTGGCATCTACACAAGTGCAAGTGGAACTCAAATACTAAACGTAAGTTTGTCACAAACTGTCTCTTAAATGAATGCAAGTTTATACCTATATTAATTTTAGTTTTTCTTTAAAAAATAGCCTGGGACTTCAAGTCAAAGGATTCTACTAATAGGTTCAAGTTATAAGGATGCAAGTTTAACGGGTATAGACCTTGGCTTTAAGCCTAGAGGCTTGAGATAGAAAAACAAGGATGTTGTCACCACTTTCCAATTGCAGCAAATGGCAAACAAAAAGAAGTAACACCAACTTAGAATAGGTTGATTTTGGGCCTTATTATGGTTATGCTAGCTTTATTTTGGGGCCTTATTTTGGTATATTTTTTTGAAGGTTGTAGCCTTGAATGGTATGTAGCATAATGCTAACTTTGAGCTCATTATGGAGCATGCTATATAACTGTCTACGTTTTGTGTAATTTGTAGCTATAATGTAGTTGAGTATGAGTGGACTTAACATTCAATTTTTGTGATGAATGAACTGAAGAAGTAGTACTCGAAAAGGGTCTTTGGGGTTTAGTCTTGGAGAAATCCAAGGATGATTTTCTATCATGGCAAATGTAAATAGGCAGAGCAATATTGTTTGAGTCTTCTCTGTCTTTGAACTTAACTTTTCTGGGAGTTCTTGCAGGTGTTTTTTTAGTACTTTCAAAACCTTCATTAGCTAGCAATTCTTGAAGAGAAGCCATTGGAATAAAAAAGATAATTGAATTGTGAACAAAAGGTGCAGTGGCATTCTTTCTTGACTTTACAAGATAAAGAGAGAGAGAGAAAAATAAGATCTGGAGTGGTTGATAAAAGCCACAGGAATGAAGACAAGAACCAATGGGCTGGTTTTCCAATAACTTTGTTAACTTCTACTGGGCACTAACAGTTACATAATGAAGAAAAGATTAACCCCCCTTCAAATTAGTCGCTCCTTTTGTTTCGAGTTAGGCCTGTGTCTACTAAAAGAACCCAAGAGTGTTCAACAATAAGCAGCAACAAAGCACTGATACTATGATTATGACGATTATTCAAGAGTAACATCAATGAGAAGCTAATTGAGGACTTGGCTGGATAACTATAACTACAATCCTTAATGTAACAGGGAACTAGTTGTTTTGAGTGGCTACTGTCGTTTGGGGCCTTATGTCCAAATGATGGGTTTACATGCACTTCTAGCTCTTCACTTTGATGATAGATTTCTCCATTCCAGAGCTTTTTAATTATGTTGAGCCTTCCATAAGTTCCAAACAATTTAGTCACCAACTTAGGCTATGTGCCTCTTGATCAGTCATTGACCCGAGGGGCAAGTGCACAGATAGCCAATTTTCATAAACGGTTGATGCTTATGCTCAATTGCAAATATATTTCTAAGAAAGACCAACCAAAGCTAAATGAAAAATTAAAGAGAGTGGAAGTAAGTTGTAAGATGATTAATGACATGAGGAAAAACATGTTTGTTTTTTTTTCATGGCTGCTTACATTACTACATATTTTTCAGGAAGGTGATCCAACATCAAAATTCTACTAGATCTAACACCAAATACAACATCAAAATACTACTAGACCGAACACCTCAAGAACACTAACAATTAGGCTTCAGTTTCCATATTCCAAACATCAGCAACCCAGTAGCAACGACACCAATAATAAATATATTTCTTGCTCGCTTTAATTTTTCATCAAAAACATTGACTTTCTTCAACAATCCCCACATTACCCTGTTTGCCTGTGGAGGGTGTCGATCTTCATACCAAAGAAAATAGTCACAACCACCCTTTTTCTATAAAAACCAATAAAAAATAATTAGACGCCAACAATTAATCATCTAATTAACTTAAAAAAAACAAGGGAAACAAAGAATTTTACCTTTGAAATTCTACAAGTAAAAAATCTACGCCCTGGATTTAATTGGGTCCATGAAGTCTTTAATAGTGCTTTGTTACCACACCTACAATATCGACCTTCATCCACAGATGACATGGAAGAATTGGAGAAGCTTGACATTAAAGTATTAAAGGCCAAGAACTAAAGAAAGGCTGCAGAAGAGAAAAATTAGAAAAGAAGGGAGAAATTGGAAAAGAAGAGAGAAAATTGGGGTTTTAATTATGGTACAATTGGAGAAAAAATAATATAATGAATGATGTGGAGTAATATTACTGTTTGGGACGCCACATCAGACCAAATTTTGATGTTTACGCGCCTTGAATAAGTGAAAATCACGCAACACTCCAGCTGTGCAAAAAGTGTGAAAGTGACACATGGGGACCCTACGTTAGGTGCTTAAAATGAAAATGCTTCAGTTGAGGTGTCTAAGTGAAAAAGTATGCCAAGTTTAGGGGGCCACCGATGGGTTCAATATTCGAGATGCCACTTCAAGGGAATATATCATCTTTACTAGTCTTTTATTTTATTTTGAAATTTAGTTTGAGTTGTTGTCTTAGTAATTGCATTCCCTCTAATCCCCTTGAAAGAGGAAGGGACCTAAGCCGGTTTAGTTCCATCTCCTTGAGTTTCAATTGGAATGTTATGCATGAGTGGGGGTTTAGGATAAAGTATAGCCTTCAAGATCCTTAACTGAAATAGAACTTGTCAAGTAAGTCCTACAAAATTTTGATGTCTATAAATGCCCACTACTTTAAGGCTTGTCGGAGTGTAGACTTGATAAAGGTCAAAGACAAGACTTGAAGTACCCATATAAATAGAACTTCCATCTTTGTAGTTTTGTGGCTTCATATTTGTAGATATGATTTGTGAGAGATGAAATGAAGGGTAGATTCGGTTCCACTTGTAGGGGTGTTCACAGGTTGGTTTGGATCGATTATTGGTCAAAATCAAAATCAAACATACTTAATCGGTTTTTAAAATTCTTAAAGCCAAATCAGACCAATTATAATATATATTTATCGGTTTAGTTGTTATTGATTTCGGTTTAATTTGGGTCGATTACTCGATTTTTAACCATTCACAAAAGTAAAAGAAACGATTCATTCAAAATGGGAAAAAATGACAATGATTCATTCAAAACGAAAAATAGTTGGAAGGACTCACATTACAGAACTTTCGATCACTAAATTTCCTATGAATAAACCTTTAAAATTCACCATTTTGACCTAGAAGAAAGAGACAATGACATTTCTAGTCATTCAAAAACAAATTTTGATGAAAACATATATAGGATCTTTAAAATTGCTTGTAAAAATAATATATTATGTATGTATAATAATTTGTTGGTTCGGTTTGACTATTTCTTGATTTTTTCGAACAAAACCAATATCAAACCAAATACTATCAATTTCTAAAAATCTAAAATCAAACCAAACCCAAATAAGGTTTATTTAATATGTTTGATTCTGTTTTTCGATTTGGATAGATTTTTATCCAAACTTTGAACACCCCAACCTATTGGGCATTGCCAAATTTGTTCGCAATAATTTTTTGTAGTGCTGATAATTAACTGCAATCAAAATAAATAAAAAGAAAAAAAGTAATTTTATCGATAAATCTTTGTGAGTACATGAATTTTGTTCTTCTCTCCTAATGTTTTTCATGATTCAAGGGCTGAAAATAGCGTATTTTTCAAATGTAGGATGATCTACACTTTCTTGAGATGTGTTTGATCTCCTAGAATGTCGGGTAGCACTTCATCGTTTCAAGTTGATCTCCGGAAAGAACTTCGTTGACCACTTCTTCCAATAACTATGTAGTTGATGTTGTAGCATGCTTGCAGAATGTCTCTCAGAAAATGATGTAACCCTCATCGAGCACATGGCGTTGGTGCATCCATCAATTGAAATACAAGATAATAGTAGGTACTGCAGAGTTTGGCGCAAGCAACAATTTGTATTTGAAAAAGTTGTGGAGTAGAATGCTCCATTTTGGTTATGGATTGAGTTTCATTACTGTCGTACTTTAGTTTAAAATAATTAAACAGTTGGACATGTATGATTATATACGTCTTGTCATAAGAATGTAATTTTATACACTTGCTACTATGGAGAGGTGGCAATTTTTTTGCTTAAAAGGAGAGCATAAAATTTGTTAGAAAAAAATAAAATAAAAAATAGTTGTACGAGAGAGTTAGTCCAACTGTGTATGAACTGTTTTGCCTTTTCCTTTGATTGGTTCATGTAAGTTATTGAGCTTATTATAAATACTATGTGATAAGGTTGCTTTTTGATTGATTGTTGAACTTTGACCAAGATTGTCATATCATTTGAACACGTGACATCCTCTTGTTGATCTTGAACTAAACTAAGATGTCAAATCACTTTGATACGTGACATGCGTTTGAACTTCAACATGAAATGAACTTTGAAATTTGGGTTTGAAATTAATAAAAATAAACTTATTCATTTTTACAATCCAAATTAATTATTCAACCCAAATGAACATGAATTTAATTCAAATTTAATATGAATCAATCTAATAAAATTTACATGTATACAGTAATCATTTTCAAAAGAATTATTTTACTCAACACATTTTGTGTTTAAGTTTATCTTTTAGAATACTGAGAGGCTGTGACAGCTAATATTTGATCAAATAATTATTTTTTACTGCGAACAAACATAATTGCATGATTTAAATGGACAAGAATACCCACCCCAATAGCGTGGAGAAAATTCAAATGTTGAAATTAAATATAAATGAAATTATTTGGTAAATAATTTTTTTTAAAACAACTGTATTTGATATATATATTAGATTGACAATTATATATAAGAGCATAGTTAGATAACTATATTTTTCCGCAAAGATCCTACTTTTTAGCTATGTTTATAATTAAAATGGCAAGAAAATATAAATAAATTACTAAGGAAGCGTGAGCGTAGATCTGTCTTACCTCGTTTAACTTTTCATTCTTAATAAGAGAAGGTTTCGTCCGACATTCGGAGGGTAGTACCGTCATTTTATCTTGTGTCTTATTTTTAACAATCAAAAAATGCCACTTGGCTCAATCATAAAATGCCACCTTAATAAAATTAATTTTAAAAAATAAAACTCCTAATAAATAATTCATCATTAATTCAAAACAATCAAAAAATGCCACTTGGCTCAATCAAAAAATGCCACCTTAATAAAATTAATTTTAAAAAATGATTCTGAGGGTAGTACCGTCATTTTATCTTGTGTCTTATTTTTAAACAATCAAAAAAATGCCACTTGGCTCAATCATAAAATGCCACCTTAATAAAATTAATTTTAAAAAATTAAACTCCTAATAAATAATTCATCATTAATTCAAAACAATCAAAAAATGCCACTTGGCTCAATCAAAAAATGCCACCTTAATAAAATTAATTTTAAAAAATAAAACTCCTAATAAATAATTCATCATTAATTCAAAACAATCAAAAAATGCCACTTGGCTCAATCAAAAAATGCCACCTTAATAAAATTAATTTTAAAAAATTAAACTCCTAATAAATAATTCATTAAGAAAAACGTCAAATTAATTTAAATCAAGTATATATTTATTAACTCGACGTAAGTATTGAAATAAAATTTTACCTTTGAGAATAAGTGGTGGTGCCTCCATTTTAAAAAATAAAACTCCTAATAAATAATTCATCATTAATTCGAAACAATCAAAAAATGCCACTTGGCTCAATCAAAAAATGCCACCTTAATAAAATTAATTTTAAAAAATTAAACTCCTAATAAATAATTCATTAAGAAAAACGCAAATTAATTTAAATCGGTTCCTTGGTTGGACTAAAACAATCAAAAAAATGCCACTTGGCTCAATCATAAAATGCCACCTTAATAAAATTAATTTTAAAAAATAAAACTCCTAATAAATAATTCATCATTAATTCAAAACAATAAAAAAATGCCACTTGGCTCAATCAAAAAATGCCACCTTAATAAAATTAATTTTAAAAAATTAAACTCCTAATAAATAATTCATTAAGAAAAACGTCAAATTAATTTAAATCAAGTATATATTTATTAACTCGACGTAAGTATTGAAATAAGATTTTATCTTTGTGAATAAGTGCTGGTGCCTCCATTTTAAAAAATAAAACTCCTAATAAATAATTCATCATTAATTTGAAACAATCAAAAAATGTCACTTGGCTCAATCAAAAAATGCCACCTTAATAAAATTAATTTTAAAAAATTAAACTCCTAATAAATAATTCATTAAGAAAAACGTCAAATTAATTTAAATCAAGTATATATTTATTAACTCGACGTAAGTATTGAAATAAGACTTTAACTTTGTGAGGTGTAAATACAATTCAATATTATCATTCATTCTTAATAAGTGGTGGTTCCTAGGTCGGACCAGACCAATCAAAAAATGCCATGTAGGTAAAACCAAGTTACGACCAAACCAATCAAAAAGGCCACGTAGGTAAAACTAAGTTATATTTTAAAAATAAAAATAAAGTAGTACTATTTAAAAAAGGGCCACGTAGGTAAAACGAAGTTATATTTTGGTGGTTCCTTTGTCTGACCAAACCAATCAAAAAATGCCACGTAGGTAAAACCAAGTTAGGACCAAACCAATCAAAAAATGCCACGTAGGTAAAACTAAGTTATATTTTAAAAATAAAAATAAAGTAGTACTATTTAAAAAAGGGCCACGTAGGTAAAACCAAGTTATATTTTAAAAATAACCGTCGGACCAAACCAATCAAAAAAGGCCACGTAGGTAAAACCAAGTTATATTTTACAAATAAAAATAAAGTAGTACTATTTAAAAAAAGACCATGTAGGTAAAACCAAGTTATATAAAAATAACCGTCGGACCAAACCAATCAAAAAAGGCCACGTAGGTAAAGCCAAGTTAGGACCTAACCAATCAAAAAAAGCCACGTAGGTAAAACTAAGTTATATTTTAAAAATAAAAATAAAGTAGTACTATTGAAAAAAGGCCCACGTAGGTAAAACCAAGTTATATTTTAAAAATAACCGTCCGACCAAATCAATCAAAAAATGCCACGTAGGTAAAACCAAGTTATATTTTAAAAATAAAAATAAAGTAGTACTATTTAAAAAAAGGTCATGTAGGTAAAATCAAGTTATATTTTAAAAATAACCGTCGGACCAAACCAATCAAATCATCAAAAAAATAAGTGGTGGTTCCTTCGTCGGACCAAACCAATCAAAAAAGGCCACGTAAGTAAAACCAAGTTAGGACCAAACCAATCAAAATCTTAATAAGTGGTGGTTCCTTGGTCGGACCAAACCAATCAAAAAATGTCACGTAGGTAAAACCAAGTTAGGACCAAACCAATCAAAAAAGGCCACGTAGGTAAAACTAAGTTATATTTTAAAAATAAAAATAAAGTAGTACTATTTAAAAAAGGGCCACGTAGGTAAAACGAAGTTATATTTTAAAAATAACCGTTGGACCAAACCAATCAAAAAAGGTCACGTAGGTAAAATCAAGTTATATTTTAAAAATAAAAATAAAGTAGTACTATTTAAAAAAATGTCATGTAGTTAAAACCAAGTTATATAAAAATAACCGTCCGATCAAACCAATCAAAAAAGGCCACGTAGGTAAAACCAAGTTAGGACCAAACCAATCAAAAAAAGCCACGTAGGTAAAACTCAGTTATATTTTAAAAATAAAAATAAAGTAGTACTATTTAAAAAAGGGCCACGTAGGTAAAACCAAGTTATATTTTAAAAATAACCGTCGGATCAAACCAATCAAAAAATGCCACGTAGGTAAAACCAAGTTATATTTTAAAAATAAAAATAAAGTAGTACTATTTAAAAAAAGGTCATGTAGGTAAAACTAAGTTATATTTTAAAAATAACCGTCGGATAATACAAAGAATAATAACAGTTATACGCCCGTTGCCCGTGCCTTGCACGGGCACCACATATCTAGTAAAAATAATAATTTAAACTCGTCCTGCTCTGTCCTCTCCTATTTGACGCATCCTATCCTCATAACTCCATTCGTCTCCTTGGGCCTTAGAAATTAAATAATGACATCAATTACTCCCATCTTTTGAGGTTGGTGTTGTCTATTTTTGAGTTCGAACCTATTTGACACAAACGACTTAATTTAAGAAGCATTTTTCTAAAATGATTTTTAAAAAAATGCTTTTGGAAAAAAATAATTTGTGGTTGGCTAACACATTTGAAAAATGTTTTTCATAAGTAAATTGTGTTTGACTGATTTTATTTAAAAAGTGCTTTTGAGAGTCAAATTATGAAAACGAACAATCATTGATGTACTTTTAATATTAAGATCATTTTATAGAGAGAAATTATTTTAAAAATCTATTTAAAAAAGTTTATTAAACTTTATTTTATTAAATTAAAATGTATATATTTAAATTTTCAATCAATACTATACCTTCTTTTGGTAGGGCTAAAATCTTTTATTTTTATTTTTTCCCTTTTTTCTAACCTTACAAAAATATTGTTATTATTTTTTTCTATTTCTGTAAAATTATACGTAAAATATAAAATAATAGTATATAGATGTAAAATAAAATATAAAATGTATTATATAAAAATAAAAAATAAAATTCTTAAATTTCATTCGAAAAAGAGTCAAAAATATCCTCAGAGTATTGAAAATGGTACAAAACTATCCTTCATCCACATATTGACTCCAAAATACCCTTGCCATCCACCTTTGGGTCCAAAATTGACCACTTATATAATGATTTTAAATTTAAATTATTTAAATATTTTTTTTAAAATACATGACATTAAACTATTAGTTATAATTTAATTAATTACTATAATTCATAAATTCATTCATTGTCCACCCATTACTAATTAAACCCGTCCCAAATCCACCTACCAACAAAACCATAAACCCTTCCTTTTCAACGTTTTCTTCCAACTTCTATAAAATTCACGTGTTTGGAGATTTTCGTGCTGCCGTGTTTGGTACCAAGTTATGTCAACAGAGTAGCACACTAGATATTAGATATATGTTGGCCAGGGGATTTAAATTTTCTCCAGGACACCTCTATTGGTACTAAGAAAGCATGATGAAAGTCATGACAGAAGACAAAAGATATGATGAAGTACATATTAACAAGTTATAAACCTAGGAGAAATTGACTGAGAAGAAGACAGACTACGTTGGAAAGGAAGGGTTTAGGGTTTTGTTTAATAGGTGGATTTGAGACAGGTTTAATTAGTAATGTGTGAGTTTATAAAGTATATTAATTAATTAATTAAATTATAATCAATAGTTGAGCGCCATATATTTAAAAAAATATATTTAAATAGTTTAAATTCAAAATCATTAAATAAGTGGTCAATTTTGAAACCAAAGGTGGATGACAAGAGTATTTTGGAGTCAATAGGTGGATGTATGGTAGTTTTGTACCATTTTCAGTACATCGAGGGTATTTTAGGTCCTTTTTTGAATGAAATTTAACCAAACTTATGAGATATGTTAATTAATAAATAAGAAATATATTGATAAATATGTATATATGAAAGTGATATATTAGTCTTGAGAAAAATAATTTTTTATTTCTACTTATGCTTTTTTTAAGAAGTAGAAATTTTTAGTCTCTTCAACTGCTTATGCTTCTATTTAAAAATACTTTTAGTGATTAGCCTAACACGTAATTTTTCAATAAAAATATTTTTTTTTCTCAAAATAAGTATTTCTAGCCTCCCAACAGCAACGCTAAACAGGCTCGAATAAAATTCCTCGTTAAATTACATCAAAAAATAAAAACAGAGGAAGTAATATCTATTAGTGGTGTAAAAATTAGTTAAAATATTACGAAAAAAGTAACTACAAAGTATTGAATAAAAGTCATATTTATTATCTAAGAATTCTTTTACATCTGACACGAATTATTAATTGAACATTTAAACCATTTAATAATCTTAATTACCTATGTAACCTTAGTTATTAGGTGGACTTTAATATCATTTGACCGGTTCAATCTCAAATTCTATGTTGCGACTGTTCCGCTTTCATTTTTTCAACTAAAAAAGAGGCCCGGGGGGGGGGGGGGGGGGGGGGACTTTAATATCATTTGAACACGAATTGGTTTTCTTTCTCATCCACCGATTTTTTTTTTTTTTTTAAAAAATACCCCCTCTATATCGTTTCTATTTATATGTCATTCTTACTAAAATATATGTTTTTCAATACTTGACATTTCACAAAATCAATACATAGATAACACTATTCTTCCTATTTTATCCTTGAAAGTTATTAGCGTTGAAAGTATAAATTTCACAAATATAGAAAAACTAAATAATTAATTTATTTTCATTAATCAATTAAATTAATTAAATAAAATAACTTATGTTCATTTGTTGAAAACTTGGCTTTAAGAAATCACTAAATAAGGATATAATGATAATTTTACCTAGTTTCTTAAAAAATATGAGATTTAAATGACGACATATAAAAATGGAGAGGGTACATTTTAGACAAAATTAAGCAAATAAGTTAACAAATTGTATAGTACAAAAATAGAACATCTAAAAACTGAAACAAATAGTTGGATGTCTCTAAAGTTCAATTGGATTATGAGGAGATAAGTTGCTGAATAAATAATAACTTATGCAGAACAACAACAACAATATGAAATGACTAAAACTTCAATATAATTAGATCAAACAGACCAAAAAAATAATAATACTGCAACGATTTGAAGATAGGGGCACCATGTAACGACTCGAACCGTCGTTATTTAGGAGAAACAAAAATTTAGGAAATTCTGGGCCGTCCCGCCAGAGCGGGCATGTTGCCGCTAGGGCGGCAGCGCGAGGGCGGAGTAAGTTGGCGCCAGAGCGGGATAGGCGAGACAGAACGTAATTAACGAGAAATCCTATTTTCTCCATCTCTCTAAAATACCTTAATAAGTTGTAAAATACCCTAGAAACCTCAGAAAAATTGTTCTAAGCTTGGGAAGAAGGAAGAGCGAGTTCTAGCGTGAAGATGTCAATGGATTGCGAATTTCCGGTCAAGATTACCGTCATGAATTCCGGTCGAGGATATTTTAGGTCCTTTTCCAAATGAAATTTAACCAAACTATGAGATATGTTAATTAATAAATAAGAAATATATTGATAAATATGTATATATGAAAGTGATATATTAGTCTTGAGAAAAATAATTTTTTATTTCTACTTATGCTTTTTTTAAGAAGTAAAAATTTTTAGTCTCTTCAACTGCTTATGCTTCTATTTAAAAATACTTTTACTGATTAGCCTAACACGTAATTTTTTAAAAAAAATACTTTTTTTCTCAAAATAAGTATTTCTAGCCTCCCAACAACAATGCCAAACAGGCCTGAATAAAATTCCTTGTTAAATTACATCAAAAAATAAAAACAGAGGAAGTAATATCTATTAGTGGTGTAAAAATTAGTTAAAATATTACGAATAAAGTAACTACAAAGTATTGAATAAAAGTCATATTTATTATCTTAGAATTCTTTTACATCTGACACGAATTATTAATTGAACATTTAAACCATTTAATAATCTTATTCCTCGTTAAATTACATCAAAAAATAAAAATAGAGGAAGTAATATCTATTAGTGGTGTAAAAATTAGTTAAAATATTACGAAAAATGTAGCTACAAAGTATTGAATAAAAGTCATATTATCTAAGAATTCTTTTACATCTGACACGAATTATTAGTTGAACATTTAAACCATTTAATAATCTTAATTACCTATGTAAACTTAGTTATTTGGTGGACTTTGATATCATTTGACCGTTCAATCTCAATCAAAAAGTTTGATTCTATGTTGTGACTGTTCCGCTTTCATTTTTTCAATTAAAAAAAAAAAGTTGGCGGAGGGGGGGAAGGGGTGGAAAATTGGTTTTCTTTCTTTCTTTTTGCGTTTTCTTTCTCATCCATCTTTTTTTTTTTTAAAAAAAATACCCCTTCTGTATCGTCTCTATTTATATTTCATTCTTATCAAAATATATGTTTTTCAATACTTGGCTTTTCACAAAATCAATACATAAATAACACTATTTTTCTTATTTTATCCTTGAGAGTTATTATAGTTGAAAGTATAAATTTCACAAATATAGAAAAACTAAATAATTAATTTATTTTCATTAATCAATTAAATTAATTAAATAAAATAACTTATGTTTATTTGTTGAAAACTTGGCTTTAAGAAATCACTAAATAAGAATATAATGATAATTTTACCTAGTTTCTTAAAAAACATGAGATTTAAATGATAGACATATAAAAATGGAGAGGGTACATTTTAGACAAAATTAAGCAAATAAGTTAACAAATTGTATAGTACAAAAATAGAACATCTAAAAACTGAAACAAATAGTTGGATGTCTCTAGAGTTCAATTGGATTATGAGGAGATAAGTTACTGAATAAATAATAGCTTATGCAGAACAACAACCACAATATGAAATGACTAAAACTTCAATATAATTAGATCAAACAAACCAAAAAAAAATAATAATACTGCCACGATTTGAAGATAGGGGCACCATGTAACGACTCGAACCGTTGTTATTTAGGAGAAACAAAAATTTGGGAAATTCTGGGCCATTGTCCTGCCAGAGCGGGCATGTTGCCGCTAGGGCGGCAGCTCCAGGGCGGAGTAAGTTGGCGCTAGAGCGGGATAGGCGAGGCAGAACGTAAATTATGAGAAATCTTATTTTCTCCATCTCCCTAAAATACCTTAATAAGTTGAAAAACACCCTAGAAACCTCAGAAAAGTTGTTCTAAGCTTGGGATGAAGGAAGAAAGAGTTCTAGCGTGAATATGTCGATGGATTGCGAATTTTCGATCAAGATCACCGTCACGAATTCCAAAAACAAGAATCAAAGACAAAAACTCTGTGCAGCTGCTTGGCGCCAAGGTAGGCTAGGTTTTTTGAATTGAGTAGTTTAAATTTGTGCTTACTGCGTAATATACGTGAATCGATGGTAGGATTTATGTATGGGCCTTTGTGCACCGAATAATTATTGATTTAAACCCTAGAAAGAAGCCTTAGATGATGAATTAGGGCTAAGTATGGTCGAATTAGGGTTGCATGAGGTGTGCTGATGAATAATTTGTTGTGAGGTGGTGATTTCATAATTTAGCGATGTACGTTGTTCTTGCTTCATTGTGAAACGTGTAGGTATACAAATGTTGCATTGTTGATCACACTTGTTGTAAATAAGGATATGTGAAT
Organism: Solanum bulbocastanum; assembly: GCA_037074985.1. NCBI lineage: Eukaryota > Viridiplantae > Streptophyta > Magnoliopsida > Solanales > Solanaceae > Solanum > Solanum bulbocastanum. The sequence continues at coordinate 34,833,569 of CM073604.1, forward strand.
GACGAATGCCATGAGTCATGAATTGTTTTATATGATTATGAGGATATACTTGTGCTTGTGATTGTGATATGTTGAATGGATCGATTGCCACGTTTCGGCATAACTAACTGGGATCATTTGCCACGCTTTGGCATAACTAAAGGGGATCGGTTGCCACGTTCCGGCATAACTATAGGATCGATTGCCACATTTCGGCATAATTATGAAATCGGGTACCACGTTCCAATATGCTAATTGTTTTGGGTTTGGGTTCCATGAGAGGACCAATGACTTGTCATAATTGTGTATTTTGAGGAAATATGAAGTTGTTCATTGTTCGTACATATTGATGATATTGTATAAGTTCGATAGGTGCATGTGATTATATGGTGGTGTTGACTTATATATGTTGCACTTAGTGGTAAAGGTTATGACGATTTATATTTGATTGTTCTGTGTGTTTAGCGAACTTGTAGGGAATAGTGGAAAGGTAAAGTGTTCAACGGGCGAGAAATGGATAGTAAGGTTATTCGTGTGTCGTAATGGCGGGAAGTAGAGGTAGTGTATGTGATGAAATATGCGTAGGTGGACTTTACCTTAGGAAAAGAGATTGAGTTTAGTAGTAAGGAAGTTTGATGTAGTGTACTATGTGACTATGGTTGAGTAATGTGACGAAGGAGTAAGGGTATGAAGTGAGCGGTTAGTTAGAATGCTTGTGGGTGTAATTGGGGATTTACTAATGTGTCAGAACGATTAGGCTATGATCAAGTACCTGGTAGGTAGGTGGATTGAGGAGGATGTTAGTAGTCGGAGTACTAGGGTATATTGGAGGTATTTCAAGAGAGGGTGAAGATGGAGAAGCGAGTGGTTTATTTCATGATCTTACTAGTCGGTTTTTTATATTATGCGATGGGTGTTGGGTTGACTAATGATGCCTATCAGTACGTGTGTTTGTACTGATACTATTCTTGCTATGTCTTTTGACATAGTCTGGTTGCACGATCGGTGATGTTCATTAGGTGAAGACGAAGAAATTCTTCAACAACTTCTATTCGTCCTTCCGCATGGTGGGAGCTGTGTCTTTTAATTATCATGTCCAGTTGTACTCTTAGTAGCTCTTGTACCTATTTAGACTAGATCCTTGTGAGTGTTAATTACTGTATAAGTCTTAACTCGAAATTGTTTCAACGGTTTTTAATAAAGAATTCCGTTAGTATGTTATTTTCGTTTATTAAATTTTTCGCATATTTTAAGTTGTTGGGATACGAGGGTTCTCCTACTTAGGTGGTACTATGTAGGTGTCCGCACGACCCGGTGGGTTGGGTCGTGAAACATTGGTATCAGAGGCTAGGTTACCGATCTCCCAATACAAGAGCAAAATATGAATTAGACTCTTGTGGATTGGTGTGTTGACGTCCACATTTGATCCTTATGAGGGTAGGAAGCATTCTAGGAAGTAGTTTCGCTTGTTCTCTCATTTCGTGTGAGTGTCGCTTGTGGTATGAGTTGAGCCCAATTGGTTTCTCTTGATTCCAATTGGTATCTCAACAAAGCGAACTACACGGTATGAATACGACTAAAGGGACACCCACAAGTTAATTGGAATTGGGAAGGTTCCAATTGGTATCTAGCCTTAGGGGCTGAAAAGGGCATGGATGACCAACAATGGTCATCTATGGAATGAAATATCTAATAAATGGAATTTTCCTATGCGTGGTGTTTTGGAATCTGTGATCACATGCTTCTTGTTGATGGAATTATCTATGAATGTAAAGTTGAACTTTTTGAATGTGATGATGCGATTACGTGTACTATAAATGTGTGCTTGAACCTTACTATGTGCTTGTGTAATGACTGTGCGAATGTCTAGGTGTATCTTGGGGATGTGTGAATTGTGGTGCTAAAAATAATGCAGATAAATTTTGATTCGTATATCATGGGACTTACTGGGAGTAGACAATGATTTTCCTAGCAGGAGGAGTATCCTGAAAGTTCATGGTAAAGTTGGGTACCTTTGGGAATTTTTAGAAAAGAGAAAAACCCCAGAACTTTTTTTGGCCAGGTTCTATTTTCTTTTTGACCACTGGGACGGGATTATTTTCGCCAAGGTGGGATTTTTCCCGCCAGAGCAGGACAGGGCGAGGTAGAACCTCAACCCTTCCTTCCCTGTTTTTCCTAACCATAATTTCAGACCCTGAATGGTATCCGAATTCACCCCTACTAGTCTATCAGTGTTCAACAGCAGAGTTAATATGAGGCTGTATCAGGCAGTAAAAATCAGCATCCTTGTGCATACAAAATCTTAAGTGAGTCAAAAGATAAAATTAAGTTGTCTAAAAATTTACAAGCCAAAAAGGGCAAAATATTAGTCAGATCAGGAACCTTCAGACTGGGTGGTGTCCACGTCAGAGTCAAGGTCCTCTAGGGGTATCACGCCAGCCCAGGCCTCATTCAGCATAGGGAACTGCGTGTAATCCTTTGGATCGAGTCGGGGAATCTCTTTGCCAGGGGCAACACAAGAAAAAATAGCCTTAATAGTCTTCCACATCTGGGCCATCAGACGATCCCTCTCCACACCCTTCCTCCTCTCCTGGTGCAGTTGGCGACAAAGCATCTCGACCTCTAGGACAGTGCTGTGTGGAACTAGAGTCAAATCGGCATAGATGTTCCCCATTCTTTTCCGGACAGCCTCCAGATCCTCTTCAACTCGTGTACCTGAGAGTCGGTCCTCGTCGTCCGAATCCACGACCGCCTTACTGCTGCTAGGCCTGCCCGTCTTCCTCCTCTTGCTCCTAGAAGTAGAGCCTTGTCTAACCTAAAGAGGGTGAAAGGTGGGGGATCCATAGAAAGTACTTCATCGACATAAAAAAATGGCACTCTCGCCCGCTTGCACAACGCAATAATGAGTCCCGGTAGAAAGAAAGCCTTCTTGTTACCCCGGTAGAACGTCTTCCACTCTGAAATGATTTATGCTCCCACATTTAACTGAATGCCCTGTATAGTGCACGCCCCCACTAGAGCCCGAGGAAAGGTCACGTCTGTGAGGTTGCCTGCCGGGCGGATCCTCCTAGTCACAAAGTGTAGCCACCCCTTAGCATCGGGTGACTAATTCGTGCTAGTAATACCCTCTGCAGTAGCCCAGTATACCTGATCCCAGTGCGCAGGCTCAATCAGAGTGTCTCTCAGCCACTCCAGATCCTTATCCCTTAGCTTGGACTCGAATTCCGCATTTGAGACATCGGTCAACTTTAATACTTTATTGATGGCGGTGGCATTAAAGGGGATGTCGACTCCTCGGACATGGATGACAGGGTAAAAGTCATCCCAACGGACGGTAGGAAGGATGGCATAAAACTCCCTCACCCAAGTGGAACGAGCATATGGGGGAGCCCATCTGAACTCCATCAGGCGGGAATGTAATGTAAGTGCCTTCTCCTCTAGCTTGAGTAATACAAAACTCCTCTCGCAATAGAACCCCGTGTTCGATTGTCGTGATACCTTTCCTGGCTCGCGACATTAGAAAATTGAACGAAGGGTAAGTGCTTATCATTCTGCCATTTAGAGAGACTGCAATAAGTTGAATATAAGTTAGAACACGATGGGATAGTCGGATGAGGCAAAAATGAAAATGAGAGAAAAATATGTGTTAAAGGGCAGGCCACTGCCTAGCGTATCCCGCCACAGCGGCCGTAATCCCACTTTGGAGGGGTTATGAAGGTTGCCATAGCGGGATAAAGGCCGCTCCCCTCATGTTTGTATCGATTTAACCATAGGTTTACGAAATCTTTATGCCCAGGACGTTGTGGGAATGTTTGGGACATAAGTAAAGTGCCCATGCTACGTTTATTATATCATTAAGCAACCTAGTTCAATTTCAAAATAACTACTCCAAAACCGTTTCTAAACACTCAAATAACAACATGAAATTGTTGTTTAATCAAGTAATAAAGTAAAAAGTGTGAGAAATGAGAATTTACCTTGAGTTTTGATGTTAGGAAGAGAGTAATCGAGAGGATTTTGGGAGTTTAAGGGAGAAATAGGAAAAGTGTTTCCCCTTTCCCCTTTTATTGTCTCCTGATCTCCCGCCTCAGCGGGAGATACTCGCCACAGCGGCCTAACCTCAGCGGGAGAGCTACCGCCTTGGTAGGCCAACTGTGTAGTTTCAACCGTTTCATTTCTTCGTGTGTTGCCAAAATTTTCTCCTAGTCCTTGTGTATAGTACCTTTCTTGTGTCGACTAGATAATCAGACACCATTTCTCATGGTTCCACAAATAGCCCTATTCGTTAGTTTGGGAGTCAAAAATATGGCGTATGATTATCCGGTGTTAATCGTTTGGGGACGAACGACGGGTAAATTGGAATCTATTATAATGACTCGAACCGTCGTTATTTAGAAGAAACACAAATTTGTGAAATTCTGGGCCATTGTCCCATAGAGCGGGCATGTTGCCGCTAGGGCGTTGGCGCCAGGGCGGGGTAAGTTGGCGCCAGAGAGGGATAGGCATGACAGAACGTAAATTACGAGAAATCCTATTTTCTCTATCTCCCTAAAATACCTTAATTAGTCGTAAAACACCCTAGAAACCTCAGAAAAGCTGTTCTAAGCTTGGGAAGAAGGGAGAGAGAGTTTTCTAGCGTGAAGATGTCGATGAATTGTAAATTTTCGATCAAGATCACCGTCATGAATTTCGGAACAAGAATCAAAGACCGAAACTCCTTACAACTACTTGACGCCTAGGTAGGCTAGGTTTTATGAATTGAGTGGTTTAAATCTGTGCTTATAGCATAATATATGTGAATCAATGGTAGAATTTATGTGTAGGCCTTCACACATCGAATGATTATTGATTTAAACCCTAGAAAGAGGCCTTAGACGATAAATTAGGGCTGAGTATGGTCGAATTAGGGTTGCATGAGGTGTGTTGATGAATAATCCGTTGTAAGAGTGGTGATTCCATGATTTAGTGATGTATGTTGTTCTTGCTTCTTTGTAAAACGTGTAGGTATACAAATGCTGCATTATTGATCACACTTGTTTAAATAAGGATATGTAAATAACGAACGCCATGAGTCATGAATTGTTTTATATGATTATGAGGATATACTTGTGATTGTGATTGTGATATGTTGAATGGATCGGTTGCCACATTCCGGCATAACTAACTGGATTGGTTCCACATTCCGGCATAACTAATTGGATCGGTTGCCACGTTCCGGCATAACTATAGGATCGATTGCCACATTTTAGCATAATTATGAAATCGGGTACCACGTTCCGATATGCTAATTGTTTTGGGTTTGGGTTCCATGAAAGGACCAATGACTTGTCATAACTGTGTATTTTGAGGAAATATATAGTTGCTCATTGTTCGTACATGTTGATGATATTGTATATGTTCGATAGGTGCATGTAATCATATGGTGGTGTTGACATATATATGTTGCACTTAGTGGTAAAGGTTATGACAGCTTATATTTGATTGTTCTGTGTGTTTAGCGAACTTGTAGGGTATAGTGGAAAGGTAAAGTGTTCAAGGGGAGAGAATGAATAGTAAGGGTTGTTCGTGTGTCGTAATGGTGGGAAGTAGAGGTAGTGTATGTGATGAAATATGCGTAGGTGGACTTCACCTTGGGGAAAAAGATTAGGTTTAGTGGTAAGGAAGTTTGATTTAGTGTACTATGTGACCATGGTTGAGTAATGTGACGAGGGAGTAAGGGTACGAAGTGAGTGGTTAGTTGGAATGCTTGTGGGTGTAATTGGGGATTTGCTAATGTGTCAGAACGATTAGGCTATGATCAAGTACATGGTAGTGGATTGAGAAGGATGTTAGTAGTCGGAGTACTAGTGTATATTGGAGGTATTTCAAGAGAAGGTGAAGGTGGAGAAACGAGTGGTTTATTTCATGATCTTACTAGTCAGTTTCTTATATTATGCAATGGGCGTTAGGTTGAACGATAGTGCCTACCAGTACGTGTGTTTGTACTGATAGTACTCTTGCTATGTCTTTTGACATAGTCTGGTTGCAGGATCGGTGAGGATTCATTAGGTAAAGATAAAGAAAATCTCTAGCAGCTTCTATTCTTCCTTCCGCATTGTGGTAGCTGTGTCTTTTAATTATCATGTCTAGTTATATTATTAGTAGCTCTTGTACCTGTTTAATTCTTCCTTTCGCATTGTGGTAGCTGTGTCTTTTAATTATCATGTCTAGTTATATTATTAGTAGCTCTTGTACCTGTTTAGACTAGATCCTTGGGACTGTTAATTACTTTACAAGTCTTAACTCGAAATTGTTTTAAAGGTTTTTAATAAAGAATTTCGTTAGTATGTTATTTTCATTTATTAAATTTTTTGAATGTTTTAAGTTGTTGGGATATGAGGGTTCTCTTACTTAGGTGGTAGTATGTAGGTGCCCATACGACCCGGTGCGTTGGGTCGTGACACACCAAAGGGATGTTCATGGTTCAAATTATATCGGTTATTGGTTAAACTTAAAATAAAACTAATTTAGTTGATTTTTAAATTTCTAAAATCAAATTATATCAAATGAAAAAATAACCATCGATTTGGTTATTGTCGGAGTGGTTCGGTTTAGTTCAATTTTTTTTATTTTTTTTATTTGAAAGTCATAAATTTTTTGAGGATGACACAGGCACCTAGTACATGAACAATCCATAGGAAAGCGCTTAATTCAATTAAGCAATATTAGAGTTATTATTACACGAACAAAATGATGCAATTAAGAGAAAATGTGACTATCTTATGTGAAGTAGGGTAGGTAAACACTAAAGTAATGAATTTTGATAGACTTGAATTTAGGTGTGTAATAGTTGAGCTAAAATTTAAGTATTGGGTTTGAGAAAATGGTAAAGTTAAAGACTTAAGTTAGTTAAAATTAACAAAATATTTATATTAATAATAAAATTTATATATCTAATTTCTTGGTTCAGTTTTATATATCTAATTTATATATCAAACCAAACAGTGTTGGCTTTCAAAATTTTAAAAAACCAAACCTACCCAAATATCATTTTTTTTAATTGATTTGGTTTGAATTACTGTTTGATTTGATTTTTTAACAATAACCATGAACAACCCTAGGCACCACTATGTGTTTGTGCTTAAACATGCAATGTTGTGAGATAAATTCATGGCTTTAACCAGTGGCGGATGTACAGTGCTCCGAGGGGGGTCATCGCGACCCCCCTCAATAAAAATAATTACACTATATATATAAGATTGATTTTTTTCTGTACATGTATATATTTAAAATTGAATCACCTGAATATATATCAAAGGAGTAGCCCAACGGTTGAGGGGGTTTAAGATTTCGCTTAAGTGAGCTTAAGTGATAATATTAGCGTGTTTAATTTTTTTTTAACCCTCTTGATAGAATTTCTGGCTCCGCCACTGACTTTAACCAGTGTATTCAGATGAGTTTTAATGATGAGAATACACAACTAATATATCATCATTTCTTAGACTCTATATATAAAATTACTGAGTGCACCCTCACTATGGCTTGTGGTCGCCTCTAACACTCAATTGGAAAGAAAACTTTCTTTTCCTTAAGCTATTTGCAAATAATAACAATATTGCAATTGTTAATGCAGTGCTAACTACTTTTCTATGATTCTTCCGTTTGTTGTATTATTAAACTATATTGGGTATTGGCATACCTTCAGATCACCTACAAATAATTGAAAGGCGTCAACAAAAATAATTGCTCAAACTGGTAAAATAAACAACTAAAACATAATTAAAATTTCTCATATGATAAGAACATAATTTTTTTCTTTTTGGTCAATAATAATATGGTCATTCAACTTTTAAGGGTACTTTTCGTATTTTAATTCTCCACATGAGGCTTGCCACTTATGGTATAGAATGATGATATCCAATTCTACATCATATCCAATAACTCAAAATTTAAACAGTAATTTAAAGTAGAAAAAAAAGTTTTAACGAAAAAGATGACAATAAAGTTTTACTAGGGGCAAAATCTAAAAGAGGGAAAGTTGTGTAATATTAGTTTTAACCACAAAAAAGTAGTTATGTGTTATTTAAACTAATAAAATCTTAGGAGACGTATGTGTACTTCTTTCTAATAAAAGATTGTACAAAAACTTTCTCGTCAAATTGGTTTAATATCGTGTGGAGTGTTCAAAACCCATAAAAGATTAGAATTTATAATCATTATCTCCTTCAATAATAATAATAATAATAATAAAATACTTTTAGTTGATAGATAAAACGCACACTCCCTCTATATATCTCTTCCTTTGTTGTCATTAGTCAATAATGTTTTTTCTATTAGAACGTCACTCAACTTTTATTTTTAATTCAAAAGTCATTCAGTTGTTTTTCTCTAGAAAGTTATTCTAACTTTGATTTTAACCCAAAATCATTAAATTATGAAAATGATTTTTTAGTCAAACATCAAAATTAAATGACTTGAAAAGAACATATAATTGAGTGATTTTCTAAGAAAAGATTCATGGTTAAGTCACCATATGTGAAAATTCTGGATATTTTCGAGCAATAATTGACTCTTCGCCCATGTCGTTTCGCGGAAATGTTGTACTAATAGAAATGACATTTTCAGTCAAATCTATAGTTGTTACATTTATTGCTTCTCTTTCCCTTTTTTTTCTTCTAATTATTTCTTGTCCATAAAAATAAGATAAACATTAGTTCAAAGCATCTTGAATAGTATCATTTAAACAAGTCTAAAATTTGAAGGAAGACTTTTCCAACTATGACTCAATCCAATTAGTAGAAAATAATCAAAACCACAGAAGAAATCCACGAACTAGATAAATTAATCACAAAAATATCCTCATTAGAATACAAATATATTATTCACATAAAACAAAGATTAGAATATAAATAAACATGAATAAGGAAGAATTTGCAATAAATGAAAAAACATACGAAAATTATGACGGACTAAAAATAAAAATAGTATTCTCAAATTTAGGAAGAAAATATAAGAAGATAGGTAACCAATTATATTTAATGTTAGAAAAAGAAGAGGTAAAACTAGAAGATAGTTTGACAGCTATGGTAAGAATAGCTAAAGAAAATGAAGAAATAGATAGACAAAAAGAAATAGAAAATATACAACAAATAACTGACACAAAAAACGATAGAATTAAAGAATTAGAAAAAGAATTACAAACATTAAAAGAATTATATGAAAAGCAATGTGAACAAAAAGAAGAAGAAAAACTATTAACAGAAATACAACAATATAAAGAAAAACTTACAAAAAATCAAGAAAATACTGAAACAGAAAATGAAAATAAAGATAAAAACAAAATGGAATTACATATAGAAACCATAGAAGGAGAAAATATGGAAACAGATCAAAATTCCGATATATGTGAATCAGAAATAAGTGAAACCTATACGGAAATAATAAATAATATAGAAAAAGATAAAAAATTAGTAGAAACTACAGAAGCAGAAATAAATTATGATGAAAAAATAAAAGAAGAACCTAGTAGTAGTAATCCAAGAGAATATCTAAAACATAAAAAACCACAAGTATTTACCCGAGATTATACAAATTCGGATAGAGAAAGAACTTTATGGAATAAAAGATTAAATATACAAAAATGGAGTCCTAAACAAATAAATGAACACCCTGAATATTTAGATTTAGACTGTGTAGTAGATATAAATCAAACTATACAACTATGGATAGGCCATATATCAAAACAGATAATAGACAATAAAATTAATATAACAGAAGTACCAGGATACATAGAAAGAACATTAATAGGAGAAGTAAAATTATGGTTTTTAAACTTAGAAGAGAAAAGTAAAAAGACATTAAGATCAAATAAAGACACACAAGCTAAAGAAACAACGTCAGCATTAGACATACTTTATAAATATGAAACAGCTATAAGAAATGAATTTAGTAGTATGACAACAGAAGAAGAAGAACGTCAAAAAGATAAGATTATAAATAGAAATTTAATGAATAAATTAGGAATATGTAACATGTGTTACTTAGAAGAATATACTTGTGCATACAAAGAATATTATTATAAAGGAGTTTATAATAAAGAAGAAAGTCCAGGAATAAGACACTTATATTTTACAAAATTACCAGAACCATTTAGTTCAAAAATTATAAAAGCATGGGAAGAAGCAGGTTTACAAGATACATTAGGAGCTAGAATAAAATTTGTTAAACAATGGTATGCAAATATATGTGAAAAATATAGAGAAGAAATAAAAATGGAAAAAACTATAAGAAAAAATTTAGCATGTTGTAAAGACAAGATAGCACCACAGTTTGGTTGTAATGACCAATATTATAAAAAATATAAAAAGAAAAGATTTAAAAGATATAAAAAATTAAAACATAAATACAGAAATCCAAGAAAAAGATATTATACAAAAACTAAACGACCATATAGAAAAAAGAAAAGTATAAGTGAATGTAAATGTTATAATTGCGGAAATTTAGGACATTTAGCAAAAGACTGTAAAGTACCAAAAAATCCAAAGAAAAAACAAATATCAGAAATAATTATAGAAGAAGAAGTTTATTTACAATTAGACTACGTAGATTATGAATTAGAAAGTGAAGATAGTATCTATGAAGTATCTGATAATGAAGAAGAATATCAAACAGATAATGAAATAGAACAATATGATGACTGAAGAAAATATACAAATTATACAAGAAGAATATACGACAGATGATTATTCAGAACAAAAAATAATATTTGATAATAACATATTTGAAAAAGTAAAAGGTAAAGAAATTGATTTAAGCGTAGAAAAAATATTTAATATACCATTAATAAAAAATCCTTTTAAAAGAAATAAAGAAGAATTTTATATAATTAGTCAAAAAGAACATATTATAGATTGTAAATATACCCAAGGAAAAGCTGAAGTACCTATTATAAACAAAAGAGAATTAAATAAAGAAGTACAAAAAATAAAAAGCAAAGAACAAATTAAATATGTACATTTAGGAGGAATAGAAATACTTATAAAAGCTTGTTTTAAAGAAGGAATAGATACCCCAATAGAAATATATTTAGCAGATGATAGAATATTAGAACCTATAGAAAAAAATGTAATAACAGCAGTAAGAGGAAATTTGATTTACCAAAAATTTAAATTTACAGTAAATACTAATTATTCAGTAGCATTAACAGACCAAAATATAGATAAAGCATTAGTATTATATTGGAAAATTAATGGAATAACATTAACCCCAGGAAGTAAAATATGTACGGCTAGATGTAAAAATTTATATGTATTAACTACTAAACACAAGATAAGTGCAAAAAGCAAAATAAAAGGTATAGAGATAGAAACCCCATTTGAACAATTTGTAAAAATAATAGATAATAACAATTATTCATACAAAGAAATAGATACTAATGAAAATCTAGAAATTATAGAAGAAAGAATAGGAAGAGCTAGAAAAATTAAACATAATTTACAAAGAGAATATTCAAAAAAGATAGCATATGATATAATCCCAAGTAAATATTACATAATAGGAGTAATAGAAGAAAAAGAGCATTTAATATTAATAGATACTAAACAAGAAGATAATTATATAATAGATAAACTATTAGATAAAGAAGAGATGGAAATAAACAAAGCTACAAAACAAAAATGTTCAGATTTACCAGCACTAATAGTAGCACAATTGGAAATAGAAAAAGAAATTATAATAGCAGATATACCTATGAAAATAAAATTAGAAATCAATGAAACTTTACAAGCAGATATTATATTTGGATTAAAATGGTTAGAAGAACTAAAACCTTATAAAATAGAACCTACTCATATAATCATTACTTATAAAAATAAAATGATAACAATAAAAAGAATAATAATATGAAAATACATGTACTTATGAAAATAATAATAGAAGGATATTATAATAGATATTATACACCAATGATAGATACAGGAGCAGAAGTTAACATATGTAAATATAACTGTTTACCAAAAGATAAATGGATAAAATTAAAAACACCTATAATAGTAAAAGGATTTAATAATGAAGGAAGCTTAATATATTATAAAGCAAAAGACATAAAAATACAAATATGGGATAAGATACTTAAAATAGAAGAAATATATAATTATGATTTACCTACTAAAGATATAATTCTAGGAATACCGTTCTTAGAAAAATATTATCCACATGTAATAACTAAAACACACTGGTGGTTAACAACACCATGTAATCATAAAGTAGGAGCAAAAAGAGTAGTAAATAAAATACGAAAAGACACGGAATGGATTAAAGGAAGTGAAAAAATTACACAAAAATTAGAAAATATACCAAATAATACCAATAATATAGAATATATAATATTCACAATAGATAAACTGAGTCCAATAAAAAATAAACTAGAACAATTATATAGCAAAGATCCATTAAAAGGATGGAATAAACATAAAACAACTATAAAAATAGAATTAATAGATGAAAATAGCATCATAACTCAGAAACCTTTAAAATATAATTTTGATGACTTAAAAGAATTCAAAATGCATATAACAGAATTACTAGAAAAAGAATATATACAAGAAAGTAACAATAAACATACTATCCCAGCATTTATTGTTAATAAACATAGTGAACAAAAAAGAGGAAAAAGTAGAATGGTTATAGATTATAGAAATTTAAATGCAAAAACTAAAACTTATAATTATCCAATTCCAAATAAAATATTAAAAATTAGACAAATACAAGGATATAATTATTTTAGTAAATTTGATTGTAAATCAGGATTTTACCATTTAAAATTAGAAGAAGAATCTAAAAAATTAATAGCATTTACAGTACCACAGGGATTTTATGAATGGAATGTATTACCATTTGGATATAAAAATGCACCAGGTAGATTTCAACATTTTATGGATACCTATTTCGTAAAATTACACAATTGCATAGTATACATAGATGACATACTATTATACTCAAGAACATATGATGAACACATAAAATTACTAGAACAATTTATAAACATAGTAGAAGAATCAGGTATAAGTTTAAGTAAAAATAAAGCAGAAATTATGAAAAATCAAATAGAATTTCTAGGAATACAAATAGATAAAAATGGAATTAAGATGCAACAACATATAGTACAAAAAATTATAAATTCAGAAGAAATGTTAGATACAAAAAAGAAGTTACAATCATTTTTAGGCTTAGTAAACCAAGTAAGAGAATATATACCTAGATTAGCTGAATATTTAAAACCTTTACAAAAGAAATTGAAAAAAGACATTGAATATAATTTTAATGAAGTAGATAAAAAACATATTAAAAAGATAAAAGAAAAATGTCAACAATTACCAAAATTATGTTTTCCAGACGAAAACAAAAAATTTAATTACATAGTAGAATCGGATGCAAGTGAAAATAATTATGGCGGAGTGTTAAAATATAAATATGAAAATAGTAAATTAGAACATCACTGCAGGTATTACTCAGGAACATATACGGAAACAGAGGTAAAATGGGAAATTAATAGAAAAGAATTATTCGCCTTATATAAATGTTTATTAGCATTTGAACCATATATTGTATATAATAAATTTATTGTTAGAACAGATAATACACAAGTTAAATGGTGGCTAACGCGAAAGGTACAAGATTCAGTTACGACAAAAGAAATTAGAAGACTAGTACTTAATATTTTAAATTTTACTTTTACTATTGAAGTAATTAAGACTGACAAGAATGTCATTGCAGACTACCTATCAAGACAAGACAGTACAGACCGATTTTGAAGAAACAATTACAAACACAATACTTATGGAAAAGTTACTAGAACAAATTACTATGCTCAATAGCAGAGTATCCCTCATGGAGGAAAGATATGTGGAGTCGGACCACGGTAAAAAACCAGAGCTAGTAGTGCAGTCGGAGCACTCTAAAAAACCAGACCTAGAAGGTGACGATGGGAAACACCTAAAAACCCAACTTACTAACAAACTATCTATTGATGCAGGTACAGCAGATAATAAAGAATCATTTACAACCATTACTAAAAGAAAAAACTATAATTTGAATAAGGTATTTGATAAGCCTTATGCCCCACCAAACATACCAAAGAATGAGTTATTCGTACCACCCCAGGTACATACCTATGCAACTTCAATTAGCCAAACAAAAAAGACATACAACCACATAACTCGTACATATATTGATAACCTTGATAAAATACAAACTTTCTTAAACACCCAACCTATAGAATCACCAGAAAAATTAAAAAACCACCAAGGTTATATTACCAACAAATTACAAAATTATAATAAATTAATTGCTTTACCAGGAACGAAACCTAACTTAGTGGCAACATGTTATTCATACGGACTTATATCAACAGTATATACAACTACTGGAGATGAGCTAGTACATATACCAGAGTTATACCAAGCATTTATGAACTACAAAAGAGTTACAAAAGGACAGCTATTTTACATCAGATTTTATTCGGCACCAGCAGAAATATTATTTGATGAGATTAAACCAGTTATTACAGTTATAAAAATAGGTATGACAAAGGACTATATTATCCCAGAAGAAATTACAAAACAACCTATTATACAGAAAAATAAGATACCAGACTTTTATGCGAACAAAAGAATTATCGGATTAAGCACAATATTAGCAGAGTTATCCAATGCTTATGACGAAACGAACTACATATGGAAATATCATTCGAGGAACCATTTATTAATTTATTCAACAACAAAAGAATTAAGGTATATGGATAAATTAGAAGCTACACAATGGGCATTATCACTACTTAAGCCAGAGCAGGAGCTAATTACAAAATCTATCAGAAAAGGATTTATTTCAGAAGACAGCTTAGATCAATATTGCAAAACTATTGGAACAAAATATACGGAACACGAATGTAGCAGATGCAGCGGAGTAAACAACTACATACCAGCAGTCAACATAGAATAAACAGGTGGAAGACACAAACTTAAAGAAGGAAACAGATGGACGGACGAGAATTAAAGTGCAAGAATTATTGGCAAAGGAATCTACTTTCATAAAAGAGATAAAGAAAAACGACAAAAACGTAGACATCAACATGTGACAAGAAGATAAAAACGACTTAAAGTAGAAAAGATATGTCGGGGACTTACATGTAAATAAGTAGGACTTATGTTGTAAATTATCTTTCTTATTTTGCATTCTTAGTCCTTAGGAGTTTTGTATATATAGATAGGCGTTTGTAATGAAAGGATCATCGGGAAATCCGACAATCCTCTCAAATTCTCTCAATATTTTCCAGTTTTTGTAAAAATTTTATATTATCAATAAAAACTTAACTTTCAATCCCCACATATGGAGCAAAACTTAGCAGGAAATGCAAATCTATCACAGGTATGATCATATTCATACCATTTTACTTATAATATTATGATATTCATATAATATATATATTGATAATTATGATAACAATAATTATGATATTGATAAATATGCTTAGCTAAATTAGTTAATTCTTGTCAACCATATTATATTATGTGATATGCTTATGCTTGTTATTATGATTTAAAATTATTCAATATTTTGTTATCTAGTTTACTAGCATAGAGAAAAGTAGGAGAAAACTTTCAGAACTATGCCATCCAAAAATGGGAAACCGGTGAAGGCAAGAAGGCCGTGTTAGGGGAGTACCTAATTGTTGAGGCGCTGTTTAGGAAGATAATATCTGAAAAGGTATCATGCTAGTAGTGACAAGATAATAAAAGATGAATACTTTAGGTCATAATAAGCTATCATAAGAGTACCATATGGTAGACATGGAAGGCAGGAATGATAAATAATTTGATAAGAGGCAAAGATAATACATATGAACATAACAAATCCAATAACCGTAGTAGTTGATAACAGTTATTTTGATGATAATTATAAAATACTTATTTTTAAAATATTAGAAAAAATAATAGAACCTAATCTAAGGAAATTAATATGGGAAAAAATATTAAAATACGAAGAAGATGAGATAAATCACTTATTAAAACAGGAATGGTATAATGATATAAGATATATAATAGAAAGCACAGACTATTTAGACTTAATATACTCATCAGATTACAATAGTGATTAACATATAATGATAAATGAAGAGTACTTTCAACTATGGAAAGATATATCAAATGAAATAGACTCATGGGAACAAATTATAAAAACATATTTAGAAATGTATTTTAAAACTCAGGACCTACAATACTTAAAAATGCTTATAGAAGGAGCCCAAATTATCCTGCATAAAAAGGAAAAAGAAGATGAATGTTACAAAAAAGCATTTACTTAATAAAAAGACTATGAGAAAAATAAAATATAGCCCAAATTCCGACCTACCCCCCAGCAACTATAATATTAACCAATTTTGTTTGTAAAAAAAGTATCTAATAGAGGAAGATGGATACTGAGAAGAGACTCTATGAAGCTGCAGTTAAAGGAGATGTTAGAGTTTTACAAGAATTACTTCAACAAGATGCTTTAATTCTTGATAGACTTACCTTAACTTGCTTCAATGAAACTCCTTTGCACATAGCAGCACTGCGTGGTCATATCGAGTTTGTGAGGTTAATTCTGGCTCAAAATCCTCAGCTTGCTGCTGAATTGGATTCGCGAAAGTCATCTGCTCTTCACATAGCTTCAGCCAAAGGGCACCTGAATATCGTTAAGATGCTGTTGTTGGTAAATCCTGAATTATGCCTGGCTTGTGATCGTGATGGTGGAAATCCTCTCCATCTTGCAGCTATCAAAGGTCGAGTTGAAGTCATCAAAGAACTTATACATGTCAGGCCTCGTGCAGCTCTAGGAACGATGATCAATGGAGAAAACGTTTTGCATTTGTGTGTGAAGCATAATCAGCTTGAGGTTCTGAAGGTGCTAATGGAGATTGAATGGGACCGGGAGTTATTGAATGCGAAGGATGGTAATGGACACAACATTCTGCATTTGGCTGTTGCTGATAAGCAAATTGAGGTATATATGACTTTGTTCCTTTAGAAGATAAATTTGCCTTCATTTTCTTGTAAGCAGTGTAGTTATTTAACCACTTACCAATCAATCTTGCAGACTGTTAAGTACTTGCTAAAGACACATCAAATTGATGTGAATGCAATGGATGCAAATGGGAATACAGCATTAGATATCTTAGTACAGAGTCATAGGGACGTGAATGATCTATCCATCGGAGAGTGTCTCCGAGAAGCTGGAGGTTTAAGAGCAAAGGATAATTCAATGTCCATCATTCAACATAGTACCAAAATTCCCAATGACTCTGGTGGAAATAACCATCCTCCAGTATCTTCAGCACCAGTATATTTAGGAGGAAATCAGGCGCCATCAAAGGGCGATTGGCTTTCCAAGAAACGCGAAACAATAATGGTGGTGGCCTCACTCATTGCAACCATGGCATTCCAAGCTGGAGTGAACCCTCCAGGAGGTGTTTGGCAAGACAATGGAAAATTGGATGATCCGGGAAGACCCTTGCATAAAGCAGGGGAATCAGTAATGGCTTATAATCATGCAAGACCATATCGATATTTCCTTCGTGTCAACACCATTGCCTTTGTCTCTTCTCTCAGCACAATCTTGCTGCTGATAAGTGGATTGCCCTTCAGGCGTAGGCTTTTCATGTGGGGTTTAATGGTTATAATGTGGTCGACAGTTACCTCAATAGCACTCACTTATGGCATAGCAATTTACATCATCACGCCAAGGAAGGACAGGGAACCACTTGGTCAGATCATTGAAATAGGAATAACAGTATGGTGTGGCTTAATGGCACTACTTCTACTCGGTAACACAATACGTTTGTTGCGTGTATGGCAGAAAAAGAAGCATGAAATAAGATCAGCAGCAGCACAAAAATTTGTAAATTCAGTTTATGTCAATGTTTGATCTGTTGCATTGATAATAGGAGTCAGCCATTAGAAGAAATATTAATGATTGTTTTGAGAATTTATTTTCATTGTCATAATTTCTAAGGTATTGCAATTCCAATTTCCATCCCACACTCACAATTGCGAACCATACAAATTGAAGATTTTATTAGAGTAATGTTATAATATTACAACCTTTGAGAGCAATTTTATTTACATACAAACACGCTTGAGGTTTTCGGAACAAATCTAGTATCAACGAATTAAAATCATGCAATTATTATTCAAAGTGTTACATTAATCACGTATTAATTCTCTTTGTCCTTCGTATTTAATCTCATTGTATCAAGGTACGATTTTCCAAGAAGTTGATGACTGAAATATCCCTTGAAGTAATCAGCAACAGTACCAATTTGCTTGAATTTTACAGGATTTTGAGGAGTGATGAGGCTTGATGCTGGACTTAAATAATAGTCTCTTTTTGGTTTAAAAAATGTTGCAATTGATAGTCTCTCCTTGTTTGGATTGAGAACTGGTCGATGTTCAACACCTTTATAAATTTCATTCGTCACTATCTGTACAGCAACACTGACGAATTAGTGTACTTGACATAAATGTTATTTCCAAAAAAAAAAGTGAATGTTATGAACTCAATTATAATAATAATAAAAAAAAACGTTATCAAGTGGAGTAAAAGTGTTCTATACTTCTTCACTACTCGTACGGAGAATGTGGAAGAAAGATATTGATAAGGTGTCATCAAGTCATAATGCCATTAATAAAGCTATGTTTCTTTTCATTTCAAATAGATTGGATGGGGAAAATCTCATTAAGATAAATCAAATTAAAGTGGTGTTAATATACATCGTAGTGACAATATGGTGTTAAACAAGTTTGTTTCACCTTCTCTCTTTATTATTTCTACTAAATATATAAAAAGACGAATGAACATTTTATACATAAAATTATGGACAAAATCAATATTAAAAAAATAGGCAAAAGCTTGGGGGCGGATCAAAAGTGTACCAATATTGCAAACATTAGAACTATTAGTGCTCTAGGATGACTTTGAGTCTTAACCCAAAAATAAGAGACTATTCTGGACTTTTTCTCCAAGTTAAATATATATAAGTGAAGCTAAAAATTTGTAGAAGTGATTTGTGGATTACCTCTAACATGTCTCCAACGTTGATAACAAAGGCATTTGGCAAAGGTGTAATAGGTATCCAAGCACCATCTTTCTTGATATGTAGACCTTCCACTTCATTTAGTTGAGAAAGTATGGTCAAGCCAGCAAGATCAGTGTGGGGGTTTGGTCCCATACAACATCTTCTTGAGGACACTCAGGATAGTAATACATGGCCATTGCTTGCTCTCCTCCATCAAAAACTTCACTCAAGTCTTCTTCCTAATGCTTTCCCCATTATATCGAATATTTTCTCCGAAAGTTCCTTCAGTTGTGCTAAGTATTCTTCTAAGGTGTCTCTTCATGAAATTAAAGAAAAATGATTTCCAACATAAGAGAATAAGCCACACGATTTGTAGAAGCATCGGATCGAAGGGTGTAAAAATTAGGTAGAAATCCCTCTAAGCTTGACATGAATTATTAGTTGTATATCTTATCAATAGTCTTAATTAATTTCTGAAATTTGTTATTTGATTGCCTTTACCATCTAGACATGGATGTGGCAAAGAGCGTGACTAAATTCGTTAAAGATTATAAAGAGGGAACAAACTCTGACCAAGTTTTCTTGTGAGAGAAACAGAGTTTCTTGGAAGAAAATTAAATAATGTCTAAAAAAATGGAGAGGGAGGCTATTTATAGCCTAAATATGGCTTTCGAAACCATACCAAATGATCAAGAAATGACTTTAGAAATTGAGGAAGAGGAATTTTTCAATGAGAGTATGTTCCTCTCAGGAAAATGTGCCTGTAAATATGATGAATACCTGGGCCGAGCGGTAGTAAAGGAAAAAGGGATTTTTTTTGGAGAAACTTGAGGATGGGATGCTGACGGATAGCTAGCCAATGGATATGCTTCTTTGATAAGCCATTTAAGGCCAATCATACTCTAGTGGGAGAGTTTCATGCCAATGCTTTTGAGACCAACTTTGGTGAAGAAGTGGGGACAATAGTCTGAGGCATTCAAGTCAACTTTGGCCTGACGATCATAAATGCCTTATATTGACTCCCAAATGCTAATAATAGTGAGTTCAAAAATGGATACAAGGAGTTGGGCAACCAATGGCTTGTAGACAAACTTTATGGTGGTGAGCCTCCGGAGGGGTTTACATCAAATCTATGGATTGATTCTCATGTGTCACAGTCGATATCAAATCTTGGCTATCTTTCATTTGTGCTCCAGATCATCCCTTCCACCCATGACAAAGCAAAAGTGCTACAATATTGTTATAATATCACCCACAATAATTTTAGCCCATCTTTACTAATGTCATGGATGACATCATTTTTATGATATTATTGTGATGCTAAGGTAGCTTAAAATTTATGCCTTCTTCATTCTCACATTCAAATTTGTTTGATGTCTGTGATTGATTGCTAGGGAGCTCAACTTTGATTTGTTGGAAAATAAATTCATCTGTTGGATGAAGTCTCCTTTACTACTTGAGTTGGCTAGTTGTGCATCTAGAATTGATTTTTGTTGCAAAAAATAAAATTTGAGTGGCATTTGTTGGGATTAGATATCCCAGATTCTACATGAATTATTTTTAAATTTTTGACATATATACTTCTGATGAATTTCAACTTTTATATCATTTACAATGGCCTTTTGTGTCCATCTGCCTTGTGGAATACAAATTTTTATGTATATATTCACAAAAAATGAAACTTGTGGAAACATTGTAAGAGCATAGGAATTTGATGTTCTTTGATTTTTTGACAAAAGTATTCTTATCATTCTCGAACTGATGGTTGAAGGATCTTAGCTTTGTGACCATAAATAAGCCACCATTGATGTAACAATCATTGAGGAAATTCAGAGACCAATTGCTTTCCCCAAAGGAGGAACCACACGTATTTGCCAGTGTTATTATGAAAAGTGAAAGCATTCATCCTTGCTCTTTGATAGTCAAAATAATTATAATTTTGAGGTTCAAATAGTTGGAAAAGTCTTTTGTACTTGGTTGGGTGCATGTCTCATTTTTTGGGTGAGATTATTTTATTAATCCACACCGTGGTATGGATACATATGTTTGTGTTTGTTTGTCTTTATGAGGTTTAAACAAGCAAGATTGGATACTTGTGAGAATGGATTCATAAAATTTTTATGTATATGCAAGAGTTTTTGGGATAAAATTTGTATAGTGTTTTTTTAGCTACTTTTTAGGGGTTGAAATGTTAAAATTAGGGTTCAATTGGTAGAATCCATTGTTATAATCAGTACTAGCAGAAGAGATTTGATTAATCAATATCTCTTTTTCAAAAGTATGTGCTTTAAAGTGGCAGTCAAAAGCCATGCTTCAATTTCTTCCTGCATTGTGGTTGCAACTAGCACAATCAAAAATACGCTGGAGATGGAAAGTTCCATCAACTTTCCATTTAATTTTTCACAAAACACAGGCACAATATGTCCAACACCAAACAAATCAATTTCTTCACTCACACCTCAATAATATATATCGCTAATACAAATTAAATCAGAATTTTGACATTCTAACCCCCCAAGAAGTAGTTAAGAAAATACTTAGTCATACAACAAATTTTATCCCAAAAACTCTGCATATACATATAAATTTTATGAATTCATACTCATAGATACCCGATCTTACTTGTTTAAACCTCTTAAAGACAAATAAACACAAATATATGTTACACATATCACAGTATGGATTAATAAAATAATATCATCCATAAATGAGGCATGTATCCAACCAAGTAGAAAAGACTTTTCCAACTGTTTGAACCTCAAATCTGTAATTATTTTGATTATCAAAGAGCATGAATGAACGCTTTCACATTCCAAAATAGCACTGACAAACATTCATGGCTCCTTCTTTGGGAAAGCCAGTTAGTCTCTAAATTCCCTCAATGATTTTTACATCAATAGTGGCATATCTACAGTCACAAAACTGAGATTCTTCCACCAGTGCGAGAAGGATACAAATATTTTTGTTGATTTTTTTTTTAATGAACACCAAATTCCTATGCTTTTATAATTTTCTCACAAATTTCATATTTCGTGAATATATTAACAATAATCTGTCTTCCATAAGCAAGATGGAGACAAAGGACTCCCATGATTGTCCCATCAAGACCATTGCAAATGGTACAAGAATTAGAATTCATCAGAAGCTTATGTGCCAAAGTGAAAAAATACTTCATGCACAATTCGAGACATTTGATCTCAGTAGATACTGCTCAAGTTTTATTTTTGTAACAGAAATCAATTGCAGCTACACAACTAGCCCGCTCAAGTAAAGGAAACTTCATTCAATGGATGAAAAAAATTCTTCAACAAATCAAAGTTGAGCTCCCCCACAATCAATCACAGATATCAAATAAATTTGAATCCAAGGATGAAGAAAACATAAATTTCAAGCTAAGTTTTTAACTTTTTTAGCATCAAAATGACATCGTAAAAACATCATAAAAATGATGTCATCCATGAAATTAGCAAAAAAAAATGGGCTAAAAGTATTGTGGTGATACTGTAGCAGTACTATAGCAACACATTATTATGGTAGCAAGAAAAAGAAGAAGAAGAAGAAGAAGAAGAAGAAGAAGAAGAAGAACCTATCTATTCTTTTTTTTCCCTCTTTATTCAAAGTAAGCAGATTGAAAGCACGAAAAATAATGTCTTAACGTGCCCTTACTCTAATTCGAAATACGTCTCTTTCTTTCTATTCAAATTCCTCTCCATTCATTCCTCGATCCGCTTGTAAATTCAACTTTCTCTAGTGGAATTAGACTTTCATTTCTATTTCTTCAAATCCAGCATGAATAGGAATTGATTCGATCTTATTATTAGAATATTCAGATTTAACTGAATATATTGTTTTCAAGAAGGAATCGATTTTCTGTAAATAAACAGATGAGTTCGATTCAAGCATCCGAACAAGAATAAGGTTTAGATACCCCAAACTAGAAGCCCATCCCATTAGCTATCATTTGAACTTCCCCTTTTCTAAGATCCTGGACGTGGTATTGACGCATGAACTTGGTTACTGGTTTGACCGGTTTGTTGGCAAAAGGAAAGGTCTGTTCAGGCAGACATGTCAAAAGCTGTTGATAACCCGGCGGCTGCCTCAAAGCTTTAGATGCCAGCCAGTCGGCCCAAATTCTAGTTCTTTGCACTTACCCTTCGTTTCTCTTAATCATTCATGACCCTTGAATGGAAGATAAAAGACTTAACTAAGCAAGCTACTAGGATCACATATAAATATAATAGGGGAAAATCATTTTATTCCCTAGAAGTTCTCACTCTACCGATGGGCAACAAAGGCTGGAACTCTTAATGCCAAAAACAAGGGACCTACTTCTCATCCTAAGAGTTAGCAGGTATGAAAGAGTCCCCTCTCTGTCTGTCTCTCCGAGTGTCTACTACTAAGTAGCACTTTTGTTATTCAATCATAGAATTGATTTTGATCAAGCTGAAAAAAGTAAGCCTTATATATGTTTGCTATTAGTAAAGCGCTAAGGCCCTATCTATAGTAAGAGGCCCTTTCTTTCTCGTTAGCGCTGTTTTTTGATTGCAGCTAGGCTGCCCCTTTTCTTTCTCAAAGTCAACTTTTTCCCTTTTACATCCATGCGTGGGGTTGGAATTGGAAAAGTAATTGAATCGAAGAATCAAATTCACTCTGAAGCTTAGATAAAAGAATACATTCTTGCATCGTTTTTTTTTTGTAGAAAGCTCGATCAGCGAGAAAAAGTGTTTGGCAAAAGCCAAAAAATGGGAAGGGTCAACCCGGTAGCGCATCGACGTCTTGAGCGAGGAGAGCCTTGATTCAACGTCGGGTGCTGTCGCAATCCACAGAAGTAGCTTCAATCGAAGGTTGCGCAACTGCCAATAAAGACATTGCTTTACAACTCCTTAGAGGTTGGGGAGTGGAAAAAGATTCATCACCGGGCTAGACTTTAAGTGTTAGTTGAAATTACCTTTCCTCATTCATGGAGATCTAATACATCATGGTCTAGGGGCCTAAGAGAAGGAAGATAGATCACCAAGGCGATAATATTTATTATTAATAGAATTTGAAGAATTTTTAATTCTTAGTATAGATCGAAGTATCGATATATCTAAATCTAACTGAGTACGTATAATAAGAATAAGTGCAAAGAATATAGAACTGTAGAACTAAAAAAATGGACTTATTCATCTCCTCCATGAGAAAGATATGCTTGATAATGATAATAAACTTTATTATTTTTCTTCATTTCTTTGTCATTTGTTCTTGTCTTCTAATTTTCTAAAAATAGATAAAGTATTTTTTACCGGTTATCGAAGGATTCGTTTATGTGGGATGATACCGGGGAGAGAGGGGAATGCATCGAGGCGGCGATCAAGACAACTACATTTTGGCTTTTCCCTTCATGAGATGAGCCTAGTGCATTGGACCGACTTTTTTTATGCCAATGTTGGTGACTGGAGATAACTCTTTTCAATTATTCTTGGGATGGGAGGGAGTAGGTCTTGCTTCATATTTGTTAATTCATTTTTGGTTTACACGACTTTAGGCAGATAAAGCTTAGGTGCAGAGCCTTTCACTTTGGACCAAGGCTACGCAAAGGTAGAACACCATGAAAAATTCGCTGACTTTATCATCAACCTTGATTTCACTATGTTCAATAAGAACCCGGAATAGCGGAAATAGTAGTATTACTTCACTTCCTCTTAGTTCAACCTCTTCCATAGCAATTGTTCATCTTCCACTTCCCGAGGCCTCCAGAAAGAAGGCGTTCTTTTGCATTGCACTTCTTCAGGTCTTGGTTCACCATCGTTCTGAATAAGTCAGATAGTTGATCGAGAAAGTACCGCCCAAAGGTGCTCATTGAGCCGGTCCCCGGTGGCTAAAATCATCTCAAAGCTGAAGTGAAGAAAAAGGCTTAGTTATTGCTCCCCAAAAAAGAGAAGAATTTCCCTTGCTTTCTTTTTGCACCACTTGTGTGTGGCACTTCTTGCTCGCAGAGCGGCATACCCAAAAAAAGATAAGCTGCCTTATGGCGACAATTTCTTCTTCTTTCTTATGCTCGTAGGTCAGTCTGTTCGACTTTTTCTTGTAAATCGTAGATGTTCACTTGCATCATATATACAAGTGCTCTCTAAACCGTGCAATAAGGTCACCCATAACACGGCTCTCCCATTTGAGTTATCCTAGCCCTAGGCCAAACTTACTTTTAGGTAGTGGCCTAAGCGCTAAGAAGTGAACATCATGCTACTCAGACTATATGCTTAACACATGCAAGTCGAACCTTGGTTTTCAGCCAAAAACATTACTGCTAATAAAATGAAAGTGAACAAAGCCAAACCAATATGATATTCAATAAGCCCACTTTTTTGAGAGAAAAAACTTGAATTTATTGAGGAAGATCGGCTGTAGAGGAAAACCTATAGTCAAACTGAGAATAACAGCCGAAGATTGCTAAAGAGTCTGCCACTTTGTTGTTTTCTCTAAATATATAAACGATTTTGAAATGGCTAGCCGATAATTTAGATGAAGTGAAGCTCCACCATGAGTTTAGGTATGTGTAATTTTAGGGGCTTCTTTATTTTCATTGAAGCACTACCTTCATTCAATCAGTAAGAAAAGAAATATGGAATAAAGAGTTCAATTCCATAAAACATGTTCCACAGGGCACCTCTTCAATAAATTAGGACAAAGCGATTGATCCAGTTGAGAGCGTAACGTAGGAGACATGTAAGATGACTATCAACGGACAAAAGCCTCTCATTATTATTATTTCACTTTTATGCTTCAATCAGGCCTATATTCGCATTTGAATGATACCAATCGAGATGGCTTTTTTAGGGACTGACCTCTTCCCTGAGGTAATCCTGGGGATTCAAAAGAATGAGAAGGAACTTTCTCTGTCCTATGCCGTTTAGTTTGGTTTGCTTCTTTGCGTTCACTCGCGGAGTTCTAGTTAGGTGAATTCTTTGCATCTATCAATCAAATGAATGCTAAAATTCTCTCACCAACCAAGCTATCCCAAGCTTATTTGGCTAAACAAAGGACTTGGTGATTAGTAGCTGGTTCAACAAGAGCAATTTGATCTTATTGGCTTGCTTGTTCAACTCGTTTGAGTAAACCCCTTATTTAAAAAACAGCGTTAACACCCTATTTATAGTATTGAATCTCCCCATTATATCTATTTTTCACTTTCTAGAAAGAGAAAGATAGTCAGTCCTCTTGGGCGGCCGAGAGTGTTATGTAAAAAGGACCAAGGAGGATCCTATCCTAAAGGAGAAGGAGGAGGAGTAGGAGCTAGCTTTAGGGGCAGAATCGAAGTGAAGAAATTCGTTCATGCCACGCCAGTCTATATGGAAGGGCAGTTTTATTGATGCATTCCTCTTAAGAATGAAGAAGAAGAGAGATCTTCTTTTTAATAGGAAAATTTGGTCACGTAGATCTTCTATTTCACCAGAATTCGTTGATTGCTTCGTATGAATTTACAATGAAAAAACTCCTGTTCGTTGTAAGATTACCGAAGGAAAGGTTGGTCATAAATTTGGAGAGTTTGCTTCTACATGGAAACGAAGACCTTCGAGAACAAATATTGGACCGGGAAGAAAAAAGGAAAAGAAGTAAAGTCTAAGCGCATATGGCACGAAAAGGAAATCCTATTTCGGTAAGACTTGATCTGAATCGTAGTTCAGATTCAAGTTAGTTTAGTGAGGGCGACCGCGAAAGTCACCGAATGGGTCAGTCTTTTAGTTCTCCCAAATTAGAATATCAAAGGAGGACGTTACAGATACTGGGGGTGGACATGACTTTCACTTTTCTTTTCATTAATGAAACCCGTTAGTTATTATTATTATGAACTTAAATAAAAGGACCTTGATCCCTTTATTTGTCTTTCATCCCCCCTGAATAAGTAAGACCCCGCTCTTTTGAATTCAAAAAAAAAAAAAAAAGGGCGAAGGAAGCTTCGGTTCGGGCCCCGTTAGTCCCGACGAATTCAATAAATATATTCATCTCTCCATTTTCTGTGAAAGGGGGACAGGGACATCTGTTCTTTGAACATGGATGGCAGTACCAATTCTAAGTCGTTCTTGTGCTTTAAAAGACTTGCCTCATAAAAGAAAAACAATGACCTGCTGCGCTTGTTAATCCTTTCCAATCGCACTTAAAGTTGTCACAGAATGGAATTAGGATTTACATCAATCAACTATAGTATAACTAATGGTGCCGATCACCCCTAAAATGGTTTGAAGTCCTTGATTGAGGTCGGTTCTGTCTTTTTTTTCTTTACGGATTTCGAGGATGAGTCGACTGATCCTAACATCATTTATGAGGAGCCGGACGACGAAGCCTCCTCATAGAAAGTTCTGTCACTTGGTCTGAATTAATTTCTTCTATTCCTATGATTATTCAGTGATGGGTTTTGGGTAGATTCTGCAGGATCAACAATCATAACTGCACGGAGTGCGGTAGAATTCCTCGGTACGGTCATTCGAAAAGTCTATCCGAGGCTTCGAGCTTTCTCCGCCAGCGGCTTATGTAGCGATCTGCCTTATAAAGCTTGCTAAGCCTCGCTTCTCCCTCCTTTTCACTTATTAAGTGAAAAATAGTCGTCGGTATTCTATAAGCGACTTGACCGAAGAAGAAGAAGAAGAAGAAAAAAAAGATGAGGTATTAGAAGAAGAAGAGGTATTAGAAGAATAAGAAGAGGAGGAGGTATTAGAAGAAGAAGAGTAGGAGATATTAGAAGAAGAAGAGGAGGAAGAGGAGGAGGAAGATGAAGAAGAAGAAGCAGAAGAAGAGAAGGAGGAGGAGGAGGAGGAAGATGAAGAAGAAGAAGAAGAAGAGGAGGGGGTATTAGAAGAAGAAGAAGAGTAGGAGAAGAAGAAGA